>JASAUF010000674.1:0-2419166 GCA_030180095.1 Magnolia changhungtana | reverse complement strand
AAGTATTTGCAGCTCACCTTTGCTTATCACGTGTAGGAGTGCACACATGCATGCAATAGTTTCACTTTGCACACGTGTACACTTGTTCCACATGGGTCCACACGTGCATGGAAGTTTTTCTTCATGCGGGTAGGTTGGAGCAAGATGGGGTCATTGCACATGTGAGTGGTCCTGACGTGCATGCACGTGTGGATTGGAATGATGTTGGCGTTTAACAGGTGGGGCACGTGTGGCAGGTGGAAACGGAGAAGCTGATGGAGGGAAGATTCGTTATAAAGATTAGATGGAGGAAAGGGCCGGGTGTAGCGGGACACGTGCAGCGCGTGATCGATCTCTTGGACGTGAAGATGACTTCCATCGTAGTTAATGACCAAAATGCCGAGGAGATGTTAACCACCGCATTCGTCAAGGTAATTTCTTCACTTCCTCAATGCGTGCGAATGTGGTATAGTGGTGTGAGATCTGAGCCGTCTATCTGGTGGGTCTAAAGCTTTGGATGTTCTTTCCATGAGCTTAAGCTGATCAACTGGTCAAGTGGGCCAAATTGTTTAGACATATGTGTTTTGGAGTCATTGGTTAGGCCTGCATGCAGTTCGGTAATCCAGACCATTGGTTGGTTGAATCCCACTGTGGATGGAGAATGTCTCAGAGATCCATGTGGCCCATATCAGGACGTTTGTCAGTTGAATTTAGGTCTTGGTTGCATTTTCTTGACCGTATGGGGCCCACTTGTATATCCACGCTGTCCATCCGTTTTTCCATCTCATTTTAGTACTTGATGTCAAAACTTAAGCAGATCTAAATCTCAGGTGGACCACACCACTGAAAACCGTGGTGATTGACCATTAAAAACTTATTATGGGTTATAGAAGTTTTGGATGAAGCTGATCTTTGTATTTTCCCTTCATCAAGGTTTGTTTGACCTTATCAACAATTTGGATGGAAAATAAACATTATGGTGAGCCCTAGGTAGTTTTTAATGGTGGGCATTCAATAACTACTATTGACTGGAGTGTGGTTCAATTGATATTTCAGTATACTTAAATTTTTTATAAAACCATGCACGTCTTAACATGATCTTAAAAAAGATGGACAGCATAGATATATAAAACATTCATCAAGGTGGACCCCACAGTCAGAGTAACGCCCACTAATGTGTTACATGGGTAAGTGGACTGGAGCTTAACCTTGATTAGAATCCAATCTATAGAATGATTGGCCGTGACCCACCTTGCAATGATCTATTTTTTAACGACCGTTGTGTTTAAGTATGTTAAAACAGCAAGACAATTCAAATGGTCAAATCTACATGACATGTTTTCTGATTGAGGTAGAGCCCAAAAATTATAAATAAGTACAATGTTTAAAGCTTAATGATAACATCTTTATATGAATCAATAAAAATTGTGATGTTATCAGTGGTGAAAATAGATGTGACAGCTACAGTAAGTAAAAGTACATGAATCGAAGTCTCAACCAAACGGTTAGAGAGGCTTTCACGTGCGCATCTACCCCAGCCTGGATCCTTTGCCTAACGCAAAATTTATGTTTGTTGGAATCTGATGTGGTACTTACAAGGTCGGTAAAGATGTGTACCGATTATAATGTAGGAAAACAAGATTTTCCATTTGATGCAAGCACAAGAAGTGAAATTGGTTGGTGTACCATACTCCATTATTGATTTGGTCGGTATGTGGAGTTTACCGATTTTTTTATTTTTTTTTGTTTTTTTTACACATGCACAAAACCTCACACACGCTTAAGCCATAGTAAGATTTCACCACCAATGGATACTCGAACCCTTGACCGCGCGTTGAAACTCCTGAGAGTTCACCACCGGAGCAAGAGTAAGGATATGGTGAACTCAACACACCAACCAAATCACCGAGTTGAGTTCACCGAGTTGGGTTAAGTATGTGTTATATATAAATGACACGAAGTAAAAATGGCAAAGAAATAGTTTTTTTGCAATGCATCAGTTGTAAATTAAATTTCTTTCGGTAGAGAATCACTGTCCATCCATTTGGTGGGCTCCTTGTAAGTCTTTAGCCGAAATTAAGAGGGATACAGAGATCAAGTGGATCACACGGCAAAAATTAATGGGTATTAAACTTCTATCGTTGAAACCCTTTTGATTTTTGATTTTTTATTTTCTTTATGTCGCTCTTTGTGACCTCATTAACAAATTAAATAGAAAACAAACATTATGGTGAGCTCTATAAATATTTTAACGGTGAGAATCATTGTCCCCACTATTATTTGTAGTGTGTTCGGTTGAGATTTGGATATGATTCAGTTTTGAGCTTTTTTTTTTTTATTTATTTATTTATTTATTTTTTTTTATTTACACGCACACACACACCCCCACACACGCACACACTTACTCCCTACACCTGGGGAATTTCACCCCCCTATGGATACTCGAACCCTAGAACAGGAGTTGAAACTCCTAGGAGTCTACCATCCTGTTGGGATGCCTTGCACAAACCTTGGAATCTAGCCTCCCGAAACAAACCAGAATTATGGATAATAAAGCAATGAAATAAATCAAAGCATCAATCACACACCACACAAGAGATTTTTACGTGGAAAACCCTCAAAGAAGTAAAAACCACGGGACCTCGTCCAGATCAACAATCTACTATGAAGTAGAACGTTACAATCTTCTTCACTCACGCAGGAGTGAATGAATAATGAAAGAATAAAGAAAACCAGAGAGATCTCACCGATTACGAGGACGTAGGGTAGCGTTGAGATATAGACTTGATCACCTCCACGAGCATAACCTCCCTTCTACAAGCTTCATCTCTCTCTTTCTCCCTCTCTCTCACCTTTGATAGCCCTCTTGTGTTTTTCTCATCAACACAACATACGTAGAAAAATCCTAGAACCCTTTTTTTATAGTTTTAGGAAACTCCTTTCCGCATCCTAGTTGCGAAAGGACTTGCGTATCCCAATTGCGAAAGAACTTGCGCATCCCACGACGGGTCAAAAAAAAACTCATCACATCCGTCCAAGAGTAAGGATCCACAGAACTTGAGCTCTTGCTCTGAAATGATCTCTCCAAATAGATGAACAGTTACATCATGATGGACCCACAGAACTCGCTCAAGTCAATACACTAGCTATATAGCTGGTGTATGGTACATCAGCCAATCCGTATCCCATCTACCCACATTAAGATGGGAACCACAATGTAAAAATCCAGACGAAAACCTGTCAGTCAAACTGCAATTGGAAAATAACAATGGATGGTCGCATGATAGTTGGGTGGCCTAAGTTATTGGACACATCGAAACTATGGTTGTAGATCAGGGATCGTATTCGGCAATCCAAACCGTTGATCCAACGAGTTCAAAAAGCTTCAAACTTCAAGTATCTTAGAATTATGGTCAAGGGAACAGTCCATATTCAAAAGAAAAAAGTGATGGACCAAACATTCCAATTGAGGAGTTTTTCTCGGTATTCTCTATCGAGGATTGTATAGATGATTTAGATCACTGAAACATACATGAACCAATGGCTGAATCCTCGTGGTAAACCTTGTGCGTCTCTCACCAAAAATTTAAATTGCTCATTTCTTACGCATGTCAGGTTGTCATGGATATCCACTTGTGCAAATGCATGTGAGTGGTGTACGTGCGGCCAGCAAGATTATCTATCACCCTGGTGAGGTTTGGATCTGCCTAAATTTTTATCTCATATCCTAAAATGAGCAGACAAAACAGATGCACGGGGTGTATTGATCACAAACTTCACGGTGGACCCCACCTACCTTACCAGCGCAGGAACATTCCTAGGGAAGCCTTCCCCAGGAAATCGGCGTCCATCCAAACACCACCTAATGTATCTGTCCCATCAACCATGCAAAGGGAAGGTGGAAAGGGTCAGCGGACACCCGTCGGTTGGTGCGGTACTCCATCTAATGCTTGGGTTCCAACTGAGAATGTTTATGTTTGGTAGAGCCGGTCCTCAGCCAAATTAACTTGGCTTCAATCAGAAGAAATCTTTTGTGTCTGTGATAAATCCAAGCCGTTCAATAGGTTGTACCCATTGTGAGGATCACCTTGTGCAAAAATCATAGAAATCCACTCTACGAGTAGACCACATTTGTATGTTTTCTATTTATTATTGGCTAGACATTGCTTTCTATGGTATGGCCCACCTAATGAGTAGATGAAGGTGATTTTACAATAGAAATTGCTCATGGTGGGGCCACCCTATTGGAAGGGTTGGATGTCACATGCAATTAATAGGTTAGAAGCTGTCCGTTGGGTGGTCCAACTTGGTGGACTTGACACCTCTAAAGAGACTGTAACCTTCCAAAAAGATTTCTTGCTATTTTTTTTTAGCCGTTGATTATAATCTATCAACTGATTGATCATTACTGAGGCTGATTGGAATTTATTTCTTCTAAATGGGGTTTGAAGGTGAAGAAAGAGATGCAGATGACTGAAGAAGGGCTCCAAGATCTGATCATCAAGGAGGCTCAGCGGTCTGGTTTGTCACCTTAGCATCCTAAATGTGGGGCCCACTTAGATGATGTATGGATGGATATAGATGGACGACAATGACAGTGGGGACCATGGAAAAGATGAGATGCACGTGATGTCCATATGATCATGATGTAATCTTAATTAGTTTATGCATCATTTCTATTCATTAATGTAAGGGATCCAACTACTTGTTCGAAATACTGGGTCTTTATTTTCTTGTTGTTTAGGAAGTGAACTTGAGTTGCAGCACACGTTAGGATCGGGCCCTTAATTAGGTGACGACATGTATTGCAAGTGCTAGTGTGCATGATTCCTGATGAGTGAAATGGCTCAATTTTGGTATTTTGCCTGATAAATGTGGGCCTACTTAATGAGTGGCATGGATCTTGTATATGTGCATTATGATTACACATGTGTCTCAAACTGCCATTTCAATCTCTCTCCTCAGGCCATACCATTTTGCTTGGTTATAAAACATAAATCATATTTCTGCTATGTAAGAAGAGAAGACAAATAAAATATATGACTCTTGTGCATACAAAGTTTAGAAAAGAAAATAAAAATAAAAATTATAGATGCAAATCACAGTCACATTTCACACTTACATTTTCTCTCTCTTTTTAAAAGAACAATCCATGCTTTATTTCCAGCATATCTTTTCCAACTCAGGGCTGATTGGCCCAGTTACGGCCCATTCCAAACTCTGGAACAAAGTGTAGCCGCCCTACCACCAAAGCTAGACTATTCAAAGTGATCAGAACCATTCACCTGATGGGCCTCACAGCAGATGGTCTACACGGAGAGAATTGTGCCACTACGATGAATGACAGGTAACATAAAGTAGAGTAGTGTAGGTGGCAGGATGGCAGGCAGGCCCCGGGACATAAGCACAACAGGTTGGTCATCCATACATTTCAGGCCCAGTTAAGAAGTAGGGTAGACGGGTCCAGGTTTTGAGACAGCGTTCTACCAAGACCCGGCCAGAGCCCCATCTGGGCTGTTTAGGGGGCGTTTGGATGTAAGTTACAAGCTACTTATGTCATAAGTAGCTTATCTTGGTTTATACTTAATCAACAGATAAGTATGTTCAGTTGACAACATATTTATTATACAAAATGTAAAAAAGCATATTTAGTTTCCAATAATTATCCCGAAAGTCTAGTTGGTAACCCTCACATCCATCAAACTTGTGAGGCCAACCTTTGATGTGGATCGTTCAATGTGTGGGCCCCACCTTTGATGTGGGCCTACCTCTAATGTGGGTCATACATCATGTGGGACCCTCCTTGGATATGGACCACTCATCATTAGGCCGACCTTTTATGTGGATTGTCCATCATGTGGGGCCCACCTTGACATGGATCATCCATCATGTGGGGCCCACTATTATTAATTGCCCATCATGTGGAACCCACTTTTGATATAGGTTGCCCATCATATGGGTCCCACATTAAATGTGGGTTGCCTTCATCATAAGGGTAGATCTTTAATGTGGATCGTCCATCATGTGGGGCCACCTCCATATGGGCTATCATCATGTGGAGCCCACTAGATCATTTGCTCATTCATTGGATGATTTTCCAATCTCATGAATTTAAAAGGGGTTCATGGCCACATATAGAGCTGGGGCACCGGATGACTCAACTCGTTCGACCCGTTCATATCTAACTCGATTCGAACCGAGTGGGTGAATTAATACAAATCGAGTTAACTTCGTCCAATCTAAACTCAAACTGAGTCGAGTTCAAGTCACCCTGTAACTCAACCCGAAATCCAACTTGGTATTGACTGGACTCATACATATATACATTATAAATAAAAAAAAATAATAAAATAATAAAAAAATATGATGTTTCATATCTAAAATGCCATGTAGCTGATGGAGAGGCAACAATTATGGCAAGTGAATCTAGGTTTTGAGTTGTGATTTCAGCCCGTGGAAACCTGTTGCACCAGATCCGACTCGGTGCTGACTTAACCTGACTCGATACTTGTGATTGGGTCGAACTCGGTCTGGATTAGTCCAAGTCGGACCCAAATTCAAATCAAGTCAGGCATGTTGGACTCAGTATTAAGTCAGGTCGAGTTTGGGTCGGGCCTAATTCAAAACCGAATCTAGTCAGGTCAGCCCTAACTCAGTTCGACTCAAATCAATGCCCAACTCTAGCCACATAAATCATATTCCCTTGAACTTAAAATGGGTTTATGGTCACATAGCATATTCCCTTAAATAATTTTCTAAGTTATTATGCCACTAATGAAAATAAAGGAAGCAAGTTACTTTTGGAAGTTGAAAAGCAATTAAAAAAAAAAACCTTTGAAAATAAGTTACTTTTTTTTTTTTAAGTTACTTAATTGAGTTTAATAACCAAACTAACTTATTTAAGAAAATTAACTTACGTGAATTTAAAAAGATACTTATTTGAGAGTATCTAAGCAGGCTTTTAGTTACTGATTTTGGTTTATTACTTGAATTTTTATTAATTGACAGTTCAAGTTGATTTTTAGCCAACAAGAGAAAGGGTCGATTGCCACCTTTGATAATCAAGGCTGTCTTTGCAAGACATCCACCCCACATAGGCACTCAAACCCAAGACACTACTACAATTCAACCATGCCTTAAAACCCCAATATATCTAACCTATTTATGCAATCCTGAATTATCTAACCTATTTATGCACCAATGAGAAAAATAAATACATTATATTTAAGGTGGAATAAAGCAAGAATAACATGTCTCTTGAAAATGGTTGCTCAAATACATCCCAAGGTATTCCAATAAAATATGTTTGGGACCTGAGCCTTCCAATCTGGGTCATCTTCCATTAACGTTCCAACCTGTTTATATGAAAAGTCTCTTTTTTTAATGATGGAAAATAAGCAACTAAAAGGACTGAATTGATTATTCCCACTCTTGATAATTTTGCTCTTTTACTTGGAACAGTCAATGTGAAATAATCAATATGAGTGTTTTTTTTTGTTTTTTTTGAGGCATCCCCCAAGAAGATTCCTACCAAATAAAAGGTATAGGAAATTGAATAAACCTCAAATCCAACCACTAGAGTCCCAATGTATCTTTGGGGTCATTTGGTTTATGGTAAAAAGTTGTAATAGGTGGTAAATGGATGCACATGGGCAAAAGGATTGCTTGGTATGGTCAATTGTGGTAGTTGGAATCAATGTGAAATAAAATGCACCAAAATCATATAAATTAGAATCCTCTCAAAAGGTAGAGAATTGGATGCAGATTTCAAAGATGGTTTAGATTTTTAAAAGTGAACCCACTTTTATTACCCACCTAAGGCTTAAGAATTTACTTACTTTTTGCCAAAATATATTATTTCAATGACTTGTTACAATTATTATGTCAAATGTAATTTAGAATATTAAAACTAATTTACTTAACACATTTCAATTAAAAGCATCCAAACACAATTTTGAAATCCAGGGTATTCTATTACAGGCACACCTAAATAAAATTAAGGATTTCAATTCACGTCGATTTTATTTACCATGTGATTTGGATTCTAATGTATTCCAATTACCGGCATTCAAAGCCCTTATTGCAATGTTAGGATGTGTTTAAGCGAATCTACTATTGAAAAATGCAAAATAAAGATGAACAGAGCTCATTCTACATGAACTATTCGAACACTACAACATCCATCTTTTGAGAACATGTGCCAGCAATCCATTTCTAGAAAGTTTGATGGACACGGTCCAAAATCCTGACTTTAAATCAAATTTAGAAAAATAAAATAAAAAGAACACTATCGAAATGTCTATCTAGAAGGTCATGTTTATTAGGTAAGAGATGCTTAATAGATTGAAGAACCCTATTTAGAGGTTTATAGTTGATAACCAAATGCAGAACTTCATGTTCTTCTCCTGCAGTATTTTTAACAAAGAGATTGGGATTTTCTAATGAAGATCTTTTATCTCATATTATTTGCAATCTTTTCTCATCATTGCCCTTCTGATGAATTTAGTTATTTACAATGCAATTTATTTGGAATCCAAATGCAACCTCACTTACCCTATAGAGAGTTTCATTGTTAGGGACAAGGAAAACTTGGAAGACATGCAATAAAAATAAAGACTAACAGGGTAAATTTGTAATTAGAGGTACATGGATAAAAAGTCTTCACGGAAGAGAAGCAGATTGTGTAATGAGTAAACTCTGTTGTGAGGCCCACCATCATGTATGTGTCTTGTCCACACCATCCATCCATTTTACTAGTTCATTTCAGTGCATGATCCCAAAATTAAAGTATACCCAAAGCTCAAGTGGACCACACCGTAGGAAACAATGTGAATCAGGAAACAATGTGAATCGAATGCCTACCATTGAAAAATTCATGGGGGCCACAGAAATTTAAAAAAAAGCTGATATTTGTGTTTTTCCGTAATGGATATCTATATGACTTATGAACAGGTTGGATGACAAATAAACATCAGTGAACCGTAGAAAAGTTTCAACGGTGGATATCATTATCCCCACTGTTTCATGTGGTGTGATCCACTTGAGATTTGACTATGGTTTAATTATATGGTTATTCCATAAAATAATCTAGAAAAACGGATGGACGGCGTTGATTTATTTTCTCAATTTACTCAAGTGTGAAAATATCGATCAATTTTCACATTTACTCTTTAAAATTAAAACAACCATAACACTATATTTGTGGAAATGAAGGATATCCAAACTCCAAGAGATGCACGTACAAATCTCAATTCTCACAAGTGAGGAAGAAAATCCGTAGATTTTAATCTTTACATTTTTACCCCTGAATTACAAATTTCATACGACAACTTCCTCCTTTCTCGTTCCAAATCTATCAAAACCCGAATGACTTCAGTCAACACATCAGCTGGTTGACTAGAGTCAACACCAACCATCCCAGCCAAGAACTCAAGCTTCGTCTTCACACTCTCTTCATACAAGATCTCATTCACGCATCTCTCATCACCGTCCGATTCCTCGGACACCTCCTCATCAAGTTTTGATTTCGAGTCGAAATCTTCTTCCGATACATCATCGACAACGTTCATTTCCTCCATCTCAAGCCTCTCAGAAGGCTCAGAAGAGCTACCACCCAGAAGCTCGGAAACACGCGTGCATGCACCTGAAACCTTCAAAATATCGGAATTCCCAAAATGGGTGTTGGGTTTGGATAGAAAGACGAAACGGAATGGGTAGAAGGATAGAAAACGATGTAGGGATGATCAGCTATCATACTCTTCATTGCATCCATTTTCACAAATACCTGAAGAAAATGTAAGTGATGGGTTATGTAGAAATAAAAATGAGGTAGTAAATAGAGAAGAAATGGACGGTGCATGTTTATGAAGTATCAAATTCTGGCAGAGGATTAAAAGCTCCTCTGTGGAAATACAGCGAGGTAGTAAGAACCCTTCTATTTTAGTTACCGTAGAAACGGAGTATGGGCTCGTGCTGTATGGGTCCCACATAAGCCCACCTAAGATCAGTAACGGCTGATGGGTAGGAACCGTCGAATGTTGATTGCACATGAACCCAAAATCGTCTTGATCGGATGATTATATATGGCCATTTACAATGATGATTTCGGAGCCAATTGCCATGTTTTTCTATGGACCCCACAACGATCTAAAGTGGGCCCATCCCATATGGCAGGCTGTAGCGTGAACGGTCGGCAATCGATCAGGCAATGCTGTCTTCGTGATCCGAGGCATTGAAATGGGATGGGAAGCGGATTGGCTGGTGTGTAGACGTCAGCAAGTTCTGTGGGTCCCATCATGAGGTATGTGTTATATCCAAAATTCACAGCTAAGAACTCCTTTGTAATGCTTGAATCGAAAAATGATACAGATCTAAATATCAAGTGGGCCGCACTGCAAAAAAGAAGCGGGAGATTTAAGTCTATCATTGAAACCCTTCTAGGGGTTCACAGAAATTTTGGATCAATACGATATTTTTTTTTCCACTTCATCCAGGTATTTGTGACCTTATGAACAGATTGGATGGAAAATTAACGTTATGGTGGACCTTACGTGAACGTTTTGGGGATCACATGAATTTTGGATCAATATGATATTTTTTTACTCTTCATCCAAGTATTTGTGACCTTATGAACAGATTGGATGGAAAATAAATTTATGGTGGACCCTACGAACGTTCTGGGGTCATATAAGTTTTAGATCAATATGATTTTTTTTTTTTTCCAATTCATCTAGGTATTTGTCACCTTATGAACAGATTGGATGGAAAATCAACGTTATGGTGGACCCTACAAACATTTTAGGGGGTCACATAAATTTTGTATCAATATGATATATTTTTTCCTCTTCGTCCGGACATTTGTGACCTTACGAATAGATTGGATGGAAAATGAACGTTATGGTGGACCCTACCAATGTTTTAACGATGAGAATCATTATCCCGCTGCTATTTGTGGTGTGGTCCAGTTGAGCTTTGGATATCATTCACTTTTTGGTTCATGTTCTAAAATGATCTCAACAAATGGATGAACGGTGTGGATATAATAAATACATCATTTTGGTTGCCACGTAACTTTGATTTCCTTTGAACCGTTGGTATAACTCGGAGCTCGAGGAGCATTAGTGCTTGTCTTCGCACAACACTTACCCACACCAGCTGTATCGCTGGGGTGTGGTACACCAGCCAATCCGCTTCCAATGGGATGGGAACTTGAAAACTATCAACAGCCCACATCCAAAGCGGGAAATCCCATCAATGTGAAGGATCAGATCGTCCAATCTGTGTGGTTTTTGCACTCTGTGACAACAACTCGAGGGTCTACCAGATGGATGGTCCAGATTCACTGATCATCAATCCAAGCATACAGTGTCATTTGGCAATGAACCTAGATGCAGGACCTGGTCACCAGGGCTACCCGGAAGATTCTTTTGAAGAACACGACTACAAGAGCACGTGTGGTGATCTGTCACAGGAGGGGCCCACGTGGACAAAAGTTCCGATGATCCAAACTGTCCATTTTGTAGACAGTGGCATGAATGAGCTATAGTCGAAAATATACACAAATTGATTATCCTGATCATCAATTCGTTAGCATTCAAATGGACGCTTGAGATAGAACTGATCAATGATGCACGTGAAATTATAAAAGTTGGTAGACTGAGATGTCAGACGATCGCAGCGTTTGGACAAGCGTGCATCGACGATGTTGCTCGATCATGCAAATGTTCAGACACGTGGGCCCAAGCTTTCACATAATAAACTCAGTCTCAGACTTCTGCCATGGCCTATTCATGATGGGACCTCCAACGGTTCAGATCATATAAGCACATGGCCCAGCTTCGAACACTACAAGCCGGGCCTCTAATGATGGAATTGTTGCTTTTTGGACGGTCCGATGATTGAATCCATATATGCTCCGAGCGCTAACCTTGAGAGATCACGGTAAGATGATTCTGACCGTTGACATGTATAATGGAATGTGGACCATTGACAAGAAAATTTTCAACGGCTCACTTTCAACTGAACAAATCGAATGGCTAAGATCATCCTTTCAGCATGATTACTGGACCATACAACATCCAGGCCCTCTGGATGGACAGTTTTGAACAGAGGCCATCTCTGATTGAAGGCCCACAATTCAAGGGAAAAAAAAAACCACTAAGAATTCAAAATCCCATACAAGAAAAGTTTGAAAGAGTACCTCATATGGCTTCAACAGGAACTTCTCCGAGAGAGAGAGAGAGAGAGAGAGAGATGGTTTTAAGAGCATGCAATGAATGCTGATGGTGTCATGGGAGATTTTGCATCGCCCGCACGTGTCATTCCCAATGTTCCAGCGACCGTGTGAGATGGCGGTTGCCGCCGTTGATTTTTAGCGGGCCGCTATCAAAACTTAGCAAATCGCATTGATTGAGCTCTCGTCTTCTTCCTCTTTTTAAACAGAAATTACTTTATGCTATTGCATGGCATGACGATTCACACGCATGCACGACCATGCACGTGGCCTGCTTTTCTCTTAATCCATCCAAGATGTGGCACCAACTTTAGATGGTTCATAAATAATAAATAAATTATCACTTACGTGATACAACCTCCTACTTAATATATACAGCGTTTTATTTTCTGCCTATGGGTCATTTTCAGTGGATCATCGGACCCGTGGAAACGGCAGATTATAACATGAGATTGCCTGGAGCAAAAAACTGGCACAACCCAATCTTCAGGTTGGCCTCATAAATTCACTAAGTCAGCCCGTCGGCAGTAAATTGATTTCGACGGTGTAGCCATTCTGATAAATGGAACAGCCTTTTGTTTGTTCCAGATGATCTTTATAATGTGTCCCACCTTTTTCACGGATTGGATTTGACATAAAAGTGATAGGCCGCCCAGAATGGTAAGTTACATACAGCATTGTATGGTAAGTTAACATGCGCACGTATTTCTGATGTAGCTCACCCAACATGTTGCAATGATGAACAAGATCTGGCCGTTTAGCAGGTGGGCCTATCTTCTGGACTGGTAGCAACAAAGTCATTTATCGAAAAGCTTTGAAGATCGAACGGCTTGATTTTGTATTAAGATGACTCCTATCGGGAGTTCCTAGTGTCCGTTAGGTGGGCCATTTGTGTATGGGTCATTGGAGCCACTTGAGAGGTGGGTCCCACGATGAATAGACCATGAGTGAAGTATGAATTGCTACAAACCATCGCATCCGTTCAATCTACAGTCAACGGATTTTGTATTTCAAGTCCATGTTACGAGTTGTAGGGATCATTTTTATACGAAGAGAGAACCATCAGGGCTAACCGGACCAATTTTATGGACCGTCGGAGCCTTCAGTAGGTGGGTCCCACCAAGAATAGGAATTGTGTAAGGATGGATAGAATCATAATACCGCTCGTTTCTGCATTTAAGTACATTCTACGGATGGCTAGGATCATTCTTATAAAAATACACCATCATAGACTATCCTTTGTTGGGCCCACCTCATGAACTGGATTGTACAATGATCACATGGCCCAACTGGCCGAAGAGGATCTGCTTCTGTTAGTCCACGATTGCACGTTACTCATCCAGATCGTAATCTGAGATGAGAGGGTACGTATACCTCCGAAAGCTCGTTCATTGGACTGTCACAACTATCAGAGCAACGGATGTATCTTGCAGGCTTTGACCGTCTAGATTGAGATATATGCGCAGCGCGTGTACTATCGATATGTGCGTTCGTAGGAAATGCTGCATTTGTAACAGTTGGCGCTGGCTTTACAGACGATTGCAGATTCCTTGCCTCGATAGGCACGGAATTTTTGGGAGCGGATCAGGTGAGACCCTGGACACAACCTATACGGTGCGGCGCTTACTTTGTGGTCTAACTTGATGTACATATTTTGTATCCACACAGTCCATCCGATTTTTCAGAATATTCTAGGGCAATATCAAAAAAATGAAGTAGATCTAATTATCAGGATGACCACATCATTGGAAACAATATTGATTTACCATTAATAGGCTACAGATGTTTTTTTTCTTTAATCAAGATGATATTTTCTTTTTCCCTTCATCCAGGCTCATGACATTATCAACAGAATGGATGGAAAATAAGCACTACAGAAACATTAAGGTGCGCCCTAAAAAGTTTCTAATGGTAGGCTTTCAATCACTGCTGTTACTTATGGTGTGGTCTAATTGATAATTGGATCTACTTCTTTTTTGGGATAATATCCTAAAATTACCAGATGAAATGGATGGACAGTGGGGATTTAGAATAGATACATCAAGGTGTTAGGGTCACACCGTCTTGGGGAGGCCCCGGTCTTACTTAATCCGCTCACTAGAGCTGTACACGAGCAGACTAAGGCTCGAGTACTCACTCGACTCGACTCGGAATACTCGACTCGTCTGAGTTAGAGCCGAGTACGAGCTGATTTCCACGACTCGTTTACATAACGAGTAGAGTTCGAGTCTAGAGGTACTCGACTCGTAACTCGACTCGTACTCGACTCGTTTCTCGGATATAAGCCCGCCCCAAAAAACCCTACCCACCCACCCGTTTTTCAACCAAGTAGCCGAGCGCCTAAAAATCCTACCCACCCACCCGTCATTTTCAACCGGCGATGATAGCCGAGCGCCCAAACCCTTTTTCCCGCCCGTTTGAAAAAAAAAAAACCCTCTCTCCCCTCCGGCAAATGTCAATTTCTCCGGTAGTCCCTCTTCTTCCCTCTCTCTCTCTCTCACTCGCCGTCGCCCCGTCCCAAAAAAACCTTACCCCACCCACCCGTCATTTTCAACCAAGGGCACCCAAACCCTTCTTCCGGTTTGAAAAAAAAACCCCCTCTCCCTCTCCCCTCCCTCTTTCGGCTACGTCCGGACTCCGCCGTCCTCTTCTTCCGTCTCTCTCTCACACTCGCCCTTGTCCCCGTCGGCGGGTTAGACCCTGCCACTCGCTCTGCGGCCTGTCCGGTGACGCAGCTTTGAATCCGGTTGGGCCGTCCGATTTAAAATCGTCCACACTGCCAGTTTCCACTTTCATCGCCCGCTTTCGTTCACTGCCTAAATTAACGCTAAATGTGTGGATTTTTATTTTTATTTTTATTTTTAGAAATTGTTTAATATATATTAATATAGAATTTGTTTAACATAATTTTGAGATTAACCTCGAGTTTGTGTTTTCCCTAAATATTCATATGGATAATTAGTTGTTAATATAAAATTTGTTTACTATAATTTTGTTAATCAATTGTTAATATATTTCATATTTGTGTTAATAGAGAATTTGTTAATCGTTGTTAATATATTTGTGTTAACTTGATATTTGTTAATACATTTGTGTTAATATATTTGTGTTAACCTGATATTTGTTAATATAGTTGTTAATATATTTGTGTTAACCTGATATTTGTTAATATATTTGTGTTAACCTGATATTTGTGTTAATATATTTGTGTTAACCTGATATCAGTTGTTAATATAGAATTTGTTTAATATAATTTTGGAATTAACCTGATATTTGTGTTTTCCCTAAATATTTGGCATAGATATGAATTATTTGTATTATTCTACTTGTAGACTTGTAGTATAGGATAATCAATTGCCCATTTGAGGATTTCTATGTTGCCAGACATAGATTCAGTGTGTTCTTGGATGCATAGAAATTGCTCAAATTGTCCCTTTTTGGACAGTTCAGGGTTAGATAGATTGTAATGTCTTCATTTATTCCAATTTAAATGCATATGTCTGTTCTGATTTCGCCTCTCCTTTTTCTCTCTGGATATATTTCATGTATTTATTTCCGTCATCAAATGTCCACACTTTGTGTTGATGATTGACATGGGAATCAAATATAAGATTAATATATTCTGGAGAGAAAAGGGGAGATCATTTTCATATTTCATATACACTAGCATTTAAATTGGAAAATGAAGCATTACAATCTATCTAACTTTGAATGGGTGACCGATTATAATTTAGGCAGTTAAGTAATTACGCCCGTCTAGCGGTCCTAGCCATCTAGGATCCTATCCCCTAGGTATAGTCATTAACATATCGAGAACTTTATTTTATAGATGGCTAGTCAAGACAAAGCCCAAATACCCTGGAATGGGTGCATCGGCCACATCTCCTCTAATAGTAGAGGGAGACACGACACGTCAACCGCATGCAAAGGGAAGAAAAAGAGATCAAAGCGGTGTGGGATGATTTCGAAGATGTGACAGTTAACGGTGTACGAAAGATAAAGTGTAATCACTGCCTTTCAGGGTTATTCAAAGATTCTAGGAGGATCTACGACACATTTAATTAGACATTTGAAGACGTGTCCTAAGAAAGCAAGACTCCCTCCTCCCGACCAACAGACGTTGTCATTTACAAAGTCGAAGGGGACGACTCCCAAGGCGTAGTGTCCACTCATAAGTTTGACAAGGAGAAGTTGAATGAGTGGTTTCTTTGGATTAGTGATTTTAGAAGAAAAACCTTTCGAAATGATTGAAAGTAAAGGGTTTAGGGCTTTATGTCAATTCCTTAACCCTCGGTAGAGAATGTCTCCCGCGTCATAGTGCGAGAAAAGCATGAAGATGTAAACAAAGGAGAAGATGAAACTGAAAGAAGTTTTAGCTTCAATGACGAATAGCTTTGACCTCTGATTTATGGACGGCGTCCAATCAAAGAAAATGATACATTTCATTAACCGCTCACTATGTCGATAAGGATTGGAAACTATGCAAGAGAATTTTGAACTTCAAACACCTTCCTCCTCCACATCTTGGTTTACTTATTTCGATTGCATCTACGATTTGTCTTAAAAATTAAATGGGGCATTGAGAAGAAAATTTCAATAATAACTTTAGACAATACTTGAAAAATGACAAGATATCATTTCATGCTTACGTAACCGATTCCAAAACTACGAAATTTATTTTTTAAAGGAAAAATATTTCAGGTTAGATGTTGTGCCCATATTGTAAATTTGATTGTACAAGAAGGGATGAAAGCAATCGACGACACTATATATAGAGAACATAAGAGAAAGTGTGAAATATATAAGGGGGTCGCCATCGAGACTGAGTGTATGGGATGACATCATCCAACGTTTGAATGTGCCATCTAAAAAAACATTGAAGTTGGATGTCTGTACACGTTGGAACTCGACCTATGAAATGTTAGATGCGGCAATGGAATTACGATTTGCATTTCCTATAAATACGCGTGCGTGACGAGAAACGTATTCTTGGTTTGCCGAGCACGGATGATTGGAAAAGCAAAAACAACAAGTTCACACATTTCTCCAAGTTTTCTACGAGTGCACGAAGATTTTTTCAGAATCAATATCCAACCGCGAATCTGTTTCTTCCATCTCTTTGGAAGATTAAGGATGCTCTGCAGAAAAAATGCCGGTGTGGGTCCAGATTTCATACGCCGATGAAAGTTGGTATGAAGACGAAGTTCGATAAATACTAGGACGAATTTCATCTCCTTGATGTCCTTAGCGATTGTTCTTGATCCCCGTTGTAATATGGGATTGGTTAGCTTTATTTTCATGAAGCTTTATTCTACTTGAAAGAGCGGCGAGAGAGACGTCTAAGGTTCGTGAAGCCCTTGAAGATCTCAGTATAAATCATATGTTAATACTTTACCCGCATGTTGAAGAAAGTAGAGATGCGGATATTTCTCTACCTGTAATCCGATGTGCTAAATGAATATATATCATATTTGGCACAAGCACAAATAGGAGTTGATACTAAGGAATCAGAGTTAGAAATATACCTCAAGGAGCCAATCGTAGTGCGAGCTGAATTTGATGTGTTGGAATGGTGGAAGATGAGGGTTAGTGAATCAAAATACCCTACATTATCTGTGATGGCACGGGACATATTGTCAATACCAATTTCAACGAGTGGCGTGGCATCGAGAATCCGCGTGTCAAGACAGGGAGGCGGGGTTGTGAGCAAGTATCGAAGCTCACTTTCCCCAAACACGATTGAAGCGTTGATTTGTATGCCTTGAAGATTGGTTGCATGCCTGATATGGGGAGAGATATGAATGATGATGATGAAGAAGAGGAGATTGAGATTCATGACGAGTCTCTACCTACAGATCAGTAATTATTTTCGATTTTTCAAATTTTTTTGGTTGAATGTTGAATGATCTGTAATATTGTTTCACTGTAACTGCACACACAAAAGTATTAGTTCTTTTGAAATGTGGTTTGGAAGACTTTGAATCATTGATATTTATTTACATATGTCTGTTCATTTGTTTTATTTTTGAATTTTGATATATTTATATTGCTTTCTTTTGTTGCTATATCAAGTTCAATTTATTTATCAATATTCTGATTTTTTTAATTTAAAAATTGAATGTAGAAATGTCGTCATCTGACCCATCGACAAACATTTGAGACTATGCTTCCCTAGTTGAATCACCGCCACGGTCTGGAAAAACAAAGATTAAGTATAGTTTGTGTGGCGCAAAGTTTGTAAACAAGACTAATCGCTTTCGCCTACACTTGTCATGTTGAGGTGGTGATGCAAAATCATGCCCCAATGCGCCTAAGAATGTCCAAATTCTTTTTCAAGCCCTGTTAGATTCGAATAGAAAGTCTTTCACTCCATCCAAACCTTCTACTTCTGGATCTGGTACACAAATGACATCCACAAAAGATGTAGAGGAGGAAGCCAGATTAAAAGCTTTGGAAGAAGAACAATTCCAAATCGCCATAAAACGCAGTATAGAAGATGCTTCTAGACTTCAGCGATATTCGAGTCAAAGACAACACGATGTTGAAGCAAGATCGAGTTACTCGTCGAGTACGACAAACAAGAACAAGAAAAAGAGTAACAAATTAAAATTCCTGACTCGTCTCGGTGAATTTTATAGGGCATTGGGTACTACATACAATTCTTCACATAAAGCAAGTTTGAAAAATCTAGTTGAAAGTGTAGAAGAGCACGAAGGAAAAATCTCTTCGCCTCCTGACTCAGAGGAAGTGAATCAATTTGTATATGAAAAATAGATAGCAATTCAGATGGATCAGATGACAATACAGGAACAAGAAGACACTCATCTTATAGAGGTTATTAGTTATAAATTGTCATTTTGAACAATGTAATGTAATTATATAAAGACGTTAATGTAATTATGTAAAGACGTTAATGTAATTATGTGTAATTTATATATTTTATTGGCCTCAAATTCAGACTCGGACTCGAACTTGAACTCGCCTCGAAAACTCGCACTCAGGTACTCAACTCGTGTGCTCGTACTCGAACTCGACTCGAAAACTCGGACTCGACTTTCGTTTACTCGTTATACTATCGTACTCGGCTCGTACTCTGGGCGTAGTAGAGTCTGACGGGGTCATGCTACTCGGCCGAGTAGAGCCCGAGTACAAGCAGCGGTCGGTCGTTAAGAGTCGAGTACGAGTAGGGCAATACTCAACTCGACTCGACTCGTGTACAGCTCTACTGCTCACCAGGATTTTTCGAGCGCAATTGGCTGCGAACCCGGAACCAGCAATCTGAGTGAGGCCCTCAAGGGGCCACCTTAACTATTAATTGTATATCTACGCCATTCATATGCTATTTTAGCTTATTTTAGCCTATGTCCCAAAACTGAAGTACATGGAAATTTCATATGGACCACACCATAGGAAACAAGGTGAATGAACGCTCACCATTGAAAGGTTCCTAGCATCTACGTAAATTTTATTTAACATTCACCTTGATGATAGGTTCACACAGACATGTATAAAAGGAAAAAAAAAAAAAACAAAGCAAATATCAATTTCATACGAAACTTTTGTAGCCTAAAAAGGTTTTTTAATAGCCAATAACCACAGTCTCCTGTGGTCTTATCAGTCTGGAATTTTTTTTTTTGCCCAAGATTTTGGATCATGGGGTAAAAAAAGCTGAAAGACATATTAATGGCTTGGATATACAGTACATACTTCAAGGTGGATCCTACTTTGGGTCTTTTCACCCACATTGCTAGTTATGAGGTAACAACCAACTTGCTCGTGGATTCTTTCGACTTCCATTGCATTTTGAATACGGTTGGGCCAATGTCCAAGAATCACAAAGTCTAGACAGTTTCAACACTTTATTTGGTGACACACAAAATTAACACTATTAATTAACTAAACACTATAAAATATTATAAAATAGCTATAATGTCTTGAAATTTGAGTAGATAATGTGCACCCTTGAACCCAGGTTTCGATTTGTAACTCGTACACAAAGTGCGCTAGCTTCATATGTTAATCAATTTAATCAGATGTGAGAAATACGTTTATTCTTAGTTTTACCTAAGTTCATCGAATTCCAATCTGTAAGACCTGTGTCCTAGTCTGTACTGTTCCGACGAATCCCGCGATCCTTTCCGTCGAAGTCCGGCAATCCACGACTGATAATCGACATTGCGATCGATCGTAAGTCACATCCTTTAGATTCGAGTCGGTTTAATCCGAGACCTGTATCATTGCGACCGCACCGTCGCCGCGGTTCCAACGCCGTGACTCACACATCGATCCGATACCCTGGCAGGAAGATGTGAGCCGACGTTTATTTTGAAGAAACGCCGCGCTTTTACGATCCCAAGAAAATCTCTACAACATGTCAAATCAATCCAATCAATCAAATCAATCCCTTCAATCAATCCATCACTTCATGTCAAGTACAAAGCACTCATGCTTTCTTTTTCCACAAGTAATGCCACCACCAAAAGTCAACTAATCCATCCCTTCACCCATCACTCACATCCATCACTCACCTCACATCACTCTCTCTCCTTATCTCTCTCTTTCTCTACACTATTTTCCAAGCAACACCAAGAGCAAAGAGAGCTCCCACGTCCAAGCCTTCCATGGAAAAAATGACCTTGTGTGGCCCACCTTTCCCTTCCCAAAACCTCTCAACCTAGCCCTTGATTTCCCATCTCCACCGTCAAAGAGGAGCACAAGAAGGTTGGCGTTTCAACGGACCGAAGAAGATCGACGGTGGGTGTTTCCATAGGCTAGATTTCATAAATTTTGTGATGGGCCAAGTAAGGCCTACCGATCAATGGTATGGATCTCACTTGGGACCCTATGATGTGGCGAATGGCCCACTTTGATTACCTTTCTATGTATGATGGAATGCAAGGGAGGGCCTATAGTGTCAGGGTCCCTCCATCACACGTGTGTCCCACTTTCTCTCTTCCTCTCTCTATCTCTCTTTTTTTTTTCTCTTTCTTCTTGTGATGTTACGAGTAGGTGGCCCACTTGAATGGACCCCGCCTTGATATGTGTCTCACCCAAGCCTTCCAACCATTTGGTGGCCCACCCTGGTAGCATGTATGTAGGAGGGACCCACCTTAAATTTGTGTTCCCAAACCGTCCAGTGTCCAGGGACGCTGGACGTGGCTATTAAGAGAAGTGTGAAGTGATGGTGGGGTGCCTGACATGCAAGGAATAAATAAATAAATATCAGTTTGATTTAAAACTTGGGGTGGACCACTTGTGCGAGGCCCCACTGGATGCACTAATCTAATCCACGCCATCAATTCTACTCCTCGATCATTTTAGGCGTTGAGCCAAAAGATTATGCCGATCGAATTTCTAGTGGGCCATGGCATGGGAAACGCTCCTTGCCATTGAAAACCCCCCTGTTGATCCCGTACCCATGATATATGCCCAATATTGGGCTCGTTGTGATTGTTGAACGCCGTATGAAGCAATGGACGGGTGGATTCATCGATTTGGATCCCACATATGGAAAACCACAAAATCTCGATTTTAAAATAATAATAATAATAACAACAACGTGCGAATCTGCTGCTCATTGTCTTCTTCACACAGGAAGGACGCTAGCGTCTGCGTCATTCGGGCGGGCGGTAAGGCAACCCACGGCCCCCGCCATGGGCCCCACCATGATGTATGTTGTCATCCATGCCGTTCATGAGGTGGGCCACTCCCACCGAAGTGGGCCCCTCCGAATTTGAGCCACATCCAAGACTCAGGTGGCCCACACCACATGAAACCGTGTGAATTGAACTCCACCATCAAGCCCTCTTTGGGCATTACGAAGTTTCGATCAAGGTGAAATTTGTTTCACCCTTCATCCTGGTCCATGTGACCTTATGAACGGGGTGGATGGAAAATAAACATTACAGGGCCCCACGTGGGACCCACCATTTGATGTATGTGTCTTACATCCACCGTCCAGCGGACGGTGGAATCCACCTTAATGTATGCGTTTATTCACGCCGTCCGGCCAGGCCGGACGGCCGCATGACAGCCCCACCTCGATGTGTGTTGGTCCACACCGTCCGAACGCTGGACGGTGGGCCACCCTTTCCCCCGATGTTTGTGTTTCATCCATGCTGTCCATCTATTTTGGGGCCCACGTTTGGGTGAGGGCTTGTTTGGCCTCACCACGCATTATACCTTTTCCCATATGTGTGCATATATATATATATATATATATATATGTATGTATATAGTGGTGAAATTTGTTTTGGGGCCCACCCATGATGCATGTGTTGCATCCAAACCGCTCCACCATTTGGCAAGCATGTCTTAAGGTTTGAGGCTAAAAATGAGATAGATTTATAGTTCAAGTGGAACCCACCTTGATGTATTCTAAGGCCCATGGGTTAAGGCCCATTATGACGTATTAGGGCCCATGGGTTGAGGCCCATTGTGATGTATTCAAAGGCCTGTGGGGATATGGCCCATTGCAATATACATAAAGCCCATTGGTGCGGCCCATTGATGTGGCCTACTTGATGAATATAAGGCCCATGTGATATGGCCCATTTGATGTATTTAAAGCCCAATGGGATGTATCTAAGGTCCACTGCAATGTGTGATTCCCCATGGTTTGTGTAATAATATTTTAGTGTGGGCCATGCCGTGGAAGCAATGTTGGTTTGACATCCACATTGTAGTATAATGTTGGTTAAATGTCCGCATTACGACTCTCCCTAGGCCCACTGGTAGGCTCATACTTGTTGTGTGTAGGCCATCTAGGCTCATCTGCATTGTAAGGATAGTTCATCATCTTATAGCATGCTTAGTATAACTCCATGACTCATACCCATACGCATCATATGTATGCTTGATATGAGGAATGTTTGATCATAGCATAAGCCTTTGGGCTGAAACATTTATGGGACTCCTTATGAGACGGAGTGCCCCACATGATCACGTGGTACGCGTGAGATTGCTGCATGATTGTACAGTGTGATTCATGCATCTAGCATATGTGTGACTTGATCACTGCACGCCCTAGCGACATCAGGGTCGTGGCTCCACAGGCACATCGTGGATGACCGTATCGGATACCGAAAATACTTTGTTCTAGCACTGTGGGCACTTAGGATGTCTTTGGGTGAAAATCTCAGAACCTTTTTGATACCAGGAGTTGCTCCAACGTCTAGACCGAGTGGATACACGAGCGCCCGAGTGCCGAATACCAGTAGGCCGCGTCTCCCACTGTGTCGTGGTCTGGTTGGAAGGAGTGTGACCTTATCCGCCCGAGTGAGGGGCTATAAGCTAAGTGAGTTTGACCGCTCGCAAATGTGTCCGCTATCGACGAGCCCCAGGTATTGCGTACTCATGGTCGGCGGATAGTGTGGTCTCTTCCACTTGCTTTCGACCGTGCGCCTAGGGAGGAGGCGGTCAATGTGAGGTGTATTAGACCCCTGATATCTAGAGAGGAACTCGCATCGATATGTGTACTTATGAGTACTACTTGGCACGCTTGCTTTGCATCTCGCATATGACATTTGGCTACATAGGCCTCGCATCGCATGGTCTCGAATGACCGACAAAGATTCATGCCTCAACGGAAGCATTACATAGCTTTAGTATAGTGATAACATTCATGGACTTACTCGCATATTTCAAAGATTACTCGATATTGTACACTTGCACTCGCCTACACACACTTTCACCGCCCTCTAAGCTTTGTAAAAACTTATGCACGATAGATGCGTGCGTGTGGCGTCAGGGTCAGTGCGCGGCGTTGAGCTCGAAGCGTGCAGTAGTCTTCTGGAGCGTTTGGAGTTTTCTTTGATAGCATTACATTGTATTTTCCTTTCCGCATTGTACTTAAAAGTTTTTGATATAGTGGATATGTGGTGTTGTTGTTTTGTGTCTTGGTTATGCTTGTGGTTATGCTCCATTACAAAAAAAAAAATTTCATGCTGAAAATCCTCCTTGTAGGATCCCAGGATCGGAATCTGGCGTATGGGCGCTGGGAGCTGAGAATGGGGTCATCGCGAGAGGTGTCAGCCGGATTCAGCGATCGGGAATTTTGTAAGCCCGGTTTCCGAGTTTGGGGCGTGACACAATCATACATACATAACACTTAGCATCAATTAATCATGTATGAATAAATCTTCATAAGCATTCAAATAACATAAGTCTCAAACACTCTTCATTTATTAATATAGCATCTTAATATAAATATATTTATTACAGGCTTACAATATCTCAAATAAATTTAAATATTTGCTTAAAATCTCATAATCAATGCCAATATACATTATATGTCAATCAAACTATCTTAACAAATAAATCAGATATTCGTGAATAGTCTAATGCTGCCAATTCATCTCCAGATAAGTATGATCAAGTTTCACGTGAGTCATGTTAAGATTCAGTTATTCATTCCAGTTTTTGTGCCACATCATCAGCTAACGACTCATCTGTATGATTTTTTTCATTAATAAAAGGTAAGATGGACAGGCTTAGTGAAATAACTAAGCATGTTTTATAAACATAGTAATTAATTAAAATAATACAAAATACTGAATGCAAAAATGTATGCACATGATGTATGAATGCACCATATGGGTTGATTGTCCATTTGCTTAGGTTAGATATCGTTAACTCGCATCTATCCGTTGGTTAGGCTTTCATCTCTCGGTAGGCATGGGCATAACCCGCATCTGATAACGTTCTACTAGGATTAACATTTCTTTCATGTAAGGCCCTCAGAATCAATCACCTATTATGTGAATGCAATGAATGATATATAAATTTATCATTTTCATAGTTATTCATATACACTTGTTTAAATCAAAATCTAAGCATGTGATTTCAAATCATATTTACAAAATTTAAATCTGAAAGTATAAATTAGCATGTAATAGAGTTTCATACATATCAATTTAATCATAATAATACTTAAATCTAGTAATACATCACTCAAGCCACACATAAATAATCAACACATCAACTAATCTCATTTTAATTTTTATAAACATGAGACATGTTGGATTATTCACCTGAGTCTAGTAATGAAAAATCCATAAGATGATCTGATGGATTTGAATTTAGAAATCGTAACAATCACACAACCATATTATTATTTGATCTAATTACATCACATAGTGGGTCTTACTTTTGATTCAACACCCTAAGTGGTCAACCACATCTTCAACAATCACTTAATTAAAGTTTACATGCATGATATATTCATTGATTTGATTATCAAAGCTTAGATTTTGTCCATGCACCAGTCAATCGATATGGTCAATCGATCGAACTTCGAATCGACATAATTCAATTTAAGGTGCATACATCGCTGGACAAAATTCTACACATTCACTCAATCAATTGATCAATGATATGCAGATGAGCCCAAAATTTTGAAAATTTACTTTAATTTAGAGTTTATGATCCATTTAACCACAATGGACATATCTACCCTCATTTTTAACCCTCTTTGGTTAATAATTAGAGAAGCTTATAGATTGTTAATCTGAATCATTCGTATGCTTATTTATATTTAGATTTCGAAATTGAATGACAAATGATTAATCGGGGTGATTCATTGGATGATTGAATTATCCATCTTTTTGAGGTTTTCTTATATTTTGTCTCTACACATTAGAT
Source organism: Magnolia changhungtana (assembly GCA_030180095.1). Classification (NCBI taxonomy): domain Eukaryota; kingdom Viridiplantae; phylum Streptophyta; class Magnoliopsida; order Magnoliales; family Magnoliaceae; genus Magnolia; species Magnolia changhungtana. The sequence continues at coordinate 2,393,314 of JASAUF010000674.1, read as the reverse complement.
GAATGGTATGGATCTAACAACACATATACCATAGCCCCATCTCGACCTTCTATACTAAGTAATATTAACACTTGCATAAAAAATCTAAGTTTTTCTTATTAAACACCTTCAGATCTAACAACACAATAATCATATAGCTGATTTGGCTCATTCTTTACGTTGTTTAAATAATTAAATTCCAAATTTACCAAAATTAATAATAAATAATTTATCTTAAAAATATAAATCTATCATCATTCTTAAAGAGAAATTCCTTGTACCAAAACTAGAATATTTGCACAAAGAATTGATCATCTCCATTCAAGTGTATACGATGGCCGGAGGATTAATCCAAACCATTCATTGTACTCATTTGGCCACATATTACATTAATATTATTAAAATTATAAAAGTACAACATGAAATCACTTTCTCACTAACTTTGTCTTTCTGTCTTTCTGAATTGTACATATAGTATGTTTTTGTTAATATTTGAATTGGAATAGAATTATCTTGGGATACCTTCTTTAAAATAAAAGGGTAATTAAAAGATTAAGAGATATAAAGATAGAATTGAAGAGATAAAATAGATATGAATTTGGAACGGATATAAGAAATGAGATTTAGATTAGATTTGAATAAGATAGAGATATAAGATCTAAAATCTCTGTCAAATAAAAAATAAAAAATTAAAGAGTTACAACAGTAACTGTTGTTATTAATTAATAAAAGGCCCATTTATTAGATGGTTGGCAAAGTATAATAACATAAAATTTTGGTTGACGTCAATCAACACTTGATTAATCCACATAATTTATGGTTCAGATCATCGCACACATGTGCCGCCACGTGTGTGTTTTTATCTGAAACTCGACCTGAGGGTATGTTCAGAATACTCGGGTTGCAACTGCATTTTAAGTGAAGCCCACGTGTATGTTCAATGATCCAGATTATCCATATGTTCCACCACAGATGGATCATGCCATCAGAACATCCTTGATCATAGCCTTTTGAATCTGCGTCCTGAAAATAGATGGTGAAGCATAGAAATTCTCCAATGGTGGGATCTTCGGACTTGAAGATATCCTGGGAATAGTCCACCCACGATACGTCTCAAAAGACCAATGGTCTCGATCAATGAATCATAAACCCAGGTGCGTATCCTCCGGTCTAGAAAAATACACAACGGTCGGCGTCCGCTGTCCGTAGCAGGTCAAGTCCAAACATATAACCCTACTTCAATGAGATCGCATCTGAACCGTCCATTTTAGCCAAAAGTCCGCCTCGAGAAAATCTGCGGAATCGCACTGTAGGATAGGCGTACGTTAACGTATGGGCATTGGGCACGCGTGGCAGATCCCAGATGGGGGTGAAGCGGAAACGGATTGGCTACTCCCCCTGACACCAGCCAATGGCTGACGGTCGGTGCTCTGTGGGGCCCACCATTTTTACATATCATTTTAAGGTATGAGAACAAAAATGAGATTTATCTCAATCTCAATTGTACCACATTACACGAAACAGTGTTTAATGAGCGATGGCCATTAAAAACATTTTGGGGCCATAAAAGTTTTGGATCAAGCTGATCTTTATTTTTTTCTTCATCTGGGCCTGTATGACCTAATTAATAGATTGGATGTCAAATAAACAGTACAGTGGGCCTTATGAGTATATTAATGGTAGATATCCAATCACTATTATTCTCACGTGGTGTGGTTCACTGAGGTTTATATATCTGTCAATTTTTAGGTCAAGACTTAAAACGATCTTAAAAAATGGATGAAAAGAATGGATGAAACAAATACGTCATGGTGGTGCCCACATAGCACTGACCATCAGCCCCGGGGCTGGTGTCAGGGGTAGTAGCTAATCCGTTTCCGGGTGAAGCCAGGTCCGACCTTAAATGCTCGCGTGATTCGAATTCGAGCGTACATACACGTGTCTCGAGGAACCAAGATAAACTGTCACGTTATAATCGAACCTCACCCCACGCGCGCGTGGATCGACGGTCGCAGTTGACGTGCTTCACGTCAGAAAGAACAGGTCCGTACCTCCGAGCCGCCCAGTTCATGATGTTGATCTTGTCCCTCGTAGAGAAAAAGGAAGGGCTCGCGTCATGCACATGTAATAAAAACCATTCATGACATATACATGAGGAACGCTCGTAGGCTACCCTTCCACCATACACGTGGCAAAAGAATGTGTGAATCGGTGTCTTCCATCTAGTGGACCCCACCAAGGATGGCTCATGCATTGGAAAGTGGGGGCGGCTTTGGTGGAACACCGCATCCACCGTGGTTCGGACCCCTGATTCTGGGGCCCACCGTGATGTATGTCACTACATCCACGCCGTCCATCCTTATTGATAGCTCGTTTTAGCATGACCCAAAAAACGAAACAGATTCGTATCTCTGCTGGACCATAGTACAGGAAACAGTGGTAATTGATCGTTAAAAACTTTTGGTGCGGGCCACCAAACCTTTGGATGAAGATGATATTTGGGTGGTCTCTCCTTCTTAGGTCCTTCTGACCTGTTTTTTTTCCTGCTGTTAGCTTGTTAGTACACCTCACTGTCAGTTTACACTTCACTGTTAGCCACCCCCACTATGGATCGACACCAAGAGGTCCCTGTGCCTTATCAGCAGGTTGGATGGCAAATCAACATTCCGGTGGAATACAATATGTTTTTATTGGCGAGGATTCAACAATGACCGACTGTTTCCTGTGGTGTGGTCCAACTAAGACTTGAGTCAGCTTCATTTTTTGGATCATGCCCTAAAATGAGCTGTCATACTGGTTGGACGGTGTGGATTTAAGGCACATTCATCACCGTCAGCCCCACAGGGGTCCCATCTATGCCCAGCGTTCACAATGGTTGGACGAAATCAATCATCACCAACAGAGACAAATCTGGAGATCTGACGGCTAGAACGTTCTGTAATGACGGGGCCTACAGCTGGGATCCAGCTCTGTATATTATTTTGGGGGGCCTACCTTGATGTATATGACTTACATCCACACGGTCCATCCGTCTAGAAAGCTCATTTCAGGGCATAGTCCCAAAAACGAAGCAGATCCAAATCTCAGGCAGAATCCAACACATATCACAGTGGTAATTAACCATTAAAAACTTTTCTGGGCTACAAAAGTTTTTGGGTCAAGCTGATATTCGTACAGTCCCTTCATCCCTGTCTTTGTTACCTTATGAATAGGTTGGATGGCAAATAAACATTCGAGTGGTCCAGGAAGTTTTTAATGGTAAGTATTCAATCACCGTTATTTCCTGTGGTGTGGTCAAGGCACATACATCACGGTGGACTCCACAGTCGTCTGTGGATGCGGGCATCCGAGAAGCCGCGCCCTATTTTCAGACGTGGATTGGGTACTACTACTACCCCGTCCGTCCATAGCTAGGAACGGAGAAGGGCTATGAGGTGACACCGTGATGTGTGGGCTTTATCGACGCGGTCCATCTACTTTTCCATATTATCTTAGGCTATAATCCTAAAAATAGGCGGATCCAATCTTCAAGTGGACCAGACGGTAGGAAGCACCACTAATAATGACACCCACCGTTGAAACCTTCCTAGGGCTCACCGAGATGGTTAATTTCCATCCAACTTGTTCATCGTAAGGTCACATAGGCGTGGATGAAGGGAGGTCACATAGGCCTGGATGAAGGGAAGAAACAAATATCAACGTAATCCAAAACTTCTGTGGGGCCCAAAAGGTTTTCAATGGGCGATGCTTAATCCCCAAAAAGTGGTCCACTTGAGCCTTCGAAGTACCTCATTTTTGGGCCTGTACCGTAGAATGGTATGGAAAAATGAATGGACCCATACTTCACGCATACTGTTATAGGAAAATCCGAGCTCCCCGCTGACCCGAGGACCAACGCCACTATGATCTGAGGAGTTAAGTCGACCCTTAGGATAAAACTGAGAACAGATGTCTGGCCCAGTCGGAAAGCATGGAACGCCGGGCAATCTCAACGGACGCCCGCTCTTACGGGCCCCAAGTTAATACTCATTTGTCAAGAACGCCGTCGAAGCCACATGCAAGGCTAGGATCAGATCAGATTAATGTGCTTGTCTCCAATCACATTGAAGCAAAGCCGCACCCTGAAGGTGGTAACTCTGAGTGACTAGTAGAGACCTCGACTCAGAGGCTCGGGTTATGCGTTCGTTTGTCTTGGAACAAGCTGAACCCGCGTCCGATAACTGAGAATCCGCGCAATGGTGGTATACTCGACTCGGATCCGCACATCCATCTTTGGTCGGACCGAGCCGAGGCCCACGCATTCCCCGTATTGTCGTGACGATTTCACCCCAGAAATGGAGAATCAACATGACCTCGCCTCGGATCAATGGGATAGGAGCCAAGGCTATCCCTCAGCCAAGGCCACCCCTAGGACGAAATCGTCTCTAGCGGTTGTCCTACGTGCCAAGAAGGGAAACTACCTTAAACGGACGTGACCGATAGTTTCGCCCACAAATATGCATGGCACACCACACAATCTCCGGATTTTGAGCAATATCTCCATGATTCGGGAATCCCACTGATCGTGTCGAGATTGACGGACCCAGATCGTACAGCGAGCAAGTATAAATACCCCACCACCCCATTGCTACAGGTACGAAACATCTTATGCTCTCCCACTACTCTGCGACTTAGACCCGAATTCCTGTGTTCTGACTTAGGCATCGGAGGGTCCCCTTTAGCCAGGGTCTCCTTTGCTCACCATTTGTGTACAGCTTCAGGGCTCGGGGATGCCACGAGGTACGTGGAATAAGGGGGAGAGCTGACCAGATTTTGACCTCAACATTTTTGGCGCCGTCTGTGGGAAGCTGATACAAAAAGTCAGGTTCCTGTTCTCAAAACGCTATGGCAAGAGGGAAGAAGAAAGCGGTCGTGGCCGAACCAGAGCAGACCCGTTCCTCGTCATTACTTCACGTGGAGTCAGCTCCAGGGCCTTCTCAGCGTTCGCGCAATCGGTCTAATAAATACCGTGCCATGCAGAGCGAAATATAGGCCTTGTGCGACGAAGTGGACCAAATGAAACAACAGCAGGGATTGCAACATCGTCTCGATCAGGGAAACCCTGGTCCAGAAACTGTGGTGCAGGCTCATTCCATGCCAAGGAGTGCCAGACCTGAGGCATCCCGACAACAATCTGCTCGAGCACTAGTGTCAATTCAAAATCCTCCCCCTATGTAAGCACGGGTCCCAGCCAGAAGTACAGTCGCGCGAGCTCCGACAAATGTCTCAGTCACCTCGGCACTGGCACCAACAGACCTTCGCTATGAGCTAGACAGGAGGAGAGGAAGAAGAACCTCGGAACCGAAGAATGTATGAGAAATAGTGGCAGAAAATAAGGATCCCTGGGAATCACGCTTTGCCGAGTTAACCGATAAGGTGTTAACATTACAAAAACAGCAACAACCAACGTTATCCCCCCTGCTGTCCAAGCTATGATGGAAGAGACCGAACCTCCGTTCACCTCTGACATTATGGATGAGATGATGCCTCAAAGGTTCCGGATACCTCCTGTCATTCAATACTCCGGGTCCAGCGATCCATCTGAGCATGTGGAGGCCTACCGATCGTGGATACAAATACAGACTGCGACAGACCCAATGATGTGCAGAGGGTTTTTGATTACGTTAGCAGGATCCGCTCAGAATTGGTATCGACAGCTCAAACCTGGATCTATCAGCTCTTTCGCGGACCTTACCCGATCATTCCTTACCCAATTCATAAGCGGTAAAAAGAGTCGGAAGCCTAACACCCACCTACTCACTATTAAACAAGAACTGAAGGTATCGTTGAAGGACTACATTGCTCGGTTCAATGAAGAAGCGTTACAGGTGGAAGACTATGATTACAAAATGGCGCTCGCCGTAGTGTGCAGTGGTCTAAAGGAGGGGAAATTTGCCTTTTCCGTTGGTAAGAACCCTCCGAAGACGTTAACCGAGCTCATTGCCAGAGCCCAGAAGTATGTCTACGCCGAAGAGTTCTTCGCCACTCGTAAAAACATTCAAGTCTCAGAGCCGAATGGAAAAAGAAGGAGGCCAAGGAACGAGGAACCTCAGGCATTTAAAAAAGGGTGGGACGACCATTCCTCTCGAGATCGACGTCCGGCCAGAAGGCCTGAAGGGAAATTTCATTCATATACCCCCCTTAACACGACTACCGAGCAAATCCTACTGGATATCCGCGGCTAGAAGCTCTTGAATTGGCCTGTCTGCATGAGAGCCGACCCGTAGCACATGGATAAACGTAAATACTGCCGATTCCATCGAGATCATGGCCATAATACAGATGACTGTGTGACCTCAAGGATGAAATTGAGTCCCTCATTCGGAAGGGGTGCCTCCGCCGATATAACAAGCAGGAGAAAACTGCTCGAAAGGAAGAGCAAGCACAGGAGCGTCCGAGAAACCCACCTGAAGAACTGGCTGAGATTCGTACCATCTTCGGAGGCTCATCAGGTGGAGGAGACTCGAACGGAGCTCGGAAAGCTCACTCTCGGAGTAGCTCGAAGCATTACATCCATTTGACCGAGCGGCCAAGTAAGGAACCTCGGGTTAGCCTTTATAGCCTCACCTTCACGCAAGATGATGCACAAGGGATTCAACACCTGCACGATGATGCCCTAGTGGTCACCATGACCATAGCCAATAGCAAAGTATATCGGATCCTGGTCAACACCGGGAGTTCAGTCGAAGTAATCTACTCCGAGGCATTCAAAAGAATGGGAATTCCTCAGTCTCGACTCAGACCTGTGATGTAACGCCCTGAAAATCGGGGGTCGAGTGTAACTCAACTCCCGACTCCCAACGCATCACTTATGCAACATATTTAATGATGTTTGAATGTTGTCTGTGTTAGACCAATAAACATGAATGAGATTATACCAAAACAGTAATTCATACTCCAGATCAATTGTATAAAAGCAAGCTAAGACCGAATCGTATATATATGTATGTAAAGAAACAAAATAAACGTTTCATTTTCAGTATAAATCCATCGAGTCACCATATACATGTCATTTTATAATCAAAATGTCAAAAATAAACTAGGTACAATCCTGTAAAACCCGTCGGTCCCAAGAACCTAGTCGAAGCCGCCAGAGAATCGCATATACGAGAACTCCTCCTGGTCCTCGTCATAATCAGGCTCGCCTCCAGAGTTGTCGGCTCGCCTAAACCTGAGACAGTCTCAGTTGGTGTGCGCAACACCGTCACATAACGTGAGAGTGAGTAGCTAACTCAATGGAACAATAAGGCATAAGTTATCATATTATCAATGCAGTCAAGTAGTAATGATAAAGCAGGAAGTCAAACACTCCTAGTTACTCTTATTAATGCAAGTATGTATGCAAGTATGATGGATGCCCTCACCGACATACTCCCTCATGCGACACCATCTCACGCTCGCGGCATGCTTACATCCTACAGTGCTCCACATCTTCCAGGCACATGCGATGCATGATGAGCATGATTACCGAGTTTTTTTTAATTAATCCATTTCAAACAGCAGGGTTGGGAAACTAAGGTACCTCCCTTGTATCATTCCCAAACATGATCCATTCTAGGGTCGTCAGTCCTAGTTAATATCGAACGATGGTGTGTTTTCTAGGTCACTGCAGAGAACGCTGGGGGTCACATTACGCACAAAGGTTGCACCACTCCCCCATCACCCCTTAAACGATTCATCACTATACAGAAACAGGCCTAGTTCATACTCTATATATATCGCGGCGAACCCTAAGGCACACTGCGACTTCAGAATATGCTCGCGGTCACTACAAAGGGCTGTCAGGGCTGTTACGCACAAAGGTTGCACCACTCCCCCATCACCTTATCAATGTAGGCGACAAATCGCGAATATAGTGTCCCATACCACCATAATCGGCTCACGAGTTAAATTGCTCACTTTGGTCACTACGGGAGGCACGTAGCCCGGCGTAGGTCGACGACTCGACCACGGTGTCCCATACCACCATGCTCGGCTCATGAGTCTTAGCGGATCGAGGTACCATGGTTAACGGGATTTTCACTGGTAAGTTTGGTACCCTAGGTTCAAACATTAGCGACCAAACATGATGAACATACATAAGACACACGGGTTACTTGACGTGTTCGGCTGGCTCGAGCGCACAACAAGTTGGGCAATATGAAGCGCAGAAGCACCTCGTGTGGCCAACTACTATCACCAACCGAAGTACGACACGAGTTCGCCAACACCTCATGTGTGGCGAAACGAATCTCAACCACAACTCCAAGTCTGATACAGGATGCCTGGACTATGGACATAGTCCCAAGCTCAATCAATTCCTAACCATAGCATGTGAAGTACAGCATGATAACATGGTGATTCAAGAACACTAGCAATCATGTTATAAAGCATGTCATAAAGCATGTTAATAAACAAGTTACAAGGCATGTTCAAAAGCATGTTGTAAAGCACTATACAAATAGTGATACAAATACATATATTTCATAGGTGAGTGGTTAGAGTAAATAACCACATGGAGGGTATCATATGTGACTCTAAGGTAGTTGAGAATCCCATCTCAAGACCTACCTAAGGTTCTAACACTAAGCACTTACATTCACAAGCAATTTTTACAAACACTTGGAGTGCACTTTTTCAACATACATGACGTATGTTAGAGGAAAGTGCACTAGGGTCATTCCCTTTACCAAACTAGTATTTTATATGTATACATCATATTCATACAACAAATAATCATGACAATTACATCAACAAATTTTATATGTATAGGGTATTTTCTAGGATACCCAATTTCAACATACATAGTGTTTACAAGAGAACTTGTAATACTGGCGATTCTTTTAAGCCAAGCAATTAATTTATACGCACATAATATATTTATACAACAATTAATCATGACAAACACATCGCTAAAATATACACGTATACGGTACTTCTTACAATACCGTATTTCTACATACATGGTGTATATTAGTAAACATGTATTTAGGCGAACCCTTTTGCCAAATGAGTATTTTATCCATACATCATATATCCATATGACAATTAAACATGTCAAACACATTTCCAAAAAAATACGTATACGGTATTTTATACGAATACCTAGAGTATGTGAAATTCCAAATTCCACAATTCTAATCGAAACAGAAAACGGAAAGCACTTTGTACATGTGCAATTGCATGCAGATCATGAATCTACCATTATCTGACATTGAAAGCGTTGAAAACCGCAACCTATACACCTAAAGTCCTCACCTTGCCTCTTGGAATCTCAACGAATCAGCAAGGTTGGATGAGCTTTCGTATTCGGGAGTTTTCTAGCCTAAAGAGTGAAATCGGTTAGTTATTTCACAACCTATAGCCTATACACCTCAAATCAGATCTAGGGTTAGGGTTTCTCACCTTAAAACGAAGTTGATATCGCCGGAAAAGCACCTGGAAAGAGGCCGTGCAGCCCGTGGGGTGATTTGCAACAGTAGGAGGAAGATTCTCCCACTTCTCCTAAGCTTTCTCTCTCTTTTCCTCTCTCTCTCTCTAAGGTTTTATCCCAAATTTGTATGGCTGTGAGAGGGCTGTTCTAAGGCCCTTATATAGCCTAAAACCTCCCCGGAATAGACTCCGGTTCAAGAGGTACGACTATTATAAGTAATTCGGCGCTTTTCCAGCTCAAAAGAGTATTTCTGGTGGCCCCCCTTGAGCCAAACGTCAGACTTAAGCTCACAACTCATGGATCTACGTGGGATTACGTTTTCGACTCGATCGGATTCCTAGATCACACGAGGCGGACCACTTTCAGTTCAACGGTCAGTGGGCCACGATCCGAAATTCCAAGTACATGTAAATGTTCCTGAAATTTTTCCTGATCCGAGGGTGTAATTGGTCTGATTCGACGGTGCAGTTTGTATCGATCTGCAACCGAATGGTGCCAGATCACTATTCAAGATATTTATTTTGTAAAGGAAAGAGTGGTTTTCACACTACCTCGCTCCGGACGCGATCGAATGGCCGTGGGACATTGTCTGGACTTGATTTCCAAGATGGTTGTCGAGCCCAGCGAGGCGGTCCTAAGTCCTTAACTTCGTATTAATCGGACTTCCGATGTACGGTCTAGCCCTAATACGAAGTTCCAAGTCATTCCCGAGAATAGTCGGGTAATGGGTTTGATCCTAGACTTTAGGGTAACCTAGCGTCAATGATTCTACAAGTTTTGGGTCTTGCAGATCGTATTTAAAGCGATTCCAACGGATTTCATGTCTAATCTAGTTTGGCACTTAGTTAACTTTGTTGAATTTCTAAAGGATTTAATCCTAAGCGATTTCTAGTCGAGGTGATACTCGAGCCCTTGTATGGAAATTTACGGGTCGTTACATGTGAAGACCCCCTTGCATGGCTTTGCAGGAGAGAGGGTGATCTCCAAAGGAGCCATTTCCCTCCAAGTAACTGCTGGAGAAGGGCAACATCAAGTCACCTTCATGGTTGATTTCCTTGTTGTCAATGTACCGTCCGTGCATAATGTGATCATGGGTAGACCCTCCCTCAACGCAATGAGGGCGGTCGTGTCCACCTATCACCTGACGATGAAGTTTCCTGCCGACGGCGGAACCGGTTACCTCCAAGGCGACCAACGAGAGGCCCGAAGGTGTTACACGATAGCAGTTCAAAAAGGATCTGTGAAGCAAACGCTTCTATCCATTGACGTCTTGGACCCCCGAGGGCCTGCTGAAGATCCATCAGTAGAAGACTTGGATAAGGTGCCGCTCGACGAGGCCGACCCCAGCAAGATTGTCCAGTTCAGAATGTCACTCAGCCTCGAACGAAGATCCGAGCTGTTAACGTTCTTGCAACGACATAGGGATGTCTTCGCATGGTCGCACGCGGACATGCCCGGGATCCCTCTAGAAGTCTTGGTCCACCGGCTGAATGTGGATCCTGACCATAAGCCCGTAAAGCAGAAGAGGAGACCATTTGACGCCGAGAGGTATGAAGCCATCACAGACGAGGTCGTCGTCCTGCTCGATGCCGGCTTCATAGAAGAAGTATATTACCCGGACTGGATCGCAAATGTAGTGCTTGTCAAAAAGGCCAATGGAAAGTGGCGGGTTTGCGTTGATTACTCTGATCTGAATAAATCATGCCCAAAAGACAGTTTTCCATTACCTCGGATCGACCAGTTGGTCGATAGTATGGCGGGCCATGAGTTACTTTCTTTTCTAGACGCTTATCCGGTTACAATCAAATCGCGATGCATCCCCCTGATAGGCAGAAGACCACCTTTGTCATGAACAAGGGACTCTATTGTTATCGGGTCATGCTATTCGGCTTGAAGAATGCAGGGGCTACGTACCAGAGATTGGTAAACCAGATGTTCGCAAAGCAAATTGGACATACTATGGAGGTAAAAAGTGTTAAAGCATCTGATCATTTGACGGATCTCGGAGAAACCTTCAATGTACTCCGAGAATACTAAATGAAGTTGAATCTCGCAAAATGTGTCTTCGGTGTAGGTTCAGAAAAATTCCTCGGGTTTCAAGTCAGCCAAAGAGGCATTGAAGCAAACCCAGATAAGATCAAAGCGCTCCTCAACATGAATTTGCCTCGGATAATCAAGGAGATACAATGCCTTACAGGACGAGTGATGACACTCGGTCGGTTTATATCCCGAGCCACGAATAAATGCCTCCCCTTCTTCTAGCAATTAAAGGGTCATAAGAAGGTAGAGTGGACATCTGAGTGCGAACAACCTTTCCAACAGTTGAAGCAATACTTAGGCTCACCACCTCTGTTGTCCAAGCCCGAAGAAGGCGAACCCTTGATCCTATATCTAGCGGTCTCGGTCTCAGTAGTCAGCGCGACCCTGATTAGAGAGGTAGGAAACAAATAATATCTGGTCTACTATGTAAGCAAAGCTATGGTACCTACTGAGACAAGGTACCCGACTCTGGAAAAGCTGGCGCTTGGCTTAGTCGTCTCAGCTCAAAGGTTACGCCCGTATTTCCAAGCCCATTCAATCATCGTGCTGACCGACTCCCTCTAAAGGCAAGTTCTTCAGAAGCCCAAGGTCTCGGGGCGGCTGACCAAGTGGGTGATTGAACTTGGAGAGTTCGACATCGCCTACCGACCGAGAACGGCGATAAAAGGACAGGCTGTGGTAGACTTCATCGCAGAATTCACCACCCTGAGTGGAGAAAGGCTCAGCAATGAAATTGAGACAACCCTGCCTGACCCTCCAAGTAACCCCAAAAGTGTGCTAGAACCTAGGTGGGTCCTTTACGTGGACGGATCGTCCAACGCGAAGCGAGCCGGTGCCGGGATCGTCTTAATCGCGCCTGACTCTACTCCCATCCAATATACGATTAGACTCGGCTTCAAAGCCTCAAACAATGAGGCAGAGTATGAGGCTCTGCTAGCTGGACTCGGGTTAGCTACTAGCCTTGGAATCCAATCCCTTCGGGTCCGATGTGATTCTCAGCTGATTGTAAATCACATCTCCACTGAATATGAGGCCAAAGAGATGATGATGGTTGCTTATCTGGAAGAGGCAAGGAAGTTGATCAAGAAAATTTTGGAATTGTACGATCCATCAGATCCCGAGAGCGGAAAATTCATGGGCCGACGCCCTGGCAAAACTGGCCTCAGCCACGGATGGAAAAGTTCCACGAGTCATCCCCATAGAATTCATCGAACACCCCAGCATCAATTAGCAGGATGTAAAGGAAATCAACCCAGTGCGTAATGCTCCGAGCTGGATGGATCCAATCTTCAAATACCTAACATTGAGTGAGGTCCCCTTGGACAAATTGGAAGCAAGACGTTTGAGAGTCCGAGCGTCACGATACACAATCTTAGATGGGATCCTGTACAAGAGAGGATACTCTCAGTCCTACCTCAGGTGCCTCCGACCTGAGGAGGCGGAATATGTCATCCAGGAAGTTCACGAAGGAATCTGCGGAAATCATTACGGAGGCCGAGCTCTGGCCTTAAAGATACTTCGGCAGGGGTACTTTTGGTCGACCCTCAAGGAAGATTCTAAAAACTACGCCCAGAAATACGACAAATGCCAATGTTACGTAGCAGTACCGAGGCAACCGACAGAAGAGATGACCCCCATGAGAGGCCCGTGGCCCTTTGCCCAATGGGGGATCGATATCATCGGCCCACTACCCACGGGAAAGGGGCAAGTCAAATTCGCTATCGTCGCCGTCAACTACTTTACCAAGTGGGCCGAGGCCGAACCTGTTGCGAAGATTACGGAGCAGAAAGTAATCGACTTTGTGTGGAAAAATATCATATGCCGATTCGGAATACCGCGAACCATCGTATCGGATAATGGTCGGCAATTCGATAATGAAAAGTTCCGAGGCATGTGTCGAGAGCTCGGCATCATGAACGCTTATTCGTCACCTCGACATTCGCAATCCAACGGACAAGTAGAAGCGGTTAATAAAGTCATTAAATATCATCTCAAGACAAAACTGAAGAAAGCAAAAGGCAACTGGGTTGAGGAGCTTCCCTTCGTTCTCTGGGCCTATAGGACTACAACACAATCATCCACTGGAGAGACATCGTTCTCATTGTCCTATGGTTCGAAGGCAATGATACTTGTTGAAATCGGCCTCCCCTCGGCTCGGGTCTGGAATTATCAAGAGGACCGAAACGTCGAACAGATCGCGGCCAACCTAGACATGCTTGAAAAAATCAGAGATGTCTCCAGACTCTGCGCCGCTGCTCGACAACAACAGGTGGCCCGATTCTACAATTCCAAGGTTAAGACCAGTCGGTTCAGGCCAGGTAACTTAGTCCTTCGCCGAGTCTTTCAAAACACTGCTGAGTCAGGCGCTGGGCCGCTCGGACCTAACTGGGAAGGACCCTATCAAGTGGTCCGTTCAGCGAAGCCTGGATCTTACTATCTGGAAGATCTCAAAGGCCGTCAACTCCTCCACCCTTGGAATGCTGAGCACCTAAAGGTGTACTATCCCTGATGAAATAGCCACCGAGCTGCAAGCCTCTAAGGCCATGAATAAATGTATGCCTCCGAGCGACCAACCTTTAAGGCTTTCAATAAAATTCTTTACTTACATAAACGAGCCAATTTCTACAAAGGTATCTCCCCTTAATTGGGGGGAAAAGCCAAGAGGTGACCTAACAAGTGGAATCGACTCCTCCCCTTAATCGGGGGAAAAGCAAGAGGCGACTCCATTCCCCAACAGTGGAGTCAGGCCAATTTCTATAAACGTATCTCCCCTTAATCGGGGGGAAAAGCCAAGGGGCTGTCCGATTCTCCAAAAGGAAAGTCGATCCCAGTAATATAGAAGACCATCGCCTAAGGCAAAATAAGCTGATCCTGATCGGATTAAAGGCCTCGGCCCTGAGCGACGAAATTTTGACAAACGAACTTATTAACGACTCAACTATGCATTCGGGTAAATCAGCTCATTGATCGTATGAATTTGCAATCAACGGTACACGAGACTTTGCCCAAAATCAATCTTTCATTAATCCAGAAAGGTTCATTACATAAAAAAAGAGAGGAAAAACTCTTCACATGGTCGGAGGTGCTTGAGAATCGGCGGCTTGATTCGGACGGGTCGCTTCGGTAGTATCTTCCTTATCATCCTCGGGCAGTAAGGGATCAAGGTCGAGGTCTGGATACAAATTCTGAACCACGACAAGACACTCGTCAAAGCCACAGTTGTAGAACTTAGCAACTTCAGTATCCCTCTCCTTCGAGGTCTTGTATGAGTTATCGCTGCGGCCACTGCTGTGGCCAGGGAAGCCTCGTCCTCAGCTCGTTGAACCTCCTTCGCCTGAGCAACAACTCGACTCATCTCTTCAGCGGCCTCAATCCTAGTCCGTTCCAGGAGCCCATCCAACCGGATGTTCTCCCTGGTGAAAGTGTCGGCGTGAGCCCTAGCCCGAGTCAGTTCGGCTATGGCTGCATCATTCCAGCTCTCAAGGTCCTTCACGACCCCCTGGAGTCAAAGTCCTTTAGCTTCGAGCCTGCTCACTGCCTCCTACAGATGAAGCTCCCTGGCTTTCTCGTCTTCAAGTTGCTGATGCGACTCGCCCTGTTCAAGTTGGAAGGAGTCGGCCTCGCTCTGAAGGGCTTCAGCCTCGACTCTAAGAGCTCTCACCTCAGCATCTTTCCTTTTCAGCTCCTTTATTCTCTCCCGAACCGAGAGGACCTTCGCGACGGACTGAACAAAGACGAGAGGATGAGTTCTTAGAAGAAATAGAATGTACATTGACGAGAACAGTTGACAAACTTACCATGTAGAATACAGAGGCCACGTCGTTCAGGAAGGAGGTGTCCAATTTCTCAAGGAGGTGGGCTATATCCTCCTCTGGGGCATGCTTAGCGGCCCAGGGTGTCAAGCAGGACAAGTGATAACTCGATTGGAACCTCCCTTTGCTCGGTCCAATCTGAGCCAAGTCAACAGCCTCATTGGCCCCTGTCTGACTACCCGCCGAGGGCTGAGCCTCGCCCCCGAGGCTCTGTTCACCCCCATCGTTATCTTGGGGGGCGATCATGGCATCGGCCATCCGAACAGCCTCGTCCCGCTCGGAGGTCGAGGGGATGACTATCAAGGAGGCTGCGGGGTGAAGCGCCACAATGGGGGGAATGACGGAAGGGGAAAATGGGGTAGTGCCCGCGGCCGCTGTGGGAGTGATGACTGCCGGAGTCGTATCAGCAAGCACCGCAGTCGCAGCCGTATCAAGAAGCACCGCAGCCCGAGCCGACGCATTGGGAAACACCGTTGCAGGGGACACAATTGCAAATGGAGCTGCCACCGATGATGCGGCGGCAGAAAATAGAACTGTATCCCGAACTGCTGTCGTCGGAGCAGCAGGAGGTGGAGCTGTATCCCGAGCTGCAGCAGCCGAAGGAGGACCTGACGGACTCACTCTGTGAAGAGCAACTTGCTTCCTCCGAACAACCTTCACTTGAGGCTCGTCCCTCAGTAACTCCTCTACTATCGGGGCTGCTTTTCTTCTTCGAGACCCGGACGCTTCGGCCATGCCTATACATCAATATACAAGTCAGAGACCGAACGAAAATAACACAAGGGAGACTTAAAAATGGAAAAAACTTATTGAAGGAAGAAGAGAGCAGCCTGGATCGACACAACCTAGACCAATGGAGATTGGAGGCTGTAATCAGACTCGACCAGGAGCGAAGTTCCCCCGACCATGCTCTGACCTTAGCGATTTGGTTTCTCTGGTCCGAGGTAAGGAAGGGCAAACTCCTTGCAAAGACTACAAAAATAAGAAAAAAAAACTGTAAGTCTAGATAAGCAAAAAGGGACACGTAAAAAGGAAAAGATGCCTGATCTGACCTGGTTTGGAGAAGTTGGAAGGAACCTAGGTCGTCTGAGCCCTAATCTCCGCTGCCGACGCCTCCCACTCGCCTGCGGCCCAGAACCATTTGTTCTTCCAATCCTTGTTAGAGGTTGGAAGATCCAAAACAAGCCCTGACCCCTTACTGCCTCTGGTCGCGAAGTAGTACCATGGCTCATTGTTATTATGTTTAGCTTGATACAGGCTCATTAGCTCCACGGGAGTCAGCTCTGGATTCTCAACTTGACGCCAAATGATGAAGGCGGAAATCAACACCCTCCAGGCGTTAGGGGTGAATTGTCCGGGGGCCAGCCCCAACCAGGCAGTCAAGGCTCAGATGAAGGGGTGCATAGGGAGGCTGAGCCCACATTGAAAATGGCGACCTCCCCATCTGCAGGAGCGCCAACAACATCCGTGGGCTCTGGGGCCCTGATCCGGACGGAGTCCGGGATCTCAAATTCCGAGCGAATCCATCCCATCTGGGACTCCGTTATCACGGAGCCCCCTGGTACTGCCTTCGAGCCCCTTCTACTCAGTGGCATCTCCCTGATCTCGGTAGCCACAGCCCTGGGGGCTTGTGCGGTGCCCTTCTTACTAGCCTAGCGAGTCTGGACCCCCACCTCCTTTTGTCTACGGGGCGGGGGATGTAAAGGGACAACTTCGAGGGGACCCTCGGAGGCCCCTCTCCTATCGTCGGAGTTCTCCGACCCAGAGTCTTCTTCAAGGTCTTGAACTGTCTCCAAGTCAGAGGACATCTTGCAAGATGAGGAGGGAGAGAATGTCGAAGGCAAGACTCACCGGGCACTCGCCGGAAACTGCTTCTGCCGGAAATTGGAGGTCGATCGTAATCGCCTTCGCCGAAAATTGCCTTCTTCGGTGCTAATCAAGTGCAGGAAATGAAAATGAATAACAGCCCTCGCAAGAAGTTTATATAGACTCCAAAAGATTTCAGCATTAATCGATGAGCATTAATGTTTGCAGCCGAGCCGTTGTGAGTTGACTGGCGATGCGTTACTGGCCCGAGCTCTACTGGGTGTAGCGCCTTCTATCTCATTTGTCATGCACGCGATAGTCGAAACGATGCCTAGGCACAGAACGAGCCGCTCGACACAACATTTAGGGTGTGCGTGGCAGCCAGTTATAGGCTGGCGATTATTCGAAATTCCAACCGTCGCCACGTGTTGACACAGGGTTAACCCACGGATAAAGGATCATAAAGATATGATGTTTCGTGTTCGTGTATCGGGATGACACCAACATGAGCATTGGAAGTTGAAATGACTAATCTTCCGAATTGTTACTCTCCGAGCTCGTAGCCGACCTCAAAGAGTAGGGGAGTTTTGTTATATGAAGATCCGAGCTCCCCGCTGACCCGAGGACCAACGCCACTGTGATCCGAGGAGTTAAGTCGACCATTAGGATAAAACAGAGAACAGATGTCTGGCCCGGTCAGAAAGCACGGAACGCTGGGCAATCTCAACGGACGCCCACTCTTACAGGCCCCAAGTTAATACTCAATTGTCAAGAACGTCGTCGAAGCCACATGCAAGGCTAGGATCAGATCAGATTAATGTGCTCATCTCCAATCACATTAAAGTAAAGCTGCGCCCCGAAGGTGGTAACTCTGAGTGACTAATGGAGACCTCGGCTCAGAGGCTCGGGTTACACGTTCGTTTGTCTTGGAACAAGCTGAACCCGCGTCCGATAACTTAGATTCTGTGCAATGGTGGTATACTCAGCTCGGATCCGCACATCCATCTTTGGTTGGACCGAGCCGAGGCCCACGCATTCCCCATATTATCGAGACGATTTCACCCCAGAAACGAAGAATCAACATGACCTCGCCTCGGATCAATGGGATTGGAGCCAAGGCTATCCCTCAGCTAAGGCTACCCCTAGGACGAAATTGTCTCCAGCGGTTTTCCTATGTGCCAAGAAGGGAAACTACCTTAAATGGACGTGACCGATAGTTTCACCCACAAATATGCACGGCACGCCACACGATCTCTGAATTCTGAGCAATATCTCCATGATTTGGGAATCCCGCTGATCATCCCGAGATTGACGGACCCAGATCGTCCAGCGAGCAAGTATAAATACCCCACCACCCCATTGCTACAGGTACGAAACATCTTATGCTCTCCCACTACTCTGCAACTTAAACCCGGATTCCTGTGTTCTGACTTAGGCATCGGAGGGTCCCCCGGCTTAGCTAGGGTCCTTTGCTCATCATTTGTGTATAGCTTCAGGGCTCGGGGACGCCACGAGGTATGTGAAATAAGGGGGAGAGCTGACTAGATTTTGACCTCAACACTTACCATTTAGAGTCCCTATCGATTCTTAGCTAGGGACAGGCGATACCCGATCCGCGTCCATTATTTTCTAGAAAAAAAAACTCTAATACTCTCGGCAAAGTGAGATGATGATGTGCGGGCACGTGGAAATTGCACACATGACGTACAAATAGGGGTTACATCTCGCTCGGCTCGGTCACCGGGCACACTCAGCTCGGCTCGGTGACCAATCCAGCTTCTCTAGCTCGAGCTCGGCTCGGTAGCTTTTCTTTTCTTTTTTGTCCCCCACTTCTCTACGCAGTCGAACTCTTACCAAACTTCTTTCAGATGAAACCTGCAATTCCAGTACACGCATTCTCAAAGCCATAAAAGAAGACATTTTCTAAAGAGAATAATGCAAAACTTCATTTCCCAATAAATCAATCGATGCTTTCTGATTTTAAGAAAATATGGGGCTTGAGGAACTAATCGAGTCTTGATGATGACAGAAAAAAGGCTCTATAAAATCCATTTCAAATATTGTAGCTACCGAAACAGAGAAACCCCAATAAAGCTCCATCGAGAGAGATTTCTTCTCTTTTGTAGAATTTGGATCTCACCGAGATTTCACGGTGTCTCTGCATTTCCCTTATTGGAATAGAAGGGTTTGCCCCGCCCTTCTGAAATGGAGATGCTTCGAACTGCACACGTATGATGCATATATCGAGTTGATCCGAGTCGAGTCGAGCTGGGGTCAGCTTGAACTCGGCTCGAACTCATTTTCAAGCTGTAAAAAACAGCTTGACTCGGATCGAACTCAGTTTCGAGTCGAGTCGATTCGAGCCTTTTCAGGCCGAGTCGAGTGAGCTAGCCGAGCTAGCTCGGTTCATGTACACCCCTACGTACAAATAATCAAATTAAACCGTCTAAATTCTGGTACCCAGTGCAGATGCATCGTGAATTGAAACTTTAAACTTATTTAATTATCTGAATACTGGATTGGAGGACATTCGACTGGTAAAAAGATGAAAATTATCCAAGGGTCCTATTTCCACGAATAAGAAGAGGTTACCCGCGTAAATCCCTTCCGCCTACATCCGGATTTGCAGAAATGTCAACAAAACCTAACACCTTAGCGAGGAGGAAAATTGAATCCTAGCTCTCCAATCACTGATTTTGAATATGGTAACTAGGGTGAGTGAAAAGTCTAACAGCACCTCCCCTCAACAGGAGAGGATTAAAAAATGGTCTCATGGAAAATGGGTTGATCTAGTCTTTCACAAAAAAAGTGATAGTTGCAACTTCCATCAAACAATTTATTAGCAGAATAATAATAGATCACATCACAATAAAGTAATAGATGAATCTTTCATCAAATAATTTATTAGCAGAATAATAGATCACATCAAAACACATTCATTTCCTTAGGGATTGATGATTACCTTTATTGCTGACAAAATTTGTACTACCCTCCGCTCGGATCTCCAAACTCTGAACTACTTCTGAGTCCTGAACTTGCACAACAATGGTGAGTAAAGGAGACCCTGGCTCAAACAGGGGACCCTCCGATGCTTAAGTCAGTTCAAGGGAATCTGGGTCTAAGTCGAGTTGTAGAGGGAGAGTGCGAGATATTGCGTACCTATTTCCTCCCCGCAAGATACTATTTATACCCTCTTGCCTAGGATGGGCATGTCCGCATAACTCAGCGCATCTTGGGACATTTGCCACATCTCGCGGGTGATCGGCCACCCAGTCGTTCTGTGATCGTGCGAACATGGGCGGTTGAGTAACCGTCGCCAATCGTGTAGTAGTGGGATACCTTATGGTCCCCCTCATCAATGGATTCCAATCTAAGTCCCGAGCCGATTGCCTCGGCCTCAGATCATTCTGGGATCCCGCTCTGAATCCCGAGTCGACAGCCCCGGCCCCAGATCATTTTGCCTAAGGCCTAAGAGCGAAGGCGTAGCCGATGTTAAATTGGAAGTCCATTCCTCACCTATTCTCATAACTCCGAGCTTAATCTTATGCCTCAAGTTGGCTTTGAACAGCCTTGGGCCTCGGAGTTGAAACGTCTGTAATCTTTCCATAACAGGAGCCCCCTACTCTTCGAATTTGGACACAGACTCAAAGAGTAAACATATGCGAAAAATCAATAGCATCCATTGTTGCACCCCTAACATGTGTAGCCATAATCATGGTTTCCATATCCGAGAAGATACGTACTTTGGGTTTTCCATCCGCAGGTCATCCTCAGGCGGACGCATGGCAATGGTTAGGATTTCGAATCGCCAGAGTAATTATGAGGGATCGCCACATGAGCCAAGGGGGATAGTCCCCCCCCTTCCGGCTTACGCTTATTTCTTCTATTTTCTCTCAGAATGTCAAACGACTTGGAGATGGTCCGAGGAGACTATGCCTTAGAAGATGATTTCGGGCCAGAAAGCTCAAACGATAGGCGGGAGGCTTCCGAGGGTCCTCTTGATGCAGTACCCCTCTACCCTCTGCCCAGGAGGGGTAAAGAGGCAGGGACTAGGACGCGTTGTAAGGGCGGTAAAAAGGCCCCCCGAGATACAACGGGAGGGATTACAGAGATGCCCGCGAGTGGGCGAACTGCAGAGACTGTCCCAGGAGGCTCCGTACTGGTCGAGTCCTAGATGGAATGGGTCCGATCAGAATTTCAGATTCCGGACTCCATCCAGATACGAGCTCCCAAGCCCCTTGACACCTTTAGAGATTCTGCTGAAGGGGAAGTCGTGATTTTCCTCTACACATTACAATGTGGGCTCCACCTTTCGATACATCCCTTCATCCGAGCCTTGATAGCTTACTTGGGGATGGCCCCAAGCCAATTTACTCTCAATGCCTGGAGGGTTTTAATATCCTCATAAATCATCTGGCGCCAAGCCAAGAACCTGGAGCTGACACCGGAAGAGCTGATGAGTCTATACTTGATCAAACACGATAGTCAGGAGCTGTGGTACTACTTCGAGACTCGCGGCAGCAAGGGCTCAAGGTTGGTCCTTTAACTTCCATCCTCTAATAAGGATTGAAAGAACAAGTGGTTTTGGGATTCAGGCAAATGAGAAACACCAACGACAGAGCTCAGGAACTTAAGGACTCGGGTTCCTACCCGATTTACCCTTCCAGGTCGGATCCCGAACAATCTCTTTACAACATTCCTCTGCTTACTATACTCTGACCAGCGTTTATCTTCATTTCTGTAGACTTCCCGAGAGGCAAGCCTGTCATCACCTCAGATCAGAAGAATCAGATCGCCAAGGCCAGGGCCCGTTTGGAAGATCTATGCCCCTGGTTGGTCCTGATCACCACGGACAACCTTCATCAGTCCAGGCTCTACAAGTCTAAGTCACTCCCCACTTCATTCAATAAGTGCCCATTTGCCTTTCACTTTGATGAAACTGAAGATCTCACAGCTCGAATATTGATTTATTGCCTCGTGTGCAGGCATGGCCAAGGCCTCCAGATCTCGGAAGAGGAAGGCCCCCCCGTCCGTCGAGGAGATGTTAAGGTCTGAACCGCGAACAAAGACGACGAGTCGGAAGAGGCAGGTGACTCCTCACGGCGAGGGCCTCTTGGCCCCAATTTCTGTTGTCGTAGCTCTAGCTCCTGTAGTTGCAGCTTCAATTTCTGTTGTTACAACTCCAATTTTAGTTGTTGTAACTCCAATTAACACCGTGGTTGGGGCCGCAGTAGATAATGCTTCAGCTCCGATTCCCCCTCCTATCATTGCCCCTCATATCTCCGAAGTGCCCCCACTAGCCCTCGAACCTTGCATAGTCATTCCGTCTTCTTCTGAACGGGAGGAGGCCATTCAGATGGCTAATGCGATGCTCTCTCCTCTGGAAGTCGGAGATTATCCTAAAGCCGAGGCCCAAGCTTCGGTGGGTAGCAGGATGGGGGCGGGAGGAGAGACGGGGTTTGCTCGGGTCGGAACCAGTGGGGGCAAAGTTCCACCAGGGTATCATATGTCAGGCTTAGTTCACTGGGCTGCGAAGCATGCTCCAGAGGAGGAGATTTCATTCCTTCTCAAGAAGTCGGATGAGTCCTTCATAAACGACATAACCTCTATCTTCTACAAGGTATTTTTACTAACCTTTCTTATCTTGATTTCTTTCTCGTCGTGTTTATATACTTATATTTTTCTTTTGATTCAGTCTGTCCCGAGGCTCCTGATGACTTAGGAGAGGTTGAGAGAGATCTCACAAAAGGACAGGGAGGTAACGGCTCTCCGGGGTGAGGTTGAGACTCTCCAGGATGAGGCTGCGATCCTCCGAATAGAGCAGGCAGAATTGCATCGACTGCTTAATGATGGAAAGGTGTGAGAGTCATTGCTCTAGGGGATCTTTAGTGACCTTTGGAAGCGTTGTGCTGCTGCTGCAGCTGAGCTGACGGGGGCTAGGGCTCACACCGACTCGCTCGCTAAGGACGATGCCCGACTAGGGGGCGTGCTGGAGTAAGCCAAGGTCGAAGCGACGGAAGAGCTGAGCTGAGCTGTAGCGCATGCAAAGGAAGCTCAATGGGCTGAAGATGAAGTCTCCCTGACATTGGCGGTGGCCACCATGGTGGACGCGTTCAAGACGTAAGAGGAGAGGACTGTCGAAGCTAACAAGTTCTATAACTACGACTTTGACGCCTGCATAGATGCGGTCCAGGAGATCTACCCAGATCTCAACCTTGAGTCCCTTACCTCCAAGGATGAAGGGGAGAGACCGGCTGAAGACGTCTCCCCGGGCCCGGTTCCCGTCTCTCAGCCTCCTCCGACTGAATAATTTTTAATATCCCCTCTCTTTTTAACTCTTTTAAACAATAATTTCTTGATGGATGATTTTGTGGATGATCTTTTTGACCCTTTGGAGAGGGCATGATATAACATGGTCAATTTTTTTGAATGATGATTGTTAGATGTTAAGTTGTTGATTAACGAGCCGACTCCTTAGCAGGTCTGTTCATTCCACGGCCGTCTTCCCATACTTAGGAGACCCCTTCGTTATTTCGTAAAATCTTGTGATATTAAAATTATAAGGACCGACCCCTTGAGGGGTCAACCCCCCCACGAATGGTTTTTTGTAGACTCGTTGGTCGTACGACGAGCTGACCCCTTCATCAAGGGATGGGGTCCTCCATGGGCTTTTCCCCTAAATATGAGGGGATCTGTAACAGTCCGAATTTTTGCCAACCTGGAATTCGATGTCCTTAGGCGATGGGTCAATCCTAACACCTTATGAACCTGTCAGAACTCAATCCCAAAGTCTACAACCGCATTTGAACCCATTTCCTTCACAAATCCAACCCTTCACCACCTTGTTCTTTCAATTTTCCGAAGTACTTTCACCCTAGACACTATCTTAAACTAGTTAAGTGTTATAACTCGGATCACCTCATATACAAACTACAAAGGCCTGAGTACCACCTCGACCAGAAATCACTTAGGATTAAATCTTTTAGAAATGAGACAAAGTAACTAAGTGCTAAACTAGATTAGCTACGAAATCCATTTGAATCGCTTTAAATATGATCTGTAAGACCCAAAACTTGTAAAATCATTAACGCTAGGTTACCCTAAAATCTAGGAACAATCTCATTACCCGGCTGCTCTCGGGAGCATCTTGAAACTTCGTATCAGGTATGGACCGTACATCGTTAGTCCGAACAATACAAAGTTAAGGACTTAGGACCGCTTCGCTGGGCTTGACAACCATCTCAGAAATCAAATCCAAACAGTGTCCCACAGCTGTTCGCTTGAGTCCGGAGCGAGAGCGTGAAAACACTTATTTCTTTCCAAAATAAATATCTTGAATAGTAATCTGAGACTTGTCGCTTGCGGGTCAGTATTAAGCAACATAATCGTCAGAATCAAGCTAAATTACACCCTCAGATCAGGAAAAATTTCATAAACATTTACATGTACTCGGAATCTCCGATCGAGATCCGCTAACCGTTGAACTGAAACTGGTCCGCCACGCATGATCTGAAAATCTGACTAAAATGAAAACTTAACTAAATGTAGATCCAGTGTCGGTGAGCTTAAGTTCGACCTTTGGCTCAAGGGGGGGCTTCGGAAATGCTCCGTTGAACTGCAACAGATGCCCTTTGGACAAAACCTAAGTATACCTTGTTCCCAAGTCTATTTCGGTGAGTTTTTAGGCTATATAAGGACCTTAAACCCTCTCCCATTTCAGTCATCCAAATTTGAGAAAAACCCTAGGGAAAGAGAGAGAAAGTGTGGAAGATGTGGGAGAATCTCCCTGCCATGCTTCCCTGCCGCTCCACGAGCTTCACCACTCCGTTCTAATCACTTTCCCGGTGATTCCAACTCCGTTTCTAGATTAAAAAAACCCTAACCCTAATCTGTTTTGGGGTTGTTTAGGTTGTAGGTTATGAAATAGCTAACCTATTTCATTCTGTAGGTTACCAAACTGCCGTATACAGAAACTTAGTAACTCTATCGACTCCATTTCTATTCTACGATAAAAGGTGCGGACTTTAGGTGTATAGGTTATGGTTTTCAACGCTTTCAATATCAGATAATGATGGATTCATGATCTGCATGCAATTGCACATGTACAAAGTGCTTTCTGTTTCCTGTTTCGATTAAAGATGTAGATTATGAAATTTAACATATTCTAGGTATTCGTAGAAAATACCATATACGTATAAATTTTAGAAATGTATTTGACATGATTATTTGTTGTATGAATATACGATATATGGATAAAATACTTATTTGGCGAAAGGATTCGCCCAAATACATGTTTTACTAATATACACTAAGTATGTAGAAATACTGTATTGTAGAAAGTACCGTATATATATATATATATATATATATATATATATATATATATATATATATATATATATATTTTAGAGATGTGTTTGCCATAATTATTTGTTGTATAAATATACTATATATGCATAAAATATTTTCTTGACGAAAGGACTCGCCCTAATACATGTTTGTTAACATACACTAAGTATGTTGAAATAGTGTATGTTAAGTGTTTGTGAAAATACTTGTGTGAGTAAGTGTTTAGATGTTGATGCCTTAGGTAGGTGTTGAGATGGGATTCTCAACTACCTTAGAGACATGTATGATTTCCTCCATGTGGTTGTTCACTTTAACCACTTATGAAATATATGTGATTGTATTCCTATTTATATAGTGCTCCATAACATGCTTTATAACATGCTTTATAATATGCTTTGTGATATGCTTGTTAACATGCTCAACTGATTGTATGATTTTATTTATGTAATGTGTATGTTTGAATTCATGTTTATGTTGTATGATCCGTCATGGGTGATGGAGGAGTGGTGTAACGATTCCATGCAATGTATTTGATGTAATGACCCTAAACGAGATAATACCGGACTTGATTGTATGATTTGAATCTTGATCGACTACTGCTTTATCTATCTGCAATTGATTGTGTTTGGGGCTATGATTATAGTCCAGACAATTAGTACCAGAAATGAATTCGTGGCTGCAATTCATTTGCCACGTGAGATGTGTTCGACGAACTCAAGTCGTACTTCGGTTGGCGATAGTGGTTGGCCACGCGAAGTGCTTATGCACTTCATGTCGTTCAACTTGTTGTGCGCTCGAGCTAGCCAAGCTCGTCAAGTAACCCGATCTGTCTAATGTATGTTCACCATGTTTGGACGCTACTGCTTGAACCTAGGGTACCAAACTTACTAGTGAAATTCCTTTTAACCATGGTACCTCGATCCGCTAAGACTCATGAGCCGGGCATGGTGGTATGGGACACTGTGGTCAAGCTGTCGGCCTACGCTGGGGCCACGTGCCTCCCCGTAGTGACCAGTGAGCAACCAGACTCGTGAACCGATTATGGTGGTTTGGGACACTATATTCATGCTGTCAGCCTACATTGATAAGGTGATGGGGGAGTGGTGCAACGAATGCGAGCAACAGCCCTGGCGGCCCTTTGTAGTGACCTCGAGCATACTCTGAAATCGCGGTGAGCCTTAGAGTTTTACCGCGGTATATAGAGTATGAACTAGGCCTGTTTCTGTATAGTGATGAATCGTTTAAGAGGTGATGGGGGAGTGGTGTAACCTTTGTGTGTAACAGTCCTGATAGCCTTTGCAGTGACCTAGAAAATATACCATCGTCTGAGATTAACTAGGACTGACGACCCTAGAATGGATCGTGTTTGGGAATGATACAAGGGAGGTACCTTGGTTTCCCAATCCTGCTCTTTAAAATGGACTAATACAACTCGATAATCATGCTCATCATGCATTGCATGTGCCTATAAGATGTGGAGCACTGAGGGATGAAAGCATGCCGCAAACGTGAGATGGTGTCGCACGAGGGAGGGTGTGGTGAGGGCATACATCATGACTGCATTCATACTTACATTAATAAGAGTAGTTAGGAGTGTTTGATTTTACTGCTTTATCATTACTGCTTGACTGAATTGATAACATGTTAACCTATGCTTTACTGTTCCACTGAGTTGATCACTCACTCCCACGTTACGAGATGGTGTTGTACACACCAACCAGATTTGTTGAGTTTCAGGTGATGACGATGCTTATGAAGCAGAGCCGGACTTCTACTATGATGTTGAGGGGGAGTCCTCCTACATGTAACTCTCTGACAGGTCTATGAAGACCTGATATTGTATTGACGGGGCTATGATACTTGGGATAGAAGACATTACACTTCCTCACATTTGGTATATTTTAGAACTGTACTTGTAATTAATTAACCTGGTAATTTTATCACATTCTGGAGACTCACCACTGTTTTTATATTATATATATCTATCACAGTCTTCCGCTTGCAATGTAATTGTCTATGAAGTATGATATGCTGTTTTGGCATAATCTCACTCATGTTCAATGCACGAATACAGTCAACATTTAATCATCATTCATTTTGTTGCATAAGTGATGTTCTGGAACTCGGGAGTTGAGTTTATGCTCGACCCCCAATTTTCGGGATATTACAGGATCCCTTAACGAATTTTTATGGGTTAACGTATTAACCCCTTCTTTAAGGGATCAGTTCGTTGAGTTAGCCCCTGCTTGTGAGAGGTAACTTTTTCCATTTGTCTACAAGTCGTTCAAGTAGATATGTAGAAACATAGATTTTATTGAAAGCCTTAAGAGGCTAGTCACTCCGAGGTGTACACTTATTGGGGGCCTTCAGTGACCAGTATATCAACGACAGTAGATTTTTAGGTGCTTGGCGTTGTAGGGGTGGGGGAGCTAATGCCCTTCGAGATCCTCCAAGTGGTAGGAGCCAGGCTTGGTCGATCGGACCACGGAGTAGGGCCCCTCCCAATTGGGTCTGAGTACCCCAGCCCTCGGCTCTGCAGTGTTTTGAAAAACTCAGCGAAGGACCAAGTCACCTGGATGGAATTGTCAAGTCTTAACCTTGGAGTTGTAGAATCGTGCCACCTGCTAATGTCAAGCAGCAACTCGAAGTCTAGAGACATCTCTTGTTTCCTCGAGTAGGTCCAGATTGGCTGCAATCTACTCAGCGTTCTGATCTTCCTGATAGTTCCTGACCTGAGCTGTAAGGAGACTAATCTCGACTGACACCATCGCCTCTGAACCATAAGATAGTGAAAATGGGGTTTCCCAAGTAGACGACCGAGTCATAGTCCTATAGGCCCAGAGGACGAATGGGAGCTCCTCGGCCCAATTGCCTTTCACTTTCTCCAACTTTATTTTGAGATGATATTTGATGACTTTGTTGACTGCTTCCACTTATCCATTAGATTGCGGGTGCCGAGGCGAGGAATACGCATTTGAAATGCCGAGGCCCCGTCACATGCCTTGGAACTTATCGTTGTCGAACTGTTTGTAAGTGCAATAGTTATTTGCCCCTTTGCTTATCAAATTTTGTGGTGCCAAAAACACAATCTCTGTCTTGTGTAGGATATTGACTTATATGTTCAAGTCACTGCATCAATGCTACAAGCTTAGAACGGTGATCTACTTCAAGAAGTTCAAGTTCAAGATAAAGAAGTTCAAGTTCAAGATATTTGTCTACTTCTACAAGCTTCAATGATCAGAATATTTCAAGAGCTACATCAGAAGATAAGTTCTTGTTTAAGTCTCAAGTATAACTCAAGAATAACAGTACAAGATGAAGTTCAAGCTTTAAAAGATCTCAAGTTCAAGCTACATTAGATATCTTAAGCTTCACAATCTTCAAAGGTCAACCAACATCTGAAGAAATGAAGACTCAATATCCATACTTCACATTTAATGTATGAATGACCTTAGTTTGACCTTAGGGTAGGTCATTTTGTATACATAATTCAAATTGAATATTTTTATAAGTGTTTGGTCTATTTTAAGACCAGCCCTGAACTATGTTCAACTAGTCCTAGAACTGTCTCAACCAGTCCAAGAAATTCTAAGACCAGTCCTAAGTTGTTACAAATTTTTTAAAAAATTTTGTTGAGCTTCGACCAGTCTTGGAGTCTGCTGACTGGTCGTAGGAACAGTATCGACTCATTCACGACCAGTCCCGCAGCTATGACTTAAACTCCAGCAACCATTCTTAGTTCCTCACGAACAGTCGTGGACACCCTGCGACCAGTTGTGGAACGGTTTTATCCGATCGCGCTTAAAATTTCAAAATTTAGTTCGACCTACGACCAGTCGTGGTGGCCACATGACCATTCGAAGACACTATTTCTGCATTTATAAATAGAACACAAATTTCAAAGTTTTTCAAGAATCCAATTCAAGTAAAATCAAGGCATCACTCTGAGATAAGTTTATGTTCATTTTAAGTTACGTTGTGCATATTTCATATTCTCTTTTGTTAGCTTTATTTATTTGATTTTTTTTCTGCATTTCAATCTGAATTGAAAAAAGGAATTGTTGTATTCCTTCTTCTTGGAATCAAAATCAAATAGAGTAAGCCCAACTGGTTTAATTTAAAATCAATTAGAACCTAGAACCATTTCAAAGTGAGTATTGGACAATTGAACTTCTATATTCGAACTTCTACTCCGATTGGTTCTTTCGGGCTACAACGAAAGGAGAAATCCAGGTATTTTACTTTATTGTAAATTTCCTTGTTTTTAATTTTTTATTTGAGATTAAGTCAGAAAAATCTCAATCTAGTGGTTATCTGAGGAGAGCCAGAAACTCAGAAGTGGGGTTTTTTGAATTGTGTAAGCCCATTTGAAAGGCACAATTATGAAGGTTTTAGGTGAACCTATGAAACCTATTTTCATAGTGCATGCTGATATCCCCTGTGTGAGGATATTAAGAGTGGAGTAGCAATCTGTGTGGTTGTTGTTTAACAGTTGGTGTACACAAAGGCGAACCACTATAATTCTGTGTTTTATGGTTTGAATGTTTGTTTGAATTTTTATATCTTTTATCATTCAAAGCTGTGGAATGTATATGTGGATGCAAATGTTGTAATCTTTTACATTTTAAGCATTATGGGAAACGTTGTAATAGGTTAGAATTTAATTTCTTGTTATTTCCTTTATTTCTTTTCAGCTTGAGTTTTTATATTCAAATTGTTCTAGTAAAGTTGTCCTGCCATAAACCCTTGGTTTTTATGGTGCACGGTTGTCCTTAGAACAACATTGGTATCAACCTCTCTATTTTATTACTTTACATTTTAGTACTGTGATTTGTTTAAAGTTCTATCCTTTAAGGCTATCTTATTTAGTTAAATTATGCTGTTAAAGTTTTAATTTGGCATAGTCCTATTCATCCCCCCTCTAGGACATATAGCTAGGCCTTTTCACTGTTTGCCGTTATAAAAAACGATGGTGCGCAGGATTCCGAACCGACAGATGATGTTCTTCCAAACAAAGTCGACCACCTTGTAATCCGTGATTTTTGCGACAGGCTCGGCCTTAGCCCACTTGGTAAAGTAGTCGATTGCGACGATAGCGAACTTGACCCATCCTTTCCCAATGGGGCAGAGGTTCGATGATGTTGAATCCCCATTGGGTGAATGACCACGTCCCGCTTGTCACGCAGTAAACTTAAAAACTAGGCTCACAAAATTTTCGATCGCCGAATTTAGCGTCGACAGCCTCCGTAGTACCCCATTCTCGGCTCCCGACATCCATTCGCTAAGTTCCAATCCTGGGATGCTACGAGGAGGATTTTCAACATCAGTTTGATTCGTAATAAGCATAACCAAAGGTATAACCCACAAACAACATGTAACGCCCCGGATTTTTGCCAACCTGGGATTAGATGACCTTAGGCAATGGGTCGATCGTAATACCTCATTAACTTGTCAGAACTGAATCCCAAAGTCTAAAGCCGCCTTTGAACTCATTTCTTTCACAAACCTCACCCTTCATCACCTTGATCTTCCAATTTTTCTAATAACTTTCACCCTAGACACTATCTTAAACTAGCTAAGTAGTATAACTTGGATCACTTTATATACAAACTCCAAAGGCACAGTACCACCTCGACGAAATTCACTTAGGACTAAATCCTTTAGAAATGAGACAAAGTAACTAGGTGTGAAACCGATTAGCTACGAAAATCCGTTCGAATCGCTTTAAATACGTTCGCAAGACCCAAAACTTGTAGAATCATTGGCGCTAGGTTACCCTAAAGTTTAGAACCAAACTCATTTCCCGTCTGCTCTCGAGAATGAAACGAAACTTCGTATTAGGTTTAGATCGCACATCGGGAGTCCGATTAACCCGGCTAAGGAACTAGGACCGCCCCAGGGCTTAACAATCATCTCAAAAATCAGCTCCATCCGATGTTCCATGGCCATTCGTTTCGATTCGGAGCGAGGGAGTGTGAAAAACACTATTCCCATCCAAAAATAAATATCTGGAATAGTGATTTGGCATCATTCGTTGACGCGTCAGTATTAAGCAACCTGACCGTCAGAATCAGACCAAATTACACCCTCGGATTAAGAAAAATTTCAGGAACATTTACATGTACTTGGAATTTTTGATTGTGGCCCACTGACCGTCGAACTGAAAGTGGTCCGCCACGTGTGATCTGGGTATCCGATCGAGTCAAAAACGTAATCCCACGTAGATCCATAGATGGTGAGCTTAAGTCTGACGTTTGATTCAAGGAGGGCCACCAGAACTTCCCTTTTGAGCTGGAAAAGCGGCGAAAATCCTATATTAGCAATACCCCTTGAACCTGAGTCTACTTTCGTAATGTTTGAGGCTATAAAAGGAGCTTAGAGCAGCCCCTCTCACAGCCATACGAATTTTGGAGGAAACCCTAGAGGAAGAGAGAGAAAAGAGAGAGAAAGGCTTGGAGATTGTTGCCAATCTTCCTCCTCTGCTGCTTGCTACACGGCCTACACTTATTTTAGGCATTTTCCCAGCAGTATTCCACCTCATTTGAAGGTAAGAAACCCTAACCCTAGGTCGATTTGAGGTGGAATCGATGTAGGATGTATACCACTAACCGATTCCGCTCTTTAGGCTAGAAATCGCCGTAGACGGAAGTTCCATTACCCTTGGCTTGATTCGTTCCGTTTCCAAAGGCAAAGGTGAGGACTTTAAGCTTATAAGTTACGGTTTTCAACGCTTTCAATGTCGGATAATGATAGATTCATGATCTGCTTGCAGTGCACATGTACAAAGTGCTTTCCGTTTCTGTTTTGATTAACGGTGTGAAATATGGAATTTCACATATTCTAGGTATACGTAGAAATACCGTATACGTATTTTTTTTTGGATAAATGCTTGACATGTTTATTTAATGTATAATTATATAACATATGAATAAAATACTAGTTTGGCGAAAGGAATCGCCAAAATATATGTTTACTTGTAAATGCGCCGTATGTTGAAATTACGTATTGTAGAAATACCGTATACGTATTTCTTTTGGAATAATGTTTGACATATTTATTTAATGTCTAATTATACAATACATGATTAAAATACTAGCTTGGCGAAAGGAATCGCCGAAATCTATGTTCCTTTGTAAACACTATGTATGTCGAAATTGGGTATACGTAGAAGTACCCTATACGTATAAAATTTGCTGATGTGATTGCCATGTTTAATTGCTGTATGAATATGATGTATATGTATAAAATACTAGTTTGGTAAAGGGACAACCCTAGTACACACTTCCCTAGCATACGTCATGTATGTTGAACTATTGCATTCCAAGTGTTGGTGAATTCACTTGTGAGTGTAAGTGCTTAAGTGTTAGAATCTTAGGTAGGTGCTGAGATGGGATTCTCGGCTACCTTAGAGTCACATATGACACTCTCCATGTGGTTGTTCACTCTAACCACTCACCTACGAAATTTAAGTAATTGTATCCCTATTTACATAATGCTTTATAACATGCTTTTGAACATACTTTGTGACTTGTCTATTAACATGCTTTATGTTATGCTTTATAATATGCTTGCTAATGTTCTTGAATTACCACGTTATCATGCCGTATTTCACATGCTATGGTTAGGATTTGACTGAGCTTGGGACTATGTTCATAGTCCAGCATCCGATATCAGACTTGAAGATGTGGTTGGGATTCGTTTCGCCACGCATGATGTGTTGGCGAACCCGTGTCGTACTTCGGTTGGCGATAGTGGTTGGCCACACGAGGTGCTTCAGCTCATATCGCCCCAACTTATTGTGCGCTCGAGCTAGCCGAACACGTCACCAAACCGTGTGTCTTATGTATGTTCACCATGTTTGGTCGATAATGCTTGAACCTGGGTACCAAACTTACCAGTGATAATCCCGTTAACCATGGTACCTCGATCCGCTAAGACTCATGAGCCGGGCATGGTGGTATGGGACACCGTGGTCGAGCCGTGGCCCACGCTGAGGGCGCGTGCCTCCCCGTAGTGACCAGTGAGCAACTCAACTCGTGAGCCGATTATGGTGGTATGGGACACTATATTCGCGCTGTCGGCCTACATTGATAAGGTGATGGGGGAGGGGTGCAACCTTTGTGCGTAACAGCCCTGGCAGCCCTTTGTAGTGACCGCGAGCATACTCTGAAGTTGCAGCGTGCCTTAGGGTTCGCCGCGATATATAGAGTATGAACTAGGCCTGTTTCTGTATAGTTGTATCGTGATGAATCGTTTAAGGGGTGATGGGGAGTGGTGCAACCTTTGTGCGTAATGCCACTGGCGCACCTCTGCAAAGTGACCTAGAAAACACACCATCGTCGATATTAACTAGACTGACGACCCTAGATTGGATCATGTTTGGGAATGATACAAGGGAGGTACCTTAGTTTCCCAATCCTGCTTTTTGAAATGGACTAATTAAAAACTCGGTAATCATACTCATCATGCATCGCATGTGCCTGAAAGATGTGGAGCACTGTAGGATGTAAGCATGCACGAACGTGAGATGGTGTTGCTTGAGGGAGTATGTCGGAGAGGGCATCCATCATACCTGCATTCATACTTGCATTAATCAGAGTAACGAGGAGTGTTTGATTTACTGCTTTATCATTACTGCTTGACTGTATTGATAACATGATAACTTATGTCTTATCGTTCCACTGAGTTAGCTACTCACTCCCACGTTACGGGATGGTGTTGTACACACCAAACAGATTTGTTGAGTTTCAGGTGATGGCGATGCTTGTGAAGCAGAGCCGGACTACTTCTATGGTGATGAGGAGGAGTTCTCCTATCTCGTATCTCTCTGACAGTCTATAAAGACTGGTATTATCTTACGTGAGGCTATGGTATTTGGGATAGGAGACTTTACACGTCATCACATTAGGTATATTTTAGAATTGTCCTTGTAATTATTTAACCCAGGGAATGTTATCACACTCGGAGACTCATCATAGTTTATATATTTTGTCTATCTATTACAGTCTTCTGCTTGCAACTTTAACTGTCTCTGGAGTATGATATGTTATTTTGGCTTAATCTCACTCATGTTCACTACTCTAATACAGTCAACATTCAATCATCATTCATTTTGTTGCATAAATGATGTTCTGGAACTCGGGAGTTGAGTTTATGCTCGACCCCCGATTTTCAGGGCGTTACACAACAACAAAAAATTCTATCACATTTCCACTACGATAAAAAACTTATAAGTACAATGAGCATAAAGGGAAATACAATGATAATGGACAAAAAGCTCCAAGATGATCTGCTAAGCACTACTGCCTCAGCGCGGCTATGGTCTAATGTCACCTGCATGCAACGGTCGTGCATAAGCATATGGAAAACTTAGAGGGTGGTGAAAGTATTTGCGTAAGGTACTAATATAATTATGCAGTATCAGAGTAATGCGAAATATGCTGATGAATCTATGAATACTATAAGCCATACCAAGCCATGCAATGCAAAACATGAATGATGTCAGCCATACCAAGGGCATGCAATGTGAGATGCAAACCAAGCACACCAATCCTTATCTGGGTCCATATATCAATACAGCTTAACTCTGAAATATCATCAGGGTCTAGTATACTCTAAACTAGATTGCCGCCCCATCGATCGCAATAATGTAAGTGGAAGAGACCTCACTATCCGCTTGCCAATATCGGGACCGACTCGTCGATAGCGAACCCATTCCTTGAGCTGGTCAAACTCAGCCTAGCTTTGCCCCCTCCACTCGGGCTGGTAAGACCATACCCCCTTCCAACCGACCACGACAAAGTGGAAAGCGTGACCTTCTAGTAATCGGCACTCGGCGCTCATGCACCTACTTGGTCTAGACGTTGGAGCAACTTCTTGGTACCATAAGGGTTTAGGGACTTTTACCCAGGGATATCTATAGCACCCCATGTAGAACAAGATTTTTGATATCTAATCCTACCAACTATGATATACCTATGAAGGCTATGACCCTGATGTCACTAAGGCGTACAGTATATATGTCACACAATGTGAGATGCATGAGTCACGCAATCCAGTCACACAACAATCATACACGTACCGCGCGCTTATGCGAGCATCTCCCCTTACTAGGGAGTCCATAACAATTTACCTAATGACATGTGTTATGATCAATCACTCATCTCATCACAAGCATGCAGATGATGCGTATGAACATGTATCATGATTCTATGTTGTCACATACTCAAAAATCAGAATCGATAATCGGAATTGATCAATCACATACGGCGAATGGGGCCTACTTATTTGGGTTAACCCACGAAGAGAATGGGCCTAACAAGGCCTAAGGGAAAGTCACAATGAGGACATCTAACCATCATTGCCCATCAATATAGACGTCAAACCATCATTGCTCCCAAGGCATGACCGCAAAAAAAAAAAGCATTATTACATACATCATGGTGGAATTTCAATCAAATGGGCCGAATTGAATGGGCCAAATCAATTGGGCCAAATCAAGTGGACCGAATCGAATGGGCCGAGTCAATGGGCCAAATCGAGTGAGCCGATTCAAATGGGCCGAGTCTAATGGGCTTCATCTATATCAAATCAGGCTGAACAATGGGCCTCATGAATATCAAATTGGGCCCACCCTTATGTATTTTTGAGATCCGACCTATTCATAAGTTCACATAGAGATAGATGAAATGAAAAGAAATATCAACTTAATTGGAAACTACTGTGGCCCTTTTGAACGGTGGATGTCACTACCCACTATTTCGATGGTGGGGCCCATTTGAATTTTAGTTCTGACTCATTCTTTACCTCATACCATAAAATGATATCTCAAAATGGTTGCATGGTATAAATACAACACATGCATCATGATGGGCCCCACCGTCCAAACAGTGGACGGTGTAGATAAAACATATGCATTATGGGGGCTATAGAACTTGCTGACGTCGACTCACCAACCATGTAGCTGGTATGAGGTACTCCAGCCAACCCGTTCTCCTGCTGTTGGGTCCCACTGTCCCATCCTGATGGACGGTGGATACAACACATGTATTATCGTGTGGTCCACATCCCATGCTGGACGTACACAACATCTATATAGCTGTTATACGTTGCAGCTACAATTGCTATAAGAAGGCAGAGGTGGGTCCCACGTAGGGCCTACCCTTATGTATATTAATATATATATATATATGTATATATAAAATATTAAAGTATAGCTATTGCCAATGCAGCTTTATGCATTAAAGGGAGGGGTGGGTCCCACGTAGGGCCCACCACAACATTCCAGATGTAGTTATAATATAATATATAATATATTATATTATATATTAATATAATATAATATATTGATATTATAATTAATACACCAACTTGTCTAGGCCCTGAACGGCCTGGACATACATACATCACACGTGGGTGGGTCCCACTGTCCAATGACGGTGGATGCTACGCATACATGATGGTGTGGCCCACCCCAATGGATGGATGGCGCGGATGGGTCCCATGGACCCCACTGACATTCACACTTCACTGTTAGCCACTCCCAGTAGGGAATCAATGCCAAGACCCCAATGTTGAAACGAGGTATCTTTCACTCAGCCTACCACTTTAGTTATGGATTTGGGTGTGGAT
Source organism: Magnolia changhungtana (assembly GCA_030180095.1). Lineage (NCBI taxonomy): Eukaryota > Viridiplantae > Streptophyta > Magnoliopsida > Magnoliales > Magnoliaceae > Magnolia > Magnolia changhungtana. Next base: position 2,356,246 of record JASAUF010000674.1, on the reverse strand, counting down.
AGGCATGTCAAGGAGTGGCCCACACAAACGTGGGATGAAACCCATACACTATGGTGTGGCCCATCAAAAGGATGGAGGACGTGGATGGGTCTTATGGACCCCACTGTCAGTACACTCTCCACTGTTAGTACACCCAATGACAGTTGACACTTCACTGTCAACCACACCCTCCATCAATTACGTTTAGCGTCCCTGGACAGACGGTGTGGATGTACACCTCATCAAGGTGGGTCCCACATGGCCCACCTGTTTTGAATAAGCCTGATATTTGTGTTTACTCATCATCCAGGTCCACTAGATGGCCTAGATAAAACAGATGGACGGCGTCGATTAAAAAGGTATGATCAAGGTGGGCCACACCGTTTTGGATGCATGGGTAAGATACACACATCATAGGTGGGCCATGATCATAGAAAGAGAGAGAGAGAGAGAGAGAGAGAATAGAGAAGAGAGATCGGAGATAATGGAGGGGCCCCGCCACTATGGGCCCCTCTTGGAACAAGCATACACCAAAGTGGGTCCCACCATATGTGGGCCCTTAGATCATAAAAGACAAGTACAAAAAAAAGACTAAAAATGTGCGTCCATGTAACACCCTGAAAATTCGGGGGTCGTGCATACACTCGACTCCCGAGTTCCCAAGCATCACTTATAACCAATTTTCATTAATATGCGTTTACTCGAGTTTAAATGCACAGCCTGAGATTTCCTGGAACATGAAGCACAACCACACAAGTCTACTGAAATAAAAGAGATCTAGTATATATACAGGTCCAAAAATATAAATGGGTCGCACAAGGCATTGCCCAATAAAAACCACAAAAAAGAATCATGTGTCCAAAAAGAATAGAGCTGAGCCCACTGCTCAGCAATCCAAATCCTGCATATCAAGCCAATGGAGAGTCGCCCATCAGATGGAAGTAAGACAGCTCATCTTCTTCGTCAGGACTCACGCCATCGGGCTCCTCGTACTCTGCGTCACCTACATCTATGAGAGAGTCTGGTTGGTATTTTAAAACACCATCCCAGAGTGGGAGTGAGTGATTAACTCTGTGGGTGCTATTAGTCTTAAGTTGTAATAAGCATCAGTTATATTATGAATTTAATGAAAAACAATCATTCATAAATACCTAATTAATCTTATTAATGTGCATGCATGACGGATGATATGATGCATGCCCTCACCACAACATTCCCTCGAGCGACTCCATTTAATGATCGCGTATGACTAACACTCCCTCAAAGCGACCTCGACTGCCGAGTCGCCACCCTAACTAGTGTGTTGCAATGTGATCGTGTTAGTCGAGTTCTTAGTTAAGTCCATTCATCCAACAGGTTGGAGAATCTGATACACGCAATGCCTCAACTAGTTGCGATGCCAAGGCCCCTTAACACACAAGGCTAGGGCACCACGATCCTTGATCTCATCGGGTTCCCCATCTTCGACTTCAAGTATATGGGGAGTGCTAAGAATTAGGATCGCTCGTGGTCACTATGGGGAGGTTCGTCACCCCAGCGTAGGCCGACAGCTCGAACACAGTGTCCCATTCCACCATGCCTAGCCCACGAGATGGTGGATCAGCTTCAGGTGGTTATCGATGGGCTACAGCGGTGGTAGGGTGTGCCAAGTTCTATACATGTATGAGCAATCATGGTTAACAAAACAAGGTTGGTCAGCCAGTATACTAGAAGACCACATGAGTTCAGGAAAGTACGTGGCGGAACGACATCGGGTACGATCGACCCATGTAGTCTAACTATTGCCGCCCACATGCACTTGCCCAAATCCATGGGTTTAGCCTCAAGACGGTCCTACTAACGGGGCCACCTTCGCTTTCCTCGTATTCCTGACCAACCCAAGGGTTTAGGTGGTGATTCATAACATGTCAACTAACAGGGTTATCAACTAACATAACAACATCATGTTCTCATATTTTTTAACATACAATTCAGAATCTCCTAGCAAGAGAGGCTAACAATATCATGAATAAAGGTGCATGTGTATTGTGTAGGTTGGTGAGAAAGTTAAGCACTTCCTACATCTCATAGAGCCAATTTGCACAAGGATTAATAAGGCATACATGCTATAGGGCAACATCATGTGAAGAAAACCAAATAAGACATAAACATGAGATCATCAATTCGTACCAAATCATGTGAGAGGCAAGAACAACATCATATGAGAAAATCAACATGACATACAATTCCATACAATTCCAAACAACCCAACAATTCCTAGGTTTTTCCCTAGATTCTCCAAATGTATCATCCAAACAAACAAAATCATTAGACTCATACTACAATTGGTGTTAGGCCACTTAAAGTTAATAATCCATACCTATGGTTCGTTGAAGACTTAGAAACGACCTAGGAGTGTGGATTTTGGGGGTCGATCGGCTGGAATCTCTAGAGCAAGCACGTGTATTTTAAAACTCCATGCCAATCCTTTCTCAACTCAAGGGTTTCAAGAAAAAAGGGTAAGGGGTTACCTATATGATCAACGGAGCGATCCTTGCGATTGTGGTGGAGGGTTTCCTTTGGAGAAGGGATAGTGAGTTGCAAGATTTGGTTTCCTTGGGCCCCACCCCGATATATGGTCCACCCTTACTCTCCTTCACTCTCCCCTCCCCTCTTCTTCCTTTCTTCTTTCTCCCTTTTCTCTCTTCTCTCTTTCCTTTTTCTAGGGAAAATTCATATGGGGAGAGGGGTGCCCTAAAGAAGCCCCTTTTATAATGTCAGATTTGGTGCAAATGGCCCCAAGTGTCGGGTTTTTACTATACTAACCCTATGGGAGGGTTTTTCTAACCTATAGGGCCCATTATGGGGTGTACAAGTCGATATACACCGTATGATAGTTAGCCCTAATGATGATCTACGTATGGATATGATCGGCCTGCCATTTGGATGTGCCAATCAACGGATATGATTGGAAGTCTATTTAATAGTCGATCGAGGCCGCGACTATATGGATATGAGCAGGGAAATATCCTTACTCCATGTGTGAAGTTTGATCGTAAACCGACAGTTCGAAATCCTCAACTTTGCATAAGAGTGGACGACCCAATTTACTTAAGTTCCAGCTCCTTTCTTTAGACTATTTACATTTCTCATACACTCGTCCTTCAGCTCAAATTGAGCGGTTCTAGGCATTATTTAAGTCTGACTCCCGCGATGGACTTCGAGCCCAGTAAGACGGACATTACTTTATAATTTTGAGACTAGTGGCCCACTAACGACCGATCTAGAGTTTGTTTGGAAAATCAGGGCATTTTTGGAATGAATTTGGTAGTGAGATTTCTCGTGGGCAATGATTAGGGTTTGGATTAACTATGTTCATAGCGTGGCCTATTTATAACTAGTGAAAGTGGAGATTTGGTCATGATTACTCTAAACTGTTGGTTTTAGGCTAAAAGAGTAACGGGGTTGATTTAGTCTATTAGTTAAGATCCGGGCCTTATCTGACTTGGCTTCAGTTAGATCTTTAATTGAGTTATGATTGTCTTGATTAGTTTGTGATGGGTCAGTTAGATTTTTGGGTCTAATGTGAGTGAATCATGGGGCGAAACTTGATGTTCAAATGATCGGGCGAATTCATTGGCTTCCTACAGTTGATTAAACAGACTTGTGCAGTTCTTTACTAGTTCCACCTGTGTTTAAACTAACATTAAGTGCTAATGGTTAGTAAGTGACATCATAAGTTAATTACACAAAAAAATTTTGAAGGATTTTTTTTTAGAAATCCAAAACAGTGAAAATCCAGGATGTTACAGTCCAAGATCACCCACCGTCTACTTCTTCTTACTCCCTTGGCTTCCTTTGCTCCTTAGCTTCGATCTTAATGAAAGAGATCGAGTTTGGATGGTTGAGATGAGAGATGAGAGGGTAGGAAGTAGGCCACACACAAAGCTCTCTTGGAGGTTGAAACAGATTGGACATGTGATTTTTATCTTGCTTGGGAAAGTGGTTTGAGAATGAGAGAAGAGAGAGAGAGGGTTGTAAAGAGAGAGAGAGAGAGATGGGTGATGGATGTGGTGAGTGATGGATGTGTAAGAGTTTTTTGACTTTAGGGTAGATGGTGTAAGAAAGGTATGGGGTGTGTAAGAACTTTTTGACTTTTAGGGTTGCTTGGGGATGGATGTGAGGTGATGTGTACTTGACCCTTGATGGGATTGATTGATGGATGGATGTGACATTTGGTAAAGATTCTCTTGAGTTTTACAATACACGATGTTTTTCTCAAATTGAACGGGGCCCACATCTCCTGGCCTGGGTATCGCCTTGGTGCACGAGACGCGACATCGGAACCGCGGTGATAACGTGGTCACTAGGGTACAAGTCTCGGGTTGACAGGACTCGGCTTAGGATCGTGCTCAAACGTCGGATAAAGGTCGAAGGTTGCCAGAATTCAACCAGGAAGATCGTGGAAGCCTACGAAATGGTACAGACTAAGCCATGGGTCTTACACCGCTCATAGGAGTCATCTCTTCTACAGGTTGCCTTGGCACGGTCGCATATCGCTGATAATTATTACACATCTGGACGTAGTTCTTCGAGTCTTCCCTGATAGTCGGCTAGAAATATCCTTGACGGAGTATCTTCAGAGCCATGGCCCAACCACTTGAGTGATTTTTGCAGATGCCTTCACGAATCTCCCGAATCACATATTCTGCTTCATCGGGTCGGAGACACCTGAGATAGGGTTGTGAATGCCCCTTCTTCTACAAGATCTCGTCTAAGACTATTTATCATGCGGCTCTGATCCATAGACGTTTTGCCTCCAATTTGTCCGAGGGGACCTCACTAGATGTGAGATAATTATAAATCGGGTCTATCCAGCTTGGCATGACTTTCACTAGGTTGAACATTTTCTGCTTCATCCGGTCAATGCTTGAATGCTCTATGAACTCCACAAGGATGACCCAAGGAATCTTTCCCTCCATGGCCAAGGCTAGCCTTGCGAGGGTGTCAGTCCAGGACTTCTCTGTTCTCGGTATTTGATTGATAGTGCAGCTCTAAAACTTTTCTATTAACTTTCTGGCCTCGGCCAGATAAGCCACCATCATGTTCTCATTGGCCTTGTATTCGGTGGAGATATGATTTACTACCAACTGAGAGTGGCACCGCACCTCGAGCTATTGGACCCCTAGGCTGGCTGCTAGTCGGAGTCCAGCCAACAGGGCCTTATACTCCGCTTCATTGTTAGAGGCTTTGAAGCCGAGTCTAATCGCGTACTAGATAGATGTAGAGTCAGGCGTGACTAGGACAATCCCTGCTCCAACATGCTTGACATTGGATGACCTGTCCACGAAGAGGATCCACTTTAGTTCTGACTCTGTACTCTGATTAGTTGGAGGAGCGGGCGAAGGAGCTGCTTCTATTTCGGTACTCATCCCCTCTGTATTTGGAGCAGTGAACTCTGTAATGAAATCAGCCACAGGTTGGCCCTTAATCGCGGTCCTTAGTCGGAACTGGATATCAAACTCTCCGAGTTATATCGCCCACTTAGTTAGCCGACCTGACACCTCGAGGTTCTGGATGACTTGCCTGAGGGGACAATCGGTCAAGACAATGATGGAATGGGCCTGGAAATATGGGCGTAATCTCCAAGTTGAGACAATCAGGCAGAGTGCCAACTTCTTCAGAGGCGGGTACCTCCTCTCGGCAGGCACCATCACTTTGCTCACATAGTACATAGGGTGTTGCTTACCCCCCACCTCTCTGATCAGTGTGGAGCTGACGGCTGAGGCCGAAACTGCCAGGTACAGGAACAAGGACTCGCCTTCTTCAGGCTTGGACAGTAGGGGTGGCAAACCCAAATACTGCTTCAACTAATGGAAGGCTTGCTCACATTCTAATGTCCACTCGGCCTTCTTATGACCCTTCAACTGTTGAAAGAAGGAGAGACATTTGTCAGTGGCTCTGGATATGAACCGTTTGAGTGCTGCTACTCATCCGATGAGACATTGTATCTTTTTTGTCGTCCAAGGCGAGCTCGTATCGAGAAGTGCCTTGATCTTGTCAGGATTTGCTTCAATGCCCCGCTGACTGACCTGAAACCCGGGGAATTTATCGGAGCCAACTCCAAAGGCATACTTCATGGGATTCAGCTTTATATGGTATTCTCAAAGGATGGAGAAGGTCTCTGTTCACTCCCCAAGTATAGGGTTGTGATGTAGTAAAAACTCGGTAAGACCGAGGTCGAATCCACAGGGACTGAAACCTGTACGTAATCTGAAACTAACTAGGACTAGAACTAGAATGAGATGAAATCTAAAACAAGTGTAGTTTGAAGGAATAATGGTGAAAACAAGAATATAAAATTTAAGGAATTCGTAGAGAAGGGAAACTAGGGATTCAGAGGATCCACTTGTAGAGATCAGGGAGATCTACGCTGATTCATGAACTCAACTGGACTTCGAGTCCCATCTTCATCCAATTGGAAGATATATCGCTTAAAGAACAATCTGAACTTCCTTTGATCAAGTTTTCAAAAGATGAGACAGGTGTAAATTAGAATAAATTCCATCACAAAACCATGTCCATGAGACAAAGCAAACAACAGAGTTAAACCAATCCACAACCAATCAATGTGATATGTGAAAGTTAGGAGAGATTCCATCACTCAACCATGTCCAAGGGGCAATGGTGAACAACAGGGCTTCCTAACCACATAATCAAAATAGAGGAAAGAAATTACTTGCAGCCATTGCAGATCTATTGTAATGGAAGTCACAACAAACCATAAAAAAAACTACATGCAATTCCTTATAATAAAACTAAAATCAAAGTAGTTCAGCTAACATAATCAAAGCCGTAGAATCATCCCATCATACCACAAGCTTCACCTCTTAGCCCTAGCTAAGAGGTTTAGCCAACCATGTTGGCTAGATCACTCCAAGTAAATAAATCAAAAGAAAAAAAACAAACTAATCTCTCTCTCTCTCTCTCTCTCTCTCTCTCTCTCTTCACGTCCACACCCAAAAGCCAGCCCCTTTCACGTTCTCTCTCCCTCTTCTTTATAGCAGCCAGAAGTCGGTGAATAAGCTGGATTTTTCGCAAAGAGAGGCGGTCGTGTTCTGTTTAGAAACTGACTGCGACAGCTTTAACAAAGCAAAATTCGTAGCCTTCTCACACCCCTGTTTATATGATCCTCGTCCCAAAAGAATAACGTCCATTGGAACGTTTTTGAGTGGCCTATACGATGGACGGATCGGATCATCAATCCGATCATCACCGAGATGTCATCACACCGCAAAATCGGCACTGCGTCCGGCGCAAAACAGGATTCTGTTGTTTGATCTGTGGGGCACAAAATCAGTGTCTACAGAGAAATCCACTCCGTCTATGAGATGCGCCTCGAAATTTCAGTCAGACATGGACTGTTTTGGAGTTCCTTTGATGCGGCCCACAGAGTTTTAAATCTACCGTCCATTCTACATTTTGAACGGTTGAAACACCACAATTGTGATCTCTTCAAATTTCCGCTGTAGGTGTGAGTTGTGGGTCGCCTAAAGGAACGAATGGACGGTTTGGATTGTTCATTTGGACATTGGGTGGGGTCCACAACCGCAAACCGAAACTTCTTTTCACGACGTTGTTTTTAACAAAAACGAAACTTCCGTTTTGCTGAAGACGCTCGGTCAAACCAAGTTTGAATGTCTTAGCCGGTCCGGTGCACGCACGATCACACATGTGCTTTATGCACATGCTATACATGTGGGGTCCACAGTGATGGATGCGAGAAATCCAATCCAACCATATCTTTTGTCATCTCATTTAAACAGTTGGGACCAAACTTGAAGTATATCCAGATCTCATACGGGCCGCAGATTGACGATTCAGGGGCTGATTTGTCTGTTGGACCACTTCTACAAAGGTTTGGGAGTTAAAATTTGACGTGTACGGTTACTTTATGTCCCTCAGACCATGTATAAAGTTTTGGCCCGATCAGATGGTAAGAATCCTGTGATCTTGCATTCTGGCTGGTTTTCGGGCCCGTTTGATGTAAGCGGCTTGATTTCCTTGGATCCCTGGCGTGCAACTCTGTTGATCTCAGCCCCTGGAGTCCGTCCATTGCCTTTGGTGTCATCAGAGCGTTAAATCCATGCTTAAAGCTCTCTTTTTTTCAATCCACGCTCATAATTGCATCCTGCAGCAAAATACCATCAACATATGACATTAAGCACTATCATGTACATAAAATTAGGTACTAATCAGGGTTTAATATGCAATATCCGACCCTCAACACAACCCCCAACCAGCATTTTGCTAGTCCCGAGCAAAACATGCGAAAAATAAGTTGAGAATTACGAGACAATTCTTATGAAGCCGAGTGATATTTCAAAAATCAATCCAGATATGAAAAATCTTAAGATTCATGAATGGTGATTATTAATTTCTCCTGGCCTCTCATGCACGGTGAATTTCATAATCAAGTTTAAATATTAATCCATAAACTAGAATAATTTTAAACATTGAGTTCCATGGGTGTATAGTGAAATCTCAGCCTATCATCATTAAGAGATCAAATTGTCAATTTCATGATATCATTAGTAATCAAACAGAAAATTCATAACAACCATCACCTAAACCAGTACTTTGCCTCACAGATCATTCTTTCATTTTCTAGTTTTTGTTTTTTTTTTGTTTTTTTTTTTCATTAAAACTGGGAATCAAATTTTCACTTATAGGGAGCACACCTATGGTGAAACTAGTCGCCCAGCTCTGTCTAACTATTAATCATAGAAAACCAAATCCACACCTATAGGGAGCAAACCCATGGTGTAATTCTCTTTTTATACCTTGATGGCTAAATCTTTTAGGCTGGTTTCTTTCATGCTCAGTGATTACCAAGTTAATCATTCAATATCAAACTGAAATCTCAATGTATAAGTGAGATGTGGTATGTGAAATCATGACTCAATCAATGTTTACAACTTCTAATCATGGATTAACAATTCAAACTTAACTGTGAAATCTACAGATAACTGAATACAAAAGTAATGAATTACCAACAATCACTTATCTTGACATTATAAATCCAAGATGGTCGTCAAAATCACTTCAAATTCACAAGAATTTCTAGAAAAAATTTAAAAATTTTCACAAATTTCACAAATTTTGCTCAAGACCAAGAAAAACACTGATTAGGCTACCTAATCTCCCACCCCCAACCTAAAATCTACATTGTCCGCAATGTAAAAGATATGAATATGCAATGAACATGGGACAACGAAAAGTAAATATGAAGTGATGGGAAGATAGTACCTGAATGATGAATCGAGAGAGACTTTCCAAGAGATTGCAGCATGAAATCCGGTCAGCACGAGAGAGAAACAAAACAAGAATAATAAAATCTTACTTATACCACTTTCGCAGGTGCTCTCGATTGCATTTAGCATATGCAACAAGCCTTTAAACCCCTAGGTTGCCCCTAGTGGACGAGTTGTAGTCTCGTGAGGGTTTGCAGAATGTTACCCACAAACATGGAACTAGTAAAATGAAATGAATTGAAAAGTCAAGGTTGCCTCCCAGGAGCGCTAAGTTTAATGTCTTCAGCCAGACCAAAACAACTACCCTAATCCTATGAAAGCAGAAACCTACCTATACCTCCATCAGACTAGGAGATCAATCCTGATAAACCGGATCAGTCAGAGGCATGGACATGTCCTCTGAATTAAATTTCTCGACAAATGGCTTTAAGCGATGCCCATTTACTTTAAACTCCTTACCATTGTCGGGATCTCTTATCTCGACGGCCCCATGAGGATATGCAGTAACGACAATGTAAGGACCGGTCCAACGAGATCGAAGCTTACCCGGAAAGAGATGTAATCGAGAATTATACAAAAGGACTTTCTGACCTGGCGTGAATGATTTTCGTAGAATATGGTGGTCATGAAACACCTTCATCCTGTCCTTGTAAATTCTCGAGTTTTCGTACGCTTCGTTCCGGATTTCTTCAAGTTCATTTAATTGAAGTTTGCGTAGCGAGCCAGCGTTGTTCAGATTGAAATTTAGATTTTTGATCGCCCAGTAAGCTCTATGTTCCAATTCCACAGGCAAGTGGCAAGCCTTCCCATAGACGAGTCTAAAGGGAGACATTCCAATAGGGGTTTTAAAAGCAGTACGGTATGCCCATAAGGCATCGGTCAATCGAATTGACCAATCCTTACGGTCAGGGTTAACCGTTTTCTCCAAAATGCGTTTGATCTCCCTATTGGAAATCTCAACTTGCCCACTTGTCTGTGGATGGTATGGGGTGCTCACCTTATGAGAGATACCGTATTTTTTCATTAAACTCTCGAATGGTCTATTACAAAAGTGTGAGCCCCCATCACTAATGATGGCTCGAGGCGTGCCGAATCGGGAAAGGATGTTTTCTTTCAGGAATTTAATGACCGTGCGATGGTCATTAGTTCGACACTAATCGCCTCGACCCGTTTAGTGACATAGTCTACAAAGAAGCAAAATATATAAATTCCCAAAGATTGGGGGAATGGTCCCATGAAATCGATGCCCCAAAGAATCAAATGCTTCTATGATAAGAATGGGATTCAAGGGCATCATATTTCGACGAGACAATGCTCCCAATTTCTGACAACGCTCACAAGCTTTGCAAAACTCATGAGTATCCTTGAACATAGTGGGCCAATAAAGCCACACTTTGCGCAGATTTTGGCCGTGGTCTTTTTGCGTGTGACCACCACAGCCCGTGAGTGACAGAAGGAGATGACACTCGATGCTCATCGTCTGGTACACATCTCCTCAAGATTTGGTCTGGGCAATATTTAAACAAGTATGGATCATCCCAGAAGAATTTGCGCACCTCGGTAAAAAATTTCTTCTTATCTTGCGCAGACCAATGTGTCGGTATAGAACCTGTGGCAAGATAATTAGCGATATCAGCGAACCAAGGCGAATGAGAGACTCTGAACAATTGTTCGTCAGGGAACATGTCATTAATCTGTCATCCCAAAGGAATCGAGGGATTAAGGCGAGAAAGATGGTCACCACTACGTTCTCTACTCCCTTTTATCTTTTATCTCTAGGTCAAATTCCCGGAGTAGGAGGATCCATCTTATCGGCGGGGCTTAGCATCATTCTTAGACGTAAGATACTTAAGCGCAAGCGTGGTCGTGTAAATAATGATCTTGGATCCGATCAAGTAGGACCTAAATTTGTCCAAGGCAAACACTACGGCTAAGAGTTCCTTTTCCGTAGTCGAGTAGTTCACTTGGGCAGGATTTAGAGTCTTACTTGCGTAATGAATAACGTAGGATTTCTTATCTTTTCTCTGGCCTAGAACTGCCCCAAGAGCATAATCAGACGCATCGCACATAATTTCAAAAGGAATGCTCCAGTCAGGTGGCTGTATGATGGGTGCACTAGTCAATATGCCCTTAAGCTTAGTGAAAGCTTCCTGACATGGTTCAGTCCACTCGTATGGTGCATCCTTTTGAAGTAGATTACATAGAGGATGAGAGATGAGATTAAAGTCCTTTATGAATCTTCTGTAAAACCCTACATGTCCTAAGAAGGATCGCACGTCCCTTATATTCTTGGGTGGAGGTAGGTTAGAGATAAGATCGATCTTTGCCTTATCCACCTCGATTCCTTTGGATGAAATAATGTGTCCAAGGACAATTCCCTTCTGAACCATGAAATGGCACTTCTCCCAATTAAGTACCAAGTTCTTTTCTTCACATCTTTTCAGCACACATTTAAGACTTTCCAAACACTCGCTGAAAGATGGACCGAAGACAGAGAAATCGTCCATGAAGACCTCTAAATATTGCCCCACCATGTCAGAAAATATGCTCATCATACATCGCTGGAAAGTGGCAGGAGCATTACATAGCCCGAATGGCATCCTTCGGTAAGCAAAGGTGCCGTAAGGACATGTAAACGTAGTCTTTTCTTGATCTTCATGGGCGATCTCTATCCGTTGTAGCCCGAATACCCGTCAAGGAAATCAGAATAGGAATGACCAGATTAACCTTTCCAAGATCTGATCAATGAAGGGCAAAGGAAAGTGGTCTTTCCTCGTGACGGTATTTAATTTTCTGTAGTCAATGCACATCCTCCAACCAGTAGTGACTCTAGTTGGCACGAGTTCATTATTGGCATTGGCTACGATGGTGATCCCGGACTTCTTAGGAACCACCTGAGTTGGACTCACCCATTGACTATCAGATATAGGGTATATGATACCCACATCTAATAGTTTAAGAACCTCGGCCTTAACCACTTCCTTCATGTTTGGATTTAGTCTACGTTGTGGTTGCCGAGCTGTCTTCGCATTATCCTCAAGATATATGCGGTGAGTACAAATCGAGGGATCGATTCCCTTGAGGTCCGCGATTGTCCATCCAAGGGCTCCCTTATGCTCGAGGAGAGTAGATATGAGCATACTCTCTTGTTCTTTCTCAAGGTGGGCAGAAATCACCACCGGGTATGTCTCATCTTGACCTAAATATGCATATTTTAAATCAGAGGGCAAAGGTTTTAGGTCGCTTGGTGGCTTGAGGTTAGACGGCAGAGGCACTTCATCGGTGTGGGGTAACTTTTCAAATTGAGGCCTCCATCGGTTAACTTCAAGTACCGGTACCGCATCAAGCATGGCACACGTCTCCCTAATTATGTCATCATCAAACTCATGGGAGTGGGCTAGACACGTCTCTAGAGGATCGAGGATAAGGTAAGGGGTGTCCTATCTTCCACGAAAGTATCGATCATGTTAATATCGTGGATATCGTCATCTTCCTCTACCCGTCCGCGCTGTTGAAAAAGATATTCATTTCTAATGTCATATTCCCGAAAGACATACTCATGACACCATTCCTGCAATTGATAATTGCGTTTGAAGTGGCAAGGAATGGGCGACCAAGAATGACGGGAATCTGAGTGCTTGTATTGTTGATGGGTTCGGTATCTAGGATGATGAAATCTACTGGGTAGTAAAATCGATCAACCTGGACCAACACATCCTCAATTATTCCTCTTGGTACACGAACAGAGCGATCAGCAAGTTGTAGTGTGGTTAAGGTGGGTTTTAATTCACCTAAACCCAACTGTTTGTATACCGAGTAGGGAATAAGATTAACGCTCGCTCCCAAGTCAAGAAGTGCGTGATCAATTCGATAGTCCCCAATTACACATGATATAGTTGGGCTACCAGGGTCTTTGAATTTTTGTGGCACATCTTGCTTTAGGATGGCACTCACTTTCTCAGTCAGGAAGATTTTCTTTTGAATATTTTGCCGTCTTTTGGTCGTACATAAGTCTTTCAAGAATTTGGCATAGGAAGGTATTTGTTTCACGGCATCAAGTAGAGGAATGTTGACCTTCACTTGTTTCAACACCTCTAGGATATCCTGAGAGTTAGAGAGAGGTTTTGGTGCAACCAACCGTTGGGGAAATGGAGCAACCGGCTTTCCTTGAGGTTCCGGTTCTAACTCTGGTGGGGCATGGCTAGATCCATCTTCTTTATCCACTTCCGGGTCCTTAGACTTTTCAGATTTCTAACCGAATGGTTTTGTCAATGATTTTTCCACTCCTAAGAGTGGTGATGGATTTAGCTTGCTCCATCTGATTTGAAGAGCTTGGGTCGCTAACTTCATATTGCGATTTAGGATTGGGAAGAGGTTGAGCTGGGAAGCTCCCCTTGTTCCCAATTACATTTTCAGCCTTAAGTCCTCGTATTGCTTTTGTAAGGTCTTGAAAGGCCTGTAGCATACCCTGATTAAAAGCTCTTGCTTTTGAAAATGTTTCAAACCGGATCCTCTTGAGGTTTCTCTTGAGTTGGATTTTGATTTAGGAAACCTTGAGGTGTAGCGGTTTGTCCATTCCTCCAATGAAGTTTGGATGGTTTCTCCAAATGAGGATTGTATGTGTTAGAGGTGGGCCCACTAAAAGGTCTTTGGTAATTGCTTACAGCATTGGATTGCTCATTCAATACCTCTTGAAAGGCAGATATAGTTGGGAAATTCTCAGTAGTGTGAATGTTGCAACCACAAATACTACAAACAATTTCCTTGGCCTTATCCTTCTTTAATTCCATGGCCTCAAGTTTTCGAGTGAGATTGGCTACCTTGGCGTTAATATCATCATCCTCTTTTAGGAGGTACATTCCACCTTTTTCTTTAGAATGAGTCGGCCTAGGCGTAGTACTTGGTCTAGGGGAGATGTCCCATGTTTGTGTGTTCTCAAGCAAGTTTATCAAAGTAGTCCCACACTTCATCGACACCTTTATTCATAAACTCCCATTACACATTGTCTCAACTAATTGGCGCATGGGAGACGTCGGTCCATCATAGAAAAAATTGTGATGCGCCACGTTTCAAAACCATGTTGTGGGCATGAACTCGACGGATCTTTGAACCGCTCCCAACATTGGAAGAATGTTTCATCTTCCTTTTGGGCGAAGTTCATGATCGACTTCCTAAGGGTGTTCGTCTTATGGTATGGAAAAAACTTTTTAATGAACTCCCTTGTCATGTCGTTCCATCTGGCAATAGATTGAGGACGTAATGAATGTAACCACGTCTTGGCTTTCTCTTTCAAAGAAAAGGGAAAGAGTTTTAACCTAACCGTGTCATCAGACACGTTAGGAAAGTATAGGGTAGTCATGATCTCATCGAACTCTTTCAGATGTAGATATGGATTCTCTGACTCAAGCCCATGAAATTTAGGAAGGAGTTGGATCACTCCTGGCTTGATATCCATATGTCCTGAATTCTCCTGAAAAACCATGCATGAGGGCGTACTCACCCCCGCCGGTTGTAAGTAATCTCGTAAGGTACGAGGCGGGGGTGCTTGATGCACCTCATTCTCATCTTGGACATCTTCTACCCTAGGTCAGGGGTAGACGAGGTTGCTCTTCACCATATCCTCAATTAACTCGGGGAAATTCGAGCGGTGTCTAGTCCCGCGATGGACGCTTAACCCCTCAACTATTCCTCCTTCAAATCAAGAGACGCGAGTGTTGTCACGAGCCCACTTGGGCATGAAACACTCACACCCTCAATCAAATTCTAAACCTAATCCTAAGAAGGGAAATAAAAGTCTAAAAGAAAGAGAGGGTTGGAAGGAAGTTACCAAATTGGAGTTTCTAAATTAAGATCCTGCAAAAAGAAACCAAAAGAGATTAGTTCCTAAGAAATAGAAATTCTAAAGTTAGAAAATTCAAAGTTAGTTTCTAGAAAAGGAAAGTTTCCTAAACTTAGAATTAGAAAGTTCTCAAAATAAAGGAAGAATGAGTTTCTAAAATTAGAAAGAGTCTCTAAAAAAGGAAAGTAACTAACCTAGTTTCTAAAAACAAAAGAGGAAGGTTCTAAACCTAAAGTTAGAAAGTTCTGAATTAGAAATCTTAATCCTAAAATAGAAAGTAATATGAGTTTCTAAAATAATTTCTAAAATAAATGAAAACCCAGAAATAGAAAAGTTCTAAAAATAGAAAGTAGAGAAATCCTATCCTAAAATTGGAAAATCCTAAGAAGAGAGATAGCAGTAAACTAGTTTCTAATTTAGAAAAAGAGAAATTCCTAAAAGAGTATAAAATTTCTAAAACAAAAGAGGAAAGTTCTTAAATTAGAAAGTAAGTTAGTAACAGAAATTCTATAAATAGAAAGTAGAATTTAGGAAGAGCTTACCGAATTAGAAATTTCTAATGAGCCTACAAAACAAGAAAGTTAGTTTCTACAAATAAAATAGGAAAGAAAATTGGATTCTAAAAGAGTTAGAATTAGAAACTTACTAAAAAGGAATCCTAATCTAGAAATAGCAGGGAAAAAAAATTAAGAGAGAAATTACCAATTTAGAAACCTATCTCAGAATCCTACAAAATAAGAAGGTTGGGTTAGTTTCTAAAAAGGGAAAACCATCTAAAAATAGAAAGTTACTTTAAATAAAATTTCTAAAAATTAAAGGAAAACCTGGAATTAGAAAATTCTAAAAATAAACCCTAAAAATCAGAAAAGTCCTAATCTTAAACTAATCCTAAAACCAGTTATCTTCAGGAAACGTAGCCGTCAATCCCCGGCAACGGCGCCAAAAACTTGTTCACTCCCCAAGTATAGGGTTGTGATGTAGTAAAAACTCGGTAAGACCGAGGTCGAATCCACAGGACCCAAACACATACGTAATCCCAGAAACTAACTAGGACTAGAACTAGAATGAGATGAAATCTAAAACAAGTGTAGTTTGAAGGAATAATGGTGAAAACAAGAATATAAAATTTAAGGAATTCGAGAAGGGAAACTAGGGATTCGAGGATCCACTTGTAGAGATCGGGAGATCTACGCTGATTCACGAACTCAACCGGACTTCGAGTCCCATCTTCATCCAAATTGGAAGATATATCGCTTAAAGAACAATCTGAACTTCCTTTGATCAAGTTTTCAAAAGATGAGACAGGTGTAAATTAGAATGAATTCCATCACAAAACCATGTCCATGAGACAAAGCAAACAACAGAGTTAAACCAATCCACAACCAATCAGTGTGATATGTGAAAGTTAGGAGAGATTCCATCACTCAACCATGTACAAGGGGCAATGGTGAACAACAGGGCTTCCTAACCACATAATCAAAATAGAGGAAAGAAATTACTTGCAGCCATTGCAGATCTATTGTAATGGAAGTCACAACAAACCATAAAAAAAACTACATGCAATTCCTTATAATAAAACTAAAATCAAAGTAGTTCAGCTAACATAATCAAAGCCGTAGAATCATCCCATCATACCACAAGCTTCACCTCTTAGCCCTAGCTAAGAGGTTTAGCCAACCATGTTGGCTAGATCACTCCAAGTAAATAAATCAAAAGAAAAAAAACAAACTAATCTCTCTCTCTCTCTCTCTCTCTCTCTCTCTCTCTCTCTCTCTTCACGTCCACACCCAAAAGCCAGCCCCTTTCACGTTCTCTCTCCCTCTTCTTTATAGCAGCCAGAAGTCGGTGAATAAGCTGGATTTTTCGCAAAGAGAGGCAGTCGTGTTCTGTTTAGAAACTGCCTGCGACAGCTTTAACAAAGCAAAATTCGTAGCCTTCTCACACCCCTGTTTATATGATCCTGTCCAAAAGAATAACGTCCATTGGAACGTTTTTGAGTGGCCTATACGATGGACGGATCAGATCATCAATCCGATCATCACCGAGATGTCATCACAGCCCGCAAAAATCGGCCTGCGTCCGGGCGCAAAACAGGGATTTACGCTGTTTGATCTGTGGGGCACAAAATCAGTGTCTACAGAGAAATCCACTCCGTCTATGAGATGCGCCTCGAAATTTCAGTCAGACATGGACTGTTTTGGAGTTCCTTTGATGCGGCCCACAGAGTTTTAAATCTACCGTCCATTCTACATTTTGAACGGTTGAAACACCACAATTGTGATCTCTTCAAATTCTGCCAGCTAGGTGTGAGTTGTGGCTGCCCTAAGGAACGAATGGACGGTTTGGATTGTTCGTTTGGACATTGGGTGGGGTCCACAACTGCAAACCGAAACTTCTTTTCACGGACGCTGTTTTAACAAAAACGGAAACTTCCGTTTTGCTGAAGACGCTCGGTCAAACCGAGTTTGAATGTCTTGGCTCGGTCCGGTGCACGCACGATCACACATGTGCTTTATGCACATGCTATACATGTGGGGTCCACAGTGATGGATGCGAGAAATCCAATCCAACCATATCTTTTGTCATCTCATTTAAACAGTTGGGACCAAACTTGAAGTATATCCAGATCTCATACGGGCCGCAGATTGACGATTCAGGGGCTGATTTGTCTGTTGGACCACTTCTACAAAGGTTTGGGAGTTAAAATTTGACGTGTACGGTTACTTTATGTCCCTCAGACCATGTATAAAGTTTTGGCCCGATCAGATGGTAAGAATCCTGTGATCTTGCATTCGTGGTTTTCGCCCGTTTGATGTAAGCGGCTTGATTTCCTTGGATCCTCAAGGCGTGCAACTCACGGTTGATCTCACTGAGTCCGTCCATTGCCTTTGGTGTCATCAGAGCGTTAAATCCATGCTTAAAGCTCTCTTTTTTCAATCCACGCTCATAATTGCATCCTGCAGCAAAATACCATCAACATATGACATTAAGCACTATCATGTACATAAAATTAGGTACTAATCAGGGTTTAATATGCAATATCCGACCCTCAACAGTCTCCTTGAGATTTGCTAGATGATCGGAAGCCTTGATGCTCTTGACGAGCATGTTGTCAACATAAACCTCTATGGTGCGTCCTATCTGCTTGGCAAACATCTAATTCACCAATCTCTGATACGTGGCCCTGGCGTTTTTTAGGCCGAATGGCATAACCCAGTACCAGTAGAGTCCCTTGTTGGCGACGAAGGTAGTCTTCTGCTTGTTTGAGGGATGCATCGTGATCTGGTTATACTCGTAATAGGCATCCAGGAAGAAGAGTAGTTTGTGCCCAGCTGTATTGTCTATTAGCTGGTCGATCCGAGGTAAGGAAAAACTATCCTTGGGACAGACCTTTTCAAGTCCAAGTAGTCCACACAGACCCGCCACTTCCTGTTTGCTTTATTGACAAGGACCATATTTGTGATCCAATCTGGATAATACACCTCCTCGATGAAGCCAACGCTGAGGAGTTTGGAGACCTCGTCAACTATGGCTGCATATCGCTTGACGTCGAACGGTCTCCTCTTCTGTTTCACTGGCCTGTGATCCGGGTTCACATTCAACCTGTGAACCATGACATCGGGCGAGATTCCTGGCATGTCCTCACGTGACCATGCGAAGACATCTCTGTGTTACTGCAGGAAGGCCAACATCTCAGACCGTTGCTCAGAATTCAATGACATACCAAGGTAAACGATTTTGCTCGGATCTGCTTCATCAAGTGGCACGACCTCCAAGTTCTCCACAGATGAGTCCTCTGTGGGTCCCCTGGGATCGAGGACATTGATGGTGAGGGCCTGCTTAACTGACCCTTTCCTCACTGCTATTGCATAACATTTTTGAGCCTCGCATTGATCGCCTCGGAGGTAGCCTATTCCGCCCTCAGTGGGAAACTTCATCATTAGATGGTATGTAGACACGACCACCCTCGTTGCATTGAGGGAGGGTCTACCCAACATGACATTGTGCACTGACGGCACGTTAACGGCAAGGAAGTCCACCAGAAGGGTGACTTGATGCCGTCCTTCTCCTCGGTCACAAGGAAGGAGATGACTCCTTCGGAGATCACCCTTTCTCTAGCAAAGCTGTGCAGAGGGGTCTTCATAGGTGTGAGGTGTGACCTTGGAATCCCCACTCTTTTGAAGGTCTCCGAGTAGATGAGATCAGTTGAGATCCCGGTGTCGACCAATATACGGTACACCTTGTGGTTAACTATGGTCATTGTCCTCTTCCGTGAAGATAAGCTGCAAGGGCAGACTTGGAGCTCTTTTCTTGGCCTCTCGGTCATATGGATGTAGTGCTCCGGATCAAACTTCCGAGATTGGGCCTTACGGGCCCTGTTTGAGTCTCCTCCACCGTACAAACCATCAAAGATGGTACAGATTTCGACTGGTTCTTCTGTAGCTTTGCTCGGCTGCTCCTCTTTGAATTGTTCTCTCCTCCTTGGTGTATCGGTGCAGATGACCTTTACAAATGAGGGTCTCGATCTCATCTTTGAGATCTACGCAATCACTCGTGTTGTGGCTGTGGTCGTGATGGAACCGCAATACTTACGCTTATCCCGGTGTTCCGCCTCGGCCTTTATACAAACGGGCCAATTCAGAAGCTTCTAACCCATGACGTTCAGCAGTATCTTCTCTGTAGATGTGTTGAGGGGAGTATAGGAACGGAACTTGCCCTCAGGCTTCCTGCTTGGCTGACGATCACGAGGGGTACGGTCGTTCGATTTTTTGCTGGATGACTAGGGTTCTTCATTCCTCAGCCTCTTCCCTTTAGCTAGCGGCTCTGCTACTTAAACATTTTTGCGAGAGTTGGAGAACTCCTCGGCATTAATGTATTTTTGAGCTCTGGTGACGAATTTGGCCAATATCTTCGGCAGGTTCTTCCCAATGGAGAAGGTAAACTTCATCTCTTTCAGACCACTGAATATGGCAGAGAGCACCATTTTATCATCATAATCCTCCACCTGTAATGCCTCCTCGTTGAAGCAGGCGATGAAGTCCTTCAATGACTCTTTAGGCCCTGCTTGATAGTGAACAAATGAGTAGTCGACTTTTGGCTCTTCTTACCACTTATGAACTGGGTAAGGAACAATCTACTAAGCTCTACGAAGGAACCGACCGAATTGGGCTTGAGTTGCCTGTACCAACTTCGAACGGATCCAGTAAAAGTGATAAAAAATCCCCTTTACACATCATCACGTCAGTGGCCGTCTGGATTTGCATTCATGAGCGATAAGCCTCTACGTGTTCAGACGGGTCGCCAGACCCGGAGTACTGAATGATGGGAGGTATCCGGAACCTCTACGGCATCACCTTGCTCATGATTGCAGAGGTGAAGGGAGGTTCGGTCTCTTCCATCATCGCCTAAACGGCGGTAGGAACGGACAAGGGCTGCTGATTCTACTGTATCATAATAACCCGATTGTTAAGTTCTGCGAACCGTGCCTCCCACCGATCTCTGTTTTTGGCTACCGTCTCCCACGATGCCTCTATTTCAGGAGTCTCCCCTCCCCCCTCTCCTCTCTAGTTCGTGACGGAGATCCGTCGGTGCCAGAGCCGAAGTGACCGAAGCATTCATCAGAGCCCGAGTCGTTGTGTTCCGAGCCAGAACTTGGTTTTGGGTCGGAGGGGGGTTTTGGACTGAAGTTGGAACCCTGGCGGATTGATGTTGTGACCCTTCGGGTCTCATACTCCGCGGCGTGGACTCGACTTCCACCATCGATCCGACCGTTTCTCGGACAGGATGCTTCTGCTGATCCTGTCGTTGCTTCATCTGATTGATTTCATTGCATAAGGCTTGGATCTCGCTTTGCATAGCTCGATACTTACTCGCCCGATTACGAGAACGCTGGGATGGTCTCGAAGCTGACTCGGCATGGAATAGCGAGGAAGATCGGGTTTGATCATTCGGCTCCAGCTCCACAGCTGTGGATTTCTTCTTTCCTCTTGCCATTGTAATAGAAAATAGGAAACTGACTTTTCGTATCAGATTCCCACAGACGGCACCAAAAATGTTGCTGATAAAATCTGGACTACCCTTCGCTCGGATCTCTAAACTCTGAACCGCTTTTGAGTCCTAAAGCTGCATAACAATGGTAAGCAAAGGAGACCCTGGCTCAAATAGGGGACCCTCCGATGCCTAAGTTAGGTCAAGGGAATCTGGGTCTAAGTCGAGTTGTAGAGGGAGAGTGCGAGATATTGCATACCTGTTTCCTCCCCGTAAGATGCTATTTATACCCTCTCGCCTAGGATGGACATGTCCGTATAACTCGGCGCATCTTGGGGTATTTGGCACATCCCGCGGGTGATTCGGCCACCCAGTCGTTTCGTGGTCGTGCGAACGTGGGCGGTTGAGTAACTGTCGTCAATCGTGTAGTGCAGACGTGGGCGGTTGAGTAACTGTCGCCAATCGTGTAGTAGTGGGACACCTTATGGTCCCCCTCATCAATGGATTCCAATCTGAGTCCCGAGCCGACCGCGTCGGCCTCAGATCATTCCGGGATCCCGCTCTAAATCCTGAGTCGACAGCCCCGGCCCCAAATCATTCCGCCTAGGGCCTCAGAGCGAAGGCATAGCCGATGTCGAATTAGAAGTCCATCCCTCACCTATTCTCATAACTCCGAGCTTAATATTGCACCTCAAGTCGGCTCTGAACAGCCTCGGGCCTCGAGTTGAAACGTCTCTAATCTTCTCGTAACAACCTTCTCGAGGGATGACTAGTCCAGGTTATTTGATTATATAGAAAAGCACCACCATGTTGGGATTATACTTGCAACCCCATTACCACAACTGTAGATATAATTATTTTGATAACATGCCTCAGCAACTGATTGTTAATGATGGCTCTGATAATCGGTTTCGCTAGAATAGACAATAATGAAATTATTATTTTACTGAACAATGCAGAGAAGGATATTGGCATTGACCACAACCTCAACCAACTCTTTAAATAGCTGAAGGAAGGCAAAAGGCAAGCAATTGAGGTAGATTCAGCCCTCAGACAAACAAGGACACTGAGTAGAGGCTAACAAGCAATGTTATTTCATACCAGTCGTTGCTTCAAAATAATCAGAAATTCTGCTTAGCAAGTCCCTTTCTCTTTGGGCAAAGATACTCCAGAGGGCAAACTAACTGCATTCAACACATGGAGAGTCCATCTATTACGACCGTCCATCAGACTAACCCACTGTTCATGGCCCACCGAGCTGAAATCACAATGATCCGATGCACATGACCATTTAACTGATTGGTTGCGACGTGGATACTCCAAATAAGTAAAATCATTTTAAGCCTTATCCCAACAAATTGATGTTGGCTATATAAATCCTTTTAGGCCATATGACTTCGTCAATGGCCACAACTTCAGCTCACTACACCTGGGTTCCGATGCAGTGCATACCTTGACAGGGACAGCCCTAGCATGGGTTTGGAATTTCATCTTATGTGAATGCATGTTCGAAGTTATGGCATAAGTTGGACGCCAGCTGCCAACCTGGCACAACCCTCCTTCACCCAGGCTGGGAGCAACAATGAGCACATAAAACTCCCAGAGGCCAAAAATAAAAAAAGGTCGAATCAGCACAACTTGGATTGCTTATGAATCAAAAAATCACTTTGATCCAGACATCTTAACCATGTGATCAGTGTGCTGTGAAAAATGGATGGTGATAACAAAAGGGCCACTGATTATGGTATTGAACATCATCCTATTAGTGTGATTTTCACAGGTGACCTATGAATAGAGGGCTGCACTAGATCAACCATCCAGACCAATTTTTTTTTTTTTTTTTCCATTTCTATGGGTCGAATACAACTCATTTGCAACTTGACGCAGGCTAGTTGGATAGATGAACCTTTTCTTTTTCTTTTTTTACATGAATGTATTCACAAATATTTCTTACTTGTGTATTTCTCTTGTTAGTATCCACTTACACAAGCAAAAGTAGAAAATAAAGATGTGCAGTTGTAAACAGAACCTCTCTTTGAGCATTATCATTTGTGGAAGACGAAAATGGGCCGATCGAATCCCACAACACTTCCCGGTGTATTGTTGGTAATGGTCTCTCCCGTCCTAAACCCAATCTGCAAATATCACGCCCACATTTACAATCCAAAGAAAAGGAAAATGAGTTATGATCACATGGTAAGGGTAGGTGACCACATGGTAATTTATCATGTAGGGCCCACCATAGTACGTATGGCATCCAATCAGTCCAACAGATATATCCCGCGTGAAGAACGCCTGGTGCAAAAGTCGGACATATCCAATCATCGGGTGGGCCACACCATGGGAGAAAATGGAGAACCACCAAAACACCTCCAAATTCATGGTGAGACACACCATGTTGTATGGAATTCAACAGTCCAATAGGGTCCCCACCATGAAAATGGGACACCCCGGAAAATCAAACCAATCCAACATCATCAGGTGGGCCATTGTGTGTTTTCCATTGTTTTTATGGTGGAGCTAACCTGATGATTGGATTGACCTAATTTATAATGAGTCCCCAACATGGTAAAGTACCATTCAATTGCCGACGTGTGATTATTTCTCAAGAAAAACCTGAAGCCGGTGAGGAGAATCAACTAGGGGCCTGTTCAATAGACACCTAAAAATGAGTTCATCTCATTTTAGTTGATCGTAATTATGTATTAGAGATAATCTTTTTAGGGAAAGGATTGAATGTAATCTTAATAAGCAAAAAATCATTACCTCTAATACATAGTGAGTTCACATCAACAGTAATTAAGTTTAGAGATCAAGGTCTCTAATACATAATGATGAACTCATTTTTAGGCATCCAAACAGGACATAAATGTTCCTTCAAATTTCACCACTTGAAAAGAGGGAAAGCTGTATTACCTTATCCAATAGTAATTCCTGAAACATCTCTGGCTTGAACAATATATGATTGAAGTTATATTTCGCTGTCTGCAAATAACTAAACAGTGATGCTTAAGTCAAACTATCATCCAATGGAGGTGGGACAAATTATGGAGGCCCAACATAATAGAGAAGGAATGGCATATAAAGAAGGCTGGGAATGGACATCATCAAAGGATATAAATCTACTATTAAGGCAAGCTAATTTACCATTTTACTCCGTGTCAAAGGCAATGTCCTCAACTAGCAGCTCACCTATGGCCAATGGAACAAGGCTTAATTAACTGACATTTTTTAACAACCTGGCCTATCCATTGTTTGGAAGTTTTTTTTTTTTTTTTTTGTTTTTTTTTTTTTTTTTTTAAATTTTTATTTTTTACGCATGCACACACACCCCACACACTCACACTTCAGTGGAATTTCACCACCTATGGATACTCGAACCCTTGACCGGGTTTTGAAACTCCCGAGAGTCTACCACCTGAGCAAGAGTAAGGATCCGTGTTTTAAATGGCCTATCTACGTTGATGTTTGGATTAGTGTTTTAAATGGCGATAGCATGTTGCGTAGCGTTTAGCCCTCTGTAGCGTGTAGCGTAATAGCATAGCGTATAGTGTGAACCACACGATAATTCTATTTTTAATTTAAAAATAAGAAAAAACATGATAAATAGTAAGAAAAAAAAAGCCTAAAAGATTATTCAATTTTCAAGTATAAGCATGATAAAAAAAGTTATTAATTATCACTTATCAAAAGCCAATCCAGATATATAAAGTTATAAACCAAATTAAATAATTATCAAATTAACAACTTTCTAAGCAATCTGCTTTAATTAATCGTCTAATCGAAACTACAAGTCACAACTCACAGGTATGAAAAAGAAATAAAAATCTCATAGGTTAAAAGTATTAAGCACAATACAGATGTCACCAATACAAAGAGGGGTTTTCAAAAACCCTTTTTCTTTCAAGTTTAGTTTTAAAGGATTTTAATGTGTGAGTTTCGCACCAACTTTAACAAATGATCACCACCATTTTAAGTGAAAGTAAAACAGAAAGGTTTGATTTTAACTTTATATAAGTTTTTCATGATGTGAGTTTTATACCATTTTTAACAAACAAAGATAAAAAAACAAAAAAACAAGAAAAATAAATAAATAAATTTAGCGTACGCTACGTATTTGTAGCATATAATACGACCCTTGTAGTGTACGCTATAGGGGATTTACGCTATTTAGCTATGCTACGTAGCGTATGCTATGAACACTATTTGGAACACATGTTTGGATACAAGGAATCCATAGGAAAACAATCAGTTTTCCCATGATGTGATGTTCTCTGCTACTTGTATTGCAAGGAAAACCATCGATTCTACAAACTAATCATTAGCCTCATCCACAATTGTAGTTCTCTGGCATAAGATACGAGGTGGCAAAGGTCTAATAAGATAGGATTTCCACTTGCTATTTAAACTGCACCTTTTTTTTGGAACACGTTTAGCTATGGTGTTAGAAAAGAGAATCATCACAATTATCCATGTCCACAGTATGGATTCTTCGTATTCAAATAGGCCCTACAATAGAATCGTAATTCTTTCGGAGTGAAAAATTCAAGGATATGACTGATGATGATTGGAAGAAGACGGATCGAAAGGCGGTGGGGTTTATTAGACAATGGTTGGATGATTCTTTGTTCCACCATGTGTCTACGGAAACCTCAGCCGTAAGCCTATGGCTAAAATTACAAGGGCTGTATGAGAGAAAGACAGCCGGTGATAAGATATTTCTAATAAGGCGACTTGTGAATCTCAAGTTCAAGGATGGTGGTTCTGTGGCCGAACACATGAATGAGGTCAGCAATATAGTGAACCAACTCACCTCTATGAAGATGGTCCTGGATGATGAATTGCAGGCTTTACTATTGCTTAGTTCATTGCCTGACATTTGGGAGACATTGGTGGTGTCTCTAAGTAACTCTGCGCCAGACGGAAAGATATCTATGGAACAGGTAACCAGTTGTCTCTTCAACGAGGAGACAAGGAGGAAGTCTCAGGGGTCTACTCAGCAAGAGGCCCTTGTGACATAGGAACGGGGGAGAGGAAAGAACAGGAAGGGCGGAAAGGCCTTAGAAAAATACAAGAGGGCTATCAAAGGTGAGAGAGAGGGAGAAAGAGAGAGAGGAAGCATTTGATGGGTTTTTTTGACCCGTTGTCCTTTCGTAACTGGAATGCGCAAAGTCCTTTCGCAACTGGGATGTGCAAGTCCTTTCGCAACTAGGATACGGAAAGGAGTTTCCTAAAATTATAAAAAAGGGTCCCTAGGATTTTTCTACATATGTTGAGTTGATGAGAAAAATACAAGAGGGCTATCAAAGGTGAGAGAGAGGGAGAAAGAGAGAGATGAAGCTTATAGAAGGGAGGTTCTGCTCGTGGAGGTTTTTCTACTTTGCAATTTATATCTCAGCGCTTCTATGTCCTCATAATCGGTTAGATCTCTTCATTTTCTCTATTTCTCTTATTGTTTATCCACTCCTGCGTGAGTGAAGAAGATTGTAACGTTCTACTTCATAGTGGATTGTTGATCTGGACGAGGTCCCGTGGTTTTTACCTCTTTGAGGGTTTTCCACGTAAAAATCTCGTGTGTTGTGTGATTGATGCTTTGATTTATTTCATTGCTTTATTATCCATAATTCTGGTTTGTTTCGGGAGGCTAGATCCAAAGGTTTGTGCAAGGCATCCCAACACGGAGGACCTTTGTCGTCATCATCACCATAGCCTTATCCCATGGTTTGGGATATTAGCCTACAAAGCCTTCTTTCTAAGGCCCTTATCCTTAGTTAGGGGATAAGTCTTCATATCCCTATAGGCAATTCATTACGAAATGTAGCATTCCTTGCAATAACAGCATTCGAAATACATTGTAGAAGCAGTTTGTACTTATCTGATCAGAATCTTTTGACCACACAATAAAACCTACTTCAACCATACGTAACCAATGAGAAGATCATATGTTCAAGTACTGGAGTTAGTATTTGACACAACTCAACTTCTAATTGGATTCGAGTTTATGGACCTAAGTCAATCTTATTATTAATTCAGTTAGAAATCTAGATCTAAATACAATCAAATTGGGTCAGATACTTGGGGTATCTATCAATTTGGGTGCCCATTGACAGTTATGTGCACACCAAGGTGTTCCGTATCTGTTACGATACGGCCCTAAAGGCCGATATGTAAAGGTAATGACTATGACCATTACTCGATACAGGGGTGAAACGGGGCAGTTGATTTTTTTGGACCATATTGGCCGTTACGGGAGACTTAATGATCGTTACAGGGTATAACGACTATTACCCTTGTAACGGTATAAAAATGACGACTTTTTTCTATTTAAATCCATGTCTCTTCTTTTTTCATCTTTTTCATTTCAAAAACTTACAAAAATTATTCTACAGCAGATTTCGACTACTCTTACTATAGTTTTTAGGATTAAAACCGTAGATTGAAGCGATTTGGGCGAATAGAAGCTTTGAGAGCCATTCTTTCAAAAAATCGAAAGAGGTCGTATTTATGCCTTTTTTATTTTTTATTATTTTATTATTTTTAATTTCTAGTTCTAATGCTTAATTATGATGTATAAATATTAGAGACACATAACCATGTTCATAAATTCACTAAATAAGTAGATATAACACTCTCACCAACAAGTGTACTGTTACGCTACCATAAACATGTTAAAAAAATGAATACATATTTGGAATATTTAAATTTCTAAATTTTCTAAATATTTTTTAAGAATTTTTTGGGTTAAAAAAATTCAACCGTTACGGGGGTTATAATAGTCGTTACACCCCCCATATTGGCCATTACGGCCAATACCCATATTAGTAATAGTGGTGACCATTACGACCACCATTACCGATACCAAATACCTTGATGCACACCCTTTATGAAGGGTTCACTGCTTTATCTACTTTTGCAATACAATTGTAAAAAGGTATACTACTATATTGTAAAAAGTTACAAGGAGTATTTATGAAAACGGGCAGGTGTAAATGACAATTCCAAATATTTCTACATAGTTTATACACATGCATGTAAATTATATGTTACAGGAAATTCTACAACAGTTTCTTTCACTGACAACACAATTGTCATAAGATCAAGCAATTATATGGTTACAATGTTTATACGCACTCCTGTAAATGTGTTCGCTTGAATTGCATAAGTTCCTAAAACTCAGTTGAGTGGAGCAAAAGCAGCTAGTTATAGTATAAATGTGTGAGGAGCGGTTTCCAAAAGGTTGAGAGAAGGGAGTGCCCAGGAATGTTTGTATATGGAAATAATAGAATCAGTAGTAGCAAGATGTGGCCCCAAAATAGGAGTGAGAGTCAAGTTAATTAAAGAACACTTGAGGCAGCTTCACCAGAAGAATCTAGCTAAAAAAGCGAATACACATTTACAAATTATGCCAGATTGCTAATATTAGCCCAAACACTATGTGGTAATAATGGCATGGGATATCAACAAGATTCCAATAAACTGATCACATATGTTGCTAGATAATGCCACAGATTGGTAGTGGTCAAGGTATTGAAAAACGGTTACGTAATGGCCATTATGTAACGGTAATGGTCTGGTTCTTTATGCGTTACGGGGTTGTAATAGCCCATTCCAAAAACATGGGACCATAACCGTCCCGTAACAGCTGTAATGGTTCATTGTCACAGCTGTAATGGCCCATTCCAAAAAATAAACCAATCTATTAGCCGCAATCCAACATTTTGCTCAAAGCCTCAACCACCACCACAAAGAGGATAGGGGATAGGGATCACCCTACCTCAGCCCCCTCGACCTTTGGAAGAAGCCTTTAGGTGACCCATTGACTAAAACTGAAAACCTAGAGGATCTCGTGCACTCCTTCATCCACCCTCTCCATTTATTTCCACAACCAATACTTCCTAGCATGTAATCTAAAAAAAATCCAATCAACATGATCATATGCCCTTTCAAGATCCAACTTATATATCATACACCCCAATTTCTGCTTATATCTAGCATCTAGGCACTCATGGGCAATGAGCACACTATCGATAATCTGTATTCCTTCTATGAAAGCCCCTTGATTTTGTGAAATGATCCATTGAAGCACCCCTTTAAATCTGTGGCTAACACCTTGGCAAGAATTTTATAAATACTTCCAATTAGACTGATGGGCCCGTAGCCTTTGAGGTTTTTCATGCCCAAGATCTTTGGAATAAGCTATAAAAGATGCCCCTAGGACTTTCGCTAACCTTCCCTTGGAGTAGAATTCACTCATAAAATCCAAAACATCCCTCTTAACTATATCCCAAAAGTTTTGGAAGAAAGATAAAGGGAACCTGTCTGGACTCGATGCTTTCTCACCACCCAATTCATCCACAACTTTCTTGACTTCTACTTCAGAAAAAGGCTTCTCAAGAGAAACCTCCATCTCATGGGATAGATTTGAATTGTAAGTTATCCAAAGAAGATCTAATCCAGCCTTTGTCTACAAGCAAGTTTTCGTAAAACCGACGATCATATTACAAATTTCTTCTTTTTCATCAAACCTTTTGACCCCATTATTTTTGTTTTTTTCTTGCGGTAAATTTATTTGTTCAACCCTATATTACTAAAATCGACTAAATCCGGCTTATATTTGTGTTCAATTTGGCCATGTTTGTATAATTTTTCACCTTTTTTAATTTTTACTGATTTTTATATATCTTTTACCAATTTTCACTTAAAAAAATTAAAAATAAATTTGGAGTGTACATTGTTCAAATACTTGTAAGTTTAGATCTACACATGCATGCACTAATTCAACATTTTCCCTTTCTTTTACTCTCTCTCTCTCTCTCTCTCTCTCTCTCTCTCTCTCTTTTTGGTTTTTTTTTTTTTAAATGTAATTTCAGGTCATCTTTTAATGAGTAGTGCTAGATTTATTTATTTTAAAAAAAAAAATTTCTTCAAATTTCTTAAGGGGAATGATGTCAAATGCTTAGGTATATGCATTAGTGGGATAAATCCCATAGATTGCATGAATTTCAGCCCATTTTAGAGGCATACAAGTAGTCCTTAATTAACCCGATACCATCCCAAATTAATGTACTTTTTTTCCTCAAATTTTTTGAGGGAAACAGTGGCAAATGGTTAGGGATAGTGAGGTGAATTCTATAGATTTCATGAATTTTGAGTTGTATTAGGGGCATTTGATTTATTCTAAGCTCGACACTAGTCATTTGAATTTAATTTTAATTTTTCCTTAAATTTGTTGAGAGAGAAATAGTGTCAAATGGTTAGGGACATGCGTTAGTGGGATGAGTTCCACAACTAGCATGAATTTTAGACCATTTTGGAGGCATTCTAGTGGTCCTAAATCAACCCGGCACTATTCATATGATTTATTATTATTATTTTTTTATTTTTTATTTTTTAAAAATTTTTCTCAAATATCTTTAGGGAAATAGTGCTAAATGGTTTAAGGATATGTATTAGTGGGATGAATTCCATAAACTACATCAAGATTTCAAGCCATTTTGGGGGCATTCAAGTTATCCTAAATCAGATATACTATGGTTATCTATGCTAAAATGGTTATATAATTATCTCATCATTAAATTCATGCTCATATAATCTTATTTATGTTAAATCATTGATATTAGATATTTAAAAAATTAAAAATACAAATTTTGAAGTCAGGTTGAGCCCTTAGGTCAATAAAATCATCAGGTAGCTCAAGACAAGATTCTTACCAAATAATGGTCATTACACCTTCATAAACATGTTCAAAACTAGAAAATAATATATATTTCGAATCCTCTCATATTTTGGAAATTTTTAATATTTTTTCAGATTTTTTTCTTTAAAAAAAAAAACCGATCATTATAGCTCGCAATGTAGCGGCCGAACGGCCAACCATTACCATCATTGAATACCTTCGTAGTGGTGGATCAATAGTATACTAAAGCCATGGCAGTTATTCTGAAGGGTGTTCTATGTGCAACTACAAGATGGCTTTCATATACTTCCGGTAAAGAACAATCAACCACCTCAGTTATTCTTGAAGACAGCATTTATTTAATTTTTTCTTTTGTGAAACTATAAATAATCTAATATGCATATGTAACCTTCTAATGTTTTATGCATCAGTATGATGTTTTTATTCATTTCTTCGGTTTTGGGGAATAAAAGGAACAACCAAATTCTCTAACAGCACGATTTTTGCCATATGTTTGAGTATAACTATTCTAAAAGCAGATATGGATATTCTGAATATTATGTTGGAGAAATGCACAAGTTCTCTCAGAGCACTGTTATAGTGCTCCTAATTGTCTTAGGACACTTAGAAAGTCCAATCCATTAATCTGGACTGTTCATCAGCTCCAACACGCATTTCATGGGCTTCCAAGGAAATATCGCACTCATCTGACAAGTATTAAACATTTGATCAGTGGCCTTAAACATGGACAGTCAAGATCATTTACAGAAATAGGTCCGATCAACAATTTGATCCAACATTTGTTATTTGTTAGGGACCATGATGTATTGCCCGTGTTTCTAAAGAATCACTTTTGTGAGACAATCGTAACCATCCCATCCATGTGGCTTGGAAAAGCTTATAGAAACTAAGGTGTTGTTTGGTAAACTGAAAAATAAGGTTTGAAAATTAATTTAGCCGCTGAAAGCTTAAACTACTGAATTTATTTACTTATAAGTATTGAAAAATCCGTTTAGTAATTTGTCTGAAAAAGGTTCTGATATCTGAAAATAAGTATTTTATTTATTTATTTTTCACAAAAACTTATTTGATAAAAACAACCCACAAATATCTGAAAATCGATAATTTGTCATATTTGTCCCTATTGTCTCAATTTCTATCTTTTTGGAAAATATGAAACCAAACACGCTATTGGCTTGCCAGCAAATTTGGCACACCTAAGCCCCCATCCACATACATATCTAAAACATGATCTCTCAATTAATTGACTATGTGCTATACTCTTCTTAATAGAATAATCATAACCTTTGGATGATATTAAGCATTGGGTACTATTGAATTAAATAAATATATGAAAGTGTTGAATGCAAAGTTCTTAAGCATATTGGTAGATGTCCCATCAGAAAAATGCTTTTTCATTAGATCATGGGTCTCAATTGTACAAATAACACCATTATCTGGGCCCAATATTATATGCTAACCCCTTAATGCATGTAGGCCACCATAGGAAACAATGGTCAGTGACTGTTAAAAACTTTTTGAAGGCCACCATAGGAAACAATGGTCATTGACTGTTAAAAACTTTTTGAAGGCCACCATAGGAAACAATGGTCATTGACTGTTAAAAACTTTTAAGCACCACAAAAGTTTTGGATCATGCTGATTGTTTAGTGGCATGAGCCTAAGAAGGCAGGTTGAAGGCTCAAATGGACCACACCACGGGAAGTAGTGGAGATTGAATTTCCTACCGTTGAAAACTTCTTAAGGCCTACCGTGATGTTTATTTGCCATCCAACTTATTCATATGGTCACATAGACTTGAAGGGAAAAAATAAATATCAGCTTGATCCAAAACTTCAGAGCCCCCAAGAAGTTTTCAATGGTAAGCTTTCAATCACCACTACTTCTTGGTGTGGTCCACTTGAGCGTTCAATCTACCTCATTTTTTCACTCATGCCCTAAAATTATTTGTCAAAATCGATGGACATCGTGGATAAAACATATACATCACGGTGGGCCCCACAGATCCCTTGACAAAAACCATCCGTCTTTAGCTACCCAATCCACTGATTGCCTATGACTCTGTCACATAGGGGCTGTGTGGAGCCCACAGAGACGTACGTGACAAATCGACTCTGTCCATCTGATTTGCAAGTCCACGATGGGACAGGAGTTTAAAATTCAGGCAGATCCAAAACTTGTGTGAACCATACCATACAAGACAATGGGGATTGAACGCCTAGGGTGACAGCAGTACGATATTTGATCTATATTGTTTTGGGGTTTGTATCCTATAATGATCTTAAAAAATGGATGGAAGGTGTGGATCTAAGTAATACATCAGTGTAGGCCCACGTAAATTTCATACTTTAAGAAATTTTGTTGCTTGCTGTGTGGCGCAGGGGAGTGGATTAAGTGAGACCCCGGCCTCACCCAAGACAATGCAACCCGTATCGTGGGGCTCTCCTTGATGTGTGTATTCTGTATCTACTCCATCCATCTGTTTTTTCAGATCACTTTATACCATGATATCAAAAATTAAGAAGATCCAATTATCAAGTGGACCATACTCCAAGAAACAATGGTGATTGAACACCCTACCATCAAAAAATCTTAAGGCTCACTATACTCCAAGAAACAATGGTGATTGAACACCCTACCATTAAAAACTCTTTAGGGCTCACCTTAATGTTTCGGTAGTTTTTATTTGCCATCCAATCTGTTGATAAGTTCACATAAGCCTAGATGAAGAGTAAAAACCAGTGTTCAAAATATCGGTATTGCATTACGTATCGTACCCTTGGGATACAGATACGTATCAGTTATCGCATGGGATATATCGGTTGTATCACGTAATGTATCGTTGTTGTTGGAAATATGGCGAAACATTGGAAATTGGTCGATTTTTTCAATGAGATTTCAGTGATTGTTAAAAAAAACATCAATATACACTTACAAGTCAAAACATTATAAAAATCAAGTGCACATAATAGGTTTTCTTTGTATGGGGTCCTAATCTATGCGTTGTCTAATTAAATTGATGCAAGTATATTCAAAGTCTATTCATATAATTTATAATTGTAAGAAGATGTGTGAAAATATAAGCAATACATTCGAAAGCAAAAGAAGAAGTACTAGATTAGGTTACATACATGTTTGATTTTGATTTTTTTCAATTTTCCATAATTCGGTCATTCTCTTCAAATCTCAAAATTGAAGCTCTTAATCCATGATTTTTCATGAAAAACATGAAAAATCATGGGTTTGTAACAATTTGACACTGATTTACAAAAAATAATAAAAAATAAAAAGTATTGAAAAATAAAAATAAAAATGCTCACCAGATCAAACATGTGGGATATATCCCACTACTTGTGCGTTTCGTATCGCACAGGCGGAATACAAGATATATTGTGGAATATATCGGCCGATATCGTCGATATTTAAAACACTGGTAAAACACAAATATCAGCTTGATCCAAAACTTTTGTGGTCCATTAATGGTCAATCACCACTGTTTCCCATGGTATGGTCCACCTGATAATTGGATCTGCTTCAACTTTTGGATAATGCCCTAAAGTGATCTAGAAAATATGATGGATGGAGTGGATACAGAATACACATGTTAAGTTGAGCACCACAGTAAGGGCCACACTGTCACGGGTGATGCCAGGGTCTCACCTAATCCGTTCCCGTGGTGCAGCACATTCCAGGTCAAGAGAAGAAAACCGGAAGTATTGACATGTGGAACTTCCATGGGACCCATCATGACGTATGTATTAGATCCACATTGTCCATCCATTTTTTTTCGTACCATTTTATGGAATGAGACAAAAAACGAGGAATATCCAAGGCTCAAATGAGCCACACTACAGAAACAGAAACAGTAAGAATTAGACGCATACTATTGAAAACTTCTTGGGGCCACAGAAGGCTCTGATCAAGTTGATATATGTGTTTTCCCTTCATCTAAGTTCGTGTGAAGAGGTTAGATGGAAAAAAAACCTCACAGTGGACCCTAGGAAGGTTTCAATGGTAGTCGTTCAATCCCCACTGCTTTATGTGGTGTACTCCAATTGAGCTTTGGATGTGCCTCATTTTTTGGGATCATGCCCTATAATGATCGGTAAAAATTGATGGACGGTGTGGATCTAAAACATAAATCATTGTGGGGCCCAAAGTTCCACATGTTAAAAGTCATGTGTAGCACGTAAATGATTTGGGAGAGAGAAATCTAGTGTATCTTGTTAGCTTGAGTCATCAGCTATGACATGGACCAATGAGAAGTGACCCCACTCTATCTTAAGGGTAATATTGTCATTTTTAAAAGTTGACAGGGATATTTTGGTCAAAATTCAACAAAAAAAAAAAAAAAAGAAGGGAAATGACTTGCCGCATTCCACAAGTTTTTAAACCAACTTGTGGGGGTTGAAAAAAAATTCCTTAAATTTAAGTGATTTTTCCAATTAAGCACCAAATGTCTTTTGGTTACCAAATGGTTTGAATTACCAAAATCATTGAAAATAGCATTTTTCGGTGATAAGTTACGAAATTAAGTTTTACCCAACGCACCCTAAGGCCAAATAAAGTATGGATTAAGATCTGAACAGATGCAACTAGGAGCAGTATAACTCAGAGCACGGGAGCATTTCTCATTGTGTTGTTCTACGAATAAAAGATGATGTTTCTTTTCATTTTCTGACAGGAAGCAATCATGGTCTCCAACAGTGCAGTTCATAGTATGGAACGTTAACCAAGATTTTGCAGCTATAATTCACCTCAGCTGAAAAATCCAATTAGAAGGGAAAAAGAAGAAGAACAACAACAACAACAACAAGAAATAGTTCATACCTCGGATACCAGGCGGTTATTTTTATATGACTTCCAAGGTTGAGGTTCCAATATAAGAATGCCTCCCTAGTCATTCAAAAAATAACGTTTTAACATGCTTCATTTTAAACCATAGAAAAGAGAGTAATCCATACAGGTGGGTTGAACTTCACTGGGCTGGCCCAAGCACTAACAGGTCCAGCACATTGGATTATGCCAGGGCATGGGTAGAACCTGGGCCTGAGTTTTAGGCAAGATAACTAATAGTGGAACACTTGGGCTTGCATTTGCCTAAAGTCCCAACAAGGCTAGCTTGACCAGATTTATTTAATATTAGTGGGCTGAGCTTTTGGCTGGTGGACCTAGCCCAAGCCCAATTACTTAGCTCACAGGCACAGCCGGCCAGGGCATGGACTCAAATTCTCACTTCATGATGTGGACCTGGACATGCTTTTGGCCTGGCCCATCCTGTTACAGAAACACCTCATTTGTCTGCCTACAATATCCCATTTTCATAATGAATACAACCACGAGATCCCATTTTCATAAACTCTAGGAAGTACGGTCGAAGAAGTCTCCAAATCTTCACAAATAAAGTAATCAATCCATCATCGCCCCAGTTCAGATGGATCCACTTTGTTACGCTCAAACTGCAAAAAAGAGGAAATCCATTTTAGCAAACTGGCACATAAGTAAAGGCAAGAATAAGGCATCAATAAGAACAGCTCCTGTATTTAATTTCCATTTTAACTAATTGAACATAAATAATCATTTGGACCATCCTCCAGACCTTCCAAAAAAAAAATAAAAAATTGTAATGTGGGGCTAACCTTTTGGTTATCCACATCATCTATATGGCCAGCCATCTTGGATGGGAATACCCAATGTCTTACCCACCCAACTATCTTACCTGTCCAATTGGGCCCCTTTAAAATATGATCCATTATTTCTAATCGTCTGATTTAATCACATGGCTAGAATCACTTAATAGGCAAGACATTGACATGTGATGACCTAATCCTACATGCATGTATAATCAGGTCAAAGAATGTTCAAATAAATACACAAATCAACTAACCGTTTCCAATCAAAGGGATTAGATAAATCTCAACACAAAGATGAGGTCTTTTTATCAGGATCATGCCCCTTAGCATAAATTTGTGTAAACGGTAAAAAAAGGAGGACCTTGGGATATGAGGATATCCCAGATCTAGCATAAGTCAGCCCACGGTCAAGTTTGAATCTGATTCCACTGACTAATCATCCCTCTTTTCCATTCAATCTAAAAAGGGGGATATCCAGAGATAAACAAAAGGGGTGAAGAATGAAGAGTTCGAAATGAAGAAAGTACAAGTCCTTTTGTCGTCAAAAGAAAAGGAGGATGATTCTTAGCTTTTCTTGCACCTCAAAAATCTAGAAAGAATGAAATCTTAAATCGGGGTGGAATCCTCAATACTCAAGAGCCAATCCTGAAACCATAATCTCTTGAATAAAGAGGAAGAAAAGATACGAATTTCTATTCATTCAATAATAATGAAAATAGAGTTTCTCACGACGTATATATAAGCTATGGAAAAAGTATAAGTGCACTAAAGCCCCTGAAAACAAGAAAAATAACAAAAGGAGAAAAAAATAAAAAAAATGCAATAAAGCCCCTGAAACAAGAAAAAAAGAACAAAAACGCCTAAAATTAAAACACCCGTGTGATAGGGTATGAAATCCGACCCATGGATGGTCAGGGTGCGGCCATGCCGCTCCTGCACTCGTAGCGCGTCAGAAAATGAGTCCTATGGACTCAACGTCCATCCACATTAACTCATCTGCTCTGGTACTTTGTCGGCGACGCCTCCTCCTCTGGTACACTCTAAAGGGTGCACCACTGATGTCCGCATCACATTGGGGCATGACTCTACTCATAATATGGTCCACCAAATCAGCAACTTAGGTTATTGAAAGGTGGGCCCTATCTATATCATGGTCAGGTTGAACAAAAAACACCATTTCTAAGAACAAGCTGAGAGAATACCTCAACAAAGAAATACTAAGAATAACAGTTCAAAAGGCAAGCAAGGAATTCAAAAACTTGGAAAATTATTGTCGAGTTGAACAAATAACACCATTTCTAAGAACAAACTGAGAGAATACCTCTCAACAAAGAAATACCAAGAATAACAGTTCAAAAGGCAAGCAACGAATTCAAAACCTAAGATCTAAGCCAATAAACTTACCAAAGAATTGTGTTATACTTCTCCCAGCATGCATTCATGCTCTTGATGATATTCTCCGTTTGAAATGAAACTCTTTCAAGTAGAGTGTGCTCCTTTAAAGGACTAGGTTCTTTTGGAAGATCCACTGCTACCTCACTTAAAGATGCACAAGTATTTTGGTCCAAGCCATTTACTCTCTCCAAAAGATCTGGTGTGCTGGCATTGTCAGATTTGCCACTGGTATTTTCCATTCTAGCTATCCTTCTGAGGTTCCAATTGGCATTCTCAACTAAACCTACGAAACGAAATATAACCATCTCCGGCATTTTTAGCCGCAAAACAGAGAAATGCTGGCACTGAATTAGAATTAAATGTATTTAGAAGAAACCACCTTTCTTTCATCTCAATAAACAAAAGACTCAATGCCCAAAACACATTGCTTGGCAGACCAACCTGCTAGAACTGTAAGCTCATATTAATTTTATGCCACAGACTGCTTAAAGCATATGGGGTCTGAAAAATACAAGTCATCTTCTTGGACTCAACAGATATGAATGGTATGAATAAATGTTTAAGAAGTAGGTTGTCTCATAGCTTTTCCATGGATCTAGACAATTCTACTCAAGCAAGCTGAATGGGTTGATGAATTTAATTTAGAGGTCAACCAAAATAATATGAAAAATATGTAACAAATCAGTTAAAAATGAAATTGTAGGAACCTATAGGCTAAAAAAAGTTATATTAGTAGGCATGGAAATTGACAAGCCTAATTTTAAGCCCATATTTTAAACTGATTGGCTGTACCTATTCAAAATTTGGGTTTCCTCGACCAAGGCTTTGCCCATTGCCAGACCTGCAAATAAGGTTCAGACCAACACAGATCTTGTTCGAAGTGAACTTCGTAGGTTTGACTTGACAAGAGCCATGTAGAGAAGAGTAGAGGAGAAAGGATGTGGATAACTGAGGAGAACATAATGCAAAGAGAAAATGATGCTTTCTAGAGTTCATGTGAAGAGAATAGGATTGAAAATCTCTGAACATAATGAACAAAAATGAACAAAATGGCACAAAAAGATTGGAAAAGGAACCTGGAACCTCAGCTAACTGTAACAATACAAGAAGTTTCGGCCTTTCAGCTCAACTGAAACAAATGATAACTGTGAGTTTTAGGATATTACCATTCAGTTGACTCCATGAGTTGGAGATCTTTCAGTTTGTGAACACTGATATGCAAATGCCGAAGAATTGTTAAGGTGAAAGACGAAAACAATTTCTTCAGTTCAAAAAGTTACAGTTGATTATGTTTTAGTGAACAACTGTAGCAAAGATACATTTATAAACCAAAACATTAAAGAAAATAGTTATGGCTATACTCTGCCAGTTTATTAGGTACATTGATCCTTCATATCTACACAGTATGATTATCTACCAACAAATTCCTCAATGTAAGTATGAGCACAATTCATAAGGCCCTCTAATCAAAAGAAGACACATCAACTGCATGATGTATGTAATGTATCACTAGAAGTGTAATTGGGACAAGGCTTAGATGATGATAATGAGTGTTGGAACCCTGCTTCACTGTGAACTGCATCCATATTTACTGCACAGAGAGAGAGAGAGAGAGAGAGAGAGAGAGAGAGAGAGAGAGAGAGAGAGAGAGAGAGAGAGAGAGAGAGAGAGAGTTTTTGAAATCCATTGAGATTATGGAGACTGGCAATCAAGGAATTTTTTCAAGGGTATGATCCAGAGTTTTTTATGCATGGAAAGTTATGGTACAGTGGGTAGAAAACACAATGAATAGGCACCACAATTCATGAACAAGAAGCACAAAACAAGAATGAACATTTTCAAACAGATTCCTTTCATCTCATCATCGCAACCCTGCCTCAGCTATTTGAGGTCGTCTTCTTTTCTCATGATTGCTTGGCAAAAGTTTTACAACGGCTACCTGCTTAACATCAACCCTTATCCTTTAGCCAGGCTCGGGACTGGATGGAGCATCACTATAAGGCGGAGTCAATATGCAAAATGATTCTTTTAAGTTGTTTAACGCAATCATTTAATGGTGCTTATCATTACCCTTAATATTGACCCAGGCAGAAAGACATTTCAACATCATGAACCATAAGTTAAAACTAGTAAAACCGCTGAAGATAAGAGCAGCTTCTCACGTGTGTGATAAGATTTGTGCTGCCGGCGTCTGAGTATTGTGTTTGTGAGCCTGCTGGCCTGGTCTGTTTTGATGTTCTAGCGTTGCTCTCAATTCCCAGTTTTCGAGGTTTTGTTTAATCCCTTAAGGTAGTTCTGCTCTTTTAATAAAGGCATCATTAATAAAGAGAGAGATAAATACGTAGAGAAAGAAGGGCGGTGGGGGGGACATGATAGGTAATGAGCCAACAATTACAAAACAATTAAAAAAGAAAAAAAAAAAAAAAGGTCCTTGGAGCCAATGAACAAACTTAGCAAAAGCTGAACCTCACAAGTCAGTTTTGATAAATTCTTGAGAATGCCCACCAAACCTTGTTGCACATCAGAGGAATGTGAATGGGACACATGCAAGTTTGCAGGACACATGACGCAAAGATGTGACCCACCATTTACATGTCATAGCTAGTGTTTTAAAAAGCTTATGATATGTAGAACAGCATAGCCTTCACA
The DNA here is from genome assembly GCA_030180095.1 of Magnolia changhungtana. Classification (NCBI taxonomy): domain Eukaryota; kingdom Viridiplantae; phylum Streptophyta; class Magnoliopsida; order Magnoliales; family Magnoliaceae; genus Magnolia; species Magnolia changhungtana. The sequence continues at coordinate 2,315,773 of JASAUF010000674.1, read as the reverse complement.
CTACGTGGTGCATGAAAATAGCTTAAGTCGCATTTAGCATACATTACATGCTACTTAGAATACATTGCATGTTATTTTTCACTAAAACAGTTAATGTTTTCAATCTTCTTACATGTGCTATTTTTGTAAAAATTAGTTACTGTTTTCAATGATTTAAGTGAAATAATATGAACGACAGTATTAAATCAGTGAATTGCTATTTTTTATCTTTATATTTACTCTTTCCCCAATTTTTCCTATTATTTTAATTAAAAATCTATATGTAGTGGTAGGCATAGCCAGTGTTCAAGTTGTCGGTATCGCTACAAGTTTTGCTGACAGGAGATAAGGATATAATATCGTTATCGCCGATAACCGGAAATGCGAAGAAAAATGGCGAATAATGGAGAAAATGATAGAATTTTTCAGTAAAACTTCAGGGCATGCCTAAATACACATATTTGCATATTTAGGAATAAAAAAATTACAAAACAATGCATTAAACAATAAATTTTCATTTAATCAGGCCCAAAAAGCATGCACTACCGTAAGAAATCGCTCCAATTGTAATCAAAATGAGTTCATATAATACAAATGCAGCTAACATATAATACTTAAGACATGTAAAAGTTAATGAACTAAAAAAGTATACCTTTCTTGGGACATGGAATCTATATATTGGTACACTTGGTGATTGATGGCTTGGATATGGCACTTGTCTAACATATTGACGCATCCATCCAGTTTTCCAGATCATTTTATGGTATAACCCAAAAAATAGATAGATCCAAATCTCAAGTGGACCACATCACAGGAAACAGTGTTGATTGAATGCACACCATTAAAAACTTCTTAAGGGCCACAAGTTTTGTATCAAACTAATTTGTATAACCTAATCAACAGGTTGGATGTCAAATAAACATTACACTGAACCATGGGAGGTTTTTAATGGTGGACATTCAATCGCTACTATTTCTTGTGGTGTGGTCCACCTGAGATTTATATATGCCTGATGTTTTGGATTAAGATCTAAAATGATATGAAAAAATGGATGGACAGTGTGGATCAAATAAATACATCATGATTAGGCCCACATAGCACCAACCACTAGCCATCTACCTAGTGGCAATGTCACTTGCCAAATCACGTCCTGGTGGTGTCACGCCCCTTAGGAAGGTTTCAACGGTGGGAGTCATTATCACTATATCTTCCTTTGGTGTGGTCCACTAGAGCTGTGGACCTACTTCATTTTTATGATTACATCTTAAAACGATCTTAGAGAAGCGATGAACAGTGGGGATAAAATACTTATATCACGGTGGGCCCCATAGAGCCCTGCCCGGACGGATTACCATCTGAGTGGGGGTAGGACGCAATTCACATCCCTGTAAAAGGGGACGCGGATTGCGTTCTGAGTAACTTAGCACGCTAAGCGTACTGAGTAAAGTCTGTGGGGTCCACCATGATTTACATATTTTATTCACTCCATCCATCCTTTTTAACAGATAATTTTAAGGCTCTAACCCAAAAACTTACTACATCCAAATCTCAAGTGGACCTCACCACGGGAAACAATGTGAATTGAAATTCTACTGTCCAAAATTTCTTGGGGCCACAGAACTTTTGGATCAATCTTTTATTTGTGGTTTCCCTTCATCCATGTCTGTGTGATCTTATGAACACGTTAGATGACAAATAAACATCACTGTGGGCCCTAACAAGGTTTCAATGGTGGAAGTCATTATTCCCACTATTTCCCATGGTGCGGTCCACTTGAGTTTTGGAAATTCTTCAATTTTTGGCTCAACCACTGAAATGAGCTAGAAAAACGTATGGACGGTGTGGATAACCCACACACATTCATAATAGGCCCAACTGAGTTTACTCAGCACGATCAAAGCGTACTAAGTAACTCAGTACGCAATCTGATTCGGTAAAAGGGTTTCAAAACCCGAAACCCTCGAAAAAACTCACCAGAAAAAGCCAATGGAAGAGGTTCCAGAAGGGAACCCTAAAATCTCTAAAAATCTCTCCAAATTTCTTAAGATTTCTCATATTCTTCGCCGAGATTTACCCATTACTTCCAATCGACGATCCTATTTTACAAGTACATACTTCCAAAAGTTTCCTTTTTCTCAATTTTTTTTGGTATTTACACAGCCCCCAATATTATCGTCCCTTTTATTGTCGAAAAGGAGTTGTCAGCTACAGTTATCCCTTGACAGGGCCACGATTTTTGGTCGACAACTGTATTTTACATTAAAAATCGATAAAATCGATGAATATTTGCCAATATTAGAAAGAGAAAAGGAAAAAGTGAGTTTCGGTGTCGCAACTCTGGCGACACTGATAATATCGGCGATATTATTGATTTTTCGCCGATAATATGAACACTGGGCGTAGCTGATGCCTCACTCTTCGGAGGGGTGAATGCTACGCTACACGCTATTCGATATTTAAAACATTGGCCATAGCCTAAAAATCAGGCAGGTACATATGGATCACAAATGCACATTGAAGCATTGTTCAATTCTCTAATGATAGCATGATCTTTGGGCCAAGGCATTCCCACAGCATGGCATGTCTAGTGAGCATCTTAGCTTGCACGTATGATGTAGGACCGATGTATGAATCAAATAACATGTGAGATCAAGTAGTAGAATTAAGACAATTAACAATAAAATACAAGCATTGCCATAATCAGCACAAATCCCATGAAAACCAAAAGAACGTCATGCATAATCCTAGCCTAAGTTACCAATATTGTCATACAAAATCATTAAATAAAAAGAAACTAGGATCTAATGAATGTAGGGATATCCAGTTAGCATAGGGTATAGCCTATTTCAAAGTAGAAAACCTAATACAATATAGGGTAAAAATTAGGGTTTGGGTAATTTGCGAAAGTAGAAAGTTTGAGTTTTTAGGGTTTAGGTTTCGGGAATAGAAGAAAGGGGTTTTGATATAAGGATGATGGAAAACCAAAAGAAGTAAGGGGTGGCTATACGACCAACCCGAAGGATCCACATGTGTGACCATATGGTCACACGTGTGGCGTGGGATGGATAGGTTTAGGTTGGTTAGGGTTTAAGATTGTAAATAGGCAAAGGAAAGATGAGTTTAGGAGAATATGAGGGCTTATGATGGAAAAATCGAAGAATTTGAAGAAAATACCTGGATGGAGGGGAAAAGAGATGGTGTGGGGAGACTTCGCACCTTCGTTGAGACCTCGGACCTTCGTTGATGAAGATTAGTTCATGCCAATCTCCCTACTAAATCGCATGAAAGTATCTTCAAAACGCATAAAGATGGAAGAAGAAAGAAGAGCTTTTTCTCTTTTTTTGTCACAAAATCCAATAAGGAGGAGGATCACACGCTCACCCTCTTTTATGACTCCAAGAAAGTTAAAAAATTACAATATACACCATATTTTGTGAATTTTAACGAAAATAACCGTAGTCTAACTAAAAACTCTCATAATGGTGTCCAAACATAACATAAACAAAACTAAATCATATAAGCTGATAAAATCTAAGAAAAACTAGTATGGACGATCCACGATCAATGACCCAATAATGTAATCTAACGGCTCGATCATCACGTCTCTCCGATCCAACGGTCTGGATCACTCCATAAAGCAGCCCATGTGCATCTTCCCAGTGTGGGGTCTTCTAGATGCTCACACATGCACATGGGGTCTTTAGCATAGTCACGGATACTTGCCTAGCCACAGGGAAATTGGTGCGGCCCGCCTCTTCTAATATATACGTAAGGTTTTACGTGAAGTGATGTTCTCATCAACATGCATGCCACCTCAGCTAGTTGAACCACAAGTCCAATAAAAATTCACTCACACAAGCCCATTAGAAGGCTCTGAACACTATGTGGAAACTTCTTGATTCCAAGATACCTCAAATGTCATGTACAACTTTATAACTGCTCTTGACTGTTCTAAAATGTTTATCCACTTAAAATTTTCCTATATTAACATCATATGCACCATACAAGTTTTGGCAAGGGACTGGTTATCATTCTCAAGTATGTGCTTAGAACATGAGAAACACTCCTCCCATGAGCAATATGAAATAGCAACCAAATCTGGCATCACTAGTATTCTCACCTTAAAAAGATTGAATTATCATATCTACCTTCAAACCAAATTAAACCAGTGAAACAAAAAATGAAAATGAAATTGTCTAGTATATGTAAGATAGTCACCAACAAAAGAGGGTTAAATTTCAGAAACTTACCAGCATCAATATCTACTCCGAGAATGCTTCGACAAGAGAACTTTTTTGCTACAAATAAGAAAAAACAATAACATAATATGTAAGTAGAATGTATTGGTAAGAAGATCCAAAGTAACAGATCAAAACATAAAGATTTTCGAAACCTAAATCCATAGAGACTATTCAAGTAAACCATATTTTATTAGTAGCATCAGGCCATAGAGGAAAGACGTTAATCCATAGAAACGTAAAAGATGGGGTTGAATAAGATCTAGAATGTATTCACAAAGCAAACATTTAATTCTTATGAATAAAAAAGTCAAATCATTAACTTTTATGGCACCCTAACTCCAACGACACAAGCCTAAGTAGAGGAGATCTCACTAACATTCAATTTGAACCTGAAGATCTCCCCTCTGAATTTTCGAGGAGCCTTAGAGATTTTAAAAATCACAGGAGACCAACAAAAAAATAATCTTTCTTATAATATAGATTGATTGTAGAGATTCAAGTGTCAGTTGCGACTGATCTAAAGAAAATGGGCACCATATATTGCGACTGAAATCATACTTGTTGAATCTAACCCTTCCATTTCATCAAATCTTTAAAAAAAAAAAAATTCCTAGAAAATATGATTGAATGTTATAAAGTGCCAAAAAAGTGACCAAAACAAGAGTGACCCTCTCATCACTCCACAAAAAAGAGGGGGGTCCACAAAAAGGGGGGGGGGGCACCAACCTTCCCGAGACAGACCACAACAACTATTCAATAAAGACTGAAGCCGAGGCTGGCCATTAAGCATAGCAAGGTAGCATCACTTGGAACCAAATGAATAATACAACAGTGCCTGGGCTGGTAGGACGCATTGTCAAGGACCTATAACAATTGATGAATTTTTAATTTTTAATTTTTATTATTTTTATTATTTTTATTTTTTTTTTACGACTGAAGGGGCACTCCCAGACTCTAGTCACTAGGAAAAGGCTGATTCATAGGATTTGACTGTACAGGGATATTGGCGGCCATTTATGGCTCAGACATCAGTCCAGCAACGCATTTATGAACTGACGATCCAGCAAGAGAAGTTCGAAAAATTCAAGTGGTGGAGAATTAATGAGAGAAACACAGAAAGTGATGTATGGACCGACGACCCACCATTAGGTGATGTTGGACTATAAATACAGAGATCCCCCTTCTAAGAAGAGAGGCAAGGCAAAGGCCACAGAGGAATTTTTTATCCTCTTGAACCTTCTCTAGAGGAGGTTTGATTTTTTACTAAGAGCCCATAGAGGAATATTTGGGAACCTCAAACGGAGTCTGGTTTTAGGGCCCTTAAGAAGGATCTGACACCCGGACATACATGATGTCTATCAGACCTCCTCGACCTGAAGGCATTGCTAGGCATTTATATCCTTGTGATTATGCTTGTAATAGGAAGATTTGGCCAAAGCTCTGCCCTTGTGGCCTCTATGAGTTTTAGCTTGGACAGCAGTATTTGCGTCCATTATAGAATCTTGAGTGTTTTCAGTCCACCTGTGTTGGGCATGTGAATCCTTAATTGTGTTAGTGACATTAATGATAAGTCACTGAGGACCATTGGACGAATCCATTTGGGCATGGGCACCATGCCTAACCCCCTGACCATCAAAGCAGAGCATTTGCAACTGGCAATGATTTTCTTATCATGGAGATTTCTCTGGCACGGTCCATTCATAGCGGGGCCCAACAGATCAATGGTCTGGATAAATATGCATGTTCTTGTGGGGAAGATCATAAAATTTCTCTTCGATGTGCGTCTAAAATAGTTTCTTTAATGTGAGCAGAAAATATGATTAAATGTTATAAAGTGCCAAAAAAGTGACCGAAATAAGAGTGACCCTCTCATCACTCCACAAAAAAGAGGGGGGTCAACAAAAGGGGGGGGGGGGGGGGCGCCAACCTTCCCGAGACAGACCACAACAACTATTTGATAAAGACTAAAGCCGAGGCTGGCCATTAAGCATAGCAAGGTAGCATCACTTGGAACTGAATGAATAATACAATAGTGCCTGGGCTGGTATGACGCATTGTCAAGGACCTATAACAATTGATGGATTTTTAAATTTTTTTTTAAATTTTTTTTAAAATTTTTAAATTTTTATTTTTTTACGACTGAAGGGGCACTCCCAGACTCTAGTCACTAGGAAAAGGCTGATTCATAGGATTTGACTGTACAGAGATATTGGCGGCCATTTATGGCTCAGACATCAGTCCAGCAGCGCATTTATGAACTGACGATCCAGCAAGAGAAGTTCAAAAAATTCAAGTGGTGGAGAATTAATGAGAGAAACACAGAAAGTGATGTATGGACCGACGACCTACCATTAGATGATGTTGGACTATAAATACAGAGATCCCCCTTCTAAGAAGAGAGGCAAGGCAAAGGCCACAGAGGAATTTTTTATCCTCTTGAACCTTCTCTAGAGGAGGTTTGATTTTTTACTGAGAACCCTTAGAGGAATCTTTAGGAACCTCAAAGGGAGTCCTGTGACATACATGATGTCTATCAGACCTCCCCGACCTGAAGGCATTGCTAGGCATTTATATCCTTGTGATTATGCTTGTAATAGGAAAATTTGGCCAAAGCTCTGCCCTTGCGGCCTCTATGAGTTTTAGCTTGGACAGCAGTATTTGCGTCCATTATAAAATCATGAGTGTTTTCAGTCCACCTGTGTTGGGCATGTGAATCCTTAATTGCATTAGTGACATTAATGATAGGTCACTGAGGACCATTGGACGAATCCATTTGGGCATGGGCACCATGCCTAACCCCCTGACCATCAAAGCAGAGCATTTGCAACTGGCAATGATTTTCTTATCATGGAGATTTCTCTGGCACGGTCCATTCATAGCGGGGCCCAACAGATCAATGGTCTGGATAAATATGCATGTTCTTGTGGGGAAGATCATAAAATTCCTCTTAGATGTGCGTCTAAAATAGTTTCTTTAATGTGAGCAGAAAATATGATTGAATGTTATAAAGTGCCAAAAAAGTGACCGAAACAAGAGTGACCCTCTCATCACTCCACAAAAAAGAGGGGGGTCCACAAAAGAGGGGGGGGGGGGGGCGCCAACCTTCCAGAGACAGACCACAACAACTATTTGATAAAGACTGAAGCCGAGGCTGGCCATTAAGCATAGCAAGGTAGCATCACTTGGAACTGAATGAATAATACAACAGTGCCTGGGCTGGTAGGACGCATTGTCAAGGACCTATAACAATTGATGGATTTTTTAATTTTTTTTTAAATTTTTTTTAAATTTTTTATTTTTAATTTTTTTACGACTGAAGGGGCACTCCCAGATTCTAGTCACTAGGAAAAGGCTGATTCATAGGATTTGACTGTACAGGGATATTGGCGGCCATTTATGGCTCAGACATCAGTCCACCAGCGCATTTATGAACTGACGATCTAGCAAGAGAAGTTCGAAAAATTCAAGTGGTGGAGAATTAATGAGAGAAACACAGAAAGTGATGTATGGACCGACGACCCACCATTAAGTGATGTTGGACTATAAATACAGAGATCCCCCTTCTAAGAAGAGAGGCAAGACAAAGGCCACAGAGGAATTTTTTATCCTCTTGAACCTTCTTTAGAGGAGGTTTGATTTTTTACTGAGAACCCCTAGAGGAATCTTTAGGAACCTCAAAGGGAGTCCGGTGACATACATGATGTCTATCAGACCTCCCTGACCTGAAGGCATTGCTAGGCATTTATATCCTTGTGATTATGCTTGTAATAGGAAAATTTGGCCAAAGCTCTGCCCTTGTGGCCTCTATGAGTTTTAGCTTGGACAGCAGTATTTACGTCCATTATAAAATCATGAGTGTTTTCAGTCCACCTATGTTGGGCATGTGAATCCTTAATTGCATTAGTGACATTAATGATAGGTCACTGAGGACCATTGGACGAATCCATTTGGGCATGGGCACCATGCCTAACCCCCTGACCATCAAAGCAGAGCATTTGCAACTGGCAATGATTTTCTTATCATGGAGATTTCTCTGGCACGGTCCATTCATAGCGGGGCCCAACAGATCAATGGTCTGGATAAATATGCATGTTCTTGTGGGGAAGATCATAAAATTCCTCTTAGATGTGCGTCTAAAATAATTTCTTTAATGTGAGCAGTTCCCTACTCCCTAGTGAGGAATTTTTTATTTTTTATTTGGTGATTGACATTTTTCTCCCATGCTCATTCTTCATGCTTAGAAATTTGCCATGCAATTATGATTCTCACTTGGTGGTTTACCACGTGATTGTGCTTCGTGCCCCTACCAACTGACCATCCATGAGGAACATGACCCTACATGGCTCGCTCACCATTTGGGGACTGCATGTAATAGTTGGATTGGAGGTTAATGCCAAATGGGATTGTTAGCATGTGAGTGGTATCAACGTCAGTCTTTTCCATCACGGGTTCTGAGGGACAGATTAAAAGAGGAAGGTTGATGTCTCATGGTTGAACTTATGCCAATCTACCATTAAAAAACTAACCCCAAATTGCTAGGAGAAAGGCTCATTATCATCACCATTAATGTGATTATGAGATTTCATTCTCAATTTCAAAGTTATCATCAGTAATACTCACAAAGTAGTAAAAAACTTTATATCACTCTAAATTTTAATCTTCAAACTACCCATCCGAACAAAAAACTAGAATAGAAAGAAATGTCTTCTGATAAAGTTTTTTGCAACAACAAAAAACTTGGAGCAAGACTTTATCATGCATTTACCACACCGAATAAATTGTGCCAGCTCATCCACAGTACACATGGCATACATGTACATCAATCCAGACTGTCCAAACCGTGGGCCCCAATTATCCATGGACTACGGCCTAACTCCACGCTGACTGGACAATCCCGGTCCTCTGATCTCACAGGTTGAATTTGGACTCTCAACCGTTTTCTTTACAGCCATCCATTCTCGACCATTAATCGGACAATTAGGACTGATCAATAAGTGTCATTTTGAAGTCTGGATTGGTGAACACGCATACCTCATATCTAACAAAGACATTGTATCAAATTGGGAGGGGAAAAAACTCAAAAATGACGTAAAAATTACCAATGGCAATGGTAATAAGGCCTTGATTGCAGCCGATATCCAAGCAATCTTTTTCTTCAAACCATTCCTTGATTGCAGCCGAGTCGCAGATCTTCGTTCTTGTCATGCCCAATCTGAATATGACAAATAAATAAATCAATAAAACTAAAATTTAAAAACAATTACAGAAACAAGAAAAAAAAACATAAATAATGTTACAAAAAAGCACTAAATTCTCAGAACGAAAACACTCCAAAGCTGCAGTAGTTAATCAAAAGAGAATCTCGGAGTACGACTCGAAAATTGAAACGATTTCCAAGTTTCACTCGCTCGAGTTGACTCAGAACCCGCCGAAGCCGACTCCCTCTACAGGAAGGCTGAAATCTTGACGCAGGGGAAGACGTGAGGTCGAGCACCGTCTTCCTCAAGAGGATAACTATTCCGAATCCACGGAGCTTCTTTGGAGTCCTCATAGAGACTTCTCGAATCCATGAGGAAAGAAAACAAGAAATAGAAATAAATTCTAATAAATTCGAACTTGATTAATTGATTCAATAAAAATGAGTTCACAACCCTTTAAATAGGGGTACCAAGCAATGGGAAAGAAATCAGAATCAAACTACAACTAAAACTCCTAGAATTCGTGACTTACTATAAATAGTAAACTTACTATTTATAGACGGTCGTGATGTTTACTAGTGCGAAAGGTTTTCGGCCAAAAATAGTAAGTGTCCTATTTGGCTTCACCAAACCGTTCTCCTAATTATTCTAAGCTCTTTTCACGTTGGGTGCAACTCCTAAAGCCTGACGGATGAAGAGTTATAATCAAACTAAAACTTACTATTTATAGTAAAAACAAAATTAAAAACAAGGAAAGGACCATCGATCTAGGGGTTTTTCATAATTTCGAGCATTGCAACTCGGCATAGCGGGGTTGATTGGCTAAAGTAGCTCGTTCTACCCCAAAATCATATATTTTACGTCAGGTAACTCATTTCGGATTGCGAGATACGCCCAATCTAAGGTCCGATAGTCCAGATCACTTCTGTCGTCGACCGGGCCTTTTTTTATCCATCTTGGCCATGAAACTGCCCACGACCCGGTCTACATTAGTCCCCCCCACTTCAAAGGAACTCATCCTCGAGTTCTCATCCTGCGCTGGTTCATGATACTCGGTCAGGTCCGCGACATTGAAAGTCTATGAGACCGCCATATCATCTGGAAGATTAACAACATAAGCATTGTCATTGATCTTTCGGATGATTGGTACCGGTCCAATCTTTTTATTCTTCAACTTGTTGTATGTTCCGGTCAAAAATTATTCTTTGCGCAGATGGACCATTACTTGATCACTTGCCTCAAACACTTTTTGTCGCCGATGCTTGTCCGCTCGCTCCTTTTATTTTTCGTTTGAGGCATGTAGCTTGGTTTGTACTTCCGCATGAATGCCCATGATCTTGTCGGCCATAAGTTCTGCTGCAATGCTCATTCCTGGGAGCTTGGGCAGAGGGACCAAGTCAAGTATGTGGCGAGGTACTCATTCGTAAATAACCTGGAACGGAGATTTTTCTGTCGAGCGGTTCACCATGTTGTTGAATGCAAACTCCGCTTGAGACAAAGCCAAATCCCACCGCTTCGATTTTTCTCCTGAAATATATTAAAGGAGGTTTCCCAACGTGCGATTCACAACCTCAGTTTGACCGTCAGTCTGTGGGTGGTAGGCGCTGCTGAACTGAAGTCGTGTATCGAATTGAGTCCACAAAGTCCGTCAAAAGTGACTTATGAACTTCGTGTTACGATCAAAAGTAATAGTCTTGGGAACCCCGTGTAGCCGCATAATTTCTCTGAAGAATAGATTCGCCACGTGTGTTGCATCGAGAGTCTTCTTGCATGGAATAAAGTGCGCCATCTTGGAGAAACGATCTACTACCACGAACATTGAATCCATGCCGCGTTGTGTTCGTGGGAGACTAAGCACGGAGTCCATAGATAACTCCTCTCAAGGGCCATCAGGCACGGGTAATGGGGTGTAAAGGCCCGTATTATGAGATTGCCCCTTTGAGGTCTGACAAATATAACAACTTTGGACCGCATTTCCCACATCACGTACCAATTGCGACCAATAATATTGTTCTTCCACAAGAGCTCGCGTCTTGTCTCGCCCAAAGTGTCCACTGAGGCCACCTCCATGTAGCTCTTGGATTATCTGTTCCCTTAGCGAACTGTTCGGGATGCACAGTCGATTTTTCTTGAAAAGGAACCCGTCTTGCATATGTAAGTCACCGGGGTGACCTTCTTGGCATCTAACCCATGCGTTATTGAAATCGTCGTCATCGACATATATGTCTTTGAGGCACTCGAACCTGACAACCTCATTGCTCATAGTGACTAACAAAGTTGCACAACGACTCTGTGCATCAGCTACTTTGTTCTGTTGCCCTGACTAGTGTTTTAGTACGAACGTGAATTCCTACAAAAATGAGATCCATCTAGCATGCACACAGTTAATGTTAGCTTGACCATTAATGAATTTGAGAGCTTGATGGTCCGTGTAAAGTATGAATTCCCTTTGAATCAAATAATTTCGCTAGTGTCATAGTGCCTAGACTACCGCGTATAACTTGATCTCATATGTAGACCACTTCTTGCGTGCATTGCTAAGTTTCTTACTGTAAAAGGCTATCGACCTACTTTATTGATACAAAACTCCCCCAATTCTGACATATGAGGCATCACATTTGACTTTAAATAGTTTGTCGAAGTTAGGAAGTACAAGAGTCGGGGTCGTAGATAATCTGCTTTTGATTTCAGTAAAACTCCTGTCGGCTTCGTCAGTCCACTGAAACTGTCATTTCTTCATACAATCTGTGATTGGTGACACAATGGTACTGAAATTCTTCACGAACTGAGGATAGAATGTCAGCAGTCCATGAAAACTTCGCACTTTTTGAATATTTGTGGGAACCGATCATTCTTTGATTGCCCTCACCTTTTCCTCATCTACCCAAATGCTTGTGGATATTACGACAAAACCTAGAAACAATAGGCTATCAGTCATGAAGCTGTGCTTTTTTAAATTGAGATACAGTTTATTTTTGTGAGCACTTGAAGGACCTTCTTGAGGTATTCCTATAGGTGGTTTCGTCTTGACTGTATATCAAAATATCATCGAAATAAACCACAACGAACCGCCCAATGAAAGGTTTCAGAACTTGGTTCATTAATCTCATAAATGTGCTAGGCGCGTTCGAAAGACCGAATGACATGATCATTCATTCGTATAATCCTTCCTTGGTCTTAAAGGCTGTTTTTCACTCATCACTTGGCCGTATTCGAATCTAATGGTAGACGCTCCTTAGGTCTAATTTAGAGAATATCTTCGCACCCTCTAGTATGTCCAACATATCGTCCAACCATGGTATAGGAAACCTATATTTTATGGTAATTTTGTTGATGGCTCGGCTGTTGACACACATGCGTAACTCCCATATTTCTTTGGAGTTAATAGAGCTGGTACAACACATGGACTCATGCTTTATCGAAATAAGACCCTTACGAATCAACTCCTCTACTTGCCCCTGCAGAATCTCGCACTCATTTGGACTCATTCAATAATGAGGACGATTAGGTAAACTAGACCCAGGGATAAAGTCGATATGGTGTTGGATATCCCGCATGGGGGGTGACCCATCGGGAAGGTCATCGAGCTAGATTTCTATGAATTCATATAGCAGGGGCCTTAGTCTTTTAGGAATGATGGTAGGCTCGAGTTCTTTCCCTTTTACAATTAATGCAAAAGTCTGTCCTGTTTCTTTGGATTCTTCCACGAAGTCCCGTATGGTTAAGAGAAAACGACCCTCCACTTTAGAAGTTTTAGGTGGTCTCTCTGGATCCATAGGGGCCAATATGGTCTTCCAACCATCCTTGACGAAGATATATATGTTATCTCGCCCTTTATGAGTGGTGTCAGGGTCAGATTGCTAGGGCCGACCGAGTAGTATGTGACATGCTTCCCTGTTAACCACATCGCATACTACTTTATTTTTATAATGTTTGCCAATTGAAAAAGATATGGTGCACCGTTCGGTTACCTTTGTTTCACTGACCTTCTTGATCCAACTAATTGTATATGGAGAGGGATGATGCTCTGTTCTCAATTGCGATTTTTTCACCATGTCCTTGGAGACGATGTTCTCGCTGCTCCCACTGTTAATAATCACATCATAAGTCTTTCGATTCACAGTACACCTAGTGCTAAAGATATTATGCCACTATGGATGCACTTCTTTTTTTGATGCATACAATAGTCGCCTCACGACGAGCAACTCACCGTGATCCTGCTGAACCCAACCTGAATCATCTGCCTTATCTTCGGTGGTGGGCTCCTGTTATTCAATATCTGAATCTTCATAAGCGTTATCAGCACTACCATCATTGATGGCGAGGTTTGCTACTTTTCGCTGGAGATAAGTATTTGATAGGTGTCCCGGTTGGCCACAACGATAGAAGTTGTCGGGCCTTAGCCAAACATAGTGGTTTGGGATTCTACTTGGACCAACAGCAATCGATACGCCCCTTTAGGGCCTAGCTTGCTCGCTTCCCTGATCTCGGTTCTCAGACGTAGGAGGTTGAGTGCATGCTCATACGGGCTCCTTCCCCTGGGCTGTGCAGTTCCCTGGGGCGGACCTGCCATAGGGATCCTTGTAGTAGGATAGGTCCGTGTGTTAGGACGTTCAAGTTACCCTTCTGCCTAAGTAGCCAACTTGATTGCATCATTCATCGTCCAGACGGATTGCATCTGGACCCTATCCTGGATAGCCATACGTAATCCACCGTTGAATCGGGCGACTTGCTGCGATTCATTTTCGATCAAATCGTTACGCACTACCAGGCGGTAAAATTCTTCTGCTTATTTTCTTACCGACAGACTACCCTATTGATAATTTTGGTATTGTTGGAATAATACCTTATTATAATCGCTAGGGAGGAATCGGGCACGCAGTAGCTGCTTCATCCGCTGCCAGGTGTGGATTGGTGCTTTCATTTGCCTGGTTTGCTTGAGTTGCAGTTGTTCCCACCAAGCTGAAGCTCCTCCTTTCAACTTATAGGCCACAAGTTTGACCTTCTTTGCTTCAGGGATATCCATATAGTCGAAAAATCGCTCAACTTCAGAAAGCCAATCGAGGAAATCCTCAATGTGTAGTTGGCCATTGAAACTAGGAATATTAACCTGCATCTTGAATTCTCGATCCGTTCGATCTACTTGATCGCCGCCATGTCGAGGGTGTTGGAAGATTATATCGTCGATTTCCTCCTCACTGGAGCCCCCTTCCTTAGGAATGACCCTTAGATGCACTGCCGGTACTATCCTGCGATCAGGGCGATTACGAGTTTCAACAATTGGCGGTGGAGGATTACCACCAGGAACATAGAGTTGCCTTAGGTTTTTCACCAAGAGATCTGCTATGCGGTCGATGTAAGTCTGTAGCCCTTGCATGGCTTGCCGATTCTCTTGTTGCGCTACTTCGAAAGCTGCCGCCGTTAAAGGTAAATTCCCTGGAGCACCGCCCATGAGATTGTTGCCCGACTTGTCATTAGAAGCCATCGATCCGAGGAGAAACCTCGCTTTGATACCAAATTGACGCAGGGGAGGATGTGAGGTCGAGCATCGTCTTCCTCAAGAGGATAACTATTCCGAATCCACGGAGCTTCTCTGGAGTCCTCACAGAGACTTCTCGAATCCACGAGGAAAGAAAGCAGGAAATAGAAATAAATTCTAATAAATTTGAACTTGATTAATTAATTCAATAAAAACGAGTTCACAACCCTTTAAATAGGGGTACCAAGCAATGGGAAAGAAATCAGAATCAACTATAACTAAAACTCCTATAATTTGCGACTTACTATAAATAGTAAACTTACTATTTATAGACGGTCGTAATGTTTACTAGTGCGAAAGGTTTTCGGCCAAAAATAGTAAGTGTCCTATTTAGCTTCACCAAACCATTCTCCTAATTATTCTAAGATCTTTTCACATCGGGCGCAACTTCTAAAGCCCGATGGATGAAGAGTTATTATCAAACTAAAACTTACCATTTATAGTAAAAACGAAATTAAAACAGGGAAACGACCGTCGATCCAGGGGTTTTTCACAATTTCGGGCATCGCAACTCAGCATAGCAGGGTTGGTTGGCTAAAGTAGCTCGTTCTACCCTAAAATCATATATTTTACGTCAGGTAAACTCATTTCGGATTGCGAGATACGCCCGATCTAAGGTACGATGGTCCGGATCACTTCTGTCGTCGACCGGGCCTTTTCTGATCCATCTTGGCCATGAAACTGTCCGCGACTCACTCTACATCAAATCTTGAACCTGATTTCCTTGAAAATGAAAAGAGAAGGTAAGAGGGGAGAGAGAGAGAGAGAGAGAGAGAGAGAGAGAGAGGGAAGAGTTATTACACGGTAGTCATAGTAGCTTTTATAATTTCCATAGATGAAGACGTCTTTCCTTTTTCTTTTCTTTGCATTCTGATTATTCTTCGGATTCTTCTCCTTCTCGTTCTCTTCTTTTGCCATTTGAGGCTTCTTACTGCTAAAGCAGCAAAAGAGTGAATGAGAGAGAGAGAGAGAGGTATTTCACAGTACAGAAGACAAAGGGTTTCACGGCATTTTTATACCCGCCAAACGTCGACTTGAAGTGGATCAGAATCGTCTACGGCACCTGTTTTACGCTCCGCGGACAACGCCCAAGCTGTTTGGGCCATTATTTTGTATGTGTGACATCCTGTCCGTTCATCGGGTGACGTCATTTAAAGTAAATCTTAAAAATCAGCCCGATACGAGACTAAGATTCGGTCGACAATTAGGAACAATTTAAAAGTCTAGGAACAATTTAAAAGTCTAACCACTTCATGGGGTGTGGACCGCCTGAGTTTTGGATTAAGCCTGATTATTGTATTTTTTCAAACATCCTGATGATTTGCATATGACGAATGAGCTTGATGAGGCCCAACGCACAGACTTATGGTTGGCTTCCATACCCATGGAGCGGATTAGGTGACGCCTATAAGAAGTTTTTAATGTGGGTCGTTCAATCACCACTGTTTCCTTTGGTATGATCCACCGGAGATTTGGATCTATTTCATTTTTGGTCTCATGCCCAAAAATGATCCGGTTAAATGGATGCATGGTGTGGATAGAATACATGCATTAAAGTGGGCTCCACAGTAAGGGTTGCACAATCTTCGGTGGGACCGGGGCCACACCTAACCGGCCCCCCTCACCAAGACTCACATAGAGACGTTGTCTTTGTGAGGCCCACCATGATGTGTGCATTTTATTCACACCGGCTATTGATTTTGACATATCATTTTAGGTGTCGAGGCAAAAAAGAGTCAGATCAAAAGCTCAAGTAGACCACACTATAAGAATCAGTGACTCAAGTGGACCACATCATACCAATCAATGGGTGACAATGAAACCCACCGTTGAAACCTTCGTAAGGCCTACCGTGGTGTTTATTTGCCATCCAACTTGTTGATAAGGTATTGCAGACCCGGATGGAGGGAAAAAATAAATATCAGCTTGATCTAAAAAATTGTAACCTCTAAGAAGTTTTTAATGATAAGCATACAATCCCTACTGTTTCCTTAGTTCACTTGTGCCTTCAATTTATCTTCTTTTGAGCTCATCACTTAAAGGATGTACACCTTGGATATAATACATACATCACCGTGGGCACAGAGAACCCCTGCCAGGAGAATCCACCGTGGCAACCTAAAATCCTTGGTTTCACCACCCCACTTTCTGACATGGTCCAATGACTATAGCCGTTTACATTTTCTTTAACTTCATAAAAATATTCTCTATAGTGGCCCATTTGTTGTAGATTTCATAATAGGAACAGTACGGATCATCAAACACTCAGCATGTGGGCCCGTGAAAGCAGCGACACAAGCTGAATTCTTCGTCATGACAAAGGCAAAACAAACAGGAGAGATTAAACAAGGGAATCGCACGTGCACGTGCTAGCGAATCAGGACTTAGATAGTTGGGCCATTCCTTCGACGGGCACGCACGTGCACTTTAGACATATGCCTGTTATTTTCAACCATTGTTTCTTTTTATAGAAGCAAGCATGTCAACCGCTAGCACTGGGGCCAGCAAGGTGCCTTAGAGAATACAAGCACCGACCCCAAGGTCTGGCTCCTGTGACCCCACAGACCAGCGAGGTCAATCCACTCCTACAACATTAGCAAAAGGCCAGGCGACCCAACCAGGCCCTAAGAGGCCAAAGTTTGGACCTCTAAACTAGGCTAGAGGGCCAAGCCCGGGCTTAAAATCTAAGCCCAGTGTTCGGGCCATGCTAACCATAAAGTGGACCATCATTATATAACAAGAATGAATGGTTTAAAGACAAATGTGAGCTATGCTCTTTCACAGTGCATATTCGTTGGTTACATTTTCTATTGGTCTATTTCAAATGGTTCATCATTTAAATTACTTTCTATTAGATCTGTAGAGCGGAATCGACGGATCGTCTATGTATCAATAATGGAGATTTGTTTTAATCTTAAAGCGTACCTGATTGGAAAGACATTCTTGATTCCTCGATGTAGCCGACGGGAATCCTAGTCTTCCGCACCTCACACCTTTAGGAAAACCTTCAATGGGACTAGGGTTTTCTCTCTTATGTTGGTGATGGGACCAAAACATCTATTTATAGGAAAGATGGTTAGAAGCTTACCCATCACACTTTTCACCTCTACGATCTTCACACCGTAGGTTTTCATATCTGACTTAATAACCGAGTATAAGGACTGCGGTTCAAGCGTCCTGCCCCAAACCTATATATAATGATCACAACTGAAGTGAGGCCTACTGAATCGCTCAATCTGAATAATCTAATAGTCAGATCTGAACCGATG
Source organism: Magnolia changhungtana (assembly GCA_030180095.1). Lineage (NCBI taxonomy): Eukaryota > Viridiplantae > Streptophyta > Magnoliopsida > Magnoliales > Magnoliaceae > Magnolia > Magnolia changhungtana. Next base: position 2,297,547 of record JASAUF010000674.1, on the reverse strand, counting down.
ATCATGTGTGGCCCACCTAATAGGAGTCGTACACTTTTCTCATCACTCTAGGCTATAGCCAAGGCTTAGAGGACTAAGGTTGGGCTATGGTCTAGTTGTCTTGGCCCATCAACACCCCTAAACTCCTGCCCAATTAATTATTGACCATAGACACTCTGAACTGACTTGATGAGAGGAGTATAATTCTAAACTAACTCCTAATGAGAAGGCTTAATATTAGAGTTTTGAAAATATTATAGAAAATTTTAAATCTTCAAAGGTCCATATGGCTGGTGGATTAAACATTGCCGATATATATTTAGATGTTATTAAGTTTTTAAAGAAAATTAAAATCAGATATTTAAGTTTAAATGTGGCATTTGATCACCATCATTGAAACATTTAAAGTAGAAACTTATGTCCAAAATCTATATTAAATGAGGAAAAGACGAAAGTCAACGTGCTAGATCCTAAAGCAGAGCTAAGGTAGCTGATAGAGACATCCGCAGTGGACCCCACATGTGTAGACATGCAAATGTAAGGAAGAAGGAGAGAAGATTCTTTCTTCTCTCTCTTCTTAGTTTTTGCTCTCTCTCTTTGAATGGCCATGTCGTAAGAGATTTGGGCATTCAAGGCACTCTCTTTTTTTTTTTTTTTTTTTTTTTTTTTTTTTTGTATCATTTCCCTTTAAGCTAGAATTTTATTTATAAAAAAGAGTAAAGGTTTTAAGGAAATACCAATATAATGCTCCATCATGTTATAGACTTTAGTATAATTTACTACATATAAAGTCTATAATCATGTTTAACCATGTATTTAAATTAACTCCATTCCTTCACTAAATATGGTCATCTATCTTCAATCTAATTTTTCACAAATCGATGATTAATCACAAGATTAAACCATCGAAATTACCATTAAGTGTGATGAAAATATTCAACAATTAAAATAAAATATCAATGGTTAAAAAACATTCCGTAAAACCATTGAAAACCTTTAAGATATTACCAATAAAATTATTTGATAAATGGTCTAATCTACCAGATCTTAAACATAACAATTAGATCATATAGACACCAACTATATCCTAATGCATGAACGTTGCACTTGTTCCTGTGCCTTAGTGGTAAACTCTCTGGAGTTTCAATTGAAGGTCACGGGGTCATGCATCCCTTGTGGTCCAAATGCAGTGAGTATGTGAGTGTGTAGGGGCGAGCATGAGTGTTTGTGTTTAATAATAATTATTATTATTACATAGTAACAACCACAAACAAATCACTGCATTTAGTTCCATGAAGTTGGCCAAAGCACATTGCATACGGAACTTAAACTCTTTATACATTCTTAGTTTTAAAAATTAGAAAAATTAAGAGCCGGTTGGCCTCTCTACTAGTAATAACTTATTTATTCTAAAACAATAAGTTAAACTATCCAGTAAAGCTCTAAGTTTATCATTAAAAAAAAAAAAAAAAAAAAAAACTAGTAAAAAAAATTCTTAAAAAATAAATAATTCATAGGTCACTTTTTCTTTAAGAGCTTACTCAGATGAGCTATAGGCATTGTTTTATAATTTTTGGGCAAATTTGTCATTAAATTTTTTTAAGTAATTCCCATCTCGCCATCTTTTCATCTCGTCACAATCTCTTTAAGGTGAGCCCACATGAAGAATGACCCATATTAAAGGTGGGGCTCCACATGATGAATAGTCCACATCAAAGTAAGCCCACATAATGCATCCTTACAACAAAGGTGGGCCCCACATGATGGATGCCCCACATCAAAGTGTGGCCCCACATGATGGATGATCCAAGATAGATGGTCCACATCAAAGGTGGGACCCACATAATGGATGGTGGACAATGAAGGTGGGACCACATGATGGAAGGTTGACATCAAAGGTAGGCTCACATGATGAACAACCATATCGAAGGTTGGGCCCCACATAATGTGTCACGCCCCAAACTCAAAATTGGATTCACAGGAATCCTGATTGCCGAACCCGATGTCGACAGCCTTCGTAGTACCCCATTCTCGGCTCCCAGCGTCCATACGCCAGGTTCTGATCCTGGGATCCTATAAAGAGGATTTTCTAACGTACATTTGTCTCATAAGAAGCATAACCACAAGTATACCTAAATCATAAAGGCAACATCATCATCACATATCCACTAATATAAACATTTGAATATAATGCTAAAAGAGAGATACATATATTAAAGCTCTAGAAGACAGCTGCACGCTCCAAGCTCAACGTTGTTGTAACTTAACGCCACTTGCACGCATCTTTCGTGCATAAGCTTATGGACAGCTTAGAGGGTGGCGAAAGTGTGTGTAAGGTAAGTGCCAAGTATACAATAAAGCCCATAAATCATACATCATCAAAAAAAGTGAAAATACTGACAAGATCATGAATCATATGATATCAGAGTAAGTGAAAATAAACTGGTAAGTCCATTAGTTATATAATATCAGAGTATGCAATGTGGATCAACTACACAAATGAGGAGTCATAGAGAGCCAAATATCAGATGCCAAGCGTACAATGCAATATGTAAATCTTGCTAAGTCCGTCTAGGCCATATAAGTATATGAAACATAACGACCCAAAATGCCATATGCATACGGATGCAATATGCGATGCGAATAAAATGACCAAGCTAGAGTGTGAGGTCGAGATGATAGTACGTAGTATCGTAGGCTACGGGGTCCATCACAATGGACTTCTATCCAAACCAGTCTCATACCTAAATTTGGATAGTCAGACTCAATGTGGTAAACTCCTGGTCTCAGGTTGGTCGCGCGCCCAATCGAAATCCTGGCCATGCGAAGATACACGTAACAAATAGTTGCACACCACCAGCCCGAGTGGATAGTGAATGAATGAATGAATGAATATGCAATTCCTGCTCAATAAGTTCACATATTAGTACGGTTCTTCTTTGGGATCATCACCGGGGTCTGGTACACTCCATGCCACTTATCACCCCATCAAGCACACAATTGGGTAAGTGAAAGAGACCTCACTATTCGCCTGGCCAATAGTCTGTCAATACCTACCTGGCTCGTCGATAGCGGACCCATTCATGGAGCTGGTCAAACTTAGTCTAGCTATGCCTACTCCCTCGGGCGGGTAAAGCCACACCCTCTCCCAATCGACCACGACATGGTAGGAGATGCGACCTCTTGGTATCCGGCACTCAGGCGCTCATGTATATCCACTCAGTCTCGACGTTGGGGCGTCCTCTGGTACCAAAAGGGTTTAGGAATTTTTACCTAGGGTCATCTATGGCTGCTCGCTTGAACTAAACATTTTCAGTGTCCCATCTGGCCATCTACGATATGCCTGTGGAGGCTACGGCCCTGATGTCGCAATGACATACAGTAATTACAACACACAGTGCAAGATGCATGAGTCATACAATCCAGTCATGCATCAATCCTGCGCATACTGTGCGCTCATGTGAAATAACTTCCGCTTATCAGAGAGTCTCATAACAACTTACCCAATGACATATGCAATGGTCAACCACATCTCATAACAAACATGTAGATGATGCGTATGGGCATGTATCATGATGCTATGCGGTCATATACTCATAATCGGTATCAATAACCGGCATCAACAATCAACCTCAACAATGTGGATATTTAACCAACATTGCCCCCAAGGAATGGCCCATATAGAGCCTAACATACAGTGGACTCATGGCCTCACACAAGGGCCAAATATATAACACCATGGGCCTCACTCAAGAGCTTAATACACATCACGATGGGCCTCACTCATGGGCCACATATACATTAAGTGGGTCGCATCTCACAGGTTTAATATACATCGCAATGGGCCGCTCACACGGGCCTAATATACATCAAGTCGGGCCTCATCATATGGGCCAGAAATATATCACAATGGGCCACGTCCCATGGGCCTCGAATACATCATAATGGGCCTCGGCAATCGGAATCGGCCTCAACAATTGGCCTTGACAATCGGCATCGATAATCGGTACCAACAATCAGCATATAAACAAGGTGGGGTCCATAGATGGACAGCTGATCAACCATAATATAAAGATCGGCCCACGACTGTGGTTATATCAAATCTGATGGCACAGAGTCATCTGTCTATTGCGAATGGGGCCCGCTTATTTAGGTTAACCCACTTAGAGAATGGTGCGAATGGGTCTAAACAAAGCTTACAGGAAGGTCACAATGAGGACATCTAACCATCATTGCATATCAATGTGAACATCTAACCAACATTGCTCCCAAGGAGTGGCCTACATAAGGAATTCATACACAATGTAACGGCCACACATACATAACATTGGGCCTCATTTATAGGCCTCTCATATATCGTGTTGGGCTTCCTACAAGGGCCTCAAACGTATCACAATGAGCCACGCCCATGGGCCTCAGATACATCTCGATGGGTTGCGCCCATGGGCCTTGCATACATCACAATGGGCCATGCCCCATAGGCCTCATACAATCTCAATGAGACACATATACATCACATCAAGCCTTGCCCTTGGGTCTCAAATACATCACATTGGGCCTCGCCCATGGGCCTTAAATACATCACAAGTGGGCCTCAAATATACTTCACAGGTGGGCCACATACCTGGGCCTAATACACATCACTATGGGTTACATCGCATGGGCCTAATATACATCACTATGGGCCACAACCCATGGGCTTTAAATACACAATAGGTGGTCCCTACACATGGGCCTCAAATATATACAATAGGTGGGCCTCAATGGACGGGCCACAAATACATCAAGATGGGCCTAATCACATGGGCCTCATATATATATCAAATAGGCTGCACCAATTGGGCCTTACACACATTGCAATGGGCCATAACCCATGGGCCTTGCATACATCACAATGAGCCTCATAATATAGGCCTCATATATGTTAAGGTGGGCCTCAACAATGGGCCTCATACACATCAAGGTAGGCCTTAACAATGGGCCATAAATATGGCAAGTGGGCCACATCACATTGGCCATATGTATATCAAATGGGCCACACCCAAATATAAGTGGTGATAGGGATTTCCACCATAAAAATTCCCAAGGGTTTAATGGTGGACATTCTATAATGTGGTCCACTTGATCCTAGATCTGTCTTATTTTGATCTTAAGCCTTAAAATTATCTATCACAATGGTTGGATGATTTGGATGCAGCACATGCATCATGGTGGGCCTCTCCGTCCAAACAGTAGATGATGTAGAAATACATACGTCAATGTGGGGCCTGCGGGCTTACTACCATCAAAAGGAGTAGCAATATAGCTGTTGTACGTGCAGCTTGCTGCACTAGAAAGGCAGAGGTGGGTCCCACGAAGGGCCCACCCTCATGTATATGCTATATAATATAATATAATATAATATAATATAATATAATATAATATACATATATATATACATACCAGGTGCAGCCCCACACGAGGGGTGTGGATAGGACACATACATCATTGGGTCCCACGAGGGGCCCATCATAACGTTTACCTGCCATCCAACTGTTGATAAGGTCACACGGACTTGGATGAAAAGGAAAAATAAATTTCATAATAATCCAAAACTTCTATGACACCCAAAAGGGTTTCAATGGCAGACATTCAATTACACTGTTTCCTGCCATGTGGGCCACCTGAGTTCGACATACAGCTAATTTTTGGGGTGGCCCACTGGTCAGAGGGGACCCAACAAATGCACGGTGTTGATGATCAACACCCATCATGGTGGGCCCACGGCTGGGACCGTGGGTCCCTGCCTGTCCGTCCGTCAAATGCAGGAGCACAGCAGGATGCTGCGCAGCGTCCTCTGGTGCTAGAAGCAGCACCCGCTGCCTCTCTTTTTTTTTTTTGAAAAATAGATTTTCTGCGGTTTTTCCCATGTGGGGCCCATATCAGGTGGATCCAACCCAGCCATTGGATTCCATGGCTCAATACAGACTAAACAAGTCTAATATGCGGTATGTTTTGGCATGTAGAGAAATTAAAGTGGCTCTTAACGAATTTTAATGGTAACAATCACCATTTTCTGTGCTATAACCCGCCAGAATATCAGATTAACTTCATTTTTCAGCTCAAAGCCTAAAATGAGCTGGAGAATGGAATGGATGGCGTGGATTACATTCGTACATCAACGTGGGGCCTACATGAGAAACCCACCCTAAGTTTCAACTCAAACTGATATTTTTATTTTTGTCACAGTGCACGGTCAGTTCACACTTCATTGATGTAGCAACGTCCAGCGTCCCTGGACGCTGGACGGTTTGCATACAACAAAATTTCAAGGTGGGCCCCACCTACTAAATGGCTTGAATAAAATACATGCTTCATGGTGGGGTCCATCTAGGTGGGCCACACAGCCACATCATTACACATAATAGAAAAAAAATGAAAGAGAGTGAGAGAGAGAGAGAGAGAGAGAAAGATGGACACGTGTGATGGAGGGCTCTGCCACTATGAGCCCTCCCTTACATTCAATCATACATCAAGTGGGTCTCATTACACATGGGCCTATCAAATCAAAAATCAATGGTGGAGATCCTTTCTCCACCAAAATGTAAGGTTTAAATGACCCTATTCATGCAAGGAGAATAAACATCATGATGGGGTCCATGGAGAATGGCCCCATCATGGAATGATCATGAGGATCAAGGTGGGTCATCGGCCATACCTAGGGTCCAGATCTATACCATCAATCAGTAGGCCTCACTTGGCCCATCATCAAAATATGAAAATCTAGCCTATAAAGCACCCACTGTTTGATCTTCTTGGTCCGATGGAATGCCGATCTCTTTGTGTCCCCCTTTGATGGAAGATGATGAGAGATGAAGGGTTATGATGAAGGATTTTGGGAGAGGAAGTGGGCCACACACAACTCACTTTTCTCACTTGGGAGAGCTTGGACGTGCACCACCTTTGATTGCTTGAAAATGTGAAGAGAAATGAGAGAGAGAGAGAGGGTTGTAAGGAGAGAGAGTGATGGGTGATGGATGTGAGGTGAGTGACTTGTTGACTTTTGAGGTAGGTTGCTTGACTTGTGGAGAAAGAAAGCATGGGTTGCTCTTGTACTTGACATGAGGTGATTGATTGATGGGACATGTTGTAGAGATTCTCTTGGGATTGCAAACGAGCAGTGTTTTTCTTTAATCGAACGTGGGCCCACATCTCCTGACCAGGGTATCGCCTCGGCGCGTAATACGCGGCGTCGAAACGCGGCGATGGTGCAGTCGCAATGGTACAAGTCTTGGATTAAGACAACTCAGATCTACGAGATACAACTTAAGGTCACGCGCAAACATTGAGTATAAGTCGCGGGTTGCCGGAATTCGTCGGGAAGGATTGCCGGAGTTGATGGAACAGTACAGACTAGGATACGAGCCTTACATAATGGATGGTCAACAGCCAAGGTTGGACCCACATGATGGATGTTAACATCAAAGGTGGATCCCACGTGATAGATGGCCCACATCAAAATGTGGCCCCGCATGATGGACCATCCACATCAAGTGGGCCCTAAATGATGGATGGTCCATAGTAAAGGTGGGATCCATGTGATGGATGGTGGACACCAAAGGTGGGCCGCATGATGAAAGACTTATATTAAAGGTGCCCCCCACATGATGAATAGTCCACATCAAGGTGGACCCACATAATGAAGGGTTCACGTTAAAGGTGGGCCCCACTTGATGGATGACGCACATCAAAGTGTGGCCCAATATGATGGACCATCCACGTTAAGTGAGCCCCACTTGATGGACAGTCTGCATCAAAGGTGGGACCCATATGATGGATGATGGACATCAAAGGTGGGCCCATGTGATGGACGGTTGACATTAAAGGTGGGCCCACATGATGATTGACTCGTATTGAAGGTGGGGCCCTGCATAATGAATGGCCCACATCAAGGTGGCCTACATAATGGATGGAGTGGGCCTCACATGATGGATGGCCCACATCAAAGTGTCGTTACTCATGATGGATAGTCCACATCAAGTGGGCTCCACCTAATCGATAGTCCACATCAAGGTTTAACCTGATGGATGATTCACATAGAAGGTGCACCCACATGATGGATAGTGGACATCAAAAGTGGCTCCACATGATGGACAACCCACTTCAAAGGGGAGGGTCCACATGATGGATACACTAAATATGGATTCCATGTGATGGGTAGTGGACATTAAAGGACCTTGCATAAAGGACAATTAACATTGATATATGGTGGTCCCCACATTATGAATGACCTACATCAAGGTGGGCCCACATAATGGATGGCTCACATCAAAGGTCAACACCTAACGATAAATGGTCCACATCGAAGATGGGCCTTGCATGATGGATGGCCTACTTTAAAGGTTTCGCTCACATGATGGACAATCCACACCAAAGGTGGGTTCCATATGATAGACGATTCACATCCAATGTTTGATATAATGGACAATCCAAATGTCTTAAAACATGAAGATTGTAGCCATCTATTCATTTGCCATTTGGGGTACGGTCGATCTATGATGAGATCCACCCAAACAACCATCTCAGTTGCTCTAATAATGCAGTTATTGTAATCTTTAAAAATGATAACAATTATCCCTTTAAAAAAAAAAAAAAACTCTTATTTGAATATTTGACCAAATGTGCTTATTTTAAATAAGAGTTATTTTTTAAGTTTTGAAAACATGATTTTAGTAAATGAATTCATTTAAAATAAGAGTTAGAACCAAAAAAAAAAAAAAGGCTTGTTAGAGTAGCTTTATTAGAGCAGAGTAGAAATGTCAAATGAGAAGTTAGTATATATACAAGTCTATAGTCCACGCACAATGGATCTCCCAATTTAGAGACTTAAATTGGTCATCAAATGCAAGTGTTCAAAAAGTTCAATACTTTAAGCATATTCCCATAATACACCTATACTTATATGTAAGATAAAGTATAGGCACACCAACTCACATACATGGCACATGTGAAGCACTTGACAATACATGTGCCACAAATATAGCCTAGCAAATGTGACAAATGCAGTACCTGAGGAGCATTATTGAACACTAAACCTAGCACATTTGCGGTGCTCAAAGGATAAATAATGATACATTGGCACATATAAGCCACAAATACTCTGCCATATATTACAACAGAAGTAGGTGTGTCTAAGCATCTTTTAAGAAATATAACGAAAGCATAAGACTTGGGTAATAGACAAAAATATTAATGATTTTTGCTACTATAAACAGCCACTCAAACGTTTAGGTCTTCTTGCGTACCAAACTCTACCATGGATGGAGACAGGTGGAGTGGATGAAACAAAGTATGGTACAACCACATCTCAAGACCTTTGTAGGGGACTCACCATGGATGACTCAAATTTTGGAAACTTGAAATTGATCAAATAATGCCTATCCATTACTTCCTTCAATTTCCCTTGTAAGTTATTTATGAGTATGATTTAAAAACTTGAATTCCTAACCCTGAATTTCAAATTCAGGATTTTTAGTTATGTTTGGGACCATAGATTTTTAAAATTTTGGATTTTAAAAATTGTGTTTGGGAGTTGGATTTTGACCATGGGAATTTTGGAAATCATTTTCTATGCATTCACTAAAAAATGAATGTGAAGAATTAAATAGTCTAAATTATTCTAACATGACATACGTGTGTACACATGTAAAATAATTATTGTACAGACCAATTGTGTAATGTCCAAGAAAAATCCGTACAAAAACCCGAATTTGACCACAAGTGGAACCGGCCGGGGGCCATACCCGACTAACTAATTACAATACGATGTATGTAAATGCTAAGCATTAGGTAAATTAAGTTCAGGCCACTGTTTCAAAAAATGATGAGAGGCTAGGATAGCAAGTGCCATTGGCCCAACCAGGGAGAAATCCTGAGGGCCCACCCCTCTTGGGAGTACCTTGAAACTCCGTAATGGACCTAGGCTGCACATCGGGGGTCCACTAGCCTTGAAACTATATAGCAATGTCCGTCTTATTGGGCTCGACATCCTTCACGGGAGTCAAGCCTGGATGGTGTACAGAACCACTCAACTTGAGTAGAAGGACAGGTGCATGAGAAGTGCGAATACCCTAAAAGAAGAAGCTGAAACTTAAGTGAATTAGGTCGTCTACTCTTGCGCAAAGTTGAGAGTTTTGGACCGTCGGTTTATGACCAAAATTTACAAGTAGGGTAAGTATAATTCTCCACACACATCCGTATAATCGTGACCCCGATCGAATATTACCGACCTTTGATCTGACACAGGCTTCACACAGCCGATCTGCTTATTTGATTGTACCGAAACTATGTCATATCATTGATCCATTGGTAGGGAACCTACCACATGGTATAGATGAGCCCATAGACCCTCCTAAGGGCCCCGTTAGTTAGAAATGACCACCCATAAGGTATAAGTATCAAATAGAGTGGAATGAGGACCAATTGCACACTATCTGAAACTATATATAGCTCCCAATTCACAACATTTCCTCCCAATCCGAAATTGAGAGCCATAAGGTGAGAAAGAGAAGAGGAATGAGAGAGATAAGGAAGAGAGAGATCAAAGGAGTGCTTGCTACGAAGGGTGACTCTCTTTCATTTGACTCACAAGCCTAACTACCACCACTCCCGCTGTTGGAACTTCTCCGACAACGATCTAGTATAAAACTACAAACCTCTGTATGGATATAGGCCTCTAAATGGGCCTTTCCCAACCCTAATGAACCCGTATACTTGTATAGGTGACTGACAATTCTTCCTTGGAAATATATTTCCAGGAGCGAGTCCGAGTTGGACATGCTACCAAAAGGTGCGGATTATAAGTGCTTATATTGCGATTTATCAATGCTACCATTTCAGTTAATGATTTATGATTACTGATGTAGTTCGTACATGATGATTTAAGAGTATTTCAATTTTGTCCAATAAATTGTAAGTTGTAGTGTAACGATACTTATGTGTTCGATGAAATGCCTAAATGAATAGTTTATCAAAACTTGATTATCAAATGTTAACCCCGGTGTTGTGAATGTCAGTTGACTTGATTTGAATAGAAATAAGACTGTGAGAGTAGTCTAAGTAATCGGTAAATTTCTGCATTTGGGTGACCGAATTAGGTTGGCCACCTCGGGTAAGTTCGAACGATGTGGTTCAGACATTGACTACCGACAGCGGCTAGGGCATGCAGGATGTTATGCGCTCCATGCCAGTTACGTTAGTGTGAGCCCGTACTAACAGAAATTGCCTGAAGAACAGGCTGACTAATTGTATGTTCACCATGTATGATCGTAACTGCTTGAATATAAGGTACCCCCTTCACCATTGTAAAGATCCATTATTAACTATTGTACCGCGATCCTCAAGACTCGTGAGTAGGGCATGGTGTTGTGGGACACCGTGTCCGTGTTGTTGGCCTACGTTGAGGTGATGAGCCACCTGGAGTGAAGAACCTAGATGGATTAAGAATACAGGCATAGGACCGCTGCGGCCGTCCCACGCCTAGTGATTCAGTTGAGATTGATGTTTAAAAGGAAGGTGTCCTAGCTTCCCCAAACTACTGGATGAATAGGCATAATTAATCACTCGGCTAACATAATCATTTACCACATTGCATTAGCTTAGAATGTGGCAAAACAGGCATTGGAGTCCTATATTGAGGAAGTGTTGTCATTTGTGAACTAGGTGGTCAGAGTCGCGTGTTGAGGGAGTGTTGAATGGCGAGGGCATATATCATTTCATAAACTCTATTATTCACATTAAGAAGAGTAATTAAGAAATGTTTGTTTTACGTTGCTTTATCATTCTTGTATTGATAGGCTTAATAACATATGTAACTCATGCTTTATGGAACCACTGAGTTGATCACTCACTTTCACTCTGAGACAGTATTTTAAAACACCAACTAGACGCTAATGTAGATGCATAGACCGTCAATGCCGATGTGCTGGATCAGGCATTCATGGATGAAGAGGAGGAGTTCTCCTACTTCTAGCTCTCGGATGGGCTGATGTAGGTCGCACACTTCTAGACAGGGAGCGTTGGGCATACGAGACTAGCTGGACATTGCGTCCCTACATTTTATTTTTTTTAATTGTATATATATACATTGAACCCAGCTGTCGACTCATACTCTAGAAGAAATCTCATAATATATCTTTAGATATTCACATTTTCTTTAATCACATTAAATCTAGAGTATGATACACTTTTTAGTATAATTCTATGCATGCTCAAATGCCCTATGTAGAAGTAATCGGGAAATCAACTTCTGCAAAGCATAAGTGATGTCCAGAATCTCAGGAGTCCAGCTTTACTCGACCCTCAAAATTCAGGGCGTTACAAGTTGGTATCAGAGCATGAGTTTAAGATTAAACTGAACTGTGGGTTATGGACTCACCATAATGTATTCGCTGACATAAACGGGGATGCTAAGATGTGGCGACGTTAAATTTTAGGATCAAGCCCTTATTTATCTCGAGTAATCAGGCCATAGTATAAGAATTAGATCTTGGAGAGAATTAAACTGAGGGAGGATGGTTGAGAAAATGATAAGGCTAAGATCTTGAAATTTAAAAGTAATTTGAACTTAGGTCGAATGGAAATTCATAGATACAGTGTACATAACCTGGCGTAGCAGGTTGGGTGACTAAAGTAGCTTGTCCTACCCCAAAATCATGTATCATGCGTTCGATAATTCATTTTGGTTTATGAGATACGTCTGTTTTAAGTTCTAATGGCCCAGATCATCTTTGCTTTCGGTCGGGCCTTTATTTGGCCCACCTCAATCATGGGATGGGTAAAACGGAGTCAGATTTGGGAAGAGGGGGAAGAATAGATTAAGAAAAATCTAACTTCGGCACAAACCGATACAATTTTGCGCAAATGGGCCACCGCTGACTCAAAACTGACTTTTTCGACCCATCCTAGGCCACCGTTGACTTCAAATAGGTTGTTGAGATTCATCTTGACCCTGAAATGGTCGAAAAAGTCAAAAATAGAAAGAAGGGAAAACGTAGATTAAGAAAAATCTAACTTCGGCACAAATCGATAAATTTTACCCAAATGGGTCACTGTCGACTCAAATCTGACTTTTTTCGACCCATCCTGGACCATCGTCGGCTTTGATTAGGCCGTTGAAATTCATCTTGATCTCAAATGGTCGAAAGAAGTCGAAAATGGAGAGAGGATAGAAAAGAGATTAAGAAAAATCTAATTTCGCCACGAACTGATGATCCTTTGTCCAAATGGGCCACCGTAGTCTTCGATGAGCATTTTCAGTCTACCTTGACTATAGAAATACCAAAAGAGGTTGGAAATGGAAGAGAAAGAGAGAAATAGAGTATGAAGGTTATGATTTCCAGCTATTCAGAGCCCGTTGCTCAAATGGGCCACCTCCGAGGTCTAATCAGACCATTTTCAATCCATCACAACCAATGAATGGTTGAAGATTGTCAGACCTGTATCCTAGATCGTACTGTTCTATAGGCTTCCGCAGTCCTCTCAGTAGAATTCCGGTAACTCACAATCTGTAATCGACACTTGCGCATGACCCTGAGTCACATCCTATCAATCTGAGTCGGCTCGACCCGAGACTTGTATCCTTGTGACCGTGCCATCACCACAGTTTCGATGCCGTGTCTCACGCACCGAGGCGATACCCGGGCTAGGAGACGTAGCTCGCGTTTAGTTTAAAGAAAACACCTCGCTTTGCAATCCCAAGAGAATTCATCACATCAAATGTCAAGTACATATCCCATTAATGTAACGCCCTAAAAATCGGGGGTCAAGCATAAACTCAACTCTCGAGTTTCAACGCATCACTTATGCAACAAAATGAATGATGATTGAATGTTGTCTATATTAGAGTAGTGAACATGAGTGAGATTAAGCCAAAACAGCATATCATACTCCAGAGATAGTTAAATTTGCAAGCGGAAGACTGTGATAGGTAGATAAAATATATAAACTGTGGTGAGTCTCCAGAGTATGATAACATTACCAGGTTAAATAATTACAAGTATAATTCTAAAATAAACCAAATGTGTAAGGTCCTCTAGTCAACATCCCTACAACCCCGTTGATCAAGACACGACTCACATGAAGCCGCTTGAAACTGCATAAAGGAGGAATCCTCCTCATTCTCATAAAAGTTCGGCTCCGCTTCGCAGCATCGCCATCATCTAAAACTCAAACAAGTCTGGTTGGTGTGTACAACACCGTCTCATAACGTGGGAATGAGTGATCAACTCAGTGGAACAATAAAGCATAGGTTAACATGTTATCAACTCAGTCAAGCAGTAATGATAAAGTAGTGTAATCAAACACTCCTAACTACTCTTATTAATGCAAGTATGAATGCAGTCATGATGTTTGCCCCTCACCACACACTCCCTCATGCGACACCATCTTACGTTCGCGGCATGCTTGCATTCCTCAGTGTTCCACATCTTCCAGGCACATGCAATGCATGATGAGCATGATTACCGAGTTGTTATTAGTCCATTTCAAACAGCAGTATTGGGAAACTAAGGTACCTCCCTTGTATCATTCTCAAACATAATCCATTCTAAGGTCGTCAAACCTAGATAATCTTATACAATATTATGGTTCGAGAGGCATTGCGAAGGCATCGCAAAAGGCTCGTTATGCATCAGCACAGATACAGATCTCACCATATGCGGCTCAATTACTGGCCATCAGCTCGAATACAGGTCTCACTGTACTCGGCTCAATCGCTGGCCGTCAGCTCGAATACAGGTCTCACCATACTCGACTCAACTCATGCACTAGTTGTTGCGAAGGGCTCGTCGCCAATCACAGATTGTAGAGTATACTCAAAAACACTATGAAGGGCTCACCGCCCGTCAGCACGAATACAGGTCTCACCGTATTCAGCTCTCGCCGTAGGTGTTGACAGCTCGAATATAGTGTCCCATACCACCTTATTTGGCTCACGAGTCTGGTTGCTCAATGGTCACTACGGGGAGGCACGTGGCTCCAGCGTAGGCCAACAGCTAGACCACGGTGTCCCATACAATCATGTCCGGTTCATGAGTCTTAGCGGATTGAGATACCATAGTTAACGGGGTTTCCACTGGTAAGTTTGGTACCTTAGGTTTAAGCAGTAGCGTCTAAACATGGTGAACATACATAAGATAGATTGGGTTACTTGATGAGCTCGACTAGCACGAGCACCCGTTGAGTTGTACGACATGAAGTGCATAAGCACTTCATGTGGCCTAACCACTGCCGACAAGCAACGCACGACTCGGGTTCGTCAAACACGTCCTACGTGGTGAATGAATCTTAGCCACGAATTCGATCCCATTACCAACTGCCTGGACTATACAATAGCCCCAATCACATTCAATTGTAGATAGGTAAAGCAATAATGGATCAAGATTCAAATCATACAATCAAAGTCTGATAACATCCGCTTAGGACTGCCAGGGCTGTTGCACACACTCGTTACACCACTCCCCCATCACCCTTCACGGCTCTGATGGAATACAACATAACGATGAATTTAAACATATGCATTATACAGATAAAATCATACAATCAGTTGAGCATGTTATGAAGTACAACATAAGCATGAGTTTGTACATGTTCAATTCCTAATCACACAGATATCTAAAGAAATCATACACATAGTTAAAAAAGTTGAGAATCATATCTCAACACCCTTATACATTACAATTTACTAACTACTACTCATTCAGACATTTCAACAAACACTTTAAACTACATACATCAACATACATGACATATGTTGATCACATAGGCATTAGGCCAACTCCTTTCACTAGGGAGTTGCCCCAATTATAACACACATACACCCACAACGGATAATCATGGTAAGCATGAATCCAAGTTCCATATTCATTCAGTCATTTCCATGAATACTTGGGCCACACATTATAACATATATAGTGTATATTAGCCGTGGCGTGATTTAGTGCAAATCCTTTCGTCAAAGGGTTATCGCCAATACAACAATCATATATCCATGACAATTAGTCATGGCGAGCACGGATGAGAATTCTATACTCATTCAGTCATTTTCACAAACACTTAGAATACACTATTTTCACATACATAGTGTATATTAGCAAAACATATATTAGGGCGAGTCCTTTCGCCAAACAAGTATTTTACGCATATATAATATGTTCATATAGCAAATAATCATGACAAACACATTTCCAAAATTTATACGTATACGGTACTTTCTAGAATACACTATTTCAACATACATAGTGTATATTAGCAAAACATGTATTAGGGCGAGTCCTTTCGCTAAACAAGTATTTTACACATATATAATATGTTCATACAGCAAATAATCATAGCAAACACATTTTCAAAATTTATACGTATACGGTACTTTCTAGAATACACTATTTCAACATACATAGTGTATATTAGCAAAACATGTATTAGGGCGAGTCCTTTCGCCAAATAAGTATTTTATCCACATATAATATATTCATACAACAAATAATCATGGCAAACACATTTCCAAAATTTATACGTATACGGTACTTTCTACAAATACCTAGAGTATGTAAAATTTCATATTCTTCATCTTTAATCGAAACGGAAAACAGACAGCACTTTGTACATGTGCAATTGCATGCAAATCATAAATCTATCATTATCTGACATTGAAAGTGTTGAAAACCATAACCTATATATCTAAAGTCTGCACCTTTTATCGTAGAATCGTAACGAATACGATAGGTTTGCTAAGCTTCCGTATTCGGCAGATTGGTAACTTATAGAACGAAATAGGTTAACTATTTCATAACCTACAGCCTTTATAACCCCAAAACAGATTAGGTTTAGGGTTTCTTACCTAGGAATGGAGCCGGAATCGTCGAGAAAGCGATTAGATAAGGGTGGTTGTGCTTGCATAACGGAAGGGAAGCATGACAGGGAGATCCTCCCACAACTCCCACACTTTTCTCTCTTTCTCTCTTCTCAATCTCAAATTCTTATGGCTGAATGAGAGAGGGTTTTAAGGTCCTTATATAGCCTAAAAACTCTCCAAAATAGACTCCAGATTAAGGTATACTTGGGCTATAGCCAAAGTGGACCTGTTTCAGCTCAACGGAGGACTTCTGGCGGCCCCCCTTGAGCCAAAGGTCGGACTTAAGCTCACCAACCTTGGATCTAGGTCGAGTTAAGTTTTTGTTTCAGTTGGGTTCCCAGATCATGCGTGGCGGACCAGTTTCAATTCAACGGTCAGTGGCTCTCGATCTGAATTTCTAAGTACATGGATATGTTTATGAAATTTTTCCTGATCCGATGGTGTATTTGGGTCAGATTCTGATGGTCTGGTTGCTTACAAAATGTCCACAAGTAACAAGTCTCAGATTACTATTTGAGATATTTATTTATAAAGAAAACCAAGAGTTCTCACACTCCTCGCTCCAGACTCAAGCGAACAGCCGTGGGACACTGTCTGGATTTGATTTCTGAGATGGTTGTCAAGCACAGTAAGGTGGTCCTAAGTCTATAACTTCGCATTATTCGTACTCCCGATGTGCAGTCCAGATCTAATACGGAGTTTTAATGTGCTCCCAAGAGCAGTCGGATAATGAGTTTGATCCTAGATTTTATAGTAACCTAGCATCAATGATTCTACAAGTTTGGGGTCTTACGGATCGTATTTAAAGTGATTCTAGCAAATTTCATGGCTAATCTAGTTTAGCACTTAGTTAACTTTGTCAATTTTCTAAAGGATTTAGTCCTGTAAGATTTCTGTCTAAGGTGGTGCCTGGGCCTTTGTAGTTTGTATATAAAGTGATCCAAGTTATAATACTTAGCTAGTTTAAGATAATGTCTAGGGTGAAAGTACTTAGAAAAATTGAAAGAACAAGGTGGCGAAGGGTGGGATCCATGAAGGAAATGGGTTCAAAAGCGGCTTTAGACTTTGGGATTGAGTTCTGACAAGTTAATAAGGTGTCAGGAGTGACTCATTGCCTAAGGACGTCTAATTCCAAATTGGCAAAAATTCGGGATGTTACAATCAATCACCTCAAGCAAGTACAACCACCCCTCCCCTAAAGTCAACTTTCTCTTACTACCAAGTATACCCATCACTTACCTATCACTCCCCATCACTCCATCATCCATCCCTCTCTCTCTCTCTCTCTCCTTACAACCCTCTCTCTCTCTTTCTCAAACCCATCTCCCAAGTAACCCCACCATGAAAGCAAACGTCCAAGGAAGAGAAGCTTTGTGTGGCCCACTCCCTACCACCCAATCCAACCCTTTAAAGCTGATCTCAACCATTAGATCGACCCCCTTGGAGCATTAAAGCCTATAGGCGGAAGGAGGAAGGAAGGAATTCGAGGTGGGTGATTTTTGGTTTGGATTTGATGATTTGAGGGCCCACACATGGTGGGACCCATCTCGATGTATGCATTGTATAAGGGGGGCCCATAGTGGTGGGGTCCCTCCCCTTCTCACATCTCTCTCTCTCTCTCTCTCTCTCTCTCTCTCTCTCTCTCTCTCTCTCTCTTTCTTCCTTCTTTGTGATGGAGTGTGGTCCACCGGATCCTGCCGCCCATGGGGCCCATATTACTACATCCGGCGGCTAGCTGGATAGTCCAGCATCGTTGGAACCATCCAGACAAAACAGATGAAAGGAAAAAATAAATATTAGCTTCTTCTAAGCTTGTGGGTCCCACACGTGTGGACCCACCTGCCACATGGGGCCCCTCTATGTTGTATATACCATCTGCACCGTCCATTTAGACGGTGCTATGCAAACCCACGTGATGTGTGTGTTGTCTGCACCATCCATCTGACGGTGATGTGTGGACAACCATGATGTATGTTTTCATCCCACACCGTCCATCTGGACGGGAGGTGTGGGATCACCATGATGTATGTGTTTCATTCATACCATCCACCATCCAGACCCCTGGACAGTGGAGCCCACCTTAATATATATAAATCTAACCGTCCAATCCATGGATGGTGGTACCACCTGATACATGTGTTGTATCCTAATCATTCATTCACCTGGATGTGGTTGGCTAGTGCAAACCAGCTATTTAGCTGCAGTGATGTCACCAGTTCTGTGGTCCCATCGTGAAGTATGTTTTATATCCAACCGTCCATCATCTGTTGGACGAGGTTTGGATGCAGGTGGGCCACCCACGTGGCAACACACCATGATATATGTGCTTATCTTCACCGTCCATCCAACAGCAATATAGCTGTTGGACTGATGTCAGTAAGATTTGTGGGTCCCACCTTGGTTGTATGTATTGTATATCCACCACCCATCCATTTGATGTGGCCCACCTCTACTAGATTTGATCCACACCGTCTGTCCAGATGGCGGGCCACCACGTGGACCCATCTGGGAATCAAATTGGCTAGTATACCTCACACCAGTAGCTTGCTGTTGCTGTGCCACATCAACAAGTGGTGTGGGGCCACCGTAATGTACGTGTTTCATCCCCGCTAAGGGACCCACGTGAGATGTAAGTGTTTTATCCCAGCCGTCCACCTGTGTTGCCAGTGTGGACACCACCATGATGTATTTATTTCATCCACACCGTCCAGATTGTGTTGGACAGTGTCAGACAATGTCTAGTGCTGGACAATCTTTGGACGGTGCTAAACAATGTTTGAACAATGCTGATTTACGTAGACAATGTTTGGACAGTGCTGATTTACATAAACAATTTTTGGACAGTGCTAATTTACCTGGACAATATTTGGACAGTGCTGTCCAATGTTTGGATGATACTGATTTACATGGATAGTGTTTGGACGATGCTATCCAATGTTTGGACAGTGTTGATTTACATAGACAATGTTTGGGTGGTGCTGATCATCATTAGGGTGCCATGTGCCCCATAAAATGATAGTGTATAGTGATACATATGTTACACCTGCAACTAGTAAAATGATTTTTGGTGTGGTCCAAGCTCATTTGAGGCCTATTGGTGCGACCCATCCATGAGACTCATCATGATGTATCTTTGGCCCATGAGCAGGGCCCACCTGTTGCGTATTTATGGCCCATTGGTGCAGCCCATCCATGAGGCCCATCACAATGTATCTTTAGCCCATGAGCGGGGCCCACCTGTTGCGTATTTATGGCCCATTGGTGCGGCCCATTGATGTGGCCCACTTGATGTATATTGAGGCCCATGGGTCGTAGCCCATTATGATGTATTTGAGGCCCATGGGTTATGGCCCTTGGTGATGTGAATTAGGCCTGTGTATGCGGCCCACCGTGATGTATGTATTGTATATCTATGTCGTCCATTCGTGCGGCCCGCCGTGTTGTATGTATTGTATATCTATGCTGTCCATTCTTGTGGTCCGCCATGTTGTATGTATTCTATATCTATATTGTCCATTTGTGTAGCCCGCCATGATGTAGTATTGTATATCTATGTCGTCCATTTGTGCAACCCACCGTGATGTATATATTATATATCCATGTCGTCCATTCGTGTGGCTCGCCGTGATGTATGTATTGTATATCCATGCTGTCCATTTCTGCAGTTGCAGTGATGTATTTGCGGCCTATATGATGGGGCCCAATGTGGTATATTTGTGGCCCATTGATGAGGCCCAAAGTGATGTACTCATGGCCCCATGTGGTGAGGCCCAATGTGATGTTTATACGACCATGTGTGAGGCCCGATGTATTGTATATGAGGACCATATGATGAGGCCCATTGTGATGTATTTTCAGCCCATTTGGTAGAGCCTATTGTGATGTATTTTTGGCCCATTTGGTAAGGCCCAATGAGACGTATTTTTTGGCCCATATATTGCGGCCCATTTGACATATATGGGGCCCATGTATTGCAGCCCATTGTGATGTACATGAGGTCCATGAGCGAGGCCCAATGTGATGCATATGCAGCCCATAAGAGAGGCCCATCATGATGTCTATCCCTTGAGAGAGACCCATGGTGATGTATATTGGGCCATTGTGTGAGGCCATGGACCCACTATATGTTTGGCTTTATGTGGACCACTCCTTGGGATCAATGTTAGTTGAATGTCCACATTAATGGGCAATGATGGTTAAATGTCCACATTGTGACCTTCCCATGGGCCATGTTCGACCTATTCTCACCGATTTCGATTGATGAGGTTGATTGTCGAGGCCGATTGTATAGGCCGATTATCGATGCTGATTATGGGTGTCAGTTGTCGATATCAATTATGAGTATGTGACAACATAACGTATGATAAATGCCCATATGCATCATCTACATGTTTGTTATGAGATGTGATTGACTACTGCATATGTCATTGGGCAGGTTGTTATGAGACTCCCTGATAAGTGGAGATTATCTCACATGAGCGCACTGTATGTGAAGGATTGATGCATCATTGGATTGTATGATTCATGCATCTTGCATTATGTGTTGTGATTACTGTACGCCCTAGCTACATCAAGGCCATAGCCTCCACAGTCATGTCTTGGATGGTCAGATGGGACACCAAAAATCTATTACTAGCATTGGGCCACTATAGATGGCCCTGGGTGAAAATCCCTAAACCCTATTGGTACCAGAGGATGCCCCAACATTGAGACCGAGTGGATACATGAGCGCCTGAGTGCCGAATACTAGGAGGCTGCGTCTCCCACTGTGTTATGGTCAGTTGGGAAGGGGTGGTGGCCTTACCCACCCGAGGGTAGTGGGCATATCTAGGCTGAGTTTGACCAGCTCGTGAATGGGTCCGCTATCAACATGCCAGTAGATATTGGCTAACTACTGGCCAGGCTAATAGTGAGGTCTCTTCCACTTGCATGGTTGAGTGTCCAGTGGGCGGTAATTGCATGTAGAGTGTACTAGACCCTGGTGATGATCCCAGAGATGTATGGTATTGATATGTGGACTTATTGAGTAAGAGTTTTATACTCAGCATCTTACTTATTCATTCATTCACTATCTACTCGGGCTGGTGGTGTACAACTAATTTAATATGTGTACTTTCGTAATGGCCAGGATTTCGGTTAGGCGCGCGACTAACCTGAGATCAGGAGTCTACCACATTGAGTCTGGCTATCTAAATTTAGGTATGGGACTGGTTTGGATAGAAGTCTTTTCTAATGGACCCCATAGCCTGCGATACTACGTACTATCATCACGACTTTATACTCACGCATGGTCATTCCATTCGCATCGTATATTGCATTATATCCGCGACATATGGCATTTTGGGTTACTATGTTTCTGCATTTATATGGCCTAGATACGACTGACGATATTCGTGAACTCATCAGGAATTGTATATTGCATTGCATCCTCGACATCTGATATTGGGCTCTTTATGACTCCTCATTTGCATAGCTAATTTGTATTGCATACTCTAATATTGTATGATTCATAGACTTGTCAGTATTTCCGCTTACTCTAATATCGTATGATTCACGATCTTGCCAGTATTTCCGATATTGTATGATTATGGCATCGTATTGAATACTTGGCACTTACCTTGTCCACACACTTTCACCACCCTCTAAGCTTTCTATAAGCTTATGCACGATAGATGCGTGCAAGTGGCGTTAGGTCCCAGCAGCATTGAGCTTGGAGCGTGCAACTGTCTTCTGGAGCTTCGATTTTTTATATATGTATTTTCCTTTTAACATTGTATTCAAATGTTTATATTAGTGGATATGTGATGATGATGTTGCCTTTGTGATTTGGGTAAACTTGTGGTTATGCTTATTATGAGTTAAATGTACGTTGGAAAATCCTCCTTCTAGGATCACAGGATCGGAATCTGGCATATGGGCACTGGGAGCCAAGAATGGGTTACTACAGAGGTTGTCAGCACCGGATTTGGCGATCGAGAATTTTGTGAACCCGGTTTTCGAGTTTGGGGTATGACAAAGATGGTCAGAAATATGGAGAAGAATGGGAGATAGAGTAGTAAGGTGGCACAAGGAGGCAAGATCGAGCCATTGGCGGCCCAAATGGGCTAGCAAAACCCACCACCATGCCCATCACGTTGCCTAAAGGGGCATTTTGCAAGCCAAGAAGGGGGTAGCAGCCATTGGTGGCCCAAATGGGCTAATAAAAACCCACCACATTACCAATATTACAGGCCACCAACAAAAGGGGCAGCAATTAGTGCTGTCACCACCGGACCGACGCTCCACCACCCCCCGAGACAGGTAGGCGCAGTGTTGCCATGGGCCAGGCTCGCCGCCGTCCCCTTTCCCTCTCACGCAAGTGGCGTGGTCGCGCCTACTACCGCGGCACCGCCGCCATGGAGGGTAGCAGCCTGTGCGACCACCGCCGCATTCGCGGCGTCACGCCATCGGAGGGCAGCACCTCACCTTCCTTTGCACTAGAGTTGCATGTGGGGCCTCCCTTAAACCCATAAAACACTCTCATTTTCTTTCATTTCTCTCATGCCCTAACCCCTACAACCCCATTTTCCTCCATTTCTTTCAAACCTTCATTCCCCCAAATCTCATCTTCTTAAAACCCATTTCCTTTTCTTTTACAAAATCCATTTCCAAATCCCAACTCTCACCTCTTCTCCACATCCCTTCTCCATCTCAACAACCCATTCTCAATCTTTTAATCTCTCTCAACACATCTTCAAAAAAAAAAAAAAAAAAACCCTCTTCTTCTTCTTGAATCTCATTTTCAAAAACCTATCTCTACAATCCATTCCTCATCCTAACTCCTCTCTCAATACATCACTCTATCCTACATTTCCTTAAATCCATCTTCTCAAATCTCCATAACCTCTTCATTCTCCTTTCTCTTCTCCTTTCAAGGACCTATCTTTAAAATCTCTACCACTCATTTCATTCCCTCATTTTCATTTCTTCAACCCATTCTAATCTCTACAACCCATTTCAACCCATCTTCTCAAATCTCTTATCCTTCACTTCTTTAACTCATCACAAACCATCTCTACTACCCATTGCCCATCTCAACCATATTCAAAACCTATTCTCTTCAAACATAACCCTAAAACCCTTCCATTTTCTAAACCCATTAAAACTCATCCCTCCAACCACACACTCCAAAGCCTACCTCAAATACCCAAACCCCAAAGCCTTAGGGAAGATGGCCCTAGTTGGATCCATTGCTTCATTCTTTTCCTTCTCCTTGATCCTTTCCCTCATGGGAAAGAGGAGAGCGACTTCCGATGAGGCGGGGTCAAGTCACGGTTGAAAAGGCCAAGCTATATGTCCTAGAGGGGGGGTGAATAGGACTATGCCAAATTAAAATAAAATCAGCGGAATAAAATAAATCAATAGCCTTACAATTATAAATCAATTCACAATGTTGAAATCAAATCACCTTAATAAATAAGTATTTAGAGATTGATACAAATTTAGTTCTAAGGACAACCTTACACCATAATAAACAAGGGCTTATGGTAGGACAACCTTATTTCTAGAACGTCTTTTGGATCAAGAACTTAATTTTAATAGAAATAAATGAATAACAAAGAATTGAAATTAAATGTAGAAATATAGATCTAATTTATTACAACAATCCCCACACTTGCTTGAAATGTAAATTCTTACAACATTCACATCCACATGTACATTCCACACAATTGAATGATAAAAGATATGAAAATTAAGCAAGCATTCAATCCACAAGACAGAGTTATAGTGGTTCGCCTGTGTATATACTAACTGTTTTTCAACAGCCACACAGAATGCTACTCCACTCCTAATATCCTCACACAGGAGATATTAGCGTTTACTATCAAATAGGTTTTCACAGGTTCACCCAAAACCTTTACAATTACGTCTTTTTCACTTGGGCTTACACAATTCAAAAACCCCTCTTTTCTGAGTTTTCTGGTTCTCTTCAGATAACCAATACAATGAGATTTTTCTGGCTTAACCTCAAATAAAACCAAAAGAAATGAAATTTTACAGAATTGTAAAATACTTGGATTTCTCCTTTTCGTAGCAGCCCGGTAGAACCAATCGGAGTAGATGATTGAATGTCAAAGTTCAATTTCCAATACTCACTTTAATATGGTTATAAGTTCTAATATATTTTAGATTTTAACCAGTTGGGCGTAGCTATATTTGATTTTGATTCTAAGAAGAAGGAATAAGGTAATTCATCTTTTCAAATAAGATTGGAATATAGAAACAAAATGAAATTAAATAAGCTAGCAAAAAGAGAAAGCAATTATGCACAAAATAGCTTAAAAACAAACGCAAACTTATCTCAGAGTAGAGCCTTAAAAATATTATGAATTGCATTCTAAAACTCTAAAATTCGTGCTCAATTTATAGAAGCAAAAATCTCATCTGCGACTGGTCTTAAGAACCTTCGACTGGTCGTAGCCCTAACGAATATTTGAAATAAGGAGCGCGATTTTTTAAAGCCGTTCCACGATTGGTCTTAGAGAACCTACGACCGGTCGTGGGTCACCTACGACTGGTCGTAGCTCTCTATGACTGGTCGTAGGACCATAGAATTGCTTGCTGGACTTTAAGTCGTAGACTTACGACTGGTCGTGATCGAGTCGAAGTCATTCCTACGACCGGTCGAAGGACTACCAGGACTGGTCATAGGTGTACCAAAAAATTCTGAAAATTCTCAGCAACTTAGGACTGGTCGTGAAATTTCTTGGACTGGTCAAGTCAATGCCAGGACTGGTCGAATAGGTGCTAGGACTAGTCTTAGAACAGACCAAAAACCTATTAAAGATATAATTAAGTTATGTATCCGAAATGACCTACTCTAAGGTCAACCTAATGGTTATTCAAACCTGAAACATGTCGTATGGACATTGAACTTCAACCATTCAACGAATGTAGACATTTGAACCTTATCAAGCTTGAGATCTTGAACTTGTTGTAGCTTTAATCTTAAAATCTTCATCAGCTTGAAAGCTACTTCATGCGTTGCTCTTGAGTCTTGAAGTTGTTTCTTAAGTCTTGAACTTCAACATTGTAGCTTTGAACATTGATAGGTTGATGAAGTACACTTTGTATTTCTTGAAGACATCCAATGTCATGAAGTGTTGATGTAGTGTCTTGAACACATATAAATTATCATACAAACACAAGACATAGATAGATGTTTTAACACATCAAAATTTGACAACCAAAGGAGCATGAGATCATAGCACTTACAATGGTCAAGGGACGAAGAAAGTGAGTGAGCCGCGTTTGACGTCGCCTCCCAATGAAGTGGGGCCAAGCCGGGAGAAGCGCTTGAAACAGATTCACAACGAGCAATCTACAATGTCTCCTTCCGCACTAACCAAAATCGAGCTAAGAAGATTCCGGAACTAGAAAGTTATATTAAAAGTCTCTGTTGAAGAAAAACTATTCAGCAAATTTGAATTGCTCGATCATCTCCTACCCAACGAGTGGGCATACATGTTCGAGGGTACTTACCGGTCCGATGCGGGCCTAATGAGGGTATTCTACGCCCGGATCCATAAGCCGAGTCTCGATCCCTTGAGATTCGACATCCCCTACAGCAGACAGAGGGTTCATATCGATGTAGAGGCCATCTTATGGATACTTGGCGCGCCCCTGTGAAAGGTGCATGTCGAAGAGAAGAATATGAAGGAGAAGCGGAACCAGGACGAGCACATCAGGCACTTGTGTGGTAAACTCATCAAATGGAGACGCAATAGTAGTATACGCGCTTCATACTTGACCACTCAGTATCGGTTGCTCCACCATGTTTGCACGTACAACGTATACCTGAGGACGAGCAACTGTACTAAGTGCTCCTGCTATATGATCGAGTTCCTTTACCAAGTGGGCCACTGAGAAGACATATGCCTCCCTACCGTGGTTCTTATCCAAATAATAAAAGCAGTTACAATGACTCGAAAGATGTTAAGGCTCTCTTTTGGTCATCTAATTTGTAAGATGGCTTGACAGTTCGGGTTTAAGGGATCTAATGGAGACCCCGAGCTAGTGAAAGTCATCATCTAAGACACTCTCAAGCACATGAACGTAGGCTCAAAGTAGCGGATGGCTCTGTTCGAAGAGTTTGGGGATGAAGCTGAAGAAGAAGAAGAAGGGGAGGAGAGTGAAAAAGGAAACGAAGACGAAGAGTAGGCTGGAGCCAAGGGAGAAGGGATAGGCAAAGAATCCCTTGCCCTGCAGGAGATGCAAGAGCGCCTGGATGCGCTTGAGGCCAGGCTAGATAGGAAGGAGAAATTGAGCAAGAAACTATACCACACAATTAAAGTGATCTTGTGCTAAGTGCAGAAGGAGGGAGCACCCCCTCCTTCGCCTAACTCCGAGGGTCAATAGGCCCTAATTCTAGCTATCATAGTCTTATTAGGATTAGAGAAGTTTAATGCTCTTTTCTTTCTTATTGCTCACGTATGGTAGTACTTTGTAATTGAAGTCTTACTTCTTATCTATGTTGTGTGTGCTAGAGCTCTTTATTACGTCAATTTTGTCGGTCGATGTAATGTAAAGCCTCATAATATGAATGAAATGTTGTAGTTATAAAATTTGTGCTAATGGATGATTGAGCGTGCTAAGCCTTGTGATGATTTCTTACCTCATGAAAGTGAATCAAAAATTTGTTGCCACGCGATACCACATAACTCCTTAATCTTAACTAATGCGCTTTGTGTTGGATATAGGGAATGCCTCCCAAGAGTAATCGGACCATGATAAGTCTTGCACATGACGGATTGGTAGACGGGGCCCCTCCCCCGAACGATAGCCAACATGGCCCTAGCTTGGGTCGAGATAGCGAGGCATTGCCGGACTCACAACTGACCACTGGCACTACAGATGGACTGAGCCGAATGTGCCACCAGTTCTAAGGCAGAACATGCCTCATCTTCAGCACCGCTAGTACCTCAGGCAGCCCCGCACCAAAATATGATGGGGCAGATGTTGCTTCTAATGCGACAACAACAACAGGCCCTCGTAGCGATAGCGGGGGCCATTGTGCAAAACATGAGCATGGCCCCACCAGTTCAACATGTGCCAACCCCCGGGATAACAGCCGCATGTGGGATGTTTAAGCGCTTCCAACACCTTTGGTCTCCCACATTTGCGAGCACCCATTGGCTCGTGGAGGCCGAGTATTGGCTCAATCGAATATCAAAGATGATAGCACCACTACACTGCTCTGAGGCAGAGCAAGTAGAACTCGTCACCTATGGATTCGAAAAGGAGGCCGGCATGTGGTAGGACAATGTTCTAAGGACTATCCCAACGAGATTTGTGTGGACATGGGACGAGTTCGAGATGTGCTTTTATGAGAAGTATTACCCTCTTACTTATCACAATGAGAAAGAGGGCAAATTCCTCTACCTCAAATAGGGAGGAATGACGATAGTGGAATACGAAAACCACTTCACGGAGCTGTCCAGATATGCTCCCCTAATCATGGCTAATGAGCCAATGAAGATAAGGCAGTTCTCTAAGGGTCTGCGGGCTGACATCAACACTAAGATATGTTGTGCTAGCATCCATACATATGCCAACCTGGTAAACATGTCCTTACGATCTGAGCAGGATGGTGAGCGGGTGTCTCGAGCATGTTTACAAATGGGCCCGAGGCCTAGGACTGAATTACAAACTCATGCGCTTCTCGGTAAGAGGCCACAAGTGAACTCGCCTCCAAGGCTAATGGCTTCGCTAGCCCAATAGAGGCTGTCTGATCGTTGTGCACCTACTGCGATGGGGTGGGCCACACTGCCCCTTTCTGCTTCACCAAAATGAGGGACAATGGCTACGCGCTGCCCCAAAGGATCAACCGCCAACTCACGCACACTATTACAGCCCCTGTTCTGTGAGCTGTGGCACCAGCGTAGCAATTTAATTGGCCTCCTACATACCAAAATAGTCCGCCCAACGGCCCAAACAGTGTTGCCTAAGCATCCGCAACAAGCATGTGTATATGCATTGGCCGCTGAGGCAACTAATTCCGCGGTTATAGTACCATAAGCATTTGAAGTCATAGCCCACATCCAAGGTATACCTGTATTCCTTTTAGTGGACAATAGGTCAACTGTTTCTTTGGTATCATGCTCCACTGTCAAGCATGTAGAGTTGGACACCATCCCTATGCCTAGGGTGAGGGTCATTGCTACACCGGGGACCTTCTCAGACGTCAGTAAACTCTGTAGGGGTTACCCTATAGATTTAGGGAGCAGAGTGGTGCACACTGACCTGATTGTAACCAAGATTTACCATTACAAAGTCATCCTCGGAATGGATTGGCTCACCAAGATGAAGGCGGAAATTGACTGTGAGACTAGATTGGTGACTGCCCGTGGGCCTGAGGGCACATCCTTCACCTTCCTAGTTCAGGTCAGTCACCCCTTCTAGATCTGTTGATATGCTTCCCTATTAGAGGATTGTGATAGTCCGTCACTTGGGGCCACACCAGTGGTCCAAGAGTTCGTGGATGTGTTCAAGACAATCCCTGGATTGCCTCCTCAACACGAGATCAACTTTACTATCGACCTTATGCCGGGCGCAACGTCCATCTCTTTGCCTACCTATGCCTTCATGCGAGATGGAGGAGTTAAGGACCCAGATTGATGGCTTGTTAGAATCTGGCTTCATACAGTCGAGTGTATCACCTTGGGGAGTTTCGGTGTTATTTATAAAGAAGAAAGACGAATAACTACGACTGTGCATTGATTATCGTAGGCTGAACCACGTTACAGTGAAGAACAAGTATCCTCTACCCAGGATAGATAACCTGTTTGACCAACTGAAGGGGGCCCAGTACTTCTTCAAGATAGACTTGCAGTTTGGGTACCAGCAGTTGCGTGTCAGGAAGGAAGACGTCAGAAAATAGCTTTTAGGACCACTACCAAAAAAATGAGCAAAGGCTACGGATTATAGGAGATTTTAGCTACGGATATAAACTGTAGCTATATTGCTAAGGATTTAATCCATAGCTAAATACTCTAACCCCGTCTCACCAGCAGTACAAATTGATGGTCCGTGAGAAGCTCTATGGGGCCCACCACAATTTTTTTTTGTTTAATCTAAGCCATCCATCCATTTTGATAGCTCATTTTAAAGCATTAGCTCCAAAAAGTAGTAAATTGAAAGCTTAAGTGGACCACACCATAGGAAACAATGGAGATTAAGTGCCTTTTGTTGATTTGTGGTGTGGTTCATGTGAGCCTTCTATTTGCCTCATTTTTTTGGGAGAAATCCCTAAAAAATTTGTTGAATTGAATGGATGTCACAGATAAATGACACACATCATGGTGGGCCACACGGAGCCCCTAACATGACCGTTCGTCTCTAATGCGCATCCGCGCCCATAAAAAAATCAGTCCCGCTTGCTTTTTTCACTCTCGTGCCCACACTCGGAAATACATTTCTCCTCTAGCTCCTTACTCTCCATCTTCTCCCCACTTCTCTCTCTCTCTCTCTCACTGCCCATCCTCGGTGAGAGACTCATTCGGACGACTGACGTTGGCCGAGTGGTGTTCTAAGGCCCTCCCTGTCCACACACCACCTTCATTCCTCTCTCAATCACGACCTCCCTCTCTCTCTCTCTCTCTCTCTCTCTCTCTCTTTGAAGCTCAATTGAATCAGATTCACAAAGGCGAGGTATTTATCTCTCTCTCTCTCTCTCTCTCTCTCTCTCTCTCTCTCTCTCTCTCCCTCTTAATCTCTTCAATCTCAATGTTGATTTATGAATTTGGGGATTTTAGGGCTTACAGATTTGAATGTGGACCCTGAATTTGAGTTTTTCTGATTTTACAAATTGGGGATTTTGGGATTTTGGGAATCTAAGAATTTTTAGAATTAGGGATTTCACCTTCCAGATTTGAGAGAGTGATTTTGGTCTCAAGTATAGTTGGAATGGGGTTGGAGGAGTGGCTCCTTTGTGGCATTTGTTTGCTCCTTGTTTGTAATTGTTGTTGTTTGCACAGATATGAAGACAACCCCCTATTACCATAGCCTTCGTCCGCAGCCACCACCACTGTAATCCACTATTGCAACTTCTACACTCCACCAACGCCGCCACCTCCACCGATCGGTGCCAACATTTGCCCCATCAAGAGCTTGGACCATAAGTAATATCCCATTCTATGCATTTTTTTATTTGGGTTTTATTGTTTTGGTGTTAGATGATTTTTTTTTTTTTGGTGTTTGGATTTGATTTAGCGGTCGCTTGGATGCTGTAAAATCTGCAAGTTGTAAATCAATTGCTGGTAAATAGATTACAGGGCTTGTTTGGATGCTGAAATTTCCTGTAAATGCAGCTTGTAATTGATTTACAACTTTTACCTGCATTTGAAAATCTTCCATTGGTGAGCCCACATGCTGTGCTGGTCTGATGATCGAAACAATCTATGTTCTAGGTCCTATTTTATAAGTGGAATTATGAGCATTTTACATTGAATGCATGATCCTTTCCATCACTATGTGTAGATGAATTTAATAGATTGAAATTTCATGTGGCTCATGCTCGACTCCAGAAATCAAAGGTCAGGTGCATCATTGAAATGTGATTATGGGACCATAGCTTATTCATGGTACTTCAAAGAATATGAATAGTTAAAATTGTCAGAACACCTCAACATGTGGACTGTGAAGAGTTTGTTTCGGGTATGTTGTAACTTTGGATGGAATTCTTCCTTTTTTATATTAGTTTTTTTTATCTTTATTTATTTTTAGAGTTAGAACATTATTTATTTATTCTCGAGTGGTATACATTTGTTTATTTTCATGAGGCGTGTTATCTATTTTCTCAGTGCTACATCTTCCACCCTTGATGCATTTTGTTCTTGCATTATTCAGGGTTCTGTAAATCTTGTACGGTATGCCACCTGCTGGCAGTGTGAACATGAGTGGCGGCAGGATATTGTTGTCATTACAAAGTGGTTGTTAGGGATGTCTCCGGTATGCTTTCATGGATTTTCTGCTTTGGCATTAGAACTTGCTAAATTCTAATTTGCATGCATCGTTGATGTTTATATGACAATATTGGGATGCACTATAATGATTCTTTAGTTGTATGATTATACATTTAAACAATTGACCTATCGTACATATGAATTCATAAAGGATTCTTAATTGTTCAAGTCTTTTAATAGAAAAGTACTTCTCCCTTAAGAAAAAAAGAAAGTACCTTTTGCCTCTTTAAAAAAGAGGAAGTGCCTTTCTGATTTTAATATTTTCAATGATTTGTTATATTTAGAATTTGTTGAAACACATTAGCCTGATCTTCTCTTGCCATCCTGGGATTGTATGAAGCCTCACATCTCGCATCTTAGTTATCCGTTTTCAATTTGCTTCTTGAGCAACGTAAGCAGTCCTAGTTGTCCTACTTATTTATTTTTAGTCTATGTTTTGACTTCAAGTTAGATCTTGTATAAGTTGGCTAGGCTTGTGTCTAGCTCTACACTTAGCAGATTCTTTGAGAGGCCCCACTCATCTACGACGTTTCATGTAATCGGGACTGCTTTTTTTTTTTCTGACATTTTTGGCAAATATGAGGGTGATTATGATTCCTTACTATGACTACTAGGGGCTAGACTCCTGTTTTATAGTTCACTACCATCTCAAAATGATGATCTCTTTCACCATACACATGTATGGAAATTCAGACCAGCCAAACTACTGAGCCGATCTTGGATGGATCAGTAAGACTGAGCAGATGTTAATAACCATCTGACGTATGTTGGTGAATTGGTAATACTCGTTGTGTTTCTTTTAACCACCCACCAATCAGATGGCTAGGATTGCTAAATAGTGTGATTTTCAAGAAATCCTCCACCATAGTGTGCCCCACAGTTCAGATGGTTAGAATAGCAGTATGTGTGCCATGTTAAGGAGGATTAGGTAGTATGGGACATGGGATTAGGTGGTATGGAATTGCACTTGTTCTGTGCAAACTCCATCCAACGCTTGTACATGACCAAAGGATTGGATGAATCCAAGTATCATATCATCCAGTCCCAACAAAAGAGAAAGCATGTGATTTTTGGTGGAGATACACTGCAGCTTTCACAATTGGAATCCATTTTTCCAACAGGCCTTGAGAACTCAACAATCAAACTACCATTCCACAATTTGGGTTTTGATTTGTTGGGATTGTGTATTTGTTATTAGTGGTTTTTTTTTTTAATAATTTGCAAATGTGAATTCTTTGTGATTTTTGAATTTCCAGATTGCAGGGTGTATGGTTGCTCTACTTGGTAGTGGTGGCTACTCTACTGGCAGCAGTGTCGTTCTACTTTGTGATTTTGATTATTATTGTTGTTATTTTCTTAAAGCAAGATTCTCACTTGAAATTCATTCTACCAACAAATCCATTGTAAATAGGGAATTATAGTAGAGAAATCTCCATTCCAAGAACTCTTTAATTTTTCTAGAATGCTGTTGATTTCCTGATGTAATTAGACATAATAACTCTTTAGAATGATGCCATAAAGCATTTGATATATGTGAAAAAGTTGATTTTTATTTTATTTTATTTTATGAAGCTTCTAGATGTTTGATCTTGAAACAAAAACATAAAAACTGGATATGACTTTGTTGGATTTAGAACTCCGTGCATCAAAACAACCTTTATCTTGTTAACAAGCTTAGAATAAAGAAAATGGGAAAAAAGAAAGAAAATGACAATTCCTAAGTGACTATATGTGTGATGTTCATTTGATAGGCTTCTTCTCTAAACCTTAACTCAGATCTGTTGTGAAATAATTTGAACTGATCAGGTGATCATACAAACAGGGCAACTAGTGATTAGTTTGTAATAAATTATCAATTTTTTTTAGTCAGGAGGTTATGGTTCTAGTTTTGATTATCTTTTGCCAATAAAAAATGCACAGCCACCCATTTGTAAAGACTTAGAACTTATCTTTTCCTCTTCTTTTTCTTTCATTAAAGGTAAGAGCAGCATATTTGTTTGGTGTGGATGCTTGTTATCCAAACCCAAAGGCTTCTGAATGTCACATTAATGTGAAGGTACCTGTGTAGGGCAGAATTGGAAGTTTTCTTTGCAGGTAGCTAAGGAGGGTCTACCTGAAAAACTCCATTAACAGTTTGGTGTCGTCTGTGGGAAGCGAGATCATAGTCTTTTCCTACTCTACCATTAAAAACTACAATGGCTAGAGGGAAGAAGAAAACCCCAACCTCCCCAGTTGTAATCCCAGTTGCGCCTGACCACATGCTGCCCCAAGAACAACCAGAAAGCCATCGAGGCTCTTTCTCACAAGATCAGGCTAATTCCGGTTCCGGGAGGTAGGGTCAACGGTCTCGCGTAAAAGGAGGTTGATTAAACTCCCTCGAAAGGGAGGTCGGGATGTTGAGAGAGAACATGGGCTACATGAAGCAGATGCTAGAACAACTGCAGCCTCAGCTTGTGCAAAGGACTAACAGGGAGGATGAATAAATGGACAATAACCCTCTTCAACCTTCCTGTATGCGCACCCCCTCTCAGAGGAGCCAACAACATAACTCAGCCAAACCAACCCCATCTCATGTTTCGGAGACCATGGCCTTGCCCGCTTCCAATCTACACCACAAGCTAGACCGAAAGAAGTGCAACAAGGCCTCGATCGAGGCTATTGCTGAAAGCGGCGAACCCTGGGAGGCCGAGCTCAAAGAACTGTGAGATCAAATCAGAGACATGTAATAGGCCTACCGAACTACCACACCAACTCCAATGATGGCTATAACAGTGGAAACTGATCCTCCATTCACTTCCTGAAAGTGCCCTAGTTTGCCAATTAGCATGAGGATTGAGTCAATGAGTCAAGTGAGCCCCAAAGAAGATTGTTCAAGTCATTGCCTCAACTGGATGTGCACTCTGAGCTTGTCAAAGGTAAATTAAGCCTCACATCCCATGTCCCAAAACACAAAGGTATGTGAAGCCTTTAAAAACATTAGAACAACCTATGATCATATGTCCGTAAACTTAAATTTCAGAACAGGAAAATCTTCCAAGTTTTTCAGACTATATTCGATGATATCGAGTACTCATCAATGGCATCGAACACTCATGTTCGATGATATCAATAACCATTCGATATCATCGAATTAGGCCATTCTATGCCCTGCAACCACAAAGAATTTTGAACAATATTTTCAATAAATCGAAAAACATTTCGATGATATCGACATTCAAAAATCGATCAAATCGAATCAAAATCGATGATATCGAATTACCTTGAGCTTTGTCCAACAACTTTTGGAAAATGTCCATCTTCGATATCATCTGAATTCAAACTTTGATGATATCGAGATGAGTTCAATATCATCGAATTCGGTCAAGTTTTTGTCCAGCGAGCCTTAAAGGAAAATCACGTAGAAAGATTGAGGACTCGAAACCCTACTCGATGTCATCAGATTTCAAATCTCGATGATATTGAGGTTTATCGATGAGATCGAATCTAGACAAAACTATTCCAACAATCTTGCAAGGTAAGCCATATGGGAATAACCAAGGAATCGATGATGACTCGATATGATCGTAATTCAAATCGATGAAATCGACATATGATCGATGTTATCGAAATGAATCAAAAATTGTCTAGTAAGCTCTTTTGAAATTCATATGGAAATGATCAATGTATCGAGCATACTATCGATGAAAGCGGAATTCAAACTCCGATTACATCAACGCCAGCTCGATTGCATTGATCCTCTGCAAAAAGTTCCAGGGATATTCTTTAATGGAGTTCGTATCATCGAAGCAAGCCCGATGATATCGAACTCAGTCAAAATCTGACAACTTTATTACCATTGGAACTTTGTGTCTATTTAAGGAGAACTTATTCTTGGTTGATGTATTAAGAAAAAGAAAGAGAGCTTTGAGAGAGTAACTACATATCATCTAACCTAAGTCCTTTTTCTCATGGGAGTTCATCCTTCAATCCACTCTCATCATTGATATTCTATAGAGTGGATTGAGGAATAAACTTCCACATTCGAGGATCATCCAGCTACCACCTTAATGGCAAATCATTGAATTGGGATCCTCTAAATGCCTAAGACCTTAGAATCTCTCCATTACTTTAATAGGTAATATTCATTAGAGTAGATTCCAAGATAACCTTGACCCCAACCCGTCACCCTTATTGGTACATCATCAAGGGAGCCGAAGAATCTTCATCATCAAGGAGGAGATCTTTATCAATGTGCTTAACGGGGCTCACCTACTTATCTGTAAGTCATTAGAGTCCAGAGACCCTTTTGATCATTCCTTTTGTAGGTTTGGGTCAAAAGTGCTTCTCACCCCTTTTAAGTCCTCATAAGAGGCCTCCGACGGGAGAGTACGTGTGGGTGTTGCGTGTTAACCCTTACTCTTGTGTAGGGCATAAACTTAAGTCCTTAGTGTAGGTCCTTGACCTGTATGGCCTAAAAGTTAGGTTGCTTGAGTGGATCCTTTGCTCTTGTGTAGGGCATGAACTTTAGGGTCTTTATGTGGATCCTTGGCCTGTGTGGCCTAAAACCCTAGGTTCCTTGTGTGGACCCTTTGCTCTTATGTAGGGCATAAAACCTGGGTGTTGTGTGTTGACCCTTGCTCCTGTGAGGGGCATAAACTTGTGTCTCGTGGAGACATGTTAGGTACCTTATGTAGGTCCTAGAGTCTGCCTTATGTAGGTTGTACTGGTTTGAAATAAACATGAATTGAAACCTCTGTTAGTGAAATCCAGTATACTCAAGGGTTGAGTGCCTCCAGCAGGAGTGGAGCAGGCATATAGTCGAACCACTATAAAACGACTGTGTTTGAGATTGTTATTTGCATATTCTCTTATTGTGTATACTTTAAATGTCCACATGATGCATGATTATTTAGAACTGATAAGTATCACATCTCACACACAGTCACTCAGTACATCCATCATAGACTAAATTTATATACTGTTTAGATATTGAATAGTCTTGTGATTGGATCCTCTATTTGGCTTGGAAGCCATTAGATTTAAGTTGAAGATATCTTGATAAATTGTTATATTAGATCAAGATAATGGTAATGGGATTTTAAATTGTCATAAAATTTTATAAAGTCCTATTCACCCCCCTTTAGGACAGTTTGACCTATTCCTACTTCTACTAGAGCGGTCATTACCACAATTTCAATTGGTATCAGAGAGGGTCTCTCTTAAGGGCTTAACCGCCTAGAGAGTGATCTTGACTGAAGTTGTGAAATTATGGCCAACAAAGTGGGACTAGAGGGTACAAAAGGCAATACTGCAAGTATGTTCTCTGAAACTTTCAATCTTCTAAGTATTGCTAAATAGAATAAAGGTCAGAACAATTGCCTAGTAATCCATACTGCTTTTAAAGTTGGCAATAGTTCAAAATGGTACCTTGACAGTGGGTGCTCCAGACACATGACTGGTGACTAAACCCATTTTTGTGAGTATTCAGATTTTAATGGTGGGTCAGTCACGTTTAGATACGGGAGCTTCGCTATAGTAATTGGGCAAGGAACAATAGTTAGACCAGGACTTCCCAAAATTAAAAATGTTCTTTGTGTGGAAGGTCTAAAACATAATCTCCTTAGTATCTCACAAATATGCGACAAAGAACACTTGGTCACCTTCTCAAAAGATGTGTGTAGAATCTTAGATCATACAGGAAAATTCATTATGAAAGGTTTACGTACAAGTGACAGCTGTTATGCTATTGATAGTAGTAATGAGAATGTACTGTCCACAAAATGCCATATGGTTGTGAAAAGCGAGTCCAAACTATGACACCAAAGGCTGGGACATGTTCACTATCAAAACTTAGCAAGTTAAGTTCAAGAAATTTGGTAAGAGGCCTTCCCAAGTTTAGAAAGGAAGAAAAGATTGTATGTGGTGACTGTCTTAAGGGTAAACAGATAAAAGTCAGACACAGAAAGACAACCACCATAGTAACATCAAAGCCTTTGGACCTGCTACACATGGACCTAGTGGGTCCCACCAAAGTTGAAAGTCATGGTAGAAAAAGATACTTCTTAGTGGTAGTGGATGATTACTCCAATTTAGCCAGGTGGCTTTTCTTCAAGAAAAATCTGATGCTTTTGATGAATTTGTAGTTATGGCAAAGCGACTCTAAAATGAGAAAGGATACTGCGTAAATCGTATAAGGAGTGATCATGGTGATGAATTTGAAAATGAGTGATTTCAAAGATAATGTGATGAGAAAGGAATTCGCCATGAATTCTCAGCCCAAAAACTCCTCAGCAAAGTGGAGTTGTCAAAAGAAAGAATCGAGTACTGCAGGAAATGGGCTTAGTTATGCTGAATGGAAAGGATATGGCCAAAAGCTTCTGTGTAGAAGCAGTCAACACTCCTTGCTACATAATAAATAGAGTATATCTGAGGGTAGGCTTAAACAAAACACCATATGAGATATGGTACGAAAAATAACCTAGTGTGAAGTACTTCCGAATCTTTGGTAGTAAATGTTATATCCTAAAAGACAGAGAACACCTAGGTAAGTTTGAGTCTAAAAGTGTTGAAGGCATCTTCCTAGGATACGCCTTGAATAGTCGTGCCTATAGAGTATACAATCTAAGAACCCTCACCGTTCAAGAATCAGTTAATGTGGTGGTTAATGACCAACCTCATGAAGAAGAAAGTCCCTTGAATGAATTAGAAGATGATGTGGATTCATGCATTCTAGGTAAATCAGACAACAAAACTTTCACATCTAATGAAACTCAACCATCATCTAACATACCCATCATTAAGGATCACCCTCTAAATCAAATCATTGGAGATCCTAATGATGGTGTAAGAACTTGACGTCAGATAGAAAGTATTTACAGTCATTTTTACTTTACCTCAAAGATTGAGCTGAAGAATATTGTGGAAGCTCTTCAAGATGAATATTGG
The DNA here is from genome assembly GCA_030180095.1 of Magnolia changhungtana. Taxonomy (NCBI): domain Eukaryota; kingdom Viridiplantae; phylum Streptophyta; class Magnoliopsida; order Magnoliales; family Magnoliaceae; genus Magnolia; species Magnolia changhungtana. Next base: position 2,258,751 of record JASAUF010000674.1, on the reverse strand, counting down.
ATAAATGTTATATAAGAAGAACTTCAATAATTTCAGAGAAATGAGGTATGACAACTGTTTCCTAGACCACCTGACACAAATATCATCGGAACCAAATGAATCTTCAAGAATAAATCCAATGAATCTGGCAATGTGATTAGGAATAAAGCAAGATTGGTAGCTCAAGGATATTTACAGATAGAAGGCATTAACTTTGATGAAACATTTGCTCCTGTAGCTCTCCTTAAGTCAATCATGATTCTCATGTCAATTGCATGTGCGTTAAAATTTAAACTATTTCAAATGGATGTCAAAAGTGCATTTCTCAATGGGGTACTTGATGAAGAAGTCTATGTGGAAAAACCTAAGGGATTTTCAGACCCCAAGTATCCTCAACATGTCTATCGATTGAGCAAAGCACTTTATGACCTCAAAAAAGCACCACGTGCTTGGTATGAACGTTTGACATAATTTCTTTTGGACCATAAATTCTGTAGGGGTAGTGTCGATAAAACATTATTCACTCAAAAGATAGAGAATTCATTGCTCATTGCCCAGATCTATGTGGATGACATAGTCTTTGGTTCTACATGTGAAGATATTGCTCATAACTTTGCCGATGTCATGAAGTCTGAAAATGAAATGAGTATGGTCGGTGAGTTGAACTTCTTTTTAGGACTATAAGTGAAGCAATTACACAATGGGATCTTTGTATGTTAGACCAAGTATGCAAAAGATTTAGTAAAAATGTTTGGACTTGAATCTGGTCATACCTATCATACTCCCATGAGCACCACACTCAAACTCTCCAAAGATATAAATGGCAAAAGTGTGGATCAACATCTGTATCGAAGCATAATAGGAAGCCTATTATATTTAAATGCAAGTTGTCCAGATATATCATTTAGCATGGGAGCATGTACACGATGTCAAGCGGATCCTAAGGAATCTCATCTAACAGCAGTTAAAAGAATCATCAAGTATGTGGCTGGAACAACCTCTTTTGGTCTATGGTATCCATTCGAAACATCTACCATCATTGCTGGATATTCAAACGCCGATTGGGCTGAAAATTTAGATGATCACAAATCAACTAGTGGCGGCTGTTTTTATATTGGAAATTGTTTAGTATCTTCAAAGTAAGAAACAGAATTCAATATCCTTGTCCACTACCGAATCCGAATACATTTCTGCAGGTAGTTGCTGTGCTCAACTCCTATGGATGAAACAGATGCTACTGGATTATGGGATTGATCAGTCAACAATGACTCTCTTCTGTGATAACACTAGTTGCCCCAAACTCAGAAACCGAGCTCACAAAATTCCCGATCACTGAATCCCGCGCCAACAGCCCCCGTAATACCCCATTCTCGGCTCCCGGCACCCATACACCAGGTTCTGATCCTGGGATCTTACAAGGAGGATTTTTAACATGAATTTAATTCGCATTAAGTAAAACCATAAGCATAACCCACAAACAACAACCAATAACATCATCACAAATCCACTATGATAAAAAACTTTGAGTACAATCCTCATGAACGGAAATATAATGATAATAATAACAGAAACTTCTGAAGCTCGACTGCACGATCCTACTGCGACTAAGCTACGGGTGCATCCTGGCATCACCTGCACGTATCAATCATGTATAAGCTTATAGAAAGTTTAGTGGGTGGTGAGAGTGTGTACGCAATATAAGCGTGCTTAGAATGCAATATCAGAGAAATGCGGAATCATGTTGATAAGTCCATGAATACTAACATCCGTACCACAGCTATACAATGCAAGGCATGAAAGCTATCGGCCATACCAAGACCATGCAATGCAAGATGCAACTCAAGCATACCAGTCCTCAGGCAGCCATCACTAGAGCATTAAATATCAGTACAGTTCTCACACTAGACAATCACCGGGGTTTAGTACACTTCAAATGATATTGCCCCTTTCTCAGCCATGCAATCCAAGTGAGCGTAAGAAATTTCACTATCCGCCTGGCCAATAGTCTGTCAATGCGTATTTGGCATGTCAATAGCAGACCCATTTACAAGCTGATCATACTTTGCCTAGCAATGTCCCCTACCCTCAAGCGGGTAAGGCCACACCCCCTTCTAACCGACCACAACATAGTGGGAGATGCAGCCTCCTAGTATTCGGCCCTCATGCGCTCATATATCCACTCGGTCTCGACGTTGGAGTCATCCTCTAGTACCATTAGGTTTAAGTATTTTCACTCAGGGACATCTATGGTGCCTCGATGCTGGTAACAGTATTTCTAGTGTCTGATCCTGTCATCCACGATATGCCCGCAGAGGCCACAGCCCTGATGTTGTTAAGGCGTACAGTAATCATATTATACAAATTAGAGGTGCATGAATCACACTATCAGTCATGCAGCAATCCTGCACGTACCATGCGCTTATATGGGGCAACTCCGCCTATCAGGGGGTCCCATAAACAATCTACCCAAAGGCATATGCTATGATCAGTCACTCCTCATATTAAGCATTTATATAATGCGTATGAGCGTGAATCATGGAGCTATACTAAGCATGTTATGTGGTGATGAACTCCATTCATAACGAAGATGGGCCCAGATGGCCTACACACAAGTATGGGCTTAACAATGAGCCCTAGGGAGAGTTGCAATGCGGACATTTAACCATCAATGCTCTCACAATGTGGACATCAAACCATCATTGCTCCTAAGGCATGGCCCGCCATAAACATCATTATATACATCATGGTGGAATCACACATCGCAATGGACCTCATATACATCACATTCAGCCTCACACAAAGGCCTCACATACATCTCATTGGGCCTCACTCATGGTCCTTATATACATCACATTGGACTTTAACCCATGGGCCTTAAATACATCACAATGGGCCTTATGCGCATCAAGTGGGTCGCATCTCATGGGCCTCACCAATGAGCCTCATATATATCGAGTGGGTCGTATTAATGGGCCAATATACATCAAGTGGGCCGCATTATATGGGCCACACCAATGGGCCAATATACATCAAGTGGGCCACATCATATGGGCCGCACCTATGGGCCAATATACATCAAATGGGCTACATTATGTGAGTTGCACCAAAGGGCCAATATACATCGAGTGGGCGGCATCGCATGGGCCGCATCATCTACACCATTCGTCTATTTTTAGAGATAGTTTTAGTGCATTAACCAAAAAAATGGATCACATCAAAGGATCATTTGGACCATACCACAATTAATAATGGAGACCATGATTTCCATTGTTTAAACCTCACGGGGCCACCATAACATTTATTTTCCATCCAATCTGTTCATAAGGTCACAGAGACTTGAATTAAGAGGAAAAACAAATTTCATACTGATCCAAAACCTCTGTGCTCCTAAAAGGGTTTCAATGGTAGGCGTTCACTCCTCCGTTGTTTTCTGCAGTGTGGTCCACCTGATAGATCTATCTTATTTTTAATCTCAAGCCTTAAGACGAGCTTGCCAGTTAGATGGATGGTTTAGATGTAACACATACATAAGCAGGCCCCACAAAACTGCTGACGTCATGGGGCCCACTGATGGACGGTAAGGATGAAACACATATGTCATAGTGGGCCACAACGTCCTCAGCTGGACGATGTGAAGGAAACACATACACCATGGTGGTCCCACGTGCTGGATACAGCACGGTAGGCCCCACCTGACATTTGAATCTGCCTGATATATATATATATATATATATATATATATATATATATATATAATGGTGGACGGTGTGGATCAAAACCCACACGTGTCAGGTTGCACCGTCCCTGATGGATGGTGTAGATAAAACACTGACATCATGGTGGGGTCCACCATCAGATGGGTGGACGGACGGTTAGGATATGATACATATGTCATGATCGGACCTTCAATACAATAGATGTATTGCTGCTGGTGAAGGTACCCCAGTCAATTTGCTACCAGACAGGTGGGTCCCACGTGGGGCCCACCACATATATATACATATATATATATATATATATATATATATATATATATATATATATATATATATATATATATATTATTTAAAAAGGCCAGACCCCTTTAACGACCAAAGTCTAGCATCCAGGCCCTGGATGTCTGGACGGACGGTTTGGATATCAGAGGTGGGTACCACCAGATGGACCGGCGATGTAGATATACATACATCATGCGTGGGACCCACAGACCTGGATGATGTCACTTTAATAGCTGAATAGCCGTCCAGGGCTGCTGGACGTCCTAGACGGTCTGGATAATATGATATATATATATATATATATATATATATATATATATATATATATATATATATGTATCATATGTCATGGTGGTCCCACACGGGTGGGCCACAAGTGTTGGATTAAGCTGATATTTGTGCCTTCCCTGCATCCAGGCCGTCCACTAGATGGTGTGGATGATACATTATGATGGGATTTCCACCGTCCACATGACCGGACGATATGGATCTAATCCATTCATCATGGTGGGCCACAATAGGGAAAAAGGGAGAGAGAGAGAGAGAGAGAGATGTCGGTGTAGTGGAGGGACCCCGCCACTATTGGGCCCTCCCTTATACAATGCATACATCAAGTGGGTCCCACAACAAGTGGGCCCTTAAAACAAAAATCAACGGTGGATCACCCACCTATTGGCCTCCTTCTTTAGCTCCTTGAACTCTTAGGCTCCTTGGCTTTAATCTTGATGGAGGATGATGAAGATTGGACGGCTAAGATGGGAGATTAGGGTAGGGAAGTGAGCCACACTTAGGTTTAGCCTAGGAAGCTTGGACGTTGGATGCTCTCCTTGGGAGCTTGAGAGTGAAGAGAGAAATGAGAGAGAGAGAGAGAGAGAGAGAGAGAGAGAGAGAGAGAGAGAGAAGTGATGGGATGAAAAGAGATGGAGTGATGGGTGATGGGTGGAGTGATGGAGTTGTAAGAAAGGGATGGGTGGAGAGAGAGAGAGTTGACTTTGGCAATGGGAGAGATGGGTTGCTTGTACTTAACTTGTACTTGTGATAGGATGTGTACTTTGATTGATTGATATGACGTCTCATAAAGATTCCCTCTGTATTCGTCATGCGCGGCATTTCTTCAAAAAATACGCAGGCCCACAACTCCTAGCTAGGGTATCGCATTGGTGCACGAGACGCGACATTGGAACCGCGGCGACGGCGCAGTCACTAGGATATAAGTCTCAGGTCAAGCCGACATAGATATACAGGATGTGACTTAGGATCGTGCACAAATGCTGATTATAGGTCGCGAGTTGCCGAAATTCGATCGGGAGGACCGCGGAAGCCTACGAATCAGTACGGACTACAATACGGGTCTTATAAGTGCTATCGACATTTCAAAGAATCCTGTTCAACATTCTCGGACCAAGCATATTGACATTAGACATCATTTTATCAGAGAACTTGTTGAAGAAAAGATCATAGTGTTAGACTATGTGTCTACAGAAAATCAACTTACTGTATACTAACTAAACCTCTAGATGCAAACAGGTATAGCAATCTTCAGAAATCAATTAGATTATGTGCAAATTGATGACAAATCAAGTCGAACATGAACTGAATAGACATATCAGAGGACTATGGTCCTCTTATTTTTGTATGGTTAAGCATGTACTGTATAGGTATATCTTCATGTTTTAACAATGTTCTGTATGTCAAGAAAGATAATTTTCAATTTTTTTGACATACTCGATGAAATCAAACAAGTATCGATCTCATCGACGGCTCTTGGGAATACAATGTATTAACCATTAGTCCTTTCTAATGGTTATAAATTTAATCGGTCTCGATAATTGTTGGTCCTTAACTGTTTGTCCTTTCCAGCGGTCATCGACACAGTCTTTGATATCATTATGAGCCTGAGTTCGATGACATCGAAAGGATATCATTATCATCGACTATCTCTGCTCTCTACTATACAAGACAAATGAGAGTATGAATTTTTTCAACTTGCTCTCTCTTCTCTGGTTGTTTTTCTTTGATCTATATCTATCTTCTTGCCTTCTTCTCAAAAAAATGGTGAAAGGCAAAGGTAAGGATCTTACTTACTCCAAATCGTCAAAATCAAAGAATAATAAACCAAAAACAAGTCTCATCCCAATCATTTGGATTGGGAACAAGTTATAATAGCAAAGCGCCTTGTTCTTAACAGTGCAATCAATCCATACGGAGTGGATCTTCTATTGGAAGTAATAGGGTGGCAAAATATACTCAATCTTGGTGGACCCTACCAATTTGAGTTGATTCATCAATTTTTCAACAGCTACCACATTGTTCATCATAATCCCCCATGTATTCGATTGGAGATCATGCATCACATGAAACTCATTACTCCAATCATACTTGCCTCTCCCGATGTTATTCATCCTAGTCACGTATGGGTTAGATCAAGATGTAGTCAAGGCACCACAATTCCTACGAATGATGTTGTCATGTCCTAACCTCCAAAATCTCCATCATCTTTAGGACTAATAGTCCTCCTGCAAAGAAAAGTCATCTTACTCCTTTGGCTCAATGTCCTATATGAATGATAACACAAATGTGCCTTCCAACTCTTATTCTAGGGATCTATAATCGGGGGAACATCTTGATACACTACCATTCCCTTCACTCATATGCAAGCTAGTTTAATATGTGGGCCTACCAGCAACGTCTGATGTTATTCATCCGGAAGTATGGTTTGATCAAGATGTAGTCCAGCAGGCACAGTAGTTGTGCCTAACTACATCCTATCAACTGGATAGTCCTCCTACACAGACTCATGGTGTCAAGAATGATCAACACTTAAATCCGCCAACGCCATCGGGATCTAATCGGACGTCACTTCACAGTCCTGAGTTAATCACAAATCACCGGGATCACCAACTTGAATGTCATCTGCTGAATGGTCTGGCTGGTATTGACTAGCGTCTTCACAACTGCGAAAGGCATCTGACAGGGATTGAGGACAAAATTGAAGCACTCCAGCATACCACACAACAAGTAGTTGAGTTGCCGACAGATGGAGAAACTCGAGCACCTTAGTTGCTGAAAGAAGGGTTAGTATGGATGTGGCCATATCTGGACACTGTGGTTAAATTCTTTTTGGGGACAGCATGATTTTCTTGTGATTATATAAACAGTGGTTGGATTAAACATTTTGGACTGGTCATCCTCTGGAGGAGGAAAATACTTTATTTTGATATGCCCATGGATGGGTTGAATACTTTAGGGCGTGTTTGGGCAGACGTAGTAGCACGGCTTACAATGGATGGGATCGCGCAATCTCGCGTAACCATCCCATGCGCACGTTTGCTTTCGCACAGGATCCACGTTTCAAACCTATGCCCTGGGATCGGTCATCATGTACGGTTAGATATAGACGAGATATCCCATCCCACCTCCTCCTCTCCTTAAGCCCAGCAACAAATCCCATGGGATCTCGCACCACCGTCTACAGATGGATTTACGCAAGTACGGAGAGAGGAAACGGCGTCGCACCAGCTTCATCCCTTCCCACCATCAGGACCGTACTAGCAGAGATGATCAATCGATGGTATGGTGTCGGTCAGTGACATCCATCAGCGGCTATTTAGCCGTGGATGCGGCATGTTGAGCTCCCATCATCGCCCTACGCAGAGAAGGTAAGCTCTGGTCTCTGCCTGCGGACTGCCGTTCTTGCGTCAGGTACGCTCTTCCTTGCCCTAATTTCCCCCAATTTGTCTCCTACTTTAGGAATTGGCCGTTACGAGCAGTTTCAATTTGGATCTACACTACAATCGGATGTCATCCCCTGTTCACGAACACCAAATTAATCTCTTTTAACTTCCAAGCAGTCAAGTACTCAAAATCCATTCTTTGTGTGGCCCTTTGCAACAAGGTACGACAGTATGATCTATACCTACGCTGCACCCACGATTAACGCCTCTTTTGGCTAAGAGCAGGAGATGGATTGGAAAAGGATTTCTGAATGAAATCCTTCATACTCGCACCTAACACAGAACGATAACATCAGTTGGTCGTTCATGACATGGTCAGTGGGTGTTGGAGAGTTACAACTTGTTGCATGACACCGATTGAGTAGCCAAAAAAGAAAAAAATACTGGAATAGCTTTGTGTTTTGTTATTCTTTATATATTACTTGAATACACTTATTGTCTGTTACTGTTGGCACCCTGTTATCAACACCGAACAATTTGGTGTTCATGAACGGCAAAGGATATCCGTTGGAACTTCAACTTGATATATGTTCCATATATTTGTTTCTATTTATTTGTTCTTCTATTTTTTCTTACTATGGTGAAAATGAAATGATGGTTGTTCCCTTTTACCGTCACCATTTATCTACACCGACTGGTTGAAATCGATCTGAGCAAGGTTTTCTTATTTTCATGGCTTAGCATTTTCATGGCTTAACATTTCCAATTTGATTGCGGGTGTCCTACATCTCAGTATAACAATCCCCAGTTGTACAGTGAGGATGTGCCGTCTTTTTTCAAGTAGCTGAGAACACTGACTTCGATAGCAGTTTCCCATGTGAGGGATGCACTTCAGGCAGTGGATAAATTATGAAATATGGAATCACTATTTCAGATTCACATTTCATTTATCTTTCAATTGATTTGTGAATTGTTTGATCCTATGTAGTAGTAGTGAACGTTGCATGATATGGATGGTTACAGTTTTACTCCTCACTACTTTCTACCTTTCAAATCCAAGAAATCCTTAAATATAAAATAATTTGCTGAATTTTTTTATCTGAATTTCAGGTTACCAGAATTTTAGAAACATCATTTGCAGGTACACTTGTAATGTCTTCATTAGGCTGTTGTACTCTGTGTATGTTGATTGTTTCTGTGATCTCCCTCTACGGATTGCATAGTACTTGAAATTTCTTTTTCTGGGTGTTGATTGGCTTAAGAAAATTTGTCGAACGGTTAATGTTTTGCAATGTGGATGGTCATGTCATACTACTCTTAACCATCCACATGCATCCACATGATGAACACTCGCTACTTCATTACCTAGCATCACCAGGGTGTTTTCATCTCTGCTTTATTGTATCTATTTTGGCAGCATGGTGTGAAAGATTTTTTTCCAGAATGTGATTATTTTACCAGATTATAAAAGGAGTTTCTTTCTGTTGTTCTTGGAAATGTTGAAATTTTGAAATAAAAATGTCTTTCGTCCTCTTTTCTTCATTTTCATGTCAGTGGGTGAAGAAGTTCTCATACCTGATATCTATGATCAGCACAAGTTATCTAATTTGATGCATGGATTCAGATTGGGAGCCGGTTTTAGGACCTGGCTTATACATTAAAAATGTTATGAACATTTACTGTACCTCATTACTATGATCACTTATTGTACATGATTGCCTAGTGTGCAATTAGTGCATGTTTCTGGATGGCTCAGGGCTTGTAGCTGTGATAATATGGAATACTCAATCTTTGTTCATCTCTGTTGCTTACTATTTTGAATTGATACGATTTTGATATACCTTTCTTCAGTCCATGTTAGTACCACATGTTCCGTTGTGTTTTTGTACTGTTATTGGAATCAAAAGCATGGGGAACATGAAAGAAGATGGCTGGATATGGACCTTCATGAACATGAGAATAGGCTTGAGATAGATTGAGATGCTCAATGGGAGAGAAGAAGCCAGGTCACTAACTCATGTTAAAATAGATTCGTTTATAAAGCCGAAAAGAATAAAAACATTAAGAACATTAAAATCTGAAACAGCTTCCGGGACAGTTTCAATCGAAGATGCACAGAAGAAGCAGGTGCCAATCAAAATAATTCCAAACTAGAGCATCATATTTCACATTTTTTGTCTGCCTATAAAAGCCACCCAAGCCATAAAAGACAGTCTCAATATAGATTTAGAAGCATTTGTCCTCCAAAGTAGGACCCATTCTGTAGACCACACATTCACACGTTGCTCTTTGTAGGATTTTTGTATTTCAGGCATATAGCTCATACTGTTTTATTTTGAATATTGTGAAATAACTGTATATGCATATCTACAAATACTCCCAACGATTGGGTTACTTTTTCATACGAAATAGTTTTAAGAATTCCTTGCTGTTGCACCATTAATTCAAAACTAGTGCTGCACCAAATTGAACACCGAAGGAAGAAATGGCTGTAGGATATGCATTTCTTGTAAATGGACATCTCTTTGTATAGAACTAAAACAATGATTCAGCTGGCCACAGGTAAAAAACTTGCAGTGCACTCCCTATGTCCGTGTCACAACTATAAAACGAGATCTGTTTCAGGTTAGATAATTCCACGGCATGAGTTGAAAAATTATGTGGATTCAACTCATTTGGTGGATGCTCTTGCTTGACAATCAGTTCAATTGTCATGGTCAACTGGTTTAAATTATAATTTCGTTTCCTCTTTCATGCTTGGGTTTTCTAGATTACAGGAGGCATTCCCCTATAGCAACATTGCGTCCATATAGCTGCAACTGACAGTTTTAGTATGTTCTATCACAACCCAATTGTTGTGAATACTGCTAGTTTGAACATGTGCATGGCAATATGTGATATTCATGTGCATACATCTCTGAAATTGCTTACAATTTATGAAATTCACTGGCATACCACCATTGGGTTTTCAAAAACAGAGTACATGATTTGGTGGTGCTCTTTGAAGGCTTGGTCGGGAGCTTACAGTTGCCATGCACATGACCATCTTATAATTCCTTGCATAAACATCATAATTTAATGATTCTTTATTAATGATTCTTGTTGTTATAGATCGATGTTTTCTTCTTTTTAAAACTTGTTTAGGATATAGCATGTAGGAAGAGAGTTCTATTTACATCATTGAGTAAGACTTTAAGAGGGTTTCCATCATGGATTGTTTTAGATATTCAAACACGTATTGCCAGAAGGCTGTTGGACACATTGAGCACACTTTTCAACTATAAGTGGCAAATGGGATGGTCAGTGCAGAACAATTGGGTTACTATTCTGCATGGAACATGTTTATCAACTCGATTTTTGTAACACTTTAATTGAGAGGTTGACGATTTTGTAAAATCCTCGATTTCCACCTGTATACGTATGTGGTTGACAGGTGATGGAAGATGAAGACAAGGAAGAGATGGCTAATTCCATTGTCATTCTTGCAATAGTTGTATGTGTCGTAGCTGTTGGGGAATACTGTCGACACTATATGCTTAAAGAACCGGCTCGGATAGGGGATGACGCACGTGTCAGATCTATTAATTCAATTATTCGAAGTAATGATAGGGATTGCATTACCCAACTTAAGATGAAGCAGGACACATTTTTCCATCTATGTGAAGTAGTGCATGATAAGACGACCCTACGTGATACACGTAACGTTAGTTTGAAGGAACAACTTGTGTACTTTTTGCATACAGTTGGCCACAACGTCCGAAATCGTGTGATAGTACACAGATTTTGTCGATCTGGTGAAACTATAAGTCATCACTTTCACCGAGTTTTATATGCGATTGTTTCCCTGTACCCTGAATATGTTAAGTAGGCAGGCGCACAAACGCCGATTGAGATTCAGGAAAATACACGTTGGTCCAGTTATTTTCAGGTATCATTTTAGACCAATTGCTCATTTATTAATCTACACGTAAATAAAGATATAATATGAAACTAACCTATAGGCTCGAGACCACTGCCACTATAGGATTGTGTGGGTGCGATCAATGGGACACATATTCCAGAACACATAGCAGCATCAGAACATACAAGCTTTCATAACTGAAAGGGTATCTTATCGCAAAATGTACTTGCTACTTGTTCCTTTGATATGTCAATATTGTATGTGTTAGCTGGATGGGAAGGTTCAACGTCGGATGCGTGGGTCCTACACAATGCCCTGATGCGATCAGACGATCCACTTATTATGTCCCACAGTAAATAATATTCGGTATCATTTAAATGTTGATTGGTGCGTATAATTTGTCCCAGTGCAAGACTGAAAGAATCATTCCTATTATTGTGTAGGAAAGTACTTCGTCGTAGATGCAGGTTACGCTCATTCACCAAGGTTCATGGCCCCTTATCGTGGAGTTCGATACCATCTGTAGGATAACAGGAGATCACCCATGAATGTGAAAGAATTGTTTAACTATCAATATGCGCAATTACGAAATGCAATTGAGCGCTGTTTCGCTGTGATGAAGGAAAGATTTCCAATTTTAAAGACGGCTATGCAATACCCCCTAGATACACAAGTTAAAATTGTCATTGCTTGTTATGTACTACATAATTTCATATGGAGTGAAGATGGATCCCACCAAGACTTGCGTGACATAAGTGTACCAGTGGGTGATGACAAGGCTATACCTACCCCAAATGAAGATCGACAATTGATGAAAGGCAATGGCTAGTCCAAGTCACTCAACGAGCGGAGGATGACTGGATCATAACCCATAACAGGATTGCGGAGCGCATGTGGGAAGACGCTCAAAACAATAATAGGATTCGATAATCCTACTTGATTATTGTGATAATCATGACATACTGCATAACTAAAGTAATAGATGCTTAATGATTTTTGTACAACTTTGAAGTAGTATTTTTTGCACTTTGTACACCGAAGCTCACAAATTTTGCTAAATACATTTTGCAATTGTTTATTCATGTACATTTTCCTTCATTCGGCTAAACCTTATAATTGACACATACTATATTCTGCATTATTCTCTTTGTGTAACTGCCTTCCCATCTGCACATAAGTGATATGTCGGCCAATTTGAGTGGATATACTCCTACTCCAACGCAATCGCCGTTGCGTAGCCCGGTTCTACCGACACGTACCTCACCACGTGAGAAGTCTGTAATATCTCTGGCAGAGCCATCCTATCGCACTGCGAAGATCAAATGTACTGGAACTATGGATCAAGTTTTGTTTAACACCTTGATTGAGCAAATTGCGCTAGGTAGAAAGGGAGATAATGGCTTCAAACGAGAAGCATATCAAGTAGCCACCGACGCGGTCCATAGACGTACAAAGATACTTCTTACCTGGCAAAATGTTCAAAATAGATTGAGGTATCACAAGAGGGAGTACGGTGATATAAAGACATGCTGGCTGCGAGCGATTTCGGTTGGGACAGTGAGCACATGGTGGTAACAGCCTCAGACGAGGTTTGGGAGGAATATTTAAAGGTAACCTATATTGTTGTTTTGGTTGTATACAAATTTCAATTTCAACTAACATTTACTGATATTCAAAATTATCATGTGTATAGTCTCATCCGCGAGTTAAAAGGTTGTGTAGCAAGCGAATTGAACGGATGGATGATTTATCGGTGATTGTCGGGTCAGACCAGGCGACGAGCAGATATGCGCAAGGAAGTTGGAACATTACGGCATCCGCGTCTCGTGTTTATAGAGACCTGAATGATTCGTGGAGAGAGCTGGATGATGATACAGATGCTACCGTGGACCTATCTGAGGAAAACCTCGATGAATCACCTGGCATATATGGCCAATCAACGGATAGTCAAACAAGGGAAAATAGGCCATTTCAGGACACACCCACTCATAAAACCGATTCTGATAGTAGTCGTGGTGGAAGTGTAATAAGAAAAAGGATGCAACCTGCTCGACCATGTGATGTCGTAGGCTTATCTCTCACGAGTGTCGTAGAGGCAATGTGTAACTTCTCTGTTGGAAAGGAAGTCAACCGAACATGATGTTTCTTAGACATACTGGAAGAGGTTCAGGGGCTAACCAATGCTGAATTTATTGAGGTTTGTCAGCTCTTGAATAAAGACGAGAAGCTTGCCTCCCTTTTTGTTGCCCTACGGTCGGATCGTTGCGTTGATTGGCTTAAGAAAACTCTGGATGATTTAAAGGGTAATGACGGTGGTGGTTCTGTTTGATGGTTGTTGATCTTTGGGGTTTAAAAACTTTGAACGTTGGGTACCATTCATATGGTAATTCAGGTGGAGAATAGTTGGCAGAAGAAACTCTTTTATTTTGGATGGTTTAAGTTATTTTTGGCTTTTTTTTTTGGGCATGTAATAACTTCCATATATCTTCTTTATATTGCTTATAATTTTGGATTTCACATATCTTCTAAGGCCACTAGTATACACTAGCCTTGGACCCAGGATGGCTCGTTCTACTTGATATGTAATTATTTAATCTAACTCTTGGGTATTTGCTTTTGTTGTATAACTAGACCACACACATAATACGAAGGGAAGGTATGCTCCCATATTTTCGTCTACAAATGGTTTTAATAGATTGTATACTTTTCATTGTAATGTGGATGTCACCTCTTTATCTCTGTGTATACATGTACAAACATATGAGTTTTAATTTGTTGCTATTCATTGTGATATTGGAGCTCTTTTTGCAGATGGCGAAGGAAAAATACTATGTTGTCTTGTTTGGCCGTCGGCCAGGTATTTATCTTACATGGGATGATGCGTAAGTCGAGGTTGAGGGATACAGTGGGAGCCACCATCGAGCGTTTAAGAATTGGAGAGATGCAACGGCATACTGGGACAGTTTTTTCAGTCTGGCAACTGCACCGCCGACACATGGATGTGGCGCTCGCTCGGGAGAAGTAGAAGGATTAGTGGACGCAATTGATGTCCATCATTCGGCTATGCTGTCTATCCACCGGACATCCTGGGCCACTATGTTGAGGCCCACGTCTATTGATGATCTCCCCCCTTCAGCCACAGACAGATTATTGGCACTCTTGATTGGAGTAATGGTTGTTTTTTTTTTTTTTTGCATTGTATATTATGATTAAATTATAAATTCTTGGGTATGTTTTGTGTGACACTAATACTTTGAACAGCTCTTTAAATTTGGATGATTTCATGAGATGGAATAGTCATAGTAGGTCATACATTATTACCTAATATCAGAACGCTCTAAGTGGATGTGATTCCGTAAACATTCACACGTGTAAAAATCCACACGTATGCATAAAGGGAATCAGAGCATGTTGTGTATGGTTAAGATGAAGACCGGGTTGCAACAAAATAGAATTCCGATGCATTATGGCGTGACCCAAAAGACGAAAATGAGATGTCATGTAAACCAGTGTACGCACGCAACAAGGTACGGGTCATATATATATATTACTTTTAACCCCATCGACATCATTGTGGACGGTTTGGATGATACAAAACCCCATATGGAGGGCTCGGATGTCACAGGACCGTGTTGTGGGCCCCACAGAGAACCGGCCACTAGTAACGGATGGTTTAGATTGGGAATGGTAGGCAATGCAATTTGGGTCAGCGCATCGTTCCTAGTCAGCGCCTGCATTCTCCAATCCCGTACGGTAAAACTCGGAGCTCCAAACGTGCTTCCCATGGGATCAGTTGGATTCAAATCCAATCCCATGTCAATCCAAACACTATCTCTGATGTGATCTCAAGATGGCAGTTGTAATCCAAACAGGCAGATCTTTTGGTATTGGGATATGAAAATCCCAATGGATGCCCGACCATCCACTGACTCTGCCATCATTACCTTAAAACCGATCCCATACCTCCTAATCCCATGGGATCGGTCCGGCCAAACATGCCCTTATGGTTAATACAGTAATTGCTGCCAAGCTTGGGCAACTATTTTTAAATGCTCATTGAATGAATGCTACTATTTCTGAGCTTCACTCCTGATTGATCCTTAATGATATTTCTAGATTGTCTATGAGATTGAATCATGTCTGCAGGATATTATATGAGGATTGAATACTGAATGGTGATAGATTTAACATTTCATATACTCTCATGATCTGATTTATATGAGTACTTAGTGATAATTTCATTCCTCTAGTTTCAAATGCATCTATGCTTATCATGTGTATGAACTATTGTATTTCTATATGTATTTTGAATACTCAACACCTTGATTCTCCCATGTTTTTATGATTCAACTTCAGTCAACTGATATTGGTATATATTGCCCTTTGCCAATGACTGACAAAAAGGGGGCGAACAAATCCCACCATGAGGAAAATTGTGTGTATCTATGTATGTATGGTGGTACAGGTGTTAGGGGGAGCAGCTACAAGGAGATTGGGGGAGCAGCTACTACTAAATGTTTCAACTTTGTGTGTGAACTCAAATAGTATATTTGTAAAATTGTGTAAAGTTCATGTACACACAATTTAGGATGTTGGTCTAAGTGTTGTTCTAGGATTTCTGGTGTTTTGTCACGTAATTGACAAAGGGGGAGATTGAAAGTTCCCTGGTTTATCAATTAGCGTGAGAATTGAGTCAATGAGTTAAGTGAGCCCCAAAGAAGATCGTCCAAGTCATTGCCTCAATTAGATGTGCACTCCGAGCTTGTCAAAGGTAAATTAAGCCTCACATCCCATGTCCCAAAATACTCAAGTATATGAAGCCTTTAAAAACCTTAGAACAACCTAGGATCATATGTCTGTAAACTTGAATTTCATAACAGGAAAATCTTCCAAGTTTTTCAGACAGTATTCGATGATATCGAGTACTCATCAATTGCATCGAACACTCACGTTTGATGATATCGACAACCAATCGATATCATCGAATCAGGTCATTTTATGTCCAGCAACCACAAAGTATTTTGGACAATACGTTCGATAAATCGAAAAACATTTCGATGATATCAACATTCAAATATCAACCAAATCAAATGAAAATCGATGATATCGAATTACCTTGAGCTTTGTCCAACAATTTTTGGAAAATGTCCTGACATTGCTCGAGTAATCTAACATCTTCGATATCATTTGAATTCAAACTTCGATGATACCAAGATGAGTTCAATATCATCGAATTCGGTCAAGTTTTTATCCAGCAAGCCTCAAAGGAAAATCACCTAAACAGATCGAGGACTCGAAACCCTACTCGATGTCATCGAATTTCAAATCTCGATGATATCGAAGGTATATCGATGAGATCGAATCTAGACAAAACTATTCCAGCAATCTTACAAGGTAAACCATATGGGAAAGATCGAGGAATTGATGCTGACTTGATCTGATCATAATTCAAATATCGATGAAATTGACATATGATCGATGTTATCGAAATGGATCAAAAATTGTCCAGCAAGCACTTTTGAAATTCATATGGAAATGATTGATGCATCGAGCTGACTGTCGATAAAATCAGAATTCATACTCCGATTACATCGATGCCAGCTCGATTGCATTGATCCTTTGTAGAAAGTTCTAGGGATATTCTTTAGTGGAGTTCGTATCATCGAACCTTACTTCAATGGCATCGAAAGTATACTTTTGATGACATCGAAGCACGCCCGATAATATCAAACTCACTCAGAATCTGGCATCTTTATTACCATTGGAACTTTTTATCTATTTAAGGAGAGCTTGTTCTTGGTTGCTGTATTGAGAAAGAGAGAGAGAGAGAGAGAGAGAGAGAGAGAGAGAGCTTTGAGAGAGTAATTATATATCATCTAACCTAAGTCCTTTTTCTCATGGGAGTTTATCCTTCAATCCACCCTTATCATTGATATTCTATAGAATTGATTAAGGAATGAACTTCCCCATTCAAGGATCATCTAGCTACCACCTTAATGGTAAATCATTGAGTTGGGATCCTTTGAATGCCTAAGACCTTGGAATCTCTCCATTACTTTAATAAGTAATATTCATTAGAGTAGATTCCAAGATAACCTTGACCCCCGTCACCCTTATTGGTACATCATCAAGTGTTGTGAATCAAGGGAGATAAAGAATCTTCGTCATTAAGGAGGAGATCTTCATCAACGTGCTTAACAGGGCTTACCTACTTATCTGTAAGTCATTAGAGTCCAGAGACCCTTTTGATCATTCCTTTTGTAGATTTGGGTCAAATGTGCTTCTCACCCCTTTCAAGTCCTCATAGGAGGCCTCCAACAAGAGAGTATGTGTGGGTGCTATGTGTTGACCCTTACTCTTGTGTAGGGCATAAACTTAGGTCCTTAGTGTAGGTCCTTGCCCTGTGTGGCCTAAAAGTTAGGTTCCTTGAGTGGATCTTTTGCTCTTGTGTAGGGCATAAAACTTAGGTATTGTGTGTTGACATTTGCACTTGTGTAGGGCATAAACTCTAGGGTCCTTGTGTGGATCCTTAGCCTGTGTGGCCTAAAACCGTAGGTTACTTATGTGGACCCTTTGTTCTTGTGTAGGGCATAAAACCTGGGTGTTGTATGTTGACCCTTGCTCCTGTGTGGGGCATAAACTTGTGTCTCATAGAGACATGTTAGGTACCTTGTGTAGGTCCTAGAGTCAGCCTTGTGTAGGTTGTACTGGTTTGAGGTAAACCTGATTTGAAACCTTAGTTAGTGAAATCCGATACACTCAAGGGTTGAGTACGTCCGTCGGGAGTGGAGTAGGCATATAGCCGTACCACTATAAAATGACTTTGTTTGAGATTGCTATTTGCATATTCCCTTATTGTGTATACTTTAAATGGTCACATAATGCATGATTATTTAGAACTGACAAGTATCACATCTCACACACAGTCACTCAGTGCATCCATCATAGACTAAATTTATATTCTGTTTAGATATTAAATAGTCTTGTGATTGGATCCTCTATTTGGCTTGGAAGCCATTAGAGTTAAGTTGAAGATATCTTGATAAATTGTTATATTAGATCAAGATAATAGTAATGGGATTTGAAATTGTCATAAAATTTTATAAAGTCCTACTTACCCCCCTCTAAGATACTTTGACCTGTTCCTACTTCTACTAGAGCGATCAGTACTGCAATTTCACTGCCGATATCATGAAGGTGCGTCTACTAAGCAGATTTCGTCTACCTCAGATCACTCCGTTCTTGGGAAATACAGACCCTTCGGAATGCATGGAGTCTTTTAGAGTTTACATGGGCCTCCACAATGCATTTGACGCAGTCATGTGTCGAGCTTTCTCATTAACCTTAACTGGAGCTGCTCGACTGTGGTTCAAGTAATTGAAGCCGAACTCCATTAGCTCATTCTCTCAGCTCAACGAGGTCTTCATCATGAACTTCATCGAGGGGGAAGAGAAAGCTCAAGCTATAATCCCATTTCTTTCACGTCGTCTAAAGGGAGGATGATTTACTGAAAGACTATGTCAAGCGCTTCAATTTGGAAGCATTACAGGTTTGAAAGCACTCTGAGGAAGTCGCCCAAGTCGCGATTATGGGAGGGTTGAGAGATCAGCAGTTTCTCTTCTCACTGGATAAAAGTCCACCGACAATGATGGCTGACATATTGAACAGGTTGCAGAAATATGCCAATGCTGAAGAAGCACGCATCTTCTAAAACGTTGTCCAGAGGAAAAACCTAAACAAAGAACAACAAACGAGGGTAGAGCCAAGCTAAGATGCCACGAGCAAAAAAAGGAAGGGCGATCAATCTCAGGACAATCATCACCCGAACAAGTGGCCCGACAGTAAGTTTAAAACTCACAATCTTAACAAAACACCAGAGTAAGTTCTGATGGAGATCCAAAATAGGCGTATCCTCCACTGGCCGAAACAATTGAAATCCGATCCCAAAAATAGAAGTAAAAAAAATTATTATTTTTTCCATCGAGATCATGGACATAACACAAGTGACTATTTTGACCTCAAACAAGAGATCGAGACACTCATTCGCAGTAGCCATCTTGGGGAGTAGGTCAATCATAAAGGAGATCGGGTCGTAGCAAAAGATGAACAACCAATCAACAATGAGCCAACTGGGGAGATCCGTACAATCTTTGGGGGCCACAGAGGCTAAGGAGACTTAAATAATGCTCGGAAGGTACACGCGAGGAACATTGGTTACCCCGAAGATGAAGTTCTACTTGTCGGAAGACCTCTGAATGAGAAAAAGGTGGAGACTCACAACCTGACCTTTACCAAAGAAGATGCCCAAGGAATCCACCATCCACACGATGACGCGCTTGTGGTTACCCTGACTATAGCCAACCATAAGGTATTCCAAATCCTGGTGAACACTGGATCATTAGCTGATGTCCTCTTCGCTCAGGCTTTTGACAAAATGGGAGTTGGTCGATCTCAACTTCGACCTATTAAAACCCCACTACTTGGTTTCTTGGGCGGACAGGTCATACTTGAGGGAGCAGTACAGCTCCCACTTATAACTAGAGACGGACAAAACTAAGTCACTACGATGGTCGATTCTTTGGTAGTGGACTGTCCGTCTGTCTACAATGTGATCATTAACCGACCATCTCTGAATGCCCTATGAGTTGTGGTCTCAACCTACCACTTAGCCATGTAGTTTCTGACCGAGTAAGGAGTCGGATCAATGAAGGGCGATCAACACGAAGCTCGGCAGTGCTACACGATGACACTAAGAGCTTCACACCAAGCGATAACCGTCACTTCTTTGGATCCTCATGAGGATTCCGAAGAAAGAGGTCGTCTCATGGAAGACCTTGTTCCTATCCCACTTGACGAATCTAATCCGTCTATAATTGTCCAAATCGAGTCGTCCCTGACAACACCACTACGGGACAAGATGATAGCTTTCCTCCGACGTTATGCGGATGTCTTCGTGTGGTCTCATGAAGACATGCTCGACATCAACCCTAAAATCATCGTGCATCACCTAAACGTCGACCCAGCTCATCAACCAATTCGACAGAAGCACCGTGCTCTCGGCCCCGAAAGATATGCACTTATCGAGGAAGAAGTCGACAAACTCCTCAAGGTTGGATTCATTGAGAAAGTTTATTATCCAGACTGGATAGCCAACATTGTGTTGGTCAAAAAGGCTAATGGGAAATGGCGAGTCTGTGTTGACCACACAGACCTGAATAAGGCCTGTCCCAAAGATAGCTTTCCTCTTCCCCAAATCAAATAACTTATCGACAGCACCGCTGGTCATGAGCTACTTAGTTTTATGGATGATTACTCTATTTATAATCAAATTGTAATGCACCCACATGATAAGACAAAAACCACCTTTGTCATTGACAAAGGTCTTTATTGTTACTAAGTCATGCCCTTTAGTTTGAAAAATGCTGGAGCCACTTATCAACGGTTGGTCAATGAAATTTGGAAGTCTACGTCGACAATATGCTCATCAAGAGCATTAAAGGTACAGATCATGTTACTAATCTCGAGAAAATGTTCCTCGTCCTTCGTAAATATCGGATGAAGTTAAATTCGAACAAATGTGCTTTTGGGGTTAGCTCGAAAAAGTTTCTCGGCTTCTTAGTCAGCCAATGAGGAATCGAAGCCAACCCTGAGAAGATCAAAGCTTTGCTCGACATGAGTTCACCAAGGACGATCAAAGATGTTCAACAACTTATAGGAAGAATCGCCGCACTCAATCGCTTCGTGTCTCGAGCTACTGACAAATGTCTCCTCTCCTTCAAACAACTAAAAGGGAAACAGATAGTAGATTGGACGGAAGAATGTGAGACAGCCTTTCAAAAGCTTAAATAGTACCTCGGGTTATCTCCATTACTCTCCAAACCCAAGCAAGGTGAATCTCTACTGCTATATTTGGCCGTTTCTGATGCCGCCGTTAGCTCGGCCTTAATCAAAGAACATGAAGGGAAGCAATTCCCGGTGCACTACGTCAGCAAATCCCTTGTCGCGGCCGAAACTAAATACCCGAACTTGGAGAAGCTGGCACTGGCCTTGGTCATTTATTCTCGTCAACTGCGACCATACTTCTAAACTCACACTATCATTGTCTTGACCAATCAGCCACTCTGTCAAGTGCTCCAAAAGCCCGAAGCTTCAGGAAGACTGACCAAGTGGGCGATTGAGTTACATGAGTTCGATATCCAGTACCATCCTCGAACAGCCATTAAAGGTCAGGTAGTGGCTGACTTCATTGCCGAACTAACTCATACATCTGGGCAAGATACCAATCCACAAGGTTGGAGCTCGTGCCAGATGTTCTGCTCGATCAAGCATCCGACTTCCTAGCTACTCCCGACCCACCCAAGTGGATGCTATATGTCGATGGCTCATCTAACTCTAAGGCAAGCGGGGCTGGGATAGTCCTAGAGACCCTAAACCATGTATGTATGCAGAATATAGAGCTTTGCTCGTCGGACTTAAACTAGCAGCCAATATGGGAGCTTAGCACCTCAAAGTCTTTAGCGACTCCCAGTTGGTCATTAATCAAATAGCAGAAGCATACCAGGCCAAGAAGGAGCGCATTAGAGTCTACCTACAAAAGGCTAAAGAATTAATGGGAAAATTCTAAAAAAGCAGCGTCACTCTGATTCCTCGGGCGAAAAATTCCAAAGTTGACATGCTGGCAAAGCTAGCCACGGCAGATGAAGACGATATTCCAAGATTAGTCTCAATCGAGTTCCTTACTAAACCAAGCATCGAAGAGGCCAACCTCGCGACAATTCTCCCGGTAAGCTTGAAACCTACCTGGATGGATCCAATCATCAATTACCTCAAAGAGGACAAGTTACCCGAGGACTGAATGAAAGCACGTAGACTACGAATTAAAGCGGCTCACTACACCATACTCAACGACGTCCGCTACAAAAAGGGATTCCATCTCCCCTACCTTAGGTGTCTTCAACTAGATGAAGCAGAGTACGTCCTAAGAGAAACACATGAGGGCATCTGTGAAAATCACTCTGGAGGCGGAACTCTAGCCCACAAGGTTATTCGACAAGGATACTATTGGCCGACCATCCAGGTCGATACTCGGCAGTTTGCTCAGAAGTACGACAAGTGCCAGCACTTCGCGAATGTAGCCCGACAGCCTCCTGAAGATCTCACTCCTATGACCAGACCATGGCCATTTGCTCAGTGGAGAATTGACATCATCAGTCCTCTCTTAACTGGTAAAGGTCAAACCAAGTTCATCGTGGTAGCAGTCGACTACTTCACAAAGTGGGTTAAAGCCGAACCTCTAGCAACAATAACAAAGAAAAAGATCACGAACTTTGTCTAGAAGAACATTATATGTAGATTAGAAATTCCTCGAACGATTGTCTCCGACAATGGAAAACATTTCGATAACAAGCAATTTTAGGGAATGTGTAAGAACCTCGAAATTTGCAATGTCTACTCTTCATCGTGACACCTACAAGAAAATGGACAGGTTGAAGCAGTCAACAAGATCATCAAGTATCACCTCCAAACCAAGCTTGAGAAAGCCAAGGGAGCATGGGCCGAGGAACTCCTTAAAGTCCTCTAGGCATATCAAACTACTGCTTAAATAGCCACTAGGGAAATCCCCTTTTCTTTAGCTTACGGGGTAGAGGCAGCCACTCCAGTAGAAATCGGGCTACTGACACTCGGACAGAAGCATTCGATGAGCAACTAAACTTCGAGCTAATGGCGCTAAGTCTCGACCTTCTCAAGGAAAGGAGAGAATAAGCTCGAATCCGAACCGCTATCTCTTAGGAGCAAGTGACGCGTTTTTATAATTCCAAGGTGAAAGTAAAGAGATTCTGAGCTGGTGACTTAGTCCTTTGAAGAACCTTCCAAAACACCAAGGAGCCAAGATTAGGAACTTTGGGCTCAAACTGGGAAGGACCCTATGTAGTAACGAGTATAAGTCGACCTGGCACATATCAACTAGAAAATTTGGATGGTCAACTCCCGCCTCATCCCTGGAATACTGAACATCTTAAGATTTATCGTCCTTAGTAGATCGATGCAAAGCTTACTATTTATTAATCAACCTCATGATAAAACTAATAAAGATTGGTTGCATCCTAACCCTTATTGGATCTACTATATCTACTGGGTCCGACTAAGGTCCACTCTATGGGATCTGACCTATCTTTAGGGTTCAACCTATATCTAATCTATTTGTAAGATCCGACCCACGTCCATTTTTCTACAGGATTTGATTTATCTACTAAATCTAGATCAAATCCAATCTATCTACCAGATCTAACTCATCTATTGGGTGCGATCTACTTAGAAAAATCTACAAATGAATACATTATCTCAATAAGAAAGGGGTAACTTTCATTGATAGGGCCACAAAGGGCATGATTACATCATTCCACTTTCAAAAAAAAAATGAGAGAAGTTGGTCTTCAAGCCTCGATGGGCTGCTCGGGAGTCGCTTCGTCGCCAAATGCGTCGGAGCCTGACTCAGATTCATCGAAACCAAACAGATCTAACTCTAGAAAGGCATCCTTCATGGTCTCGACGCACTTCCAATAGCCTGCTAGTAGAGAGAATTTTTGTCATCTATGTATGTCTGGGAAGACTGATATTCTTTGACAGCATCCTCTTGAGCCTAAGCAATAGCAGCTCGTGTTCCTGCCTTAAGTTGCTTGAGTTTCACCTTAGTCTCCTCGAGCTTCACCCTAGCTTCCTCGAGCTTCGCCCCTAGCTCAGCCTCCTGCTGAGCTGACCTTTCAGAAGGCTCTGCAAGAAGCTTCTTTATGGTTTCCAGCTCGGCCTCTACAGAAGAAGCACAAGCTTGAGATTCAGCGATCTCAATCTCCTTTTGCACAAGCCTCTGACCTGACGTGTCTCGCTTACTTGCCCTTGCAGTTGAGTGATCTCACGATGCACCTTCTACATACAAGGAGCAAGTTGCCAAGGAAAAGAAAAAAATGAGCAAAGCTGAACAATTAGAAAGAAAGACGAACTACTTATGAAAATGCGCTTACCCCAAGAAGGCTCATCGTTGCAAACGTGAGACTCGAGTTCGCAGGAGAGTCTAACAAGCTAAGGAATTCCTCCTTCGGCACGCGCCGATCTGCCCAAGGGAGGACCTCCTCAATAGCTCTGCAAAGGCTGTGACCTTCCTCCTCCTGAACTCCTGAAGGATCAGCTAAAGGACGGCCGATCTCTTCAGTCTCTACGGAACGAGCCTCCACAGAAGGCTCAACAACTCCCTGTGTCTCAGAAGGGGAAGCCTCTTTCCGAACGGCCATCCCGACCGTCGCAACAGCAGCAACAAGGACAGGCTCCGTGGCTGCTTACTCTTCATCAACCTCCACCACAACGAAGAAAAAAGGGCTGACCTTCCCCTTGCTTTTGGAGGTCTTTTGCCTCTTCCTTTTTGTCGCCGCTAGTTCTTCCAGGGAAGGTACCTGGAGTTTGGAAGCGGGCCTTAGTAAAGGATGAGCTTTAGGCATCTCTGCATCATGATATGAAGAAACTCAATTATAGAAATCCATGAGATTTTTCCTAAGTCCTAAAGCTCAACCAGGGTTCTTACCGGTGAGAGGGAAGTCTAAACCCAACTTAAGAAGCAGTTCAGGTTGGAGAAGTACTCTCCACGATCTTTCCTCCTCCCCTAATGCTCTTGCTCCTCTGATCCAAGCGAGAGATCCACTATCCAGTAGGGGACAGTGCTTGGGAGCAACTATAACAGAAGACATGTGCGAACAACTTAAGAAAACTCAAAAACTGACAAACTAAGGAAGAGCAAAAGAATAACTAATTTCAACGAATACTAACCTAGGTTGGTAAATGTTGTGGGGACCAAGTGCTGATCCAAGGGTAGGTCGGCCACTTCCTAACATCTAGAGGCCCAAAACCACTTGTCCCTCCAATTCTTATTGGACGATGGAGGGTCGGTAATGAGGCTCCCCCAGTCCCCCGCCAAGCAAAGAGGTAATACCAGTCAAGTTCAAACTTGTTCAACTTTAATTGGTACAGATCGAATAACTCCTCGATGAAGAGCTTGGGCTGCTCTAACTCGGACTATAAGACAGTGCAGCTGATCAAAGCCCTCCATCCATTAGGAATCATCTACCCCGGAGCCAAATTAAGGCGAGCCAATACCCACCTTACCAGACCTTGCAAAGGGAACCTAGGCCGCATTAAAGGGTGACCTGAAAAATGACAACTACTCCCTCTAGAGGACAATCAGGAAGCTGATCAAGTAAGGGGACTCGGAGGATTACAAACTCAAGGATATGATACCCCAGTCAAATCCGAGCTAACTCTGCTTCAGTAAGGGTCGAGGACACAGGAACTCTCCAACCCTTCTCACCATAGGACTCCTCTAGATCGTCATCTTCCCCAAATAAGCTACGTTCCACCCTAATTGGTCTCTCGGTCGGGGACCTCTCCATCACCCTCGACGATCGCGATGCCCGGAAGTTGGCGTCGGCCATCATCACCAACGGCGATGATGGGTTTGACATCATCCGAAGACTACTTGCCCCACATCGCCGTCGGAAACCACATCCCATGAACTCAAAGAGTCAGACATGGCGGTTTTTATGGATGTTGAGAATCACTGACAAAGGAAGGAAAAAGAAAGGAGGGGGCGAGTGAAGAACGGAGCTCACCGGAGAGGAAATCATGCCAGATCGCTGGGACGCATAGTTATTAGAAATCGCTCCTACAGGTTAAGGAAGACGACTAGAAAGGGAAACAAATGCAAATGGGCATCCAAAACGCATTAGGGCATGCCTTATATAGGCGAGCCATGTGACAGCTCTTGAGTACGTCCATTAATGCAAATTGTATACGACATCCACTCGACTCCCCTTTCGACACATGGCACAACCACATGCGTCACTCGACCCTAATATCGAGAATTGGCCACGCGTCACGTTCTCATTAGTCTAACACCGAAACGGCGGCCTGGTAAACCACATGACCTTGAGCCACATCTCCATTTCGAGTATGTTGTACATGATTACTAACACGCCTCGACTCCCATGCTGGCCACCATACCTGTAAGGCCCTAAAAATCAGGGGTCGAGTAGCAACTCAACTCCCGAGTTACAAAACATCACTTATGCAACATATATGCTTATGATTAAAATGTTGCCTGTGTTAGTGCATTAATCATGAGTGGGATTATACTAAAACAGTAACTCATACTCCAGATCAAGTTGTAAAATGCAAGCGGAACATTGAAAGACATAAATAAACGTATATAAGTCAAAAGAGCACGATTAGTCTCCAGAGTATGAATACATCACTGAGTCACCATATACATGTAATAGTCTCAAAATCAAAATGTCAAACAGTACAACTACAATGATAGTCCTTGTAGCCCCGTCGATCCGGATAGCCTAAGTAAAGCTGCCGGAGAACTGCATATAAGAGAACTTGTCCTGATCATCATAGTAATCAAGCTTCACCTATGGGGTTACATCGTCATTTAAAATCAAGACAGAGTCTGGTTGGTGTTTAAAACACTGTCCCATAACGTGGGAGTGAGTGATCAACTCAGTGAAATCATAGAGCAAAGGTTAACATGTTATCAGTTCAGTCAAGTAGTAATGATAAAGCAGTAAAATCAAACATCCCTAATTACTCTTATTAATGCAAGGATGATATGAACAATGATGCATGCCCTCGCCTACACTCTTTCGTATGACACCATCTTACGGTCGCGGCATGCTTTCGTCCCTCTGTGCTCTTCAACCCGGGGCACATGCAGTGCAATGTTATGAGTGTGACTATCAAGTTTTTATTAGTCCCTTTCATACAACAGGATTGGGAAACTAAGGTACCCCCCTTATATCATTTCCCAAACAATGATCCATTCTAGGGTCGTCAGTCCTAGAAAATCTCATACGATGTTACAGTTCTAGGTCGCTGCAAAGGGCTCGTCACCAAATCAGAGTAGGCCTAGTTTATACTCTAGATGCTACGGAAGGGTTGTCACCTTCACGTAGACTCAGAGTATGCTCGAGGTCACTACAAAGGGCTCGTCACCAAATCAGTGTAGGCCGACAGCTCGAATACAGTGACCCATACTACCGTATTCAGCTCACGAGTCTGAATTGCTCACTGGTCACTACAGGGAGGCTCGTCACCCCAGCATAGGCCGACAACTCGACCACGGTGTCTCATACCACCATGTCCGGCTCATGAGTCTTAGCAGATCAAGGTACCAAGGTTAAACGGAATTTCACTGGTGAGTTTGATACCTTAGGTTCAAGCAGTAGCGCCTAAACATGGTGAACATACATCAGGTCAATCAGGTTACTTGACATAGCACGAACGCACCCGAAGTTGATCGACATGAAGTGCATACCCACTCCGTGTGGCCTAACCACTGCCGACAACTCTAGTACGACTCGGGTTCGTCAAACACGTCCCACGTGGTGAATGAATCTCATCCATGAACTCAAAGCCTGTTACCGATTGCCTGGACTATAACATAGCCCCAATCATACTCAATCCTTAACCAGAAAGCATGTAGAGTAGTCAGAACAGAATTAACCAAGTAGTGCAAACATGTTAACAAGCATGTTATAAAACACAACTTAAATAGGAAATTCAAACACATACATTTCATGAGTAAGCGATTAAATTAAACAACATGTATGGAGGAAATCATACACATCCCTAAGGTAGTTGAGAATCCTACCTCAACACCTACCTAAAGCACTATCTCCTAAGTACTTACTCATACAAGCATTTTCACAAACACTTAGACTACGCTTATTAACATACATAACGTACATTGGCCAAAACATGTATTAGGGCGAATCCTTTCACCGAGGAGCTGTTACACATACAACTAGCATATACACACAATAGTTAATCATGGCAAACACACTTTCATATTTCGTACATATACGGTATTTTCTACAAATACGACGAATACAGTATATTCAACCTAGTTAACGTATAACTGAAAAATGAAACGGACATCACTTTATGCATGTGAAATAGCATCCACATCAGGAATCTATTATTATCCGACATTGAAAGACTTGAAAACTATAACCTATACGTCTATAGTCTGCACCTTACGCCATAGAAGCATAACGAATTCGACAGAGACTTCAAGTCTTCGTCAACGATGGAATGAAAACCTATAGCACGAGTTAAGTCATCTCGCCACTTGTAACAATTGAAACCCTAGAATAGATTAGGTTTAGGTTTTCTTACCTCAGAACGAAGTCAGAATCGCCGGAATAGTGATTAGGTAACGATGAATAGGCACGTAAAATAACAGGATAGAGTACCAAGAATCTTCTGCCACTTCTCTCACACCTTCCCTCTCTTTACTCTCTTCTCTCTCCTAGGGTTTTCTTAAATTCATATGGAGTGAATGAGAGAGGGTTTAAGGTCCTTATATAGGCCTAAAACTGATGCAAATGGCCCCAGGGCCAAGGTATACTTAGGTTATAGAGTCTGTTTCAGCTCAACGGAGTACTTCCGGAACCCCCTTTGAGCCAGAGGTCGGACGTAAGCTCTTTGACCATGGATCTAGATCAAGTTAAGTTTTCAGTCCGATCAGATTTACAGATCGCCCGTGGCGGACCAATTTCAGTTTAACGATCTACGATCACCGATCAAGGCCACAAGTACACTGACCTGTGTATGAAATTTTTCCTGATCCAAGGGTGTATTTGGGTCAGATTCTGATGGTCTGAATCCTTATATTCGGCCCGCAAGTGACAAGTCTCAGATTACTTAAATTAGATTTTATTTCTAAAGAAAACCACGTTTTCTCGCACTCTTCACTCCAGGATCAAGCAAATAGCCCCGGGACACAATCTAGATTTGATTTTCAAGATGGTTGTCAAGCCCAGCAAGGCGGTCCTAAGCGTTTAGTCTCGTGGTCATCGAACTTTCGATGTGTGGTCCAGATCCAATATGGAGTTTCAATGTGCTCCCGAGAGCAACTGGGTAATGAGATTGATCCTAAATTTTAGAGTAACCTAGCGTCAATGTTTCTACAAGTTTTGGGTCTTGCAGATCATATTTAAAGTGGATCAAGCAAATTTTGCAATTAATCTAGTTTAGCACCTGGTTAAACTTGTTTAATTTCCAAAGGATTTGGTCCTAAGTGATTTCTGCCTGAGGCGGTACTCGGGTCTACAAAATTTTTCGAGTCATTACAATACCTGACATTTATGATAATATAACCCGACCTGATCTACATTCGACCTACTTCCGAGCCTCCGAAGATCGACTTGAAAGTAAGGGGGGCTTACTGTTGGGGGAAAATAGAATCGACTTATGGAATAGACCAACTCTACAAACCAACACAAATCCAATGAGCTAAACCACTTACGAGGCATCCACTAACGTCTGCTGGTAACAGAAGGCCAACCACAGAGTGAGACGACGCAACTATAAGTCCACTCAAAGAGGATACAACTATAAGTCCACTTAAAGATGATGCAATTGTAAGTCTGCTCAAAGACCGATCTACTAGAGAAGTCAGTATAACTACATGTTTATAGGTTGGCTATAGGTCGACTATAGGTCGACCAGATAATAAGTGGTCGATTAGCCTATAAGTCGGATATAGCTTGGCCATAGGTCGGGTCGATCCTCTGACAAGGTAAAATGTTGATCTGTTGAAAGGCTCATCATTACCTAGTTCTACTATATCTGGCATTTTCACGACCCGACCTTTCCCCGAACCAATATTCTGGGAATCCCTCCAATGGTTCGAAGATCTCTCCCAAGATATTTGGGATAAGATCAGATCCCGGGGATCTCGGACGATTGTAATCCTGAGAAGATCCTTGGCGGATCTGAAAACCTGTGCGGGAAGATCTCCAATATATCGAGAGTCCTAAATGAGAAAGACTCCCTATAGTGTGGTCTTCCTTCCAATATAAATAGGGGAACTTCTAGCCAAAGTAAGGTACGCATACAAACCTTAAGAATGGATTGGTGACTCTTTTCCTTAAGATTCTATCCTAAAAAAAGAGTCAAGGTCCTAACTTAGGCATCGGAGGGTCCCCTGTACAAGTCATGGTCTCATTTGTCTCTTATCTTCTTCTGCACAGGTCCCAGAGGGTTAACCAAGGAGGGTCTACCTGGAAAACTACATCAACAATTACATTAAACAAAATTGTTTAGGATGGAATCATTAAATGGACTACACTTGCATTTTAATGTTTTGAAGTGAACATCATAGCAGATTACAGTTATTGGATGAGTTGGATATTATAGAAATATCACGTGGATCCAGAATTTTGAATTGTACTATTAGAAATCTATTATACCACTTTTTTCCTAAGCCCAAGTGTGGTTCTCTTCTATGTGGCCTGAGGTGTGTGGTCATATTGTGGTCTTTTCTTTCTTTATTTCATGTCACGGGATTTGGGCTCTTCTCTATGCTCTTCGTTTCCTACTATTGGGCCTCATGAAAGTAATAAATTTCTGCTCATCTTCCAAAACCATATATATATATATATATATATATATATATATATATATATATATGAGAAATGCTCACACACAACTAGTTAGACATCGCATTTTCGTCCAACTAGTTGATTAATTGAAAGACTAATTAATGTTATTTAATAACAATACAGAGAAAAGTTATTCTAAGAGGAAAAGTAGCTAGCTATGGTGGCCCCACCATAGTGTTAATATGAAATCCAACCCAACCATCAGGTGAGTCACCCCATATTAGAACCATGTATAAAAAATCAGCCTCATCCATGGTTCTAGTGGACCACATGATTGAAAACAGTGTACAAGAAAAACTCACCCTCCAAACTATTTTCATTGGTTTAGCCCACCTGAACCACGCATGCCCCTAATTTTTAAACATGAGCCATAGATTTTTAGTGTCATATTAATGGTTGGAGTGGATTTCACATTCTTGTCATGTTAAGCTTGGTAAAAATCAAGGGTGGACGTCTCTCCCTAATGTTTCCATTTCTGTGGCTGAGTTGAATCAAATGTTAGCATGATTTTTTTGGCTCTGAGCCCGGAATGGAATCACGAATCTAATGATGGGAATGAATCTTACTTACACATCACGGTGGGCCTTGTAAAAATAAGAGGACTCGGTTCCAGAGATGAATACCATGAGAGATGAGTGATTTCAGGTCACAAAGGGTTGGAGATTCAGATGGAGAAATTTACAATTGTACGACCCATTTATAGCCCATTTACGAGACGAAGCCCACCTCATTTTACCTTACAAGAATAAGCCCCAGCTGTACGGATGACTTACCAAAGGTCGAAAATGCCCCTGCTTTTTCCTTCAAGCGGATCGGTGGTGTTCAAAGACGAGCGTTAACGCTCCTCAAACTCCAAGTTGTACGAACAGTTCAAAAGATATCAAAGTTACATGAGCCCCACAGTTACATATTTATTATATCCACAACGTTCATCCATATTTCGAGATCATTTCGGAGCATTATCAAAAAAAAAAAATCATATCCAAAGATCAAGTGGACCACACCACAAAGAGCAACCGGAAAATTGATTTTCACCGTTAAAATTTTAATAGGGCCCACCATAACATTTATTTTCCATCCAATTTATTCATAAGGTCACAAAGACCAAGCAAAAGAGGAAAAACAAGTTTCATAATGATCCAAAACTTTTGTGACCCCTAAAAGGTTTCAATGGTAGACGTTCAATCCTCCACAGCCTTTAACAGTGTGGTCCACTTGATAACTAGATCTGTCTTATTTTTCGTCTCAAGCCTTAATACGAGTTCGCCAAAAGGATGGACAGTTTGGATATAACACATACCTCATAATAGGACCCACAAAAAGTTGTGGGGATTACAACAGCAAAAATAAAATAATAATAATAATAATAATAAATAAAACTAGGAACCTATGGCTACGGGGCTTTCTATGGCTACAGATAATAACCGTAGCCACAGCCCTCACCCCTGCCATTTCGATATGTCCTTTTATATGTATCGAAGGTCTTTTGATTAATCGTAAAATGTCTAGAACTGTCCAGCGAGTTTGCCTCAAAAATCCTGCAATTTTCGATTAATCGAAGGTCTTTCGGTTAATCGAAAAAGGTATTTTGCCTTTAGCTATGGATTATAAGCGTAGCCATAACTGTAGTCTATGTCAATCTATGAATTTTTTATTTATTTATTTTTATTTTTTTACATGGAGAACTTCATTCTACCTACAATTTTCTCTAATACATATTTATATAAATATGTATATATAACCATATAAAAAAAAAAAATCTCTCTTATTTTTCATTTCTTTCGTTATTCATTTAACAACAATATCTTCTAAACCAAAATTAGTTACTTGACATACCCTATATGATTTTAGGGTAGGAGAAGCTACTTTAGCCAACCAATCTAGTTATTTTTCAAGATTCCATCAGGTCAATGGTCAAAAATCCATTTCATTCACTTCACGGTCAATTTCAATCAGTTCGTGGTCAATTTCGCTCATTTCATTTACTTCGCGATCAATTCCATGCATTTCATGGTCAATCCCGGTGATTTCGTTTTGGTTCACGGTCATTTCCATGCATTTCATGGTTAATTCCCTTCACTTCACGGTCATTTCCATGCATTTCACAGTCAATTCACTTCACTTCATGGTCATTTTCATGCATTTCACGGTCAATCCCGACGATTCCGTTTTGATTCACGGTCATTTCCATAAATTTCACGGTCAATTCGCTTTACTTCACGGTCATTTTCGTGCATTTCATGGTCAATCCCGGCAATTTTGTTTTGATTCACAGTCATTTCCATGCATTTCACAGTCAATTCCCTTCACTTCACGGTCATTTCCATGCATTTCACAGTCAATTCGCTTCACTTCACGGTCATTTCCATGCATTTCATGGTCATTCCCGCCTATTCCGTGTTGATTCACGGTCATTTCGACGCATTTCACGATGAAGCGTAGCAATTGGACCATGAAATGCGTGGAAATGACCATGAAGTGAAGGGGCACAACCATGAAATGCACCGAAATGACCGTGAATCAACACGGAATAAGTGGGAATGACCGTGATAAGCATGGAAATGACCGTGAAGTGAGGAGATTAGACTGTGAAATGCATGGAAATGACCGTGAAGTGAAGGGGCATTACCGTGAAATGCGCCGAAATGACCGTGAATCAACACGGAATAGGCGGGAATGACCGTGATTTCCATGCATATTGAAAAGGCCAAGCTAAATGTCCTAGAAGGGGGGGTGAATAAGACTATTCCAAATTTAAAATAAAATTAGCGGAAATAAATTAAACCAATAGCCTTACAATATGAATCAATTCACAATGCTAAATTTTAAATCACCTTGATAAATAAGTATTGAGAGATTGATACAAATTCAGTTCTAAGGACAACCTTACACCATAATAAACAAGGGCTTATGGTAGGACAACCTTATTTCTAGAACCTCTTTTGGATCAAGGACTCAATTTTAATATAAGTAAATGAAATAGCAAGGAATTGAAATTAAATGCAGAAGTATAGATCTAAATTATTACAACAATTCCCACACTTGCTTGAAATGTAAATAGTTACAACATTCACATCCACTTGTACATTCCACATAATCGAATGATAAAATATATGAAAATTAAGCAAGCATTCAATCCACAAGGCAAAGAGTTATAGTGGTTCGCCTGTGTGTACACCAACTGTTTTTCAACAACCACACGTGAGTAGTCCACTCTAATATCCTCACACGGGGGATATTAGCGTTCACTATGAAATAGGTTTTCACAGGTTCACCAAAAACCTTTACAATTGTGTCTTTTTCACTTGGGCATATACAATTCAAAAACCCCTCTTTTCTCGAGTTTTCGGTTTTCCTCGACAACCAATACAATGAGATTTTTCTCGCTCAACCTCAAACAAAACCAAGACAATGAGATTTTTCTCGCAACCTCAAACAAAACCAAAAGTAAATAAATTTTACGAATTGTAAAATACCCGGATTTCTCCTTTTCTTAGCGGCCGGTGAGAACCAATCGGAGTAGATGATTGAATGTCAAAGTTCAATTTCCAATACTCACATTCATAAGGTTCTAAATTCTAATAGATTTTAGATTTAACTCGTTGGGCGTAGCTATATTTGATTTTGATTCCAAGAAGAAGGAATAAGATAATTCCTCTTTTCAAATAAGATTGGAATATAAAAACAAAATCAAATTAAATAAGCTAGTAGAAAGGAATATTAAATAAGCACAATGTAGCTTAAAATAAACACAGACTTATCTCAGAGTGATCACTTGAAAATTCTTGAATTGAATAGAGTTGAAGTGTGAAAACTCTGAATTTCGTGTTCAATTTATAGAAGCAAAAATCGTTCCTACGACTGGTCTTAGAAACCTTTGGTCAGTCATAGCTCTAACAGATTTTTGAAAAATTAAGCGCGATCTTTGAAAGTCGTTCCACGACCGTCGTGAGTAGCCTACGACCGGGTCGTGGGTCACCTACGACCGTCGTAGATCCTACGACCGGTCGTGGGACCATAGATCACGTTCTTTGGACTTTGAGTCGTAGCTCCACGACCGGTCGTGGACGAGTCGGCCACACCTACGACCGGTCGAAGGACCTCCGGGGCGTCGTGGGCGTACTCAAAAATTTCGAAAAATTTTCAACTACTTAGGGTGGTCGTGGAATTTCTTGGACTAGTCGAACCAATGCCAGGATCCCGGTCGAACAAGAGCTAGGGTCGGTCGTAGAATAGACCAAACTTATGTAAAATAAATATTTGATTTATGTATCCAAAGTGACCTACTTAAAGGGTCAACCTAAGGTCATTCAAACCTGAATCATGTCGTATGGGCATTGAACTTCAACCATTCAACGAATGTAGATTGTTTGAACCATATCAGGCTTGAGATCTTGAACTTGTTGTAGCTTCAAACTTGAGATCTTCATCAACATAACAACTACTTCATGCATTGCTTATTAGTCTTTAAGTCATGAGTTGTTTCTTAAGACTTGAACATCAACATTGTAGCTTCTTGAGACTTCAACATGTAGCTTCTTGAAAAGTTCAACTTGTAGCTTCTTGAAGTGTTTATGCAGTGTCTTGAATTCATATAAATCATCATACAAGCACAGGACACAGATAGATGTTTTGACACATCAAAATTTGACAACCTTTGACAACCAAAGAAGCATGAGACCATAACACTTACACATATCATGGTCATTCCCACCTATTCCGTGTTGATTCACGGTCAATTCCCTTCACTTCACGGTCACTTCCGGCACTTCACGGTCAATTCGCTTCACTTCACGGTCATTTCCATGCATTTCACGGTCATTCTCGCCTATTCCGTATTGATTCACGGTCATTTCGACGCATTTCACGGCCATGCCCCTTCACTTCACTGTCATTTCCGCACATTTCACGGTCCAATCACTACACTTCACCGTGAAATGTGTCGAAATGACCGTGAATTAACACGGAATAGGCAGGAATGATCGTGAAGTGAAGCGAACTGACCGTGAAATGCGTGGAAATGACCGTGAAGTGAAGGGGCATGACCGTGAATCAACACGAAATAGGCGGGAATGACTGTGATATGCATGGAAATGACCGTGAAGTGAGGCGATTGGACCGTGAAATGTGTGGAAGAAGAGCATCAATAATAATGAAAATAGGAGTTGATTCAAGAGAATATAGTGCATAATTCAAAAAGTCAGTAAGCACGAAAAGTTCGGTAAACAAAATATTACAGACCCATCAAAAATTCAGTCAGAACCAGAAGAGGGAGCAGGATTAGATGGATCAATTTTATGTAAACCCTTAGCAATCCGCCTCATATATTTGCGTAAATATGAAAATTGCGTGTCTTGGGTAACACGAATTTGAGCCACATACTCTTGAAGGGAATTCAATCTCTCATCAAAATCGAGAAGGTCAAAAATCGGGATCATCACCAAGTCGATTCAAGTTCTTCAAATAAATCATCCATATTCACGTCTTCGGGAAGATCACTAGCTTGAGCATTTCTGCTTCGACCACCTTGCTACCGACATCCACTTGGCCATCACCAATTCTAAATTCATCTTGTTAAGATTGGAATTATTAAAAGGAGATGATGGATGGGTTTTCTCTAGTAGGCATAGCTACGAGCATATGATTTGCCAGCATAGTCAATAAATAACCAAAGAGTATATCACTATGTCCAGGATGGTGACGAGACAAAATAATGGAATGACAAATTAAAGAAGGTAGACATATTTTTGCACCAAAGACTACAGAATGCAAAACACGAACCATGAAAGCAGTGAGTTCGGTTTTATTACCAGAACGTGGATAAAGATTTGAGATGAATATCCTATGAAGTACTGTATGCAGGTAACAAATACCTTGAGAGAAGTACATGACCTTTATGAGTCCAATGAACATCCAAATTACATAAATCTCTAGTAAGCATTTTTCGTTCGGATTCCGAGACATGTCATGTAAAATGTGAATTGGAATGCTCTCATCATTGGCCAATGGTATTTCCATAATGTCGGAATCAAATGTCGATCTACTAAAAACAATCCTTCTTGAGTATCAACTTTAAAAGTTAAATCTTCAAGAGAAAAATCGCAGATACATGCAAACATGGATTGGGCAATAGACTGGTATGCAGCTCCACCCCAATGTAAGATGTTATCCCATCCCACAGATTCCAACAGAGGAGGGATACCAAATGAAGCAATGTGATTAATATTAACATGACGCTCAACAATAACATTACGCATACGCAAATCCCGAGCATCAGAAGGATCATTTTCGGGAGAGCGAAGATGACGTTGTACAATAGAAGCTGATCTAGAAGAAGATGGACCTCGAGTAGTTTTCTTTTTACCTCTAGCATCCATTTTCACAGAAGGATTTTAAGGAAACAACAAGTTGGAAGAAATGGGGTTTAGATAGAACAGATTTTTCA
The DNA here is from genome assembly GCA_030180095.1 of Magnolia changhungtana. Lineage (NCBI taxonomy): Eukaryota > Viridiplantae > Streptophyta > Magnoliopsida > Magnoliales > Magnoliaceae > Magnolia > Magnolia changhungtana. The sequence continues at coordinate 2,221,261 of JASAUF010000674.1, read as the reverse complement.
AGATAAAACCCCAAACTTGCAATGAACGACCAAATAGATTCCACAAGAATGAGATTTGAAACACTAATAGCAAGAATCTACAAAAAAAAAAATGCAAAAGAACCACTAACCTTGAAGTACTATGAAGGTGGGTTCGACCAGTCGTAGCTAGAACCATTGGAGAGTAAAAAGAAATGAAGAAGAAGAGTCAAAATTCCCAAATTAAAGTGAAATCCCGAGTTTCACGACTGGTCGTGTAAGTGTTCGACCGGTCGTAGCACGACCGGTCGTGTACACTCACGACCGGTCGAAATCTGACTCAAAATTTACAAAATTTTTAAATAATTTTCAAATTCAAGCAAATAAAATATCATAGTTATGTACATTATGATACACCAAATCATGTAAATTCAATTTAAATTGCACATACCGAGATCAAACTTTAATTTATTAAACCTGCTTTTGTCGGCGGTTTAGTGAAAATGTCCATGAAGTTGAGTCTCGGTTGGAATGTAACCCAAATATATTAATTTTTCTTCCACTAATTCACGAATGTAATGAAATCTAATGTCAATATGCTTAGTACGTGAATGCTGAACTGGATTTTTAGAGATATTTATTACACTGGAATTATCACAAAATAAAATCATAGAATCTGAGTGATTCCATAATCGCTTAACATTCGTTTCATCCAAACAAGTTGAGTACATGCATTTCAATGACAATGTATTCACCTCATTTCACCGTTGATAGCGATATAGAATTTTGCTTCTTGCTAAACCAAGAAACAAGACAATTTTCAATATAGAAACAACCACCACTGGTTGATTTCCTATCATCAATGTTTCCACCACCAAGATCGGCATCTGCGTGCATTAATTGAACATTAGTCTCATGTGGATACCAGAGACCCGGTTTAGTAGAACTTGCGACATATCGCATAATCCGCTTAACGGCTAGCTTAAGTGAGATTCTTTAGGATTTGATTGATAACGAGCACAAATACCAACACTCAAAGCGATGTCGGGTCTCTTAGAAGTCGGATAAAGCAAACTACCAATCAAACTACGATACAATTTAGGATCCACATCATTACCAGTAGAATCTTTTGAGAGTCTCAAAGTTGTACTCATAGGAGTATCAAAATTTTTACCTTTCTCAAATCCAAATTTCTTAATTAAACTCTCGAGCATATTTGGTTTGAGAGATAAAAATTCCATCAGTTTGTTGTTTTACTTGCAACCCTAGAAAATAGTTTAATTCTCCAACCATGCTCATTTCAAATTTAGACTTCATCAAATCTGCAAACTCAACAAATCATGTTAGTATTGGTTGATCCATAAATAATATCGTCAACATATATTTGAACCATTAGAATATCATCGTTATGTTTCTTAACAAAGAGCGTCTTATCAACACACCCCATCCGAAAATTATGACTCGGTAAAAAACTTAGTCGGGTTTTTCGTACCATGCTCGGGAGCTTGTTTCGACCATAGAGAGCCTTCTTAAGACGATACACATGATCATGAAATTTAGGATCTTCAAACCACAGTAGGTTGTTCAACATATACCTCTTCATGTAAATCACCATTCGAAAAGGCACTCTTTACATGAATTTGGTAAATTTTAATCTTCCTAAAACATGCAATGGAGATAAAAAGTCGATTGATTCAAGACGAGCTACGTGGAGCAAATGTTTCATTATAGTCAATACCTTCAATTTGTGTATACCTGTACAACTAGTCTTGCTTTATTTGGAATAATATTTCCAAGTTCATCATTTGTTTTTGAAAATCCATTTTGTTCCAATAATATGTTATCTTTCGGTCTAGGAACAAGGTGTCAGACATCATTTCTGACAAACTGATTAAGTTCTTCTTGCATCGCAAGAATCCAGTTTTCATCCGAAAGTGCTTCTTTTACGTTAACCTGGTTCAATCTGGGATGTAAAGCATACGTAGTTACATATGTCCTCTAATTGTCTACGAGTGCGCACACCGGTGAGAGGGTTTCAAGTATTTGAGAAGTTAGATGATCTTTAACAGTCCTTAATTCTGATTAGTTTCACTTGATGAAATTTCTTGTTTTTCAAGTATAAGAACTTCATCATTATACGAACTAGGGACGGGTGTATTCAAAAGATCGTCAATCACAACATTTATTGACTCTTGAATCACACCGTCTGTTGTTCGAACACGATATGCACGATTGTTTAAAGAATATCCTAAAAGATCCCTTCATCACTTTTAGTGTCGAACTTTCCCAAATTTTCACGGTCCACGCAAAATATAGCACTTCTTTGCCAAAACTTCGAAAGTATTTGTGATGATTTTCTCAAACCACATTTCATAAGCCGTTTTATTATTAGATTTACAAATATAAACACGGTTAATAATGTAGCAGGCTGTATTCACTGCTTCAGCCCAGAGATTCCTAGGGAGCTTCATGCTATTTCTCATTTCTCGAAGCACTCTATTCTTCCTCTCGACAATTCCATTTTGTTGAGGAGTTTTAGGTGCAGAGAATTCATGCGATATTCCCTGATCGCTACAAAATTTCTCAAAACCGCTGTTTTCGAATTCGGATCTATGATCACTACGGATCTTGCTGACTTGAGAACATTTTTCAGTTTGAATCCGTTTTATAATCTTTATCACTTCATTAAGGGTTTCTGATTTATCTCTCAAGAATGAAACCCAAGTGTATCTTGTGTAATCATCTACAATAACTAAGATGTACTTTTTGCCACCTCGACTTTCCGTTCTTGTTGGTCCTATAAGATCCATGTGGAGCACTCAGTGGTCTTGTGGTGATATTGGAGTTCACCTTTTGTGAGAGCTCCTAGTTTGTTTACCATCTTGGCATTCACCACAAATCTTGTCTACTTTTTGCATCTTAGGTAGTCCTCTAATTAGTTCACTTTTGCTCAATCTGTATAAATTTCGGTAGTGTACATGTCCAAGGCGTTTATGCCATAATTCTGTCTCATCGGTATGGACCATGTAGCACGTTTGTTCAGATGAGCTACCATTGCTTACTATATAGCGGTTTTCGAAGTTCTGCGACAGTTAATATTACAGAACCCTTTTCATTTATAATTTCACAACCTTGATTAGAAAATTTAACATTACGGTTGTTATCGCATATTTGAGATATGCTCAACAGGTTGTGTTTTAAACCCTCAACATATAAAACATTTTTAAATAAGGAAAGGTTATAGAGTTGGACCATACCTTTGCCAATTATCTTGCAGTTGCTACCATCACCAAATGTGGTGACCCATCAGTCATATCTTTAAGATCGGTGAATAGAGCTTTGTCGCTTTGTCATCATATGTCCGGAGCATCCACTGTCTAGGTACCATTTCGAATGGCTTGTAGCTTTGAAAGCGGTGTGAGCAACCAAACAGTAACCTTAGGAACCCATTTCAAGATCTTGTTTTGGGTTTAGGAGAATAATTGGTCTTCTTTTGTTTATAGTTGTAAGAGTGACCTCTTGAGTTAGATTTTAATGGCTCCTTAAGTAAATCAACAATTTTTTCGGCTAGTGGGTTTCGAATCGATTTTTGAAATTTATATAGTTGCTTTTTGTGTTTTTGAAGAGTTTTTGTATTTTTAGAAAAAACTTGATTAGTACCTTTTCCTTTTGAGTTAGAAGTCTCTCCTTTCACAAAATTGGAACAGTATTCTTGTTTAGGAGATGTGTTTTTATCATAACCCAACCCGGATCGATCGCCACATTTTCTTGATCCTGGATAATAATTTTTCTAATTTTGGATCACCTTGGGCATATCTCCATGTGTCCTTCAAACTCGAAGAGAAGATACTTCATTTTTAAGTTTCTCATTTTCGATTTCAAATTTTCAATTAGGGAGGTTTTGAATTCTAGATCACACTTTGATTTTTCAAAACAATCAAATTTGAGATTTTTCTAAAATAAGGGTTTCAAAACATTCTTTAAGTTTAAAAAACTTTTCTTTTTGAAGTTTAAGTTTGATAGCAATTTTACAACTTTCCTTATATAAGGCATTGTAAACATCTTGAAGATCTTCATCATTTTCATGATCACTATCCAAATTTTCTTCATTTGTTGAATCATCGTGATCTGAAAAAGTAAACTTGGCTAGAGTCATAAGGGCCTTAAGTTCACTGCCCAGACTCGGTTTCTAATTTTCGATTCAGAAGAGGCTTAATCGACGATTCATCCCAAGTAGCCAACATACCCTTCCTTTTGGATCTGTCCTTTTAGGACATTTGTTTGCTAAATGCCCATATTCTTGACGATTGTAACATTGACTATCTTTCAATGACTTCCAAGTTTTAGACTTAGGTTTAGAACGTTTCTTTTCATTTGCCTTTTGAAAGTCGACTCTTTTCTTACTTTTGAAAATCTTATAAAACTTTTTCGCCAAAAGGGCCATATCATCTTCGAGACTTTTCAATCTGATTTTCTTGAGTAATACTATTAGATGACTTCAAAGCAATAGATTTACCTTTAGGAGCTTTAAAACTTAATTCATAGGTTTGTAAAGAACCAACTAATTCTTCTACCTTCATATTATCCGTATCACGAAGTTCCTGGATTGCGGTTACCTTAGAATTGAACCGTTCAGGAAGAGAGCGTAGTATTTTTGCACACACTTTACTTTCTGGAATCTTATCACCAAGACCCCACATTGAGTTTACAATGTCATTCAATCTAGTATAAAAGTCCATAAACATTTCATTTTCCTCCATATGAATTTCTTCAAATTTAGTTGTGAGGAGTTGGACTTTAGATTTCTTGACAATTGATGTACCTTCGTGTGTCATTTCTAAAATATCCCAGGCTTGCTTTGCAGTATCACAGGATATGATTCTTTTGAATTCATTCGGTGATAGTGCGCAAGTGATTGCATTTAGTGCTTTAGCATTAGCACTACTCTCATTTTTCTGAAGTGTGGTCCATTGGTAATACGGTGTAATTTTCATAGATTTTGAACCATCAACACCGAGTTACTTCCATGATAGGAGGATTCCATTCGATCAACGTGGCTTGCCACACACTTTCATCCATTGATTTGAGGAAGATCCTCATTCTGGCTTTCCAATAGGCATAGTTGGAACCATCAAAGGGTGGAGGCCTAGTAACTGAAAGGCTATCAAAATTTGACATCTTTTTATATAGCTTAAATCGTTAGCTCAGGAAATAAATCCAAATAAAAAGCAACAAGAATGAGCTATTAGGCTCTGATACCACTTGAAAAGGCCAAGCTAAATGTCCTAGAGGGGAGGTGAATAGGACTATGCCAAATTTAAAATAAAATTAGCGGAAATAAATTAAACCAATAGCCTTACAATATGAATCAATTCACAATGCTAAATTTTAAATCACCTTGATAAATAAGTATTGAGAGATTGATACAAATTCAGTTCTAAGGACAACCTTACACCATAATAAACAAGGGCTTATGGTAGGACAACCTTATTTCTAGAACCTCTTTTGGATCAAGGACTCAATTTTAATATAAGTAAATGAAATAGCAAGGAATTGAAATTAAATGCAGAAGTATAGATCTAAATTACTACAACAATTCCCACACTTGCTTGAAATGTAAATAGTTACAACATTCACATCCACTTGTACATTCCACACAATCGAATGATAAAAGATATGAAAATTAAGCAAGCATTCAATCCACAAGGCAAAGAGTTATAGTGGTTCGCCTGTGTGTACACCAACTGTTTTTCAACAGCCACACAGAAAGCTAGTCCACTCCTAATATCCTCACACAGGGGATATTAGCGTTCACTATGAAATAGGTTTTCACAGGTTCACCAAAAACCTTTACAATTGTGTCTTTTTCACTTGGGCTTACACAATTCAAAAACCCTCTTTTCTGAGTTTTCTGGTTTTCCTCAGACAACCAATACAATGAGATTTTTTGGCTCAACCTCAAACAAAACCAAGACAATGAGATTTTTCTCGGCAACCTCAAACAAAACCAAAAGTAAATAAATTTTACTGAAATTGTAAAATACCTAGATTTCTCCTTTTCTTAGCGGCCCAGGTAGAACCAATCGGAGTAGATGATTGAATGTCAAAGTTCAATTTCCAATACTCACATTCATAAGGTTCTAAATTCTAATAGATTTTAGATTTAACTCGTTGGGCGTAGCTATATTTGATTTTGATTCCAAGAAGAAGGAATAAGATAATTCCTCTTTTCAAATAAGATTGGAATATAAAAACAAAATCAAATTAAATAAGCTAGGAGAAAGGAATATTAAATAAGCACAATGTAGCTTAAAATAAACACAGACTTATCTCAGAGTGATCACTTGAAAATTCTTGAATTGAATAGAGTTGAAGTGTGAAAACTCTGAATTTCGTGTTCAATTTATAGAAGCAAAAATCGTTCCTACGACTGGTCTTAGAAACCTTTGACTGGTCATAGCTCTAACAGATTTTTGAAAAATTAAGCGCGATCTTTGAAAGTCGTTCCACGACTGGTCGTGAGTAGCCTACGACTGGTCGTGGGTCACCTACGACTGGTCGTAGATCCACTCGACCGGTCGTAGGACCATAGATCACGTTCTTTGGACTTTGAGTCGTAGCTCCACGACCGGTCGTGGACGAGTCGGCCACACCTACGACCGGTCGAAGGACCTCCAGGATCGTCGTGGGCGTACAAAATTTCGAAAAATTTTCAACTACTTAGGGCCCAGTCGTGGAATTTCTTGGACTAGTCGAACCAATGCCGGATCGGTCGAACAAGAGCTAGGGCCGGTCGTAGAATAGACCAAACTTATGTAAAATAAATATTTGATTTATGTATCCAAAGTGACCTACTTAAAGGGTCAACCTAAGGTCATTCAAACCTGAATCATGTCGTATGGGCATTGAACTTCAACCATTCAACGAATGTAGATTGTTTGAACCATATCAGGCTTGAGATCTTGAACTTGTTGTAGCTTCAAACTTGAGATCTTCATCAACATAACAACTACTTCATGCATTGCTTATTAGTCTTTAAGTCATGAGTTGTTTCTTAAGACTTGAACATCAACATTGTAGCTTCTTGAGACTTCAACATGTAGCTTCTTGAAAAGTTCAACTTGTAGCTTCTTGAAGTGTTTATGCAGTGTCTTGAATTCATATAAATCATCATACAAGCACAGGACACAGATAGATGTTTTGACACATCAAAATTTGACAACCTTTGACAACCAAAGAAGCATGAGACCATAACACTTACACATATCATGGTCATTCCCACCTATTCCGTGTTGATTCACGGTCAATTCCCTTCACTTCACGGTCACTTCCGCGCACTTCACGGTCAATTCGCTTCACTTCACGGTCATTTCCATGCATTTCACGGTCATTCTCGCCTATTCCGTATTGATTCACGGTCATTTCGACGCATTTCACGGCCATGCCCCTTCACTTCACTGTCATTTCCGCACATTTCACGGTCCAATCACTACACTTCACCGTGAAATGTGTCGAAATGACCGTGAATTAACACGGAATAGGCAGGAATGATCGTGAAGTGAAGCGAACTGACCGTGAAATGCGTGGAAATGACCGTGAAGTGAAGGGGCATGACCGTGAATCAACACGAAATAGGCGGGAATGACTGTGATATACATGGAAATGACCGTGAAGTGAGGCGATTGGACCGTGAAATGTGTGGAAATGACCGTGAAGTGAAGGGGCATGACAGTGAAACACGCCGAAATGACCGTGAATCAACACGGAATAGGCGGGAATGACCATGATTTCCACGCATTTCACAGTCATATCCAGCAATTCCGTTTACATTCACGGTCATTTCGACGCACTTCACAGTCAATTCACTTCACTTCATGGCCATTTCCAAGCATTTCACGATCAATTCTATTCACTTCACGGCCATTTCCATGCATTTCACAATCATATCCGGCAATTCCGTTTACGTTCACGGTCATTTCGATGCACTTCACAGTCAATTCACTTCACTTCACAGCCATTTCGAAGGACTTCGCGGTCAATTCTCTTCACTTCACGGCCATTTCCATGCATTTCACGGTCATATCCGGCAATTTCGTTTACTTTCACGGTCATTTCGATGCACTTCACGGTCAATTCACTTCACTTCATGGCCATTTCCAAGCATTTCATGGTCAATTCTCTTCACTTCACAGCCATTTCCATGCATTTCACGATCATATCCAGACATTCTATTTAGATTCATGGTCATTTCGACGCACTTCACGATCAATTCACTTCACTTCACGGCCATTTCCAAGCATTTCATGATCAATTCTCTTCACTTCACGGCCATTTCCATGCATTTCATGGTCATATCCGGCAATTCCGTGTTGATTCACGGTCATTTTGATGCACTTCAGGGTCAATTCACTTCACTTCACGGCCATTTCCAAGCATTTCACAATCAATTCTCTTCATTTCACGGCCATTTCCATGCATTTAACGGTCATTCCCGTCAATTCCGTGTTGATTCACAGTCATTTCCACGCACTTCACGGTTAATTCCCTTCACTTCACGGACAATTCTATGCATTTCACGGTTAACGAAGGCGATTCCGCTTCACTTCACGGTCAATTCCCTTCACTTCATGGTCATTTCCCTCCACTTCACGGACATTTTCATGCATTTCACGATCAATTCCCTTCACTTCACAGACAATTTCATGCATTTCACAGTCATTTCCATGTAATGTATGGTCAATTCCGACGATTCCGCTTCACTTCACGGTCATTTCCATGCATTTCACGGTCAATTCCCTTCACTTCACTATCATTTCCATGCATTTCAAGGTCAATTCCCTTCGCTTCACGATCATTTCAATGCATTTCACGGTCAATTCCAACAATTCTGCTTCACTTCACGGTCATTTCCATTCACTTCACGATCAATAACCTTCACTTCATGGACAATTCCATGCTTTTCACTGTCAATGAAGGACCTTCCACTTCACTTCACAGTCATTTCCATGCATATCACGGTTAATTCCCTCCACTTTACGGACAATTCCATGCATTTCACGGTTAATTCCCTTCACTTCACGGACAATTCCATGCATTTCACCATCAATTCCGATGATTCTGTGCACTTCGATTGTCTAACCTTCCCACACTTGAAACAAATCGAAATTGTCCGTGATCGACTACCCCCTGTCATCCAATGCCTTTGTTGGCCAGATTGGGAACATTTCCTTGGCTGTGCTACCACACCGTTTATGGTTGCCAAATGTGACCCAAGTTCTTCAATCTATTGATGATGGCCCACCTTGTCAACTTCACTTCCTATACTAGGCAACGGTTGGGATCCTTTCCCATTTGATGTATTGAATGTTGCACTCTCTCATCCATTAACATCTCCTGCACTGCCATCTGTATGTAAATCGGGCTCCTTGCTAGGCAAATGGTTGGGAATCCTTCACCAGAAGATGATGGCGGCCCTTTATCTGTGAATCTATGGAGTAACATACCCTCAAGTGCATTACCATTTTCTTTTGTCCCTTCATGTAAATCAAGATCCTTGATTGGTGGATGGTGTCCCACCTCCACTTCAAATACTTTTCAAGATGATGATAGCGGTTCGTTCTCTATCGACCCATGGAATAACACACCCTTTAAATCACTACCATCTCCTTCTCCCCCTTTATGCAAATAGATATTCTCAATTTTAAGATGGTGGCCCACCTCCTCCAATTCAGATCCTCCACCAGATGATGAAACTGGCCCTCTCTCTATTGACTTATCAAATGACATATCCTCGTGTCTGTCATCATCTCCTACCCCATTGTTCATGCAGATTAAGCCTTTCAAACGGTGGATGGTGGTGGATGGTGGTCCACCTTCGCTTCAAATCCTTCACCTGATGATGACAGAGACCCTTTCTCTATTGACCGATGCAATATCACATCCTCCAGTCCATTATCATATCCTTCTTCGAGCCCTTCAATCAATAGAGATTCTTTACCAGATAATGATGGACAGTCATTCTCAGTTGACCCATACAACAACACGCCCTCCATCCTATCACCATCTCCTCCCCCTTCTTTATTTAAATCGAGCTTCTCGATCAGCAAATGGTGGCCCACCTCCTCCACTTGAAACCCTTCCCCAGGCAATGAGTTCTGGTTGGTAGTTAAAAAGTCTATAACTGGACCAAGGGTTAAGATCATCGTAGTCGAGACATCTGCAAAAGGAACCGCTGGAATTGTCATCTAGAAGCCACGAGCATGGTGAAAATTATAGATCCCTGCCTAAATGAACGACAAATAAATACTAAAAACTGATACAGAGAAAAGTCATTCCCATATTCATTGACAAACCACCTTATGTGGTGCAGAAACTAGAATGAAACCCTCAACAACCAGTGACACCACCTCCCAATTCGGTGAAGTTCCTCACGTCATCATGAAAAAATGATTGTCTTACGAGGAGGCGTCCACTACATTACAGTGATAGATAAATGTAATGCGTCTACTAAATGCGTCTACTACTAAGACCCAATCTATTGCTTGGTCCAACCAACATTTTCCTGATAAAAGAAATGAAAATCAAGGAGATTGAAGAAGTGGACAGCAAGTAGGGATGAACAGGAAAAGGAAAAGGGGCGAAAAATCTAGGGTTTTGAATGATTAACTAATAAAAGTGATTTACCAACCTAAAAAAGCTCTGGAAAATGGCTCAAATTCACTGCCACCGACTTCTTGGAGAGGATACGTAGTAGAGGAAGAAGAGAGGAAGAAGAAAATGGAAGGAATGAAATGGAATGGAGGCGGCGTAGTTTAAATACACGCACAAATTCGATATATAAAATGTACATTGATATATCAAAAGAAGCCCAATGGTTGGGCAAAGGGTTTATGGCTTTTCAAATATTTTTCAATCGAGTCTACTTTGATATATATCGACAAGTTCTTCGATATATCAAATATTAATAAATAAAATCGAAAATTCGTTTTAAACGAGCATTCATCCCTGGACAGTTTTTGGTGTTATTCGATATATCGTAAACCATTCGATATATATGCACATACAAATCGAAGTTTAATCGATATATCGAATCTTCGATATATCGACGGAGTATCGATATTATCGATAATTCGTTTCAGAAGAGCAGTGTATCTCTGGACAATTGAGGAATATTTTTGATATATCGAAATGTAGTCGATATATCTTCTCCTTCGATATATCGAAATGTTGTCGATATTATCGATAATTCCTTTTAAAAAAGCATTTTGTCTCTAGACATTTTCTAACCATTTTCGATAAATCGAAATATAGTCGATATATCGACACATGACATCGATTTGAAGGTGATGTATCGTTCCATTGTAACGATGACTTAGTTCGATAACATCGATTAGAGTTCGATGTTATCGACAACTTAAGCCCGATGTAATCGATTAGAGTTCGATAACATCGAAGTGTACTTTTGTTTTTTCCTTACAAAAATTCGGTGGATTCTGTTTTTATAATCGAGTGTCTTTCGATTGATATCGAAATTTCTTCCTTCAATTTATCGAAAGTATCTCGATATAATCGAAAAATTGTTTTAAAACATCATTTCGTCTCTGGACAGTTTTGGACTAATTTCGATATATCATCTGACATTCGATATATCTTGTACTGTTCGATATATCGAAGGGTAATTTTTACTCTCTTTTTTCTAAAGTTTTTTTTTTCTTTTTTAGGTTAGCTTGTTAGTACACACCCATGTCGGTACACACTCCATGTTATCCACCCCAGCTACGGATCGATACAAAGACCTCAAATTGTGTAAATGAACATAAGTTCTTTAGAGACTTGTGGACCTTTTTCAATATATCTAATCCTACCTTATCGCACTCTCTCATTCATTAACATTTCCTACACCCCCATTTGTATATAAATCGGGCTCCTTGCTAGGCAGATGGTGGCCCACCTCCTCTACCTGGAATCCTTCACCAGAACGTGATGGCGACCCTTTATCTTTGAATCGATGGAGTAACATACCCTCCAATACATTAGCATTTCCTTCTGCCCCTTCACGAAAATCAAGACTCTTGATTGGTGGAATAACATACCCTCTAAATCACTACCGTCTCCTCCCCCTTCATGCAAATAGAGATTCTTAGTTGGAAGATGGTGGCCCACCTCCTCCACTTCAGATCCTCCACTAAACGATATTGAAAAATGATGATCGATGAGTTCCATCGTTCTTTTAAGATATCGAATGGTCTCTAAATTAGGCAATTAATAGTGAATTGAAGCATATTGACTGTGAAATGCATGGAAATGACCATGAAGTGAAGGGAATTGACCGTGAAATGCATGGAAATGACCGTGAATCAACACGGAATTGTTTGGAATGACCATGACATGCATGGAAATGACCGTGAAGTGATGAGACTGGACCGCGAAATGCATAGAAATGATCGTGAAGTGACGGGGCATGACCGTGAAATGCGTTGAAATGACCGTGAATCAACACGGAATAGGTGGGAATGACCATAACATGCATGGAAATGACCGTGAAGTGAAGTGATTGAACCGCGAAATGTGCGAAAATGATCTTTGAAGTGACGGGGCATGACTATGAAATGCGCTGAAATGACCGTGAATCAACATGGAATAGGCGAGAATGACCGTGGTATGCATGAAAATAACCATGAAGTGAAGCGATTAGACCATAAAATGCATGGAAATGAGCGTGAAGTGAAGGGGCATGACCGTGAAATGCGCCGAAATGACTGTGAATCAACACGAAATAGGCGGGAATGACCGTGATATGCATGGAAATGACCGTGAAGTGAGCCGATTGGACCGAAAAATGTGCAGAAATGACCGTGAAGTGAAGGGGCATGACCGTGAAATGCATCGAAATGACCGTGAATCAACACGGAATAGGCGGGAATGACCATGATATGCATGGAAATGACCGGGAAGTGTAACGATTGGACTGTGAAATGCACGGAAATGAATGTGAAGTGAAGGGGCATGACCATGAAATGCGTTGAAATGACCATGAATCAACACGGAATAGGCGGGAATGACCATGATATGCATGAAAATGACTATGAAATGTAGGGATTGGACCATGAAATGCACGGAAATGACCGTGAAGTGAAGGGGCATGACCGTGAATTGCGTCGAAATGACTGTGAATTAACACAGAATATGTGGGAATGACCGTGGTATCTATAGAAATGACCGTGAAGTGAGGCGATTGGACAGGAAATTGTGTGAAAATGACCGTGAAGTGAAGGGGCATAACCGTGAAATGCGCCGAAATGATCGTGAATCAACACAGAATAGGCGGGAATGACTGTGATATGCATGGAAATGACCGTGAAGTGAAGCGATTGGACCGCGAAATACGCGGAAATGACCGTGAAATGCGCCGAAATGACCGTAAATCAACACGAAATAGGCGGGAATGACCGTGATATGCATGGAAATGACCGTAAAGTGAGGCGATTGGACCGAGAGATGCGCAGAAATGACCGTTAAGGGGCATGATCGTGAAATGCGCCGTAATGACCGTGAATAAACACGGAATAGGCGGGAATGACCGTGATATGCATGGAAATGACCGTGAAGTGTAGCAATTGGACCGTGAAATGGACGGAAATGACCGCGAAGTGAAGGGACATAACGGTAAAATGCGTCGAAATGATCGTGAATCAACACGGAATAGGCGAAAATGACCGTGATATGCATGGAAATGACTATGAAGTGTAGCGATTGGACTGTGAAATGCACAGAAATGACCGTGAAGTGAAGGGGCATGACCATGAAATGCGTTGAAATAACCGTGAATCAACACAGAATAAGCGGGAATGACCGTGGTATGCATGAAAATGACCGTGAAGTGAAGCGATTGGACCGCAAAATAGGTAGAAATGATTGTGAAGTGACAGGGCATGACCGTGAAATGCGCTGAAATGACCGTGAATCAACACAAAATAGGCAAGAATGACCGTGGTATGCATGAAAATGACCATGAAGTGAAGTAATTGGACCACGAAATGCACAAAAATGACCGTGAAGTGAAGGGGCGTGATCGTGAAATGCGCCGAAATGACCGTGAATCAACACGGAATAGGTGGGAATGACCGTGATATGTATGAAAATGACTGTTAACTGAAGCGATTGGACTGAGAAATGCGCGGAAATGATTGTGAAGTGAAGGGGCATGACCGTGAAATGCGTCGAAATGACCATGAATTAACACAGAATATGTGAGAATGACCATGAAATGCCTGAAAATGACCATAAAGTGTAGCTATTGGACCGCAAAATGCATGAAAATGACCATGAAGTGAAGGGGCATGACCGTGAAATGCGTCAAAATGACCGTGAATCAACATGGAATAGGCAGGAATGACCGTGATATGCATGGAAATGACCGTGAAGTGTAGCGATTCGACCGTGAAATGTGCGAAAATGACCGTGAAGTGAAGGGGCATGACCGTGAAATGCGTCGAAATGATCATGAATCAACACGAAATAGGCGGGAATGACCGTGATATGCATGAAAATCACGATCATTCCCGCCTATTCCGTGTTGATTCATGATCATTTTTGTGCATTTCATGGTCATGCCCCTTCACTTCACAGTCATTTCCGTGCATTTCACGGTCCAATCGCCTCACTTCACGGTCATTTCCATACATATCATGATCATTCCCGCCTATTCCGTGTTGATTCATGGTTATTTCGACGCATTTCACAGTCATGCCCCTTCACTTCACGGTCCTTTCCTCACATTTCACGGTCCAATCGCCTGACTTCACGGTCATTTCCATACATGGTCATTCACGGTTGATTCATTTCAGCATTTCCGCGATCATTTCCATCACATATTGGTCATTCCATTTCATGGTCCAATCGCTACACTTCACGTGAAATCGTCGAAATGATTGAATCAACGCATTTCACACGGATCATGCCCATTGACTTCAAGTGAAGCATTTCCCAGTGAAATTCAAATGGCCGTGATGAGTGAAGGGGCATTCACCGTGAAATGCGTCGAAATGACCGTGAATCAACACGAATAGGCAGGAATGACCGTGATATGCATGAAAATCACGGTCATTCCCGCCTATTCCGTGTTGATTCACGGTCATTTCAGCACATTTCACGGTCATGCCCCTTCACTTCACGGTCATTTTCACGCATTTCACGGTCCAATCACCTCACTTCACAGTCATTTCCATGCATGTCACGGTCATTCCCGCCTATTCTGTGTTGCTTCACGGTCATTTTGGTGCATTTCAGGGTCATGTCCCTTCACTTCACGGTCATTTCCGCGCATTTCACGGTCCAATCGCTACACTTCACCGTGAAACGCGTCAAAATGACCGTGAATCAACACGGAATATGCGGGAATGATCGTAAAATGCATGGAAATGACCGTGAAGTGAAGCGAATTAACCGTGAAATGCGCGGAAATGATGGTGAAGTGAAGGGGCATGACCATGAAATGCGTCGAAATGACCATGAATCAACATGGAATAGGCTGGAATGACCGTGATACTCATGGAAATCACGGTCATTTCTGCGCATTTCATGGTCATGCCCCATCACTTCACGGTCATTTCCGCGCATTTCACGGTCCAATTGCCTCACTTCACGATCATTTCCATGCATATCATGGTCATTCTCACCTATTCCATGTTGATTCACGGTCATTTCGGTACACTTCACAGTCATGCCCCTTCACTTCACGGTCATTTCCGCGCATTTCACAGTCCAATCACTACACCTCACCGTGAAATGCGTCGAAATGACCGTGAATCAACACGGAATAGGCGGGAATGACTGTGAAATGCATGGAAATGACTGTGAAGTGAATCGAATTGACCTTGAAATACATAGAAATAACCATGAAGTGAAGGAAATTTATCGTGAAATGCATGGAAATGACCGTGAATCAAAACGAAATCGCTGGGATTGACCGTGAAATGCATGAAAATGACTGTGAAGTGAAGCGAATTGACTGTGAAATGCATGGAAATGACTGTGAAGTGAAGGGAATTGACCGTGAAATGCATGGAAATGACCGTGAATCAAAACAGAATCGTCGGGATTGACCGTGAAATGCATGAAAATGACCATGAAGTGAAGCGAATTGACCGTGAAATGCATGGAAATGACTGTGAAGTGAAGGGAATTGATCGTAAAATGCATGGAAATGACCGTGAATCAAAACGGAAACGTCGGGATTGACTATGAAATGCATGGAAATGACCGTGAAGTGAAGCGAATTGACCGTGAAATGTATGGACATGACCGTGAAGTGAAGGGAATTGACCGTGAAATGCATGGAAATGACTATGAATCAAAACGGAATCGCCGGGATTGACCGTGAAATGCATGAAAATGACTGTAAAGTAAATGAAATGAATGAAATTGACCGTGAACTAATTGAAATTGACCGCAAAGTGAATGAAATGGATTTTCGACCATCGACCTGATGGAATCTTGGAAAATAACTAGGTTAGTTGGCTAAAGTAGCTTCTCCTACCCCAAAATCATATAGGGTACATGAAGTAACTAATTTTGGTTTAAAAGATATTCTTGTTAAATGAATAAAGAAAGAAATGAAAAAAAAATAGAGAAATTTTTTTTTATATGCTTATATATACATATTTATATAAATATGTATTAGAGAAAATTGTAGGTAGAATAAAGTTCTCCATGTAAAAAATAAAAAAAATAATTAAAAAATTGCATAGACTTTTACGGACTGCAGTTATGGCCAGGGCTATAATCCATAGCTATACCTTTGATAATATCGAATACACTTCGATATGTATAGAAAATTAAAGGATTTTTAATGCAAAGTTGTTGGACAGTTTTGAACCTTTTTTGATTAATCGAAAGACCTTCGATATATCGAAGGACATATCGAAAGACCTTTGATACATAGCAACAGACATATTGAAAAAGCATGGGCTCGGTTATGGCTACGGTTATAATCCGTAGCCATAGATTCCACGCTTCTTCTTTTGTTTTTTTCTGTTGTAATCCCCACTGCCTTTGTGGGTCCTTTTATGAGGTATGTGTTATATCCAAACCGTCCATCTATTTGGCGAACTCGTAATAAGTCTTGGAAAGAAAAATAAGACAGATTTAGCTATCAAGTGGACCACACTGTAAAAGGCAGTGGAGGATTGAACGTCTACCGTTGAAACCCTTTTAGGGGTCACGGAAGTTTTGGATCATTACAAAATTTGTTTTTTCCTCTTCATCCAGGTCTTTGAGACCTTATGAATAGATTGGATGGAAAATAAATGTTATGGTGGGCCCTACAAAAGTTTCAACGGTGAAAATCAATTTTCTGCTGCTCTGTGGTGTGGTCCAGCTGATCTTTGGAAATGATTTTTTTTTTTTGGATAATGCTCCGAAATGATCTAGAAATATGGATGAACGTTGTGGATATAATAAATACATAACTGTGGGGCCCATGTAACGTTGACCTCTTTTGAACCGTTCGTATAACTCCCAGTCCGAGGAGCGTCAGCGCTCGTCTTCGAGCAGCGGCCGATCCGCTTGAAGGAAAAAGCAGGGGCATTTTCGACCTTTGGGAAGCGTCCGTACAGCTGGGGCTTATTCTTGCAAGGTAAAATGAGGTGGGCTTGGTCTCGTAAATGGGCCATAAATGGGTCATACAGTGGTGTTAACCCAGTGTTAGAACAAGGGACTGAAAATCAGCCCCAACATGATTTATTAGCTTTATCCACACCGTTCATACATATTTTCAAATCATTTTAGAATCTGATCCCAAAAATGAAGCAGATCCAACGTTTAAGTGGACCACACCACAAGAAACAGTGGGGATTAAAGGCCTACCTTCAAAAACTTCTCAGGATTCACAGAAGTTGATATTTGTGTTTTCCCTTCTTTATCTAGGTATGTATGACCTTATGAATAGATTGGATGGCAAATAAACATGATGGTGGGCCCTAGGAAGATGTCAACACCGAGCATCATTGTTCCCACTGTTTCTTTTGGCGAGATTCACTTGAGCTTTGGATCAGCCTCAGTTTTGGGGCCATGCCTTCAAGCAATATTAGAAAATGGATGGACGGTGTGGATAGAACACATACATCATGGTGAGGCCCACAGATCTTTGCCATCTATTCACGCCCATGCTGTGTGGTACGCTACACAATCTAAGTCCTCTCCTAAAGACATCAATCTTTTCTTGGTACTAGACTATTTTCCAGGAACCAGTGGGGAAGGCAGGCCAGCAGTGATATTTTACTGGGGCAAACCTTGAAGTGTATGTGAGATCAACTCCGACCATTATATGTGTAATCACATGGTATGCTAGTAACCTAAAAATCAGGATGATTGTTATTAAATTGAGGCACACCAAGGAAAATAGTTGGGAGAGATGTCCACCCTCGATTTTACAGGGCCCACTATAATGTGTATGTAAAATCCATTACACCCATTAGATGCGAAACCAAAAGATATCCTTAAAGGCTAAAAAATCAAGCACACATGGAATTCAAGTGGGTCACATTTAGGGAACAGAATAGAGGGGGAGATTTTTCCCATAAAAATCTTCCAATCGTGTGGCCCAACTGAAACAAAGATAAGCAGATTTTTTTGGCCCTGGCTCAAACAGGAGGTGACTCACCTGATGGTTGGGGTGGATTTCACTTTAACACCACAGTAAGGCCCACCCAATTGCTGTACTCATTTTGCCAAGTAACGTGGACCAGCATCTCTATGCAGGAGAGCATTTATTAACATTAGTTGATATGTAAATTAGGCAATAGATGTCAAGAGAAAATGGGATGACTTAGGAAGTTGCACACATGTGATGTATTTGTGCATGTATAAGAAATCTGATCCGTTAATTAGATAGGATTTTTTTTAAAACATATGAAGGACATAATTTTTATTTTTATTTTAATGATTAATGGTATGATATTTATTCACAAGAAAACAGGGCTATTAGAAATCCACTCTAGTTGTACATATTCAACTTATATGTGTGGCTTCAATCCATAGCTCAACTGGCCGACTGAGTGGAGATACCTCGTTTCAACACTAGTGGTCTTGGTATCGATCCCTAGTAGGGGTGGCTAACATTGAGTGTGCGTACTGAAATGCATGGGTGTGTGTACTAACAAGCTAACCAAATAATAAAATAAAATTGTGTGGCTTCAGTGATGATGAACGTTTATTAATTTTTAGCAGATAAAATATAATTAGGATGCCCTATATGATGGATAGGCTAGATCTTTGACATATAATTTCTATCATACTTGTATAAAACTTGACTTGATATTATGAATACTCACGTGTTATATTACCTGCGGTATATTAATAAATTTTTGCTATTTAATACACAGCTAATTGGACCAATTTAATTTGTCCAACTAGTAGTGCGTGAGCATTACTCGTATATATGTATAACGGGATTACGATAAAAAAGCATTTCCCCACTGTTTCGGTTGGCAGGGCCATTAATTGGTAAAATCTTAACTTTGGAGGAATTTTGCAGTAAATGCTGAGCAAAGAAAAGTACACCCCGAGCATCTTCACACAAGCTTTATTGCATTATTCAGCCCAACCAATTAATTGAATGTTTGCATATTTGCCATCCTCCTACGAGAAATGAGCACAAATAGCTGGGTCACACCATGAATGCCACCTGATGCAAACCAAATAAGGGGGGGGGGGGGGGTGTGGTTTTTGGGGGCCTGGTCCGATCATTGGCCAGGACATTGTCAAAATCAACTGATGGTCTGATTCAATTTACAGATAGCTCACCTAATGTGAATTGATCTCCCAGGTAGGGTTCACTTTTTCTAAATGGATCGGATTTCCATCACATGACCCGTTGGCCCAAAGATGTGCCTGCATGTTAAGGTTCACATACAGTGCCTGGAACCATTTCTCCTCTCTAAAAACAGAAGTGCCACCCTACTATAGTTTCATAAAAGTAAATAAATAATAAAATAAAATCTGACTCTGATAAAGATGTGAAGTCCCCAAATGCAATTATTGATAAGATTCCATTTGCATACTTGCCCCCTAATTACACCGTTGCAGTGAAAGAAAATCAGGAAGCTAGAAGTTTTTGTTTTTTATTATTTATTTTTTATTATTAATAAATCAAAGAACGGATTGAAAATCATCTCATTTTAATACGCCTACATCATTATAGAGCCATCAAAATACGCTTATTAACATTGCTACTACAGCAGGTGAGATGACTTATCTACAAACTGGGATGAACACATTTTCTTACAGTGCTTTCCAGAAGAATCAATCCTGCAAAAGGCCACATCAAATGGCCAAACGGCAAAGATACTCTCTGCATGGAGATGGCCATGAGAAGCTCATGCATCTACTGCCAGTCTGTATTCATTCCAATTCCTTGGAGAAATCTATGTTATCAACAAAGACCTGTGTAAAAAAGACCAAAAAAAAAAAAAAATGCTGTGAAATCAGAAGGAAATTCAGAAAATGCTGTGTAATCAGACCGAAATGGTAATCAATGAAACTGCAAATTCAATATCTTCGTGAAAGAACATATACACTACAGACAAGTAACAAGTATCATTTTTAGTGTGGATTGCATGGTTTTATCCTGAATTGAAGAAGCGGGGGAATAAATCCCGATTGAACCCAATGTCCCATATGCTCAAACCAATGCTTTGAAAAAGAGAATCATGTCTTTCCTTGCAGGCAAATATTGATGACTAGTTACATGATCATATATACATGAGATTTCATAGTATCCTTGGGTCCTCAGTTTGTACATGTGGGGTCATCATTTAGTGAACCAGACCGTTGAGCTAATGGCCTCACAGTGGATGGAACATGCCCAAAAATATACCAGATTGGGAGATCCTATATGTATAATTTTTTGACTTTATTCAGTTGGTTGATTGTCTATTTGTAAGCGACAATGTTGGAATTGTCACATGGGTGCAATTTTGGGACATGGTCCACCATTGTGGGAGCCCATCAAATCAACAGTCCAATTACGAAACTATAGGCCCCATCTGACATACTGATCCACTGATACTGCATATCCTCGGATAAAGGCTTAATAACTCCCCAGGATTAATATATGGCCCAGCCCTCAGTGATGTAAACAACATCAGTTATTCATCCATGCAGTGGCCACCAAAGTATTCCATAATGGTAACGGTGGCTGCAACGGCCACTGCCATCACTGTTACCATATGGGCCATAACAACCATCATATGCAAAAACAGTTACGGAACAGCCGTAATGGCTCTTACAGTAAAAATGACATGTAATGGGGCCAAAACAGATTTTTCCAAAGAAAAAAAAAAGGCTATAACAACCATTATGCCGGTGTCATAATAGCAACAATGGTGGCCATTATGGCCACCGTTACTGTTATGGAACAACTTGATGACAGCCATTATAGCAACAACAAAAAAAACAACAAAACAAAAAAAAAAGGCTATAACGGTCCTTTCTGCCCTGTAAAGAACCCCATAGCGCATATATTTACCACCATTACCATTGCGTAACAGCCATTATAGCCATTATGTAAGGGTTTTGGAATGCTTTGGTGGCTACTCCATGCCATAGCTTGCATGTGTGCCCACTAGAACTGTTCCCCAATAAAGTAACAATTAAGTCGAAGAATATGCAACAAATGTCTATTGCACACGTCCATAAGATCTAGAAAATGTGGTATCAAGTTTGAAGAAGATAAACATTATCAAGCGAAGTCATTAAGCGACCCCTTGAAGCATTTCATGGCAGATGCCATCAGAAAATCATGAAACCAGACAAGTTTACATCATAAACAATATGTCTGTATGGCCTTGGGTGGGATGCACTCACATGGTATCAGTACAATCACTACTTGCAGTGGCACTGGGTGGTTGTGGGACTCACACAGTGTGTGCATCTGCTCTACTCCATTCATCGTGCTACCCCATTCATGTTTACTGCAGAGCCCAAAAACCAGGCTGATCCAAGACTCAGGTGGGCAGTGGACCACACCATAGGGAACAATGCCAAATCATGCCTAAAACCTCTAAATTCAGTGGCCCACCTGAGTTTTGGAATGGCCTGATATTTGATGTCCCTTCGTGACATGCATACAACACAGTGGGTCACACAAGCCTCTGGGGACATTTTATAAGTAGGACGTCCCCTCCAACTGTCCCCTGTTGTGTGGCCCACTTGAGCTTCTGTGCAGGCTAATTTTTGTCCCCATGGCCTACATCAAAGGGTGGTGCCAATGCAAACATCACATGGGCCCCACAGTAGCCCGGCTCCAAACATATGCATCATGTGTATGTGTATGGGGTGGGGGGAATAAGTCCAGCAGCTGTACCGATTTCCAGCCATCAGGATCCAAACAGGCAGTGATCTTGGTGTTGATGCCAGGCAGAGGTCCAGGTTCACGAGTAATCGTCCCCCCACATAGTTTAATCGCTTCTGCAGTTTTATAAACATCATCCGTGCCTACAGCGATCTGGTAAGAAAAGAGGAACCAATCTATGTGAGGGATCCAACAAGAGGAGCCTAGCACAGCACAGAAACCAATGTAAAGAAGAACAAGAATAATAACCTAGCCAAATGAAAGTGTATAGAAGTTCCAGAGATTACAACAGCAATATAACCGATTGAATTTAGCCCTTACGTAGGCTACTTACAACCTCCTCAACCACAGGTTTTGGAAGAAAAATGAACCCTTTACCTGTGCATAACCATTCCCTTTGTCGTATTCTGTAACCCCATAGTTGTATGTCAGCTCCAGAACTGCATTTTTATCCTCGGGACCATAACCCATCATTGCGACAGTATACTGAAAATAAGAACGCATATATTAAAAGCAAAAATAGGAAAATAAGATCAAGTATTGCTCACATGATTCAGCACAGAAAAAGGATGAGAAAATTCAAGTAAATAACTTCAATATATAGTTATTAATGATGTATAAGAACTGGATACAATTAGGGCTGTCAACTGCCCAGGTTGAGATGGATGGTGAGTCAGGTCTTCCCATCACCAGGACCCTCTCCCATTCCCCAATCCTTGGTGGCTGGTTCGATGGATGGAAGAAATTAGAGCATTAACTGAAACTTGATTTATTCCACTCGCTTCAAGTGGTAGGCAAACACAGTGGCTGAGATCTCGGCAGGAAAGGAAGCAATTTTTTTAACACACACTCACACGTCACACACACCCACGCACTCACACCACAATGGTTTTTCACCACAATGGGTACTCGAACCCATGACCTCGTGTTGAAACTCTTGTGAGTCTACCACTGAGGCATGAGTAAGGACCCAGAAGAGGGAGCTACTTGCCTTCTATAGTGATTGGGGATTCTTTGCCCCTGATGTAATTGCTGATATTGTGTTTTAGGTTCGTTTTAATAAAATTCTCAATCTAAGGAAAAAAGGGCCTGGGCCAAGATGATTATGCCTAGCCCAAGCCCGCAGGTTAATGGACCATAAATTTCTCTGTCAGTCATTGGTTCAGCTAGCTGTGGTTCCTAGTTTGTAGAAATTGCAAATGATTAGGGCTATAGTCAATTTCCTGTTATTGGTAGTTTCTTAGATATTACAAAGAATTGGCGGCTAGGGAGACTGGATTTTCTTCCCCTTGGGAATTGTACTTTATGCATCTTAAGCATACATATACATGTACGTCATATTCTGATACACTCAGTGTAAGTATGCACCCCTCATGTTCTTCTACGCATGTGTAGAAATCAGTGTTCGAGTTGTCGGTATCGCTACAGATACCGTTATCGCCGATAAAGATATAATATCGTTATCAGCTGGCTGGAGATAAAGATATAATATCGTTATCGCCAATAACCGGAAATGCAGGGAAAAAGGGGGAAACATGAAGAAAATGGTGAAATTTTTCAGTGAAACTTCATGACATGCCTAAATACACATATTTACATATTTAGGAATGAAAAAAATGTAAAAAGAATGGCATTAAATTGGAAGTTTTCATTTAATGGGGGCCAAAAGGCATGCGTTGTCGTAAGAAATCACTCAAATAGTAACCAAAATGAGTTTATATAATACAAATGCAAGCTTATAACAATTAAGACATGCAAAAGTAAATGAATTTTTAAAAAAATTAAAAAAATATATACATTTCTGGTCACATTTCATCCCCACATAGAATGACGAGGTGGCTCGTAATCATTGTCCAGATCTCGTGACAGTTGAGAGTAGTACTGTTGCCCAACATGTTGAGCCCACCATGAATGTGCATGGGTTATCCACGCCTTCTATCCGTTTTTTCAGCTCATTTTAATGGTTGTTTCAAAATTTGAAGCAGGTCCAAAGCTCAAGCGGACCACACCACATGAAACAATGGTAATAATGATTTCTACAGTTGAAACCTTGGTAGGGCCTACAGTGATGTTTATTTGTCATCCAACCCGTTCATAAGATCACAAAGACATGGATGAAGGAAAAACACAAATAACAGATTGATCCAGAATTTCTTTGGCCTCATGAAATTTTAGACAGTATAATTTCAATTCACACTGTTTCCCATGGTGATGTCCACTTGAGATTTGGATATACTTAGTTTTTGGGCTAAAGCCCTCAAACTATTTGTTAAAATGGATGGATGGAGTGGATAAAATATGTAAATCACGGTGGACCCCACATAATTTACTCAATACGCGACACAGATGTACCCACCAAAGTCCGTAGGGATGCGGATTAGGTATGACGGGTTGAGCAACGAGACTTGCCACTGAAGTGACGTCAAGCGGTTATGTGGCCCCACCATGGTTTATGTTTCATATCCACACCGTCCAACCATTTGAAGATATCATTTTAGTGTATAAGACAAAGAATGAGTCAGATCCAAATCTCTAATGAACCAGACCACATGAAAACAATAATGATTGGATAACCACAGTTAAAATCCTCCTAAGGCCCACTGTACTGTCTATTTGATATCCAATCTGTATGATTAGGTCATACAGACCTAGATGAGGGGGAAAATCAAATATTATCTTGATCCAATACTTTTATAGGCCCCAAAAAGTTTTTAATGGTCTACGTTCATTCAACATTGTTTCTTGTAATGTGGTCCACTTGAGATTGGGATATACCTCATTTTTGGTCTCATACTCTAAAACGGTCTCGAAAAATAGATGGACGGTGAGGATACAACACATACATCATGGTGGGGCCTACGAAACGTTATGGTGGGCCCAACGAATTGTTTAACGGTGAAAATCATTATCTCCGCTGCTATTTGTGGTGTGGTCTAGATGATCTTTGGATAGGATTCATTTTCTGGATAATGCTCTAAAATAATTTCAAAAAATAGATGAACGGTGTAGATATAATAAATACATCACTGGGGGGCCATGTAACTTTAATCTCCTTTGAACCGTTCGTACTACTCAGAGCTCGAGGAGCGTCAGTGCTCGTCTGCGCACGACACGTACCTACAGCAGCTATATAGCTACTATGTGGTACACCAGCCAATCCACTTCCCTTTCTTGATAAACCAGCAACGACAATGGCGATTTCAATGATTTTTCCGTTAAAACTCTCAAAAATCTCTCCCCAAATTCAAATTTTTTTCAAATCCCAAATCAAATCCCCGTAAGCTTAGGTAGAAATCTAGTTTCCTTTCAAAGCTATTCTATCAGAAGGAAAAAGGGGGTTTTAGGTTTTTCGTTCTTGTGAAAGATCCGGCATTGTTGATCGCGATTGGCCAACCAAATCCAGTCGAAGGCCACTCCTTGAGGTAGATCTTGAGTAAAAAGGTAAGAAAGCTTCTTCTTCTTCTTCTTTTTTCTATATTTTTTTCCGAATAAGAGGGTCGTCGCCTAATGTCGACGAAAACACGGCATTCGTTTTGCCTATTTTATCGAAATCTACAAGCCAGTGATCCGAAAATCTCGCCGATAATATCGAAAATATCGTCAACATCCAGAAGAGAAACGAAATATTGGGTTTTTCGGTAGCACAGGTCTAGCGACACCGATAATATCGGCGATATTATCGATTTCTCGCCGATAACTCAAAACTGGTAGAAATAAACCATGGTACCAAAATCCTTCAGAAAAATGGAGTGTCAAATCAGATACTCATATAGGGGCAGGGATAAGGGATCCCCCTTCCCAAAGATTGGTAATCTAAATCTACTTGGATATTTGAACTTCAAAGTTGTTAGTTATTTCGATGATTGGGTAACAAATTCAACTTGTGAGAATGTTTAAGTATTCTAATATGCTGATATCTATAAGCAGGCAACATTCTTTACTGTACTGATATCCCGTGGATCTTGATGTTTACGGGTCCGCTCTACCCAATCCTTGCAGTACTCGATGCTCATTCACATACTCGGGCATGAATGCAAAGTGTATATTTGGTGGGTCCAGCCATATATTTTGGGATTGATGTGCAAGCTCAAAAGTACGAGGCATTTCATGCACCATTCACATCATAAAAGAAATACATGATGCATGCAACGTACATATATTGAACATGCATGCATGAATAGGTAGAGAAACGTGTGCATCCCTTTGGTGGAGGAAGATCCTTGGTTACCTTGTACTCTGGATTATCTCTTTTGCGAAGAAGCTCCATGCCAAAAGCCTTTTGAATTCAAAATAACACGGATTCAGAACTTCAGGTTCAATAAGCAAATATAGAAGGGAATGCTGGCAAACATGACTATCTAATTACAAAGCATCAAGTTGTCTTTAATTCTACCTAGAACAATACTCACCTTCTCGTAAAAATTTATGGAACGATCAAGATCTCCTACCCGAAGCATCACTTGACACAAGGGCTCTGGTGTAGGCCCCCTTTCCAAGAGTTCAAACTTATAACCATCAGGATCTTCAATAAAAGCAATTACAGTCTTGCCGCCTTTGACAGGACCAGGTTCCCTGGTAACCTTTCCCCCCTTAGCTTTTATAAGATCCACAGTCTTGGAAACCTATGGTGAGCGAGAATAGAGTAAAAACCCCATACCAAGAAAATATTTGAATAATTAAGAAAATGATGTTATATGTGGTGATTATACAACTGTATAATGTATACACTTCAGTCAATCAAACTAACAATGATAATAAAAAAGAACTGCAAAAATTCAACAACATATCCAGAATTTGTTTCAAGTGCTGGCATGGTCCATCGTACATTAATTTAGCAAAAACGAGGTTGCTATCCAAGAATAAGAACCATGAATTGGCAAGTTTGTAACTTCAAATTTGATACCATTGATGATCAAATAAAATATGTTATCACTTGTTAAGTTGAATATTCATGCTATATCTTCTTCTTTTTTTTTTGGAAGGTTTATGCTATATCTACTTAATAACTTAAATTTCAATATCTTGGGTCAATAATTTAGGAGTGGAGAGATTGAGAAGGATGTTGCTCATACAATTAAAGCTAGGTGGATGATGTGGAGATGTGCCTCTGGAGTTTTATGTGACCAACCAAACTAATGAAACTAAAGGGGAAATTTCGTAGGACCAGCCATGCTTTATGGGACAGAAAATTGGCAGCCTAGGAATAACATGTTATAGGATGAGCATAGCTGAAATGAGGATGTTGAGTGGCAAGACAAGGATAGAAATAAGAACGAATGCATTTGAGCGAACTTATCACCCGTGGGTAATAAGATGAGAGAAAGTAGACTTACATGGTTTGGCCATGTGCAAGGAGATCAAGAACTGCATCAGTTAGGAGTTAGTGGTTTGAAGTTGAAGGTTCTAAAAGGGTGAGGGGAAGGCCCAAAAGGATGTGGGTGGAGGTATGAGAAAGACTTGAGGATCTATGGTTTAACCGGGGATATGGTCCATGATAGAGTGAAATGGCCAAGCAGGATTTGCCTAGCTGATCCCAAATACTTGGAGATGATGATGATGATGATGATCTACTTAAGTTAATAGATAGAGGTAATACTTGCACTAGGATATTTGAAATGAAACTCGTGATTCGATTTGCTAGCTTCTCATAACTGCATGGTGATTTTGCATACCTCGCCTACATATAACGAAACTTCATCTGCACTCTTTACTTAACAACAAAGTGTATCTTTGGCATGTCATAGGCATATATTAATGCCCATATGCTCAGATAAACACACAGGACATTGAGCCTCAGGTATAATCAAGGATATTTTGCAAGTGAGATAAATTTCAAAGATAAATCTCAAAGACTTCTATTCCAAAAATAAAAATAGTAGGTTAGTTTACTCTGTTCAAATGTTTGCCATTTAATAATTGCTTCGCAAAATAACTTGCAAAATAGGGGGTAACTCATTGCAGATCAATGCAAGAGTTGAGACGCTCCTCTGCAAGTGAGACAATGCTGTAGATGCATATCAGGAAACTGATGGTATAAGTTATTTTCTTCTTTTTATATTTGAACCATGCAAGTCTTACACAAGAATCCAAGATAGCTGAAACTTTACAGTTATAAATCCAAAATTTACCAAGTTGGGTAGATGAAATAAACTATGTGACTTGGACCAAAAAAAGTGTTTGTTGGTCTTGGACACAAAACCCCAACCAGGCATCAGTGAAGACCACATCAAACTTGATACGTCAAGATGCACACGGGAATAATTAATCATACCGATATAGTGCCACATTCATCAAAATATCATTTGTTTTTCTTAGAAACCAGACATGACTAATGTCAGAAAGCAAAATAGATTACCAAGCATCCTAGTCCATCAGTATGAGAAGCATCACAGGAAGTTTCTGAACAAGTTTCGCAACTTAAGCGTGTGTTTGGGAGTACCCTGGAATGTCAATCAGATTGAGTGTGGTCCAGCACATGCCCATTTTGAGGAAGCAGTTCCACTACATCCTGCAAATTGCAGATGGTAGGATGTGCTAAGCATTCCTGTCTGCAAAATCAGCCCCAAAATTGAGAAAGGAGTGATCCCATTCTCATTTAGAGTCGTGGATGCCCGCTCTCATCAACATTTGGTGGACATTCCAAACTGGTCCCAAAGCTTGCAAGATACATACATGTGATACTGTTCAAAGGAGACTTATATATGTTCTAAATCAACATTGATTATAAAAGAAGAAGAAGAAGAAGAACTGTCCACTTTAAGGCTAAAATGAAATTATCGTCTAGAATTTTCCATGGTCAATACTATTCAATAAACAACCTGTAATCATTTTTCAAGTAACAGAATCTTACATCCTCAACTGCGATTCCAAAATGACCAAAACCTGTCCCAACATCGTACTTGTCTACTCCATAATCTGTGAAGGTTAAATGACACAAACTTGATGAGACTGCTGTAACAGATAAAATAGCATTATCTAATCTAATTTACAAGAAGATTTAAGTACAATGCATCTCAAACCATTTGATCATATAGCTTTAACAATAGAAATCAAGAAAAATGCCCAAAAGGAAGGCTATACATTTAAGAAATGGTGGCACAGCAAGTGTTAAGAAGAAAACGTACTATAAGTGAGCTCCACAACAAAATGTGAATCTTCGGGCCCATATCCAAGAAAAGCATTCGTGTATCTTTCCTCAGGTATGTCTCGTTTCCGCAACAGCTTCATTCCCAAGCACTCCGTATAGAATCTGCAATCACAGCGTGCACAAAATCAGCTTTGAAGCAAGCCATGCATAATAAATATGTGTCAAGATCAATGAAGTAATGAGCTTATGATAAAGAAACGTGCTTTATAGTCCTGTCCAAGTCCCCAACACGATAAACAACATGAAGTAGTCTCCTTCTATCCTTTTTCACCCACTCTAAGACATTTTCTTGGCCAATAGCTGTGCTTGCTTGCGCTATATTTCCAGCTGTCCCAGCTTCTATATTGTTTCCTTCTGCTCTTAACAGTTTGGGTGTTTTCATTCCAAATAACTGTGCCTGTGGAATAGCTGGATTGCAACAAACCAATCATAAGCATAAAAACCTAAAAGGGGAGGAAAACCATAGCTGTGAGTCAATTTCTCAAATTTGTAAAGAAAATACACTCTGGCCTAAGTCTGCAAAATAACTAAAAGGAGCAAGCAACTTAGTGATAATTAATAATGATATGTAAAAAAAAAAAGATAATAATCATTAAGTAAAAAAAATTGTTCATTATTTCAAAAGCATATCAAGCTCTTACTTCAGCTGCGTTTGGATGTACAAGTGAACTGAACAATGAACATCCCTCTCAATGTTCAAGTGAACTGAGCTATGAACATCCCTCCCTCCCGATGTACAAGGGAACGGAACAATGAACATCCCTCCCTCCCTCCTGATGTACAGGTTAACTGAACTATGAACATCCCTCACTCCCTCGCTCTCAAGCCTGTATACCCAATAGGAATGCAAAGGGAGGAAATCACGGTATTGTTAGATTCCATCATCACCATCATCTAAGCCTTTCCCAACTAATCAGGGTCAGCTACACAAATCTTGTTCCACATTCCACTCTATCAAGGACCATATTCACAATTAAAACAATAGGTCAATGGGTCATAAAGTCATTTCTTACCATCTCCACCTATGCCCATTATCAACCTTTTCATTAGACTGATAGTGTATTTTAATTTTATATAACACCCAAACATACCCTTTGTGATGTGGGACAATTAACCACTTGCTCTAAAAGCTCGAACTGTTGGAGCATGGTGAATCAATTGCTTTATCTCATAGCCTAAGCCCCATATCTCATGGGTTAGGACCTTGGTCGAACCCCCCTCGTGGGCCCCAAATCACATGGGTACCGCCTCACACTGGCCGCCCACCCCGAGTGTGCCCCTACATCCCACAGGCAACCTCACTCGAGCCCAGTGTGAAAATGCCGCTGCATTAATCACCACCGGTGAGGAGTCTCGAACACAAGACCTCCCATTCTGATACCAATTTGATAGAGGACAATTAACCACTTGCTCTAAAAGCTCGAACTGTTAGAGGATGGCAAATCAATCCCTTTATCTCATAACCCAGGCCCCACATCTCATGGGTTAAAAACTCAGTCGAACCCCCCTTGTGGGCCCCAAATCACATGGGTACCGCCTCGTAAGGGCCGCCCACCCCGAGTGTGCCCCTACATCCCACAGGCAACCCCACTCGAGCACGGTGTGAAAATGCCCTTGCATTACTTTGTCATGAGCCCTCATCAGGAAAATAGTTTCCATCCTTAGTAGTTGAATGGTTGTCGTCAATGCCTTCAAAGGCTTAGGTTTTTTACACATTGTATGAGGATCGACATCTTTGAACTTAGGGGACCATACCAACCACCAACGATGGACACCATGGGTCCCACCTCAAGCATGGAACGTTTAGATCATTCTAGCCAAAACCTACGGTATGCATTGATTCAAGTTTTTGGCCCAATTGGATCCACTAAATTCAACGATGGAGATTATTACAAGGTGGCCCATGATTCCACACCTTGGGATTGAATTTCAGCCCAAACTATCTGCCAAAACATACCTAGCAATGTGCAGCCTACTTTTTGGACATCAAAAGATGTAGGAATGACATGATTTTGGTCTCATTTAAAAGCCTACTAAGTTAGCTTTCCAATAAGCCCTAGATTGCATCATTTAGATATTGTTTGCAAGGAAGAATAGGAAGTCCAAGTTTCCATCCACCCATGGTTTTCTTCTCATG
This sequence comes from Magnolia changhungtana, assembly GCA_030180095.1. NCBI lineage: Eukaryota > Viridiplantae > Streptophyta > Magnoliopsida > Magnoliales > Magnoliaceae > Magnolia > Magnolia changhungtana. The sequence goes on along the minus strand of JASAUF010000674.1, from coordinate 2,189,668 downwards.
CAATGAGAGGAGGCTGAATCCTCCTCCCAACACCTACTTCTCAGGAGATTTGATACTTTCCAAGAAAATTATGTCTAGTTGCTAGGAGTTTTTTTGCTTAGGGTGTCGTTGAGTTTTGATTGATTGTTAGTTTAGAGAAAAGATTTTCATTAGTGGTTGATTAGAGAGGTTAATTCTCACTAGATAAGATAGAGTTAGGTTTATTCCAATCAGCTAGTGTGATCTGTCACTTGGTTTTTTTTTTTCCATTTGGGTTCTTGAAAGTTTAATAAAACCCCATATGTTAAGGGGCAATGGTCTTTTGGTTTTTGCAAATATCTCTCTATTTAGAGAGAGAAAAGCCTTAGGCTTCTTGTGTTTATCTTCCAATGTTCTCTTCATTCTTTTCTTTTTCTTTTTCTTTTTCTTTTTCATTTTTCCTTTTTTTGATAGGCGGTTCTCTTAATTCTTCTAGCCTCATCAATGTATTCAAAATTGGTTACATAATGGTAACAGTTATAACCATTACGCGTTACGATGTCGAAACGGTTGTAATGGCCGTTATAGGAAGAAAAAAAAAAAACATGTCGTAATGGCCGTTATTGAAAAAAACATGCCGTAAAGGCCCTGTAACGGTCCATAACAGTTTTTTTTTTTCAAAAAAAAAAAAAAAAACAAGGGATTGTAACAGCCAATACAGGAGGGGGGCATAACAGCCATTATGGCCCATATCATAACAATAACGATGGTGACCATTATGACCACCATTACTGTTTTGGAACACCTTGAGCCTCATTACTGAGAATTGATGAGCTCCGAGACTTTAATCACTTATTGGTTGTGTTGTGTACTTGTTATACTACTACTGCTAGTTGTGGAATGCATTTTTCAAGCATTTGCAGGAAGAGATTAATGCAAGGGCATTTTCACACCCGACTAAAGTGGGGTGGCCTGTGGGATGCAGGGGCACACTCGAGGTGGGCGGCCCATGTGAGGCAGGTGGTTTGTGTGAGGCGGAACCCATGTGGTGTGGGGCTTATGAAGGGGGTTCGGCCAAGGACCTAACCCATAGGATGTAGGGTCTGGGCTATGAGAGAAAGGGATTGATTTGCAACGTTCTATTAGCTCGAGCTTTTAGAGCAAATGGTTAGTTTTCCAGCATTAAGCGGGAGGTCTCATGTTCAAGACTCCTCACCAGGAGTGATTAATGTATGGGCATTTCCAGACCAGGCTCGAGTGGGGTGGCCTGTGGGATACAGGGGCACACTCGGGGTGGGCGGCCCGTGTGAGGCGGAACCCATGTTATGTGGGTCCACGAGGGGGGTTCGGACGAGGACCTAACCCATGCGATGTGAGGCCTAGGCTACGGGATAAAGGGATTGATTCACCACACTCTATTAGCTTCAGCTTTTAGAGCAAATGGTTAGTTGTCCTGCATCAGAGATCCCATGGTGTATGTTATTTGCAGATTGCATAATTTTGAATGCCAAGATGTGGGAGGGCATAAACACAAAGCTAGATTTATGGAAGGATGTTATAATCTAAATGATTTAAAATTAGTCAGACTAAAATAAAGCATATGGAGTACAATTTTAGTTTTTTTTTTTTTTTAAGGAGTGAAAACAAGGAAGTGGTTAAAATTGCCACCCAAGAAGTTTTCAAATGACTCAATACCTTAGGTCAATAATTCATGAGTAAAGAGATTGAGAAGGATGTTGCCCATAAAAATCAAGCTAGGTGGAAGAAATGCAAAAGTGCCTCTAGAGTTGTATATGATTGTCACATACAACTCAAACTGAAAGGGAAATTGTATATGATAGCTATAAAACCAGCCATGCTTTATAGGGTAGAATGTTGGACAGTTAAGGAACAACATGTTCATAGGATGAGTGTAGTTGAAATGAAGATGTTGAGATGGATGAGTGATAAGATGAGGAATGACAGAATTAGAAAAGAATGCATTTGAGGGAACTTAGATGTGGCACCAATAGGTAATAAGATGAGGGAAAGTAGACTTAGATGGTTTGGTCATGTGCAACTAAGACCAATAATCACACCAATTCAAAGTGAATTGGTACAAGTTGAAAGCTCTAAAAGAACAAGGGGAAGGCCTGAAGGATGTGGATGGAGGTAGGAAGAAAGACTCTGATGCGGGGGCATCTTAGAGCGACTCAAAAGATGCACCATATCTTCACAATGGAGATGGGGTGGCCTACGAGGTGAGGCCTGTAAAATGCAGGATGGCCACGAGGTGGGACCCATTGTGGGACCATGTGATTCGAGGACCCATGCGATTCGGGGGTTGCCCACAGGGAGGACTCGCATGGATTTGCCTAGGAGAGCCAGAATATAGGGATAAATCAATGCTCCCCCAATAGCTGTGGAGCTTTTGGTGCGTTGGCCGGTTGTCTGCTATCAAAGTGGTATTAAAGCGGGAGCCCAGGGATCGAGTCTCCTCAATGGTGTGGGTGGATGGTGCGAGGGCATCTTGGTGCGACTCCAAGGATGCACCGTAGGACTCGCCTGAATTTACCTAGGAGAGCCAAAATATAGGGATAAATCGGTGCTCCCCCAACAGCTCTGGAGCTTTTGGTGCGTTGGCCAGTTGTACGCTGTCGGACTTGATGATTTATGGTCTAACTAGATGTCCAGTTCTTTATAGAGTGGAATGGTGGAATAGGATTCATGTTGCCAACCCCAATTAATTAGAATTTGGCTTAGATGATGACGACGATGACAAATTGTAAGGAGCTGCACTTTGTTTTCTACAGTTGCCTCACTTTCAACTTTTTAAAAGTGGAGTTCACCATCTCACGCTATGGTGTGCCGTAAAGGTAACGATGGCAACCGTTACACGTTATGGGGTCATAACAACCATAACAGCCATTATGGAAAAATATTACCCGAAACCACCATTAATGGCCCGTTATGTCCCTAGTAAAGGCCATAATAACCCCGTAATGGTCTGTTATGGGACAGATAAAGGTTTCTCAGACTTAAAAAAATAAATAAAAAAAGTTACGGGGCAGATACAGGTTTTTTGGGGTTTTTATTTCAATTAGAGAGAGAGAGAGAGAGAGAGAGAGAGAGAGAGAGAGCGATTGTTGGCGGATGTTGTAATAGACGTTACGACCAGTATCATAAAGGTAACAGTGGTGGCTATTACGACCACTGTTACCGTTACGGAATACCTTGTCTCACGCACACCCATTGGATAACAAGAAAAGCACTTAAAACCCTTGCTTCAACTTATTGGATTTGAAACCACTCCCCTCTCTCAAGTAAATTCACATGGAAACAAGTCCCCCTCTCTCAAGTAATTCATGTGGAAGCCAATCCCTCACTCTCAAGTAATTCACATGGAGAATAGATGGCACATTTGTAGATGGATGTAACCATACATGTCTAGCCGACCCCAGTTAATTGGGATAAGGCTTAGATGATGATGATGATGATATAGCTATGCATGTCTCTTGAGTAAATCTCATGCAATGTGAGCTGAAATCTATAATCATCTACTTCTATTTACTAATTTCTCCTTTAGATTGATTGTTTTCCCCACATCTTCATAAGTAAGAACGTAAAAGTAAATCAATTATAGGAGCATACCTTGCCCCATACAGAGAGATGCTATGGACAATCTTTTGTTAGCCAAATCATTGGCTACAAGCCAGTGTTTGGATATACCCCAAATTGCAGACGCCTAGGATATTGTAGCAGAATGGGGGTGAAATGGATTCTGGAACCAAATTACAAAAAAAAATAATAATAAATAAATAAATAAATAAATAAAGTACCATATTTCCATTTCTCCACCACCAATCAATATCCAGAATGTTTCATATTCTACCTGAATCATCCCAATTAACGTTTGTACAGAATAGCATCTGCCCCCCCCCCAACCAAACAATATAAATAAATAAATAAATAAATAAAGGAATACCCAAACAGACCCTAACGAAATAGCCTCCCAAAATATATGCATTCGCCCGATTGAATTCCAGAGCATTACCCGTTCTTTTGCGTCAATAAGATCATATCCATGGAACGCTTGAAATGAAAATCCTTACGGCATAAACACATACTAATTTAGACGGACGCAAAAGGTGTAATAAAGGACAGTTACAAAATTTTAAAAAAAAAATACATTCCAAAAAGCGGTATCTTCCAAATAAAACAAAATTGGGATTTTTATAGTAATGCACATCGTACTACACTCTCCACAGCATTAGAATAACTGGTATACAAAACTCATAAATGATTTTTTTATTAAAATATTCAAATGCAAAGCCCAAAAATCCAATCTTTTAGAAATATCACAAACAAGAACTCATTCTAACGACTCAAATTAAAAAATCAAAATCAAAATCAAAGCAATTTTAGTACAAATATAACAAAACATGGTCAGTGGTGAAAAACAGAAGACGGAATTTTGGGAAGAGGAGAAAGTTACCGCTGCCGAGATGGAAGAGAGCAAGCCTTCGGGAAGGGTTGGAATTGGGGGCGGAGAGAGAAACGGCGAGCCGGGCAGCTGCGGCTGCTGATGAGGAACGGCAGGAAGAGAGGGAAGAGAGAGAAAGAGGGCGGAAAGAAGCGAGATGGAGAGAGGAAGAAGCAGCAGCCATGGGAATAATCCTCACCATTGCTCGCTCTCGCTCGCTGCTTCTATCCTTACTGGCAGGGAGTGAGGGAGAGCTTTGGTTTCTTCTTTGTTGGTTTGGTGTTTTGGGGAGTTATTCCCGTGCTCTGATGGAGTATTTAGATTTCATGCTTACGCGCACATTAATCAGTATGTAAGACATGCATTTAGCTCTATCCAAACCGTAAATATTGTGAGATCCACTTCGGATGGGGTTAGTTTTTAAAATATTTCTGAAATGATCATTTTATAAATCAACGGGACGTGAATTTCCTTCAACAACTGTTGCATGGAGTCCGTGAAAGCAAAGGCTCTCTGAGGCCCACCATGATGTGTGTCTGAGATCCACTCCGTAAATAATTAAAGGTAGATTATGTTAGGATCTTATCCCAAAAATGGGGCCATAAAAATTTGAATGGGCCACACCACAGGGAAAAGTGGGGAAGGGGACGACCACCGTTGAAACCTGCTTGGGGCCAACCGAAGTTTTGGATCAGGTTGATAATTCATTTTCCCTTAATCCTGTTGGGATTCAGCTTATAAACGGGTTGGATGGCATACAAACATGGTGGTAGGCCTGTAAGTGTTCCCATCCCAATGATCTATGTGGGGTGGCCCACTCGATTCTTAGATCAGCCTGATTTTTGGGGTCAATTCTCAAAGCGATCTGGGGAAAATGATGGACGGAGTGGATTTGACAAAATCATCACGTTGGCCCCCACAGAGGTTTTGTTGCCCAGGCTCCCAACAACAAAATTCGCTTCGGTCCCAACGTGTCAGCCCATGAAGGTGAGGGCCATGTTTGTTAGCTGATCCAAACCAGTTGTCTGACACGATGGGAGCTCAGACGCCCGAAATGTTTCCCAACTTGGAAGATCCTTACCCTTCAATCCGTGGCCTACAGATAGATGGTCAAGATAAAACACAGGAAATGTGGAGAAAATGCCAGATGTTGGACACCTGGGATCTTCCTTTCGAGTTGGGATCCTGTGTTATTAGGTAAACAGGGACTCCCTGATTGCCTAATCCTCATTGGTCCACGTCACCACTCTAAAAAAAAAAAAAAATCGGACTGCAAACTATTATGGAAAAAACCAAAGGAAAATAATAATAATAATAATAATAATAAACGAAAATGAGAAGAAAAACCCAAGGAAATGAAAGAAAATCCTCTTTGAGAGAAATGAAATGGCGTCCGCTTCCTTCTCCCATTTCTCTACTTTCAGAGGTCCCAAAAAAATCCCCAAATCCAAAACTCTAATTTCCAACTCCAGATCTCATTCATATCCATTGCTGGTCTCATCTCCTTTCACTCACCTTCGATCTCATCATCATCATCAGATCTCTAGAAGCTTATTTGGATCGGTCTCCATGCAGGAGCAGATCCGCACGAGCTCAGACGATCTTGTTTCTTCGATTCTTTCCAAGGTTCAATTTCAATCTCAGATTTCTCGATTGTCTGCTTGCATTCGTTTCCTATTCTTGAAAATTGCTAGATGTTTAAGCAATTTATGACGAATTTAGATTAAGAAGTAGGAAATGCTGATGGTTTTGAAGCGTATGCCTGATATGACGATTTTAAGTCTGATCTCGGCTGTTTAATACCAGGCGATCAATTGTTATGATCATTGTTGTGATATCGGGTAGTATCTCATCCACTCTGGGGCCCATGATTTCGACTACCAGGATTATCAGTAATGTATGCCAGGTGTACGGTTGATGAGTTTCTGCAACTGAGTTCACCATTTTGGAAATGACGGTGTCTCATTTACAATAATGTGTGCGGCAATCCAAATCGTCCAAGTCACCAATCGACTTGGAGATGACCCGTAATCGAAAAATTGCAATAATTCGATGATAGTTACTGTCCAATTTTTTCTTTTGAGTTAGGACAATGCACTATTTTACTTTTCACCGCTCATTAAATGAGTCTGGATCCTCTATTAAGACTTCCTGATTGCCTAATCCTCATTGGTCCACATTACCACTCTCTTTAAAATAATAATAATAATAATAATAAAACTAAAAGAAAATTTCGAACTCCAAACTATTAAAAAAACTAGAGGAAAAAAAAACCAGAAAAAGAAAACGAGAAGAAAAAACCCAAGGATCCGGACTCCACTCGTTGCTTGTGCCTAATCCTCTTAGCTGTGTTTCTTTCTCAGGTTTTCTTAGAAAAACTCAATTCCATCTACCTTTTTATATGTTTTTAATGTCAGATGATGAGTTTATAAGTCTGAATCTTTCAAATTCTCTTGGGTTTTAATCCAAAACACCAGTTTTTTCACTGGAAACAATATTAAATCTCAACGAAATTAAGTTTTGGATGTAAAACCAATAACAATTCGAAATCTCTCTTATTGGTGATGGATTATATTGAAGTTTTCTTTGTGTCCAAGTTCCTAGAGCTTGTGGAGGCAAGCCGTGTGGCCAAGGAAGTCAAGCACCCATTCAAGAACCTCCTCAAGCGATGCAACCGCCTGTAGCTAATTATTGTTGTGGTTATGCTGGTCAACCTCCCTCACAAGTCTCTGCCTTAAGTATAAAACACCCATGACAAATAACAAAACGGGTCATTTTCATAGCCATTGTGGGCATTTCGTAATAACCTGCATGACCACAAATAATCATACAATGATTAACAAGGTGGGCTGCGAGCTGCAGGCTGCTCTTGCTGGAAGCCTAATTTACAATTATGACAAGTGGGTCTCACATTTCAACAATCTATTTTTTGGGCTGTTGAGTCTCACCATGTATTTCATTTATAGGTAGCTTATTTTACATGCATCGAAATGATCCTTTACATTAATCTTGTAATAATTGGGCATCAATCTTTCTCCCGTGTAGTAGTATTAACAAAACTACAAGTATTTACTATTTACAAATTACAACATAAGCATTCTAAGACCTTGGCCAGCCAAGTTCAATACTTCTTGTACAATAGAAGGTTTGTTCATGCCATGCTTTTTATATAACAATATTTTTCTGGTCCTTATATTTCTGTAGGTCAATTTACTTATGTCTCTGTTGAGAGCAGACATGTCAGAGGCAGGTCTATAAACCACTATAATGGTTATAACAACCACTATCGATATTGTTTAAACAAACTCAGTGCATGCATTAATGAGGTCAAGTGACTTGTCTGTTGATGTACAACCATGCTTTGATAATTTTTTATAGTAGAGTTGGCTACCGAAAGTTCAGATGAGAATGCAAACAAGGACCGATCAGATAGCGTTTTCCAGATGACTGAAATTGATGATATACAGGCCCCTCGTGACCTTTTGCTTGCACAACTTTTATCAAGGTTTGATTCATCAATTTTGTTGACAACTTAAATATCTAAGTAGCTTTGTTGACAACTTTTATATAGGATTGCAACTACTATCATGTTGATCATATAGTTGTCTTTAGTTGTCTACATAGTACATTGCATCTACACATGGGCATTGTGTTGGATTTATCTGTTGTATTGCATCTCATGGCATGGATGCCTCTTTTATGCATGCGCACATTTAACTAATTAATGTTCCAAATGGAGATCATCATCATATAAGACTCATCCAACTATGAACATGTTGTGGTCTGATAATTAAGCCAGTTGTCTCATTTACTTGGTCATACATGCCTCATTCAATGTCATTCACAAAACAACTTAAAAACTAAAATTAAAAAAAAAAAAAATCAAGTGAAACAACCAAATTAGTGGCCAGCAAATGAAAGAATTATTGGGTTTTAATGTGTCAAATGTGCCCATTCCATATAGATGGACTATGATAAGGCAGTGCAATCCATTGATATGATGGACGCACTGTAAATGGGATATGCACCAAAAATCTGCCAAATTAAAGCATTCATATGAGCTTTAACTTACACACCAACCCACATGTTCCACAAGTTTAGGTGCATCTTTCAATCCATTTTCCTCTAATCATTGGGTAGAATTGTTTCAATGATCTGATTTTAGAATTCTTAGTTACTTAATGGGCCTCTTTTGAATGTTTATAGATTTGGAATGCTCCATAGAAAGAAAAGAAAATTCACTTCCGAAAGACTTGTTCTTGTGTTTGTAGGAGCAAGTTGTATAATGTTTGCATAGCAGCCCATGAAATGTGTACTGGAACTAATAACTAGTTGAAATTGATGACTTGGATTATTAGAAGGCATCCTAATGCGGGTAAGATAAATGATTTTTTGTATTTTTTTATAGGGTTGGAAAATTTTCAAATATAAATGAAAGAAATGGCAGATACCATGTAAGAGAGTAGAATCTATATTAGAATAGGTACATGTATACGTGAAAATGATATAATTGATGGATTATGTGATGAGATTATACTTGAGGCGTTGATATAATATTGTCCCAATATGATGGGGTTACACTTGAGAATGTGATACAATTGATGGACTAAGTGATGAGGTTACCCTTGAGGATATGATAGTGTGAAGTGGTTCCACTTGAGAATATGATATGGTTGATAGACTATATGATGAGGTTGCGCTTGAGGATATAATATGGTTATGTGACAGTGTGATATGGTTCTACTTGAGAATGTGATATGGTTATCGTACTATGTGTTGAGGTTGCACTAGAGGATATGATATGGTTGTGTGAGAGTATGATGTGGTTACATTCGAGAATATGATATAGTTGATAAACCATGTGATTAGGTTGTACATTCGGATATAATATGATTGTGAGACAGTGTGAAGTGGTTCTAAATTGAAGAATGTGATACGGTTGATAGACTATTTGTGCTTGAGAATATGATATGATTGTGTGAGTGTGATAAATGATTTCCACTTGGGAATGTGATATGGTTGATGGACTATGTCATGACGTTGAATCATCCAAGGTTGTGTGACAGTGTGATCATGTTACACTTGAAAATATGATACAGTTGATGGACTATATGATGAGGTTACACTTGAGGATATGATATTATAATACGACAGTGTGATGAGGTTACACTTGAGAATGAAAGAAATTGAAGGACCATGTAATAAGGTTACAATTGAGGATATGATATGTGGTTGTGTGAGTGTGATTTGTCCACTTGAGAATGTGATACGATTAATGGACAACGTGATGAAGTTACACTTGAGGATATGGTATGGTAATGTGATAGTGTGATGAGGTATATATCCACTTGAGAATTTGATACGATTGATATACAGCGTGATGAGTTTGTACATGAGGATATGATATGGTTGTATGATAATGTGACGTGGTTACACTTGAGGATATGATATGGTTGATGGACTATGTGATTAGGTTACACTTGAGCGAATCTAATTATACCGTCAATGGTATTGTTTTTTCTATTTTTTCTTAAAAAGGAAAATTTTTGAAAATTTGATAAGAAATAAAAATAATAACTCATATGATCACTATCTAAATGTCTTATCCTCTCCATAATTACTTTAGATTATTTCAGTGATGTTTTTTTTTTTTTTTAGTTCTTTTTGTTCTATTTACATCTTCTATGGCTATGGATTAAATCCGCGGCTATACTATTCGTACCTAAAATATATATAGCTACGGATTATATTTGTAGCTAAAAGTAGGTTGAATTTACCAATGGTTACGGTTTGTAGATAATTGGCTATGGTTAATAGCTGTAGCTACTACATTTTAAAAAAATATATAATAATGTATCGTTCTCTTACCAATACATTCTATGATAAAAATTATAATAATGGTCTCGTATCTGAATTTTAAATTTGTATATGATAGTTGGGCACCACAAAAGCAACAGGCCTCACCTATCATATCTTCTAAACTCATTCACAAACACCTAGGTCCATAGCTCAAATGGTAGACTAAGTGAAGATACCTCGTTTCAACACTTGAGGTCTTGGTATTGATCCCTAGTGGGGGTGGCTAACATGGAGTGTGTGTACTGAAATGGGTGTATACTAACAAGCTAACCCAAAAAAAAAAAAAAAAAAAAAAAAAAACAAACTCATTCACAAAAAGATAAAAGAAGAAAAAAGAACTAAGCCATACATTTCTTTTGCCTGGGAACATCCTCTGCAACTCTGATCCCCTTCTTCACAAATCCCCTGCTCCAGCTGACAAAACAAACCACAACCCATCTCCACAATGAAAAATCTGATCAAATCGGATTGTAACAAAACCAGCTATTCAAACAGACCATAACCAATCCCCTCAACAAAAAAACCAGCAGCAATCAAATGAATCCTAACATTTTGATGTCCAACTCATACCTGCTGACAATAAAATTAGCATTCTGCTAGGCTCCAACAGCCAGGCCCTCAGCTGGGACTGTAGAGAAGTACCGGAAGGAAGAATCCAGGCCCTCTTGGTGCACAGGCAGAAAGCCAAAAGTTGAAAACAGCCATCTGCAGCAAAACTCATAGAATTCCTTTAGAGTTTGAAACTCTTTTGTTTTTTGTGCAGCCCATTAACTGATCTGGTAAATCCTCATAGGAACGCTTCTTCTCTTTTTTTTAAAAAAAAAAAATTTTTTTTTTTTTATAAGACATCACACTTACCAGTATAGTCCAAATCTTCAGAAATATGAGCCTCAGTGCCCAATCCTGATACAGGAGGAAAACTGGGCTTTCGTCCACAGGCACTCGCATTGGCACAATCACCAACAACTCGAACAGCAAACCAATTAGCACCGGGATGATAAATATTTGAAATATGTACATGATCGCAATTAAAGATCATGTAACAAGCAAAATTGCTATAGCAGAAACATTTTAGCCAAAGTGAAGTTACTTACCCATATTGACAACAGTACGGAACTTTTAAGAATAATTGTACACCACTTCCAAATTTGGGCTGCCAAATCTGCTGCTCTCGGAGTTTTAACATATTTAATTGAATACCTGGCTCCGGCTATGACAATCTAGATGATGTAACATCTAATATTGAAGGCATATAGATCTTAGGAAAGAAGCGAAGAACCATATTGTTTCTCATAACTTTGAAAATGCAACTTAAAAGTCTTTAGTTTACATCTCCACCTACCATTACACTTTATGCCGTGAGTTATTGGGAAGCGAGGAATGACACTGAACAAAGCACGCCCAAGTGAGATGGGTACAACTATCAAGGCTGAGTTGAAGAGAAGCAAAGTCATCCATTCCAGCACCAGCAAAAGCACAATATGAAGTACAAAACCATACCTACCATAAAGTGATCATCTATTCTAGTCCATTAAATGGATGCATGGAAGGACAACATCTCAAATCCCAAACCTTGAAGAGGAATACAGTAGTTTTGTTTCAAATACACAAGCCAGCTATTTCATAAAATTACACTTTTAGATATAGATTAAGGCCAGTGCAAAATATTTAGAAACACTTATTGAATGATGATACTTCACCCAAGATCTATCCAACCTACTTTATGGGGCACCAAGCCAAAATCATAACCACTCAATCAATGGCCCAAAAATTAACGTCCAGATAAGCTGTTAGAGAAATTGTAGGATAGTCAAAAGTACTCAACCCAACTGTTGAAGCCAATCATGGATTGCTTCGATCAAGAATCACATTCCTTTGACATCCTAAACATCTGATTTATGGCCTTAAAATGAACGGTTATAACAAGAAGACAACTGATTAGATATATAGAATAAGCTAGTCAATCATATTTTTCAGTGGTCCATGAAAAGTGGGCTGGACTGTACGGACAATCCAGATAAATGTTTTAGACGATACGCAAATGAGGCAGGATCTCTCTAGTGGCAGTGAATATCATAACTTCCATTTTGCATGAGTATGTATATGCAACAACATTATTCAACAATCTAAACCACTCATCTTACTGGCTCATTGTGGAATGTGTATGGACAATACCACAAAAGTTTTCTAGATTGGAATATCCTATTCATCCATTATTTGGCCTTTTCTCCTTGAATAACGACTATTGGTGTATCATTTTTCTTAAACACACATTTGCAAGGAACAACAGAGGTTTAGATTGTCCCACTGGGAAGAATTTTGGCACATGGTCTATCAATTGTGGGGATAAGGAACCAGGTGCTATTACTAATAGAGAAGTTTCCTTCCATATCACTTTCTATATACACAGGTGTGCATGAGTGCAAGTAACCTTAATTCAATTTCAACTTCCTATCTCTAGGTTCTGCTCTCCAATACACCCTACCCAGAGAGAGAGAGAGAGAGAGAGAGAGAGAGAGAGAGAGAGAGAGAGAGAGAGAAGCCATTCAATTGCATGAACCATATAATCAAGAAATAGACTATATGCCATTTGTAATTTCTTTTAGAATTTCTTGTAATTTCATTTTCTTCCAAATAGACTATTCCTCTCTTATAGCCATCTGTAGTGGATCCCCTCTTATAACCATTTGTAATGGATCAAGCACCAAATCTTACATCCCAGGCATCTGTTCAAAAGTAAAATATAAAAGAAATGATAGTTGAATCATAATTGTTATTATCAGCCCATCATAAACAGAAAACTACCTACATTAACATGTTTTCTCATGGCTTCCCAACACCGAAACACCACAACTCCACTCTTTACTCAACAACATTAGTAAGGTCAATTTGATTGAAGTGCTGGGATGACGAAGCCAAAGAACATTTTACCCTTTCTAGGAAATCATGAATTTGTTAAAAACACAAGAAGATGCATCAAGTACGACAGGAATGCACAAAATAATCATATCAACTAAGGGGTAAACATTGACACAAAATAATCATATCAACAGTAAAACTAGATCATGAGAAGTAGTTTTCCTATATCTTCCACAAAATGCACATCTCACCTCTCAACGACATTAGTTTTATTCAAGATCTTCAAAAAAGGTAACAACGTAAAGCAGGTTCAGACTGGTTTACATAAGCAGCTTCCTAATCCCTGAAGAGATTTCAAAAGCAAAATTAGTTCTATTAGCACGAGAAGTAATTGGTTTTAACTATTAAAGATAGATAAATAAATATAGTGTATGCTTAGCAAATACTGAAATGAGATCAACTCATTTTTAGTGTCTACCAAACAGGGCTAAAACTAAACAAAGAACAAGCCTTACCCAAAAAAATATGAGGATGACAAGTCTCCGATCCAAGTCCAGGTGCACCTAAAGAATGAATGCAAGCTCATACCATATTTCCGCTGCTTCGAATGAGAACATGATGGTACCATCTTCACTGTTCCTATGCTCATTCCACTAAATTCTCATTCCGGGTTACATCTAAACATGATCATTTGAAATTAAGATTGTATGTATTCAAAATCAAGATTGCTTAGTAGACACCTAGAAAAAGAACAATTACAATGTAATGATGAGTTCTTAAGAGATGTTTATGGTAAAATGATTAAGTAACTGATCACAACCACAAGTTCATGTGCAGCATTTGAGAGACACATGCACTAGTGTAGCATAGTAGCAATGTAAGGACAAAAAATAAAATCATTGCATGAAAACGATGGTTTCATGAAAATCAAACATACCACTATAAATGGAATCCATTGGAATCCATTTCTCAATTAGTATACTGGGAAAATAATGATAAAGAATTCCTTTCTTCTCCCACAGATTCCTGCTCATCAAACAGGCCCTAAGGAAATTATGATTAGGTGTTCTAATTTTCCTTTTCTTTTTTCAAATGTTGACAAAAAGAGATGAACCCTAAGCAAATAGTCTACCAAATAAGGCTAAAACTAAATAAAGAACAAGCCTTATAAAGCTTGTTTCTGCAATCCATAAGCAAAGCCAAAATAAGTTTCTTGATTAAGGTTACCATGAAGAAAAATCAGATGAACAACATACTTACCGAAACTGTTTTAGAACAAAATTAGATGAACAACATACTTATCAAAACTGTTCCAGAAAGAAAATCAGATGAACATTACTGATTTTGTTCCAGAAAAAAAAAATCAGATGAACAACATACTTATCGAAACTGCTTGAATCAGATGAACCATTAATAATGATTGTTTTGAGCCCTGCCATTCAATAAACAATCAGCCACATTAGCAAGGCCCTTTCGTGCCACAACAACCTATGTATCTCTCAAAACTACTTCATCCCATCTTTAAATGATTTAATATGAAATATTAAAAAGGTTGAGAGATACATAAGTAGTAGTGTAAGGCCCGTATCATAGTCTGTACTGTTCCGTAGGTTTCCACGGTCTTTCTGGTCGAATTCCAACAACCTTCGACCTATATTTGACGTTCGCGCACGATCCTAAGCTGAGTCATGCATAACAAAGTCAGCTCAACCCGAAACTTGTACCCTAGCGACTGCGCCGTCGCCGCGACTCGCGCACCGATCCGATATATAGGCTAGAAGATATGAGCCCGTGTTCATTTCGAGGAAAACGCCGCGCGTGCAAATTCTAAGAGAATCTCTACGACCTATCCCATCAATCAATCAATCAATCAATCTCATTAATCAAGTACACATCACACTTCAAGTCAAGTACAAGCAACACATACCCTACCCTTACCTCTCTCTTACACAAGCTACCCCAAAGTCAACCCTTACATCACTTTATCGATCACTCCACCCATCACCCATCACCCATCACCCATCACTCCATCTCTTATCATCCCATCACTTCACTCTCTCCCTCATTTCTTAAAAAAAATCTCCCAAGCAATAAAAATCCCAACGTCCAAGCCTCCCCAAGATCTTCCAAAACAACAAGTGTGGCTCACTTTCCCACTCTCTCATCTCCCATCTTAACCATTCAATCTCCATCAACCTCCATTAAAATTGAAGGCAATGAGTATAGGAGTCCAAGGAGCTAAAGAAGGAGGCCGATAGGTGGGTGATCTTGGAATGTTCTCTGTTGATTTCTATTTAAGGGCCCACTTATTGTGGGACCCACTTGATGTATGCATTGTATTTGGGAGGGCCCAATAGTAGCGGGGTCTCTCCCCTTTCATGGTGTTCTTTCTCGCCCTTTTTTGTGATAATGATGTATGTGGCCCACCTGATCTAGGCCGTCCATGTGTTGGGCCCCACCTCAATGCCGGTCCAATGGACAGGCTTGGACTGGATAAAGCAAAAACACAAATATCAACCGATCCAAAGCTCTAGTGGGCCACCAAGTGGGCCCCATTCGTTGTATGCATGCAACCATCCATTCATGTGGGGCCTACCATGATGGATGTGTATGACATCCAGACCATCCATTCATGTGGAGCCTACACGATGGATGTGTTTCATCTGGTTGTCCGTCCAGCATCTCTGGATGCTGGACGTTGACAATCCCACCCTCCCACACACTCACGTATACATATTTATATGATATATATATATATAATATTTTATATTTAAATAATATATTGTGGTGGGGCCACATCCACGTGGGAGCCCACCTTACTACATTGTATATGATATATATATATATATATATATATTATAATGTAATATTTTATATTTAAATAATATATTGTGGTGGGGCCACATCCATGTGGGAGCCCACCTTACTGCATTGTATATGATATATATATATATTATTATATAATATAATATTTTATATTTAACTAATATATTGTGGTGGGGCCACATCCACGTGGGACCCACCTTTATCATGCTGTATATGGGTAGCCTCCTGCCACGTGCAGATATATGTAGTATATAATATTATATTATATAATATATAATATATTAATAAGATTACATAGGTGGGCCACTACGTGGACCGCACCATGATGTATGCCTATATTTGCACCGTCCAATTGTTGGACGGTGTAGTGGTTATGCTATCCGGACCGTCCATCCAATGGACACGGTCATAGACACCATGATACATGTATTGTATCCCTGTCGTCCCACCGATTTGGATGTGGGGACCACACGTGATGTATGGGTCTTATCCACACCGTCCGTAGGATGGGACGGCGGGCCCCTTTGATGCATGTATTATATACCATGTCGTCCATCCATCCTTACTGTCCAACAACTGGCGTGCCACGCCAGGTACGACCCCACCATGAAGCATGTCCTGTATCCCTACTGTACATCTATTTGGCGACCTTGTCTCATGACTTAAGACTAAAAATAAGACAGATCTAATATCAAGTGGACCACACTGCATAAAACAATGGGATGAAACGCCCACCATTGAAAACCCCCTCTGGGTTACAGGGTCCTGGTCTTGGACCAATGTGATATTTGTTTTCCCTCTATATCCAGGTCTTTGTGACCTTATAAATAGTATGGATGGGAAATAAATACTATAGTGGGCCCTCTAAATTTTTAACTGTGGAAATCATTATCACCATTGTTAAATCCAGTATGGTCCAGTCGATCTCTTGATATGATTCATTTTTTTTTAATGATACTCTACGTTGATCTCTAGTACTAGGTGAATGGTGTGGTTGGTTTGGGCCCATTTTGATTCGGCCCATGTGAATCGGCCCATTTGATCGGCCCATTTGAATTGGCTCATTGGTGCAGTTCATATGATGTGGCCCGTTTGATGCATGTTGACCCATTGGAAAGGCCCACATGATGCGGCCCACTTGATGTATATGAGGCTTAATGAGACGTATGTGAGGCCTTTGTGTGGGCCAAATGTAATGTGATGAGGCTCATTGCGATGTGAGATGCCACTATGATGTATGTAATGATGTTTTTAGCGGCCATGCCTTGGGAGCAATAATGGTTTGATGTCCACATTATAAGAGCAGTGATGGTTAAATGTCCGCATTGTAACTCTCCCTAGGGTCCATTGATAGGCCCATACTTGTAGTGTGTAGGCTGTCTAGGCCCATCTTCGTTACGAACAGAGTCCATCACCATATAACATGTTTAGTATAGTTCCATGATTCATGCTTATACACATCATATGTATGCTTGATGTGAGGAGTGACTGATCATAGCATATGCCTTCGGGCAGATTGTTTATGGGATCCTTAATAGGCGGAGTTGCCCTACATGAGCGCGCGGTACGCACATAATTGCTGCATGACTGGTAGTGTGATTCATGCACTTCGCATTTGTATGACATGATTACTGCACGCCTTAGTGACATCAGGGTTGTAACCTTCACAGGCACATCGTGCATGGCAGGATCAGACACCAGAAATACTGTTTCTAACATCGGGGTGCCATAAATGTCCTTGGGTGAAAATTCCTAAACCCGATGGTACCAGAGGATGACTCCAACATCGAAACTGAGTGGTTATATGAGCACATGAGAGCCGAATACCAGGAGGCCGCGTTTTCCACTATGTCGTGGTCAATTGGAAAGGGGTGTGGCCTTACTCGCCCGAGGGTAGGGGGCATTACTAGGTTGAGTTTGGCCAGCTTGTGAATGGGTCCACTATCGACGTGTCGGATAGATATTGGTAGACTACTGGCCAGGTGGATAGTGAGGTTTCTTACGCTCACTTGGACTGTGCACTTGAGAAAGGGGCAGTACCATTTGGAGTGTACTAAACCCAGGTGATTATCTAAAGTGAGAACTGTACTGTTATTTGATGCTCTAGTGAGGAGTTGCATTGACATGTGGATGAGGATTGGCATGCATGAGTTGCATTTCGCATCGTATGGCCTTGATATGGCCGATAGCATTCGTGTTTTGCATCGCATAGCCTTGGTACAGCTAATTTCATTCATATACTTATCAGCATGATTCTACATTACTTTGACATTGCATTCTGAGCACGCTAATATTGTGCACACACTTACACCACCCTCTAAGCTTTTTATAAGCTTATGCACGATTAATGCGTGCAGGTAACGCCAGGATGAAGTCGTAGCTTAGTCGCAGCAGGAGCATGCAGTCGAGCTTCAGGAGTTTCTGTTATCGTTATCTTGTATTTCCCTTCATATGTATTGTACGTCAAAGTTTTTTATCATAGTGAATTTTGTGATGGTGTTCTTGTGGTTATTGTTCGTGGGTTATGCTTATGGTTATGCTTCTTATGAAACAAATTAATGTTGAAAATCCTTTTTGTAGGATCCCAGGATCGGAACCTGATAAATGGGTGCCAGGAGCTGAGAATGGGGTTCTACGGAGGCTGTTGGCGCCGGATTCTACGGAGGATGTCGGTCCCCGGGCTAACATGTCCAGCCCGAACTCGGCCCGATCAGCAATCGGACGAGTTAAGGCCGAGTTCGGGTGAGTTTCCAACCTGACAGCAAGTTCATGGATTGGGCGGCGTTCTCACTTCTTTATCTCAAATGGTTAGGGTAAGGAGTTAATCGGGCTAGCCCGGTTCGTGTACAGCCCTAATGAGGAGTCATCCGTTAGGTTGAAACGGATTGGCTACTCCCCCTGCTATAAGGCAATTTGTTGGTGGTAAGTGCTCGGTGGGCCCCACCACGATGTATATGTTTCATCCATGCTATCCATCTATTTTTATAGATCATTTTATGGTATGAGATCAATAATGAGGTATATCCCCATCTCAAGTGGACCACATTACAGGAAACAGTGTTGAAAGAATGTCAACTATTAAAAAAATTTTGGGGCCATAAAAGTTTTTGATCAAGCTGATCTTTGTTTTTTCCCTTCATCTGGGTTTGTATGACCTAATCAAAAGATTGAATGTCAAAGAAACACTACAGTGGGCCTTAGAAGGATTTTAATGGTAGATATCCAATCACTATTGTTTTCCTGTGGTGTAGTCCACGTGAGATATATATCCCTCTCATTCTCTGTATTAAGCCCTAAAATGATCCGTTAAAATGTATGAATAGAATGGATGAAACACATACATGGGGCCCACAGATCACCGACCATCAGCAACGGGCTGTTGGCGGGGCGAGTAGCCAATCCGTTCTCTCCGGTGGTAAGCTGACAGTGGTCCGTGCGAATGCACCACTATCCACGTGGTAATTGCGTAATTTAGTTCAAAAGCTAACCGTACACATCATGGGTATTTGTTACTTTTTTTTTTAAATTTTTGTTTGGTAGAGGGGTGCCAGTGGCCGGGCCTCGAAATAGGTTGCAAGCTCAATGGACTACACTGCAGGAAACAAGGGATAATAACTTCCATGTTAAAATCAGAAAATTGCGTAGGGCCCACAATGATGTGCACCTATCATTTAACCTGTTCACAGGATCAGAGTGATATGGATGAACCATAAATATAAATATTAGCTCGACCCACAACTTTTGTGGCCCTCAAGAAATTTTCAACAATAAAAGTTCATTTCCTCTGTAGTGTCTAGTGTGGTCCACATGTGCTTTGGATTTGGCTAATTTTTGAGTTCATCCACTAAAATAAGTTGATAAAACGGATGAATGGTCCAGATTAGACGCATGTGGCTCATGCACTAAAATGAGCTGATAAACGGGATGGACAATCTAGATTAGACGCATGCATCACGGTGAACCCCATTAATTTTATGTGTTCCATTTTTCGAATATGTTAAGGTAAAGATCCTAACTTTTATGAATTTCCTCAGGTAAATAATCATTATCTATTTATACTTATCTACCATGTTAGGTAATGAAACTATGGTGACCTTAAAATAAAAACATCTTATCATACGGTAGATTTGTGCTGATGTACAATATGCATTCTCAGCCGTAAAAGATGAATAGAATAAAGTGGCAAAAAAAATTTAAGATATTTTGGCGGACGTGATCATGATACATAGGCACTTACAAAATACTTAGACAATGCATAAGTGGAAAACAGATAACTCAAGTTAAACTGTCAAAGTTGTGGGTCCCTTCTTAGATGTATCATGAACAAGAAATTGCACTTATTTAATTAGGTGATCACCATCCGATTAGTGGATATTTATTGGGCCGTTGAAAAAAAAAAGGCAACGGTTCTATTTGAACAAACAACTGTCCAGGAATCAGAAGTTTTTTTCCAATCTGATCATGGGAGTATGACTTACCAACAGTATGTCTGACAATATAATCTGGTTACTTTGAGTTAATGTACGTCACATATACAATTTCTTAGTGTCGTTATATCAAGCACCATACACAGCCGGATTATCTAATTAATGGAATAAAGGGCTGCCCCCCTCCCATCCATGATCCAACTTCCAAGAAAGGAAGCCAGCATTGCTGAGATTCTGTAGTCTAGAGCCGATCACGTACCGCCTGCCTGCATCATAACTTGGGGTGCCTGTCCCATCTTTCATGCCAGGATGCCATTTTTTTCAGGACATCCTTACCATGAAAACGGTGGGCCTCATCACGAAGATTACCCTGGCAAAGAAATCAGGCAGTCTGCTTGTCAAATGGGCCACAACATTGGAAGCAATGGACAACTACTGGTAGGAGTTAAATATATAGGTATGGCATGAGATGGGCTATCTTCATGGTGGGACCGAAGTTTTGAACGGCAAGGATGTCCTCCACAAGTGGCACAATTGGCATGTTGGTAGGAAAGATAAGACCGTATGATAAGTTATTGTTTAGGCGACCGTAGGTGATGAGTTCACGCAGTTTTTACTTTTATGCGTGGGTCACACTATCTGAAATTGAGACTCCTCGGGAATCAAGCCAATCTAATTACCATCCATGGGCAATCATGCAAATTAGAGGTTTTAGTAGGTTGTCCATTGTTTTTTATTATATGGCTATGTTGTTTTTATGTGTTCCCATTTACGACTTTGTTTCAACATTAAAATCATGGGTTCATGGGTTCAAGTGCCCATGTAATGTGGGTGGGTGTCTGAGAGTGTAGATAAAATAAAAAGATGGACAACTAAATACAAAACTATTGACAACCATCTAAAAACCTTCTAATTCGTACGGTGGCCTACATGATGGTTGATTATTTTAAATTTTGGGGTGTTTTATGGTCAGGTGTATAAACAAGTTGAATATGTGGCATTGTCAGAAATGTTTATAATTTCTACAAACATTGTGGAGGATCTAGCCTCTCCTGGGGAGAGAAGTTTTCAAATGTATTTCCTTTTTTTTGGTTGTGTTTTCATCAATGTTATTTACAAGTTGATCATGAGACCGTATACTTGGAAGAGTAGATGAGCATATGTTAATAATAAATTAATGTAATTTTAACTATGGACTAAAAACCTCTCACTTCTAAATTATTTTCCAAAATTTGTCTATAATTTTTACTACTTGACATTAAAATTCTTATTGCTAGTTAACCAATGAGCTTTTGTATTTTTGTACTGGGCCGATTGGGTACTACCCCACTAGGACTTAGCTGGGGATGGACGATCTCGCAACGGCTTTATGAGGCCCACAGTAATTTATGTATTTTATCCAAGCCATCTATCCATTTAGAAAAATCATTTTAGGGCATGAGCCCAAAAAGGAAGTAGAACGAAAACTCAAGTGATCCACACCATGGGAAGTAGTGGTGACAATGACCCCCCACTGTTGAACCTTCCTAGGGCCATCGTGATGTTTATTTGCCATCCAACTTGTTCACAAGATCGCATAAACTTGGATGAAGGGTTAACATAAATATCAGCTTGATCCAAAACTTTCATGGCCCCCAAGGGGATTTTAGCTAGGCATTCAATCCTCCTTGCTATTTCATGTGATGTGGTCCACTTGAACATTCGATTTGCTTCATTTTTGGGCTCATCATCTATTAAAATTGATGGACAACATGGACAAAACACATACATCATGATGGGCCTCATATAGCCCTGATAGGATTGCCCGTCTCAAGCTAGGTCTTAGCAGGGGTAGTACCCAATCACCGCCCTTTTATTGATAAAATTCCCCTCCTTTTATTGCACTTAATAGGCAACGTTAACGTGCTACCCTATAACCCAACATTGGGTCCCTGACATACAAACACAACAAAATATAATATATTAATGCAATTTAATCATGGGATGCATTCCAACAATTCTCGTTTACAATAACATCAAATTTTTACAATACAATAATATATATAAATGGTAGATAATTATACTTAAACATGATTTGCATGAAAGATATGTTTGTAATATTGATCCATCGATGTCAATCTTTCAAGCCAAGGAGTCTCTACCTAATTTATCCCAGTACCGAAAAATCAAGATAACCTAACATCTAATCATCTAATAAGAGACGATAAAGATGTATACCATCCTCACAAGGGGACCACACATGAGGATAATAGAATAGGATGAAGTGGATTTCCGCTCTTTCTCAAAATTTCTCTACTTTTCCTTACACTCGTAAATCCCATGAGAGGACATGCAGGACTAGCTCTTTCTCTTCTTTAGGATATGATGGTCATATAAATAAGGAGAGGTTATGGTTTCTTTGGTGTATTCAGTATGTTGCTCTGCCAACCCATGGACTTCGGTATAACTTACTATAAAGGAAGCTCATCAAATCGCCTCATTCATGTATATACTCATGACTCAATTCCTCTATTTTTATAATGTATTCACTAATTATCATATCACATGTTAATCAGAAGTGAACCATTAGATCTTGGTCATCAGGTTATCATCAGAAATTGTGTTTTAAGTTCAAGTAACACTACGATAGGATGATGAAATTATGGCTAAGTTTTAGGAGGGGGGGTGTAACATCTCAGAAAAATACGTACAAAGATCTGAGTATTACCTCAGGCAGAAATCACTCAGGACCAAATCCTTTAGAAATTTAACGAGGATTAGTTAGTGTCAAACTAAAATATCTGTGAAATTAGCACTAATCACTTTAAATATGATCTGCAAGACCCAAAACGTGCAGAATCATTGACACTACATTACCCTGAAACTTAAGATCTATCTCTAAATCCGGTTGCTCTCGGGAGCACCTTGAAACTCTGTATCGGACCTGGACCGCACGTCGAAAGTCCGATTACTGTGAAACTAAATCGTTATGATCGCTTTGCTGGGCTTGACAACCATCTCGGAAATTAAATCCAGATAGTATCCAGAAACGCACAACTTGAGCTCGGAGCAAAGTGTGTGAGAAACGCAAATATCTTTAGGAAACGTGCTCAGATTTAAGTGAATTAAGTCATTCACTTACAGGCCAAATATAAGGATTCAGACCGTCAGAATCTAACCCAAATACACCCTCGGATTAGGAAAATTTTCTAACACATGTCAGTGTACTTGTGGCTCTGATCGAATGTCGGTGACCGTTAAACTGAAATTGGTCCACCATGATCGCTCTATAAATCCGATCAGATCAAAAACTTAACTCAACCTAGATCCAATACCAGGGAGCTTAAGTCTGACCGCACGCAGAAAAGGGGCCTTTAGAAGTGCTCCGTTAGATCGGAACAGATGCCCTTTGGCTATAACCTAAGTATACCATGGCCCTAGGGTCATTCCGGTCAGTTCTGGGCCTATATAAGGGCCTAAACCCACCCCTCTCTCATTCCATACGAATTCCTAACCTTAGAAGAGAAAAGAGAGAAGAAAGAGAAGGAAAGAAAGAGAAAGTGAGAGAGAGAGTTAGAGTTCATCCCTGGAATTCAATCCCATCACTCCATGGGCTGAATCAACTTTTCTGTATCGTTATTCCAGCGATTCCGATCCCGTTCTTAGGTAAGAAATCCAAACCCTAATCTGTTTTAGGGTTTCAAATAGTGTATGTGATGAAATAGCTAACTTATTTCATATTGTAGGTTGCCGTTGTGCCGTAGACACAGACTCAGTATACAAATTGAGTTCGTTGCTTGTTTACCGGCGAAAGGTACGGACTATATACGTTTAGGTTATGGTTTTCAAGACTTTCAATGTCGGTTAATGATTTATTACTGACTTGGGTATCATTTCGCTTGCCAAACGTGATGTTTGTTTCATTTTACGAATACGTATGAACTATGTCAAGTATAGTGTATTCCATGTATTTGTTGAAATAATTGAATACGTATAGTTTTTAGATTCGCGGTTGCCATGATTATTCATCGTGTATATATGGCTGTTATGCGTGTGACAACTCCTTGGTGAAAGGAATTGCCCTAACACTCGTCATTGCCAACATGCCTTACGTATGTTATAGTGTGCAGTCTAACTGTTTGTTGAAACGACTGAAAGAATAGGGAATTTGGATTTGTGCATGCCATGATTATTAACAATGAATACATGCCTTTTGAGTATGTTGCAACTCTTTTATAAAAGAGCTTGCCAGGATATATGTTATATTTAGTCCAATCTGTGTATGTTGAAATGTGTAGCCTATGTGTTTGATAAAATGCCTCAATGAGGAAATACCTGTAGAAATGCATGCACTGAGGGTGTTGAGATAGGATTCTCAACTCCCTTAACTGTGGTTATAGTTTTCCTTTATGTATTTTATAATATTACTACGTACTATATGGTTGAATGTTTAGGTATGCTAACATGTATGCTATGTGTTTGTTGAAATGCTCAAATAAAACTTATATTTAAGTTGGTTGTTACATGCTGTATGGGACTAGCACATATGTATTCCTAACTTACTTGAGTGTGTTTGGGGCTATGGTGTAGTCCAGGCAATCGGTAACTAGTTTCGACTGAGTGGCTGACTTAGTTTCAGCCACGACAGATACGTTCGACGAATCCGAGTCGTATGTCATTTGACGACAATGGTTAGGCCACGCGGAATGCTTATGCACTCCATGTCGATCAAATTAACGTGCGCTCATACTAATCGAGCTTGTCAAGTAACCCGATTGACCCGATATATGTTCACCATGTATGGACGCTACTACTTGAACCTAAGGTACTAAACTCACCAGTGAAAACCCCGTTAACCTTAGTACCTCAATCCACTAAGACTCATGAGCCAGACATGGTGGTATGGGACACCGTGGTCGAGCTGTCAGCCTACGCTGGGGTGACGAGCCTCCTCGTAGTGTCCAGTGAGCGACACAGCCCCGTGAGCTGAATACAGTAGTATGAGACACTGTATTCGAGCTATAGGCCTACACTGATAAGGTGACGAGCCCTTTATAGTGACTTTAAGCATACTCGGAGCCTACGTAGAGGCGACGAGCCTTTCTGTAGCAACTAGAGTATAAACTAGGCCTACACTGCAAGGAGGTGATGAGCTCTTTGCAGGGACCTAGAACTGCAACATCGTATGGGATTTACTAGGACTGACGACCCTAGAATGGATCATAGTTTAGGAAATGATATAAGGGAGGTACCTTAGTTTCCCAATTTTACTATATGAAAAGGACTAATAAGAACTTGGTAACATGCTCATACACTGCATTGCATATGTTGTTTGACATTGAGTAGAGCACTGAAGAAGTGACTGACATGTGCGACCGTGAGATGAAGATCGTAGAGGGAGTGTAGGCGAGGGCATGCATTATTTATACATACCATTCTTGCATTAACCAGAGTACTTAGGAATGCTTGTTGTATTGTCTTATCATTATTGCTTGACTGAATTGATAACATGTTAACCTTTGCTTTATGGTTCCACTGAGTTGATCACTCACTCTCACGTTATAGGACGGTGTTGAACACATCAACCAGACCTTGTCTTAGTTGCAGGTGGAGGCGATGCTTACGAGGCGGAGCCGGGCTATGAGGATGACGATGAGGCATTCTCTTACATACAGTTTTCAGGCAGGTTCATGCAAGCTGTGTCCTGATCGACGGGGATCTCTGGGATGTTGACAAGATGCCATTACACTTGCTATTTTGTTTTTCTATAACACTCATGTATATTCATTTTTGGTCCATTTTGGGAAGTATACATGTATATATTTAACCTGGTAACATGTTTACACTCTGGAGACTTACAACAGTTTATATATGTTATATATCTATCACAGTTCTTTCGCTTGCGTAATTTAACTGTCTCTAGAGTATGATATGCTGTTTTGGTGTAATCCCACTCAGGTTTAATGCACTAACATGGACAACATTTAATTATCATTATCTATATTACATAAATGATGCGTTGGAACTCGGGAGTGGAGCTTATGCTCGACCCCCGATTTTCAGGGCGTTATAGGGGGTGAATAGGACTTTTAAAAAAATTATAACTTAAAGCATAATAAGCCACCACCAATCACCAAAGGACACACAATCTAATAGACTAATAGATGGACCGAGTTCAGCTCAAGTCTATAATAAAAGATAACAAATAGCATATAAGTAATTTATCAAACATATAAACTGCAATTTATCTATTCATTCATAGACATTCAACAATTTGAAACAATTATAGATAAAATTCATTCACCCCATTGCACGCAATGTATAGTGGTAATTTGGCTACTTGCCTACTTAACTCCCAATAGACGCACTCTCTCTACGAGTGTACCGAATTTCACTGTCACAATAGTTTTAAATCCTCATAGGAATGCTTCTTCTTCTCTCTCTCTCTCTAAAGACATCACACTTACTAGTCTAGTCCAAATCTTCAGAAATATGAGCCCCAGTGCCCAATCCTGATACAGGAGGGAAACTAGGCTTTCATCCACAGGCACTCGCATTGGCACAATCACCAACAACTGGAACAACGAACCAATCAGCACCGAGATGATAAATATTTGAAATATAGACATGATCACAATTAAACATCATGTAACAAGCAAAATAGCTATAACAAAGACATTTTAGCCAAAGTGAAATTACTTACCCATATTGACAACAATACGGAACTCTTAAGAACAATTGTACACCACTTCCAGATTTGGGTTGCCAAATCCGCCACTCTCTGAGTTTTAACATATTCAATTGAATACCTAGCCCCGATTACGGCAGTCTAGATGATGTAGCATCCAATATTGAAGGCATATAGATCTTAGGAAAGAAGCGAAGAACCATATTACTTACTCAACAACATTAGTAAGGTCAATGTGATTGAAGTGCTGGGATGATGACGCCAAAGAACATTTTACCCTTTCTAGGAAACCATGAATTTGTTAAAAACACAAGAAGAGGCATCAAGCATGACAGGAATGTACAAAATAATCATATCAACTAAGGGGTAAACATTGGCATAAAATAATCATATCCACAACAAAACTAGATCATGAGAAGTACTTTTCCTATATCTTCCACAGAATGCACATCTCACATCTCACCTCTTAATGACATTAGTTTTATTCAAGATCTTCAAAAAAGGTAACAACGTAAAGTTTGCATAAGCAGCTTCTTGATCCCTGAAAAGATTTTAAAAGCAAAATTAGTTCTATTGGCATGAGAAGTAATTGGTTTTAAGTATTAAAGGTAGATAAACAAATATAGTGTATGCTTAGCATATACTGAAATGAGATCAACTCATTTTTAGTGTCTACCAAATAGGGCTAAAACTAAACAAAGAACAAGCCTTACCCAAAAAAAATATGAGGATGACAAGTCTCCGATCCAAGTCTAGGTGCACTTAAAGAAAGAATGCAAGCTCATACCATATTTCCGCTGCTTCGAATGAGAACATGATGATACAATCTTCGCTGTTCCTATGCTCATTCCACTAAATTCTCATTCCAGGTTACATCTAAACATGATCATTTGAAATCAAGATTGTATGCATTCAAAATCAAGATTGCTTGGTAGACACCTAGAAAAAGAACAATCACAATGTAATGATGAGTTCTTAAGAGATGTTTATGGTAAAATGATCAAGTAACTGATCCCAACCACAAGTTCATGCGCAACATTTGAGAGACACATGTGCTAGTGTAGCATAGTAGCAATGTAAGGATAGAAAATTGAATCATTGCATGAAAACGATGGTCTCATGAAAATCAAACATACCACTATAAATGGAATCCATTGGAATCCATTTCTCAATTAGTACATTGGGAAATAATGATAAAGAATTCCTTTCTTCTCCCACAGATTCCTGCTTGTCAAACAGGCCCCAAGGAAATTATGATTAGGCGTTTTAATTTTCCTTTTCTTTTTGCAAATGCTGACAAAAAGAGATGAACCCTAAGCCAACAGTCTACCAAACAGGGCTAAAACTAAACAAAGAACAAGCCTTACAAAGCTTGTTTCTGCAGTCCACAAGCAAAGCCATAATAAGTTTCTCGATTAAGGTTACCATGAAAAAAATCTGATGAACAGCATACTTACCGAAACTGTTCCAGAACAAAATTAGATGAACAACATACTTATTGAAATTGTTCCAGAAAGAAAATCAGATGAACAATATCGAAACTATTCCAAAAAAAAATCAGATTAACAACATACTTACTGAAACTGCTTGAATCAGATGAACCATTGATAGTGATTGTTTGGAGCCCTGCCATTCAATTCACAATCAGCCACATTAGCAGGGCCCTTTCGTGTGATAACAACCTATGTAGCTCTCAAAACTACCTGATCCCATCCTTAAATGATTTAATATGCAATATTAAAAAGGTTGAGAGCTACATAAGTAGTAGAGAGCTACACTTATCTTTTCTCAAAATTCAATGTTAACGGGGGATTTGTTCCTTTAATGAAACTGAATTGGCTACAACAATTAAAGGGCTATTGATGATTAGTTCTCCCTCAGTGTATGTTTTGATTTTTGATTACAGTACTGCACCTAGAAAGAAATTGAGAAGGGAAAAGATACATTTGAATGTGAACACTAGTGTTGAGAAAGAGTTGTTTGAAAGACAATTAACTTTTATCCGAAGGTGAATTCACACTTATTTTTATATCTATTTGCTCTCTACTACTATACTTTTTGTGATAGTCCTATTTATCCAAATAACTTACAATCCAAACACCCCTTAAGTGTACCAATCATGCATGATCTAGACCAAAATGCCCTTGAAATCATAGATGGGCCATCCGGCTTGACAAAAGATGACATTAAACTAGGCTCAATTTTTAAATGGGCTCAAATTTTGAGCCCAGACCAGTCGTGGGAGTCAAGTTTAGGATTATATATTGATGTTTTCATGTGACGTTGACAGTTATAGGTGTTTGGATTGGTCGGCAATAAAATTGAGAAATTAAAACGCAAGAGTAAGATCCGCAAGGAGTTTTTATTTCTTTTAATTTTAATATCAATTCGTTGATATCAATCTACTTATTTTAAAATTACAGACAAAGAAAATTCAATGAATAAATATCAAAATATAAAAGAATCTAAAATTTTCAAATTCTAACAAAATTCCAGCAGCAAATTATAAAAGAAAATCTTGCAAATTCCATCATAACCCAGACAAGGAAAAGCTTGTCAGAATAATCAAGGATCTCTGAAATTTAAATAATCCTTTCAAGTTCACTGTAAATTCTAACTACCTAAAGAAATATATTTGAAAAAAAAAAGTCGGCTATCCAAAAAAAAAAACTGAATTTTAAGGTTACCCAGAACAGAATTCAGTGGAAAAAAGAAGAAGAAAGAGATCATAAAATCTCCATAATTTTCTACAAATGCATATAAAGAAATTCCAACCGCCACCCCCCCATAAAGAATCCGGAATTCCCTTCAATTCCTAGAAATCAAAATTCCCAAAATAACTCAAAAGTTTTGAAAGAACCAGTTACCTGCAATTTAGAAGGGTTATGGAGAAGAGAAAAATCAGAAGAAGAATAACAAATGTCTTGGAATTGAATGGAATTAGCGATTTCATTAAGACCCATTTTTTTTTTTTTTTAAATCAGTAACCTCCGTAGCAGGACAAAGTAATAAATTCTTGGAGAATTCAAGTAAAGACAAAAATTCAACAAATAATGGAAATTTAATAGAACCCAGTACGAAAATTCAGTTGGAAAAAGGTAAAAGATTACAAAGCCTCGTCAAATATTCAAAAAGGAAATTAAAAAAAAAGAAGAAAAAACACGGAATCTTGTAATTTCATGAAGACAGAGAAATAAGATCCCAGGAATCTAAATTTAAAGGAAAACCCAATTAGAATATATGAAAATTCAAATACCAACCTTGTAAATCTTCTGCAATTTCTATAACTCTCGCCTTTTAGTAAGAAAGGAAAACAAACCAACAGAAGAGAGAGAGGAGATGAGACTCTCCCCTTTTCTTCTTTTTCTTTTCCTTCCCTTCTTGTTTTCTTTTTCTGATTTTTTTTCCTTTGTTTTTTCTTATAATAGCTTGGAGCCTGAAGTTTTCTTTTAGTTTTTTTTGAGCGATGACGTGGACCAACGAGGATTAGGCAATCAGGGAATCCCTATTTACCAAAAACAGAGGATCCGGATTCCATTCGAGTTCGCAGGCATCAGTACCTGGTCTTTATCATCCGATCAATGCCATTTTGTTGGAGCTATTTGATACGCACGCACTCAATAATCGTACACGTGGCATGCATTTTCAAATTAATTGATACTTTATTTGTCGTACCCCAACCGTTAACTATTTTCTTTCATTTTAACCGTTCATTAGACCTCCACATGTCAACTGGTTACATCATGATTTTCAGTGGTCAGGTGGGCCACGCTGCTTGTACAGTTGATTTGTGTTATATATAGGCTGTATCGATGATTATTGAGTGGATGCAAATGAACAACCAAACTCTGTTTGAGAGCGTATGTAGGGACGACACCACATGAAACAATGTAATTCAACACATCACTTCGTAAGGCCCACCGTTAATTTATTTTCCATACAAACTGTTGGATGAAGTGATAGTTTGTATGGATGAAGTGAAAACACAAATATCATCTTGATCCAAAACTTTTATGGCCCAGAAGAAGTTTTTAGTGGTGGGTATTTAAAAACCACTGTTTCTTATAGTGAGGTCCATATGATATTTGGATCTGTTTTATTTTTGGGATCTTGCAATAAAATAACTAGGAAAAAAATGAATGGACAGTGTGTATATACAGCATACACATCAAGGTTACAGCCTCACGGAAGCCTTGGTTTCAGCGGGCTCACCGAATCAGCTCTTACTTTTGTGGAAGTGACTTCTCACTGCGAGGAGTAGGGGTGTACATCGGGCCAAACCGAGTCGAACTGGGCTCAACCTGGCCCGGCCCGGTCACCAGCCAAACCCAGCCCGACCCGATCACTGGGCTAACATGTCTAGCCCGAACTCAGCTCGATCACCAATCAGACGAGTTTGGGCTAGTTTCGGACCTTACAACAAGTTCATGGGTCGGGCGACGTTCTCACTTCTCTGTCTCAAATGGCTAGGGTAAGGATATATATATATATATATATATATATATATATATATATATATATATATATAGTCGAGTCGGGTTTCGGACCGAGTCGGGCCGAACTGGGACCTATTCGAACTCGGCTCGAACTCAGTTTCGATCTGAAGAAAATGGCCTGTCCCGGACCTAACTTAGTTCCGGGTCAGGCCGAGTCGAGGAGTTAATCGGGCTAGCCTGGTTTGTGTACAACCCTAACGAGGAGTCATCCGTTGGTGGAAACAGATTGGCTACTCCCCCTGCTATCATGCAATTGGTTGGTGGTAGGTGCTTGGTGGGCCCCACCATGATGTATGTGTTTCATCCATGTTGTCCATCTATTTTTATAGATCATTTTATGATATGAGACCAATAATGAGGTATATCCCCATCTCAAGTGGACCACATTACAGGAAACAGTGTTGAATGAATGTCAACCATTAAAAAAAATTTGGGGGCCATAAAAGTTTTGGATCAAGCTGATCTTTGTTTTTTCCCTTCATCTGGGTTTGTATGACCTAATCAAAAAGATTGGATGTCAAATATATACTACAGTGGGCCTTAGAAGGATTTTAATGGTGGATATCCAATCACTATTGTTTTCCTGTGGTGTAGTCCACGTGAGATTTATATCCCTCTCATTTTCTGTATTAAGCCCTAAAATGATCTGTTAAAATGTATGAATGGAATGGATGAAACACATACATCATGGTGGGGCCCACAGAGGACCGACCATCAGCAACAGGCTGTTGGCAGGGGGAGTAGCCAATCCGTTCTCTCCGTTGGTAAGCTGGCAGAGGTCCGTACGAATGCACCACTGTCCATGTGGCAATTGTGTAATTTAGTTCAAAAGCTAGCCATACGCATCATGGGTATTTGTTACTTTTTAAATTTTTGTTTGGTAGAGGGGTGTCAATGGGCCGTGCTTCGAAATAGGTCGTAAGCTCAATGGACTACACTGCAGGAAATAAGGGATAATAACTTCCATGTTAAAATCAGAAAATTGCGTAGGGCCCACAATGATGTGCATCTATCATTTAACCTATTCACAGGATCAGAGAGATATGGATGAACCATAAATACAAATATTAGCTCGACCCAAAACTTTTGTGGCCCTCAAGAAATTTTTAACAATAGAAGTTCATTTCCTCTATAGTGTCTAGTGTGGTCCACATGTGCTTTGGATTTGGCTCATTTTTGGGTTCATCTACTAAAATAAGCTGATAAAACGGATGAATGGTTCAGATTAGACGCAGTGGCTCGTGCACTAAAATGAGCTGATAAACGGGATGGACAATCTAGATTAGACGCATGCATCACGGTGAACCCCATTAATTTTATGTGTTCCATTTTTCGAATATGTTAAGGTAAAGATCCTAACTTTTATGAATTTCCTCAGGTAAATAATCATTATCTATTTATACTTATCTACCATGTTAGGTAATGAAACTATGGTGACCTTAAAATAAAAACATCTTATCATACGGTAGATTTGTGCTGATGTACAATATGCATTCTCAACTGTAAAAGAAGAATAGAATAAAGTGACAAAAAAAAATTTAAGATATTTTGGCAGACGTGATCATGATACGTAGGCACTTGTAAAATACTTAGACAATGTTTAAGTGGACAATAGATAACTCAAGTTAAACTGTCAAAGTTGTGGGTCCCTTCTTAGATGTATCATGAACAAGAAATTGCACTTATTTAATTAGGTGATCACCATCCAATTAGTGGATATTTATTGGGCCATTGAAAAAAAATACAATCGTTCTATTTGAATAAACAACTGTCCACGAATCAGAAGTTATTTTCCAATCTAATCATGGGAGTATGACTTACCAACAGTATGTTTGACAATATAATCTGATTACTTTGAGTTAATGTATGTCACATATACAATTTCTTAGTGTCGCTATATCAAGCACCATACACAGCTGAATTATCTAATTAATTGAATAAAGGGCTTTCCCTCTCCCATCCAACTTCCAAGAAAGGAAGCCAGCATTGCTGAGATTTCGTAGTTTAAAGCCGATCACGTACCGCCTGCGTGCATGATAACTTGGGGTGCCCGTCCCTGAAAGTGCCCTGGTTTGTCAATTAGCGTGAGGATTGAGTCAGCTAGACTGCAGAGCCTCATAGGAAGATTAATTTAAAGCGTCTGCCTCAACCGGATGTGTGCAGGCTCACCACAGGTAAATCTAAGCCTCATATCCCATGTCCCAAAACATCAGGTAAACAAAACCCTTAAAACAAACTAGAACATCGTAGAGTTTTTATGTTAAGAAAACTTTTTTCAAAATATGAAAATTCTCTAAGTTTTCTTGCTTTGTCGATTTTATTGATACACATCTCGATATGATCGACCTGCACTGTCGATGTCCTTGATACCTAAATGATTTGATCGATATGAGGACAAAGTACATCCAACAACCACATTTTCATCTGGACGGAATTATCGATACATCGATATAATATCGATATTTAAATTTCAAGTCCATCGAAGGTGACTTGATAATTTTGACAGGTAGATCTCTGGCCGCCCCTATTTTTTCTTAAGAATATTATATGTGCATCGATATATCGAAGCCTCCTTGATACCATCGAAATTCAAATCTCGATGATATCGGAAGGCTCTCGATGATATCGGTCATGGGCACTAAGTTCTTCCAGCATAATATTTCAGGATTATTTATATATGATTGGGGGTCAGTCGATAGAATCGATATTCAAATATCGATGATATCGATGTTATATCGATTGCATCGAATTGGGATAAAAATTATCCAGCAAGCTTAATGGAAAATCATTTGGATTTATTGATGCATTGACACAACTATCGATATCATCGACATTCAAATTTCGATGATCTCGAAGGTCCCTCGATCATTCTTATAAACCTTAAATATTTCAAGTCAAGTCTCTCTCATTTTTAAATGTCGGTGAATCGACAATGTATCGATTGAATCGAAGTTCGAAATCCGATTATATCGACACCTATTTCGATTCCATCGACTAGCTGACAAGAGGTTTCAAAAGTGTATGACATTTGAGTTTATGTCATCAAGTGGACCATCGATGCTATCGAGAGTATACGCTCGATGATATCGAACCCGCTCGATGATATCGAACTCTATCATAAATGTGACCATTTTATATCCGTTGGAACGTTTTGCCTATATAAAGAGGACTTATTTATTGTTGCTGGTAGAGAAAGAAGAGAGTGCTTTTGAGTGTTTTACCTTAGATCATATACCCAAAGCCCTTTCTCTCAGGGAAGTTCATCCTCCAATCCACCCTCATCATTGATATTTAATGGAGTAGATTGGGGAATGAACTTCCACATTCAAAGATCCTCTAACTACTACCTTAATGGCAAATCATTAAGCTGGGATGCCTTGAATGCATAGATGATCGGAATCACTCTACCTTCCTTATAGGAAAATATTTTATAGAGTAAGATTCTGTCTTAACCTTGCCCCAACCCGAAGCCTCGTCTTGGTACATCATCTGTGTTGCAGATTAAGGAAACCGAAGATTCTTCATCAACAAGGAGGAGATCTTCGTCAACATGTTGAATAGGACTCATCCACTTATTTGTAAGTTATTAGAGTCCAGAGGACACTTGTGATCATTCCTTTTTAGGATTGGGTCTTAGGCATTTCTCACCCTTGCAAGTCCCCGTAGGAGGCCTTCGCGGGAGTGTATGTGGTGGGTACATAGTGTTGACTTTTGCTCTGTGGAGAGCACAAACTTCCAGTTGAAGGTGAACTTGTCTAAAACCTTAGGTTCGAGGTGATCCAAGTGAAACCTCTGTTAAGGTCTTATGAAAGATCCTTGGCCAGTATGCCTAAAAGTGGGTGCGTTGTGTTGACCCTTGCTTGTGGGATCATAAACAGTCAGCCTCAGTGTAGGTTGTAAAGGTTGAAGGTGAACCTAATTTAAAACCTTAGGTTTGAGGTAAACCATTGTGAAACCTCCTTAATGAAATTCGGTACACTCAAGGGTTGAGTGCAGTTACAGGGAGTCGAGTAGACAAGTAGTCGAACCACTATAAAAATGATTGTGTTTGAGATTGCTATTCTTCTGTTTGTGTGATTTACTTTAATATTTTCATATCTAAATATCTGAGATCACACCTCACACACATACACAGTTATATCCATTATAGACTAGTTTGCATATTGTTCACTTCTTAAATAGTTTGTGATTAAATCCTTTACTGGGCTTGGAAGCCAGTAGAGTTACTTTTGAGTAATCCTAATATGTGCTTATTGTTAGGATTAGTGTAATAGGATTTTAATTAAACCATAAAAACTTTTAAAATTCCTATTCACCTCCCTCTAGGACATATTGGCATATTCCTACTTCAACTAAAGCGATCTTCACCGCTATTTCAATTGGTATCAGAGCCAAGTTTCTCTTTAAGGGCTTCACCGCATAGAGAGTGATCTTAATTGAAGTTGGGAATATGGCTAAAGGATAGGGCTCATCAGTCACTAGACCTCCAGTATTTGATAGATCAAATTATGCATACTGGAGGCTAGGATGCACTACTTTCTGAGATCTTTGGATCACGATGTTTGGGATATAGTTGAAAGTGGATATGTGCCACTAACTGAACAAATTGTACTTGACAGTGGCACAACCATCACAAAACCCAAACCCAAAGAAAAGTGGACGACGTTCGATAAAGAAAAACAAACTGTTGAAGCTAAAGCTATGAATGCCATCTACTGTGCCGTGTCCCAAGATATTTTTAATCAAATAAGTATGTGTGGGACATCCAAAGAAGCATGGGATCTCTTGGAAACAACCCATGAAGGCACGAGTACTATGAAGAGATCTAAACTTCAACTCCTGACTTCATAGTTCGAAAGTCTCAGAATGGAAGAGCATGAGACCTTTATGGAGTTTTTCACTAAGCTGAATATCATTTGCAACTCCATGGGTGGATTGGGAGAAAAAGTTCCAGTTCCTAAAATCTGTAGGAAAATACTGAGATCACTGTCGGAACAGTTTAATCCTAAAGTAACAACCATTGAAGAGTGTAGGAATATTGATGAAATGAAAGTAGAAGAACTGGTAGGTTCCCTACAAACTTTTGAACTACACCTCAAACAAATCCCTAAATCCAAAACAACTATCCTAAAAACTTCAAAGAAAACAACAAACGAGGATAGTGGAAGTGAGAAAGATGATGAAGATGAAGAAGTGGCTTTGCTGGCATAAAGATTCAAGAATTTCTTTCAGAAGAATCGTGACCATCATACTAGAGGAAAGAAGATGGACAACAGACCTTCTACAGGCAAGTTTGGTAAAAAGACCAAAGAACCATAATGTTATGCCTGTCAGAAGTATGGACATCTATCTACTAAATGCTCAAACAGAAAAACTAAGGGCAAGGCTATGGCTGCCACATGAGATGATACAGAAGAGTCAAACTCAGAATCTAGTGACTCAAAGAGTGATGAAGACTAGAAATCCTTAAAAATTCTTATGGTCTCCACTACTCCAATCATTCCCTGCGAATCTAAGAACAAGAAAGAACAGCAAACTACTGAATCATTTCCGTCAAATAATGAGGAAACAGAAAAGGAAGAAGAAGAAGATCAAAACAAACTACAAGATGCTTACAATCAACTTTATATTCATAGCATCAACATTCTTAAAAGACTTGGATTGTTTGAAAACAAGAAGGAACTACTGCAAAAAGATCTGGACAAAACATTAAAAATCAATTCACATCTAATTAATGATCTACAACAATATCATTCAGACAATGATGAGTTAGAAAGAGTAAATCCGTCCCTAAAAATGAAATCATCAAAGCTTACTAAACAAATTGAGTTATTAAAAGATAAAAATGAGCAACTCAAGAATGAGAATCACACACTTCGGTTTGACATAAAAAAATCCAGAAAATTTGTTGAAATAAACTATAAATTCTCCCAGAGTGGTGAAAAGCTCGAAAAATTGTTAGGAATGGGAAGACAAGGAAGAGACAAGAGTGGCCTAGGGAATGATAAAACTAAAAGGAAAACTGGAAATGCAGCCCTAACAATTGAAAAATCTGCTGCTTCAGGTAGCAATATGAGAACTTCTCTAGTTTGTCATTTATGTGGTGATATGGGACATTATAAGTTTGAATGCTTGATACTTAGAAGGACTTCACTTAACTTTAGTCAAAAGGGTAAATTCACACCAGCCAGAAAAATACGAAATGACGAAAGTCCACCTAGGAGAAGCACTCACCCATCACCACCTGAAATGAAATCATTGGTTCGAGTGGGAGAGATAAACATGAAAACTAAAAAGAATTCTGTCTCAAAATGGATAGTAAAAGAAAAATTGAACTGTCTGATAACTAACTCTTTCCATATACCCTAAAAGGTCAAAACATGAAATGAACAAGTCCAGGTCATGCATCTAGGTCTGGATATTTGCTGAAATGATGTAAATTTTGCTGAGCTTCAAATTATATATCTGAGGTTCCTCACCTCCTGTAACGACTCAAAAATTTCCGTACAATGGCCGAGTACCACCTCGACCAAAAATCACTTAGGATTAAATCCTTTAGAAATTTGACAAAGTTAACTAAGTGCTAAACTAGATTAGTCATGAAATCCATTTGAATCACTTTAAATACGATCTGCAAGACCCAAAACTTGTAGAATCATTGACGCTAGGTTACCCTAAAGTCTAGGATCAAACTCATTACCCGACTACTCTCGAGAGCACATTGAAACTTCGTATCAGGTCTGGACGGCACAGCGTGAGTTTGAATAATACGAGGTTAAGGATTTAGGACCACGTCGCTGGGCTTAACAACTATCTCGAAAATCAAACCCAAACAGTGTCCCACTGCTATTCGCTTGAGTCCGAAGCGAGAGAGTGTGAAAACACTTATTTTCTTTATAAAATAAATATCTCAAATAGGAATCTGAGACTTGTTACTTGCGATCATTTTGTAAGCAACCAGACCGTCAGAATCTGGCCCAAATATACCCTCGGATCAGGAAAAATTTCATAAACATATCCATGTACTTGAAATTTCGGATCGAGATCCGTTGACCGTTGAACTGAAACTGGTCCGCCACGCGTGATCTGGGAATCCGACAGAAATGAAAACTTAACTCCACCTGTATCCAAGGTTGGTGAGCTTAAGTTCCGACCTTTGGCTCAAGGAGGCCCGCCAGAAGTCCTCCGTTGAGTTGGAAAAGTGCCGCTTTGGTTATAACCTAAGTATACCTTGTCCACAAGTCTATTTCAGAGAGTTTTTAGGCTATATAAGGACCTTAGAACCCTCTCTCTCACAGCCATACGAATTTGAGAGAAACCCTAGAGAGAGAAGAGAGAAAAGTGAGAGAAAGAGTGAGAGTTGTGGGAGATCCTTCCTACCCTCTTCCCCTGCCACTACACAAGCTCCACCACTCCAATCTCATCGCTTTCCCGGTGATACAGACTTCATTTCTAGGTAAGAAACCCTAATCCTAATTAGTTTTGGAGTTGTAAGGGTTGTAGGTTATGAAATAACTAACTTATATCATTCTTTAAGCTACCAAATTGCCGAATACGGAAGCTTAACAAACTTAGCTGATTCGTTACAATTCTAGTGTGAAAGGTGAGGACTTTAGGTGTATAGGTTATGGTTTTCAACGTTTTCAATGTCAGATAATGATAGATTCATGATCTGCATGCAATTGCACATGTATAAAGTGCTTTCTGTTTTCTGTTTCGATTAAAGACGTAGAATATGGAATTTTACATATTCTAGGTATTCATAGAAAATACCGTATACGTATATATTTTAGAAATGTGTTTGACATGATTATTTGTTGTATGAATATATGATATATGGATAAAATACTTATTTGGTGAAAGGATTCGCCCTAATACATATTATGCTAATATACACTATGTATGTAGAAATAGTGTATTGTAGAAAGTACCGTATACGTATATATTTTGGAAGTGTATTTGACATGATTATTTGCTGTATGAATATATCATATGTGCGTAAAATACTTACTTGGCGAAAGGACTCGCCCTAATACATGTTTTGCTAACATACACTAAGTATGTTGAAATAGTGTATGCTAAGTGTTTGTGAAAATGCTTGTGTGAGTAGGTGTTTGGATGATGATGCCTTAGGTAGGTGTTGAGATGGGATTCTTAACTACCTTAGAGACATATATGATTTCCTCCATGAGGTTGTTTACTTAAACCGCTTATTTGTGAAATATATGTGTTTGTATTCTTATTTATATGGTGC
The DNA here is from genome assembly GCA_030180095.1 of Magnolia changhungtana. NCBI lineage: Eukaryota > Viridiplantae > Streptophyta > Magnoliopsida > Magnoliales > Magnoliaceae > Magnolia > Magnolia changhungtana. Next base: position 2,149,860 of record JASAUF010000674.1, on the reverse strand, counting down.
TTTATGACATGCTTTATAACATGCTTTATACATGCTTATGACATGTTTGTTAGCATGCTTGAATTACTTTGTTTATTACGCTTTACTACACATGCTTTGAATATGGATTAATTGCGATTGAGACTATGTTTATAGTCCAGACAATCGGTACCAGACTTGAGATCATGGTTGAGATTCATTTCGTCACGTAAGATGTGTTTGACGAACCCGAGTCGTACTTCGGTTGGTAACAGTGGTTAGGCCACACGAAGTGCTTATGCACTTCATGTCGTTTAGTTGATTGTGCGCTCGAGCTAGTTAGGCTCGTCAAGTAACCCGATATGTCTAATTATGTTCACCATGTTTGATCGCTATTGCTTGAACCTGGGGTACCAAACTTACTAGTGGAATCCCGTTAACTATGGTACCTCGATCCACTAAGACTCATGAGCTGGACATGGTGGTATGGGACACTGTGGTTAAGCTGTCGGCCTACGCTGGGGCCACGTGCCTTCCCGTAGTGACCAGTGAGCAACTAGACTCGTGAGCCGATTATGGTGGTATGAGATACTATATTCGAGCTGTCGGCCTACATTGCTTAATCGGTGATGGGGGAGTAGTGCAACGATTTTGTGTAAAGCCCTGACAGCCTTAACCGTACTCGGTGTAGTGACCTCGAGCATACTCTAAATCTGTGGTGAGGCGATGAGCCTTCCCGTAGTAACAGAGTATAAACTAGGTCTGTATTGATAAGGTGATGGGGGAGTGGTGTAATGATTCCGTGTATCAGCCCTGACAGCCCTTGCAGCGACCTACAAACATACCATCATATGAGATCGTCTAGGACTGACGACCCTAGAATGGATCATGTTTGGGAATGATACAAGGGAGGTACCTTAGTTTTCCAATCCTGCTATTTAAAATGGACTAATAACAACTTGGTAATCATGCTCATCATGCATTACATGTGCCTGGAAGATGTGGAGCACTGAGGAATGCAAGCATGCCGCGAACGTAAGATGGTGTCGCATGAAGGAGTATGTCGGTGAGGGCATCCATCATGACTGCATTCATACTTGCATTAACAAGAGTAATTAGGAGTGTTTGATTGTACTGCTTTATCACTATTGCTTGACTACATTGATAACATGTTAACCTATGCTTTATTGTTCCACTGAGTTAGGTACTCACTCCCACGTTACGGGACAGTATTGTACACACCAACCAGACTCTGTCTCAAGTTTAGATGAGCTGACGACTCAGGAGGTTGAGCCGGACTACGACGAGGACCAGGATGTGTTTTCATTTATGCAGTATTCTGGTGGCTTCGACTAGACTACCAGGATTGACGAGACTTGCAGGGATTACTCCTTAGTTGTATTTTTAACCTTTTTGAACATAAAACAGATATATGTATATGGTGACTCAGATGGGTTCATACTCTGGAAAATGAAATGATTTTGTTTCTTTACATACATACATATATATATATATATATATATATATATATATACAGTTCAGTCTTCCGCTTGCCTTTATACAAATGATCTGGAGTATGAATTACTGTTTTGGTATAATCCCACTCATGTTTATTGCTTTAACACAGACAACATTTAATCATCATTATCTATGTTGCATAAGTGATGCGTTGGAACTCGGGAGTTGAGTTATGCTCGACCCCCGATTTTCAGGGCGTTACACCTCCATCTTTTGTATATAAATATTCAAATGTTTATAATTTTGATGTGTACAGTAATTGTACATAATTTTGCTGAGTATACTATTGATTCATAGAAACATTAAAAGTATAATTGAAAGGTTGTCTGTATACTGTAAAGGGAAAACATTCATCTTTGATATATCCATCGATAAGTCATTCTCGATTAATCGATCAAGAGTCGATCGCATCGACGCCTCTTTGGAATGTAAAGAGCCATATGATCGAGAATGATATCAAAGATGGTCTCCATAACATTGAGGGAACTACATCGATATCATCGGAACACTGATCGATGATATCCAAGACTGCCGCCCGATAAAAGGCGGTCGAGTGGAAAAAAATTATTTTATTTTCTGAAAAAGGCCTTCCGTTATCTTTCTGCTCAAATCCTCAGCTGAAAGTATATCGTGGGTCCCGAAAGTTCCTCGAGATTTGGTATTATCCTTCAATTCCTTCCATTCTCGAGTCTATCTTATCTTTTGGTCGGTACTTTTAGTTTCTTTAAAAGAGGAACTCTATCTGTTCTTCTAAAATCTGTCGTTATGGGTAAGGACAAAGGCAAGGCATTTGGTCTCGGTGAATCATCAAGGTCCACTTGATAAAAAGTGGTCTCTTCAAAAAGAAGTACAAGGGCCCCAGAACATGGGACCCCCACAAGGCAACGCACGAGGCATAGTGGGTCTCAGTCTGAAACACCAGCATCGCCTCCGGCTGGAATAACTTCACGTCCACCAAAATACATAGGTAGGAAACTCATCCACGAGAGAAAGGTAGATAGGGATTGTCTAAACCCATATAATCTCAAATCCCTGTTTGTTGTAATCGATTGGCTGCCTGTTTTAGATTTCGGTTGGCCATGCCAACTTGAACGTACGAGCAACTTCCTTGCCGTGTGTCACTCTCCTGTGTCTGATCCTCCTTCGATCATGGTCTCTTTAGATGGTGATGATATGCTGATCACACCTACTACAATGGCAAATATCCTTGGACTGATAATGACACCAGAGGGTCTCCTGAAATGGACCTCGAAAATGTTGAAATTCGGTCCATGGTAACTAAGTACCTCTGTCATGGTAGGGACATCCCTTAGTATTAAGGGAATGCGTTAAAATTTAGGTACATGGAACTAAGATTTCGAGTTGTACACGATATCTTCACTACAAATATATATCCCAGAAGTACCAATCGGTCCGATCTCACCGGTTTCATGACCATGCTACTGTACTCAATCGCTAAAGGGATAAGAATCTGTCTTCCGACTTTGCTTGTCTATCAGTTGGTAAATGCCATTCATACATCTAGGGACCTTCATTTGCCCTATCCTTAGATCATAAACATGGTATGCAATGCCATCGGCTTCCCAACGACTACTGATCCAGTTCTTCCTCTCCAAATCGTCACCAAAAATAACATTCGTAAAATGGACTTGAAGTTCCACAAGTACCCTGAGGACTCAGAGGAAGGTATTCAAGCAGAAGAAGAAGGGGATGCAGGCGACGCTCCCACTGAATGGACTGAAATGGCTGGAGAAGAATCTCCTGGACACGATCCAACACCATCAACGTCAACGCCCGGGTATACCAAACGATTCAAGCTGGACAGGATTAGGGCAATTTAGAGGGATGTCCACTCTGTACACGAGAGACTTACCGTCTTGGAACAGATTGTCCAAGGAGTGCAGCAGACAGTACAACAGTTGGTCGAGCTGTTCACCTATTGTCGAGATGATACGACACCATCTTCCTCAACTCCATAAGTACTAGTCTCTGCATGCTATCACATACACTTCACTCTTATTACCACGTATGAACATTAATATCTTTTTGGATGTTCTGCGCTCTCATAAGTGTATGTGATAATTCACTAACCCGCACAGTCTAAATAGTTTTTTTTTTTTTTTTTTTGTATGTGTCAACCATGATTCACATAACAAGATAACTACGACCCATGTAGCATGATAACTATGACCCCGTGTCACATGGTAAGAGTCGTGGTTGTCATGTTATATGGGTCGTGGTTATCGTGGGTTGAGGTTATCCTTCTACATGGGTTGTGGTTGTCATGTTATATGGATCGTGGTTGTCATCCACGATGGGCATCCCCCAATTTGTGGGTCCTACACTGATGCATGAGTATAATCCATGCCTCTCATCCTTCCTGTCGTTTCATCTTAAGGTTGTCATGATGTATGGTCCCTGAATGTAATAATATATGGGTCGTGGTTGTCATGTTATATGGGTCGTGGTTGTGATGATATATGGGTCGTGGTTTTCGTGAAGCATTGATCATGTTTGTCAGTTGTTATGGTTCGTGATTGTCATGTTATATGGGTTGTGGTTGTCATGTTGTATGGATCGTGGTTGTCAGTTATTATGGTTCGTGGTTGTTATCCACAAAGGCTCGTGGTTTACAACCACGACTCATATAACATTACAGTCATGATCCAAAGTGCAAGATAACTACAACAATCACAGACAATTATGACCCATCTTGTCACGCCCCAAACCTAGAAATCGGACTCACAGGAATCCCGATCACCGAATCCGGTGCCGACAGCCTCTGTAGTACCCCATTCTTGGCTTCCAGCGCCCATACGCTAGATTCTGATCCTGGGATCCTACAAGGAGGATTTTTTCAACGTATATTTCTCTCATAAGAAGCATAACTATAAGTTTACCCAAATCACAAAGGCAACATCATCATCATATATCCAATAATATAAACGGTTGAGTACAATGCTGAAAGGAAAATACATATATTGAAAATCAAAGCTCCAGAAGACGGCTACATGCTCCAAGCTCCACGCAGCTGTAACCTAACGCCACCTGTACGCATCTATCGTGTATAAGCTTATAAAAACCTTAGAGGGTGGTGTAACTGTGTGCATAAGATAAGTGCCAAGTAAGCAATATCAGAGTAATTAGAGTAAGCGAAAATACTGATAAGCCCATAAATCCATCAGCCTTATCTAGGCTATGCGATGTAAAAATATAATAAACCAATATCATATACTGAGGAAGCAATGCAATTCTGAAGAGCTACTAATGCCATCAGCCTCATCTAGGCCATATAAATGTAGAAACATAACAACCCAAAATGCCATATGCCGCGGATGTAATGCAATATGTGGTGCGAATGAAATGGTCAAGCTAGAGCGTGAAGTTGGGATGATGGTACGTAGTATCGCAAGCTACGGGGTCTATCACAAGGGACTTCTATCCAAACCAGTCCCATACCTAAATTTGGATAATCAGACTTAATGTGGTAAACTTCTGATCTCAGGTTAGTCGTGCGCCCCAATCGAAATCCTAGCCAATGTGAAGGTACACACGATGACTTGATTGCGCACCACCACCTCGAGTGGATAGTGAATGAATGAATGAGTATAATGTTGAGTATGCAACACCTGCTCCACAAGTCAGTACCGTACATCTCTGGGATCATCACCGGGGTCTAGTACACTCCAAGCTGGCTACCGCCTTGGCCGACTGCGTAGCCCAGCGAATGGAAAAGACCTCACTACCTGCCTGCCAGCAGTAACTAATGCCTACCCGGCTTGTCGATAGCGGATCCATTTGGGAGCCGGTCAAACTCAGCTTAGCTTATAGCCCTCTCACTCGAGTGGATAAGGCCACACCCCCTCCTAACCGACCACGACATAGTGGGAGATGCGGCCTACTGGTATTTGACACTCGGGTGCTCATGTATCTACTCAATTTAAACGTTAGAGCATCTCATGACCTCAGAGGTTTAGGGACTTTCACCCATAGACATCCAAAATGCCCATATGCTAGAACCAAACATTTTCGGTGTCCCACTAGCCATCCACGATATGCCTGTGGAGGTCACAACCCTGATGTCACTAGGGCGTATAGTAATCACAATCACACAATATAAGATGCGTGAGTCATGTATTTCAATCATGCATCAATCCTGCATATATCGTGTGCTCATGTGGGATAACTCCACCTATCAGGGAGTCCCATAAACCATCTGTACTATGACATATGCAATGGTTAATCACATCTCATAATAAACATGCAGATGATGCGTATGGGCATGTATCATGATGCTATGCTGTCACATACTCATAATCGATATCAATAACCAGCATCGACAATCGACCTCAATAATTTGGACATTTAACTAACATTGCCCCCAAGGAATGACCCACATAGAGCCTAACATATAGTGGACCCATGGCCTCACACAAGGGCCTAATATATAACACTATGGGCCTACTCAAGAGCTTAATACATATCACGATGGGGCTCTCACATGGGCCTAATATACATCACAACGGGCCTCAAATATGGGCCGCATATACGTCACATTAGGCCTCGATAATCGACCTCAATATTCAGCCTCAACAATCGGCCTCAATATTTGGCCTCGACAATTGGAATCGGCCTCGACGCTCGACTTCGACAATAGGAATTGGCCTCAATACTCGGCCTCGACATTCTGAATCGACCTTAATAATTGGAATCGGCCTCGATACTCGGCCTTGACAATCGGAATCGGCCTATACAATCAGCCTCGACAATCAGAATCGACCTCGATACTTGGCCTTGACAATCAAAATCGGCCTATACAATCGGCCTCGACAATCGGAATCGGCCTCGACAATTAGGATCGACTTATACAATCGGCCTCGACAATCGGAATCGGCCTCGATACTCAGCCTTGACAATCGGAATGGGCCTCGATATTGGGCTTCGATACTCGACCTCGACAATCGGAATCAGCCTCGATACTTGGCCTCGATAATCGAAATCGGCCTTGATACTAGTCCTCAACAATCGAAATCGGCCTCGATAATCTAAATTGGCCTCACCAATTGGAATCGGCCTCGATGATCGGTCGAACAAGGCCTAAGGGAAGGTCACAATGTGGGCATTAAACCATCATTGCCCATCAATGTGGCTATTTAACCAACATTGCTCCTAAGCAGTGGCCTGTATAGAGCTAAACATATAATGGGCCCATAGCCTCACGCAAGGGCCTAATATACATCACTATGGGCCTCACTCATGGGCCCCAAATACATCACAATGGGCCTCATCACATGGGCCGGAAATATTTCACAATGGGTCACTCATACGGGCCTAATATACATCACGATGAGCTCCATCGCCTGACCCTCAAATGCACCACAATGGGCCTCAATATACATCGAGTGGGCCATATTAATGGGCTGCACTAATGGGCCATAAGTATATCAAAGTGGGCCTCTCGAATGGGCCACAAAATACATCAAAGTGGGCTTGACGGATGGGCCACAAACACATCAAAGGTGGGCCTCATGGATGGGCCATAAAAACATCGAAGGTGGTCCTCATATACATCTCACTGGGCTGGATGGCGCAGCCCATGGTTAAATTAAACACATACAATCAAGGTGGATCTCCACCGTCCAGTTCACTGGGAAGGTGCAGATACAACACATCTTCAAGGTAGGGCCCACCATAACGTTATTTTCTATCCAACCTGTTCATAAGATCACAAAGACCTGAATCTAGAGGAAAAATAAATACTATATTGATCCAGAACTTCTGTACTCTCAAAAGAATTTCAACGGTGGACGTTCAGTCTCTACTGTTCTTGGCAGTGTGGTCCACTTGATAACTAGATCTGTCTTATTTTTAGCCTCAAGCCTTAAGATGAGCTTACCAATTGGATGAATGGTTTATCTATAATACATGTATCATGTATGGGCCCCGCAGATGAGTGGATTGGATGCAAAACAGATGGACGACGATGATGAAACACTTACATCAGATGGGACCCAAAGAACTTGTTGATGTCCTTAGCATCAATGATGGACGGTTGGATGCAATGCATGCATCATGTGGGGCCATCAGGGGTTGCTGACGTGCTGCAGGTGGAGTCCACATAGATGGATGGTAGGTACAACACATGCATCATTTGGTACCCATCGTCCAGCCATTGGACGGTCCACACACACATCATGCCAAGCCCCACATCCAGGGACCTGGATGAGAATTAAAACACTATAGCAGGTGGGCCCCACCACAATACCTACATACGAATATATGTATATATATATATCACATACATATATTATATTATATAATATTTTATATATCTGTATATATATACTATTAGTTTATCATATACTTGTAGCTAGCGTCCAGGGCATGGTCAGTTGCCTGACGGACGGTGTAGTTGGGATACTCACATCATGTAGTGTGAGGCCCGTATCCTAGCCTGTACCGTTCCATAGATTCCCATGGTCCTTACGGTCGAATTTCGGTGACCTGCGATCTGTTATCAGCATTTGTGCATGATCTTAAGTCGTGTCCCGTATGTCAGAGTTGACTTGACTCGAAACTTGTACCAGTGCGACAGCGCCGTCGCCGCGGTTTCGATGCTGCGTCTCGTGCGCCGAGGCGATACCCGGGTCAGGAGATGTGGGCCTATGTTCAGTTGGAGGAAAAATGCCATGCGTTGCAATCCCTAGAAAACATTAAATCAATCCCATCAATCACATCAATCAAGTACACATCACTCTCATCACTCACACCCATCCCCAGGTACAACCACCCTCCTCAAAGTCAACTTTCTCTTACAACAAAGTACACCCATCCATCCCTCTCTCCCATCACTTCTCTCCTATCATCTCTCTCTCTCTCTCATTCTCTCTCTCCATTTTTCAAGCAACCCCATGAGAGGTGGACGTCCAAGCTTCCCATGAGAGAGCTAGTGTGGCCCACCTTCTTACCTCCCATCTCCACCGTCCAAAGTCCATCTTGACCGTTGAATCTCATTTATTGGAGCTCTAGAATGCGTTAATGGAAGGAGAAGTCCATAATCAAAAGTGGGTGTTCATTTCACTTGATTTTGATGTAGGGTCCACATGATTTGGGACCCACTTGATGTATGCATCGTATAGGGATGGCCCATAGTGGCCGGGTCCCTCCCTCTATCTCACTGATCTCTCTCTCTCTCTCTCTCCTCTCTTTCATTATTGACGGCCCACCCAGAGATTTATATATTTTATCCATGCTATCCATTTAGTGGACCACACCATAGTCCACATGTGAGGCCCACCCTACCGCCTGTCCGTTTGGACATGCTTGATGAAGGGAAAACACAAATATGAGCTTTATTCAGGCCTTGGTGGGCCACACATGTAGACCCACACATGTGGGCCTGTTCGTTATAAGCCTTTGCATCTTGGCCGTCCAGGGCCTGGACGCTAGCTATATAAAGCATTATATATATATAATATAATATAAATGTATTAAATATCACCTGATGGCCCCACGTAGGACCCACTTTATGCATAGATCGTGCATCCAATCCATCCACCAAAGAACGTCAAGAGCCTGGACGATTTTTTTTAATGAAATGTATATTATTATATAATATAATATGTATTATATCACATATACAATGTAATATATATTATATTATATATATAATATAGTGTATATATATATGTACATGAATATCATGGGTGGGCCACACCACGTGGACCCACCGTGATCTATCTATGCATCATCACCCACCGTCCGTTTGGGGACGTGGATCCCATGACCATGATGTATGTGTTTTATACACACCTTCCAGGTGTGGGCCCACCTCACACGTGTGACATGCGTGGGCTGGTGGCACCCACCTTAATGTTTATGTTTTATAATCACACCGTCCATCTGGGCGGTGGTGTGGTGCGTACCATGATATATCTGTTTATCCAGTCATCCCTCTATTTTGGGACATGGGCCCACCCCACACATGTGACACGTGTGGGTAGGTGGGTCCCACCTTGATGCATTTATTTTATATCCACTACGTCCATCTGCCCTGCCCTGGATGGTGGAATGGATCCCACTGTAATGTATGTGCTTATGCACACCATCCATCCATTTCAGCTTATATGGGAACCACCCTGATGATGTGTTGTATATCCGCTCCGTCCATGGTAGGTGGGACCCACATGATGTATTTATTTCATCCACATCGTCCAAATTGTGTTGGATGGTGCTGGACTATTTTGGACGGTACTAATTTACATAGATAATGTTTGGATGGTGTTGATTTACCTGGACAATGTTTGGACAGTGCTGATCATCATTAGTGAGCCATGTGAAATAGCGGTGAAGATTGCTTGAGTAGAAGTTGGAATATGTCAATATGTCCTAGAGGGGGGTGAATAGGACTTTTAAAAGATTTATGAGTTATTAAAAATCCTATCACTGTAATCCTATTATGTATGCAATTTTCAGGATTACACAAATGTAACTCTACTGGCTTCCAAGCTAAGTAGAGGATCAATCACAAACAAATCAAGATATAACAATAACTAACTTAGTCTATGTTGGATGTGACTGTGTGTGTGTGTGTGTGAGAGATGTGTTCAGATATATGAATATGAATGCATCATCATGAATCACACATATAGAAAAGCAATCACAAACATAGTCATTTTTATAGTGGTTCGACTACTTGCCTACTCCACTCCCGACTGTCACACTCAACCCTTGAGTGTACCGGATTTCACGAAGGAGGTTTCCCAGGGTTCACCTCAAACCTAAGGTTTTAAATCAGGTTCACCTTCAACCTTTACAGAGGTTTTACGCGGTTCACCTCTAACCCAGAGTTTTGCTGGTTCACTCCTAACCAGATGTTTATGCTCTCCATAGAGCAAGGGTCCACACAATGCACCCAGATTTTAGACCACACAGGTCAAGGACCTACACAAGGACCTAACAGTTTATGCCCTACACAAGAGCAAGGGTTCACCCTGTGCACCCGGATTTTAGACCACACAAGTCAAGGACCTACACAAGGACCTAACAAGTTATGCCCTACACAAGAGCAAGGGTCCACCTAGTGCACCCACTACGTACACTCCCGACGGAGGCCTCCTTAAGGACTTCAAAGGGTGAGAACCACTTAGGACCAAGACCTAGGAAGGAATGATCACGAGTGTCCTCTAGACTTTAGATACTTACAGATAAGTTGATGAGTCCTGTTAAGCACAATGCCAAAGATCTTCTCCTCCTTGTTGACGAAGAGTTTTCAGCTCCCTTGATCCGCAACACAAGATGATATACCAATACTTGGCTTCGGGTTGGGTCAAGGGTGAGATGGAATCCTATTCTTTAAAGATTTTCCTATAAGGAAGATAGAGTGGTTCCTCTCTTATGCATTCAAGGCATCCCAGCATAATGATATACCAATAAGATAGTAGCTGGAGGATCCTTGAATGCGAAAGTTCAATCCCCAATCCACTCTATTTAATGTCAATGGTAAGGGTGGATTGGAGGATGAACTTCCCTAGAGAGAAAGGCATTAGGTATAAGATGCAAGTTAAAACACACAAAAGCTCTCTCTTTTCTCTCTTACAGCAACAAAGAACAAGTCCTCTATATATAGGCAAGAAGTTCCAACGGATATAAAACGGTCACATTTATAACAGAGTTCGATATCATCGAGCAGGTTCGATATCATCGAGCGTATATGCTCGATAGCATCGATGGTCTGCTCGATGAATTGGACTTGATGTCATATGCTTGCCAATAGGTCGATGAATCAAAACAGTCGTCGATGTCATCGGATTTCAAACTCCGATTCCATCGATGACTGGGTTGATCCATCGACACATGAGAAATGAGAGAGACATGACTTTGAAAATATTTCAGGTTTTCATGAATGATCGGGGGAACCGTCGAGGTCATTGGAATTTGAATGTTGATGATATCGAGATCTGAATTGAGGCATTGATAATTCCAGTAGATTTATCTTTGAACTTGCTGAACAGATTATGACTTAGTTCGATGCAATCGATCAGGTGTCGATATCATCGATATTTGAATATCGATTAAATCGAAGGGCCTCCGATCATAGTAAAATACATCCTGAAATAACTGTTGTAAGAAATGTGTGCCCATCATCGATATCATCGATGGACCTCCGATTTTATCGATATTTGATTTCAAATCATATCGGATGGTCATCGATATATTGATGAGTTTTGAGATTTTCTTTAAAAAATAGGGGCGCCGAAAATTTGGCTGTCGATCTTATCGAGCCATTCCCAATGGTCTCGAGATTTGAATATCGATGGTATCGATATGTGTATCGATACATTGATAATTCATCCAGAAATATTGTGAAGTTGCTGGACATATTTGTGCTTATATCGATGATATCAATAGATGTATCGATCCATCGGTAAATCCGTCCAAATGAATATTTAGTTGCTGGACACTTTTAGTCTTCTTATCGATAATATCATTAAGGTATCGAGGACATCGACAGTGCAGGTCGATCATATCGAGGGTGCTTCGATAGAATCGACAGGGTGAGACAAACTTCAAGATTTTCTTATTTTGAAAAAGTTTTCTCGCCATAAAAACCCTAAGATGTCTATCTTGTTTTAAGGGTTTAATTTACCTGGTGTATTGGGTTATGGGATGTGAGGCTATGATTTACCTATGGCGAGCTTCCACACATCCGGTCGAGGCAGACGCTTGAAATAATCTTCCTATCGAGTTCTGCAGCCAGTCTGACATACCATTCACGTAACTTGACAAACCAAGGCACAAGTAGGTGCACTTTCAATCTCCCCTTTTGTCAATTACGTGACAAAATACCCAAAACACGTGACAAAATACCCAAAACACCGTAGAACACTTCTAGACACACCCTAAATTGTGTGTACATGCACTTACACAAATTTATAATGTTTTCTAACCTATGTACACATTCTAGAAGTATTCGCTCCCCCTTAGTTCAAAACTCCCCCTTTCTTGCAGCTGCTCCCCCTAACACCTGCATAAACAGAGATCGATACACAATTTTTCGTTCGGGGTGTTTTGAATTGTTCTCCCCCTTTTTGTTAATCATTGGCAAAGGTATAGCAAGTGATATTGACTGAAGTATGAATTTCATAGGAGAAACCAATAGATATAGATGTATAAAGATGAATTCGTTTTGAAACAAACATCATATTCAGATCCTAAGGATGCATATTAGATATGATAGAGTAGTTGTATAGCAATTGAAATGTTCATTCAGGACTTCATATGCATTCCAAAACAGAGACTTGATAAACCTGGGGGAAATAAAAAATATGGCATTAAAGATAAGAATTCTATTCAGCCATACTCAAAATGCAACCAACATATTCATATTTTCAAAAAGTGTAATGCTACAGACAGCATTAACTAGTATTGTTTGTCCAACCGTGGACGTTCATTAAAAAAAATATTTTCAGCCTAGCTAGTTAGAGAACTATCACATACACTCAAGGGAACATAGAACATTCAAAAAGATACTAATGTTCATATGCTGAGTTAGAAGAGTGAGAGTGTGTGACAGTATTCAGAGATCAGTACTACGAAGCAGAGTGAGACGGAGCTGTATCATCCTGACGACAGGTCATTAAATCGACCAATTGCTGAACGGTCGGTTGTACTCCCTGTACCAGCCTTTCCAGAACAGTCAGCCTTTCTTTGACGGAGTGGATGTCCTGCTGAATCGCCCCAATTCTATCCATCTTGAACCTTTTCCCATATCCAGCTGATGACGTGGATGGAGCTGGATCAGGTCCAGGCGGGGCATCTTCAAACAATGCAGTTCCTTCCATGGGATTGCCGCATTCTCCTCCTATATGTTCTACCTGGATTCCTCCCACAGTTTCCTCCTTGTACTCGTGAAATTCCAAGTCCATTTTCTGGATGTTTTTGACATTGAAGGTATGAATTGGAAGAACCGGATCAGTGGTGGTAGGAAAACTGATGACTTGACATATCCTGCTTATGATCCAGGGATATAGTAGGTGTAGATCCCTGGGTGTATGTATAACATTTACCAACTGCTTGACAAGCAGTGTTGGAAGGCAGACCTTCGTCCCTTTTGCAATAGAGTAAATGATCATGATCATAAGACTCGTGAGGTCAGATCGATTTGTACTCCTTGGATACAGATTTGTAGTGAAGATTTCATGCATAATCCGAAAACGAGGTTCCATATACCAAGATTTTAAGGCATTCCCTTGATGCCAGGGAATATCTCTATTATGGCATAGGTATTTGGTAACCACAAAACGGTTGTCAGGATGATCAAGATTCAGGTCCGGGATGCCTTCTGGAGCCATTTGCAGATTGGGAATATGAGCTAATGTGGTAGGAGTAATAAATGCATCATCACCATCCAGAGAGACCATGAACGATGGAGGATCAGACACCGGAGAGTGACATGCCGCAAGAAAGTTGCGTGTCTGTTCAAGTTGGTAAGGTCCTCCAAAATCTAGGATGGGCAGCCACCCGATTTCAGCAAATAGAGGTTCCAGATTATAAGGAGCCAAGCATCTTTTGTCGACTCTTTGTTCATGGATCAACTTCCGACCGGTGTATTTTGCTGGGCGTTGACTGGCCGGAGGCGGAGGAGGAGATGCCTGTGGAGATGGCTGTGCCTCAGACGGGGGCCCTCGTGATCTTGTGCGTTGGCTAGTGGGGGTCCCACGATCTGAGGCCTTTGCTCTTTCTTTAGGAGCAAGTACTTTTTGTTAGGATGATCGTGACGATTCACCAAGGCCTGAAACTTTTCCTTTGTCTTTTCCCATAACGACAAAAAAATAGGTTTTGTGAATTTGGAAAGAAGACAACCTGAATAGTACGCAACAATACCAAAAAAAGGACTCACACAAATTAGTTAAGGTATTACTGATTTCGTTGTGTGATTTAGGTAGTCCTTCTAGGACTCCAGTGGTTTGGTTGAGCGAGTCAAGCAAAGGCGGGATCAAAAAGAACTTTGGGACAGAAATCCCTTTTTGCGCTCTGCAGACTTGTATCGGGCGGCAATCGTCGATATGATCGATACTCTATTCGATGATATCGAGAGTTCTTTATCGAGTTTATTGATCCTGCCTTCGATACCATTCCCGATCACGCGACTTTTCAACTTCTGAAGAAGTATTGATGATATCGACTGATTATCGATTTGATCGAAAATTCATACAATAGTCAACTCAAGATCTTTCAATACTTTTACTTCGGACACACCTTCATGTATACTTATAGTGTATTATTGATAGTTAGTATACAACAAAATCTTGTACAGTTTATGTACAATTCAAAAATTATAAACATGGCAATGTTTATATTAAAAAAGTTCGAGGTGTGTAACCTCAGATGTAACATTGATGGCTCAACAAAATTTGCATAATTTCAGCTTGTGTCTAGATCTTGATGTATGATCTGAACTAATTCTTCCTTATCCATTTTACCTTGTTAATCAATTTGGGTGATGATGCAAAGGTATTCATATTCCTAAGAGGACTTCCAAGGTTTTGTGTCTCACTAGTCAACAAATTGACATAATTTTGACCAGGGCTAGATTGAGTCCGCTTCGGGGTTATGCATTCAAACTTGTAATGGCCTGAATCACCACACAAATGGCATATTGGAGTTATTCTGGTTTTGCTTCTAGAAGCAGCAGATTTTTTGGTTTTAAGTGCTGCATGTCCAGATTTTGGTTTAGGATTTTCATAGCCTAGGCCACTTTTATCCTTACCAGGTCTTCCCATTCTCAACATTCTTTCCAGTTTTTCACTGCTTTGGGAAAACTTGTAATTTATCATGGCCATCTTCTTGGATTCTTCTATATCAAATAGGAGTATGATTCTTGTTTCGAAGAAGCCTATTTTCGTCTTCTAGTAGTTCGACCTGTTTAACCAGCTTATCAGATTCAGACTTTAGAGAGATATTTACTTTTTCCAATTTATCATTTTCTGAATGATATTGCTGCAGATCATTCATTACTTATTTGTTAATTTCTAGTGTTTCATTCAAGTCTTTCTACAACAGCTTGCTTTTGTTCTCTGATATTCCCAGTTTCTTAAGGATGTTGATGCTATGGGTATAAAGTTGATTGTAAGCATCTTGCAACTTATCTTTTTCTTCTTCTTCATTTTCAGTGTCAGATTCCTCATTGTCAGACGGAAATGATTCTGTGGCTTGCTGTTCTTTCTCGTTCTCAGATTCAGTGGGAATGATCGAAGCAGTGGAGACCATAAGAATCTTCAGTGATTTCTGATCTTCATTGCTTTCTGAGTCACTAGATTCTGAGTTTGACTCTTCTGTATCATCCCATGTGGCGGCCATTGTTTTCCCTTTGGTTTTTTCTGTTTGGACATTCAGTAGATAAGTGTCTATACCCTTGACAGGCATAATGTAACACCCCGGATTTTTTGCCAACCTAGAATTAGACGTCCTTAGGCAATGGGTCGATCCTAACACTTTATTAACTTGTCAGAACTGAATCCCACAGTCTAAAATCGCTCCTTAACCCATTTTCTTCACAAATCCCACCCTTCACTACCTTGTTCTTTCAATTTTTCAAAGCACTTTCGCCCTAGACACTATCTTAAACTAGCTAAGTAGTATAACTTGGATCACTTTAGATACAAACTGCAAAGGACTAAATACTACCTCAGACGGAAATCACTTAGGATTAAATCCTTTAGAAATTTGACAAAGTTAACTAAGTGCTAAACTAGATTAGCTACGAAATCCATTTGAATCGCTTTAAATACGATCTGCAAGACCCAAAACTTGTAAAATCATTGACGCTAGGTTACCCTGAAATCTAGGATCAATCTCATTACCCGACTGCTCTCGGTCTCGAAACTCCGTGATCGAATCTGACCGCACGTCGAGTCTCGAATAATACAAAGTTAAGGAATTAGGACCTCCTGGGCTTGACAACCATCTCGAATCAAATCCAGATAGTGTCCCACTACTTCACTTGAGTCCGGAGCGAGAGAGTGTGAAAACACTTTTTTCTTTCCAAAATAAATATCTTGAATAGTAATCCGAGACTCGTCAGCTGCGATCTGCACCGTCGAATCGACCAAATTACACCCTCGAAGCAGGAAAAATTTCGAAACATTTACACGTATTTCTCCGATCGAGATCCACCGACCGTTGAATCGAAACCGGTCCATTACGCGTGATCCATGAATTCGACTAAAACGAAAACTTAATAGAACGTAGATCCGGTGTCGGTGAGCTTAAGTTCGACCTTTAGCTCAAGGAGGCCCGCCAGAAGTCCTTCGTTGAGCTGAAAAAGTTCCGCTTTGGTTATAACCTAGGTGAACCTTGTCTAGAAGTCTATTTTGGTGAAGTTTTAGACTATATAAGGACCATAAACCCTCTCACATTTCAGCCATACGAATTTGGATTTGAGAGAGAGAAAAGAGAGAGAAAGTGTGGGAGATGTGGAAGGAACTCCCTGTTGCTGTTCCCTGCCGCTATTCGGGCTCCACCGCCTGATTCTTATCGCTTTCCCGGCGATTTAGGTGTCGTTTCTAGGTAAGAAACCCTAACCCTAACCTGTTTTAGGGTTGTATAGGTTGTAGGTTATGAAATAGCTAACCTGTTTCGTTCTCTAGGTTGCCAAACTCCCGTATACGGAAGCTTAGCGAACCTATCGACTTCGTTACGATTCTACGACAAAAGGTGAGGACTTTAGGTGTATAGGTTGCGGTTTTCAATGCTTTCAATGTCCGATAATGGTAGATTCATGATCTGTATGCAATTGCACATGTACAAAGTGCTTTCCGTTTTCTGTTTCGATTAGAATTGTAGAATTTGGAATTTCACATACTCTAGGTATTTGTATAAAATACCGTATATGTATTTTTTATGGAAATGTATTTGACATGTTTATTTGTCGTATGGACATATGATGTATGGATAAAATACTTATTTGGCAAAAGGATTCGCCTAAATACATGTTTTACTAATATACACTATGTATGTAGAAATACTGTATTATAAGGAGTGCCGTATACATGTATATTTTGGAAATGTGTTTGCCATGATTATTTGTCGTATGATTATATAATATATGGATAAATTACTTATTTGGCGAAAGGAATCGCTGTAATACATGTTTGCTTGTATACACTATGTATGTTGAAAATGCGTATTCTAGAAAATACTGTATACGTATAAATATTGGGAGATGTATTTATCATGATTATTTGCTGTAGTAATATATTATACATGGATAAAATACTCACTTGGCTAAAGGATAGCCCTAATACATGTTTTGCTAACATACACCATGTATGTTGTAATAGTATATTCTAAGTGTTTGTGAAAATGATTGAATAAGTATAGAATTCTCATTCGTGCTCGCCATGACTAATTGTCATGGAATCATGATTGTTGTATTGGCGATACCCCCTTTGACGAAAGGATTTGCCCTAAATCACGCCACGACCAATATATACCATATATGCTAAAATGTGTGGCCCAAGTGTTTGTGGAAATGACTGAATGAATATGGAACTAGGATTCCTGCTTGCCATGACTATCCGTCGTGGGTGTACGCGTGTTATGATTGGGGCAACTCCCTAGTGAAAGGATTTGGCCTAATGCCTATGTGATCGACATATGTCATGTATGTTGATGTATGTTTGTTTAAGTGTTTCTTGAAATGTCTGAATGAGTAGTAGTTAGCAAATTGTAATGTATAAGAGTGTTGAGATATGATTCTCAACCTCTTTTAACTATGTGTATGATCTCCTTGGATAGTTGTGTGATTAGGAATTGAACATGTACAAATTCATGCTCGTGTTGTGCTTTATAACATGCTCAACTGCTTTATGATTTTAACTATGTAATGCATATGTTTAAATTTATATTTACGTTGTATGATCCGTCATGGGTGATGGGGGAGTGGAGCAACGAGTGCGTGCAACAGCCCTGGCAGCCCTAAACGGATAATACCAGACCTTGATTGTATGTGTTGAATCTTGATCCACTACTGCTTTATCTATCTGCACTTGATTGTGTTTGGGGCTATGATTATAGTCCAGACAATCGGTACCCGAATTGGATTTGTGGCTATGATCCATTTGCCACGTGAGATGTGTTCGACGAACCCGAGTCGTTTGACGATAGTGGTTGGCCACACGAAGTGCTTATGCGCTTCATATCGTTCAACTTGTTGTGCGCTCGAGCTAGCCGAGCTCGTCACAACCCGACCGTCTTATGTATGTTCACCATGTTTGGACGCTACCGCTTGAACCTAGGGTACCAAACTTACCAGTGAAATCCCGTTAACCATGGTACCTCGATCCGCTAAGACTCATGAGCCGGGCATGGTGGTATGGGACACCGTGGTCTAGCTATTGGCCTACGCTGGGGCCATGTGCCTCCCCGTAGTGACCAGTGAGCAACCGGACTCGTGAGCCGATTATGGTGGTATGAGACACTATATTCGAGCTGTCAACACCTACGGCGAGAGCCGAATACGGTGAGACCTGTATTCGTGCTGATGGGTGACGAGTCCTCTGTAGTGTCTTCAAGTATACTTTAAGGTCTGTGATTGGCGACGAGCCCTTCACAGCAACTAGAGCATGAGTTGAGCCGAGTACGGTGAGATCTGTATTCGAGCTGACGGCTAGCGATTGAGCCGAGTACGGTGAGACCTGTATTCAAGCTGATGGCCAGCAATTGAGCCGCATACGGTGAGATCTGTATCCGTGCTGACGGTTGATGAGCCCTTTATGATGCCTTCGCTACGCCTCTCAAACCATAATATCGTATGAAATTAACTAGGACTGACGACCTTAGAATGGATCATGTTTGGGAATGATACAAGGGAGGTACCTTAGTTTTCCAATACTGCTATTTGAAATGAACTAATAATTACTCGGTAATCATGCTCATCATCGCACTGCATGTGCCTGGTAGATGTGGAGCACTGCGGGATGGACGCATTCGCGAATGTAAGATGATGTCGCATGAGGTGGTTTGCAAGGGCATACATCATGTCATTTCATACTTGCATTAAATAAGAGTAGTTAAAATTGTTTGATTGTACCGGCTTTATCATTACTCTCATGTTAACCTATGCTTTATTGTTCCATTGATCACTCACTCCCACGATATGGGACTGTTCGAACACCCACCGACTTTGTCCGATTGCAGATGGCACGCTATTCGAGGCGGTTCTATGACGACAAGAATGCTTCCTCGTATATCTTGTTTTTATGGCGGCTTCGTGAGAGCCATGCCTTGATTGTCGGGCTACGGGATGTTGACTAGATCACACTACACAACTTGGTATAATTTAAAATCATACTTATAATTATTTAACCTGGTAACTTTATCACACTCTGGAGACCCACCACAGTTTATATATTTTATCTATTTATCACAGTCTTTCGCTTGCAAATTTAACTGTCTCTGGAGTATGATATACTGTTTTGGCTTAATCTCACTCATGTTCATTGCACTAATACCGATCATATTCATTCATCATTCATTTTGTTGCATAAGTGATGCGTTGGAACTCGGGAGTTGAGTTTATGCTCGACCCCTAATTTTCAGGGCGTTACACATAACATTGTGGTTCTTTGGTCTTTTTACCAAATTTGCCTGCAGAGGGTTTGTTATTCACTTTTCTACTTCTAGAGGGACGGCCGCGATTCTTTTGAAAGAATCTTCTGAATCTTTGTGCCAGCAAGGCCACTTCCTCATCTTCATCCTCTCTTTCACTTTCACTGTTCTCATGTATTGTCTTCTTTAAAGTTTTTAGGATAGTGTTTTTGGATTTTTGGGGTTGAGTGAATTGTAGTTCAAAAGTTTGTAGGGAACCTACTGGTTCTTCTACTTTCATTTCATCTATATTCCTACTCTCCTCAATTGTTGTCACCTTGGGATTAAACTGTTCCGGTAGAGATCTTAGAATTTTCCTATAAATTTTCGGTACCGGGACTTTCTCTCCCAATCCACCCATGGAGTTATAAATGATATTCAGTTTTGTAAAGAACTCCATAAATGTCTTATGCTCTTCCATTTTGAGACTTTCGAACTATGAAGTCAGGAGTTGAAGTTTGGATCGCTTCACAGTGCTTGTGCCTTCATGGGTTATTTCCAGTAAATCCCATGTTTCTTTTGATGTCCCACACATACTTATCTGATTGAATATATACTGGGACACGGCACAATAGATAGCATTCATAGCCTTAGCTTCAGATGTTTACCTTTCTTTGTCGAATGCTGTATAGTTTTCTTTGGGTTTGGGCTTTGTGATTGTTGTGCCACTATCAAGTACAATTTGTTCAGTAGGTGGCACATATCCACTTTCAACTATATCCCAAACGTCATGATCCAAAGATCTCAGAAAGTAGTGCATCCTAGCCTTCCAGTATGCATATTTGAGCCGTCAAATACTGGAGGTCTAGTGACTGATGAGCCCTCTCCTTTGGCCATATTTCCAACTTCAGTCAAGATCACTCTCTAGGCGGTGAAGCCCTTGAAGAGAGACCCGCTCTGATACCAATTGAAATAGCGGTGAAGACCGCTTGAGTAGAAGTTGGAATATGTCAATATGTCCTAGAGGGGGGTGACACTACGTGAAAAATGGAAAAAAAATGATGGATTTAGAGACGGTTCTGGACCGTCTCTAAAAATGCTTGGTTTAAAGACACTTTAGAGACAGCCGTAAACCGTCTCTAAACTTTTAGACGGCTCTTGACCGTCTTTAATATTATCTTAAAAATTTGAACGTCCACAAATCATTTAAGACGGTCAAAAATCATCGTTAACTGCAGAAAAAAGACGGCCATCGACCGTCTGAAAAAGAGAATCTCTGATCGTCTTATATGCGGCCATTTGAGACGGTCAAAGACTGTCTGTATTAGAGACGGTCATTGGCCATCTCTTATTGGTACTCTGAGACTGTCGAGGACCGTCTCAATTAGAGACGGTCATTGGCCGTCCTTTACTGGTAATATGAGACTGTCAAGGACCGTCTCAATTAGAGACGGTCATTAGCCATCTTAATTTGAGACTGTGAAAGACCGTCTTAATTAGAGACGGTCTTTGGCTATCTTATAACAGTCAGGTGTAATTGTCAAATACCATCTGCATTAGAGACGGTCCTAAACCATCTCTAATGATCAACACTTACACAACAAAAAACTAATGAATTTCGAAAAAAATAATAATTGAGAAGCTTAGAAAAATAATTAACAAAGTTTAAGATAATTTTAGATTTTGAATAAAAAAAACTATGATTTTATAATAATCTAGATTTTGAAAAAAAATTAAGAACTTTGAATAATGTTAATAATTTTGAAAAAAAAAAAGATTTCGATAAAAAATTAATATTTTGAAAAAGAAAATATAAAAAATTAAACAAAATTATGAAAAAATTGATAAATTGTAAAAAATATATATTTTAAAAAAAAGAAAATTAGATTTTGTATTTTGACAAGAAAAATTAAAAAGTTATATAACAAGATTTTGATAAAAAAAATGATATTTTGAAAAAGAAAATTTAAAAAATTAAATAAAATTGTGAAAAAATTGAAAAATTGTAAAAAAAAATATTTTTTGAAAAAGAAAACTAGATTTTGTATTTTGACAACAAAAATTGAAAAGTTATATAACAAAAGTGAGATTTAAAAAAATGATATTTTGAAAAAAAAATTTAAGAAATTAAACAAATTTGTGAAAAAATTGACAAATTGTAAAAAAATATATATTTTAAAAAAGAAAACTATAGATTTTGTATTTTAACAAGAAAAATTGAAAAGTTAGATAGCAAAAGTGAGATTTTGATAATGTGTTGTATATCGCTAACCCATTTTTGGGCCGGGTATAAAAAAATGTGTAGATTTAAATCTTAAGTGGACCACACCACTGGAAAAAATGATAATATAGTACCTCGCCATTAAAAATTATAAAGAGCCCATCGTAAGGTTTTACTTATGTTTATTTGCAATCCAACTTGTTGATAATGTAAAGAAGATCTAGATGTAGGTAAACTACAAGAGGAAGAGAAAAGACGGAAGAGGTGAGCAGAGCAGGGCAGAGCGAGAGAGCAAAAAAAAAAGGATCGGAAGAGAGACAGATACGATGGCGCCCGAACCAGAAGATGTAGATATTAACAATGAAAAAAACCCTCCTTTAGATGAAGATGACATAGCACTCCTCAAAACCTATGGTTTGGGACCTTACTCTTCTAGAATAAAGAAGGTGGAGAAGGAAATCAAGGAAATAGCCAAGAAAGTTAATGACTTGTGTGGAATAAAAGAGTCAGACATTAGGTTAGCTGCATCCAGCCAATGGGATCTTGTTTCTGATAAATAAATGATGCAGGAGGAGTAGCCTCTTCAGGTTGCAAGATGCATAAAAATAATAAATCAGAACTCCGAGGATGCAAAGTATGTGATAAATGTTAAACAAATTGCCAAGTTTGTTGTTGGCTTGGGCGATAAAGTTTCGCCAACAGATGTAGAAGAAGGGAAGCGTGTCGGTGTTGATCGAAATAAATACCAAATTCAAATTCCCTTGCCTCCGAAGATCAATTCGAGCATTACCATGATGGCGGTAGAAGAAAAACTAGATGTCACATACAATGATGTTGGTGGGTCTAAGGAGCAGATTGAAAAGATGTGAGAAGTTGTGGAAGTCCCCATGCTCCATCCAGAGAAATTTGTGAAGCTTGGCATTGATCCTCCGAAGGGGGTGCTCTGCTACGGTCCTCCAGGAACAGGCAAAACTTTACTAGCTAGAGTTGTAGCCAACAGAATTGATGCCTGCTTTATTCGTGTTATTGGAAGTGAGCTTATTCAGAAATATGTTGGAGAGGGGGCTCGGATGGTTCGCGAGCTTTTCCAGATGGCGCGATAAAAAAAGGCTTGCATCATCTTCTTTGATGAGGTAGATGCGATCAGCGTACAATGCTCGAAATTGTGAATCAGCTCGATGGCTTTGATGCTCGAGGAAACATCAAAGTTTTGATGGCAACAAACAGGCCCGACACACTAGATCCAGCATTGTTGCATCCTGGACGGCTAGACCGTAAGGTTGAATTTGGTCTGCCTGATCTGGAGAGCAGAACACAGATATTCAAGATCCACATGTGGACAATGAATTGTGAGAGGGATATTCAGTTTGGGCTTCTTGCTCGCCTCTGCCCCAACTCCACTGGGGCGGACATCAGGAGTGTATGCACTGAGGCGGGCATGTATGCAATCCGAGTGCGGAGAAAGACAGTGACGGAGAAAGATTTCTTGGATGCAGTCAACAAGGTCATCAAAGGATATCAGAAATTTAGTGCAACTCCCAAGTACATGGTCTACAACTGACCGAGACTGCTTACTGCTTTACCTTGGCCTTTCATGACTTGATCCTATTTGCCTCGTAATGTGTTGGCTGCCAATTCATCTGTTGAAAATTGTGTGTAAAAGGGGCCTCGCCTGCCTTCTTTGTTTGGTTTATTTTTTTGGATATCTGTAACTGTCTTTAGTTGGAGTTGTAAGAGCAGATGGTGTTCTTTGGTCTCCCTGGTACTGGCTAGCAACCCTAAATTTCTTAAGGTTACGAAAATAACTTAAATAGTTACACGAAAAGAGCGTTGTTGTTATTTAGGGTTTAAAAAAAAAAGAAAAAAAAAAGATGAAGGTAAACTACAAAGATCAAATTGATTCAAAATTTTTGTAGCCTTCAAAAGGTTTTTAATAGTTATTCATCATTGTTTTGATTGGTATGACCCACCTGAGATTATTAAGTTCTTATGATTTGAAATCACATCCTAAAATATGATGCAAAAATATATGGACGGTGTCGATATACATAAAAGATATCAAGGTGGGCCCTACACGATTAGAGTAACACCCATGAAGGAGTTACCTAAATAGTGAAATAGTACTATAAGGTCACCTCATGGGAACTTCTCATGAGGTTAATCTTTGTGCACCCTTGATGTATGTAGAACATCAACACCATGCATTTGATGTGTCCCTTTTAAGTCCAAAAATCAGTCGTATACGAAACTCAGGTGGGCCATAGCATTTAAAACTATGTGAAGGCATCCCTAAAACATATAAAATCATTTAATTGGTGGGGCCCACATGAGTTTTGGATGTGTATGAAACTTGGGCTGACTCCTCATCCAAGTGGGACACACATAATGAATGGGTTGGATCTATGAACCACATCTAGGTGAGCCCAATAAATGATTATGAATGTTTTAATGGGAGGGTAACCCTCTCAACTATAGTATGTGGTGTGGCCCACCCAAGTCATAGATTGACTTTATTTTTAAGCTCGTGGCTCAAAGTCATGGTTTATCCACACCGTCAATCCATTTTTCCATATCATTTTAGTGGTTGAGTCCACAATTAAAGCATATCCAAAGCTTAAGTGGACCATACCGCAAGAAACAGTGGGAATAATGAATTTCCACCGTTGAAATCTTCCTATGGCCTACAGTGATTTTTATTTGTCATCCAACCCGTTCAATAGATCACAAATACATGGATGAAGGGAAAACTAAAATACCAACTTGATCCAAAACTTCAGTGGCCTCCCAAAAATTTTTAATGGTAGACATTCAATTTATACTGTTTCCTATGGTGTGGTCCACTTCAGATTTTTATAGGCTTCAATTTTGAGGTTATGTAATAAAATTATATGTTAAAATGGATGGATGGAGTGGATAAAATGAATAAATCACGGTGGGTCCCACAGGATCTACTCAGTATGCTTAGGGTATAAAGGGCCTATAGGGCCTAAAAAAATGTGTCTTATCCAAGCCGTCTATATATTTTAAATTATTATTATAGGGTATGAAACCAAAAATCATCTAGATTGAAGGCTAAAGTGGACCATCCGGTAGGAAACATGGAGATTAAATCACATGTGTTTGCTTTGGTAGGGAACGGATTGGCTACTCCCCCTGACACTAGTCATTGGCTGGTGGTCAGTGCTCTGTGGGGCCCACCATGATATATGTGTATCATCCATGCTGTCCATCTATTTTTATATATCATTTTATGATATGATAAAAAATGAATTATATCTCAATCTTAAGTGGACCACATTACAGGAAATAGTGTTGAATGAATTTTGACAATTAAAAACGTTTTGGGGCCATAAAAGTTTTGGATGAAGCTGATATTTATTTTTTCCCTTCATCTGGGTCTTTACGACCAAATCAACAGATTAGATGTCAAATAAACAGTACAGTGGGCCATAGGAGGATTTTAATTGTAAATATCCATTCATTAATTTTGTCCTGTGGTGTGGCCCACCTAGGATTTATATCCCTATTATTTTTTGTATCAAGCACTGAAATGATCTATAAAAATGGATGAACGGAATGGATGAAACATGTACATCATGGTGGGGCCCACAGAGAGCACCAACCACCAGCCACGGTCCGGCCCAAAATTCGGCGTCCTATGTTTCCCCCCATTTCTCAGCCCCTCCCTTCTCCCACCCGCAACAAACCTCCCCGTGAAAACCATCTCTCTCTCTCTCTCTCTCTCTCCCTCTCTCAACCCGTCAGTAGCTAATCTGCGTCCCCCTCTCCTCTCTCTCTCGCCCTCCTCTTCTCCAAACTTTCGCAGTCACCTGCCGCGGCTCCATCGCAAGCAGAGTAACGTTGCTTGTCACAAGAGTTCTACAGCCATGAGTGGAGGGAGATCAATGGATCTGGCGGAATCAAAGGTTATACACAACGCTGGTGGTTGACTGAAAATCCACGGCTGCCTCCATCGAAGATACAGGTGACGGTACGAAAACCCTAATTACTGGATTTGGGAATCCGTTATGAAATCCCTAATAATTAGATTTAAGGATTCAATCATTCGTAATATTTACCGATTTTGGATTAAAATCCCCAATTCCAATTTGGGGATGGAAACTGAAATACCAATGGCTGGATTTGGTATCTGAAATCCCTAATTTGGGAATTAGATTTTTTAAAATCTGAAAATCTCCAATTCTGATTTGGGAATCATAATCCCTGATAATGTGTTCAGGGATCGAAAGCCCTAATATCTGGATTTGGAATTCGAAAACCCCAACTGCTAATTTGGGATTCGAAATCCCCAATTACCCTTATTCGGGATTAAAATTTAAAATCCCTAATTATCCGATTTGGGATTTTGTAAAAAATCTAATTGCTAGATTTAGGGATTAAAAAATCCCTAAAAAATTAGGAAACAGAATTCCAAATTCTTAATTGAGAATTATAATCCCTAATAGCCCTATCGATCCTCCATACCTGATCTAGGGTTTTGTTTTTCCATTCTCAGGTTTGGAGAAGAGAGAGGAGAGCCTTTGAGGAAGGATTTCTCAGAGACTTCATCAATTTCCAGAGGTAGTCTTTCTCCTCTTTCAACATATTTAAGTATTTTCTCATCTCTGTTGCGCTCTTCCCATGTTTTAGGTTTTTTTTTTCCCTCCTTTTATGCTGCTTCCTGAAAAAGAATAGGGTGTCCTCAGGTCTTACATGAACTAATTGATGACTTCAATTAGACATGACTTCAATGGGACATATTTGACTGAAAAGGTCCATTCCTGGTGGCTAGGATCTTGCATTATGACTTATTTTTGAGGCATGGTCTATTAAGGTGGACAAGCTTTACCAATAGTCTAGATCGGTGAACCATGGGCCCTGTTTGTTCAGACTGAAAGCTCAAGTATACTGCATATATCTTTTGGTCAAGGATGATATAATTCCTTAAGGTTGGTTATTGTCTTGTTTCCAGAGCATATAAAATGCTAACCTTGGGTTTTAATATATTAGCATATTCTTGACTTTTGCTTAATATATTTCTTTTATATTTTGTTCATCAAGCAGTTCTGGAAACTATTGCTAGAGTTAAGCCCAAGAAAAATGACACCAAAGAGGAGAAGTATATTCTTCTATCATGTGAATACACTATGATATGAATTTTATGACAATCCAAACTGTCCAAATAGCTGACCCAATAGTTTTATGACAATCCAAACCGTCCAACATCTATATGAATTTTCTTTAGCATTTCTTAAACCTATAACCTAACTGATGAGTGTCAAATGTTGCATACCAGACCCCAGTAATTGCCTAATTTTACGTACATGATAAGGTTTAATGGAGTGTTTTAATTGTGTTTTTGTTACAGGATGAAATCAGGAGTATTAATTGCAAAATAATGTTAAAAGCATGGATTTCATGTTCTGAAGTCATCGAGCACGAGAACGACCCCGGGAACCAAGATCAACGCTCAAGATCCGAGGAAATCAAGAACCTAAGTTCAAATCCCTAAAAGGGTCCGGTAATGCATAATCACATATTTTCCGCCACCCGATCAACTCGAAACTTCATACATGTGATGGGGACCATAAATCAACCGTACATATTAAATTTCACCATTGAAGATCTCGGAAGTGGGCCAACTGACAGATCAGCCCATTAATCTTCAATTTGGGGCCCACCTGATATTTGGATTCACTCCAATTTTGGTCTCAACATCTAAAATGATATGACATAGCAGATGGATGGAGCCGATTTCACATATACATCACCACGGGACCCGCACATGCGACGCGTGTTAGTTTGTGTACGTGTTTTCTATTCATTCATACCGGTCGGATGAGAGGGTCGGCCAACACTTTACCCGTGCGTCTTCGTCAAAACGGCTCTCGCCAGTTGAAGCGTAAATAACGACGCCGGTGTTTAGTGGGGCCCACTCGTCGACTGAAGTGAAAATCCGAACCGTCTGTTGTGTCGAGAGGAAGGGCATGAGCCTCGCCTAGGTGGAATTTTGGTCCCATACATATGAAAACACGTAGATCTTCGAAAAAATACCGGATGGATGGTAAATTGATTTTATACAGTGGACCGCACTAAAACTCCATGAAAACCACCCATTCTGTTAGAAATTGTGCCGGGAATCAATGAACGGTGTCGGATTTCCACGAATGTATCATTTGTGAGGTTCACCGAACACGTCGGCCGTTTGTGTTTTCCAAGTTCACGTAACTTTTTGATTTATGAAGATGGTGGGCCCCACTCGTCACTTGTACGGCCAATCCGATCCGTCCATCGCGTAGAGGGCCATGAATACTACAAAACCATACTGATAGTTCACTCCCATACGTACACACGTGCGTAATACAGAGGCCACAAAAGGGCTATCCGGTGACGTTCAAATCTGATCTTTTTGAGATTTCTTCTGTGGGCCACGTTAATGGACCTTCAAAACCACCCATTCTTAGCGAAATTTCATCCAATCCAATGGATGGGGTGGATTTTCCCCTTACCTCATGGGGCCCACCGATCACGGCTAGTGGTTTGGTGTTCCGAGTCCTTCACGACTGATTTATGGCCCTCACTATCCGCATTTTTTTTATTATAAATAGGAGTTTTGGACGTGGGAAAGGCATTCAAAACCTTTAGAATTCGAGATCCAAGCCGGGAGAAAGAAAGAGAAGAAAGAGAAGGAAGAAGAGAGAGAGATCGATTGTAATGTTTTGATTTTATGAATTTTATTTAATATTTTTTTTTATGGATTTTATGGGTCACTAATCTCTCGCTAGGGTTTTAGATGAAGCCCAATTTGATCAAACTCTTGTATTAGTTGATTTACTTTGAATTTTAATTAATTTGTTTCTTTCTCTCGAGTGGGCTTTATGGGTTTAAATTCCATACTTCTCCATCTATGAACTTGACCAAAGTATATATATGGATGTTGTTTGGATGCTTATTACAGATGCTTGTGTCGATCAAGAACTTTCCATAGAGGAAGGAACAGTGGTGCTTTAATGAATTGTACATACCATGTGCCCACTAAGGACATGGGATGTATTGTTCATGGCATTGCTTAAAGGAATTAGACATTCTCATGCCTGATTCGGACACGGTTGTGCTTTCTCTGTATAAGTGGTATCAATCTATATCAAGGTGAATCAACAGACAAAACAAGGGTTAGATAATTCGATAGATTCGAAAGTCCTAGTGCTCTCTCTTAGATTGAATTTTCTTCCTGTTTTAATTATTTTTTCATAGAATTGTGCTTAGTAATTCATTCCATTATTCATTGGATTAGTTAAGGAGAATCATAGATTTGAATTGTGACAACCAAATTCTCGTAGGGAACGATCTCGTAATATTGGTTGTATGTTATCTCGATGTAGTAGATACTTGAGAGTTTAAAAATCATTTAAATCGTGTTGGTTTAAATAAAACATCACTAACCTAAACCTAAACCTATAACCTACACTTATAACCTAAACCTAAACCTATAACCTATAACCTAAACCTAAAACCTAAACCTAAACCTATAATCTAAATGTATTCTCAAATCCCTAAACCTAAACCTACATCTAATCCTAATCTCAACTCCTTAACCTAAACCTAAACCTAAACTTGAAAACCCAAACCTAAACCCAAACCCGAACCCGATCCCAATTTCCTAAACCTAAACTTATAACCTTAACCTAAACTTCTAACCTTAACCTAAACCTATTCTCAAATCCCTAAACCTATACTTATAACCTAAACCTAAACCTTAACCTATAACCTAAACCTATATTTATAACCTTAACTTAAACTTATAACCTTAACCTAAACTTGTAACCTTAACCTATAACCTAAACTTATACTTATAACCTAAACCTATACTTATAACCTTAACCTAAACTTGTAACCTTAACCTAAACCTATTCTTAAATCCCAAAACCTAAACTTATAACCTTAACCTAAACTTATAACCTTAACCTAAACTTGGAGGCCATAGAAGTTTTGGATTAAGTTTGTGTTTGTGTTTTCTATTCATTCATATATTTTTGATATTATGAACAACCTTTAACTGTTTTTGGACAATCTGATTAGTCCAGATTGAAGAGTAAATAACTTCAGATGTTTAAATCAAAATTCACTCAAATTGTTGATCAATCTTGTTTGCCCAATATCTTTCTCATATGTAGCATGATCGAGGCGAGTAACTATAATGATTAGTAAAATAGAGTGAATGGACCAGACATGTAAAATGAGTCGAATATTCTAGTCAAAATTGACCCAACTTATTGACACCCTGAGACTAAGAATTAATGTTAGTAGGTTTTGTAGGGCTCATCATGATGTGTGTCGAACATCAACACCGTGCATTTGATAAAAGTTTTGGATCAAGTTGATGTTTATGTTTTCCCTTTATTCATATCTTTTTGATATTATGAACATGTTGGATAACAAACATTACTGTGGGCCCAAGGAAGGTATCAATGGTGGAAATCATATTCCACACTGTTTTGTGTGGCATGGTCCACTTGAGTTTTGGATTTACCGAAAATTTGGAATCAACACACACCATTCATCCATTTTTCGAGATCATTTTATAGAATTATCTAAAAAATGAATCATATTCAAAGATTAAATGGACCACACCACAAATAAGGGGAATAGATTGGCTACTCCCCCTACACCATCCAATGGCTAGTGGTTGGTGCTATGTGGGCCCCACCATGATTTATGGCCCCACGACCATTTTTTTTTATAAATAGCCGTTTCTTTATAAATAGCCATTTCTTCCTTTATTTCATTATTCAGCTGTCCAAACATACATATAAGAAAGAGAGAGATGGGATGTTTATAATAATATTAAAAAAATTAGTTTATATAAAAAAAATTTCCATTTGATTTTTTTGTATGAATGCATCATGCATGGTTTTATGATAAAACACATGTATGTATAAAACAAATTATTTGTTCCAAACAGGACATTTATGATAAAATAAATTATTTGTTCCAAATAGGACATTTATCAAAGGAGCACTATCAGGTGATATTTAAGATTTTCATTATAAATAGATTAAGAGCCAATGATAATTATAAGTAGACTTGCAGCCAAAAATAAAGAATTTAATTTTTTTTTCAAAACATGGAACGACTAATCAGTCCTACTTCTTGTAACTTCAGCTACTGCTTAAAATGGAGGGACTGCACAGATTTGGTTAGGGAGACTACTTATGGTGAACTAGTAGCTGGAACAAATATGAGAGTTACAAAGGTGAAAAGAAACATAAGGTGGTCGGTAAGATAAGATAGATTGACAATACTTGTTTTAATTTTCTTAGATGGATGATGAATGTATTTGGGAATGTAAATGAAAATAAAAAACTTATAATATATATATATATATATGTTATCAATGGAGGATACCTTGTTTAGGGGGACATGAAATTCTTGTAGCTTATGGTATGATGCCCCAATATTGGTTGTATGTTACTAGTATGTAGTAGATAATACTAGAGATTTCCTAAACCTAAACCTACGCCTAATCTTAATCTACTCCTTAACCTAAACCTAAACTTGAAAACCTAAACCTAAATCCTTACACAAACCTGAACCCGAACCCAAACCCGATTTCCTAAACCTAAACCTTAACCTATTCTCAATTCCCTAAACCATAACCTATAACCTACACTTATAACCTAAAACTAAACTCAGAACCTTAACCTAAACGTAAAACCTAAACCAAAACCTAAACCTTAACCCAAACCCAAACCCGATCCCGAACCCAAATCTTAATCCCTAAACCCTTAGCCTAAACCTAAAACCCAAACGTAAACCCGATCTCGAACCCGAACCCAATTTTCTATACCTAAACCTTAACATATTCTCAAATCCCTAAACCTAAACATACACCTAATCCTAATCTCAACTCCCTAACCTAAAACTAAACCTAAACTTGAAAACTAAAAACTAAACCCGAACCGAACCCGATCCCGATTTCCTAAACCTAAACTTATGACCTTAACCTAAACCTATTCTTAAATCCCAAAACTGAAACCTAAACATAACCTATAATCCTAAACATATAACTATAACCTAAAATCCTAAACCTATAACCTAATAACCTAAGCTAATCTATAACTTAAACCTAAATCTAAACCTATAACCTAAATAAACCTATTACCTAAATGCTCAAATCCTTAAACCTAAATCTACACCTAATTCTAATCTCAACTCTAAACCTAACCTAAACCTAAACCTAACTTGAAAACCCAAACCTAAATGCGATCCCGAACCCGAACCCAATTTCCTAAACCTAAACCTTAACCTATTCTCAAACCTATAGCTTATCCCTAAACCTAAACCTAAACCTACAACCTAAACCTAACCTAAAACCTAAATGTATTCTCAAATCTCCTCCCTAAACTTAACCTAATCCTAATCCAATCTAACCTAACTAAACCTAAACTTGAAAACAAACCTAAAACCCGATCCCAAAACCCGATTTCCTAAACCTAAACCTTAACCTATTATCAAATCCCGAAACCTACAACTAATCCTAATCTAAACTCCCTCCTAAACCTAAACCTAAACTTGAAACCTTAACCTAAACCTCAAATCCCTAAACCTAAACCTAAACCATAACCTATTCTCAAATCCCTAAACCTAAACCTTCATCTAATCCTAAATCTCAACTCCTGACCTTAAACCCAAACCTATAACCTATAACCTAAACCTCCTAAATGTATTCTCAAATCCCTAAACCTAAACCTACACCTAATCCTAATCTCAACTCCCTAACCTAAACCTAAACCTAAACTTGAAAACCCAAACCTAAACCCAATCCAGGACGAACCCGATCCGAACCCGATTTCAAATCCTAAACCTAAACCTTAACCTATTCTCAAATCCCTAAACCTAAACCTTCCTATTCTAAAATCCCTGAATCTACCTAATCCTAATCTAAACTCCTAAACTAAACCTAAACCTAAACCTAAACCTAAATGTATTCTCAAATTCCTAAAGCTAACCTACACCTAATACTAATCTCACCTAAAACCTAAACCTAAACTTAAAGCCTATTCTCAAATCCCTAAACCTAAACCTTAACCTAATCCTAATCTCAATTCCCTAACCTAAACCTAAACCTAAACCAAACCTAACCTAAACCCTAAACCAAATCCTGAACCTAAAACCTCAAATGTATTCTCAAATCTCTAAACCTAAACCTACACCTAATTAATCTCAAACCTAAACCTAAACCTAAACTTGAAAACCCAAACCTAAACCCGATCTCGAACCCAAACTTCCTAAACCTAAACCTTAACCTATTCTCAAATCCCTAAACTTGTAGCTTATAACCTAAACCTAAACCTAAACCTTAACCTAAACCTATAACCTTAACCTCGCCAAATCCTATGACCTAAACCTCAATGTATTCTCAAATCTCTAAACCTAAACCTACACCTAATCCTAATCTCAACTCCCTAACCTAAACCTTCAAAACCTAAACCTAATCTCCCGAACTCCCCAAATTCTAAACCTAAACCTTAACCTATTCTCAATTCCTAAACTTGTAATAACCTAAACCTAAACCTAAACCTAAACCTAAACCTAAACCTTAACCTAAACCAAATCCTGTATTCTCAAATCCCTAAATGTACCTAAAATTCTCTAAACCTAAACCTACCCTAATCCTAATCTCAACTCCCTAACCTAAACCTAAACCTAAACTTGAAAACCCAAACCTAAACCCGATCCTTAACCCGAACCCAATTTCCTAAACCTAAACCTTAACCTATTCTCAATTCCCTAAACTTATAAGCTTATAACCTAAACCTAAACCTAAACCTAAACCTAAACCTATAACCTTAATCTAAACCAAATCCTATGACCTAAAACCTCAATGTATTCTCAAATCTCTAAGCCTAAACCTACACCTAATCCTAATCTCAACTCCCTAACCTAAACGTAAACCTAAACTTGAAAACCAAAACCTAAACCCGATCCCGAACCCGAATCTAATTTCTAAACCTAAACCTTAACCTATTCTAAACCTAAACTTAAACCTTCAACCTAATCTCAATTCCCTAACCTAAACCTAACCTAAACCTAAATCTATAACTTAAACCTAAACCTAAACCTAAAACCTAAAACTCAAATCCTAAACCTAAACCTAAACCTACACTAAAACCTAAACCTTAACCTAAACCTATAACCTTAACCCGAATCTAAACCAAATCCTAACTGACCTAAAACCTAAATGTATTCTCAAATCCCTAAACCTAAACCTACACCTAATCCTAATCTCAACTCCCTAACCTAAACCTAAACCTAAACTTGAAAACCCAAACCTAAACCCAATCGCTTACCTAAACCCGATTCCAAACCTAAACCTTAACCTATTCTAAAATCCCTAAACCTAAACCTTCACCTAACCTCAACTTTAAACCTAAACCTAAACCTAAACCTAAACCTAACCTAAATGTTTCTCAAATCCCTAAAACCTACACCCAATCCTATAACCTAAACCTAAACCTAAACTTAAACCAAAACCTAAACCCGAAACCCGATTTCTAAACCTAAACCTTAACCTATTCTCAATCCTATGACCTAAAACCTAAACCTGTAACCTTCTCCTTAAATCCCTAAACCTAAATGTATTTCACAAATCTCTAAACCTAAACCTAATCTCAACTCCCTAACCTAAACCTAAACCTAAACTTGAAAACCAAACCTAAACCCGATCCCGAACCTAAGAACCCTCACTAAACCTCGTCCTAAACCTAAACCTTAACCTATTCTAAAATCCCTAAACCTAAACCTAAACCTAAACCAAATCTCTAAACCTAAACCCTACTAATCCTAATCTCAACTCCTAAACTAAAACCTAAACCTTTCCTAAACCTAAACCTAATTCCTATAACCTATAACCTAACCTAAACCTAAACCTAAACCTTAACCTAAACCTATAACCTTAACCTAAACCAAACCTCCAATGACCTAAAACCTAAATGTATTCTCAAATCCCTAAACCTAAACCTACACCTAATCCTAATCTCAACTTCCCCTAAAGCTAAACCTAAACTTGAAAACGCAAAACCTAAACCCGATCGCGAACCTCGAACCCGAATTCCCTAAACCTTAACCTATTCTCAATCCCTAAACCTAAACCTTCACCTAATCCTAATTTCCCTAACCTAAACCTAAACCTAAAAACCTATAACCCTAAACCTAAACCTAACCTAAAACCTAAATATATTCTCAAATCCCTAAACCTAAACCTACACCCAATCCTAATCTAAACTCCCTAACCTAAACCTAAACCTAAACTTGAAAACCCAAACCTAAACCCGATCGCAAACCCGAACCCGACTCCTAAACCTAAACCTTAACCTATTCTCAAATCCCTAAACCTAAACCTAAAATCCTAATCTAAACTCCCTAACCTAAACCTAAACTTAATTGAAAACCTAATCTCAACTCCCAACCTTCCTAAACCTAAACCTTAACCTATTCTAAAATCCTAAACCTAAACCTTCATAACCTAAACCTATAACCTAAACCTAAACCTAAATCTAAAACCTAAATATATTCTCAAATCCCTAAACCTAAACCTACACCTAATCCTAATCTCAATTCCCCAACCTAAACCTAAACCTAAACTTGAAAACCTAAACCTAAACCCGATCCTGAACCCGATTTCGTAAACCTAAACCTTAACCTATTCTCAATTCCCTAAACCTATAGCTTATAACCTTAACCTAAACCTAAACCTATAACCTTAACCTAAACCAAATCCTATGACCTAAAACCTCAATGTATTCTCAAATCTCTAAACCTAAACCTACACCTAAACCTAATCTCAACTCCCTAACCTAAACGTAAACCTAAACTTGAAAACCCAAACCTAAACCCGATCCCGAACCCGAACCCGAACCCGAACCCGATTTTTCAAACCTAAACCTTAACCTATTCTCAATTCCATAAACTTGTAGCTTATAACCTAAACCTAAACCTTAACCTAAACCTAAACCTAAACCTAAACCTTAACCTAAACCTTAACCTAAACCTATAACCTTAACCTAAACCAAATTCTATGACCGAAAACCTAAATGTATTCTCAAATCTCTAAACCTAAACCTACACCTAATCCTAATCTCAACTCCCTAACCTAAACCTAAACCTAAACTTGAAAACCCAAACCTAAACCCGATCCCGAACCCGATCCCAAACCTGATTTCCTAAACCTATACCTTAACCTATTCTCAATTCCCTAAACCTAAAGCTTATAACCTAAACCTTAACCTTAACCTAAACTTTAACCTTAACCTAAACCTATAACCTTAACCTAAGCCAAATCCTATGACCTAAAACCTAAGTGTATTCTCAAATCTCTAAACCTAAACCTACACCTAATCCTAATCTCAACTCCCTAACCTAAACCTAAACCTAAACCTAAACTTGAAAACCCAAACCTAAACTTGATCCCGAACACGAACCCAAATTCCTAAACCAAAACCTTAACCTATTCTCAAATCCCTAAACCTAAACCTACACCTAATCCTAATCTCAACTCCCTAACCTAAACCTAAACCTAACTTGAAAACCCAAGCCTAAACTCGATCCCTTTGAACCCGATTTCCTAAACCTAAACCTTAACCTATTCTTAATTCCCTTAACCTTAACCTATAACCTAACCTAAACCTAAACCTATAACCTACACTTATAACCTAAACCTAAACCTATAATCTAAACCTAAGCCTAAAACCTAAACCTATGACTTAAAACCTAAATGTATTGTCAAATCCCTAAACCTAAACCTACACCTATTCCTAAACCTAAACCTAAATGTATTCCTAAACCTACACCTAAATGTATTATCAACTCCTTAACCTAAACCTAAACCTAAACTTAAAAACCCAAACCTAAACCCGATCCCGAACCCGAACCCGATTTCTTAAACCTAAACCTTAACCTATTCTCAATTCCCTTAACCTATAGCTTATAACCTAAACCTAAACCTAAACCTAAACCTATAACCTTAACCTAAACCAAAACCTATGACCTAAAACCTAAATGTATTCTCAAATCTCTAAACCTAAACCTACACCTAATCCTAATCTCAACTCCCTAACCTAAACCTAAACCAAAACTTGAAAACCCAAACCTAAAACCCGATCCCGAACCCAAACCCGATTCCTTAAACCTAAACCTTAACCTATTCTCAAATCTTTAAACCTAAACTTACACCTAATCATAATCTCAACTCCCTAACCTAAACCTAAACCTAAACTTGAAAACCCAAACCTAAACCCGATCGCGAACACGAACAGATTCCTAAACCTAAACCTTACCCTATTCTCAAATCCCTAAACCTAAACCTTCACCTAATCCTAATCTCAACTCCCTAACCTAAACCTAAACCTAAACCTATAACCTTAACCTAAACCAAAACCTATGACCTAAAACCTAAATGTATTCTCAAATCTCTAAACCTAAACTTACACGTAATCCTAATCTCAACTCCTTAACCTAAACCTAAACCTAAACTTGAAAACCCAAACCTTAAACCCTATCCCGAACCCGAACCCGATTTCCTAAACTTAAACCTTAACCTATTCTCAAATCCCTAAACCTAAACCTACACCTAATCCTAATCTCAACTCCCTAACCTAAACCTAAACCTAAACTTGAAAACCTAAACCCGATCCCAAACCCAAACCCGATTTCCTAAACCTAAACCTTAACATATTCTCACTTCCCTAAACCTATAGCTTATAAGACCTAAAACCTTAACCTTAACCTTAACCTAAACCTATAACCTTAAAACCAAAACCTATGACCTAAAACCTTAATAACCTATAACCTAACCTTAACCTAAATCTAAAACCTAAACCTTAATCAATAACCTAAAACCTAAACCTAAACCTAAAACCTAAAAGTATTCTTAAATCCCTAAACCTAAACTTACACCTAATCCTAATCTCAACTCCCTAACCTAAACCTAAACCTAAACTTGAAAACCCAAACCTAAACCCGATCCCGAACCCGAACCCGATTTCCTAAACCTAAATCTTAAAATATTCTCAATTCCCTAAACCTATAGCTTATAAGACCTAAAACCTTAACCTATAACCTAAACTTATAACCTATAACCTAACCTTAACCTAAACCTAAAACCTAAACCTTAACCAATAACCTAAAACCTAAACCTAAACCTTAAACCTAAATGTATTCTCAAATCCCTAACCTAAACCTACACCTAATCTTAATCTCAACTCCCTAACCTAAACCAAACCTAAACTTGAAAACCCAAACCTAAACCCATCCCCAACCCAAATCCGATTTCCTAAACCTAAACCTTAACCTATTCTCAATTTCCTAAACCTTAACCTAAACTTAAAACCTTAACCTAAACCTAAACCTTAACCTAAACTTAAAACCTAAACCTAAACCTAAACCTTAACCTAAACTTAAACCTAAACCTAAACCTAAACCTATAACCTAAAACCCAAACCTAAACCTAAAACCTAAATGTATTCTCAAATCCCTAAACTTAGACCTACACAAAATCCTAATCTCAACTCCCTAACCTAAACCTAAACCCGATCCCAAACCCGAACTCAATTGCTGTAATAATGTAGCCCAATCACATGGCAACAAACAAGAATGTATCCCTTTTAACACATGCCCGTTTTTTACAAAGCTTTAATTTTTGTTGTTGTTTCTATTAATCGAAACACTTTTTTGCATTATTTGCTTGTATTAGTTTTATTTTAATGATCAGTTTTATTTTAAAAGTGTGTCTACTTTTTTGGAAGAAGTTTCTGCAATTCTTCATGATTCCGAATTATAATGTTTTGTTGGTTGAAGACAGAGAAAATTGTTGCTAATTGCTCAAGGGTTCGAGCATCCATAGGTGGTGAAATTCCACCAGCGTGAGTGCGTGGGGTGTGTGCGTGTCCTTTTTTTTAAAAAATTGTTGCTGATTTTTTTCCTTTTTTTTTTTTTTTTTTTTTTTTTACGTATTAAGTTAAACTTATATATATTATGCATGGATGAATGTAATGTGGATAAGATTGTTTGTGTTTGGATGGATGTAGTTTATGTTTGGATGGATTTACGTAGTTCGGGTTTAGATGGATGTGAATGTGAATGTGATGAAATATATTGTATAACCGGTGTATATTAGGAAGAATACGATGAATGTAACAGGTCAAATTTGAAAATGTCTTTTAAGGGTCATAAGAGACGGCCCGTAGCAGTCCTTTTAAAGGACGGTCCATGACCGTCCTTTGAAGGCTCATAAGAGTTTATGACAGTCCTTTTTAAGGACGGTCCATGACAGTCCTTTTAAAGGACGGGCCATGGCCGCCCTTTAAAGACTCATAAGAGACGGTCCATGATGGTCCTTTTTAAGGACGGTCTATGACAGTCCTTTTAAAGGACGGTCCATGGCCGTCCTTTGAAAGCTCATAAGAGACGGTCCATGACAGTCCTTTTT
This sequence comes from Magnolia changhungtana, assembly GCA_030180095.1. Lineage (NCBI taxonomy): Eukaryota > Viridiplantae > Streptophyta > Magnoliopsida > Magnoliales > Magnoliaceae > Magnolia > Magnolia changhungtana. The sequence continues at coordinate 2,110,087 of JASAUF010000674.1, read as the reverse complement.
AAGGACGGTCCATGACCGTCTTTTTTTCGTCAATAAGAATGACGGTTTTCAACCGTCCTTTAAGTAATAGGACACGTTAAAATTTGACGGCCTATGTGACGGTCCATGACTGTCCTTTTTGGCCATTTGAGACGGTTTTGGACTATCCTTTTTTCGCCGTTTTGGCGTAGTGTGAATAGGACTTTTTAAAGATTTATAAGTTATTAAAAATCCTATCACTGTAATTTTATTATGTATGCAATTTTCAGGATTAAACAAATGTAACTCTACTGGCTTCCAAGCCAAGTAGAGGATCCAATCATAAACTAATCAAGATATAACAATAAGTAACTTAGTCTATGTTGGATGTGACTGTGTGTGTGTGTGTGTGAGATGTGTTCAGATATATGAATATGAATGCATTGTCATGAATCACATATATAGAAAAGCAATCATAAACACAGTAATTTTTATAGTGGTTCGACTACTTATCTACTCCACTCCTGGCTGTCGCACTCAACCCTTGAGTGTACCGGATTTCACTAAGGAGGTTTCCCAGGTTCACCTCAAATCTAAGGTTTTAAATTAGGTTCACCTTCAACCTTTACAGAGGTTTTACGCGGTTCACCTCTAACCCAGAGTTTTGCTAGTTCACTCCTAACTAGATGTTTATGCTCTCCATAGAGCAAGGGTCCACACAACGCACCCGTCCACACAAAGGACCTACACAAGGACCTAACCGCTTTGCCCTACACAAGACCCACACATTTTAAACTACATAGTCAAGGACCTACACAAGGACCTTTATGCCCTACACAAGAGCAAGGGTCCACCCAAGCACCCACTATGTACACTCCAGCCGGAGGCCTCCTTGAGGACTTCAAAGGGTGAGAACCACTTAGGACCAAGATCTAGGAAGGAATGATCACAAGTGTCCTCTGGACTCTGGATACTTACAGATAAGTTGATGAGTCCCATTAAGCACAACGCCAAAGATCTTCTCCTCCTTGTTGACGAAGAGTCTTTTGCTCCCTTGATCCGCAACACAAGATGATATACCAATACTTGGCTTCGGGTTGGGTCAAGGGTGAGATGGAATCCTACTCTCTAAAGATTTTCCTATAAGGAAGATAGAGTGGTTCCTCTCTTATGCATTCAAGGCATCCCAGCATAATGATTTACCAATAAGATAGTAGCTGGAGGATCCTTGAATGCGGAAGTTCATTCCCCAATCCACTCTATTTAATGTCAATGGTAAGGGTGGATTGGAGGATGAACTTCCCTAGAGAGAAAGGCTTTAGGTATAAAATGCAAGTTAAAACACACAAAAGCTCTCTTTTCTCTCTTACAACAACAAAGAACAAGTCCTCTATATATAGGCAAGAAGTTCCAACGGATATAAAACGGTCACATTTATGACAGAGTTCGATATCATCGAGCAGGTTCGATATCATCGAGCGTATACTCTCGATAGCATCGATGGTCTGCTCGATGACTCAGACTCGATGTCATACACATTTGAAACTCCTTGCCAATAGGTCGATGAATCAAAACAGTTGTCAATGTCATCGGATTTCGAACTCCGATTCCATCGATGACTGAGTTGATCCATCGACATATGAAAAATGAGAGAGACTTGACTTTGAAAATATTTTAGGTTTTCATGAATGATCGGGGGAACCGTCGAGGTCATCGGAATTTGAATGTCGATGATATCAAGATCTGAGTCGAGGCATCAATAATTCCAGCAGATTTATCTTTGAACTTGCTGGATAGATTATGGCTTAGTTCGATGCAATCGATCAGGTGTCGATATCATCGATATTTGAATATCGATTAAATCGAAGGGCCCCCGATCATAGTAAAATACATCCTGAAATAACTGTTGTAAGAAATGCGCGCCCATTATCGATATCATCGATGGACCTTCGATCTTATCGATATTTGATTTCAGATCATATCGGATGGTCATCGATATATCGATGAGTTTTGAGATTTTCTTTAAAAAACAGGGGCGCCGAAAATCTGCTTGTCGATCTTATTGAGCCATTCCCGATGGTCTCGAGATTTGAATATCGATGGTATCGATATGTGTATCGATACATCAATAATTCTTCCAGAAATATTGTGAAGTTACTGGACATATTTGTGCTTATATTGATGATATCGATACATGTATCGATACATCGGTAAATCCGTCCAGATGAATATTTAGTTGCTGGACACTTTTGGTCCTCTAATCGATAATATCGTTAAGGTATCGAGGACATCGACAGTGCAGGTCGATCATATCGAGGGTGCTTCGATAGAATCGACAGGGTGAGACAAATTTAAAGATTTTTCTATTTTGAAAAAGTTTTCTCACCATAAAAATCCTAAGATGTCTATCTTGTTTTAAGGGTTTAATTCACCTGGTGTATTAGGTTATGGGATGTGAGGCTATGATTTACCTATTGCGAGCTTCCATACATCCGGTTGAGGTAGACACTTGAAATAATTTTCCTATCGAGTTCTGCAGCCAGTCTGACACACCATTCACATAACTTGACAAACTAGGGCACAAGTAGGTGCACTTTCACCATGGGCCCCTTGCATTATGTGGCCCACCATGAGGTGTGTGTTGTATACACACTGTCCTTCCATTTTCTGAACCGTGGGCTACCTCATAAGGCCTATGTCTGAGGCCCAATATGATGTATATGAGGTCCTTATATGAGGCCCATTGGTGCGTCCCGATGATGCAGCCCACTTAATGTATATTGGCCCATTGGTGCAGCCCAATGACGCGGCCCACTTGATTATATGTGAGACCCATGTGATAGGACCCACCTGCTTGAATCTGAGGCTTATGGGCAAGGCGCATTGTGATGTATTCATGACCTATGGGTAAGGCCCATCGTGATATGTATTAGGCCTATGACGCATAGCCCATTTGATGTGTTCGAGGCCTATGGGCAAGGCCTAATGTGATGATTTATGGCCCAAATGATGAGGCCCATTGAGATGTATTTGAAGCCCATTGGTAAAGGCCCATTGTGATATAATTGAGGCCCTAAGACGTGGCCCATTGTGATGTATATGAGGCCCATGAGTAAGACCCATTGTGATGTGTATTAGGCCCTTATGTGAGGCCATGGGCCCACTATATGTTTGGCCTTATGTGGGTCACTCCTTGGGAGCAATGTTGGTTAAATGTCCACATTGATGGGCAATGATGGTTGAATGTCCACATTGTGACCTTCCCTTAGGCCTTGTTAGGCTCATTATCACCGATTATTGAGGCCAATTCCGATTGTCGATTCTAATTGTCGAGGCCAATTGACGAGGCTGATTCCATTTGTCGAGGCCAATTCTGATTGTTGAGGCCGAGTCCGATTGATGAGGCTGATTTCTGTTTTTTGAGGCTGGTTGTCGAGGCCAATTTCGATTGTTGATCCCAATTGTTGATTCTGATTGTTGAGGCCGATTCTGATTGTTGAGGTCGATTCCGATTATCGAGACCGATTGTTGAGGTCGATTCTGATTGTCGAGGCTTATTATTAAGGCCGATTGTATAGGCCGAATATCGAGGTCGATTCTGATTATCGATGACGATTTCAATTGTCAAGGCTGATTCTGATTGTCGAGGCCGATTCCGATTGTCGAGGTTGATTTTGATTATCGAGGCTGATTGTTGAGGCCGATTCTAATTGTCAAGGCCGATTGTTAAGGCTGATTTTGATTGTTGAGGCCGATTGTTGAGGCTGATTCTGATTGTCGAGACCGATTATCAAGGCCAATTGTATAGGCCAAATATTGAGGCAGATTCTGATTATCGAGGCCGATTTCGATTGTCGAGGCCGATTCTGATTGTCGATTCCGATATAGGTAGAATATCGATTGTATAGGCCGATCGAATATCGAGGCGATTCAATTGTTTAAGCGATTATCGAGGCGATTGTTTAGATTCAGGATTGTCGGCGAGGCGATTCTGATTGTCTAAGTTGATTCTGATTGTCGAGGCCGATTATTTAGGCTGATTCTGATTGTCGAGGCCGATACCGAATGTCGAGGCCGATTCCAATTGTCGAGGCCAATTGTTGAAGCTAATTCTAATTGTCAAGACCGAGTACTGAGGCCGATTGTATAGGCCAAATATCGAGGCCGATTATCAAGGCTGATTCTGATTATTGAGGTCGATTCGATTGGTGTCCAGGTCGATTATCGAGACCAATTATCGATTGTTAAAGCTAATTCGATTATCAAGACCGAGATTGAGGTCGAGATCGATTGTTGAGGCCGATTATCAAGGTGATTACGATTATCGAGGTCGATTCGATTATCGATTGATTGAGGCCGATTCTGATTGTCGAGGCCGATTTCGATTGTTGAGGCCGATTCTGATTGTCGAGGCCGATTCTGATTGTCGAGGCTGATTCCGATTATCGAGGCCGATTCTGATTGTATAGGCCGATTATCAAGGCCGATTCCGATTGTCGAGGCCTAATGTGATGTATATATGGTCCGTATTTAAGGCCTATTGTGATGTGTATTTAGCCCATGTTTAAGACCTAATGTGATGTATATGAGGCCTATGTGATGAGGCCTATTGTGATATATTTTAGGCCAAGGCGATGGAGCCCATTGTGAGTATATTAGGCCTATGTGAGAGGCCCATCATGATGTGTATTAAACTCTTGAGTAAGGCCCATGATGTTGTATATTAGGCCCTTGTGTGAGGCTATGGGTCCACTATATGTTAGGCTTTATGTGGACCATTTCTTGGGGGCAATGTTGGTTAAATGTCCACATTGTCGAGGCCGATTGTTGATGCTAGTTATTGATACTGATTATGAGTATATGACAGCATAGCATCATGATACATGCCCATATGTATCATCTGCATATTTGTTATGAGATATGATTGACCATTGCATATGTCATAGTGCCGGTGATTTATGGGACTCCCTGATAGGGAGAGTTATCCCACATGAGTGCACGGTATGTGCAGGATTGATGCATGACTGGAGTGTACGACTCATGCACTTTGCATTATGTGTTGTGATTACTATACGCCCTAGCAACATTAGGGTCGTAGCCTCCACAGGCATATCGTGAATGGCCAGATGGGATACCAGAAATATGTTACTAGGATCGGGCTGCCATAGATGGCCCTGAGTGAAAATCCCTAAACCCTCTTAGTACCAAAGGATGCCCCAACGTAGAGATCGAGTGGATATATATGAGCAGATGAGGGCCGTATACCAGTAGGCCGTGTCTCCCACTGTGTCGTGGTTGGTTGAGAGGGGGTGTGGCCTTACCCGCCTGAGGGAGTAGGCATAGCTAGGCTGAGTTTGACCAGCTCGTGAATGGTCCGCTATCGACGTGCCGGGTAGATATTGGCTGACTACTGGCCAGGCGGATAATGAGGTATCTTCCACTTACCCAGTTGTGCACTTGATAGGGCGGCAAGTTGGTGTAGAGTGTACTAGACCCCGGTGATGATCCCAAAGATGAACAATACTGATATGTGGACTTATTGGGCAGAGTTGCATACTCATCCATTCATTCATTAACTATCCAGTCGGGCTGGTGGTGCGCAACTATTTGTTCGTGTGCCTTCGCAATGGCCAAGATTTCGGTTGGGGCGCGCGACTAACCTGAGACCAGGAGTTTACCACATTGAGCCTGACTATCCAAATTTAGGTATGGGATTGGTTTGGATAGAAGTCCCTAGTGGTGGACCCCAAGCCTGCGATACTACGTACTATCATCCCGACTTCACACTCTAGCATAGTCATTCCATTCGCACCACATATTGCATTACATCTGCGGTATATGACATTTTGGGTTACTGTGTTTCTACATTTATATGGTCTAGATACGGCTGACGGTATTCGTGAACTCATCAAGAATTGTATATTGCATTTTATCATCGACATCTGATATTTGGCTCTTTATGATTCCTCATTTACATAGCTGATATGTATTGTGTACTCTGATATTGTTTGACTTATAGACTTGTCAGTATTTTTGCTTACTCTGATATCGTATGATTCATGATATTACTAATATTTTTGATATTGTATGATTATGGCATTGTATTGAATACTTGACATTTACCTTATGCACACACTTACACCACTCTCTAAGATTTTTATAAGGTTATGCATGATAGATGCGTGCAGGTGATATTAGGTTGCAGCAGCATGGAGCTTGGAGCATGTAGTTGACTTCTGGAGCTTTGATTTTGACATATGTATTTCCCTTTCAGCATTGTATGCAAATGTTTATATTAGTAGATATGTGATGATGATGTTGCCTTTATGATTTAGGTGAACTTGTGGTTATGCTTATTATGAGTAAATGTACATTGAACAATCCTCCTTGTAAGATCTCAGGATTGGAATCTGGCGTATGGATGCTGGGAGCTGAGAATGGGTTACTATGGAGGCTGTCTGCACCGGATTCGACAATCGGGAATTTTGTGAGCCCGATTTCTAAATTTGGGGCATTATAGAAGTTGGTATCAGAGAATAACTTGGGAATACCTAAAGATAACATCACGTATCTACTGATAGCTACCATACGCTCTATGATTATTGAGAACTTAGAATGGTTAGACCCCCGAGTTCGAATAACTTAGAAATTTTCTGATATAGCTCCCTATCGTTGAGATTGTGAGGCTGCATAGTATTCCAGTTTCGATCATTTCTGATCTGGGATCCGAAGTACAATGAGGTCATCGTAGTGTCGATGAGGCGTTTTAGGAGCAAGAGCCTGAGATTCATAAGCGTTATCCCCCTTCTCTTAAATCTTAGGTGTTTGATTATGTTGGCATGATGTGCTCCGATATGATTTCCCTCCCTTGGTAAGCTCTGTATTGGTTGTATTGTGATTTAAATTTTGAGGATAAAATTTTTATTATGAGGGGAGAGCTGGGAGGCCTGTATCCTAACCTGTACCATTCCGTAGATTCCTGTGGTCCTCATGGTTGAATTTCGGTGACCCACGATCTGTTATCAGCATTTGCACGTGATCCTGAGTTGTGTCCCGTATGTCAAAGTTGACTCAACTCGAAACATATACCAGTGCGACCGCGCCGTCGCTGCGGTTTCGATGCCGCGTCTCGAGCGCTGAGGCGATTCCTGGGTCAGGAGATGTGGGCTCGTGTTTAGTTCGAGGAAAAATGCCAAGTGTTGCAATCCCTAGAAAACATCACATCAATCCCATCAATCACATCAATCAAGTACACATCACTCACACCCATCCCTAAGTACAACCACCCTCCCCAAAGTCAATTTTCTCTTACAACAAAGTACACCCATCCATCCCTCTCTCCCACCACTTCTCTCCCATCATCTCTCTCACTCATTCTCTCTCTCCATTTTTCAAGCAACCCCATGAGAGGTGGATGTCCAAGCTTCCCATGAGAGAACTATGTGGCCCACCTTCTCACCTCCCATCTCCACCATCCAAAGTCCATCTCGATCGTTAAATCTCATTCATTGGAGCTCTAGAATGTGTTGATGGAAGGAGAAGTCCATGATCAAAGGTGGGTGTTCATTTCATTTGATTTTGATGTAGGGTCCACATGATTTGTGACCCACTTGATGTATGCATCGTATAGGGATGGCCTATAGTGGCAGGGTCCCTCCCTCTATCTCACCGATCTCTCTCCCTCTCTCCCTTTCTCTCTCTCCCCCTCTCCCTTTCTCTCCCTACCTCTCTTTCTTTGTTGATGGCCCACTCGGAGCTTTATATATTTTATCAATGCCATCCATTTAGTGGACCACACCATAGTCCACATGTGAGGCCCACCCTGCCGCCTATCCGTTTGGACAGGCTTGATGAAGGGAAAACACAAATATGAGCTTTATTCAGGCCGTTGGTGGACCACACATGTAGACCCACACATGTGGGCCCGTCTGTTGCAAGCATTTGCATCAAGGCTGTATAGGGCCTGGATGTTGGCTATATAAAGCATTATATATATATATATAATATAATATAATATAATATAAATGTATCAAATATCACCTGAGGTACAACACATGCATCATTTGGTACCCACCATCCAGCCATTGGATGGTGCACACACACATCATGCCAGGCCCCACGTCCAGGGACCTGGATGATAATTAAAACACTAGAGCAGGTGGGCCCCACATGGGACCCACCACATATACCTACATATATGAATATATACACATACACACACACACTATTATTTAATCATGTACTTGCAGCTAACGTCCAGGGCATGGTCATTTGCCTGACGAATGGTGTAGATGGGATACTCACATCATGTGGGACCCACACCACTGTCCTAACAAGTGGATGGAGTGGATATACAATACATGCACCAAGGTGGATCTCACCTGCCTACACGTGCCAGGTAGGTGCATCTAGCAATGAGGTGGGTCCCATCTTCAGGACAAACAAATGGACGACGTGGCTTAAAGCACATACATCACAGTGCCATCCCACATAGCACCCAAATGGACGGTGCAGATATCGAACGTAAACAGCAAGGTGAGTCCCATCCCACACTTGCAGTACATGTGGGTGGGCCACACGTCCAAACTGATGGACAATGTGTATAAAACACATACATCAAGGCAACCATAGAGCTAAAACATCCCTTGCAGCAGCTGAATGCTGCTGGGCAGCAGATGGATGGCTGGAATAGCATATTCATCATGGGGTCCACGAGGCCTATTGACATCAACCAACAACTGATAGCTGTGTGGGACCCACCGTCCCTGCAATGGTTGGACGGTGTGGATTTAAGGCACCTGCATCACGTGTGGGTACCACGTGCATGAGGATGGATTGTGGTATAACACATACCTCATGATCAGACCCACGTAACTGGTGTCAACAGCAATAGCTAACAGCTGGTGTGGGGTACTCCAGCCAATCCTACGTCTCATTTCAGGTGGGTCCCACATGCTGGAGGCGCAACGTCATCGAGGTGGGCCCCACGTTTGCATCAAGCTGATATTTGTGTTTTTACTTCATCCAAGCCTGTCCAAATGGATAGGTAACAAGGTGGGGCCCAACACATGGATGGTCTAGATCATCATACCATATCATAGGTGGGCCACACACATCATCACAAAGAGAGGGAAGGAGAGAGAGAGAAAACGGTGGAGATGAGAGAAGCTCCGCCACTATGAGCTCCTCCATGCGCATGCATACATTAAGATGGGTCCCACCACAAGTGGGCCCTCAAATCACAAAATCAAAATATAAAATCACCCACCATTCGATCTTCTCGGTCCGATGGAGTCCCTAGCTTCTCGGCTTCGACTTTGACGGAGGAGGATGAGGTTTGGAGGGTTAGGATGAAAGATGTGGGGGTAGGAAGATTGGCCACACCAAGCTCTTCTCCTGGAGCTTGGAGCTTGGACGTTAGGCTTTCATGGGTTGCTTGAGACTAATGAGAGAGAGATGAGAGAGAGAGAGAGAGGGATGGGTGAGTGATGAGGTGTGATAGGTGAGTGAGTGATGGATGTATACTTGTGTAACAGAGAGTGTTACTTTTGGGGAGGGTGGTTGTACTTGGGGATGGGATGGAGTGATGGGTTGTACTTTGATTGATTGATGTGACTTGTCGTAGAGATTCTCTCAGAATTGTAACACGCGGTGTTTTCCTCGAACTGAATGTGGGCCCACATCTCCTGGCCCGGGTATCGTCTTGGCGCGCGAGACGCGGTATCGAAACTGCGGCGACGGCGCGGTTGTAAGGGTATAATTTTGTGTTGAGCCGACTCTGATATACGGGACACGACTCAGGATCGCCCGCAAATGCTAATAACAGATCACGGGTCACTGGAATTCGACCGCGGAAGCCTACGAAATAATACTGTTTAGGATATGGGCCTTATAAGTCTCGCCACCTAATAAAAATTTCATCCACAAAATTTACTATCACACAGGACAAGGTGAGGGAAGAGGAAGCATCATCAAGTACATAAGTCAAAGCACAATCAATCTGCCAAAGGATAAAGATAGTGCTCTCTAATCTCAACCTCGCACTCCCAAGATGCATCATCAACACTAAGGTGACCCTACTAATCTTCGGATACCGGATTAGAGACGATCGAAACTGAAATACTATGCAGCCTCACAATCTCGACAGTAGGGAGCTATATTAGAAATTTTCTAAGTTATCTGAACCCGGGGATTTAACCATTATAAGTTCTCAACAATCATAGAGTGAAGGGAAGCTATCAATAGATATGTGATGTTATCTTTAGGTATTCTAAAGTTATGATCTGATACCATCTTCTGTCAGGCCCCAAACTTGGAAATCGGACTCACAGGAATTCCGATCACCAAATCCGGTGCCAACAGCCTCCGTAGAACCCCATTCTCGGCTTCCAGCACCCAAATGCCAGGATTTTTCCAATGTATATTTCTCTCATAAAAAGCATAACCATAAGTTTACCCAAATCACAAAGGCAACATCATCATCATATATCCACTAATCTAAACAGTTGAGTACAATGCTAAAAGGGAAATACATATATCGAAAATCAAATCTCCAGAAGGTGGCTACATGCTTCAAGCTCCACGCTGCTGCAACCTAACGCCACTTGCACACATCTATCGTGCATAAGCTTATAGAAAGCTTAGAGAGTGGTGTAAGTGTGTGCGTAAGATAAGTGCTAAGTAAGCAATATCAGAGTAATTAGAGTAAGAGGAAATACTGACAAGCCCATAAATACCATCAGACTTATCCAGGCTATGTAAATGTAGAAACATAGCAACCTCCAATACCATATGCCGCGGATGTAATGCAATATGCAGTGCGAATGAAATAGTCAAGCTAGAGCGTGAAGTCGAGATGATGCTATGTAGTATTGCAAGCTATGAGGTCTATCACAAGGGACTTTTATCCAAACCAATCTCATACCTAAATTTGGATAGTCAGACTCAATGTGATAAACTCCTGATCTCGGGTTAGTCGTGCCCCCCAACCGAAATCTTGGCCAATGCGAAGGTACACACGATGACTTGATTATGCACCACCAGCCTGCATGGATAGTGAATGAATGAATGAATGAATGATTGAGTATAATGCTGAATATGCAACTCCTGCTCCACAAGTCAGTACCGTACATCTATGGGATAATCACCGGGGTCTAGTACATTCCAAGCTGGCTACTGCCCTAGCCGGCCGCGTAGCCCAGAGAGTGGAAAAGACCTCACTACTTGCTTGTCAGCAGTATACTAATGCCTACCCGGCTAGTCGATAGCGGACCCATTTGGGAGCTGGTCAAACTTAGCCCAGCTTATAGCCCCCTCACTCAGGCGGATAAGGCCATATCCCCTCCCAACCGACCATGACACAGTAGGAGACATGGCCTATTGGTATTCAACACAGGAGCGCTCATGTATCCACTCGGTCTAAACGTTGGGGCGTCTCCTGGCCTCAGAGGTTTAGGGACTTTCACCCACGGACATCCATAGTGCCCAGATGCTCGAACCAAACATTTCTTGTGTCTCATCTAGCCATCCACGACATGCCTGTGGAGGTCATAACCCTGATGTCGCTATGACGTATAGTAATCACAATCACACAATGCAAGATGCATGAGTCATGTAGTCCAATCATGCATCATTCTTGTGCATATTGTGCGCTTATGTGGGGATAACTCCACCTATTAGGGAGTCCTATAAACCATCTTTACTATGACATATGCAATGGTTAATCATATCTCATAATAAACAAGCAGATGATGCGTATGGGCATGTATCATGATACTATGCTGTCACATACTTATAATCGATATCAATAACCGGCATCGACAATCGGCCTCAACAATGTGGACATTTAACTAACATTGCCCCTAAGGAATGGCCCACATAGAGCCTAACATATAGTGGACCCATGGCCTCACACAAGGGCCTAATATATAACACCATGGGCCTCACTCAAGAGCTTAATACTTATCACGATGGGGCTCTCACATGGGCCTAATATACATCACAACGGGCCTCAAATAAGGGCCGTATATACGTCACATTAGGCCTCGACAATTGGCCTCAATATTTGGCCTCGACAATCAAAATCGGCCTCGACACTCGGCCTCAATAATCGGAATCGGCCTCGATACTCGACCTCGACAATCTGAATCGGCCTCGATACTCGGCATCGATAATTGGAATCGGCCTATACAATCGGCCTCAATACTCGGCCTCGACAATCAGAATCGGCCTATACAATCGGCCTCGACAATCGGAATTGGCCTCGGTATTCGGCCTCGACAATTGAAATCAACCTATATAATCGTCCTCGACAATCGGAATCGGCCTCGATACTCGACCTCGACAATCGGAATTAGCCTATACAATCGGCCTCGGCAAATGGAATCGGCCTCAATATTCGGCCTCGACAATCGGAATTAGCCTCGATACTGGGCCTCAATACTCGGCCTCGATAATCAGAATTGGCCTCGATAATTGGCCTTGACAATCGGAATCGGCCTAGACAATCGGAATCAGCCTCGGCCTCGGCAATCAGAATCGGCCTCGATGATCGGCGGAATAAGGCTTAAGGGTAGGTCACAATGTGGACGTTAAACCATCATTGCCCATCAATGTGACCATTTAACCAACATTGTTCCCAAGCAGTGACATGTATAGAGCCAAGCATATAATGGGCCCATAGCCTCACGCAAGGGCCTAATACACATCACTATGGGCTTCACTCATGGGCCCCAAATACATCACAATGGGCCTCATCACATGGGCCGGAAATATATCACAACGGGCCACTCATACGAGCCTAATATACATCACGATGGGCTCCATCGCCTGGCCCTCAAATGTACCATAATGGGCTACGACCCATGGGCCTTAATATACATTAAGTGGGCCGTATTAATGGGCCGCACTATTGGGCCACAAATATATCAAAGTAGGCCTCTCGAATGGGCCACAAAATACATCAAAGTGGGCCTGATGGATGGGCCACAAACACATCAAAGGTGGGCCTCATGGATGGGCCATAAACACTTTAAAGGTGGGCCTCATGGATAGGCCATAACACATCAAAGGTGGGCCTCATGGATGGGCCATAAACACATCAAAGGTGAGCCTCATGTACATCTCACTGGTCAGGATGGGGCAACCCATGGTTAAAACACATACAATCAAGGTGGGTCTTCACCGTCCAATTCACTGGGAAGGTGCAGATACAACACATCTTCAAGGTAGGGCCCACCATAATGTTATTTTCTATCTAGCCTGTTCATACGGTCATAAAGACCTGAATCCAGAGGAAAAACAAATAGTATATTGATCCAGAACTTCTATACTCTTAAAAGTTTCAACAGTGGACGTTCAGTCTCTATTGTTCTTGGCAGTGTGGTCCACTTGATAACTAGATCTATCTTATTTTTAGCCTCAAGCCTTAAGATGAGCTTGCCAATTGGATGGACGATTTATATATAATACATGCATCATGTATGGGCTTTGCAGATGAGCGGACTGGATGTAAAACAAATGGATGGTGATGATTAAACACATACATCAGATGGGACCCAAAGAACTTGTTGACATCCTCAGCATCAATGATGGATGGTTGGATGCAACGCATGCATCATGTGGGGCCATTTAGGCTTGTTGACGTGCTGCGGGTGGAGTCCACATAGATGGACGGTAGGTATAACACATGCATCATTTGGTACCCACCGTCCAGCCATTGGACGGTGCACACACACATCATCCTAGGCCCCACGTCTAGGGACCTAGATGATAATTAAAACACTACAGCAGGTGGGCCCCACATGGGACCCACCACATATACCTACATACATGAATATATGTGTGTATATATATATATATACACTATTATTTTATCATATACTTACAGCTAACGTCCAGGGCATGGTCAGTTGCCTGACGGATGGTGTAGATGGGATACATCCACTACACCAAAATCGTCATTTAGAAATGGTTTTAAACTGTTCCTAAATGCTTCAGGAATGGTTTAAAACCGTTTCTAAATGAGGCATCGCAAAAAATAGGAACAGTTCAGAACCGTTTTGGGTACCATTTCAAATTTTAGAAACGGAATTTTAGGAACGGTTTTAAACCGTTCTAGTGCCAACAATCAGATTTTAGGAACAAAAATTAGAAACAATTTTAATTAGAATCACGTAGGAAACATGTTGTGGATACGGTTTAAAGTAATCGAATTAGATCTTGAAGTAATACCATTCAAATACAACACAATCGCTTGTAAGCACTCTTACTCTTGATAATAAAATCACTTTAAAAACACACCCCAATCCATACCATAAACGCACATACAAATCACTCGGTCTGTTTGATTAACACATGGATGGGTGATAGACCAAAAGTCCCCTCCATTGAATGATCCCACACATCCTCCAGATGAACTACCCCCAATGCAATCAGGACATTGGTTTTACTTTATTTCCAATTGTCCATTCATAGCCAACTAATCAGATAAGTACATCACCCAAGCATATTTAATGCGACGAACTTTCATTATGTCTTTGGCTGGCTTCACCAAAGGTTTTATTTGCACTAGCAGAACATATTAAGAAACAACACCAAATAGAATAACTGCTTATATTTCCAAGGGATTCAACAAAAACAATAAAACAGAAATTTACTTTACATAAAGAGTTGATTGCCAATTTGCAACACAAAAGCAACAACCAGAAAATTGTATCTGAAAATATAAATAAAGAGCTAAACTTTGAGTACATTTGAGTGAAAAAATAACCAAGATCTACTGATGACGCTACTAGGAAAACTTACAACATGCTTTAAATATCACATAAGACAAACAAAATATTTATCACTTGAGATTACGTTGGTTGCAGAAACTAACCTCCACCCATTTTGTTGTGGATCCTATCTGCAAGCATGAGGAAATAAACACCATGAGGAGAAATTCATAGAATGGAAACACAATGCTCATAAAACCACCCATCATGGATGAGCAATGAAGGAAGAAAATCAATCACTTCCATCCAATCAATGGGCTTGTCCCCATTGTGCAACAACATCAGCTATTTCTTTCTGACCGACCATTCCCAGGCTGATTATCAGAAGACTAGGATCTTCTAATGGTGGAGTTTCCTTGCAGCATTGACCATTGACAGTGCCCCCAATACACGATCACAAAGTTGAGGAGTCGATACGAAATCTAGTAATTCATATTGACCATTGTATATTTCCTCTTATATATAAAAGAATAAGGCAAAATTCTGATATTTTTACCTTATAATTCAGAGTACCATGACTTACCAATAGGAGAGGTCTCCTTCCAATTCTATCGCTAGGATTGCACCCAATCTTTTATCGAAACCTCGAAAAACAAGTTATCAAAAGTTCGAACTTGAAAAACGTGATTTGCTCAAGAAGAAGACATGTACCATATACAAAAGTTCATCGGAAAAAAGGATCTTAAAGTGGAGAAATTTCTTGATGAATGATTTGCTCATGGCATGTTCATGACAACCCCCGGTGATGAAAATGACATGTGCCAATGTAGATATATTAGGATCCAGTCCACTCATAAGGGGAGCTACAAGCATACATTGAATAGAATCTCTAAAAGGTTGTTAGATGCTTGTGTTGGACACAAATCAACTGCTTCTTGAAAGAAGAAAAAAACTACATAAAAGCTTACTTTACCAGTTATTCATACGCCTTTAGTAGTATCATACCAAAGCACACATCATTGCATCCACGCCCAAAGACCAATGCAATTGTTTGAGTCCAAGTTATAAAGGAATGAATACAGAAAATTCAGTTGCAGTTGAGCACTTGAGCATGAACCGAACCATCTAGCCAAATCAACTTTCAAACTTAATCATTTGATTTAGCATGCGAATTCACAATCATTTTGCGATGCCTTATATTAATTTGAGAGATGTAATACAAAAGATAACGCCAATGAGTGAACATACCGCCACCACAATAGGGATGCATATCACTTTCCCTTCACCATTTTTGGAGAAAACCAATTGAGCCGCAATAACAGAAAAAGAAGAACATGAGTAAATAATAGGAAAAACTAGTAATCCAAAAATATTTTCAATTTTGATATAAAGCATATGAATGCACATGATTTGTATTGGCTTCTTGCAATAGCACCATCCAAAGCCAAATATAAACAATAAATAATGAAGATAAAAGACATATTACAAAAGCCATTATTTATCAATCCGAGTGTAAAATATGGATCTAAACTCAAAAGATACAAAATTATATACAATTTTTTAAGGAAACAGCTAGAAACCATGTAAAGTCTAAGTTGTGGTAGCATGTCTGCATGAATTGAATAGTTTACTACTCATTCCATTGACATGAACTACTCTAGCAATGTTTGATATAACATTGAAAAGCAAATGTACTTGATTGAAGAAGAAAAAAAGAATTGAAACAAACCTCTTTGCTAACCGTGCAACAGGCCATAAAAATCTTCCTGCAAAACAGAAACAATCATTTTTAATAAATCTTCCTGCAAAATAGAAACAATCATTTTTAATAAATCTTCCTGCAAAACAGAAACAATCATTTTTAAACAACAAAAACAAAAAGAAAAAATAGCATACGACTATTAGAGGACATGTAATGCCTGTACATTCTTGAAATATGCCTACTCTCATACCATCTCACCTTTTGTCACCGAACTTGGCAACATGCTACTTCCAACCAATGTCCTTGGAGCACATGCCCACTGCTAAAAGTTCTCAACTACTTATTAGCAAACAAAGAACAAACTGCATTTTTTTTATTAGTAATTAGCAAGAAATTTAATTTTTTTAAAAAAAAGTTCGTGACCTTAAGACCGCTCTTATATAGAGTTCATTTCCTGCAACATCCTTTTGATTCTAAAAATCATTAATTAGAAATGGAACCAATTCTCTGCAAAGAACAAAGGTTAACATAGATACTCTTGAACCATGTAAGCAACACTTCAAATACATGAATGCTCCAGCTCCAGCTTCATGGCATTCATGATGCATTACATTCCCCAATAAAGGCTGCCTATACTAGCTAACAAATCAAATATTTAAAAATGATTGCTTCTGGATGAATAATTGCCTATAGAATCATGAAAGATTTGAAAATATTCAAACATATAAGAGAACTATTCTTCTGTTTTTGAGGTAGCATTTGGAGTTTACTGGCAAATCATGGATGATAGTTGGTAGGGCTTTCAGCTACCCACCCACCTTCCAAGTTGAGATGGGCTGACCCATTCCAAATCCCACTCAAGAGCCTTGGCTGAACCAGATGAGCACTTTTTTTTTTTCTTTTTTCTTTTTTTAAATTACCTAGTGAGGTTTACAAGGCAAGAGTAAGACATCCATGGACCCAACCTGGTTCATTCATGCAAGTTACAGTCTCCGCCGTCTCTACCTGGAGAACAGTGATAGTAAAAAAAAAAAAAAAAGTCCCAAGTTATGGGACACTAGATTCTGTGATTGGTGAACTTTCTTTCAAGTGTTTTGATCAAGAATTGTTTGCTGGTGAGTTAACTGTCACAGAGTCAGTATTTTGAGCTACGATATATGTTGTGTTGTCCATAACAATTCGATTCTTCCATGTATATGAGTTGTTGTATAGACATGAGTTGGATTAGCAGACCTCACCAGTGGACTACATGTCAGAACATCAAGGAAGACATATTTCCAAGGATACATCCATATGATTTTTGAACTGTGCTCAATCCAGAAAGAGGCCCTCAAAAAATTAAAATCTAACAAACAAAAACTTGAATCGATGACTTTGCATCTCCTTAATAACTCACAGTGTCATAAGCATAGAACTAATTATGATGCACAAGAGCATCCATTGATACCCTAATTAGGGATTTAATTTTGAATCCCTAATTAGGGATTTTCAGTTTTTAATCTATAATCTACAATTAGGGAATATGCATGTTGAATATGAGAACAGAGGTGGCGCACACCCAAACACCATGTCCCTTGAAGGTCCAAGCCTTCTACCCCAACTAATGCTTATAACTTGCTTGGAAGTTTTGTAGATTTCCAGTGTGGGACTAAAACCAAAGCAATACAAACAAGGGACAAAAGGAGATTTGGTTAAAATTTGACTATAAACAAGCCTAGATATGGTGATCCTAGCTATATGGTCAAAATGGATAGTTGCAAGCAATGGTCCACATACAACCTTGCCCAATTGGATGGTTAGGATCATCCAAAGTGAACATTTTTTTTATTTTTATTTTTATTTTATTTTTATTTTTTTACAAATCTACAACAAGTGAACATTTCAGTCATGTTTAGCCATCAATCAGAGAGGGGAAATCATTTTGATGAAATGCATTTATGTTACATAAAAGCAAACAAGTGAATGTAATTAAAGGTAAATATGTAGAATCTCAGTTTTGTACATCTTCTGTTCATAAATACAAAAATATAGGGGTGGATGCATCCACATCACCAACATGCAACTCCAATGCCAAAAGCTTTAACAACCATGCTCTTTAGAAAGGTATTGCAACAAAAAATAAGTAAATTTTGCTAATTGTGCCCGCCTTGACCAAAGGCATCAATATATGAACAAAGAAAAAGGTAATAGATCAAGTTCACATATCAAAATTATTTGAAGACAAAGTACTAGAAGAATAACCATTTGTTAGTCTGATTCCAACAATAAACAAGTTCATGGAAGTTAGTAATGCCAGACTGTGGTCTTTAGTTCCCATGTTAGCTAAATGTAAAGCTGATTAGAGGCAAGAACCATCGAAAAATAAGATACCTATTCTAAGTTCACTTTTAGGATGTTCTAAGGCAGAAGTAATGTGTGGAACTGAATGGATCAGCTTTAAATGCACTAATTGTTTTCATGCATCGGAAGAAATTATAAGGCTTATGAGCTTATGTTAATGTTTAAGACTGCATAAGCTTCATGTTAGCTTGGGTCCTCATGTTTTATAGATCTTGTCGAATGGTCATTGATCAAGCTAGATAGGACGATAATTCCACCTTTACAACTTAGATTTGAGATGCTACTAACAAAGGGAACACCAAATCTTTCAATGGAATAGGACAACTTCCATCACTATCACCATTTTCATAGATCACATCTTCAACAATTATTGGTCCAGTCATAGTAGACGTAATCTATGATAACATGGAAACGTGCAAGTGAAGACAAGAATTAGGAGCAAGGTTGGTTATGATTGAGTGACAGTTCAAAGAAAACAATACATTGAAAAAAAAAAAAAGCTGCTTATCATGCCTATCATTGTGTATGTGTGACAATGTTTTAAAACCTGTACACTGATTAGTTTTCATGGACATTCAGCCCAACCCATTCTGTCCTGGGACATGCACAAAGTATCAATGAATAAAAAGAACAAAATAAACGAAAAAAAAAAAAAAAAAAAAAAAGAAGACTTATTGGTAAGATGGAAAAATTCCTCGCCATCTTCTCATCACTCATAATCCTTTTGATTTATTAGAGCAAGCCACCTAGATGTCCATACTAACTGCAAATTCAACTTACCAAAGAAGTCCATACGGAAAAGGAAGACGACTTGACTAAATTTCTAAAAGTTCTAGAAGAAATGGATGGAGGTCATTAGTAGTAAAGTAATGGAAATCAGTAAAAATTCCTTGATTTTTGGGAAATATAGAAGAAAGCCATCAATCCAAAACAAGAGAAGAAGACCGTTTAAACAAGAACCATTATCTGACATTCAATTCAGCAAGTATTTCTAGTGTGTTCCTCCCAGATGCACATATAAGCAGGAACCATTATTGATTAATCAGAAGAGAAGGTTATCCCTGGAGAATCATCACTGAATTTATTCATTCAAATAATCAAGTTACAGATATCTTTATGTTCGTTGACAAGCTTTGGGTGTTCAAGGGAACATCTTAGCTTCATAGGTGTTAAAATAGACACTACTTTCCATCTTTACACAAATTCACTTGGCCATACAGATTGAATGATTTGGATTGCGACCTTTGACAAGGTGCCACATGTCAAATTCCTGTGGGAGCACAATGGCAAGTAGAAGAGCGGACAAGCCACTTTATTCTGAGCTCCCACAAAAATTGAAGGCATGGAACAACAGTCAAAGAAAAAAGAAAGAAGAAAAGAAACTAAAGTGTTCTAGGGTGTTAACCTATAAATTAAGGTTTAAAATATAATAACTCAAATTGACTCAAGGAACAAAACTTGTTCATATATTCGATCACACTCTTTGTCAAGTACACAATCAAGACTTTCAAGAACATGATCATGTCCAACTATTCTCAGTTAAAGAAAACAACTAAATTACCCAATGTGACCAGAGTCTTGATCAAGTAAACTCTACAAGTTCGTTGAGTAACACTGCTAATCTGCCATTAATCATATCACTTATCCATGCAGTCTTAATAGTACTATAAGTGCAACCCTCTAGAAATTATGCCTTACTAATCCAGGGTTTAAGAAAGTACCACCAATGAGTCAAGGAATCCCAAGACCAATTTACTCTCAGCAGTTAATATCTTTTCAAAGATCCTCAGTTGTGGTTACATTGTGAATACCAGGTCTTGTTTTCTTCTTAATCCAAGTAACAATAGCATTCCCGTGTATTAAATTCAGAGAACATTGGCACCAAATCATGTCAGTGAATTCACTGAAGATAGCATAAGAAAGGCTTGAATAGTGGGTGAAGTTACCAACTCCTAAGACAAACAGAGGGTACCCATTTAACAACTGGGTGGGCCATTTAACATGATCTACTATTGACCTAAAGTATATTAGCTAATCACCCAGATTTGTCACCCTAAAAGATGGGTTAGAAAACTTCAACCATGCTTTTCAGAGCTGTACATTTGTTTTGCAAACTGTCTCCCACCTGACCGGTGGGTTAACCAGATTCTTGGGTTAGGGCATTAAAATAATAGCACCATTCCAATGAATGGCTTGGATCTCAGATCTATCACGCCATGGTGGCACATGAGTGGCATGTACATGAGTTTTATTCCACGTGTGTGGCTTAACAAAGCTCCATGTAGTGATCTATAGTTGTATACCATGGATGAAAGTAATATTAAAAAAGAAAATTTAAAAATAAAAAAGAAGATAAAAATCAGGGCAACCTGGAATGGTGATTCATGGAGTAGGAATCTGACCAGTTAAATGGTTTGAGTGAAGTTGTAATACTTCAAGATTGGAATAGTTACCAAGCTCTACTGGAATCCCGCCTGATATGTTGTTGCCTGATAGGGAGAGAATCTCCAAAGATTGGAGAAACCCGTATGTCATTGGAATGCTTGCCCGAGAAGGCATTAGATGTCAGATTCAGGACTTGTAAGCTCAACAAATGCTGAACCTTCTGGGACATTGCCAAAAATGAGTTATCGGCTAGCTCGAGAACTTGCAGATTCGGCAACCCAGATAGCTCCATTGGTGGCTCGCCGGATAGATTCTGGCCACTCAATTCCAGCACCCTTAGATTCAATAGATTACCAATGCTGGTTGGAATCCTGCCAGAGAAACCACTCCTGCTCACAAGCCCCAAATCCCTAACCCTTTTTCTCGTCGCAAGCCCCAAATCCGTAACCCCTTTTCTTATCACAAGCCCCAAATCCCTAACCCTTTTTCTCGTCGCAAGCCCCAAATCCCTAACCCCTTTTCTTATCTCAAGCCCCAAATCCCTAACCCCTTTTCTTATCGCAAGCCCCAAATCCCTAACCTTTTCCTCGTCGCAAGCCCCAAATCCCTAACCCCTTTCTCATCACAAAACCACCTCCCGCTACTATTATCTCCACTAGCCCTCTGTAATCGTCACCGTCACTATCTCTATTTCACTCCCTTTAAACCCACCTCCAGGCGTGAGGGAGAGAGGGAAATCAGGCGTGAGGGAGCGGGAGAGAGACAGGGATAGAGATTGAGAGGGAGGGAGTGAGGGAGTGAGGGAGGGAGTGAGGGAGCGGGAGGGAGATCGGGAGTGATGGAGAGAGAGAGGGGTGAGGCACGGTTCAAACCCCTATTTTTTTTGTTGCGGTACGGTCCCAAATCTGGAACGGCTTATCACGTTTCGTTCCAGAATTGATATTTTGGTGTCGTGATCACGTGGGACACACACCACCGTCCTGACAAGTGGACGAAGTGGATATACAATACATGCACCAAGGTGGGTCCCACCTGCCCACACGTGTTAGGTAGGTGCATCCAACACATGAGGTGGGTCCCATCTTCAGGACAAACAGATGGACGGCGTGGCTTAAAGCACATACATCACAGTGCCATCCCACATAGCACCCAAATGGATGGTGCACATATAGAACGTAAACAGCAAGGTGGGTCCCATCTCACATGTGCAATCGTGTGGGTGGGCCCCACGTCCAAACTGATAGACAATGTGTATAAAGCATATACATCAAGGTAGCCACAGAGCTATAGATGTCCCTTACAGCAGCTGAATGCTGTTAGGCAGCAGATGGACAGCTGGAATAACATATTCATCATGGGTCCACGGGGCCTGCTAACATTAACCACCAGCTGATAGCTACGTGGGACCCACCATCCCTGCAATGGTTGGACGGTGTGGATTTAAGGCACCTGCATCATGTGTGGGTCCCACGTGCATGAGGATGGATGGTGGTATAACACATACCTCATGATCAGACCCACGTAGTTGGTGTCAACAGCAGCAGCTAACAGCTGGTGTTGGGTACTCTAGCTAATCATACGTCCCATTTTAGGTGGGTCCCACATTCTGGAGGCGGCACGTCAACGAGGTGGGCCCCACGTTCGTATCAAGCTGATATTTATGTTTTTACTTCATCCAAGCCTGTCCAAACAGACAGGTAGCGAGATGGGGCCCAACACATGGATGATCTAGATCATCATACCATATCACAGGTGGGCCACACACATCATCACAAAGAGAGGAAAGGAGAGAGAGAAAAATGGTGGAGATGGGAGGAGCTCCGCCACTATGAGCTCCTCCATGCGCATGCATATATTAAGATGGGTCCCACCACAAGTTGGCCTTCAAATCACAAAATCAAAACATAAAATTACCCACCATTTGATCTTCTCGGTTCGATGGAATCCCTAGCTTCTCGGCTTCAACTTTAACGGAGGATGATGAGGGTTAGGATGAAATATGTGGGGGTAGGAAGATGGGCCACACCAAGCTCTTCTGTTGGAGCTTGGAGCTTGGACGTTAGGCTTTCATGGGTTGCTTGAGAGTAATGAGAGAGAGATGAGGGAGAGAGGTGTAAGAGAGAGAGAGGGATGGGTGAGTGATGGGGTGTGATGGGTGAGTGAGTGATGGATGTGTACTTGTGTAAGAGAGAGTATTAACTTTTAGGGAGGGTGGTTGTACTTGGGGATGGGATGGAGTGATGGGTTGTATTTTGATTGATTGATGTGACGTGTCGTAGAGATTTACTTGGAATTGCAATGCACGGTGTTTTCCTCGAACTGAACACGGGCTCACATCTCCTGGCCCGGGTATCGTCTCGGCACGCGAGACGTGGCGTGGGAACTGCGGCGAAGGTGCGGTCGCAAGGGTACAAGTTTTATGTTGACCCGACTTTGATATACAGGACACGACTTAGGATCGCGCGCAAACGTTGATATCAGATCGCGGGTCGCCTGAATTTGACCGGGAGGACTATGGAAGCCTACGGAACGATACAGTTTATGATACGGGCGTTACACATCTCATTCACCAAACTGTTCACTCCCCAAGTATAGGGTTGTGATGTAGTAATAAACTCAGTGAGACCGAGGTCGAATCCACAGGGACTGAAACCTGTACATAATCTGAAAATAACCAGAATTAGAACTAGACTATGATGAAATCTAAATCAATTGTAATTTGAGGAATAATGATGAAATAGTAAACTAAAACTGGTAAAATTCAAAGGTAGGAAATTAGGGTGCCAAGGATCCACTTGTAGAGATCAGGGAGATCTACGGTTGATTCACGAACTCAACTAGACTTCGAGTCTCATCTTCATCCAGTTGGAAGATATATTACTAAAGCACCATCTAAACTTCCTTTAATATAGTTTTCAAAAGATAAGATAGTTGTAAATTAGAATGGATTCCATCACAAAACCATACCCAGGAGACAAAGCAAACAACAAAATTTAACTAATCCACAACCAATCGAAGAGAGTTATGAACGTAGGGAAGGATTCCATCATCCATCAATGCCCATGAGACGATGGTGAACAACAAGATCCCTGCGATCATAACCTCCATACATGCATGAAAATACCAAAAGATATCGTAGATCTATTGTAATTTCAGTCACAACAAACTATTAAAAACTAAAGGCATTCCATATATCAAACTATAATCAGAGAAGGTTCATCAACATGAATCAAAACAATAGGAAACTACCCATCATGCTACAAGCTTCACCTCTTAGCCCTAGCTAAGAGGCTTAGCCAACCATAAGCTTAATTAACTAAAATCTCTTAAAAAAATATCAAAGAAAAGAAAGAAAGAGGAAAGAAAAGAAAAAATTAGAGCCTTCTTCTTGTGCTCACGTCCCCTCTTGGAAGGATCCTTTCCCCCTCTTTCCCCTCTTTCTTTTATAGATAATGTAGTCGGCTACGTGCATAGTCGGCTTGGAGAGTCAGTGCAAAACTTCTATTAGTCATTTTCTTTACGCAACATCAGATTTGGTAGTCTCTTTGCGCAACAAGAGAAAACTTTAGAATTCCTTCCCTTTTCTGGCATTTGTGGTTTCCACAAATGATGCAAAGAACAACGTCCCTACGGATGTTTTTGACCCCTCTACAAGATAGACGGTCTGGATTTTTCAAATAGAGCTGTTTGGTGGGCCACAACTCTTTCAAACCGGATGGATCGTGAAAGGTACCAATTTCCTTGCGGTTGCTGAAGTCGGTGGTGTCCACATTGGCCGTCCTTCTAGGGAATCTGTAACGCCCTGAAAATCGGGGGTCGAGTATGAACTCAACTCCCGAGTTCCAACGCATCACTTATGCAACATACACAATGATGGTTAAATGTTGTCTGAGTTAGCGCAATAAACATGAATGTGATTATACCAAAACAGTAATTCATACTCCAGTTCAATTGTATAAAGGCAAGCGGAAGACTAAAATTTTATATTCAAGATATGTAAAGTATCAAAATTTTGTGAACTCCAGAGTATGAGTACTAACCGAGTACCAATATACATGTATTGTCTCTAAGTCAAAAAAATCAAAATACAATCCTCAAAGAGGCCCTCAGAAATCCCGCGATGCAGCCCTTTGCTAAGCGTGGCCGTCAGTCTTGCATAAAGGAGAACTCCTCCCGATCCTCCTCATAGTCTAGCTCCGGCTCCCGAACGCAGGCGCCATCTACACAGTGACAGTCCGGTGGGTGTTGCAAACACCGTCCCGTAACGTGGGAGTGAGTAGCTAACTCAGTGGAACAATAAAGCATAGGTTAACATGTTATCAAATCAATCAAGCAGTAATGATAACGCAGTACAAATCAAACATTTCTAATTACTCTTGTTAAGTGCAAAAATGATATGACATGATGTTGTATGCCCTTGCCAAACCACCCTCAAGCGACATCATCTTACGTTCGCGAATGCTACTCCCTTAGTGCGCCACATCTACAAAGCACATGCGGTGCATGATGATCATGATTACCAAGTTTTTTTTATTAATCCATTTCAACCAGCAGTATTGGAAAACTAAGGTACCTCCCTTGTATCATTCCCAAACATGATCCATTCTAGGGTCGTCAATCCTAGTTAATCTCATACGATGTTATGGTTTGAGAAGCGTAGTGAAGGCATCGCAAAGGGCTCAAATCACCCGTCAGCGCGGATACGATGATCTCACCGTATGCGGCTCAATTGCTTGGCCGTCGGCTCGGTACATATCTCACCGTACTGGCTCAATCACTAGCCGTCGGCTCAAGTGGTCTCACCGTGCTTGGCTCAACTCATACTCTAGTTACTTGTGAAAGACTGCGTCGCCAATCACGTACACTTGGAGTACTCGAAGATACTACGGAGGACTCGTCGCCGTCGGCCGAGCACGGTCTCACCGTGCTCGGCTCTCGCCGTAAATATCGACAAATCGAATATAGTGTCCCATACCACCATAATCGGCTCACGAGTTTGGTTGCGCAATGGTCACTACGGGAGGCACATGACCCCGGCGTAGGCCGACAACCCATACCACCATGTCCGGCTCATGCGTCTTAGCGGATCGAGGTACCATGGTTAACGGGATCGCCACCAGTAAGTTTGGTACCCTAGGTTCAAGCAAGTAGCGACCAAAACATGGTGAACATACATATACACATATCGGTTTGCTTGACGAGCCTGACTAGCTCGAGCGCACCACAAGTTGAGCGATATGGAGCGCAAAAGCACTCCGTGTGGCCAACCACTATCGCCAACCGAAATACGACTCGGGTTCGCCCGCTGACACGTCCATCGTGGCGATATGAATCTCACCACACAAGAAGTCTGGGAATGAATGTGTGGACTATAGGCATAGTCCCAAACTCAATCGGTGGTAGAGCATAAAGTAAAGCATGAAGTAGAGCATGTATTATAAAGTATGAAGTATAGCATGTTATAAGGCATGTTGTAAAGCATGTTGTAAGACATGTTATAAAGCACTAAACACATAGGGATACAATTACTTAAGAGTTCATAGGTGAGTGGTTAGAATGAACAACCACGTGGAGAGTGTCATATGTGACTCTAAGGTAGCGGAGAATCCCATCCCAGCACCTAACTAAGGTTCTAACACTTAAACACTTACACTCGCAAGTGATTTCACCAACACTTGAAATACACTACGTCAACATACATGACGTATGCTAGAGAAGGGTGTACTAGGGTTGTCCCTTTACCGAGCTAGTATTTTATACATATACATCCTATTCATACAAAGAAATAAACATAGCAAACACATCAAAGCAAATTTTATACGTATAGGGTATTTTCACGTATACCCAAATTCGACATACATAGTGTTTACAAAGGAACATAGGTTTCGGCGATTCCTTTCGCCAAGCTAGTATTTTAATCATGTATTGTATAATCATACATTAAATACATATGTCAAACATTATTCCAAAAGAAATACGTATACGGTATTTCTACAATACGTATTTTCAACATACGGCACATTTACAAAGGAACATATATTTTGGCGATCTCTTTCGCCAAACTAGTATTTTATTCATATGTTATATAATTAAACATTAAATAAACATGTCAAACAATTATCCAAAAAAAATATGTATACGGTATTTCTACGTATACCGAGAATATGTGAAATTCCATATTTCACACCGCTAATCAAAACAGGAAACGGAAAGCACTTTGTACATGTGCAATTGCAAGCAGATCATGAATCTACCATTACCTGACATTGAAAGCGTTGAAAACCGTAACTTATACACTTAAAGTCCTCACCTTTGCCTTTGGAAACGGAATAAATCAGCAAGGGTGATGGATCTTCCGTCTACGACGTAGATTTCTAGCCTAAAGAGCGGAATCGGTTGTCGATACACCCTACCTCAATTCCACATCAAATCGGACCTAGGGTTAGGTTTTCTTACCTTCAAATGAGGCGGAAAACACCGGAAAACGCCGAGAATAAGGCGGTGTAGGCCGTGTAGCAATCCAAGGTGCAAGTGGAGGAAGATCGAACGATCTCCAAGTCCTTCTCTCTCTTTTCTCTCTCTCTCTCTAGGGTTTCCACCAAAATTCGTATGGCTGTGAGAGGGGCTGCTCTAAGCCCCTTTTATAGCCTCAAACATTACGAAAACAGACTTATGTTCATAGGGTACGCTTACATAGGTTTTTCGCCGCTTTTCCGGCTCAAAAGGGTAGTTCTGTGGCCCCTTTTTGAACCAAACGTCGACTTAAGCTCACCACCAATGGATCTACGTGGGATTACGTTTTGACTCATTCGGATACGCAGATCGCACGTGGCGGACCACTTTCGGTTCGACGGTCGGTGGGCCACGATCGAAAATTCCAAGTACATGTAAATGTTCTGAAATTTTTCTTAATCCGAGGGTGTAATTTGGTCTCGATTCTCCCACGGTCCAAAGTTGCTTATGACTTGACGCGTCAACGAACGATGCCGAGATCACTATTCCGTATATTTATTTCGGCTTGTGAATAGTGTTTTTCACACTTCCTCGCTCCGATTCGAAACGAATGGCCGTGGAATGTCGGATAAGGCCGATTTTTGAGATGATTGTTAAGTCCAGTGGGGGCGGTCCTAGTTCCTTAACTTCGGTTAATCGAATCCCGAGGTGCGATCTAGACCTAATAATGGTTTCGTTTCATTCCCGAGAGCAGACGGGGAATGAGTTCGGTTCTAAACTTTAGGATAACCTAGGCGTCAATGATTACTGCAAGGTTTGGGTCTTGAGATCGTATTTAAAGCGATCCTAACGGATTTCATATTTAATTGAGTTTAGTACTTAGTTAACTTTGTTAAATTTCTAAAGGATTTAATCCTATGTGATTTCTGGTCGAGGTGGTACTCGACCCAATGTACGGAATTTTCCAGGTCGTTACAGAATCACTCCCTTCTTTGGACATCTGCATCAGCTCAGGATCACGGGGCCAAGTTTGGCTTGAATCTGTGCTTTGGATGGGCCACACCATCACTAGACATAGCAGCGTTTTCTTTACTGCTGCAATCTTGAACATGTACATGGAACAATGAAAACTATTGGGTTTTTGTCGGCACCCTCCTCTGAACACTCTGGATGGTTAAGATTATCCTTCCGGGTGATGAAGGTGGGCTACGCATCATCCCAGCAGAGCGCCTTGCCGACGGAAGAACAGAGGAGAGAGAGAAAGACTCTCCCACTTTAGAAAGTTGGTCAAACCGACTTTGACCGAGCGGTTTGGTCCAGTGCACATTGAGTGCACTTGTGCATTATGCTCCGGCACTGCCAGTTGGGTCCAAATGTGATGTTTATAAGAAATCCTCTCCATCCATTCATCTTTTTTCCTTATATAAATGGTTGAGACCAAATTTGAAGTATATCCAGATCTCAGGTGGGCCCCAAATTAAAGATTTATGGGCTGATCTGTCTATTAGGTCACTTCCACAAGGATCTAAAAGCTAAAATTTGACCTGTACAGTTAATTTGTGGTCCTCATGCCATATATGAAGTTTCGAGACGATTAGATGGTGGAAACCCTGTGATCTTGTATTCTGGACGTTTTTCAGGCCTATTTGAAGTAAGTGGCTGGAATTTCTCTGATCTATGGTGTGTAAATCCTTGATCTTGGTCCCATATTATCTCGTCCAATGCCTTAGTGATGGCAGTGCGTTAAATCCATGCTTTTAGCATCCTTTCCAGTCCACATTCCTAGATTCACCTTGCAGCACAAACACGATTAAAATAGGCCATTAAACAGTATCATGTTCACAAATCTAGGTAATAAATAGGGTCCAATATGCAATATTTGACCTTCAACACAACCCCCAACAAGCATTTTGCTAGTCCCGAGCAAAGTATGCGAAAAATAATTTCAGAAATATGAGACAATTCCTGTAAACCCGAGTACTTGTGAAAAAATAATCGAGATGTGAGAATTCTAAGATTCATAAATGTTGGGCAATACTTTCTCCTAGAATCAAGTGCACGGTAAACTTCATAATCAAGTTCAAAGTATTAATCCATCAATTAGAAAAATTCTAAACATTGAGTTCCATGAGTGTATAGTGTAATCTCGACTTATCACTATTAAGAGGTCCAATCGTCAATTTCATGATATCATTGGTAACCAACAAAGGAATTCATGACAACTAACCAAAACTTGCCTCGCAGATCAACTTTTCATTCTACCAGCCTTTGATTTTTCCATGAAAATTAACACCAAGGAGGCGAATCAAATCCTCACCTATACGAAGCAAACCTATGGTGAAAACTTGTTGCCTAACTTTTTCCAAATGTCAACCAAGGGGAATCGAATCTACACCTATAGGGAGCAAACCTATGGTGAAGTTCATTCGCCCAACCCTTTCCACAGGCAGTTATCTTGTAACTGGGTATTTTCTTTTTCTGTCATTCTTTTTATTGAACATGATGGACAAATTCCCCATGTTGGTTCCTTCCATGCTTAATGATCACCAAGTTACAATTTAATATCGAACTGAAACCTTAATGTGCAAGTGAGATGTGTCTTGTGAAATCATGACTCAATCAATGTTTAAAATCTCTAATCATGGATTAACAGTTCGAACTTAACTATGAAATCTAACAAATAACGGAATCCAAGAGTCATAAATCACCAACATCACTTATCTTGTAATTCTAAATCCAAAATGGCCGTTAAAATCACTTCGAATTCATAAGAAATTTCAGAAAAGTTTAAAAATTTTCACAATTTTTTCTCAAGACCAAGAAAACACTGATTAGGTATCCTAATCTCCCACCTTAACCTAAAATCTACATTGTCCTTAATGTAAAAGATATGAACATGCAATTCACATGAGACAATGAAATTGAAGGAGAAGTGATGGAAAGACCTAGATGAAGGACTCAAGAGGCTTTTTCCAAAGATCGCAGTGTGAGAGCAGGTCAGCACAAGAGTGAAAAACACGAAAGTAAATGAACCTAATGGCAACGTATCAAGCAAACTAAGCTAATGACATAAAACCGTCTATCTTAGAATAGCATAAAGCAAACTACTCTAGTCTTCTGAAAGCAGGAAAAAACTACTCGATCATGCCGCAAGATTCCTCTTTCGGCTAATATCTTGATAAGTTTCTCAGTAAGTTCCTCAACAGGATCATCTAAAAGCCCTTTTTGCAATAGGCTTGGATGCCCTGGAGTATGGCATTCTAGAGAAACTTATGTACCTCATGAAAAATTTGTCGTCGATTCGCTTGAGGTATCCAAAGTATATACGATTCACCTGTGATAGAAGAAGTTTCAATATTAGTATTCCATGGCGAATTAGAGACTATAAGTATATAAGATTTAAAGAGGTTTTCAGGAAGTGATGTAGCCTCAACATATTCCGAAGTTTCAGACTTCGGTTCAATTTTTAGCTCTTCCTCCCTTAATGGTAAACAATTAAGATCTGGGGAAGAAGGGGCTTCAGAGTAAGGGCGCGCTTGGTCCGTGACAACCATCGAGGTAGTGTCATGTAAGGAATCCACACTTTCTTGTATCATGAGGTCATTGGAATCCATAAGGTGTGCCACGCAATCGTCCAAAGAATTGGAAAATTTAGCTGAGAGTGACTCGTCTCCTGCATCGAAGTCTGTGATGATTTACCTAAGGATTCTATCGTCTCTAGAAGTGGATGAACGCATGCTCTCTTGCTCTTGCCCTGCATAGACAAGTTGGAGATCAATAGGGGGAGCATTGATATGAGGACTCTGGTCATTGAAGCTTCTCAGTGGAGGCATTGAATCATCTAAAGTGTATAGCTCAGATTGTAACCTCAACTGAGTAGTTTTAAATTCCAAAGTCATGTCAAGTAAATCGTCCATCTCCCGAATCATATTATCATTCAATTCAGGGGAGTGGTCTAAACATGCATCACAAAGGTTGGAAGGGTTAGTTGAAAGTGGTTCATCCTCCACATTTAAATCAGTCATGTCAGACAGGTGGAGTAGATCACTATGGTTGACAACTTCCTGAACCTCTTAATCATTGGCAGGGGCCACACTTGAGATTGAATCCTAATACTCATCATCATCATCTAATTCCGTGCAGTGCACACTTGGGATGGGATCACATTCCTCACATTTTATTCCTAGACTGGGTTGAGGTTCGAATAAACTAACCCCTACCTCATCATTGTAATCATGTGTGTCATGTGAGTGAAGTGTGTCACTAGCATTATATTTGAAAGACACCCACGTCTCTTAATCATGCTTTTAGACAGTCATCGAGATCGACTCATCGAAAAATTGAACCATGTACTCATCAATACAATCCAACTCTTCATTCTCAATTGCACTATTTTCTATAGTCGCATCACGTGAACTCCACTATTGTACATCTTTTACAAGTTCTTGGAATCTTTGGAGCGTGTTTTGTTGAATGAGCTCCAAATTTTGTATGGAATTCTGAAGTGAATTCTCTTGGATCATTTTTTGTTGGATTTCAGAGGTATAGGACCTAAGAGAATCATTATCATGATGCATTATTGATTCAACTTTCCAATTTTGATGGTTCCATTGATCATAGGTTGGGGGTTGTGTATGGAGAATTGGATTGGGTTGAGGCTGAGGTGCATTAGACTCCATTAACCTATCAAGGCATGATTCAAGCTTTTCTATTAATTTTCTCATGTTCGCAGCAGAGTTTGTGTACTTTGAAATGAATTCTCTTGGATCGATTTTGGTTAAATCTCAAAGATAGGGGATCCAAGAGAATAATCACTATAACATGTTGTTGGTTCATCTTTCCAATTTTGATGTTTCCACTGATCATAGTCATACGGATCATATGTGAGAGAATCTGATGGTTGGTAATACTTATTATCACTCATAATATAATTACGCATTATTTTCTTTTTATCAGATGGGTGATAATAATTCTCACTCTCATAGTTATGATAACCCCAACACTCACGTACTGTCCGTGAGGTGTAATTGTTCTCCCGTATATGATCCCGTAAGGACTTCTTAACTGATGGAGCGCTATACTCAGGTTAGTTCTCGATGATTGGTTTAGGAAAATTTTGAGACATAGGTTGATATTTATCATAATCTTCATACATCCATTCGCACTGTTCCGCATGCTCAAAAGCTATCTCAGCATATTGATATTCCCACTCGTGCATATACATGGTGAAACCCTCAATCTGAATCTAATCCTAAGAAAAATAGAAGAAAAGATCCTACAACAATATGGAAAGTAGATAGAGGAGAAGTTAGAAAGAAGTTACCAGACTTGGAGTTCTATGTTAAGGTCCTGCACAAGAAAATAAAAGAAATTAGTTTATAAAAGTCTAAAGTTAGAAAGTTCCTAAAATAGAAATAGAAAGTTAGTTTCTAAAAAGGAAAGTTTCCTAAACCTAGAATTAGAAAGTTTCTAAAGTAGAAAATCTAAACCTAAAATTAGAAAGTAATGTTAGTTTCTAAAATGAATTTTTTTTTCTAAAATTAGAAAATAGAAATTTTCTAAAACAGAAAGCCTAGAATTAGAAAATTTCCAAAACTAAAACCCTAATTCTAAAAATAGAAAAAGTAGAAAATTAGAAAGAAATTACCGAATTAGAAGTGTATGTCAGGATCCTACAAAACAGGAAAACAGGTTAGTTTCTAAAAATTAAACAGTAAAAATTCTAACCTAAAATTAGAAAAATCCTAATCTTAAACTAATCCTAAAACTAGTTAATCTCAGAAAACGTAGCCGTCAATCCCCAGCAACGGTGCCAAAAACTTGTTCACTCCCCAAGTATAGGGTTGTGATGTAGTAATAAACTCAGTGAGACCGAGGTCGAATCCACAAGGACTGAAACCTGTACGTAATCTGAAAATAACCAGAATTAGAACTAGACTAAGATGAAATCTAAATCAATTATAATTTAAGGAATAATGGTGAAATAGTAAACTAAAACTGGTAAAATTCAAAGGTAGAAAACTAGGGTGCCAAGGATCCACTTGTAGAGATCAGGGAGGTCTACGGTCGATTCACGAACTCAACTAGACTTCGAGTCTCATCTTTATCTAGTTGGAAGATATACCACTAAAGCACCATCTGAACTTCCTTTGATATAGTTTTCAAAAGATAAGACAGTTGTAAATTAGAATGGATTCCATCACAAAACCATGCCCAAGAGACAAAGCAAACAATAGAATTTAGCCAATCCACAACCAATCGAAGAGAGTTATAAACGTAGGGAAGGATTCCATCATCCATCCATGCCCATGAGACGATGGTGAACAACAAGATCCCTGCGATCATAACCTCCATACATGTATGAAAATACCAGAAGATATCGCCTATTATAATTTCAGTCACAACAAACTATTAAAAACTAAAGGCATTCCATATATCAAACTATAATCAAAGAAGGTTCATCAACATGAATCAAAATAATAGGAAACTACCCATCACGCTACAAGCTTCACCTCTTAGCCCTAGTTAAGAGGCTTAGCCAACCATAAGCTTAATTAACAAAAATCTCTTAAAAAAATATCAAAGAAAAGAAAGAAAAAGGAAAGAAAAGAAAAAATTAGAGCCTTCCTCTTGTGCTCATGTCCCCTCTTAGAAGGATCCTTTCCCCCTCTTTCTCCTCTTTCTTTTATAGATAATGTAGTCGGCTACGTGCATAGTCGGCTTGGAGAGTCAGTGCAAAACTTCAGTCAGTCGTTTTCTTTACGCAACATCAGATTTGGTAGTCTCTTTGCGCAACAAGAGAAAACTCTGGAATTCCTTCCCTTTTCTTGCATTCGTGGTTTCGAACAACGTCCCAACGGACGTTATTGACCCCTCTACTAGATAGACGGTCTGGATTTTCCAAATAGAGCTGTTTGGTGGGCCACAACTCTTTTAAACCGGATGGATTGCAGAAGTTGCCAATTTCCTTGCGGTTGCTGAAGTCGGTGGGGTCCACATTGGTCGTCCTTCTAGGGAATCACTCCCTTCTTCAGACATCTGCATCAACTCAGGATCACGGGACCAAGTTTGGTGTGAATCTGTGATTTGGATGGGCCACATCATCACTAGACGTAGCAGCGTTTTCTTTACTGCTGCAATCTTGAACATGTACATGGAACAATGAAAACTATTGGGTTTTTGTCGACACCCTCCTCTGAACACTCTGGATGGTTAAGATTATCCTTCTGGGTGATGAAGGTGGGCCACGCATCATCCCAGTGGAGCGCCTTGCGAACGGAAGAACAGAGGAGAGAGAGAAAGACTCTCCCACTTTAGAAAGTCAGTCAAACCGACTTTGACCAAGCGGTTTGGTCCAGTGCACATTGAGTGCACTTGTGCATTATGCTCTGGCACTGCCAGTTGGGTCCAAATGTGATGTTTATAAGAAATCCTCTCCATCCATCCATCTTTTTTTCCTTATATAAATGGTTGAGACCAAATTTGAAGCATATCCAAATCTCAGGTGGGCCCCAAATTAAAGATTTATGGGCTGATCTGTCTATTAGGTCACTTTCACAAGGATCCAGGAGCTAAAATTCGACCTGTACGGTTAATTTGTGGTCCTGATGCCATATATGAAGTTTCGGACATTTGCATTCTGGACATTTTTCAGGCCTGTTTGAAGTGAGTGGCTGGAATTTCTCTAATCTCTGGTGTGTAAATCCTTGATCTTAGTCCCATATTGTCCCGTCCAATGCCTTAGTGATGCGAGAGCATTAAATCCATGCTTTTAACATCCTTTCCAGTCCATGCTCCTAGATTCACCTTGCAGCACAAACACGATTAAAATAGGCCGTTAAACAGTATCATGTTCGTAAATCCAGGTAATAAATGAGGTCCAATATGCAATATTTGACCCTCAACACAAACCATTATAGATAATAATAATAAGAAACATTATGTACACCAATCCATTTAACATTCAATTCCAAATTAGTGTTTGGTTCTCTTTATTGGTTTACTTGATATCTCTTGTTGTTTCTTAGCGAAAATAGCATTAACTTCTTTCTTGTACTATGGACAGTCATATGCAATTGTCTTTCTAAATTTAGGAATTTCCTCCTACAGAAAAAGAATGAACTAATATTAAAACAAAAGATAAAACAATCAAGATTTAATGTAGATGAATAAATATATACTTACAGGTATAAAATCAATTGCATGCATGCTACTCAAGAAGTCTATGAATTTCAGCATAAATATGCCACAATCGTCGTAGTTTTGTTGCGCAGGCCCATCTTTCCTTTTCTATACCATTAAGGAACTGATATGTTGTGGGATTTAATATTTGAATGCATCGCATCATCTCCTAAAACGTAGATGTCCTGTATGTCTTAACAGTACCCCAAAAGTATTCCCTCACAGAATCATTCGAACACGCATTCTTCATGTTTCCAAGAATAGGATGAGCACAATATCCATGGATTGCATAGGGGAAGGTGTTAGGGACTTCATTGACCAACCCTTTGTGTCGATCTAACACTATAACGAGTCCTGGAAGAACCCCGATTGCTTTGGATAAATTCCCAAGGAACCACCTCCAAATACTATTGTTCTCAGATTCTTCGATCCCATATGCCACAGGGAGGATGTGATTATTTCCATCAAATGCAGTTGCCATGAAAAGAACACCTTTGTACCTTCTTTTTAAATGTGACGCATCAACACACAAAACCCTCCGAATATGCAAACGTAGGCTTCCGATGCACTGTCCAATTGCAATAAAGCATCTTTCAAAACTATTTGTTTCTTTATTCACCTGTAACTCCATCACAGTCCCTAAATTGACATTTCTTAGCTTCTGAAGATAGGTCAGAAGCTCATTATAAGAATCCTCGTAAGATCCCAAGACTTATTCCGTTACAATATATTTACCTTTCCATGCTTTCTTGTAGCTAATCTCAACCTCGTACATCTCACTCATTCAATATTGAATTTCTTTTGGCGTGCAAGTCAATCCCGAACTCATACAACTAGCGCCAAATTCACTACTTATCAAACTGGTGGCTTGATGATGATCTCTTCTCTTCCTCTTCAAGGTTACTATATAACATCCATCCTCTACGATCATTGACTCAAAGCGGCGTATCGCCTCAAATGACATGCTACATGTATGCTTCGAGTTGTAAATTTTTATCTAAAACATCCCTGTGCCATCCAATTTTGAAGTATGCATCCTCCAATTATAATTTTCTATAATACACCTAATCGTATATCTCAGCTTGTTAGACATCAAGACCTTATACTGGAAGTTGTGGTACATCGCATATTTACATATAAAACGTAGTAATCAACCTTTGTCCTTGAACACTTGTCTGACAGATATTTCGATTGGATCTTCCACCAATTCCTGACATCCTTGATGATTTGATTGACAAAAGCTTCATCAGATGGAGTGAAGACAGTATACAATGATTTAGGAATATCTTCATTCTCTTCATACACTGGTATGGGTAAATTTAAGTTTATAGGCTGTGGATTAACTTGCACGGATAGATCAAAAGATACATCATTGATGGATGGGATTTAGAGATTGCAGTGATCAGCTGTTCCTTGAAATTAATCGTTGAAGGGCCGCCTATATCGAAATCGTCGAGTCCTCGATCATTATATATATCATTATACTATATGGGATAAGTATATCACAATCATCATTCACTAGATCATGATGTGTATCGTTACATGAAGGGTCACGTGTATCGTAATCGTCAAGTCCTCGATCGTGATATCTATCATTACTTGAAGGGCTAGGTATATTGGAATCATCAACTATCTGATCATTGCTTGAAGGCTGAAGATCAAGAGACGATAGGTTCGAATGTCAAGTATAATGTATACTATTATCTTCAACATGAGGACAAAGCCTCACTTTCTCTACATACAATGGTATTTGTGTTAGAAGTATCTGCCTACAGAATAACATATATGCTTCGAGATCTTCATCGTCTTTGATTCTATGTGGACTTCATAATCTGATGCATTTTATCTAGGAGTTGTCGACATATGATATCATCACTCACAACAAATCCTTTTGAGTCTCCACCATCGTAAGTAAACATTCCCTTGTCATATATACTCTCTCCATCGTAATAACATAATACAAGCCTACGACCCATACCCTTATAATATTGGTTAATTTACGAAAAAATTGAATGGATACAGCTTATCAGAAATGAAGGATCCTGGATGTCATCTGTAAAGTGTCGTGGTTATCATCAACTATGGATCGTGGTTATCATCCACAATGGGTCTTGGTTGATGACCATGGCCCACTGTGGATGACAACCACGATCCACTCGAAGGGTCATGGTTATAACGAAGAATGGGTCATGGTTAGTGAAGCACGATCTATTGTGGATGACAACAAGGCAACAAAGACCAATTGTTCTTCATAACCACAACCACTATGGATGACAACCACGATCAACTCGAAGGGTCATGGTTATGATGAACAATGGGTCATGGTTGTCATCCATAATGGGTCGTGGTCCCTATATGAATGACAACATGACACATGAGAAGGGTCATGGTTGTTATGAACAATGGTTCGTGGTTAGGAACCACTGACCACTCTGTATGACAACCACTACCTGGTCATCGGATTGTGGTTCACATGCACATTAGATTGTGGTTGTCATCCACATTGGATCGTAGTTGGGAACTGCCACCCACTCTGTATGATAAACACGACCCGATTGTCGGATCGTGGTTCACATGCACATTGGATCATGGTTTTTATCCACATTGGATTGTGGTTGTCAACCAGGACCCAGTCTAGATGAAACCATGAGGCATTGGTCAAAAAGGCTTCAGTCCACGTCACATTCTCGGGATTGTTCAAAACAGGTAACTTCTTCCACACTCTGAAACTGTACAACTACTGATCCAAGGACAAGAGACATTTTCATTCGGAAACATTTTATAAAGGTTGTCAAAAGGTCACCCTCGGAATATTTGAGATGTAGGACCATGAATCGAGGCTAGTACGAAGGGTAGTGGTTATGAAGAGCAAATCCTGGTTGTCATGGAAAATGAGTCGTGGTTCAAATGTACAATGGATCGTGGTTGTCATATACCTTGGGTCGTGGTTATGATGAACAATGGATTGTTGTTGTATCCAGTGTGGATCATGGTTGTCAACCACGATCCATATGCCAAGACAACCACAACTCATATAACATGACAACCATGACCCATATAGCATGATAACCACGACTCGTGTAACATGCAAACCACAACCCATATAACATGACAACCACGATCCATAACAACTAGAAGCCACGAACCATATACCATGACAACCATGACCCATATAACATGACAACCACAATACAAAGTTATGGTCCAAACGAGTTAGGCCTTACATGGGGCAATGAAGAGCACGATCCTTATAACATGACGACAATGATCCATATAGCACGACAACCACGACACATATAGGATGATAACCATGACCTATGTAACATGAAAACCACGACCCACATAGCATGACAGCCACGACCCATGGCAACTGCCAACCACGACACATGACCCATGTAACATGACAACGTTGAGCCTTGCACAGGGCAATGAAAGGCCTAATCCTTCTAACATGATGACCATGACCCATATAACATGACGATTTAGGCCTTACATAGGGCAATGAAAGGCCCAATCCTTATATCATGATGATTACGATCCATATGCCATGACAACCATGACCCATAAACATGACAACCATGACCCATGACAACTGACAACCACAACACGTGTAACATGCAAACCACGACCCATATAACATGACAACCATGACTCGTGTAACATGGAAGCCACGATCCATATACCGTGACAACCACGATCCCTAACAACTGGAAGCCACGATCCATATGGCGTGACAACCACGACCCATGTAATATAACAACCATGATACAAAGTTATAGGCCAAACGAGTTGGGCCTTGCACAGGGTAGTGAAAGGCACGATCTGACCCATATAGCATAACAACCACGACCCATAGCATCTGCCAAACATGACCCATAACATCTTCCAACCACGATCCATGTAACATGATAGCCACGACTCATGTGCATGTGAAAAGAACGATATAACATGACAACCACAATCCAATGTGCATGTGAACCACGACCCTTCGTCTGGGTCGTGGTTTGATAACGTGAAGGATCGTGGTTATCATTGTCACTGGTCAAGGTTTAATTTCTTGGAGGGTGGAAAGTTTCAAAACGTGAAGTCATGGTTTTCTAAGCTCCCTTCATGTGACAACCAAAACCCTCTCCTTCTCCACTCTGATCTTCCTTAACCTTATCAAATGTGTAGAATAAAATACTAACCTCATAATGGAAGAGGCTTTTAGATGAGAGAAACGACAAAGAGAAATAATATCCCTCTTTAGCAGTTGGTCCTTGGATCTTCACTTTTCTCGTAAAATGAAAGAAGAAGAAGAAGGTTTGTAAAAGGTGAATAAAGGCGACATTTGGCCCTTCCCAAGCTCATAAATGCTTCCGTCCACATCACACTTTCTCAGGGTTAAAACAAAAGGTAACTTCTTATTCACTCCAGGACTGTACGACTTCTGAACCAAGGATAAGGGCATTTTTGTTCGAAACAATTTCTAAAAGTTGTCAGAAGGCCACTCTTGGGATATCTGAAAGGTAGTATCTCTCCAGGTAATTTGACCAAACTTCGAGGTCAATATGGTCAGTTTCGCAAAAAGATATGAAAGTAAATGTTACTAATGATAGTGAAGCCATGAAAGTCTCATTTCATACTTAGTTACTTAGTTTTTCATCATGTTACTCTATTATTATATGGGAATCTGCCTCCAAACGTGGTGCATTTCCATGATAATCCATTGGCTATTGATAAACAATAACTTTAATTAAACTATCCTAATGTCAGAAATTGATGACTTGTCTTTTATGGTCCATTTCTTCACAATAGCATGGAGTGTCAGGATGAATCCATATATGTTATTTTCTAGGTTATGGCCCATTTAACATTTGGGCATATGAACTACAGAGATTGTCAGAAAGAATATGCAATAGTGGTCCAAATTCAACTTTAAAAATACTTAAAGATTGATCATTGGGATCTTCTGATGTGGGATTTTTGGGAATGATGGACCCACAGTGGGAGGACGCATCAGATCAATGGTTTGGATTACTAGAAATGTAAGGCCCATATCCTAGACGGTACCATTCTGCAGGCTTCCGCGGTCCTTCCGGCTAAATTTCGGCAACCCTCAACCTATATTCGACGTTCGCGCGTGATCCTGAGTCGAGTCTTGTATACTGAAGTTGGCTTGACCTAAAACTTGTACCCTAGCAACCGTGTCTCGCCGCAGTTCTAATGCCGCGACTCGCACACCGATCCGATACCCGGGCCAGGAGATGTGGGTCCGCGTTCGTTTTGAAGAAACGCCATGTGTTGCAAATTTCAAGAGAATCTCTATAACATGTCACATCAAATCAAGTCAAGTACATCCTCCATACCTCAATTGCACCTCATTCTATCCCAAGTACAAGTCAAGTACAAGCAACCCATCTCTCCCATTCCCAAAGTCAACTCTCTCT
This sequence comes from Magnolia changhungtana, assembly GCA_030180095.1. Taxonomy (NCBI): domain Eukaryota; kingdom Viridiplantae; phylum Streptophyta; class Magnoliopsida; order Magnoliales; family Magnoliaceae; genus Magnolia; species Magnolia changhungtana. The sequence goes on along the minus strand of JASAUF010000674.1, from coordinate 2,068,925 downwards.
CTCTCTCTCTCTCTTTCTCTCCTCCCCCATTCCTTTCTTACAACTCCATCACTCATCACCCTTCATCCCATCCCTTTTCACCCATCACTTCTCTCTCTCCCTCTCATTTCTCTCTTCACTCCCAACCAACTAAAGCCCCAACGTATCAACTCCCCAAGCTTTCCCAAAAATAGGTGTGGCCTACTTTTGCACCCTCTCATCTCCCATCTTAACCATTCATTCTCCATCAACCTCCATCAAAATTGAAGGTAAGGAGCATAGGAGTCCAAGGAGCAAAAGAAGGAGGCTGATTAGTAGGTGATCTACCATTGATTTCGATTTCTAAGGGCCCACTTATTGTATGACCCACTTGATGTATGCATTGTATAAGGGAGGGGCCCATAGTGGCGAGGTCCCTCCATCTCACTGTTTCTCTCTCTCTCTCTCTCTCTCTCTCTCTCTCTCTCTCTCTCTCTCTCTCTCTCTCTCTCTCTCTTTCTCTCCCTCTTGTATGGATGGTGTGTGTGTGTTCCACCATGAAGTATTTCATCCATGCCGTTCATCGAGTGGGCCCACATGCCAGTCCATTTGGATAGGCCTGAATTGAAGAAAGACACAAGTATTAGTTTGATCTGAGGCTTATGTGGGCCACTCGTGTGGACCCGCCATCATCATGTGATGATCCGCACCTTCCAGACCCTCAGACGGTGGGACGTTTGTAATGGATGGGTTGGATTCCACACCGTCTAGACGTTCAGGGTTTGGATGGTGGAATCTGTGTATATTATATATATATATATATATATATATATATATATATATATATATATATATATATATATATATATATATATATATATATATCTTATATATTTAATGTTATATACATATTATATATGTCATATATATAATATAATATATTATATTATATAGAATTTAGGTGGGCCACTCCCTCGTGGGACCCACCTCTAACTCACGTATATGCACCGTCTAGATGGATCTGGACGGTGCATCTAGTGGCAACCCCCCTATATATACAATACATATGTATATTTAATATATATATATATATATATATATATATTATATATATATATATATATATATTATATATATATATATCTGTGGGTCCCACGTGGGAGCCACCTTAGTTACTAGCTGGCAGCCAGCGTACCTATTGCAGCTGTGCTAACGTTAGCTGCAACCGTGAGGTGAAATCCTCACCGTCCACCTACCTGGCGTGCCAAGCTCTGCCCCACCATGATGCACGTGTTGTATCCCAACCGTCCACCTACTTGGCGTGCCAGGGACGGCCCCACTATGATGGATGTTTTCCATCCAACCGTTCATTCATTTGGTGGGCAGCCACATGTGTGGACCCCGCAATGATGTATGTGCTTTATCCATGCCAAAATTAATGGGTCCCATGATGTCAACAGTCCTGTGGGGCCCGCTGCTGTACATGATGCACCTAAACCATCCATCCATTTGGCAAGACCATCTCAAGGCTTGAGAATAAAAATAAGACATATCCAATATAATGTGGACCACACTACAGAAACAGTGGGATTAAATATCTACTATTGCAACCCTTGGGTCACAGAAGTTTTGGGCCAATATGATATTTGTTTTTCCTCTGAGATTAGGTCTTTGTGACCTTATGAATAGACTGGATGCGGGATAAGACACTATGGTGGACCTGGTGGAAATTTAACTGTGGAAATCATTATCACCACTGCTATTTGTGGTATGGTCTAGATGATCTTTTGACCTGATTCATTGTTTGGATAATGCTCTAAAATGATTGTTATAGACGAATGAATGGTGCGAACCAAGTAGTGTGGCCCACTTATTGGATTTGAGAGGCCCAATATGACGTATTCGGGGCCCATGGGTTGAGGGCCATTGTGATGTATTTGGAGCCCATGGGTAGAGGCCCATAGTGATGTGTATCCGCCCTATTTGATTCAGCCCATTTGATCTGCCCAATTGACTGGGACCATTTGTACCGACCAATTGATTCGGCCCATTTATACCGGCCCATTTGGTTCAACCCATTCTATCGGCCCATTTGATTCGACCCATTTGATATAATTGAGGCACATGATGATGTATATTAGGCCCTTGAGCTAGGCCGTGGGCCCCAATCCGATTGGCCCTATAAGCATCTTTCCTTGGGAGCAATGTTGGTTAAAGGTCCACATTGATGGGCAATGATGGTTAGACATCCACATTGTAACCTTCCCTTAGGCCATGTTAGACCCATCCTCATCATTCTCTAGTGGGTTAAACCAAACTCTTTGGCGCCATTGATTTTAATTGATCCATTATCGGCCGTCCATCTATGGACCTCGCCTTGCGTCGAGGTCAATTATTTATGCCGATTATTGGTGTCGATTGCCAATACCGGCTACCGTTACTGATTATGAGTTTGCGACAGCATAGCATTATGATACATGCCTATATGCATCATCTGTATGTTTGTTATCAGATGTGATTGGCCATTTTATATGTCATAGTGCAGGTGGTTTATAGGACTCCTTAATAGGCAGAGTTATCCCACATGAGTGCACGGTATGCGCAGGATTGATGCATGATTGGGCTGTGTGATACATGCACTTTGTATTTGTGTGATTGTGATTACTGTATGCCATAGTGACATCAGGGCAGTAGCCTCCACAGGCACATCGTGGATGGTCGGATTGGATACTGAAAATACTGTTTCTAGCATCGGGACGCCATAGATGTCCCTGAGTGAAAATCTTTAAACCCGATGCTACCAGAGGATGACTCTAACGTCAAGACCGAGTGGATACATGAGTGCACGAGGGCCGTTTACCAGTAGGTCGCGTCTCCCACTGTCTCGTGGTCGGTTGGAAAGGGGTGTGACCTTACCCGCCTGAGCGAGGGGGTAATTTTTAGGTTGAGTTTGACTAGCTTCAGGAATAAGTCCACTATCGACGAGCCGGGCCCGATATTGGCATGTGGATAGTGAGGTCTCTTCTACTCACCTAATTGTGCGCTTGGATAGGGGTAGCAAGTTGGCATAGAGTGTACTAGACCCCGGTAATTATCCAAAGTGAGAACTATACAATTATTTGATGTTCCGGCGATGAATTACATTGACATATGGATTCGGATGAGGACTGGTGTTCTTGAGTTACATCTTGCATTGCATGGCCTTGGTATGGCCAACATCATTCACTCCTTACATCGTATGGTCTTGATATGGCTGATAGCACTCATGCCTTGCATCGCATAGCCTTGGTATGACTGATGATATTCATGGACTTATCGGTGTTTGCGCTTTCCTTTGATATTACAAACTTGCATTTCTATCATATGCACACACTTTCACCACCCTCTAAGCTTTCTATAAGCTTATGCACGATCGTTGCATATAGGTGAAGCTAGGCAGTGGCAGTTCAGGAGCAGGAGCCTGCTGCAGAGTTTTCAGAGTTTTGGCTTTATTATCTTGTATTTCCCTTCATACGTATTGTACCTTAAAGTTTTTTTATCATAGTGGATTTTTATGATGGTATTCTTGTGGTTATTGTTCGTAGGTTATGCTTATGTTTATGCTCATTACGAATTAAATTGATGTTGAAAATCCTCCTTGTAGGATCCCAGGATCGGAACCTAGTGTATGGGTGGCGGGAGCCAAGAATGGGGTACTATGAAAGTTGTCAGCGCCAGATTCGGTGATCAGGAATTTTGTGAGCCCAGTTTCTGAGTTTGGGGCATGACAGAGTTGGTATCAGAGCAAAACTTGGGAGCAACCTAGAACAACATCACGTATCTATTATGAGTTTACATCAATTAGGTTCCGAGTGCGTAACCTTCCGATTTAGTCCCCTAACGTGCCTTCGAGAGTTTTGAAGGATTGATAAGTGCCTTTGTTCTTTCCTATAGGATATGCCGCTCAGGAGAGTGATCCGAGCGACTCCCGCTCCACCACCTAAGACTCCGACTTTACCACCTACGACTCCCGCTTTACCACCAGAGATCCTTGATCCTCAGCTTGAGGATGTCATTCCTCCACCTGAGACCAGTGCAGATCTGACCGTACTCGTGAGTGCCTCCCAATTACAGTAAATATTACAGGCTGTGACGACTGTGCTTCTGGGACAGGGCAGACACCCAGTTATTTTGCCAGCCTAGGCAGAGTAGGAGCGTGCGAGCACCCTTCTTCAAGAGTTCAGACAGTTCGATCCTCCATGTTTCCAAGGCAAGCCAGATCTGAAAGCAACTGAGAGGTGGCGCTCCGATGTGGAGAAAATTTTTGATACTATGGCATGTACAACCCAGCAGCGAGTCCGGTTGGCGGTATTTCTTCTCCAGGTGAGGCCGAACACTGGTGGACCTCTGTTACCCGTGTTGTAGGGCCCGACTTCGTCTGGACATGGGATGATTTTATAGATCGATTCAAGCAGTAGTACTTCCTCGACCACATTCGTCGTCAGCGAGCATTGGAGTTCAAGACCTTGGTGCAGGGGGACATGTCCGTGGCGCAGTAAGCGGCCCGTTTTATGGCGCTATCGAGGTTTGCACCGTGTTGGTCAATGACAAGGGGTGGAAGGCCTGCTGTTTCGAGAACGGCATACGTTACGGTCTTCGAGGCCATGCTATTGGGCATGAGCTCCTGACCTTTTAGGCGGTAGTACGGAGGGCTTAGATTTATGAGACCGAGTGGGCCGACACACAAATTGATCGTGATCGGATGAGAAACTGGAAGAGGCAAGTCCTCTCCAGTAGCTCCCAACAACATCAACAACCACAGAGATAAAGGAGCCGCCCATCCACCAGAGCACCAGTAACACCATCGGCACCTCCAGCGACACTACCTTAGGGGCAGCTTTCTTATACCTGTTATAGATGTGGTGGGATAGGACACCGTAGGTGAGAGTGTCCACGACCTCAATAGTAGCAGCTAAGAGCACCGTAGTAGCCTCTGTAGCAGTTGAGAGCACTGCAAGGGCCTTCGCAGCAGTAACGACAGCAGATCCCACCACCGAAGCCCCCTCAGCAGCAGCATCAGCACCAGCCTTTGAGACCTCAGCAACAGAAGCAATGGTTTTGAGCGCCTTAGCGACATCAGTAGTAGCAGCATCCTCAGAGGGGACAGGCATCACCCCAGCCAGCTCAAGGTAGGTTCTACGCGGCTCAGCAGACCTGCAAACCTCCGGAGGAGTCGTTGGGGTATACTTCCAGTCTCTGCATGCATCGCTCGATTTTTATTTAATTTCAGTGCTTCGCACTTGTTTATGTCCCAGGGATTCTACCATTTGACTGGATTGCCGACAGAGTCTGCTCGAGAGGGGTTTACCGTATCAACGCTCTTGGGGAAGACTACAGTGTTAGGCCGCTTCTATTCGTCTTGCCCCGTGTTAGTGGGATAAATTTTCTTGCCTGCCGACTTGTACGTGCTGCCGATGCCGGATTTCGACGTTATCTTAGGCGTGGATTGGCTTGCCGAGTACCATGCCATCTTGGACTACTCTGTGAGGACAGTCACATTCTTTATACCAGGCTTGCCGCAGTTTTAGTTCGTTGCAAAGCCCCGAGGAGAGCCTTTGTCTTGCTTGATGTTCTGTGCCGTTGAGGAGTCTATTGCCGCGATTAGTTGCCAATTGTCTGTAATTTTCTCGACGTGTTCCAGGAGTTTCTGGAATTACCATCGCTCCGTCATATTGAGTTTTGGATCGATCTTATGCCCATTACCGCGCCTATCTCGAAAACTCTATACCATATGGCACCGATGGAGTTGCAAGAGCTTAGCGGTAGTTAGACGAGTTGCAAGAGTTGGCATTCATCCGTTCGAGCAGTTCTCCATGGGGAGCACTGGTACACTTCGTTAGGAAGAAGGATGGGTCATTTAGGCTCTACGTGGATTATCGCAAGCTCAACCGGGTCACGATTAAGAACAAGTACTCACTCCTGAGGATAGATGATTTATTTGATCAGCTGCAGGGTGCACAGTTCTTTTTGAAGATTGACCTACGTTCCAAATATCATCAGATTTGGGTCCGAGAGGAGGATGTCCCGAAGACGGCTTTTAGGATGCGTTATGGTCATTTTGAGTTTCAAGTCATGTCCTTTGGACTGACCAATGCACCCATGGTCTTCATGGAGTTGAAGAACGAGGTCTTCCATCCGTATCTTGATCAGTTTGTCGTGGTATTCATCGATGACATTCTGATATATTCGAGGACCCATGAGGAGCATATGCAGCATCTGAAGATCATTTTGCAGACCCTCTGTGCCCACTAGTTATATGCAAAGCTAGAGAAGTGCGAGTTTTGGTAGGAGGAGGTGAATTTCCTCGGTCATGTGGTGACGAGGGAGGGTGTCGCGGTGGACCCCTCGAAGGTTGAGGCAGTGCATCAATGGGGCCAGCCCACGACTACGTCCAAGATCTGTAGTTTTCTTGGTTTGGCTGGCTATTATCGGCGTTTCATTAAGGGCTTCTCCCATATCGTAGTCCCGTTGACTAGGTTGACTCGAAAGGGCACAGATTTTGTTTAGATTGACACATGTGAGCGAACATTTATAGAGCTGAAGGACCGCCTCACGTCAGCTCTTGTCCTCACTCTTCCCTCTGGGAGTAATGGATTTGTTGTATTTACTGATGCCTCACATATTGGTTTAGGTGCTGTCCTGATGCAGCACGACATGCTTGTAGCCTTCGCGTCTCGTCACTTCAAAGTTCATGAGCTAAACTATCTCATGCATGATTTGGAGCTGGTAGCAGTCATCTTCGCACTGAAGGTATGGAGACACTATCTCTATGTGGTCAGGTTCGAGCTCTTTTCTGACCACAAGAGCTTAAAGTACCTATTCTCTCAGTCTGAACTGAACATGAGGCAAAGACGTTGGATAGAGCTCCAGAAGGACTATGATTTCGACCTCCAGTACCACCTAGGCAAGACGAACGTGGTGGCGGATGCCCTTAGCCGTCAGCCACGACTCCTGGTGGCACACATGATGATTCAAGAGTGAAGGATGCTCGAAGATATAGTAGAGTATGACTTCGAGTTTGGTCTACAGTCTTCTATCGTTCAGTTATCGAGCCTGTCAATTCAACCCTCTCTTATCGCAAGGGTGATTGAGGCTCAACAGACAGACGAGTCGTTACAGGATTACCAAACAGAGGCAGCATCTGAGAGTCAGACAGATTGTCAGATAGACTCTGATATTGGACTTCGCTTCAGAGGCCGACTGTGTGTCCCGAATATTCCCGAGTTGCGTAGAGATCTTATGACCGAGGCACATCGATCGTGGTTTTCTATCCACCCTGGCTCGATGAAGATGTATCATGATATAAGGAGACAGTATTTTAGGCAGGGATGAAGTGCTAGATGACAGTTTGTAGCCAAGTGTGATACATGCCAACGTGTCAAGGCCGATCATCAGAGACCCCCTGGTCCATTGCAGCCATTAATCATCCTGATGTGGAAGTGGGAACACATATCTACCGATTTTATCATGGGTTTGCCAAGGACTCAGTGCTGTCATGACGCCATCTGGGTTGTCGTCGATCACCTGACGAAGTCGGCACATTTTCTTACGATTCGTGAGACTTGGCATGCGGACCGGCTCACCGAGCTATTTGTTGATGAGATCGTGAGACTGCACGGTGTTCCTGTTTCGATCGTTTCAGACCGAGACCCAAAGTTCACATCTCAGTTTTTGGGGAGCTTTCAGAAAGTGATGGACACTGATTTACAGCTCAGCACCGCGTATCATCTGTAGACTGATGGCCAGACCGAGAGGGTCAATGTAATTCCCTGAAAATCGGGGGTCGAGCATAAACTCAACTCTCGAGTTCCAGAACATCACTTATGCAACAAAATAAATGATGATTGAATGTTGACTGTATTCGTGCATTGAACATGAGTGAGATTAAGCCAAAACAACATATCATACTCCAAAGACAGTTAAATTGCAAGCGGAAGACTATGATAGACATATAAAATATATAAACTATGATGAGTCTCCAGAGTGTGATGATGTTACCAGGTTAATTAATTACAAGTACAATTCTAAAATATAACTAATGTGAGGATATGTAATGTCTTCCATACCAAGTACCATAGCCCCGTCAATACAATATCAGGTCTTCATAGACCTGCCAGAGAGATACAGATAGGAGAACTCCTCCTCATCACCATAGAAGTAGTCCGGTTCTGCTTCATAAGCATTGCCATCACCTGAAACTCAACAAATCTGGTTGGTGTGTACAACACCGTCCTGTAACGTGGGAGTGAGTGATTAACTCAGTGGAACAGTAAAGCATAGGTTAACATGTTATCAACTCACAAGCAGTAATGATAAAGCAGTATAATCAAACAATGCTAAGTACTCTTATTAATGCAAGTATGAAATGACATGATGAATGCCCTTGCCAAACCACCCTCATGTGACATCATCTTACGTTCGCGAATGCGTCCATCCCTCAGTGCTCCACATCTACCAGGCACATGCAGTGCGATGATGAGCATGATTACCGAGTAATTATTAGTTCATTTCAAATAGCAGTATTGGGAAACTAAGGTACCTCCCTTGTATCATTCCCAAACATGATCCATTCTAAGGTCGTCAGTCCTAGTTAATCTCATACGATACTATGGTTTGAGAGGCGTAGCGAAGGCATCACAAAGGGCTCGTCACCCGTCAGCACGAATATAGATCTCACCGTATGCGGCTCAATTGCTGACCGTCAGCTCGAGTACAGGTCTCACCGTACTCGGCTCAATCACTAGCCGTCAGCTCGAGTACAGGTCTCACCGTACCCGGCTCAACTCATACTCTAGTTCTGTGAAAGACTCGTCGCCAATCACGAGACCTTAGAGTATACTCGAAGATACTACAGAGGGACTCGTCGCCCGTCGGCACGAGTACGGGTCTCCACCGCACTCGGCTCTCGCCGTCTAGTAGTATCGACAAATTCGAATACGATTTCCCATACCACCGTATTCGGCTCACGAGTTTGAGTTGCTCAATAGTTACTATGGGGAGGCACATGGCCCCAGCATAGGCCGACAGCTCGGCCACGGTGTCCCATACCACCATGTCCGGCTTATGAGTCTTAGCGGATCGAGGTACCATGGTTAATGGGATTGCCACTGGTAAGTTTGGTACCCTAGGTTCAAGCAGTAGCATCCAAACATGGTGAACATACATTAGACAGATCGGGTTACTTGACGAGCTTGGCTAGCTCGAGCGCACAACAAGTTGAACGACATGAAATGCATAAGCACTTCGCGTGGCCAACCACTATCGCCAACCGAAGTACGACTCGGGTTCGTCGAACACATCTCACGTGGCAAATGAATCACAGCAACGAATTCACCTGCAGTACCGATTGTCTGGACTACAATTATAGCCCCAAACATGATAACTTGCAGATAGATAAAGCAGTAATGGATCAAGATTCAACTCATACAATCAAGGTATGGTATTATCCGTTTAGGGCTGTCAGGGCTGTTGCACGCACTCGTTGCTCCGCTCCCCCATCACCTATGACGGATCATACAACGTAAATATAAATTTAAATATATGCATTACATAGTTATAATCATAAAGCAGTTGAGCATGTTATGAATCACAACACAAGCATGAGTTTATACATGTTCAATTCCTAATCACACAACAATCCAAGGAGATCATACACATAGTTAAAAGAGGTTGAGAATCATATCTCAACACCCTTATACATTACAATTTGCTAACTACTACTCATTCAGACATTTCAAGAAACACTTAAACAAACATACATCAACATACATGACACATGTCGATCACATAGGCATTAGGCCAAATCCTTTCACTAGGGAGTTGCCCCAATCATAACACGCGTACACCCATGACGGATAGTCATGGCAAAGGAATCCAAGTTCCATATTCATTCACCATTTCCGCAAACACTTGGGCCACACATTTTAGCATATATAGTGTATATTGGCCGTGGCGTGATTTAGGAAAAATCCTTTCGTCAAAAAGGTATCGCCAATACAACAATCATGAATCCATGACAATTAGTCATGGCGAGCACGAATGAGAATTCTATACTCATTCAGTCATTTTCACAAACACTTAGAATACACTATTACAACATACATGGTGTATGTTAGCAAAACATGTATTAGGGCTATCCTTTAGCCAAGTGAGTATTTTATCCATGTATAATATATTACTACAGCAAATAATCATGATAAATACATCTCCAAAATTTATACGTATACAGTATTTTCTAAAATATGCATTTTCAACATACATAGAGTATACAAGGAAACATGTACTACGGCGATTCCTTTCGCCAAATAAGTAATTTATCCATATATTATATAATCATACGACAAATAATCATGGCAAACACATTTCCAAAATATACATGTATACGGCACTCCTTACAATACAATATTTCTACATACATAGTGTATATTGGTAAAACATGTATATCGGTGAATCCTTTCGCCATATAAGTATTTTATCCATATATCGTATATCCATACAACAAATAAACATGTCAAACACATTTTTAAAAAAAATACGTATACGGTATTTTATACGAATACCTAGAGTATGTGAAATTCCATATTCTTCAATTTTATTCGAAACAGAAAACGGAAAGCACTTTGTACATGTGCAATTGCATGCAGATCATGAATCTATCATTATCTGACATTGAAAGCGTTGAAAACCATAACCTATACACCTAAAGTCCGCACCTTTTGTCGTAGAATCGCAACGGAATCGATAGGTTTGTCTAGCTTCCGTATACGGCAACTAGGCAACCTAGAGAAGGTAATAGGTTAGCTATTTCATAACCTACAACAATCAAATCCCCCAAACAGGTTAGGGTTAGGGTTTATTACCTAGAAATGACGCCGGAATCGCCGGAAAAGCGGCAAGAATGAGGTGGTTAAGCACCGATAGCAGCAGGGTAGAGCGGCGGGGAGATCTTCCCACAACTCCCACACATTCTCCTTCTTTTCCCTCTCTCAAATCCCAAATTCGTATGGCTGCCATGAGAGAGGGTTTAAGGTCCTTATATAGTCTCAAAACTCACCGAAATAGACTCCTGTTCAAGGGGTACGACTATTATAGGTATTTCGGCACTTTTCCAGCTCAAAAGAGGGTTTTTGGTGGCCCTCCTCGAGCCAAACGTCAGGCTTAAGCTCTCAACACATGGATCTACGTGGGATTATGCTTTCGACTCGATCGGATTCCCAGATCGCACGTGGTGGACCATTTTCAGTTCGACGGTCGGTGGGCCACGATCCGAAATTCCAAGTACATGTAAATGTTCCTGAAATTTTTCCTGATTCGAGGGTGTAATCTGGTCTGATTCTGACAGTCTGGTTGATTAATATTGATCCGCAAGCGAATGGTGGCAGATCACTATTCCAGATATTTATTTTGTAAAGGAAAGAGTGATTTTCACACTCCCTCGCTCCGGACTCAAGCGAATGGCCGTGGGACATCGACTGGACCTGATTTCCGAGGTGGTTGTCAAGCCTAGTGAGGCAGTCCTAGTTCCTTAACTTCGTGTTAATCGGACTTTCGATGTGCGGTCTAGACCTAATACGAAGTTTCGAGATGCTCCCATGAGCAGCCGGGTAATGAGATTGATCCTAAGTTTTAGGGTAACCTAGCGTCAATGATTTTACAAGTTTTGAATCTTGCAGATCGTATTTAAAGCGATTGGTGCTAATTTCACAGGCACTCTAGTTTAACACTAGCTAAATCTCACTTAATTTCTAAAGGGTTTAGTACTGTAAGATTTCTGTCTGAGGTGGTATTTAGTCCTTTGCAGTTTGTATCTAAAGTGATCCAAGTTATACTACTTAGCTAGTTTAAGATAGTGTCTAGGGCGAAAGTGCTTTGAAAAATTGAAAGAACAAGGTAGTGAAGGGTGGGATTTGTGAAGGAAATGGGTTAAGGAGCGATTTTAGACTGTGGGATTCAGTTCTGACAAGTTAATAAAGTGTTAGGATCGACCCATTGCTTAAGGACGTCTAATTCCAGGTTGGCAAAAATCCGGGGTGTTACAATCTACCCCCCTTAAAACAAAATTTCGTCCCCGAACTTGGCTAAGGGTAATAAGAGAAGATTTCTATTATTTTATTTGCCTAAGACTTATTGGTTCCAAGTTTCTACACGTGGTAGGGTTTGTACTAGCTGGTTCATTTTAGTCTACCCCCCTTAAAACTTATTTCTTTATCCATTTCTCATACCCTGATGGTTTGCTACAATTTATTTCTTTACCTATTTGGAGTCTTGACGATAATTCCCACCAATTTAGAGTAAGATAGTTGTTTTCATTGTTTGACCAACACGGAGAGACGTTTATGGTGGGCTTAATCCCGATACATCGATCATCTACCGGGCCAGGGTAAAAAGCTCATCGTATCCCTTCCGAATCCTGGTGGATCCTGGTCTTCTGCTCAGCCAAGCAGTGAGTCCATTGATAGTCACCCAGGATTGAGAATTGGGTCTAGCCGCGAATGTTTCGCAATTGTATATTTCAATAACTCCGTAGTCCGATCACTCTAGAAATGTAGGGAGTGTCCATCATTGAAAAGCTCAAATGGTCTATGTCTAAGGTTACCCTTTAAGTCTTAGTCTAAGAGAGTCTTTATTATTATCTACGTCCAAGGAAATGGTGAATCAAATCTTACTAGATGATTTTAAAATGATTTCTCATAGTAGAACTTGCTAGGGCTTCTATAATGTTTGCATTCAATGAGCACAGTTTCGATCCTGGGCCAGTGGGGTAGGGTCCACCACGCTTTCGCTGTGTCACCCAGATCAAAGAGATGCAATAGGTGACCTAACCAGATTGGGCTCATAATGTTCTACCCCCCTTAAAAATTTTATTTTCACCCTTAAGGCTTAAGATTTATGTCCTGCTCCGTACATCGGAACAAGGTGTAATTGATAACCTATCCTTGACATGAAATGAGATGCGGTCTCCCACTAAATCAGTTTTGGTACTAGGATTATAGAAAGGGGCTATCACGAATGGGTGTGAGTTTGAGGCAAGATGCCTAATTCTACTAAGGAGCTTTGTCACGGTCCAGATTGATCCTATTTATTCATGCCTAGCTTAATAGGCAGGCTATCTTTTTACGTTCATAAGCACAGTATGTATGCCGACATGGCATGTGATTTGGGACCTAATTCTTAACTGTCTATTGCTCACTTGGGCAATTCCTTAAGCCTAAAAAGGAATATTTCTATTGGCTATATATTTTTACACTTCTCAAAGACAAAGTTATAAACTTTTGGTTGTAAGTGGTCAAGCCAACACGGAAGGAAAGTTGTATAGTGGGTCAGAATCGGATACATGGACCTTCTGCCTCGCGAAGACAGAAAATTGTCGTATCAGTTCTTAATCCTCGTTGATCCTGACCTTCTGCTTGATCAGAGCATAGAGTTCATTGGTCACCACTAGGATTGAGAATTCGATTCAAACCGCGAATACCTCGCTTATAGGTAGTGTCTCTGCTCTGTGTTCCTGATTGTACTAAGTCCTTGAGAAGGCAATTCTAAGGGTTATGTTGATTTGACCTAACATTAAATCCAAGGGATCTATAAGTTTTCTCTGGGTATAATCTAAAGTCTATTCTTATACACTAGCTGATTTCAGATAACCCCTTATACAAGAAATTATTTAACGCGTAGGGTCAAACGTTGTCTAAATGGAATTGAGTTGTCTATACTTGACGCTTGAGCATTTCACACATGCTCACACCAGCTAAGAGGGTCTTAGGATTCACATTATTAACTCGTTGGATTTCCTATACAGTTAGGTCCGTCGAAAACTAGGAGTACCGCCCTAGGTCCAAAACTCTAAGGGTCATTAAATGGGATTATAGGCTGCTAATCCTACCTCGGGATTGGGAGTGGCTTGCTTGGTAGGAGGGTGGGAGGGGATTAAAACTAATGGTATAGGCTTTGGAAAATGAGCCTTATGTCGGAAAGTGTGAGATGGGATTTCCAAATCCCAGGATAATGAACTTCTAAGTGTTATTGGAAAGGAAATCTCGGAATTTACTCTTAATTGCGTACATTCTAAACATGGTGTCGGAAAACATGGGATACACCCAATCTAGGGACCATACCTACACATAGATTTATTATTACTTTTACAATTCCATCCACCTAATCCCACTTAATGTAGTTGATTGAACAGGGCCCTAAACGTCCTCGAATAAAGCCATGGAAAAATGAAGGAAAGGGAGAAAAGTGGGATCATTGGGTCTCCACGGATTGGAAGCTCAACAGTGTGCAGGGGCCCAAAAGAGAGGCGTTTACGAAGGAGAATGGAGAGAACAGGTGGGTGAGGAAGCTCCCACGAGTTTCGAGTTCCAATGGGCGTGTGGGGGTCCAAATGAGAGAAATGAAGAGGGAAAGGAGAGGAGGGGCTCATGATGCACGATGGAAGTGGGTACACTTGTGGTCGAAAACAGTAGAGAAGAGGATTGGAAAGGCGATTTGCGAGAGAGGGCAGCAATGCAAGAGGGAAAAACGGCTTGGGGAGGGCGTTTGTGAAGGAGGTGCGATTTTGGGTAATGAAAATAGGTCGGGAGTGGTACCAGGGGGTTTATAAAACCCCCAAAGTGAATTGGCCCAAGCGCCGGACCTAACCTAAGCCAAAAAGTGGTGAGGCCTCGCCGACCAACTTTCAGATTTTTGAAGGGTGGCCCCATGGACGTGTTCCCCAGGCCCCCTAGGCTCCAAAAAGTACTGGGTCCCACCTTAGATCCTTCCGGAAGTGCTCCGTTTGGCCCCCCCGATCCCGATTCACTCCATTTCGGGTATTTTCGGGACAATCAGACATATCTTGCAATCCGGAATGAGTTATCTAACATAAAATATATGAATTTGGGGTAGAACGAGCTAATGAAGCCAACCGACCCAGATATGCTAGGTTGCGCAGCCCAGAATTGCGAGAAAACCCTCCGATTGATGGTCATTTCCCCGTTTCAACTTCGTTTACTAAAAATAGTGGTTTTAGTTTAATTACTCTTCATCCATTGGGCTGTAGGAGTTGTGCCCAATGTGAAAAGAGCTTAGAATAATTAGGAGAACGGTTTGGTGAAGCCAAATAGGACACTTATTATTTTTGGCTGGAAACTTGTGCACTAGTAGACATTACGACCCTATAGTAAGTCGCGAATTCTAGGAGTTTTAGTTGTAGTTTGCTTCTGATTTCTTTTCCATTATTTGGTATTCCTATTTAAAGGGTTGTGAACTCATTTTCAATTATTTATTAATCAATTTTGAATTTATTAGAATTTATTTTTAGTTTCTGCTTTCTTTTCTCGCAGACTCGAGGAGTCTCTATGAGGAGTCCAGAGAAGCTCCGAGGATTCGGAATAGTTACATCATCACTCTTATTACCGATTTTCAACGGTCGGGGTGAGGTGGATTGTAATCTAGAATTATCTATAGACGGCCTAGGAATATTTTAAGGTCGACCCGTGTGACCATGGTTGAATACAGACTCGACTTCGGCGTTCGCTTTCAGTGAACTAGCCATTGGGCGGAACAGGGATGCCTAGGACTGTTTCTACATTCCGTCGCTCCCTCCTAAGTTAAAGTGCGTCAGAGTGCGTCGTGTGACCATAACCCAGGTCCGGTTTAATCCAAATCATGCTCTGATACCATCTTGTAACGCCCTGAAAATCGGGGGTCGAGCATAAACTCAACTCTCAAGTTCCAGAACATCACTTATGCAACAAAATAAATGATGATTGAATGTTGACTGTATTCGTGCATTGAACATGAGTGAGATTAAGCCAAAACAACATATCATACTCTAGAGACAGTTAAATTGCAAGCAGAAGACTATGATAGACATATAAAATATATAAACTATGATGAGTCTCCAGAGTGTGATGATGTTACCAGGTTAATTAATTACAAGTACAATTCTAAAATATACCTAATGTGAGGATATGTAATGTCCTCTATACTAAGTACCATAGCCCTGTCAATACAATATCAGGTCTTCATAGACCTGCCAGAGAGATACAGATAGGAGAACTCCTCATCACCATAGAAGTAGTCCGGTTCTGCTTCATAAGCATTGCCATCACCTGAAACTCAACAAATCTGGTTGGTGTGTACAACACCGTCCCGTAACGTGGGAGTGAGTGATCAACTTAGTGGAACAGTAAAGCATAGGTTAACATGTTATCAACTCAGTCAAGCAGTAATGATAAAGCAGTACAATCAAACAATGCTAAGTACTCTTATTAATGCAAGTATGAAATGACATAATGAATGCCCTTGCCAAACCACCCTCATGCGGCATCATCTTACGTTCACGAATGCGTCCATCCCTCAATGCTCCACATCTACCAGGCACATGCAGTGCGATGATGAGCATGATTACCGAGTAATTATTAGTTCATTTCAAACAGCAGTATTGGGAAACTAAGGTACCTCCCTTGTATCATTCCCAAACATGATCCATTCTAAGGTCGTCAGTCCTAGTTAATCTCATACGATATTATCGTTTGAGAGGCGTAGCGAAGGCATCACAAAGGGCTCGTCACCCATCAGCATGGATACAGATCTCACCGTATGCGGCTCAATTGCTGACCGTCAGCTCGAGTACAGGTCTCACCGTACTCGGCTCAATCACTAGCCGTCGGCTCAGTACGGGTCTCACCGTGCAGGCTCTAACTCATACTCTAGGATTCTTTGTGAAAGACTCGTCGCCAATCACGGACCTTAGAGTATACTCGAAGATACTACAGAGGACTCGTCGCCGCTCGTCAAAGACGAGTACGTGTCTCACCGTACTCGGCTCTCGCCGTAAGTATCGATAGCTCGAATACAGTGTCCTATACCACCGTATTCGGCTCACGAGTTTGGGTTGCTCAATGGTCACTACGTGGAGGCACATGGCCCCAGCATATGCCGACAGCTTGGCCACGGTGTCCCATACCACCATGTCCGGCTCATGAGGCTTAGCGGATCGAGGTACCATGGTTAACGGGATTGCCACTGGTAAGTTTGGTACCCTAGGTTCAAGCAGTAGCGTCCAAACATGGTGAACATACATTAGATAGATCGGGTTACTTGACGAGCTCGGCTAGCTCGAGCGCACAACAAGTTGAACTACATGAAATGCATAAGCACTTCGCGTAGCCAACCACTATCGCCAACCGAAGTACGACTCGGGTTCGTCGAACACATCTCATGTGGCAAATGAATCACAGCCACAAATTCAATTCTGGTACCGATTGTCTGGACTACAATTATAGCCCCAAACATGATAACTTGCAGATAGATAAAGCAGTAATGGATCAAGATTCAACTCATACAATCAAGGTATGGTATTATCCATTTAGGGCTGTCAGGGCTGTTGCACGCACTCGTTGCTCCGCTCCCCCATCACCCATGACGGATCATACAATGTAAATATAAATTTAAACATATGCATTATATAGTTATAATCATAAAGCAGTTGAGCATGTTATGAATCACAACACAAGCATGAGTTTATACATGTTCAATTCCTAATCACACAACAATCCAAGGAGATCATACACATAGTTAAAGAGGTTGAGAATCATATCTCAACACCCTTATACATTACAATTTGCTAACTACTACTCATTCAGACATTTCAAGAAACACTTAAACAAACATACATCAACATACATGACACATGTCGATCACATAGGCATTAGGCCAAATCCTTTCACTAGGGAGTTGCCCCAATCATAACACGCGTACACCCACAACGGATAGTCATGGCAAGCAGGAATCCAAGTTCCATATTCATTCAGTCATTTCCGCAAACACTTGGGCCACACATTTTAGCATATATAGTGTATATTGGCCGTGGCGTGATTTAGGGAAAATCCTTTCGTCAAAAGGGTATCGCCAATACAACAATCATGAATCCATGACAATTAGTCATGGCGAGCACGAATGAGAATTCTATACTCATTCAGTCATTTTCACAAACACTTAGAATACACTATTACAACATACATGGTGTATGTTAGCAAAACATGTATTAGGGCTATCCTTTAGCCAAGTGAGTATTTTATCCATGTATAATATATTACTACAGCAAATAATCATGATAAATACATCTCCAAAATTTATACGTATACAGTATTTTCTAAAATACGCATTTTCAACATACATAGAGTATACAAGCAAACATGTATTACGGCGATTCCTTTCGCCAAATAAGTAATTTATCCATATATTATATAATCATACGACAAATAATCTTGGCAAACACATTTCCAAAATATACATGTACACGGCACTCCTTACAATACAATATTTCTACATACATAGTGTATATTGGTAAAACATGTATTTCGGCGAATCCTTTCGCCATATAAGTATTTTATCCATATATCGTATATCCATACAACAAATAAACATGTCAAACACATTTCTAAAAAAAATACGTATACGGTATTTTATATGAATACCTAGAGTATGTGAAATTCCATATTCTTCAATTCTAATCGAAACAGAAAACGGAAAGCACTTTGTACATGTGCAATTGCATGCAGATCATGAATCTATCATTATCTGACATTGAAAGCGTTGAAAACCATAACCTATACACCTAAAGTCCGCACCTTTTGTCGTAGAATCGCAACAGAATCGATAGGTTTGTCTAGCTTCCGTATACGGCAACTAGGCAACCTAGAGAAGTTAATAGGTTAGCTATTTCATAACCTACAACAATCAAATCCCCCAAACAGGTTAGGGTTAGGGTTTATTACCTAGAAATGACGCCGGAATCGCTGGGAAAGTGGCAAGAATGAGGTGGTTAAGCACCGATAGCAGCAGGTAGAGCGGCGGGGAGATCTTCCCACAACTCCCACACATTCTCCTTCTTTTCCCTCTCTCAAATCCCAAATTCGTATGGCTGCCATGAGAGAGGGTTTAAGGTCCTTATATAGTCTCAAAACTCACCAAAATAGACTCCTGTTCAAGGTACGACTATTATAGGTATTTCGGCACTTTTCCAGGCTTAAAAGAGGGTTTCTGGTGGCCCTCCTCGAGCCAAACGTCAGGCTTAAGCTCTCAACACATGGATCTACGTGGGATTACGCTTTCGACTCGATCGGATTCCCAGATCGCACGTGGCGGACCATTTTCAGTTCGACGGTCGGTGGGCCACGATCCGAAATTCCAAGTACATGTAAATGTTCCTGAAATTTTTCCTGATCCGAGGGTGTAATCTGGTCTGATTCTGACGGTCTGGTTGCTTAATACTGATCCGCAAGCGAATGGTGCCAGATCACTATTCCAGATATTTATTTTGTAAAGGAAAGAGTGATTTTCACACTCCCTCGCTCCGGACTCAAGCGAATGGCCGTGGGACATCGACTGGACCTGATTTCCGAGGTGGTTGTCAAGCCCAGTGAGGCGGTCCTAGTTCCTTAACTTCGTGTTAATCGGACTTCCGATGTGCGGTCTAGACCTAATACGAAGTTTCGAGATGCTCCCGTGAGCAGCCGAGTAATGAGATTGATCCTAAGTTTTAGGGTAACCTAGCGTCATTGATTTTACAAGTTTTGAATCTTGCAGATCGTATTTAAAGCAATTGGTGCTAATTTCACAGGCACTCTAGTTTAACACTAGCTAAATCTCACTTAATTTCTAAAGGGTTTAGTCTTGTAAGATTTCTGTCTGAGGTGGTATTTAGTCCTTTGCAGTTTGTATCTAAAGTGATCCAAGTTATACTACTTAACTAGTTTAAGATAGTGTCTAGGGCGAAAGTGCTTTGAAAAATTGAAAGAACAAGGTAGTGAAGGGTGGGATTTGTGAAGGAAATGGGTTAAGGAGCGATTTTAGACTGTGGGATTCAGTTCTGACAAGTTAATAAAGTGTTAGGATCGACCCATTGCCTAAGGACGTCTAATTCTAGGTTGGCTAAAATCTGGGGTGTTACAGTCAACTAGATCCTTGAGGATATGCTTTGGGCCTGCGCGATTGATTTCGAGGGTAACTGAGATGAACATCTACGATTGGTTGAGTTCGCATACAATAACACTTATCAAGCGACCATTGGCATGACTCCTTTTGAGGCATTGTATGGCAGACCGTGCAGATCACTGAGTTGTTGGACCGAGGTTGGAGAGAGGTGTCTCCTAAGTCCCGAGCTTGTGCAGCAGATGTCAGAGGCTATCGATATCATCAGGTAGAGGATGCGCACAGTTCATAGCCTACAAAAGAGTTTTGTTGATCGTCGGCGTCGTCCCTTGGAATTTTATATTTGGAACAATGTATCTTAAGGCCTCGCCTATGAAGGGCATGGTTCGATTTGGAGTGAAGGGCAAGCTTGCCCCGAGATTCATAGGACCTTTCGAGATCACTGGGTGCATTGGTACCGTGGCGTATTAGCTTGCCTTGCCATCTTAGTTATCTGGCGTCCACAACATTTTTCATGTCTCTATATTGAGGAAGTGTGGGTCAGACATAGCTTCTGTTATTGATAGGCAGCCGTTTGAGGTTCGCGAGGACATTTCTTATATTGAGCAGTCAGTTCGTATCCTTGATCGAAAGGAGCAGGTCCTCTGGACCAAGGTTATCCCCTTGGTGAAGGTTCAGTGGGGTCACCATTTTATTGATGAGGGGTCTTGGGAGCGCGAGGCTGAGATTCGAGAGCGTTATCCCCATCTATTTGATGATTGATTATATGTTGTATCTTGTATACTACCTCTGATTATTATATGATAATGCCATGTTTTCTCTTCCTAATGAGTTATATCTAGTTGCGGTGATTGCCTAAATTTTGAGGATGAAATTTTTATTTGGAGGGGAAAGTTATAAGGCCCATATGTTAGACCATACTGTTCCGTAGGCTTCTACGGTCCTTTCAGCCAAATTTCAGCAACCCTCGACCTGTATCCGACGTTTGTGCGTGATCCTAAGCAGAGTCCTGTATACTGAAGTCAGCTCGACTCGAAACTTGTACCCTAGCGACCACGCCATCGCCGTGGTTTCAACGCCGCAACTCACGCATCGATCTGATACCCGGGCGAAGAGATGTGGGCCTGCGTTCGTTCTGAAGAAACGCCGCGTGTTGCGAATTCCGTGAGAATCTCTACAACATGTCACATTAAATCAAGTCAAGTACATCCTCCATACCTCAATGCCATCTCACCCTATCCCAAGTACAAGTCAAGTACAAGCAACCTATCTCTCCTATTCCCAAAGTCAACTCTCTCTCTCTCCACCCATCCCTTTCTTACAACATCATCACTCCACCCATCACCCATCATCTCATCCCTTTTCACCCATCACTTCTATCTCTCCCTCTCATTTCTCTCTTCACTCCCAAGCAACCCAAGCCCCAATGTATGAACTCCTCAAGCTTTCCCAAAAACATGTGTGGCCCACTTAACCATTCATTCTTCATCAACCTCCATCAAAATTGAAGGCAAGGAGTAAAAGAAAGAGGCTGATTGGTGGGTGATCTACCGTTGATTTCGATTTCTAAGGGCTCACTTATTGTAGGACCTACTTGATGTATGCATTGTATAAGGGAGGGGCCCATAGTGGCGAGGTCCCTCCATCTCACCATTTGTCTCTCTCTCTCTCTCTCTCTCTCTCTCTCTCTCTCTCTCTCTCTCTCTCCCTCTTGTATGGATGGTGTGTGTGTGGTCCACCATGAAGTAAGTATTTCATCCATGCCGTTCACCGAGTGGGCCCACATGGCAGTCCATTTGGACGGGCCTGAATTGAAGAAAGAGACAAGTATTAGTTTGATCCGAGGCTTATGTGGTGTAGACCCGCCATCATCATGTGATGATTAACACCGTCCAGACCCTTGGACGGTGGGACGTTTGCAATGGATGGGTTGGATTCCACACTGTCTAGACATCCAGGGTCTGGACAGTGGAATCTGCGCTCCTTTATATATGTATATTATATATATATATATATATATCTTATATATTTAATATTAAATACATATTATATATGTCATATATATAATATAATATATTATATTATATAGAATTTAGGTGGGCCACTCCCTCATGGGACCCACCTCTAACTCACGTATCTGCACCGTCCAAATGGATCTGGACGGTGCATCTAGCGGTAACCCCCCTATATATACAATACATATGTATATTTAATATATAAATATATATATCTGTAGACCCCATATGGGACCCACCCTAGTTGCTGGCTAGCAGCCAGCATACCTACTACAGCTGTATAGCAGCTGCACTGACGTTAGCTGCAACCGTGGGGTGAAATCCTCACCGTCCACCTACCTGGTGTGCCAAGCTCGGCCCCACCATGATGCACATGTTGTATCCCAACCCTCCACCTACCTGGCGTGCCAGGGATGACCCCACTATGATGGATGTTTTCCATCCAACCATTCATTCATTTGGCGGATAGCCACGTGTGTGCACCCCACAACGATGTATGTGCTTTATCCATGTCGCCATCAGTGGGGCCCATGACGTCAACAGTCTTGTGGGGCCCGCTGCTGTACATGATTCATCTAAACCATCTATCCATTTGGCAAGACCGTCTCAAGACTTTGGAATAAAAATAAGACAGATCCAATATAATGTGGACCACACTGTAGAAATAGTGGGATTGAACGTCTACCATTGCATCCCTTGGGTCACAGAAGTTTTGGGCCAATATGATATTCGTTTTTCCTCTGAGATCAGGTCTTTGTGACCTTATGAATAGACTGGATGGGGGATAGGACGCTATGGTGGACCCACTGGAAATTTAATTGTGGAAATCATTATCATCACTGCTATTTGTGGTATGGTCCAGATGACTTTTGACCTGATTCATTGTTTGGATAATGCTCTAAAATGATCGCTATAGATGGATAAATGGTGCGACCTAAGTAGTGCGGCCCACTTGTTGTATTTGAGAGGCCCAATATGATGTATTCGGGGCCCATGGGTTGAGGCCCATTGTGATGTATTTGGAGCCCATGGGTAGAGGCTCATAGTGATGTGTCACGCCCTAGACTCGGTAACCCGAATCACAAGGAACCCGATGGCCGGTTCTGGCCGTAATAGCCTCTATAGTACCCCATTTGGGCATCTAAAAGAATGGGCCGAGATGGTTAGACTACCAGATTTTTCTGTTGTGCAGTCCAACAATATGCCTTGATAAAAACTATAATTCAAAAATGTTTCCTCTGATGGTGGGCCACCTTTTTGGGTTTCCTCTTATTGTATGCATGATAAGGGACCTTGGCCCTCAATTCCCAGAGTTTTAGAGGCCCTGAACCCACTTTAATGGAGTGCCCAAATTTAGGACAACAACATGTATTGCAGAAATTTCCAGTACATTATTGTCCCCTTTGTTATTTTAGAACTTTTGGGCCCCAGCTCATAGGGCTTTGTGTATGATTAGTTGGGGACCCATTCCTGATGTTCTAAGGCCCATTGGGGCCATGATTATGGGGCCCACCATATTGAGAAAATTGGGCATTTATTGCTCCCTTATATTTTAGAATACTCTTAGGCTTAATTAATGTCTTTTTGGGTCTCCATTGATGATCATTTGTGGGACCCAAATATAAACCAGATTTTGGGACTTTCTAGTGGGCCCAGATTGGGCTGGAACGTCCCAGCTTGGCCTATCTATATGTTGAGTTAACTTCCACAATTTTAATGGACTTATGGGCTGAGATAAGGGTGGTATTGGGCCCTTGGTTGCCCACTTAGATTGCTAGTTGTTGGGCTGATGTAGTGGGGCCCATTTCACCCAACTTAAACTTATTTTTAAGCCATATTTTTTGTGCTCATGGGCTGCCCATTAAGTTCAACTGAATGTATGAGTCCTATGGCCATTGGGACTTGGGCCTTGGGCCTTGATTCCCCTCCTTGGGCCCATGTTGTTGAAGGTAGTATTGGACCCTTTTTCTCATTCCTTTATGTGGTTTGGATGTGGGCCTTGGGCCTTATAGCTATATGGATTATGGTTGGTTATGCCTTGGGAAAATGGTGGTTAAATGTCCCCATTATGGACCCCTCTAAGTATGGTTGAATGCCCACCTTAATCTCTTGCTAGGCCCATATCTATATTAGTTAGGCTCGTAGCTTGTATGCTTAGTCTCGTGGGCTACCCCAGGTAAATGGGCCCCCACTAGAGGTTGTATTTCTTATGATGAATTGGTTAAGTACCTAGACCCTTCATGGTTAGGTAAAGAATATATCTTCACCTCATTGGCACCCCTATTCATCTTCATAGCCCACTCCCATATGCATCATATGCATGCTTGGTTGAGGTATGATTGGCCATGATTATGCCATTGTGTAAGATATGTTGGTATCTCCCTGAGAGGTGGATGCTTGGGATTGATGCATGGTGATTGTGTGATTCATGTATCTGGCATTGCATAGCTTGTGGATATTCACCCTTACTTCATCAGGGCCTTACCTCTATAGGGGTATTCGTGGATGGCCGTATGTGTGGACACCGAAAATATTAGTTGAGCATACCGGATGCATAGGATGCCCATGGGTGAAATTTTTAAAACTTACATGGTATTAAGGATCTGCTTCAACGCCGTGACCGGGTGGAATACATGAGCGCATGAGGGCCTTATACCGTTAGGCCGCGACTCCCACTGTCATGTAGTCGGTTGGATAGGGGTGTGGCCGTACCTGCCTGGTGTGTAGGGGTCATTGTTAGGCTGAGTCTGACCAGCTCATAAATGGGTCTGCTACCGTCAGGCCTTGCTGGTGATTGGCTGTCCACAGGCGGGTAATGAAGTCTCTTATGCTCGTTTGACTGTGCGAGGTCTATAGAGCGGCAGTCACTCAGCAGTGTAATGGACCCCGGTGATTTCCTTATGATTGAAAATGTACTTGACTTGTGGTTTGAATATGAGCACCGGCATTACTTGCATCGCATTAGCATTGGCTGTACAAGCCCCTTCATGTATTGCCTTGGTATGACACCCAGTACTCATGCATCTTATTCATGATAAGGCTGGGTAAGGCTAGTAATATCCTCATTGATCATGCTTCTCTCCTTGTATCTACCACTACTCTTCTGTGCACCATTATCACACACCTACACAACCCTTTAAGCTTCTATAAGCTTATGCACGATTGATGCGTGCAGGAGATTCTAGGCAGGCATCGTAGCAGCAGAGCGTGGAGTAGAGTTGAGCATTTGAGGACTCCAGTGTTGCCAACCTTTCTCTCCTTTCATTTTTATCTCATGTATGTCCTTTTGGACTTTATGGATGATTGTAAAAGTTTAAATTTATAGTGGATTTTGTGATGTGTGCCTTTGTTATTCTCAGATGTTCTTGCTGTGGTCTTGAGTATGCTCGTATTGGTAATGATTATGTTGTTATGAAAAATCCTCCTTGTAGGATCTCAAGATCGAAACCTGCCTCAAGAGCCGAGAATGGGGTACTATGGAGGCTATTACGGCCAAAACCGGCCATCGGGTTCCTTGTGATTTCGGTTACCGAGTCTAGGGCATGACATGATGTGTATCCGGCCCATTTGATTTGGCACATTTGATCAGCCCATTTGATTTGACCCAATTGATTCGGCCCATTGGTACCGGTTAATTAATTCGACCCATTTGTACCGGCCCATTTGGTTCGGCCGATTTGATTTGACCCATTTGATGTAATTGAGGCCCATGATGATGTATATTAGGCCCTTGTGCTAGGCTATGAGCCCCTATCCGATTGGCCCTATGAGCGCCTTTCCTTGGGAGCAGTGTTGGTTAAAGGTCCACATTGATGGGTAATGATGGTTGGACGTCCACATTGGGACCTTCCCTTAGGCCTTGTTAGACCCATCCTCATCATTCTCTAGTGGGTTAACCCCAACGCTTGAGCCCCATTGATTTTAATTGATCCATTATCAGTCGTCCATCTACGGACCCCGCCTTGTGTCAAGGTCGATTATCGATGTCGATTATTGGTGCCGATTACTAATACCAGCTATCGTTGCCGATTATGAGTTTACAACAGCATAACATTATGATACATGCCCATATGCATCATCTGTATGTTTGTTATGAGATGTGATTGGCCATTTCATATGCCATAGTGCAGGTGGTTTATGGGAATCTCTGATAGCTAGAGTTATCCCACATGAGTGCACGGTATGCGCAGGATCAATGCATAATTGGGCTGTGTGATACATGCACTTTGCATTTATGTGATTGTAATTACTGTATGCCCTAGCGACATCAGGGCCGTAGCCTCCACAGGCATATCGTGGATGGCCGGATTGGATACTTGAAATACTATTTCTAGCATCGGGGCGCCATAGATATCCCTAGATGAAAATTTCTAAACCCGATGGTACCAGAGGATGACTCCAACAATGAGACTGAGTGGATACATGAGCGCACAAGGGCATTTACCAGTAGGCCGCATCTCCCACTGTGTCGTGGTCGGTTGAAAAATGGTGTGACCTTACCCGCCTGAGTGAGGGGGCAATTTCTAGGTTGAGTTTGACCAGCTTGAGGAATGGTCATCTATCGATGAGTCGGGCCCAATATTGGCAGACGGATAGTGAGGTCTCTTCTTCTCACCCAGTTGTGCGCTCAGATAGGGGCAGCAAGCTGGCATAGAGTGTACTAGACCCCGGTGATTATCCAAAGTGAGAACTATACGATTATTTGATGTTATGTCGATGAGCTGCATTGACATATGGATTCGGATGAGGACTAGTGTGCTTGAGTTACATCTTGCATCGCATGACCTTAGTATGGCCGACATCATTCACTCCTTGTATCGCATGGTCTTAATATGGCCAATAGCACTCATGCCTCACATCGCATAACCTTGGTACGACAGATGATATTCATGGACTTATCGGCGTTTCCACATTACTCTGATATTGTAAACTTGCATTTCTACCATATGCACACACTTTCACCATCCTCTAAGCTTTTTATAAGCTTATGCACGATCGTTGCATGCAGGTGACACTAGGCAGTAGCAGTTCAGGAGCAGGAGAATACTGCAGAGTTTCCAAAGTTTTGGCTTTATTGTCTTGTATTTCCCTTCACACACGTTGTACCTTAAAGTTTTTTATCATAGTGGATTTTTTGGATGCTGTTCTTATGGTTATTGTTCATGGGTTATGCTTATGGTTATGCTCATTATGAATCAAGTTGATGTTGAAAATTCTCCTTGTAGGATCCCAGGATCGGAACCTAGTGTATGGTGCCGGGAGCCGAGAATGGGGTACTACGGAGGCTGTCGGCGCCAGATTCGGCGATCGAAAATTTTATGAGCCCGGTTTTCGAGTTTAGGGCGTGCTAATAAAGGCAGGCTAAACCATTAGTAAAAGTGGTGAATGACCATTAAAAGCTTTTTGTAGGCCACAAAAGCTTTGGATCATGCTAATCTTTGTATATGATCCCTTCACTCAATTCTACTTAACATTATCAATGGGTTTAATTGGAAAATAAACATTATGGATATGCTTACAACGGGCCTTGAAAAGTTTTTAATGGCGAGCATTTTTCTCCTGGTGTGATCTAATTGAGATTTGGATATGCTTAATTTTTTGGATGGTCTCCCAAAATGAGCTGTAAATGGATGGTGGATATACAACATATGATTAAGTTGGGCCTTCTTGTAAGGGTAACACCCACTAAGTTGTTACCTAGGTAACACCTCATCTATGCCCTCTTTGTAGGTTGGTTTGGGCTAATGAGACGAGTGTTTGTCCTTAGCTTTTGTGATGTAGGACATGAATCAAGCATGTTATTGATGCCAATGGATTAAAAGAAGCCAAAGAGGAAATCGAAAACTTTTAACATAGTTTGATCTACTGGTATCGAACAAAATTCTGAATAGTTTGATCGATCGATCAGGTCAAGTCGATTGATTGAAACTTGAATGATTTATTTGATTTAGTCTCTGGATGTTTTTGGGCCATCTCAATTGATCAATCCGACCTGATCGATCGATTAACAATGGACAACAAAAAATTCAGCATTTTTAGTTTTTATCTCCTTATTTGTTTTAGTCTTTTCTAATTACGTCTTAGAGTTTATTTTAAAGTTATTTTAGCTTGAAACTCATTTAGTTTTAGATAATTTTCAATAAAAATTTCAGATTTTCTTTATTTTTCTCATTAATTCGAGAAACTTTTCTCATGGATTCAAGATTCGAAGAAGACAGTAACCATCCTCATCACTCCCTTACCCGTGTCATTTCATCTCTTGATTGTTATTTAATACTCTAAATGAGTATGATACTTGATATGCACACACTAAAATATTGCACATTTGGTAGAGAAATCTCTGTCAAATTACTGCAGAGGTTTCATCGTAGGAAAGCAATGCTTGAGAGAGAGGGAAAAAAAATAAGTAGAGAGAATTCGAGAAGCTAGGAGGGCCAAAACCACACGGAAACAGAATGAGAGAGATTCGCATCATGACCTCAAATCTAATTCTAATGCATCAAACAACCATCAAGTAGGGCTGTACAAGAGTCGAGCTAGCTCGAAAAGCTCGCTCGACTCGATTGGAGTTAGCTCGGATTGACTTGGCTTGAAAGGCCGACTCAGGGCGAGTTAAGCTCATTTTCTAAAGCTTGAGTTAAGTTCGAGCCGAGTTCGAGAATAGTGCATTTCAACTCTACTCGACTCGAAGCTTGAATTCGAGCTCGACTCGGCTCGAGTAATATATTTTAAAGTTATATATATATATATATATATATATATATATATATATATATATATATATATAAAAGTTAAAACAAAAAGTTAAAAAACTTTACCCGTCCCATTTAAACATTTAATTTATATTTTTTTATCCCAAAATATAATAATTTGACATATGAACTAGCTTGACTCGAACTCGTCTTGACAGCTTTGACAAATAAGCCAAGCTTCAATGTTGAGCTCGAGCTCGAACTCAGGTGTAGTATGGAGGAGTCGAGCTGAGCCGGGCTTGGCCCACCTCGACTCGACTGGGCTAGATGTAAAGCAAGGCACTTGAAAATGCAGCTTCTTGAGCCGTCTCAAGTCCCTTCCGCTCATAATGATTATACTGTAGGAAGCAACTGTTGTTAAGACCCATTTTGAAAATAAGATTGGTTGAACAATCCTAGCTTGCAATTCGCAGAGAGTAGCTTATTTAAATACAACCATTGAATATTTTCCATTTTGACTTTAGTTCACGTCCAGTACTGATCTGGCAGTTGGATAATCAAAATATCGAAACCAAGAGATCCACATATTGTACTACACACGTGACACGTATAGAAGATCTGAACCAGACATCCTACAGAGTCGGCTGAATCGTCCACTAAATTTCTTTGGTTGGACAATCTTAACCATCTAATAAATGGGATTGTTCTGACTTAATAGGAGCCGTTGCTCGTTTTCATCTTTTATTGTTCATTCGCATGCCACCAATTAAAGGGCGGGATCTATTTAAAACATTGATTTTTAGATCAGGACAGCGTCACTAATGTAAGCACAAAATGGATGGTTTCGATATGATCCATGTGCTTGGACAGCTTAATTGAAATACGACAATGCCACGTATGCAATTTCCGGCCAAGTTCTCAATCCCAGCCTCGGTAGTGCACAACGGAGGTAGGCTATTCAAACAGAATCAAGGGCCCAACATCATCATGGCTCTCAAATAATGAACAAAAGTGAAAGTCAGCATCATATCTCTGCCACGTGTCACAAACCCAATCGCGGATCTTGTCTTCCGGACGCGGATTGCGTCCTACCCCCGCCCTACGGTAATCCGTCCGGGTGGGGGTCTGCCCAAAGTGATGTAAGTATTTTATCCACGCAGTTAATCGCTTTTATTAAACCATTTTAAGTTATGACCTATAGAATGAGGCAGGTCCACAGCTCCAGTGGACCACACCAAAGGAAGCTTTAGTGATAATGATACCCACCGTTGAAACCTTTATGAGGGCCACTGTAATGATTTTTTTACCATCCAACCTATTAATAAGGTCATGTAGAGGTGGATGAAGTGAAAACGCAAATATAAGCTTGATCCGAAACTTCTCTAGCTCCTAAGAACTTTTTAACAGTCGACGTTCAATCCTCATTTTATGGCCCACTTAAGACTTGTACCTGCCTAATATTTTTCATCATACCTTAAAATGATCTGAGAAAAACGATTAACAGCGTGGATAAAACACTTACATCACTTTGGGCCCCACAGACCCCTACCCGGACGGATTACCGGTCGGGTGGGGGTAGGACGCAATCCGCGTCCCTTGTCTTCCATGGCCAACATTGCCCTGCGCTCACAACAGAACTGAAGAATTATTAGTCCTTCTCACCAACAAATGGACAAGATTCTTATACATGCAGGGCCCATCTTCCACTGATCTAGGCTTGTCCATTGGATGCATCCCCACCTTGGGGATAAGGCAGTCCAAAAAAGTAGTATAACACGTGATTACTGTTGGGGAAAAAATAATACGAACTATGAAAAAGAACTAACTCGACAACCAGAACAGACCCAATCGGCTAAAACCGCTTACGAGACATCTATTGACAAAGAAAAGTCAATCACAAAGTAGGTCGGCATAGCCATAAGCCCACCCAACAAACGGCTAATCTATTGAATAAGTCGGCACAACTACATGTCGATTATACGTCGGCCATAGCTCGACCATAGGTTAGCTCTGTCTCCGACGAGGTCAATAGTCGTCGGAGTTCAACTAAGATGAATGTTGATATGTCGAACAGCTTGATACTACTTCCATTATATCTGGCACCTCCGTCGCCCGACCTTGCCCCGAACGAATAGTTTGAGAATCTCTCTTACGGCCCAAAGATCTCTCGTAAGATCTTCGGAAGATAAGATTAGATCTCGGACAACCGTAATCCCAGGAAGATTCCCGGGAAATCTGGATACCCACGTGGGAAGATCTTCGGTACATCAGGAGTCCTAAACGGGGAATGCTTTTAATGACATTATCTTCCCTTGTAACATCTCGAAAATCGGGGGTCGAGTAGTAACTCAACTCCCGAATTCCAGAACATCACTTATGCAATAAAATGAATGATGATTGAATGTTGACTGTATTCGTGCATTGAACATGAGTGAGATTAAATTAAAATAGCATATCATACTCCAGAGATAGTTAAATTGCAAGCAGAAGACTGTGATAGACATATAGAATATAAAAACTGTGGTGAGTCTCCAGAGTGTGATAATGTTACTAGGTTAAATAATTACAAGTACAATTCTAAAATTTACCAAATGTGAGGAAGTGTAATGTCTTCTATCCCAAGTACCATAGCCTCGTCAATACATTACCAGGTCTTCATAGACTTGTCAAAGAGTTACATGTAGGAGAACTCCTCCTCAACATCATAGTAGTAGTCCGGTTCTACTTCATAAGCATCGCCATCATCTGAAACTCAACAAATCTGGTTGGTGTTGCAAACACCGTCCCGTAATGTGGGAGTGAGTGATCAACTCAATAGAACAATAAAGCATAGGTTAACATGTTATCAATTCAGTCAAGCAGTAATGATAAAGCCGTAAAATCAAACACTCCTAACTATTCTTATTAATGCAAGTATGAATGTAGTCATGATGTATGCCCTTACCACACCCTCCCTCGTGCGACACCATCTTACGTTCGCGGCATGCTTTCATCCCTCAGTACTCCACATCTTCCAGGCACATGCAATGCATGATGAGCATGATTACCGAGTATTTATTAGTCTATTTCAAACAGCAGGATTGAGAAACTAAGGTACCTCCCTTGTATCATTCCCAAACATGATCCATTCTAAGGTCGTCAGTCCTAGTTAATCTCAGACGATGGTGTGTTTTCTAGGTCACTGCAAAGGCTGCCACGGCTGTTACGCACAAAGTTTACACCACTCCCCCATCACCTCTTTAACGATTCATCACTATACAGAAACAGGCCTAGTCCATACTTTCTACACTGCGGCAAAACTCATCGCCTCACTGCAAATTCAGAGTATGCTCGAGGTCACTACAAAGGGCTGCCCGGGCTGTTGCACACAAAGGTTACACCGCTCCCCCATTACCTTATCAATGTAGGTCGCTAGCACGAATATAGTGTCCTATACCACTATAATCGGCTCACGAGTCTGGTTGCTCACTGGTTACTACGGGGAGGCACATGGCCCCAGCGTAGGCCGACAGCTCGACCACGGTGTCCCATACCACCATGCCCAACTCATGAGTCTTAGCGGATCGAGGTAGCATGCTTAAAAGGGATTTCACTGGTAAGTTTGGTACCCTAGGTTCAAGCAGTAGCGTCCAAACATGGTGGACATACATTAGACAGATCGGGTTACTTGACGAGCTCGGCTAGCTCGAGCGTACAATAAGTTGAACGACATGAAGTGCATAAGCACTTCGCGTGGCCAACCACTATCACCAACCGAAGTACGACTCAAGTTCGTCGAACACATCTCATGTGGCAAATGAATCACAGCCACGAATTCAATTCTGTACCGATTGTCTGGACTATAATCATAGCCCCAAACATAATCAATTGCAGATAGATAAAGCAGTAGTGGATCAAGATTTAAATCATACAATCAAAGTCTGGTATTATCCGTTTAGGGCTGCCAGGGCTGTTACACGCATTCGTTACATCACTCCCCCATCACCCATGACGGATCATACAACATAAACATGAATTTAAACATACGCCTTACATAAATAAAATCATACAATCAGTTGAGCATGTTAACAAGCATATCATAAAGCATATTATGAAGCAGGTTATAAAGCATGTTATGAAGCACTATATAAACAGGAATACAAACACATATATTTCATAAATAAGTGGTTAAAGTGAACAACCCACATAGGGGAAATCACACATGTTTCTAAGGTAGTTGAGAATCCCATCTCAACACCTACTTAAGGCACCATCATCCACACACTTACTCTCACAAGCATTTTCACAAACACTTAGAGTACACTATTACAACATACATAGTGTATAATAGCAAAACATGTATTAGGGCGAGTCTTTTCGCCAAGCAAGTATTTTACGCATATATAATATATTCATACAGCAAATAATCATGGCAAACACATCTCCAAAATTTATACGTATACGGTACTTTCTAGAATACGCTATTTCTACATGCATAGTGTATATTAGCAAATCATGTATTACGGAGAGTCCTTTCGCCAACTAAGTATTTTATCCATATATATTATATTAATACAATAAATAATCATGGCAATCACATTTCCAAAATTTATACGTATACGGTACTTTCTACAAATACCTAGAATATGTAAAATTCCATATTCTTCATCTTTAATCGAAACGGAAAACAGACAGCACTTTGTACATGTGCAATTGCATGCATCATGAATCTATCATTATCTGACATTGAAAGCATTGCAAACCATAACCTATACACCTAAAGTCCGCACCTTTTATCGTAGAATCGTAACGAAGCCGATAAGTTTGCCAAGCTTCTGTATATGGCAGTTTGGTAACCTATAGAATGAAATAGGTTAGCTATTTCATAACCTACAACCTTCATAACCCCAAATCAGTTTAGGGCTAGGGTTTCTTACCTAGAAACGTCGCTGAAATCGCTGGGAAAGTAATAAGAATGAGGTGGTTAAGCACTTAAGGCAGTAAGGAAGAAAGGCAGGAAGGATCTCCCACAACTCTCTCACTTTCTCTCTCTTTTCTCTCTTCTCTCTCCTAGGTTTTCTCCCAAATTCGTATGACTGAATGAGAGAGGGGTTTAAGGTCCTTATATAGCCTAAAAACTTACCGAAATAGACTCCAGGTTAAAGTATACTTAGGTTATAACCAAAGCTGATCTGTTTCAGCTCAACGGAGGACTTCTAGTGGGCCTCCTTGAGCCAAAGGTCGGACTTAAGCTCACGAACTATGGATCTAGGTTCTATTAAGTTTTGTTCCAAATAGGTTCTCGAATCACGCGTGGCGAGCCGCTTTCGGTTCAACGGTCAATCTGGCGGATCTCGATCGGAGATTCCGAGTACATGGATATGTGTATGAAATTTCTCCTGATCCGAGGGTGTAATTTGATCTGATTCTGACGGTCTGGTTGCTTAAAACTGATCCGCAAGCGAGAGGTGCCAGATTACTATTTGAGATATTTTATTTTGAATTAATTTTACATTTCTCACACTCTTCACTCCGAGCTCAAGAGAATAACGCTGGGACACTATGTGGATTTGATTTATGAGATGGTTGTCAAGCCCAGCGAGGCGGTCCTAAGTCTTTAACCTCATATTATTCAGACTCCCGATGTGCGGTCAAGATCTGATACGGAGTTTCAACGTGCTCCTGAGAGCAGTCGGGTAATGAGTTTGATCCGAGATTTTAGGGTAACCTAGCGTCAATGATTCCACAAGTTTTGGATCTTGCAGATTGTATTTAAAGCGATTCTAGCGAATTTCATAGCTAATCTAGTTTTGCACTTAGTTACTTTGTCTCATTTCTAAAGGATTTAGTCCTATAAGATTTCTATCTGAGGTGGTACTTAGTCCATTATAGTTTATATATAAAGTGATCCAAGTTATACTACTTAGCTAGTTTAAGATAGTGTCTAGGGTGAAAGTACTTAGAAAAATTGAACGATCAAGGTGGTGAAGGGTGGGATTTGTGAAGAAAATGGTTTGAAAAGGGATTTAAGGCTTTAATTGAGTATTTGAGAAGTTAAACCGGTGTTAGGATTGACCCATCGCCTAAGGACGTCTAATTCCAAGTTGGAAAAAATCCAGGCTGTTACATCCCTACTAATTGGAGAAGATTTCCTGCTCGTATTATCTTCCCTCTCAAATATATAAGAGGATCCTTAGATAGTGAAAGGTACATTCATAATACTCAATTACATACACGACTGGTGGCTCTTTTCTCTTAGATCATCTCATATAAAGACTCAAGTTCCTGACTTAGGCATTGGAGCGTTTCCTGTACTAGTTAGGGTCTCCCTTGTCTCCCACTTTCTTCTGTGCAAGTCTTCGAGAGTTATTGCATCAACAATTATATATATATTTTCATATTCGATTATTGGACTATAATATGTGAGTCAACTTCAGATGCAAGTGGAAAACAAACCGTCCATCTACCCCAATTTTGTCCCAATCAAATTAGGGTTTGAAATGTTCATAAGATTTTGAATAAAACATGGACAACCAAAATTTTGAAAGGTGAAGGATGTAACTTGAGTGAGTGAGTGGTGAGATGCTGGTAGAAAAGAGGTCGTGGATTCACTACACGCATATGCGGGTTAAGCTAAACCTATAAAGGAGTTATTTTTCCAGAAACAGATGAAAAAACAAAAACTTACGGGCAACATAAATTTGAGTCTCATTGAGGCCCTAAACTTTTATTTTAGATTTACCTCTAAATTTAGTGGAGACTTTGGAAGGTTGAAATAGGGCCACTTTCATTAACTTCAGAGATTGACACCGTCCAGTAGTTTTTCCATCTCATTTTATATTATTGGCCCAAAAATAAGGCGAATCTGAATGGTCGGTGGGCCATAGGAAGTATCAACAGTTGGTAAACTATGGAGCATTAAATGAAATCTGATTGGTGTGGTCCACTTGATTATTTGATCTGCCTCATTTTTTTAGGCATGACATAATATAATCTTTACATGCGATACAGATGAAAGACATGGATCATCAAGAAAAGAAATTGTGGCTTTTTACTGTGGGCCCACCTTGACTTGTGAGTAATCCTTGTTGAGACTTAGAGCTAGGCTATAACCCCCTCACCCAATATCGTGCAGCCGTTTTCATGGGGTCCATCCTTTTTTCAGATATTTTAGGGTATTATCGTAAAAATGAAGCATATCATTGGAAACAACGGTGATTGCACGCCCTACCACTAAAAACTTCTTAGTTTGCACCTAAATGTTATCGTATTGTTTATTTCATGTGCATTCTATCAATAAGATTGCATAAGCTTCGATGAGAGAAAAAAAACAAATATTAATTTGATCCAAAACTTTTGTGGCACATTAATAGTCAATCACCATTATTTCCTACAACATGTCCCATCTTAAAATTAAATCTGCTTCATTTTTTTATAATACTCTAAAATGAGCTAGAAAAATGGATGAACAAAGTGGATGCATAATAAATGCATCAAGGTAGGCCCCATGGTAAGGGATGCACCGTCTTTGATGAGTCTAAGGAAAAAGTGGATTACGTATTAGTAACTCAACTTACTGAGTAGACTTTATAAATCCCACCATAATTTATGTATTTTATCCGTTTAGTCATCCATTTTAGAAGATAATTTTAGGGCTTTAGCTAAAAAATGGAATGTATCTAAAGCTTAGGTGGTCCACATAGTAGGAAAGAGTAGTGCATTAAACCTCTACTGTTGAAATCATTATTACAATCATTTCCTCTAGTGTGGTTGTTGAGTGTCAAATATTGCATATTTTCTCTTATTTATATCTTGGTTTTATGAACATGATAAGGGTATATTTTATACATGTTTGTGTTACAAGGTGAATCTGAGAGCTTGGATTGAAAAGAATGCTAAAAGCATGGATTTAATGCTCAAGAATCACCAAGGCAAAAGATGGATCTTAGGAGACCAATAATGAAAAATTCACATACCAAAGATCCAAGGAAACCAAGTATAAAGGATGAAGAAAAGACTTGAAAGAACGCAGAATCTGCAGCAGAAAATAGGACATTTCGGTCCAACTTAAGCCAACTTCGGTCAAACCGAAATCACAAAAAATAGTCCAACAAGAAAATAAGATAATTCGATCCGGCCTGAGCCAACTTCGGTCCGACTGAAGCTTCGGTTGGAATTGGTCCGAAATAAATTTGACAAATTTTATGCATAAGATGTTTCAACATCAGCTTTGGTTCGACTGAAATCACGCAAAATTATCCAGCGAGAAAGTGTGATTTTCACCCTTAATTCAGTTCGACCAAAGCATAACGCGGGACTTATACGGAGTGCATAAATTCAAGACGGTTTCCAAAAATTCTAAAGAGTTGCATAAGATGGGGTTTCACAACTATAAATATGAGTCCCTAGGACGTTCCTAGGTATCTTCTAGGGTTTAAGGAGTGGAGCAAAATGGTGGAGAGCCACCACCAATAGTCTTTCTTCTTCTTCCTTAGTTGTTTTTTATGTTTTATTTAAGAGTTCTTAGTTTAATCATGTCTATGGTTGGTTAAATCTCCTAGCTAGAGCTAAGAGGTGAAGCTTGTAGCATGATTGAGATGTTTACTTAGTTATGATTCATGTTTATGTCTAACTTCATTGATTCCTAGTTGATTTTAAGAATTATTTTCAGTTTTCAATGGTTTATTATGACTCAAATTACAGTAGACGCTGCGATAGCTTTGAGTATCTTCTTTTATTATTTGAGATTGTGGGATTGGTAAATCCTGTTGTTTGCCATCGTCTCCTGGTAGCACCCTAGTTCCCACCTTTAAATTCACAAGTTTAAGTTAATTTTATTCACAATCACTTCCAATTATTCTAGAATTTAGATTTAGATCTTCTTCTTCTTCTAGTTCTAATTACGTTCAGAAACGTATAAGATTAGTCCATGTGGATTCGACCTCGGTCTCGTTGAGATTATTATTACATCGCGACCCTACACTTGGGATTGTGAACAAGTTTTTGGCGCCGTTGCCGAGGACTACAGCTGCGCTTTTTTAAATTTAATAAGTATTAGAATTGGGTTAAGATTATGATTAACTTTCTGTTTTATTTCTAGGTTAGGATTATTTTGAACTTATTTTTAGAATCTAACTTGGTTTTCTATTTTGTAGGATTCTAACATAGTAATCTCCAATCCTGTAATCTCTTTCTAATTCTCTCTCTTATTTTAGATCTCTTATTTGTTTTAGTTTCTCTAGTTTTCTTTCTTAGGTTTAGGTTTAGGTTTAGTTACTTGAAGGTAGGGGTGTACACGGGTTGATCCGAGTTGAATCAAGGCTAAACCGGCCCGGCCTTGGATCACCGGAGAGCCAACACGTCCAGAGACTCAAACCCTCGGCCAAATGTTCTTCGAACAATCGGGCGAGTTCGAGCCAGTTTTGGACCTTATAGCAAGTTTATGGGAAGGGTTTTGGTAGGTAATCCGCATCCTATTACAAGGCCCTCGATCAATGGTTTTAATAGTTTAACTATACACTCTATAAAAAATCTAACTAGTCAGGACATTATAATTCCTTTTTGTATTTGGATGAATCTAGGCCGTTTAAGTTACACGTCTATGAGGTGGATGAGTAACTGTCACTTCAAAGATGGGCGGTGAACTATCCCAAAAAGGTAAAGGGGAAAGGGACGGGTAGGGTTTTGAAATACACACACACACACCACTTGACCGAGTTGGGCCGGGTCGGGCTCAGTCGAGCTAGGTCGAGTCGGGTTTTCGGCTGAGTCAGTCCGAACTGGGACATATCCGAACTCGGCCCGAACTCAGTTTCGGGCCGAAGAAAATGGCCCGTCCCGACCCGAACTCAGTTACGGGTCGGGCCAAGTCGAGCTTTTTCGAGCTGAGTCGAGCGAGTTAACCGGGCTAGCCCAGTTTGTGTACAGCCCTACTTGAAGGCTTCGAGTGTTTCTTGTCCAAATGGGTTCGCAACAACACTCAACTTCTCTTAAGTGAAGGAGGATCGGTTGAAGGGTTGTCTATCCATCACAGGATTAGACACCACCAGAGATCCTCAGAGTCAATAGAAGTGATGGTTGTAAATCAACCTCAACCTCCAGTTAAGGAAATTCAGGATGAGAATGAGGTTCATAACGCACCCTCGCCTCGTACCTTACGAGATTTCTTACAACCGGCGTATTAAATTTCCCATCAAGATCCTGGGAAGTGGTCCAACTGGGATAGATCAGTCATTAATTTCCAATTTGTCCATAAGTGGATATGCCAAAGTTAGCATCAACCTCTTATATTTGATGGGAAAAAGGATGGACGGAGCATGAGTACACCTTCCTGTATAATTTTTCTAGAAAATACAGGGAATATGGATATTAAGCTAGGGGTGATCCAACTCCTTCCAAAGTTCCATGAACTTAAATCTGAAAGTTCATATCTACACATGAAAGAGTTTGATAAGATAATAGCCACCTTATACTTTCCTAATGTGTTTGAGGACACGATCAAGCTAAAACTCTTTCCTTTCTCCTTAAAAGAAAAGGTTAACACGTGGTTGCATTCACTACATCCACGATCCATTAGCAGATGGAACGACACGAAAAAGGAATTCATAATGAAGTTCTTCCCATACCATAACACCATCAGAAAGTCGATCATGAACTTCACCCAAAAGGAATATGAGACATTCTTCCAATGTTAAGATCGGTTCAAGGATCTTGTCAATTCATGCCCACAACATGGCTTCGAAACATGGTGCATAACAAAATTCTTCTACAATGGACTGTCATCTTCCATGCGCCAATTAGTCGAGACAATGTGCAATGGGGAATTCATGAACAAAAATGTCGATGATGTATGTGATTATTTTAACAAACTTGCTGAAAATGCACAATCATGGGACATCTCCCAAAGACTTAGCACCACTTCTAAGCCTATTCAATTAATGGAGAGAGGCGAAATATATATTTTGAAAGAGGAAGATGACATAAATGCTAAAGTGGCTAACCTCACAAAGAAAATAGAGGCCATGAGAACTTAAGAAGGATAAGGCTAAGGAAGTTGTTTGCAGTATTTGTGCTTGCAACATACATACAACTGAAAATTATCCAACCATACCAGCTTTTCAAGAGGTATTGAATGAGCAATTGAATGCCGTGAACAATTACCAAAGACCTTTCAGTGGACCCTCCTCAAATTCATCCCAGCTGGAAGAACCATCCCAATTTCAGTTGGTGGAATGGACAAACAACTAACCCTCAAGGGGCTCTATCTCAACTTTTAAATCGAAAGAAGCCTCAGGAGGATCCAGTTTTAAAACACACTCAAAATCAGGAGCGTTTCAATCAAAACACATTATAGGCTTTCTAAGACCTTAACAAATCCATTCAAAGAATTGAAACACACAGCGAGTGGGGAGAAATGGATGTTTCCAACCCAACCTCTCCCCAATCCAAAACCGCAATGTGAAGTTAGTGACCCAAGCACTTCAAATCAGATGGAGTAAGCTAAGTCTATCGTTACTCTTAGCAGTGGAAAGACAATTGACAAATCTATTCTGGTAAGGGCTGAAAAGTCTAAGGAGCCGGAAGAAGACATGGATGATAGACCTAGCATTGCCTCACATGGGTTAGAACCGAAACCTCAAAGCATGACGATTGCTTCATTCCCCCAATGGTTGATTGCACCAAAACCTCTAGTCAACTCACAGGATATTCTAAATGTAAGACCCATATCCTAATCTATACCGTTCCATAGACTCTTGTGACTCTGAGTTGCATCCTGTATATCTGAGTAGGTTTGACTCAAAACTTGTACCATCGTGACCGCACCGTCACCGCGGTTCCAACACTACGTCTTACGCATCGATGCGATACCCAGGCTAGGAGTTGTGGGCCCGCGTATATTTCAAAGAAACGTCGCGCGTTGCGAATTCTGAGAGAATCTCTACAACCCATCATATCAATCAATCAAGTACTAGTCAAGTACACAACCCATGACTCGACCATCCCTTTTTTATCAACAAAGACAAGCAACCCATACCCCATGCCACCTCGCCCCCATAAGTCAACTCTCTCTTACACATACCCATCCCTCTCTTACACTACCCATTCTTCTCATCCCATCCTTCTTACACAACACCACTCCACTCTCATTTCACTTCATTCTCTACCATTTCTCAAGCAACCATGAGAGAAGAATCGTAAGGAGAGAAAATAAGCTAAGTGTGTGGCCCACTTCCTACCCTAAGATCCCTCATCCTAGCCCTTCAATTCTCATCTTCCACCGTCAAAGAGAGAGCTAAGGAGTTTTGCATTCCATAGAACCAAGAAGATCCAATGGTGGGTGATTTGTAGGTTAGATTTTGTTTTTGATGATGGGCCAAGTGGGGCCTACCGATCGATGGTATGGATCTCGCTTTGGACCCTAGGTGTGGCTAATGGCCCACTATAATTCATATGTTCATTCCATGATAGGGCCATTCTCCATAGACCCCATCATGATGTTTATATTCCTTGTATGATAAGGGTCATTTAGACCTTTCATTTTGGTGGAGAAGGGATCTCCACCATTGATTTTGATTGGTGAGCCCACATGAATGGGACCCACTTGATATATGTTGTAATGAATGGAAGGGAGGGCCCATAGTGTTGGGGTCCCTCCATTACATGTTGTTTCTCTCTCTATCTCTCTCTTCCCTATTTTTGTGGCCCACCATGATGAATGTATTTTATCTATGCTGTCCACCAAGTGGACCCACCTGGAAGTTCGTTTGGACGGGCCTGATTGGAGGTAAAATACAAATATCAGTTTGACTTAAACGTTGGTGGGCCACACTGACGTGGACCCCACCTTGATGTATGCGCTGCATCCTCATCGTCGACCCAGTTGGAGGGGCCAATTGGACGTAGGCCTGATGGCTAGGCGCAACTGCTACTGCTGTTGTCCAACAGCAGGCGTGGTTGAAGGAAAAACATAAATATCAGCTTGACCACATGAGGGGCCCACCCTGTTGAAGCTAATTGGCTGGCGTACCTCACATCAGCTATATAGCTGATGTATTGACATTAGTAAGTTTTGTGGGACCCACCTTCATGTTGTATATCTACAGCCATCCATCAGAGCACGCTGCTAGACTTCAGCAGCTGTGGAGACCACCCTGATGTATGTTTCATCCTACCCGTCTATATATGTGGACTCCACCTATATGTAGCTGATGTAATGACTTCAGCAGAGTTATGTGGGTTTAATCCATACCGTCCTTCTATGGACTCCCACCAACTGCATTGTTGCTGTACTAATGTCAGCACGGGACTGTGGGTCTAATCAGGTATGTGTTTTATGTACATTGTCCATCCACATCGTCTAGATGGCTGGACGGCGGGACAGAACATGGAGTATATGTTTCATCAATGTCGTCCATCTATTAGCAATCCACACCATCCGTTTGATGGGCGGTTGGCTGGCAGTTGCAGCAAATAGTTGTTGTACTGACATTTGCAAGCTCCATGGGTCCCGTGACGTATGTGTTATCATCCAGACCATTCATATTCACATCCCACCAGCAGCAGTAGCTGCTGTATTAGCGCTGCAAGTTCCGTGGACCATACTGTGATGTATGTGTTTTATTCCAACCGTCTAGATGGCTAGACGGTGGACCATTGTGATTTATATTTGCTGTAATCCACACCGTCCAGATAGTTGGATGGTGGGCCATACCGTGATTTATATGTTATATCCAACCGTTTATCAAGTGGACCACACCGCAAAAATCAGTGAGTGATTGAACTTCTATCATTGAAACCGCTAGGATCACAAAAGTTTTGGATCAATATGAAATTTATTTTTCCACTCAGTTCAGTCCTTTGTGAGCTTATGAACAGATTGGATTGAAAATAAACGCTAAGGTGGGCCTGCAAATTTTTAACAGTGAAAGTCATTATCTCCACTGCTAATTATGGTATGGTCCAGATGATCTTTCGTTTGATTCATTTTTTGAAATGTGAGAGGCCCATTGTTGAGGCCCATGTAATGCGACCCACTTAATGTATATGAGGCCCATTGGTGTGGCCCATGTGATGTGGCTCACTTGATGTATATGAGGCCCATTGTGATGTATTTGAGGCCCGTGGGTTGAGGCCCAATGTGATATATATAAGGACTATGAGTGAGGCCCAATGAGACGTATGTGAGGCCTTTATGTGGGGATGAATGAGATGTATATAAGGCCCATTGCGATGTGTGATTCCACCATGATGTATGTAATGATGTTTATAGCGGGTCATGCCTTGAGAGCAATGATGGTTTGACATCCACATTGTAAGAGCAATGATGGTTAAATGCCGCATTGTAACTCTCCATAGGGCCCATTGTTAGACCCATACTTGTTATGTGTAGGCCGTGTAGGGCCATCTTCGTTATGAAGATAGTTCATTACCATATAACATGCTTAATATAACTTCACGATTCATGCCCATACACATCATATGTATGCTTGATATGAGGAGTGATTGATCATAGCATATACCATTGGGCGCAGATTGTTTATGGGACTCACTGATAGGAGTTGCCCACATGAGCGCGTGGTACGCGCAGGATTGATGCATGATTGGACAGTGTCATTCATGCATCTCGCATTGGTGTGACATGATCACTGTACGCCCTAGCAACATCAGGGCCATGACCTCTACAGGCACATCGTAAATGGTCGGATTAGATATCGAAAATATTGGCTCTAGTACTATGGGCACATAGGATGTCCTTGGGTGAAAGTCCCAGAACCTTTTTAGTACTAGGAGATGCTCTAACGTCTAGACCGAGTGGAAACATAAGCGCATGAGTGCCAAATACCAGTAGGCCGCGTGTCCCATTGTATAATGGTCGGTTGGAAGGGGGTGTAGCCTTATCCGCCTGAGTGAGGGGTCTATAAGCTAGGCCGAGTTCGATCAGCTCACAAATGTGTCCGCTATCGATGAGCCGCGTAGGTATTGGCAGACTACTGGTTAAGTGAATAGTGTGGTGTCTTCCACTCACTGGGCTGTGTGGTTAGGGAGGGGCAGTCAGTGTGGAGTGTACTAGACCCCGGTGATATCCCAGAGGGGAACTGTACTGATATATGTACTTGATGAGGACTGGCATGCTTGCATTACATCTCACATATGATATTTGACTACATAGGCCTCACATCGCATGGCCTTAGTATGACCGATAGCGTTTATGCCCGCATCGCATGGCCTTGGTATGGCCGATAGCATTCATGCCTTGCATCGCATAGCCTTGGTACGGCTGATAGTATTCATGGACTTATTAGTATATTTTCGCGTTACTTTAATATTGCATAATTGGCACTTGCCTTGCGCACACACTTACACCACCCTCTAAGCTTTTCGTAAGCTTATGCACTACCGTTGCGTATAAGTGACGTTGGATCGTAGTAATACTAAGGTAGGAGCATGTAGTTGAGCTTTTAGAGTTCCAATATCTCTATTTGTATTTCCCTTTCCGCATTGTATTCAAAGTTTTTTATATAGTGGATATGTGGTGATGTTATTTTGTGACTTGGTTATGCTCCATTATAAAAAAAAAATATATTGAAAATCCTCTTTGTAGGATCCCAGGATCAGAATCTAATATATTGTGCTGGGAGCTGAGAATGGGGAACTACGAAGGCTGTCGGCACCGAATTTAGCGATCGAGAATTCTGTGAGCCCGGTTTCTGAGTTTGGGGCGTGACAGAAGTTGGTATCAAAGCATAACTTGGGAATACTTGAGGATCACATCACATATCTGCTATGAACTTATAATAAATAGGTCCTTAGTCCAAATAACTTAGCAATTTTCTGACATAGACCCTTAACGTATGTGCCTTCAAGGGTTCTCCAGGCTGATACGCCCTTGTTCCTTCCTGTAGGACATGCTGCCTAGGAGAGCGACTCGAGCGACTCCTGCTCCCCCATATAAGACCAGCGCAGCCCCGACAGCACCCGTGACTACAAATTAGCTTCAGCAGATACTGCAGGCGATGACTACTATCCTTCAGAGGTAGGGCAGGCGGCCCGCTATTACACCAGCCCAAGCAGAGTAGGAGTGCGCGAGCGCCCTTCTTCGAGACTTCTGACAACGTGATCCCCTGCGCTTTCGGGGTGAACCAGACCCTACTACAGTAGAGATATG
This sequence comes from Magnolia changhungtana, assembly GCA_030180095.1. Classification (NCBI taxonomy): domain Eukaryota; kingdom Viridiplantae; phylum Streptophyta; class Magnoliopsida; order Magnoliales; family Magnoliaceae; genus Magnolia; species Magnolia changhungtana. Next base: position 2,024,160 of record JASAUF010000674.1, on the reverse strand, counting down.
GGGCTCCAAGGTGGAGAAGATTTTTGAAACTATGAGATGTACGACCCAGCAGCGGATCCTGTTAGTTGTATCTCTTCTCCAGGACGAAGCTCAGCACTGGTGGGCATCAGTTGCCAGAGCGGCAGCGACCAATTTCGAGTTGACATAGGAGGACTTTGTAAACCAGTTCGACTGGAAGTTCTTTCCCGAGCATGTTCGACAGCGGCGCACATTAGAGTTTGAGACTCTGGTCTAGGGGGACATCTGTGTCATAGTATGAGGCACGTTTCGTCGGGTTATCACGATTTGCAACGTACCTTGTTGATGATGAGGGGTGGAAGGCTCGCCGTTTTGAGAACGGCTTGCGTCCTGCCCTCAGGAGCCATGTGGTCGGACACATGCTTCTGATGTTTAAGTAGATTATGCAAAGGGCACAGGTCTACTAAGTAGATTGGGCCAATTTGCAAAGGACCCGTGACTAGAGAGGAGACTGGAAGAGGAAGGCGTCATCAGTAGCATCATCGTCCACAGCAGTGATGCATGACCCGCCCAGCATTCTGAGCACCAGTGGTAGCCCCAGTACCACCTCCAGGACCGTTCCCAGGTGCTTGCTTTGGATGCGGTAGGACAAGACATTTTAGGCACGAGTGTCCCCATTCACAGAAACAGCAGCAGAGGGCACTACATTGACCTCCACAGTAGCCCCCATAGTAGCAGCAGCGACCGCAGCACCAGCCTCCGAGACCTCCCCCATAGCAGTAGAGGCAACAGATCAGGCCACCACGGTGGCAGCGCAGCAGCAGAGACCTGAGAGGGGACACGCAGCTCCCTAGCAGGCTTAAGGAAGATTTTATGCTACCCAGCTGGACCCTCAGTCATCAGGAGGGGTTGTCATAGCACGTGTATTGTTTGACTCTACTGCATCGCATTCCTTTATGGCCGAGGATTTTTATTGATCGACCGGTTTACCATTGGAATCTGCTCATGAGGGTTTGTCGGTATCGATGCCCTTAAGGAAGACTGCAGTATTGGGCCGATTTTAGTTGTCTTGCCCTGTACTGGTTGGGGATATCTTTTTGCCTGCTGATCTTTTCGTGTTGCTGATGTTCAAGTTTGATGTCATCCTGGGCATGGATTGGCTCGTCGAGTATCACGCCATATTGGACTGCTTCGCGAGGACAGTCACGCTCTGTATACCCGGCGTGCCGCAGTTCCAGTTTGTTGTCCAGCCCAGAGGAGAGCAGCTTTCCTACCTATTGTCGTGTGCCGTTGAGGAGTCAGTTGTTTTGAGTATCGACCGGCTGCCAGTCGTTTGTGGTTTTCCTAATGTGTTCCATGAGATTCCGGGTTTACCACCTCACAGGCACACGGAGTTTCAGATTGATCTCGTGCCTATTACCACACCTATTTCGAAGGCCCCGTATCATATAACACCATTAGAGTTATGGGAACTACAGAAGCAGTTGGACGAGTTGCGCAAGTTAGGCTTTATCCGTTCGAGCAGTTTACCGTGGGGAGCATTGGTACTCTTTGTGAAGAAAAGGGATGGCTCGTTGAGGCTTTCCGTGGATCACCGCGAGCTTAACAAGGTCACGATCAAGAACAAGTATCCTCTCCCGAGGATCTATAATTTGTTTAATCAGCTTCAGGGTACACAATTCTTTTCGAAGATTGATCTACGTTCCAGTTATCATCAGATTCGGGTCTGTGAGGATGATATCCCGAAGACAACATTCAGGACGCGTTACGGTCATTTTAAGTTCCAAGTCATGTCCTTCGAACTGACCAATGCGCCCGTTGTATTCATGCAGTTGATAAATGAGGTCTTCTGTCCATATCTCGATCAGTTTGTTGTGATGTGCATCAATGACATCCTAATATATTCGAGGACCCGTGAGGAGCATGAGTAGCATTTGGAGATTATCTTGCAGACCCTCCATGCACACCAGCTTTACACGAAGTTGGAGAAGTGCGAGTTCTGGTAGGAGGAGGTGGAGTTTCTCAGTCACGTGTTGATGAGGTAGGGTGTCGTTGTGGACCCCTCAAAGATTAATGTCATGCATCAGTGGGGCCAGCTGATGTTTCATTGAGGGATTCTCCCGTATTGCTGCCCCGTTGACCAGGTTGACCCGGAAGGGCACCGAGTTCATTTGGAGCAACTCTTATGAGTAGGCATTTGTGGAGTTGAAGGACCACCTCACATCCGTTCCTATCCTCACTCTTCCCTCTAGGAGCGATGAATTTTTTGCATTTACCGATGCCTCACAAGTTGGCTTAGGTGTTGTCCTGATGCAGCACGGGAAGCCGGTGGCTTATACGTCTAGCCAGCTCAAGGTCCATGAGCTGAACTACCCCACGCATGATTTGGAGCTGGCAGCAGTTGTCTTCGCACTGAAAGTGTGAAGGCACCATCTCTATGGGGTTGAGTTCGAGCTTTTTTCTGACCACAAGAGCTTGAAGTTTCTATTCTCTTAGTCCGAGCTGAACATGAGGCAGAGGCATTGGATGGAGCTCTTGAAGGATTATGATTTTGATCTTTAGTACCACCAGGCCAAGGCAAACGTGGTGGTGGATGCCCTTAGCCGTCAGCCATGAGGCTTGGTGGCATACATGATGATTCAGGAGTGGAAGATGCTTAAGGATGTGTCAACATTCGACTTCGAGATTAGCTTGTAGTAGTTGAAATAGTGGTGAAGACTGCTTTAGTTGAAGTAGGAATATGCCAATATGTCCTAGAGGGGGGTGAATAGGACTTTTTAAAGTTTTTATGGTTTATTTAAAATCCTATTGCACTAATCCTAACAACATGCTCATATTATGATTACTCAAAAGTAACTCTACTGACTTTTAAGCCTGGTAGAGGATCCAATCACAAACTATTTAAGAAGTGAACAATATGCAAACTAGTTTATGATAGATATGACTGTGTATGTGTGTAAGGTGTGATTTCAGATATTCAGATATGAAATTAAAGTAAATCACACAATCAGAAGAATAGTAATCTCAAACACAATCATTTTTATAGTGGTTCGACTACTTGTCTACTCCACTCCCGGTAACTGCACTCAACCCTTAAGTGTACCAGATTTCACTAAGGAGGTTTCACAGCGGTTCACCTCAAACCTAAGGTTTTAAATCAGGTTCGCCTTCAACCTTTACAACCTACACTGAGGCTAACTGTTTATGCTCTCATAAGCAAGGGTCAAAACAACACAACCACTTTTAGGCACACTGGTAAAGGATCTTTCATAAGACCCTAACTGAGGTTTCACACGGTTCACCTCGAACCTAAGGTTTTAGACAGGTTCACCTTCAACTAGAAGTTTATGCTCTCCACAGAGTAAGGGTCAACACTACGTACCCACCACGTACACTCTTGCCATAGGCCTCCTACGAGGGCTTGCAGGGGTGAGAAACACCTAAGACCCAATCCTAAAAAGGAATGATCATAAGTGTCCTCTGGACTCTAGTTACTTACAGATAAGTAGATGAGTCCCATTCAGCACGTTGACGAAGATCTCCTCCTTGTTGATGAAGAGTCTTTGGCTTCCTTGATCCACAACATAGATGATGTACCAATATGAGGCTTCCGGTTGGGTCAAGGTTTAAGACGAAATCCTACTCTATAAAATGTTTTCCTATAAGGAAGATGGAGTGATTCCGATCATCTATGCATTCAAGGCATCCCAGCTTAATGATTTCCCATTGAGGTAGTAGCTAGAGGATCCTTGAATGCGGAAGTTCATTCCCCAATCCACTCTATTGAATATCAATGATGAGGGTGGATTAGAGGATGAACTTCCCTGAGAGAAAGGGCTTTGGGTATATGATCTAAGGTAAAACACACAAAAGCACTCTCTTCTTTCTCTACCAGCAACAATAGACAAGTCCTCTTTATATAGGTAAAAGGTTCCAATGGATATAAAATGGTCACATTTATGACAGAGTTCGATATCATCGAGCGGGTTCGATATCATTGAGCGTATACTCTCGATAACATCGATGGTCCGCTCGATGACACACACTCAAATTTCATACACTTTTGAAATCTCTTGCCAGCTAGTCGATGGAATAGAAACAGGTGTCGATGTCATCGAATTTCGAATGTTGATTCTATCGATACTAGTGTCGATTCATTGACATTTGAAAATGAGAGAGACTTGACATGAAATATTTCAGGTTTACAAGAATGATCGAGGGACCTTTGAGATCATCGGAATTTGAATGTCGATGATATCGATAACTGTGTCGAGGCATCGATAAATCCAATAGATTTCTCATTAAGCTTGCTAGATAGTCTATTTCCTTGTTTGATGCCATCGAAACGGTACTGATATCATCGATATTTGAATATCGATTCTATCAAGTGAGCCTCGATCATATATAAACAATCCTGAAATATTTTGCTGAAAGAACTTAGTGCCCAAGACCAATATCATCGAGAGCATTCCGATATCATAGATTTTAATTTTGATGGTATCAAGGGGGCTTCGATATATCGATGCACATATGATATTCTTAAGAAAAAACAGGGGCACTGGAGATCTGCTTGTCGATATTATCGAGTCACTTTCAATAGACTCGAGATTTGAATATCGATGATATTGATAGTATATCAATGCATTGATAAATCCGTCCAGATGTACATGTGTTGTTGGACACTTTTGTCCTCATTCCGATGGAATCGATTTATCATCGAGGACATCGATAGCGCAGGTCGATCATATCGAGATGTGTTTTGATAAAATCGACAAAACAAGTAAACTTAGAGATTTTCTATTTTTGAAAAAATTTTCTTACTCAAAAACCCTATGATATTCTAACTTGTTTTAAGGATTTTATTTATTTGGTGTTTTAGGACATGGGATGTGAGGCTTTAAATTTACCTATGGCGAGCTTGCACACATCCGATTGAGGCAGGCACTTTGAATTGATCTTCCTATGAGGCTCTGTAGTCTAGCTGACTCAACACTCACGCTAATTGACAAACCAGGGTACATTTAGTCTTCTATTATGCAGTTATCGAGCCTATTGATTCTACCCTCTCTTGTTGCAAGGGTGATCGAGCATCACCAGACAGATGAGTCAATGCAGAGTTATCAGACAGAGGCAACATCTGAGAGTCAGTCAAATTGGCAGATTGGTTTTGATGGTGGACTTCGCTTCAGAGACCGATTATGTGTCCCGGATATTCCTGAGTTGCGTAGAGATCTTATAACCGAGGCATATTGATCGCGGTTCTCTATCCAACCTGGTTCGACGAAGATGTATCACGATATGAGGCGTCAGTATTTTTGGATAGAGATGAAGTGCCAGATAGCTAGTTTTGTAGCTAAGTGTGACACATGCCAGCATGTCAAGGCTGATCATCAGAGACCCCCTGGTCCCTTGCAGTCGTTGAGCGTCCCATTGTGGAAGTGGGAGCACGTATCCATCGATTTTATCATGGGTTTGCCGAGGACTCAGCGCGGTCACGACGCCATTTGGGTTGTCATCGATCGTCTGATGAAGTCGGCACATTTTCTTGTGATTCATGTGACCTGGACTTTGGACTGGCTTATAAGGTTATTCATCGATGAGATTGTGAGACTGCACAGCCTTTCAGTTTCGATCGTTTTTTACCAAGACCTGAGGTTCACGTCTCAGTTTTGGAGGAGTTTTCAAACGGCGATAGGGTCTGTTTTGCAGCTCAGCACCGCGTATCATCTGCGACCAATGGACAAACCGAGAGGGTCAAACAGATCCTTGAGGAAATGCTTCAGGCTTGCGTGATTGATTTCTCGGGTAGCTGGGACGAGCACCTGTGATTTGCCGAGTTCTCGTATAACAACATCTATTAGGCGACCATTGACATGACTCCTTTTGAGGCATTATATAGCAGATTGTGCAGATCTTCAAGTTGTTGAACCAAGGTTGGAGAGCGGCGTCTCTTGGGTCCCGAGATTGTACAACAAACATCAGAGGTCATCGACATCATCAGGCAGAGGATGCGCACAGCTCAGAGCCGGTAAAAGAGTTTTGCTGATCGTTGGCGTCGTCCCTTGGAGTTTGTCATTGGGGACCATGTGTATCTCAAGGTCTCACCCATGAAGGGTGTGGTTCATTTTGAAGCGAAGGGCAAGCTTGCCCCGAGATTCATAGAACCCTTCGAGATCACTAGGGGCGTTGGCGCCGTGGCCTATCGACTTGCCTTTCCATCTTAGTTGTTTGGCATCCACAACATTTTTCATGTCTCTATGTTGAGGAAGTGTGGGTCAGACATCGTTCTGTTTATTGATTGGCAACCGTTGGAGGTTTGTGAGGATGCTTCTTACATTGAGCAGCCAATTCGTATCCTTGATCGAAAGGAAAATGTCCTCCGGACCAAGGTCATTCTTTTGGTGAAGTTGCAGTGGGATCATCATATCGTATACGAGGTGACTTGGGAGCATGAGGCTGAGATTCGCAAGTGTTATCCCCATCTCTTTGATGATTGATTGTATTTTGTATTGTTTTTTTATTATATATGATGTTATGTTTCCTATTTCCCTATGAGTTTTGCTTAATTGCAATGATAGTGTAAATTTCAAAGATGAAATTTTTATTGGGAGGGGAGAGTTGTATGACCCGTATCCTAGTCCGTACCATTCCTTAGATTTCTGTGATCCTCTATGTCGAATTCAGGCAACCCGTGACCTGTAATCGGCATTTACACGCTACCCTGAATCGCATCCTGTAAATCTGAGTCGGCTCGACTTGAAACTTGAACCATCGCGACCGCACCGTCATCGCAATTCCAACGCCGCGTCTTGCGCACCGATGCGATACCCAGACCATGAGTTGTGGGCCCGCATATATTTCAAAGAAATGCCGTGCATTGTGAATTTCGAGAGAATCTGTACAACTCATCACATCAATCAATCAAGTACACAACCCATGCCCCTCCCATCCATTTTGAAAAGGCCTAGCTATATGTCCTAGAGGGGGGGTGAATAGGACTATGCCAAATAAAACTTATAATAGTGGAATTAAAAAGAATATGATAGCCAAGATAAAATACAATGCAGGAAAGTAAAACAACCTCAAAAATCTGATCTTGAGAGGTTGATACAAATGTTGTTCTAAGGATAACCTTTCACCAAAAACTAGAGTTTATGGTAGGACAACCTTATTTCTAGAAAGATCTTTGTATCAAATCTCAAACCAAAGGGGAATACAAAAATAAGCACAAATTGAAATAAATTGTAATCACAAATGTATTGTTTTAGGGACAGCCATACACCACAAAAATGGCAGGGCAACCTTGCTGGAACAACTTTAAAGGAAACTGAATTTCAAGCAGATAAAGGAATAGCAGAAAGTAAATTCTAAACTATTACAAAATTCCCACAAAGCTTGAATTAAATTATTACAACATTCACCACCATACATACATCCCACAAATAAATAATTAAAGATTAGAAATGTAAATCAATCAACCACAACACAAGGGATTATAATGGTTCGCCTGTGTGTTCAACAACTGTTAAACAATAGCCACACAGAATGCTACTCAACTCCTAATATCCTCACACAGGGGATATTAGCGTTCACTAACAAAATAGGTTTTCACAGGTTCACCCAAAACCTTTACAATTGTGTCTTTATCCGTGGGCTTACACAATTAAAAAAACCCCACTTCTGAGTTTTCCTGGCTCTCCTCAGATAACCAATACAACAAGATTTTTTTGGCAAATCTTGAAAAAAACCAAAACAGAAAGGAATTTACAATTAAATGTAAAATACCTGATTATCTCATTCGTTGTAGCAGCCCGGTAGAACCAAGTCAGAGTAGATGATTGAATGTCCAAGTTCAATGTCCAGTACTCAATTACAATGGTTCTAGATCTAATAGATTTTAAATTAAACCAAATAGGGCATGCCTTAATTGATTTTGATTCCAAAGAAAGGGAATAACAATTCCTCTTATCAAATTAGATTGGAATAGCAGAAACAAAATCAATTAAATAAAGCTAAAGAAATAGAATATTAAATAAGCACACTTAGCTTAGATGGAGCACAAAATTATCTCTCAGAAGTTTGACGAAGATTGGCTTGAATGGATTAATTAATTCCCTGCATTCTTCTGAGATTCGTGCTCAATTTATAGGTGAGCAGATTGCGTCTTCGACTGGTCTAGGGAGCTCTTCGACTAGTAGAAGAAGTAATAGATTTGAAAAAAATCGGCCGCGATAAGCTTTAACCGTTCTACGATTGGTTCAAGGTCATCTTCGACTGGTCGTAGGTTACCTTTGACTGGTCGAAGACCCTGTAAATAATCGCTGGACTTTAGTCGAAGATTTTCGACTGGTCGAAGATGCAGTCGACACTGTTCCTTTGACTGGCTGAACAGATTCCTGAACTAGTCAAAGCCTAACAGAAAATATTCGAATTTTGTAACAAACTCACGACTGGTCGAGGAATTTCTTGGACTGGTCGAAGCAAAGCTAGGACTAGTTGAAGAAAGCCTAGGACAAGCCCTCAAACAGTCCAAACTCATGTGACATATACATATGACTTATGTATCCAAAATGGCCTACTTCTAAGGTCAACCTATGGTCAATCAAACCTCAACAAGAAGTAAGGACATTGAAACATTTAGAACAAGTGACCTTGAAGTTTTAAGTCTTGATGTCTTGATATAGTTCAAACTGATGTAGTTCAATCTTGAAATCTTGATGTAGCTCAGCCTTGAAAGTGTCTTGAGTTCATTATGAACTACCTTGAACACTTCGTGAATCGTACATTCTTGAGACTTGTCTTGTGAGCAGTACTTGCAGTCAAGGTTGATCTTGATACTTGTGAGCTTTGCTTGTTGTGATCTTTACTTATTCATGAATGTTGATCTTTGAGAGAGCTTCACTTATCCAAGATATATAACAGTGATTTTAACATCACAAATTTGACAATCGACAGGGATATAGACTATAGCACTTACACATTTTTTACCAACAAAGACAAGCAACCCATACCCCATGCCACCTCACCCCCCATAAGTCAACTCTCTCTTACACATACCCATCCCTCTCTTACACTACCTATTCCTCTCATCTCATCCTTCTTACATAACCCCACTCCTCTCTCATTTCACTTCATTCTCTACCATTTCCCAAGCAACCATGAGAGAAGAATCCTAAGGAGAGAAAATAAGCTAAGTATGTGGCCCACTTCCTACCCCAAGATCCCTCATCCTAGCCCTTGAATTCTCATCTTCCACTATCAAAGAGAGCTAAGTAATTTGGCATTCCATAGAACCAAGAAGATCCAACGGTGGGGGATTTATAGGTTAGATTTTATTTTTGATGATGGGCCAAGTGGGGCCTACCGATCCATGGTATGGATCTCACTTTGGACCCTAGGTGTGGTCGATGGCCCACTATGATTCGTATGTTCATTCCATGATAAGGCCATTCTTCATAGACCCCACGATGATGTTTATTTTCATTGTATGATAAGGGTCATCTAGACCTTGTATTTTGGTGGAGAAGGGATCTCCACCGTTGATTTTGATTGGTGGGCCCACATGAATGGGACCCACTTGATATATGTTGTAATGAATGGAAGGGAGGGCCCATAGTGCCGGGGTCCCTCCATCGCACGTTGTTTCTCTCTCTCTCTCTCTCTCTCTCTCTCTCTCTCTCTCTCTCTCTCTTCCTCTCTCTCTCCCTCTTCCCTATTTTTGTGGCCCACCATGATGAATGTATTTTATCCATGCCATCCACCGAATGGGCCCACTTGGCAGTCCATTTGGACGGGCCTGATTGGAGACAAAATACAAATATCAGTGTGACTTAAACGTTGGTGGGCCACACTGACGTGGACCCCACCTTGATGTATGCACTGCATCCTCATCGTCCACCCAATTGGAGGGGCCAATTGGACGTAGGCCTGATGGCCAGCGTAACTGCACCTGCTCCTATCCAGCAGTAGGAGTGGTTGAAGGAAAAACATAAATATCAGCTTGGCCACATGTGGGGCCCACCTTGTTGAAGATGATTGGCTGGTGTACCTCACATCTGCTATATAGCTGATGTATTGACGTTAGTAAGTTCTGTGGGACCCACCTTCATGTTGTATATCTACAGTCGTCCATTAGAGCATGCTGCTGGACTGGCGTCCAGCAGCTGTGGGGACCACCCTGATGTATGTTTCATCCTAGCCGTCCATATATGTGGACCCCACCTATATATAGCTAATGTAATGACGTCAGTAGAGTTATGTGGGTTTCATCCATACTGTCCATCTGTGGACTCCCACCAACTACACTGCTGCTGTACTAATGTCAGCACGGGCCTGTGGGTCTGATCAGGTATGTGTTTTATGTACACCGTCCATCCACATAGTCCAAATGGCTGGACGGTGGGACAGAACATGGTGTATGTGTTTCATCAATGCCGTCCATCTATTGGCAATCCACACCATCCGTCTGATGGACTGTGGGCCAGGAGCTAAAGTAAATAGCTGCTGTACTAACGTTTGTAAGCTCCGTTGGTCCCGTGACGTATGTGCTATCATCCAGACCGTCCTATTTGCATCCCACCAGCAGCAGGCGCTGCATGTTCCGTGGACCATACCGTGATGTATGTGTTTTATTCCAACCGTCCAGATGGCTAGACGGTGGACCATTGTGATGTATTTGCTGTAATCCACACCATCCAGATAGCTGGACGGTGGGCCATACTGTGATGTATATGTTATATCCAACCGTTTATTAGGTGGACCACGCCGCAAAAATCAGTGTGGGATTGAACTTCTACCATTGAAACTGTTGGGATCACAGAAGTTTTGGATCAATATGAAATTTGTTTTTCCACTCAGTTCAGGCCTTTGTGAGCTTATGAACAGATTGGATGGAAAATAAACGTTAAGGTGGGCCTATGAATTTTTAACAGTGAAAATCAATATCTCCACTGCTAATTGTGGTATGGTCTAGATGATCTTTCGTATGATTCATTTTTTGGAATGTGCGAGGCCCATTATTGAGGCCCATGTGATGCGGCCCACTTGATGTATATGAGGCCCATTGGTGCGGCCTATGTGATGTGGCCCACTTGATGTATATGAGGCCCATTGTAATGTATTTGAGGCCCATGGGTTGAGGCCCAATGTGATATATATAAAGACCATGAGTGAGGCCCAATGAGACGTATGTGAAGCCTTTGTGTGGGGATAGTGTGGTCTCTTCCACTCACTGGGCTGTGCGGCTAGGAATGGGGCAGTCAGTGTGGAGTGTACTTGACCCCGGTAATATCTTAGAGGGGAACTGTACTTATATATGTATTTAATGAGGACTGACATACTTATGTTGCATCTCGCATATGACATTTGGCTACGTAGGCCTCGCATCGCATGGCCTTGGTATGGCCGATAGTATTCATGCCTTGCACTGCATAGCCTTGGTATGGCTGATAGTATTAATGGACTTACCAACATATTTCCGCATTACTCTGATATTGCATAATTGGCACTTGCCTTGCGCACACACTTACACCGCCCTCTATGCTTTTCGTAAGCTTATGCACAACCGTTACGTGCAGGTGACGTTGGATCGCAGTAGTACTGAGGCAGGAGAGTGTAGTTGAGCTTTTGGAGTTCCGATATCTATATTTGTATTTCCCTTTCCGCATTGTACTCAAAGTTTTTGATATAGTGGATATGTGGTGATGTTGTTTTGTGACTTGGTTATGCTTGTTGTTATGCTCCATTAAAAAAAATTATATTGAAAATCCTCCTTGTAGGATCTCAGGATTAGATCTGGTATATGGGTGTCGGGAGTCGAGAATGGGACACTACGGAGGCTGTCGGTGCCGGATTCAGTGATCAGGAATTCTGTGAGCCCGGTTTCTGAGTTTGGGGCGTGACACTAGAGGTGTTGAAACAAGTGAGGGTCAACCTCCCTCTTCTTGATGTTGTGAAACAAATTCTTTCATATGCCAAATTTCTAAAAGACTTATACACAACCAAGAGGCAACAAAGTATCAAAAAGAAAATTTTTCTGATAGAAAAGGTGAGTACCATTCTCAAATAAAATGTGTGTAACACCCCATGTTTTCAGGACCCGAGTATATGACCTGTTTCCCAAAAACCTAAGTGTTAACTTAAAAAGAGTCAAATTCCATATATAATCTTTTTTCTTTTATCAGAGTTAACAGATAAACATAGAATGAACAAGTCAACATAAAAGAAAGTTTTCATTTACATTTAGAGTATACAAGAGTTCACCCATAATGACTTATACAAACCAATGTCTTTATACTATCAATTACAAGATTACATATATAAGAAATTTAACGTATATAAAACATATAAACAAAAGCCGCAGGGTCGCATGACTTCCTTGACAGGTGCAACCACGCACCTTGACCACCATAACGGCTCCTCGTCTGTCTGAACCTACAAATCACTTAAGCCACCTGTACTACCTATACGGTTATATATTTGATGGATGAGTGGCCAACTCAGTATGAATTCCCTTTAAAATTACATACCGTCGTCTTAGCTAAGCATAGTTAAAAAACACAAGCATTCAAAACAACTAAAATGCAGTCTTATTTAAATAAATGGATGCGTGAATGCACATCGACCTAGGGATGCTCATCTAGTCGGACTTAAGCTCGTCACTCATGCAATCATCGACTTGGGAATGCTTATCTAGTCAGAACTTGGGCTCCTCACCTGAAAATATGCCGATAGTCGATGGTCTAGGAGCTAGTGAAATGATACCTCAATAACTCTAGGGCATGTGCTACAATATCCAGATTAGCTACCCGTCATCGCCAATATGCTATGAATGCATGATTAGCCAAACCAATATTATACCAATTATAATCAGCCAATTTAAGTAAACTCAATGGTCACTACGAGGGGCTCGTCACCCAGCATAGGCTGATAGCTTGGACATAGTGTCCCGTGACCACCATCCCCGACTCATGAGGTTTTCCACCTTGGGATGTTAAATAAAACCCTTTGATCAAAATGACACTAGGTTAAGGGCCCTATTTTTCACATAAAATCCGTCTAGTTACACCCCAAGTGTGGCTCACATACAATAGTGGAGTTCTCCACGCGTATTATTATAAGTTAGTTATAAGTTCTTATATGAAGGTGCATAAAATTACATATTGAAGGTAAAATTTTCAATGTGTCATCATGAGACTATAGTACCAACTATCAATCGATACAATACTAAACATAAGAACAATGATCATTATTCATGAATGGTACTCATTAACTAGCATATGAGCCTAGCATGTAATATAAACATAATACATTAATCATGAATTTGAGATAAGGCAGTTAATAAAACCTAGAAATTTATGACAAGTATTAGGACTTTAAACTAGTAGTAGCAATTTGATGTATACTATGTTTGGCTAACTTAGAGATGGAAAGCCCAAGGGGAAAGTCATCACCTGAGTCATCATAGTCCTGCCCTTGATTTGAATCCCCGTGTGCTACTAATGGCCCCAAGTTACATAAGTAGCTTCCTAGAGGATTAACTTGCATTAGATAATAACTTCTAAATATATTGAAGGTTTAAAGGGCCCATGAATAGAATCACTTGGGCTCGCTTTAGAGCGGCTGGGCCTACTAGATTTTGTTCTTCAAATAGCCCAGATTGGGCCTAGGATTTGCTCCAAGTTTAGGCCTGAATTGGCCCAACATTCGAGGCCCGAATTGAGCCTGGTTCGGCCCAGCCAGGTGGTCTAAAGGGTGGCCCATTATTATTATTGTCATATAAATAAGTTTAAATAAAAGTAAAATAAATATATATAATTAAAAGTGGAGTAATCATGAATAATATTATATGATATATAAATAATATGTTAGTATATAAAGATATAATAATTAATTATATATTATTAAATTATCAATATTATAATTTAATATTAATATTATATTATACATACGAATTATTATGACAATAGAAAAATAATATATATTATTCAAATATAATAAATATTAATATTTTATTATATATATATATATATATATATTTCTTAATGATATCAATTTATATATGATTTTTAAAAGTAGTAATATTATATATTCAAATATTGGATAATATGATTTAAAAATTATAACAAATTAAATAATGTAAAAGTATTAAAATTATGGAATAATTTGTAATAATCATACATGATATAAAATTAAAGATTGTAATTATAATAAATATATATATATATATATGTTATTAGTTGAAAGTATTTAATATTAAATAATATGAATTACACAAAATAATATTGAATAAATATGAATTACCTAACTCGGTTGGGTTGGAGTTGGAGGGTAGAAACCTGCATACCCACACTATCCTCCTCTCTTTTCTTTCTCTTTTCTTTTCTTTCTTTCTTTCTTGCCTTCTCTTTTATTTTCTTTCTCTTCTTACTGGACGAAGAGCTCTCTCTCTCTCTCTCTCTCTCTCTCTCTCTCTCTCTCTTCTTTCTTTCCATATTTCTTACTTTTCTTTTTGGTGGGAGGGACTCTCGAGCATAAACTCAACTCCCGATTTCACTTATGCAACAAAATGAATTGATTGAATTTTTTGGTGGAACATGAGTGAGATTAAGCCAAAACAACATATCATACTCAGGACTATGATAGATAGATAAAATATATAAACTATGATGAGTCTCAAGAGTGTGATAACATTACCGGGTTAAATAATTACAAGGACCTTCAAATATACCAAATGTGTCTCTGTCTTCTATCCCAAGATTTCCATAACCCCGTCAATACGATGGATCTTCGGAGACCGTCGAGAGCATTAGGAGAACTTCTCCTCATCACCATAGAGTAGTCCGGCTCGCTTCATAAGCATATCATCCGAAATTCAACAAATTGTGGTGTGTACAACACCGTCCAGTAACGTGGGAGTGAGTAGCTAACTCGATGGAACAATAAGGCATAAGTTAACATGCTATCATCTCGACCTCTTTTCTCTGATTATGCTTTCTTTGGATGCCCTCTCCATCTTGCCACCATCTCACGTTCGCGCATGCTTACATCCACAAAGTACATCTTCCATGCGATGCATGATGAGTATGATTACCCATTTCAAACAAAGCGGGATTGGGAAACTAAGGTACCTCCCTTGTCATCCAAACATGATCCATTTCTTCGATGGTGTGTTTTCTAGGTCACGAGGCTGCTGTGGTCGCACGCACAAAGGTTGCACCACTCCCCATCACCCCTTAAACGATTCATCACGATACAACTGGTAGTTCATACTCTATATGTCGCGGTGGCACAACTTTATGCTCGCATGTCACTATGGTAGTGTGTACACACAAAGACCGTACTCACTCCCCATCACCTTATCGGTGTGGGCACTAATATAGTGTCCCATACCACCATTCGGCTCACGACTCTCACTACGGGGAGGCACGTAGCCCCCAGGGCCAGATCGGATTCGACCACGATACCACCATGCCCGCTCATGAGTCTTAGCGGATCAAGGTACCATGGTTAACGGGATTTTCATTTGGTAAGTTTGGTACCCAGGTTCAAGCATTACGACCAAACATGGTGAACATACATAAGGCATACCTTTACTTGACATGTTCGGCTGGCTCGAGCGCACAACAAGTTCGATATGAGGCGCTGCGAAGCACCTCGTGTGGCCAACCACTATCGCCAACCGAAGCACGACACGGGTTCACTTCGTGCGTGGCGGAACGAATCCCGACCACATCTTCAAGTCTGATACCGGATGCCTGGACTATGAACATAGTCCCAAGCTCAGTCAAATTCTAACCATAGCAGTGAAATACGGCATGATAACATGATAATTCAAGAACACTAGCAAGCATAATATAAAGGATAACAAGAAGCATGTTAATAAACAAGTCGCAAGGCATGTTCAAAAGCACGTTATAAAGCACTAAACACATAGGGATACAAATACTTAGAGTTCATAGGTGAGTGGTTAGAGTGAACAACCACGTGGAGGGTGTCATATGTGACTCTAAGGTAGCAGAGGATCCCATCTCAAAGACCTAACTAAGGTTCTAACACTTAAACACTTACACTCGCAAGTGATTTCACTTTTGGAATACACTACTTCAACATACATGACGTATGCTAGAGAAGTGTACACTAGGTTGTCCCTTTATAAACTAGTATTTTATGCATATACATCATATTATATACAAAGAATTAAACATAGTAATCACATCAGCAAATTTTATACGTATAGGGTACTTCCACGTATACCCACTTTCGACATACATAGTCGTTTACAAAGGAAGATAGATTTCGTTCCTTTCGCCAAGCTAGTATTTTAATCACGTATGGTATAATCATACATTAAATAAATATGTCAAACATCATTCCAAAAGAACTACGATACTATTTCTACAACACGTAATTTTAACATACTCTCTTTACAAGTAAACATATATTTTGGCGATTCCTTTGCGCAAACTAGTATTTTATTCATATGTTATATAATTATACATTAAATAAACATGTCAAGTATTTATCCAAAAAAAAAATACGTATACGGTATTTCTACGTATACCTAGAATATGTGAAATTCCATATTTCACACCGATTAATCAAAACAGGAAACGGAAAGCACTTTGTACATGTGCAATTGCAAGCAGATCATGAATCTACCATTATCTCGACATTGAAAGCGTTGAAAACCGTAACTCGCTCCTCACCTTTGCCTTTGGAAACGGAACGAATCTAGATCTTCCGCTCTACGGGCGATTTCTAGCTCTCTCGGTCTACATCCCACCTCGATTCCACCGCAAATCGACCTAGGGTTAAGTTTTCTTATCTTCAAATGAGGCGGAAAACGCTCTGGGGTGATTTGCAACGATGAGGAGGAAGATCCTCCCACTTCTCCCTCACTTTCTCTCTCTTTTCTCTCTCCCAAAACTCAAATTCGTATGGCTGTGAGAGAGGGTGCTCTAAGGCCCTTATATAGCCTAAAATATTCTGAAATTAGACTCAGGTTCAAGGGGTACTGCTAATATAGGATTTTCGCCGCTTTTCCAGCTCAAAAGGGGAGTTCTGGTGGCCCTCTTTGGACCAAACGTCAGACTTAAACTCACCATCGATGGATCTACGTGGCATTACGTTTTTACCCCAGATCGCACGTGGCGGACCACTTTCGCCGACGGTCACCACTCCATGTAAATGTTCTGAAATTTTTCTTAATCCGAGGGTGTAATTTGGTCCGATTCTCGACGGTCGCTTATGTCAACGAACGATGCGTCACTGATGAATTTGGCTTATCACACTACCTCCATTAAAACGAATGGCCGTGGAACATCTGATAAGGCCGATTTTTGAGATGATTGTTAAGCCCGGGGGGTCCTAGTTCCTCAATCGAACTCTCGATGTGCGATCTAGACCTAATACGAAAGCTTTCGCTTTCATTCCCAGAGAGACGGAAATGAGTTTTGGTTCTAAACTTTAGGGTAACTTCCAAGTTTTGGGTCTTGCAGATCGTATTTAAAGCGATCCCAATGGATTTCATGGCTAATTGAGTTTAGTACTTAGTTAACTTTGTTAAGTTTCTAAAGGATTTAATCCTACGTGATTTCTCGGTCGAGGTGGTACTCGTGCCTTTGGAGTTTGTATATAAAGTAATCCAAGTCCACTTAGCTAGTTTAAGATAGTGTCTAGGGTGAAAGTTCTTAGAAAAATTGGAAGATCAAGGTGATGAAGGGTGAGATTTGTGAAGGAAATGAGTTCAAAGGCGGCTTTAGACTTTGGGATTCAGTTCTGACAAGTTAATGAAGTATTAGGATCGACCCATTGCCTAAGGACATCTAATCCCAGGTTGGCAAAATCCGGGGCGTTACAACAAGGCTTTTTATAGCCGGTCTGATCCCAAGATTTCCTATGTAGCCTGGATCTGGAAGCTTCTTGCAAAATTCCAGAAGCGTAGGTGTAACAAGGACTGGTAGGAATCCCGACCTCTTTTCATCTTTCTTTTTTTCCATCTTGCCTAGCGACAAATTGTCCGATGACCCTCAACAGATCCTCATTGAATTTCTTGATCGGACAGTACTGTTTGGATGGCTGGTTGGTGCCAGTTTCAATGGTAGATTGATCCCGGTGCACTAATGCCCCGTTTGGACACCTCCGGTTGGATCGGATTGGCTATCCGAATCTTCCTGGCCACCCGATCCATGATGAAGGTGAGATTCATGGACCCACAACAAGGAGAAGTCCTTCCACAAGCTGCAGTTCTTGTCCGTGGAAAACAGCATACTTACAAAACCTTCTATCCTTACTACAATAAAAACGTGCTTACTTGGCACTCTGGGTGCATCTTTCACCGGAGCTATGTAAAACGGTGCCCACGCTTATCACTTACCTTGCACTCTCAGTTCCATGTCGTTTCTGTACGTTTATATATATATATATATAAACCTACTCCCTCGTTTCATTCCCCCAACTCTCTCCTTATACCTACCCCGACTCTCTCTCTCTCTCTCTCTCTCTCTCGATCTCGATCTCTATTTTTAGGGTTTTGATCTTTCATGAACGTACAGAAACCAGATCAGATCTCTAAGGGTGGATTCGAGCACCAGTAATGCAAACGCCACGACTCCATCTCCTCACCATCCCGTCTTCACCTCGTCCTCCTCATGTGACGCATCCCAGCCATCAATTCTGCTACCGTCTGATTCCTTTAAGGGCCGTAGGAAGGGTTCCTCAATCGCATGTGCACGTTGATGATCTTATCAACTTCCATCATGGCTCCGACCCCGTCAGGGTCGAGCTCAACCGCCTCGAGAATGAGGTCCAAGGTCGGGATTTCCTCATCTTCTGTTATATCTCGGCTATGGATTCATCGATTTTTTGCTCAATTTTGCTAGGTTTTGGGCGTTTAGGGCTTGATTGGGGCAGGTTTAGGGTCTTTGAGGTGTTTTGGATGTGTCAGTGCACGACCGCCCAACCTCCATTGAAAGCCGCTACCATCATAAGAGGCCACCCGTCCCTCATCATCAACAACCAAACACATCTCCACCTGTAATCGTCCACCATCAGTTCTGATTGGTAGGGATTATTTTTGTTATTATTAGGGTTTTGATTATGGATTTTCGTTTTGAGTTTTCTGATGGATCGACATTTAGGTCAGGCTTTTGATTAGGGTTTTTCTGTTTTGGGACTTATTATTAGGGCTTTTTCAGTGTTTTTATTATTAGAGCCCTCACAGCTGATACCTTCGCAGACAAGGTGAAGGAGATGATGAGCCACTATTTTGTTTGGGTTTTTCTAGTGCTTTTATATATAATTTATAATGACTATAGAACTTAGCAGTTAACCATCTGTATGGTATGAAGCCATTGCAAACTCCTCAACTTCTGTTTATCATGCATGATTCATTGCTCATTTGGATCTATGTTCAATCATTGATTCAAGCTCTGTTACTATTGAGGCTTTTTTTTCCAATTTTCTATTGGATCCGATTGATTTTTTTTTTTCAGACTTGTCCATATTTTGTATTCTCATGTGATTGCTTAAATTGCAAGTCATTTTGTTTTCTACATTTCTTGCTTATATTTGGAGCAGTACTTTTCCAATGCTATTTAAGGAGAGATTATATGTCATGTTTCTGTTTAGTGCATTTCTTGATGCTTGTTTGATTTCTTGAATGTGTGCAATAATATTTGTGTCAGCTAACATCTTTGTTGTTGCTATGTAATAAGGCTCTATTACATTTCCTTGATCCAAAGAAATTCAAGAATAAAGATGATTTTGTTTAAAAATACAAGAATCTAAGCTCCTTCAATGACATTGAGGTTTTATCACTTACTTTGCACTCTTAGTTCCATGTGGTATATTCTGTTTCCATATGTTGTTGAAGTTTACTAGGTTCTTCTTTAACTTGCTAATCTTCACAAGGAATTGAGGCCTCACATTCTTCGAAGAGTTATCAAGGATGTGGAGAAGTCTTTGCCTCCAAAAATTGAGCACATCCTCCAGGTTGAAATGTCTCCCCTTCAGAAACAGTAAGCACACTGCCCTTAGCTTGTAAGGGACTGCTTATAGCACTTAGTATGTTTGCTAACTTGGAGTGTGTCAGTTTATGGTTGTATCCTTCTAGGTATTACAAGTAGATTTTAGAACGTAACTTTCACAACCTGAACAAAGGAGTCCACGGAAATCAGGTTTGCACCTATTTCAAATATTTAGGGCCCGTTTGTCATTGAAGAAATGAGTGCTTGTGATCCTTAAAAATCACTTATTAAGCACTAAATATGTTTGAGTTAATACTTAATTTGTTGCTTAATAAGAAATTTCCCCAATAATTGCAGGTTTCTTAAATGCCCAGGGGGTCATTTCCCAACTTAATAAGCAATTAAGTACTTCTCATTTAACTGTTCATATGTTGGCCACCAATTGGTGGTCATAGTCATCCTTTAATTTTCTTTTCATTCATTCTTCTTTTTTTCTTTTTCTTTTTTCTTTTTGGTTATGAGCTATGACTCATCTATAGTGTGAACCACTATTTTAAAAAGTTGAAATAGATGTACAAATGTGCCAACTGTAGAGTCAGTAGGACCTGTTGAGAAAATTTTTAAGAAAATGAAGAGTGGTGATTAGACGATTCTGACTGTGAAAACAATTCCTTGTTGGAAATTTTTTCTTTCATGTATGCTTACAAAACATTTTTCTTTTGTTGGCATAAGCATTTCTCAATAACATCTTAGAAGAAGCAAAAGACTAACTGAATCACTGGACGTTGTCACCATTCTAAGAAGAAGCAAAAGGCTTATCTGAATCACTGACTGCTGTTGTCAACCACATAATGGTTTGCTGATGAATGGGTGAACAAATTGGCAAAAGATGGGGCCTTGTGTCAAATTGGCTTTTTTTTCCCCCTAATAATATTCACCCATTCATAAAGACAAATCTAAAGAACTATTTATCATTAATCAATTCTCATTCTGCACGCCCTTGGGGCAATGCAAAGGAGCCCTGTTACAAGGGTTGTAGGAAACTCAGTCTCTTCTGTTAAATGGAGAATATGAATAGGAGACTTGTATGTGGGCCCATTGTAGGAAGATAGCCTTGGAGAAATTCTAATCACCAAATTTCACAAGCATGCTAATTTAGAAATGCCATTCATTCATGAATCCAACTCATTCACTAGTTAGCACACACCATTGTATGGTTGTTGGCTCAAAATCACATGGCCTGATGTTGCCTTAAATAAGTATACTGGTTTTATTGAATTTTCTTCTTCTTCTTCCTTTTTTTCCCCTTTGAGCAGTCTTAGCACATTAGTGAAAAACTCAGGAACTTTTGATTGAGGGAAACCTGAAAATAATTCAAAGGGCCTCTTGCTTATTTGAGAAATTTGTTGTTGTTTCTAATTTTTCTGGAACACTATAATCTCCAAGATCAATTCATGGGGTTATTCTACCATAAATTTCTTTGCTCCCAAGAGCTGCTATGCTAGTTCTGACAAATGGTGAAAGCCTTGCATTATGCTGGAATTGAGGTATGGTAGATCTTCCATTGTGAGCCATGCTAACTGATTGACATGTATTTAAATTTACTATCTTCCTTCAATATATTTCTTCAAGATTATTTTTTTCGCAAGCTTATATGAGAAAGTAATGTTGTTAGTATAGGTCATTTTGGATGTGGTCTATAACCATAATAATGAAGCTGATGATAATAATCCTTATACCACTTCTTTTCGTGGCATAGACAATAAGGTAATTTCTGTTGTCCTGTTTATTTCAATGCTTTACTTTGTCACCTAACTTATTATGGACCATCAACTGAGATTGACTAAAGGTCGTTAAGGTTGTTTTGTTGAGACATGAGTGACAATCTTAGTTAAAAATGCCATGACACTGAATCTCGCACTGGGCTGCTTGCTTATGTTCTTTCTTCTTAGTGAATGCTTTAGCTCTTAAATGCTACAGAATTCAACTAAACATATGTGCATATTCCATTTGCTTAAATATTTAACTACTGCATAATCGTCTTGTTGCTGATTGTGATCCCTTTCATACTAATCTATTTACAGGTTTATTACATGCTCGTCGTTGACAACAATTCTCAATTGCTTAATTTCTCTGGATGTGGTACTTCCAATCATTCCCTTCAATTTGTCCAGCCTTTTCCATGAAAGTTCTTTCTTATGACATCTTTTAAAGCCAACTCTGTTAATATACTATTAAGCTTCATTTCCTGATGAACAATGCTAAGAGAATTTGTGGCACACATGCGATATTTGGGCCACCGTCATGTCATGATCACGGTGAAATAAATCATACCAAACAGAGAACGGGAAAGACTGTTATTTTCCATATACTCATATATGAGCAATAGTTGATTTCCTTCCATACAAAATCCATAGAGCTTTACAAGGTGTGGGTGTTGCAAAGTAGAAATCATGCCTATCTCATCCACAAACTGATACAACATCCATAGAGCTTTACGAGATGCGGGTATTGCAAAGAAAAAATCATGCCTATCTCATTCACAAATGGGTATGCAAATCTATTTACAATTGGGGAATTTTGGAACTAGGTTTTGCATCATTTGATGTTTTGGAAAAGCCTGCAATTGTTCCTTGCCTGATTTGGTGTTTCTACAGGAGTAGCAATCATACAGTCACAACCTCTTAATGTTTTGGAAAAGACTAAGCGCATTCTTTTGATTACACAACTGGCTTGAAGTATTTTTTAGAATGGTGTGATCGTACCTTTACAAAAGGAAACTTGAGATTGTGTGTGCATGGTGTGGGTTTACACTCTTATATAGTTGAGGCTGCCATCGTAAATAATATTAAGATGCATCTCTGTTTAATTAATTTCAGTCCATTCATAGCCCTTGATTACATACAGATCTTTCCTTCAAAGAAGGAAATAAGGAATGGCCTAGAGAAGCCCTCTTATGGAATTACCATGATCTTTCCTTCAAAATATTTTGTTGTAGGTGATATGGTTCTATTTAATTTGGGAGATAAGCTTCTTGAATGGAATTATCGTGAGCTTACATTTTTTTGTTTTCATTTCAAATTTCAAGCAAAAGCTCTTGCGGAGAAAAATATGCATGACATTCTTGTTCAAAGGGAGCAAGCAGAGAGAAATGTAAAATATTTGTTCATAGTCCAGAAACTCAAGGATTTTCAGACAGCTGCTCTCAAGGTCAGGAATGGCTACAACTCATTCCATATTGCTGCTAAGCAGGGCCATCTTGGTAAGCATTTGATTTGATTGATTTATTTTTTATTTTTTAATTTTCGTCTTTTCTACTTCTACATGGACGGATAGTTTACATTGGCATGCCTGTAAGTGTTTTAAAATTTCATTTGCTTGGGATTTTTTGGCCAAGTCATTCTAGTTGGCATTTAACATAATCAAAATTTACTGTAAATGTTTAATCATTTATGGGAAAATTGTTAGTTCTAGGCTTCCAGCAATGCTTTCCTTTTGCTTTAGGCAGTTTGCTTTTTCTCTTAAGGATAGTTTCCGATCAGCAGTCTGTTTGACATTGGTTTTATTTGTTAAGCCTAATGTTTGACTGGAGATTGCTATCTTCTCTAAACAAATGAAACCATGAAAGCTTTGGTGATCTTTAACACCTCATAAAATAGCAGGAAGATCTTGGGTATTTTTCTTTGGTGTACAAACAAATTGTGTTTAGCACGTTTGCCAGAACAACTTGGTGTTTGTGGCAATAAGGAGAAAGACCTGTGTTAAGCAGCTAGTGTTTTCCTGCTCTCTGTTCCAACAGCCAGGATTTGATGCCTAGTGGGGTCCTTTTGGCCTTGGAAGATCAAACATCTGAATCACAAAAGGAGGTGAACTCCATGGTTGATTGTTTGCTGATTAAAAAAAAAAAGAAAAAAAAAAGTGACCACCTGTTTTACCAGTTTACCACTTTTATAGATGCTAAGAAACGAGTTGATGGGGATAGCTCACAAGTAAACTGCTTCGCCAGCTTTCTCTTGGATGTCTTCTTTACCCTGTTCTAATGTCAATTTGCCATCCACTAAAATAATTTCTGGTATAGTACGTATTTAGCCATTGATTGCAATGTGTGTTGTTGGCTTCTCTAATTTGCCTTTTTTTAATTTTCAGGTAGCTATATATATCCAGGTATTGTCAAAGCTTACTGCATTTAGCTATAAGAGCAGGTAGTGTATGGTTGTTCAGTGCCCAAAATTCTCCCCATCTAAATGGCAAAGGCGGTTTAAGTAAATCATCAAACTATTGCTAGTTAAAAATAATAATAATAATAATAATAATAATAATAATAATAATAATAAAAGAAAGAAAGTAGGAAAGAAAAAAAGAACAACATTCAAAATTAAGCCTTCTGTGAACTGACACACACTACAACAAAAGCTGGATTAGCTGACGTTGTGTGTGGCTAATTTACCCTAATTTTATATTCTTGTAATTCATGACTTCTCAATAAGTAGCTTGTGATTTTTGGGTTAAAGCATATTAAGATAGTTTTCATATGTGAATGGCATCTATCCTATGTAATATTCTCCTTTTAACAAAGCTTGGAAATGGGTTGGGCCTGGGCCAGCAAAATCAAATTTTCAAAATCAAAATCTAGGCCAACCTTCGACTATCATGAAGCAATATAATTTTGTGCATTACGATTCCTCTTTCATTATAACTGTGGCCAACATCAAACAACATTGATCTTCGGTCATGCACATGCACAATCACGGACACTGTCAGACAAACTCGACTTTCTGCATGAACTTTGTATTGAAGCATGTTGAATATCTTTTTACACACCCATATGTGCATTTTCATGGTTTGATAGCTCCACCCATTTGTTAGCTGTGCATCTACAAACATTTTGAAAACAGAGCAATGATCACATTCACCAAGCAAATGAACTTGCACATTTAGATGAAACCTGTAACGTCTCAAAAAAATCTGTACAAAGACCCGAGTACCACCTTAGGCAAAAATCACAAAAGACCGAATTCTGTGGAAATTAGATGAAAATTAATTAAGTACTAAACTAAATAATCGGTGGAATTAGCTTGAACCACTATCTATACAAATGGCAAGACCCAAAACCATTAAAATCACTAACTCAACATTACTTAAAAACCTAGGAGAAAACCCAAAACCCAGTTGCTCTGGGAGCACATTGAAACTCCGTATCGGACTTGGACCGCAAATCGAAAGTCCGATAACCGCGAAACTATAGGGTTATG
This sequence comes from Magnolia changhungtana, assembly GCA_030180095.1. Lineage (NCBI taxonomy): Eukaryota > Viridiplantae > Streptophyta > Magnoliopsida > Magnoliales > Magnoliaceae > Magnolia > Magnolia changhungtana. The sequence continues at coordinate 1,998,983 of JASAUF010000674.1, read as the reverse complement.
ACCGTCTTATTAGGCTTAACAACCATCATGAGAATCGAACCCAAATAGTATCCAGAAATGCACAATTTGAGCCTTGAACAAAGTGTGTGAGAAACGCGAATATCTTTAGAAAATGGAGCAGAACTTAAGTGAATTGGACCATTCGCTTGCGAGCAAAATTGAAGACTTCAGACCATCAAATTTTGACCAAACTTCACCTATGGATTAGAAAAATTTCCCTGCACGTATCCGTATACTTGTGGCCCTGATTGAGTGACGACGATCATTGATTTGATACAGGTCCGTCACGGTTGATCGGCCTATCCAAATGGGTTAAAATCATAACTTGGCTTAGATCCATGGTCAGGGAACTTGCTCCATGACGTATCTGAATAATGGACCTCTAGGTGTGTCCCATTCGTCAGAAATAGGCACCCTTCAGCTATAACCCAAGTATGTCATGGCCGTGGGGCCATTTACATCACTTTTGAGCCTATATAAGGCCCTTAAACCACCCCTTCTCTCCCTCATACGAATTTCCTAAAAACCCTAAGAGAGAGAGAGAGAGAAGGAGTGAAAAGAGGAAGGAAGGAAGAAGGATTTCTGGGAGATCTTTGATGGGATTTTTCCCACAACACCACGCATCGATACACCTCTCTCTTACGCTACACAACTCATTTCAACGATGATTTGAGTAAAGGTGTAAAATAGTCGTTTGTCAACCTAGTTAACGGATTTCCTGATTTAAATACCCGTTGTGTTGTATTTGGGAACGTAGGATTCGAACGGAGTTCGAAACGAGATTTTTGATGATAGGTGCGGACTATAAACATTTAGGTTATGGTTTTCAAGGCTTTCAATGTTAACTAATGATTTATGTCTGACTTGATTGTTGCTATATGATCTTAGTTATGACGTTTTCCATATATTACACATGTATGAATTATGTTGAACAAATATGCATTCCATGTGTTTATTGAAATGTTTGAATGAACTTGCGATTATGATTTGTGTTTGCCATGACTATTAACATAAAATCCATATTTTTTGTATGCATGACAACTCCTTTATGAAAGGATTTGCCATAATATATGCTATAACTAATTTAGTTGACGTATGTACTAATGTGCAGGCTAAGTGTTTGATAAAATGTTTGAATGAAAAATTGTTGGTGAATTGTATTTGCTTGGGGTATTGAGATAGGATTCTCAACTACCTTATCCATATTTATAGTTTCCTTCGTGCAATCTTAATTTCTACTACGTGATTTATGGATGAAATACATATGTATAATAACATGTTCATTGTGTTTGATAAAATGCTTAAATGAAAGATTCACTTGAATTGTTTGTTAAATGTTGTTATGATTATCACATGTGACTACCTATTGCATTTGAGTATGATTGAGACTACTACATAGTCCAGGCAATCGGTAACGGTTCCCGATTGAGTGGCCGAACTAGTCTCGCCATATTGGATATGTTCGATGAATCTGAGTCGTACAATGATTGTTGACAGTAGTTAGGCCACGTGGAATGCTTATGCGCTCCATGTCGATTAATTCAGTGTGCGCTCGTACCAATCGAACTTATCGAATAACCTGACTGGCCTATTACGTGCTTACCATGTATGGACACTACTGCTAGAATATAAGGTACCACTTACTAATGTAAAGCCCGTTTCAACCATGGTACCAAGATCCGCTAAGACTCATGAGCTGGGCATGGTGGTATGGGACACCGTGGTCTAGCTGTCAGCCTACACTGGGGTGACGAGCCTCCCCGTAGTAACCAATGAGCAACCCAAACTCATGAGCCGAATATGGTGGTATGGGATACTATATTCGAGTTGACGGCATACGCTGAGGTGACGAGCCTCCCCGTAGTGACCTTGAGTATAAAATCTTGAATTTACCTATCCACTGTTTCCATTAGGGGTGATGCTCTACAACTTACCTAACGTATGTGATTAACTAGGATTGATAACCGTAGATGATCCTCGCTTGGGTAAATGATATAAAGGGAGGTACCTTAGCTTCCCAAATTTGCTGCATGAATAAGCCTAATTAAGAACTTGGCTAACATGACCATGCACCGCATTGCTAGTGCTTTGGTGAGGAAGCGCACATTTAGGGAGTTTGTTATGCGCGAATGGTTGATGAAGTCGCCGAGGGAGTGCAGGAGAGGGTATGCATCATTACCGCATATCATCCTTACATTAATAAGAGTAGTTAGGAATGATTGTTGTACTACTTTATCATTACTACTTGACTGAATTGATAACATGTTAACATTTGTCTTATAGTACCACTGAGTTGATCACTCACTCCCACTCTGGGATGGTGTTTTAAAACACCAACCAGACTCTGGTTTAGTTGCAGATGACGATGAGGCTTGCGCAACGGAGCCGGATTTCATAGATGAGGAGGATGAGTTCTCCTACGTGCGAGTGTGAGGATGAGTTCTCAAAGTGGTCTCAGTGTAGACCTCAGAGTGCGCGCGTTGCCTTGGATTACAGGGCTATGGGATAGTTAGACACTTTATGTTTTACTATTTTGTGAAATTTGGAAACAATACATGTAAACATTCAGCCCAGTTACATCATCATATTTTGGAGGCAGATAACCGCTTACTTATTCCAATACATATATTTCAGTCTTCTGCTTGCTAAATTACATTATCTTTGGAGTATGATATGCTATTTTAGTGTAATCTCACTCCTGTTTAATGCACTAATATGGACAACATTTAAACATCATTATCTATGTTGTATAAGTGATGCGTTAGATCTCAGGAGTTGGGCTTTGCTCGACCCTCAAAATCTGGGGCATTACAAAATCATTGGATTATATATATATATATATATATATATATATATATATATATATATATATATTTTAATGCCAGATCCATACCATGATGTGCATTAGCACCACACTAATTTTCTTAAGCATCACAACCAAGAATTGAGATTCACTCTTCCAAAAGGGAGAGAATCTCTCTTAAGAATTTTTTTTTAAAAAAAAGATAAAGCCTAATTCTATGTTCAACTATCATCAAAGGAGGCTCTACAAGCATAAGTATGGAAAAATCCCAACTATCCACACAATCTAATTGTAGTCATTAAAAAAATTCACCTAAGCAGTCCCCCACATTTTTCTACTTTTGCATAAAATAAAAATAAGACCTAACCAAATTCTAAACAAATTAGAAGGCCATTTAAAAACCTCAAAACTATAATCCCATTGTATTCTTGTACCCACCATACTTTGGCAATAACTTCCTAGACTCATGGACGGATCACATTATCAAGGAATCATTTTAATGCTAACTTAAAATGCTTTCAAATGGGATTTATTTATTTATTTATTTATTTTTTTTGAGCTGGACATCGTTTCACACCCAAAAGATGGCCCCAAAGTAACTGATGGAATTGCTCCAGCAATAATTCAATCTATTCACAAGGGACTCATCATTGAGATCGGGTGCTTCCATTCCCATCTGATCAGGTACATTAACATCTTGTTTCTTGTTTCTTCATCTTCTTTCATGTTGCTATGCATCATTTTCTCCTGTCCAATCTGAAAAGAATCCTTTATAGGCTCTATGACTCGGCCTTTTATGACACTGTTTACAAAAATTGCCCAAGGTTCATTTCAATTGAGCCATGAGTAAGACTCAAATATCATCATGATTTAAAGCACTAAAAAGGTTAAAGAAATGTTTCTGCCACATTTTGAGGATCATGCCCTAAAATGAACTGGCAAAATGGATGGATAGTGGGGATAAAAACATACATCAGATCAAGTCCCCAGCTCATCATGGGGTCCCCACAGCATCCAACACCACCAGTTTGCAAGCTCAATCTAGGGCATGAGCCAAAAAATGAAGCAAATCTGAAGCTCAAGTGGACCACACCACAGGAAATAGCGGGGATAATGGCACCCATTGTGTAAACCTTCCTAGGGTCTTCTGTAATGTTTATCTGCCATCCAACCCATTGATAAGGTGACAAACATGTCCCCCAATCAAAGTTGTCTACACCATGGACCCCTTGCAAATCTTTTATAACCAAAAGATGAAACTAACACTCTTGTTGATGGCCACAAAAGGTCCAAATTCAACTGATTTATGTTATATGGCATATTCATGATGCACAAGTCCTACTGAATGTTGATTGCTTTTTTTATTCTTGAAAATTGTCATGTTGATTCATGCAAAATCACATTGCAATGGAGTTATTACCATATTTTACAAATTATAATTCGGGCAGCCTAATATGAACTTTGAGACCCCATTTTGATATCTCAGTATGGAGACAATAATACATTATTGGAAGATGGTTTTTGGATGGTTCATTATAACTATGATCTTTAGTCATTATGTATGTCTAATGTATTATTTTCTTAATCTCTAGAAGCTTAATTAGACTTATAAGCTTAAGTCATTCCATAGGTTATCTCACTGTTGTGTCCTTGTCTCTCTCACCCTCTCCGTTGTAGACCCCACATCATGTATAGTCCAAATCAATAGTTGGACCTCTATTATACTAAATATGCACCATTTATTCTGAATCTTGATATCCCACATAATGTATAGTCTCAAAAGCGAAGGTTCTTTTGCTGAGATAGGATCAGGACAAAGAAGGGCTTCTTCTGTGCCAGAAACAATGTTTCCTGCAAATCCTTTCAATTTCTCTGCTATGTCTCGATTATTCAATATATCTTCTCTCCTTTGTACCCTTTAAATGTTTCAGAATATTGAAATATTGGCATTGTAGGTTTTCTGTTAAAAGCACATCATTTGATTTTGAATTAGTATTGGACTCTTGAATTAGTATTTGCCTATGATCATACAATCCACACTCTAATTGGCCCCTCCATTTCGGCTTTCCAATATAAACAGTTTATTTACTCAAGATTCTGGACGTATTGTTCAATTCAAATGATCCTGTTTTATTTACTCAAGAACGATTCTTTACATGCTAACTGGAAGCCTATGAATGAATTTTTTATATGTTTTTATACAGGAACTGCCCACAATCTCGATCTGAACCTGAACCTGATAATGCAATCATGGATGCAGAAGTGCCTTTGCCCCATGAAAAGGTTGACCTTGTTCAGATTTTCTCTATATCTTTTGTGTATTGGTGATTCGGGTTACACTTTTCTAATGTTTTGGGCAATCTTTATGCAGCATAATGACGATAGTGTGAGTTTTGGAATCCAAGTCTGACTTAGACGTCCCCTGTACAAGCCAGGGTCTCCTTTGTCCTCTTCCTGTGCACGTGTCCGAGCAGTGGAAATGGAGTCAGCAGAAAACAGCATCAATAATATGTAAGGCCCATTTATGGGGCAGTGTAATCATTAATTTATGACCCATCTAAAGTGGGACCCACTTTTGGATCGTCATTAGTAAAAAAAATATGACACTTGAACAACTCGCTAGTGCCTACATGTGTGTGTGTGTGTGTGTGTGTGTGTGTGTGTGTGTGTATATATATATGGGAAAAGGTACAATGCGCTCGAGCTGATTTTAACGGCCCATGAGGTCGAGCGGTGGGGGCCCCACCGTGATGCATTTCGAACATTTACCCCATCAGTCAGATGCACCATTCCATTGTGGGCCTAGGTCTCAAAAATCAAGTCAATCCGTGACTTGTGTGGGCCACACCACATGCAGAAGTGGAGAGGGGCCATGCACCATTAAAATATTCATAACCATTTTTGAGAGCCCACCGAGATGTGGTTTGAAAATCCAGCCCATCCATTATGTGTGTCCCACTTTAATGAGGGTTCAGACCAAGTTTCAAGTGCATGAAAAACTCAGGTGGGCCCCACCAAGTGCTGTTATATGTTTTAACGGTGTCTTCACATAATTTTAGATGGTATGGCCCACCTGAGTTCCGTATATGGCTGATTTTTGGGACATCCCATACTTTAAAGGGGACCCATCAAATTCACGGTGTTGATGGTCGAAACACATCATGGTGGGGCCCACACAACTGACCTCATGGGAGCTTATAGTCAGCCGGAGCGCATTGTACCCTATATATATATATATATATATATATATATATATATATATATATATATATATATATATATATAGGGAAAAGGTACTATGCGCTCGAGCGTAAAGCGGTCATCCGTGAGGTCGAGCTGGGGTGGGCCCCACCGTGATTCTGTTCGAAGATCCACACTGTCCACCAGATGCACCGTCCCATTTTGGGCCTGGACGGCCCAAAATTGTCCGTCCACCGTAATTAGGTGGGCCATACCATCTGAAAACATAAGTATACAAGCAAAAACATGTAAAAGCACTTGGTGGACCCCACCTGAGATGTGGATACCACCTAAAAAGTGGTTTAAAATTAAATTCAAGTGGGACACACATGATGGACGGTTTTGATCATGAAGAAACCTCTCGAAAGGCCCCCACAACTGGTTTTAAATGTTTCAATGGTGCACGGCCCCTCTCCACTTCTGTACGTGGTGTGGCCCACAAAAGTCACAGATTGAAGTGATTTTCAGCCGTGTGGGCCCCACCTGGGATGGTGCATCTGACTGAGGGGGTAGATGTTCGAACGGCATCACGGTGGGCCCCACACCAACTCGACCTCATGAACGACCGTATGCGCTCGAGCGCATAGTACCTTTTCCCATATATATATATATATATATATATATATATATATATATATATATACTAATCGGTTTACCGACTTGTTGCTGACGCGCTTGAGTTCCAGAAGTGGATTGCGTACTGAGTAAACTCTGTGGGTCCCACAGTCATTCATGCGTTTTATCCACTCCGTCCATTCATTTTATCAGATAATTTTAGGTGTATTCACAAAAAATTAAGAATATCCAAAAATCAAATGGACCACACCACGGGAAACAGTGTCAATTGAATATCTACCATTTAAAATTTTATGGGGGCCATAGAAGTTTTAGATTAATCTGATATTTGTGATTTCACTTCATCCATGTCTTTGTGATATTATTAACAGGTTGGATGACAAATAAACATCACTGTGGGCCATAGAAAGGTTTCAACGGTGGAAATCATTATTCCCACGAATTCCTGTGGTATGATCCACTTTAGCTTTAGATATATCTCACTTTTGGGCTCAACCACTAAAATGATCTGAAACAACAGATGGACGGAGTGGATAAGACAAATACATTCACGGTGGGCCCAACTGAGTTTACTCAGTACGATAAGAGCGTACTGAGTAACTCAGTACGCAATCCGATTTCTTGAGTTCCGAAAGGTAGTTTCATGGTTCGATGATCCAAGCCGTTGATACGATGGACCCTCCTTATGGATGAGGATAGCTCTAAAATCCTTCATTTTAGAGATGTGGTCCACCTGAGATTTGTATCCACTTTATTTTTGAATTCTTGCCATAAAATGAGTGGGCAAAACCGATTAATAAAGTAGATATACAGTACATACATCGAGGTGGGCCCCCCGCTCAGGTAGCATCCACGAAATTGGATTGTCCACTGAGTTAATAAGTAGGCTTTATCGTACTTAGGGGCCACCATGATGTAGGTTACGTACATCCACGCTGTCCATCCGTTTTTGAAAGATATTTTAGGTCAAGGTGCCAAAAATTAAGCAGACCGAAATCTTAGGTGGACCACACCATGGGAACTAGTGTTGATTGAATACCCACCATTAAAACCTTCGTGGGTAGAAACTGAATATTTACTTGCCATCCAACGTGTTTACATGGTCAGAAAAACTTGAACGAAGGGACCAAACAAATATCAGATGAACCAAAACTTTTGTAGCCCATGAGAAGTTTTTAATTGTCAATAACCGCTATCTCCTGTGGTACGATCTATCTGAGATGTAAATCTTCTTCTTCTTTCTTTTATTATTATTATTATTATTATTTTTAAATACCATGACATACAATTATTTGGCAAAACGGATGGACGGCGTGGATGTAAGGAAAATACATCAAGGTGGGGTCCACAGTCAGCACCGAATCTGCTCCCCTAAAATCCTTCACATTGGAAGATTCATTAATGCTATACGAAATCGACGGTAATGATGAAAAGCATACGATGGATTAGTCCAAATTCAGTAGGCTGTCTAGCTGTGGAGAATCTCCTACGCGCGCCTATTTATTGTACGAAAGGAATGATGGTGCGAACGCAGGGAACTCTAGTTAAAAAAAATCGCCGAGTAATCAAGTCTCTCTCCGATCTTTTCCTTGTCAGAGAGAGAGAGATGCCGAAGATCGCGTCGGGGAGCAGGCAGGAGGCAGGCCAGCCTGACTGCGTCTGCGCCGTGGTTGCGTAACTCATCTGCACTTTCCTCTTCGTTTTCGCGGGAGTGGAGCGGGGAAGCGGATTGCGTACTGAGTAAACTCCGTGGGGTCTACCGTGATTTACATATTTTATCTGCTCCATCCATCCATCCATTTTAACAGATAATTTGATGGCTTGAGACCAAAAATTAAATAGATCGAAATCTCAAGTGGACCTAACCACGGGAAACAGTGTGACTTAAATTCTATCGTTGAAAATTTGTAGGGGTCAAGAGAAGTTTTGGATCAAGCTGATATTTGTGTTTTCCTTTCATCCATATCTTTATAATCTCATGAACAGGTTGGATAACAAATAAACATCACTGTCGGGCTTAGCAAGGTTTCAACGGTGGAAGTTATTATTCCCACTGTTTCCTTTGGTGTGTTCCACTTGAGCTTTAGGCATACTTCTATTTTGGAATCAACCGTTAAAATGATTTGGAAAAACGTATAGACAGCGTGGATAACCCATATACATTCATAGTATGCCCAACTGAGTTTACTCAGTACGATAAAAGCGTAATGAGTAACTTAGTACGCAGTCGGGAGCGGCCAGCCGGTATGTCTTAACATTCGCACCGTGCGCTAGTTATGTCTGGATCATTTTAGCGTGCGCCGTGTAGGTTCGTGGCCCTGATTGAATCCTACATGATCGAAGGATTAAAGACGCAAAATCCTGAAAATGACGGCTTGGATCTTGTGGGCTTTGGTCGAGTCCGACGGCCGGACCGGGCCTAACTGCGGGGCCTAAACACAGCCGAGCTCAGTAGGGCTACCTAGTTGTATATGTGAAATGAGAAATTTACGACTGCGGACCCCACCTTTTATCCAACGGTTTTTTTGAAACAATACAAACTTAGAATACGCGCTTGGACCTCCTCATACGGACTCAACATTTCAGGACGAAAATACCCCTCCTTTCATGGCTGCGGCTTTTCCTCTCCCATTTCCATTGCTTACTTTTTCCTCCCCATTTCCACTGCTTGCGTTTCTTCTCCCTTTCCACGGTTGCTTTCACTGCCGTTGCTTTCACTGTTGTTGCTTTCACCCCCTTTACTCCTGTGTTTCCGGTAGAAAGACCCCAAAAAACCCTTTTTGTGGGCCCCCCTCAATCGCATTTTGTCTTCTTCTCAAAATGGTCGGTCCAGAGAAGAATGCACGCAGCCAAGGTATATTTTAAACTCAGTTGGCCCCACATTGAATGTATGTAATTTCTTTTTTTACTAGAGGAAAAGGTTCTATACGATCGAGCTCATGGGAACTCCCCACGAGGTCGACCTGTGTGGGCCCCACCATAATGTATGTCGAACATCATCACCGTGAACTTGATGGGTCCCCTTTAAATTATGGGATAGCAGAAAAATCAGTCCTATACGGAACCCAGGTGGGCCATATTATCTAAAATCACGTGAAGACATGCCTAAAACATATAAAATTACTTGGTGGGGCCCACTTGAAATTTGGATGTGTCTGAATCTTGGTCTGACCACTCATCCAAGTGGGACACATTATGGATGGGCTGGATTTGTTAAACACATCTCGGTGGGCCCAAAAACATAAATATGAATGTTTTAATGGAAGGTAACCCCTCTCAAGTTTTGTACGTGGTGTGGCCTACAAAAGTCACGAATTAACTTGATTTTTAAGCTCTAGGCCCACCATGGAATGGTGCATCTGACTGATGGGGTAGATGTTTGACATACTTCATGATAGGGCTCACACAGCTCGACCTCATTGGTAGTTCACATGAGCTCGACCATATAGAACCGTTTTTCCCACATATGCGTATATATACACACGACACATGTGCATGAATGCCCGCCCGTGCGTGTGTGTGTGTGTGTATACACACACACACAGAGCGTTGAGCACCAAATTGAAGCATAACAAAAGATCAAGTGGACCATACCACGAGAAACAGTGGTCATAATGAATTTCCAGTTTGCCCGACTGAATTTCTAGTTTGCCCCGCCTCAATTTCATGCTTATCCTGCCGATTTTCTAGTTTGCCCTGCTGACTTTCTAGCAAACAGTCGCTCAATTTCATGTTTGGCCCGCTGATTGTCTAGTTTGCCCTACTGAATTTCATGTTTGCCTCGCTGATTTTTTAGTTCGCTCCCATTGTACTAAGTAAACTCAGTTGGGCCGCCCACATTGAATGTATGTAGTATATCCACGCTGTCCATCCGTTTTTCCATCTAATTTTAGCGGTTTAGCCCCAAATTGAAGCATATCAAAAGATCAAGTGAATCATACCACAGGAAATAGCGGGGCATAATGATTTTCACTGTTGAAACTATAGTGGGCCCAACAGTGATGTTTGTTTGTTATCAAACCTATTCATAAGATAATACAGATATGGATTAATAGAAAACACAATTATAAGCTTATCCAGAACTTTCGTGGCCCTTAAGAAATTATCAACATTAGAAGTTCAATTCAAAATATCCTCGTGGTGTGGTCCATTTGAACATTGGATATGTTTAGATTTTTCAGCTAAAGGCACGAAATTATTTGTTAAGCTAGCCCCGATCTTTTTCATGTTTGCCCCGCTGATTTTGTAGTTTCCCCCGCTGATTTTTCAGTTTGCCCCGTTGATTTTCTAGTTTGCCCCGCACGATTTTTCTCGGTTGCCTGCTTGATTTTTCTAGTTTGCCTCGCTGATTTTCTAGTTTCCTCCACCGATTTTCCAGTTTGCCCCGCTGAGTTTCTAGTTTGCCCCGCTGAGTTTCTAGTTTGCCCCACTGATTTTCTAGTTTCCCCCGCTGATTTTCCAGTTTCCCCCGCTGATTTTCTAGTTTGCCCCGCTGATTTTGCAGTTTGCCCCATTGGTTTTCCAGTTAGCTACCTACAGTAGCATTCAAGTAATATCCTTTGATTTCACCTGTTTCGGCCTGCGTTTTATAAATTGTTTCGCCATAAAATAAGAAACGATCTCTCCAACGCATAAATTGTTGGGAGTTCACCTTCTCATCATCCTTGGTAAAATCAAGTCTACCACGGAGACATTCATAAACCGCCCTACCATAGTTCTTGGTGGATAACCTCAATTTTGGTTTAATAGTACATCCCAATAGTGGACAACCATACTTGTTCAATTTATCTCTCTCAACTTGGATGCCATGGGGCGGTCCTTGGAAAGTTTTGACATAGCAAGGAATTGCAGATCCTCCAGACGTAGAGCTCGCAGGGCTTTGAACCCAAATACATTACCTACAATGGAAGTAAACATGTTAGTAAATGTAACCTTCTTCAAAAAGGTCTAAAGGGTAAACTACATAAGCAATAAATTGACTTTCCTCCCTGGAACGGCTCGATGTGGTAGCATCGTCCTTTGTAACGATCAAGGCCGGGTAAGTCCATCGGTCCACAAAGTTGTCCATGTACCAAGAAGACTCGGCACTATCGCAGCCCCCGCTTCCTCAGCTCGAACTCCCTGGTTGAGGAGTTACCCTAATGTTGCTAAGATATCAGTATCTTTGGTTTCATATTCAGGAGTATAATAAGTCAATTTGTATTCTTTAACACCAACTTTGAATCCAACACTTACTTTAGTCTATGTTTTTGGTGACATAAGTCCCTCCCTACAACTCATGAATTAAGAATTCTCAGAACGACAAGGTCTACTCGACATGGATTAGGCGTGAATGAAACCTTTTACAGCAATCTTTCACAAAACTATCAACTAATATTATCAACTATCAACAAATTAGAATGGTTCGTTATTAAATCATGGTCATCCAACCCAGGAAGGAAATGATCTTTACATGGAAATGAAAGAATCTGGAGTGATTAATGAACAAAATATTGCAGAATCAAAAGTGGCTCTAGTATATGGTCAGATGAATCAAAATATTGCGTAATCGGATTGCGTACTACCATTGTACTAAATAAACTCAGTTGGGCCCATATTGAATGTATGTAGTATATCCACGTTGTCCATCCGTTTTTCCAACTAATTTTAGCGGTTTAGCCCCAAATTGAAGCATATCAAAAGATCAATTGGATCATACCATAGGAAACATCGAGCCATAATGATTTTCACCGTTGAAACTATAGTGGGCCCAACAGTGATGTTTGTTTGTTATCAAACCTATTGATAAGATCATACAGACATGGATCAATACTCTAAAGAGAATTATAAGCTTGATTCAAAACTTCTGTGGCCCCCAAGAAATGATCAACATTAGAAGTGAAATTCCAAATTTCATTTGGTGTGTTCCATGAAATTATTTTTTAAGTTTACCCCACTTCTTGTCTAGTTTACCCCGCTCATTTTCATGTTTGTCCCGCTCATTTTCTAGTTTCCTCCGCTCTATTTCATGCTTGCCCCGCTGATTTTACAATTTGACCTGCTGAATCTCTAGTTTGCCTCGCTGAATATCTAGTTTGCCCCGCTGATCTTTTAGTTTGCCACGCTGATTTCCTTTAATGTAATTAAGTGCATATGCCAAGGTATGTCTATGTCTCCTTGTATATAACATGATGTGAGGTCTAACACTATAAAAGCTACAAACTTGAACAGATACATGCCTTGACTCCCTGTCATACGGCCATGTGCCTATGCTGGCCGAATAAAGGCAAGTGTTCCCTATCTTTATGCTCGACAAAGCTACATAACCTTGTGATGTGCTACGTTGACTAAGCTACACAACCTTGCACTAATAAGCTACGTAACCTTGTACTAACGAGGAAACTCATGAACACCTCATTGAGTGATCCTTGCGAGCATTGCTCAATGCTAGTTGTCTAAGCGGCGAGCCTATTGTAGCCGATTAGAAGCTAATTGATCCTTAAATATCTTTGGCTCATGTGTATCATGCATATTACAACTTTCTTGAGTCAGTAACTTAAATCAAAGGTATTTTCCTTTGAAGGTAATTAAGGGCATGTGGCAAGGTATGTCTATGTTGTGATGTATAAATTGGTATATCTTGATGAGAATCAGCGGGGCAAACACTAAAATCAGCGGGGCAATCAGTGGGCCCAACAGTGATGTATGTTTGTTCGTTATCAAACCTAGACATAAGATCATACAGACTTGGATCAATAGAATAAACAATTATAAGCTTGATCCAAAACTTTTGTGGCCCCTAAGAAATGATCAACATTAGCAGTTCAATTCCAAATTTCATTTGGTGTGTTCCATTTGAACATTGGATACGTTTATAAGAATTGGCTCAAGCCATGAAATTTGTTAAGTTAGCCCCGCTGACTTTCTAGCTTGCCCCGCGGATTTTCTAGTTTGCCCTGCTAACTTTCTAGCATGCCCCGCTGATATTTTAGTTTGCCCTGCTTAATTTGTATCATGCCCGTCTGATTTTATATACGATGTTTTACTTTGTAAATTTTATGTTTGATATGTATTTAAATTCATCTCTGCAGGCAATGAAAATTCCGCCGTCAACTCCAAGCCAACATGTAGGTGTACACTGACATGGTGGTTTGACAGAGTCAAAGGTGGAGTGGAGAAGCATGACAGTCGCCTAAATCTATTTAGGCAATCCCCTTTCACTTTTTTATTGCACGTTACATCCTTCAGTTTTATAGGGGCTATATTTCACCTACTTTTACTAAGATACAAAGGTGATTCAGTATTTGAAATCAAAGGGAGGCGATTGCAGTTTTCCGAGATGGACTTCGCCCTCATCACCGGTCTTAAGACTGGAGATCTTACCGTACCCAAGAAGAGGAACACTACGCGTACACTACGAGACAAATATTTTAAAGAATATCCAGTATTAAAGAAGCACCTAATGGGCGTGTTTGATAGACTAGGTGATACCAATAAGCATGAGGACGTCGTGAAGGTTGCCCTACTTCTAGTTGTGGAGTGCTTTCTTAGGGGAACCGAACCGAAAACCATGTGCAATATGAATTATATTCACTTGGTGGACTTGTTAGAGGATTTCTATATGTATCCTTGAGGTAGCTTGGGATACCTTACAATATTGCAAGGAATCGAATTTGCCCTTGCCGCATCAAGTTCCCCTCGGTACACTGTATGTGGTTGCGTCCTTCCTCTACAAGTAAGAACACTTTTTATTCTGTATATGTTTTCCCTCTGTAGTCATCTTAGAATTTTTAACCTGGTGCAATTTCATTCTAGCAGGTATGGGCAGTAGAGATACTACCAGCCCTACAAGAGTGTGTTGTTTCGTACGTTCCCCATCAAATTTCACGCTTCATTCAATATCGAGGTTGGAAGTGTTGGAGGTACAACCGTGTATCACATGCTATTGTCCAGTAAAGTCAGAAGTTTATATATGTCCAAAAATTACTTTGCTTAACTTGACAACCTTATCAATTTTATATTTAACATTACTCCTTGCTCTTTTGCAGACTTCAAGAGTGATGAAATTAGAACCAACGCTACGCGAATGGGAAACGGATGCGCTCGCTCGCTCGGTAAGTGACGATGCTTCCAAGTGAGATGTTATGAAAATTGAACTATATTTTTTCTACATTTAGTAAATTTATCCTTACTCGACATATCCATCTATACATTTTGTAGCTCACTGAACTCAAGAAGAAGATGAGGAGGGTAACGAGATTGATGATTAGGAGGATGACGAGTCAGATGATAACGAAGAGAAAGGTGTGGAGGAAGAGGGACCGAGTGAGGGTATACCAAAGGGGGGGTGTTGTGAAGAATGTTATTTTTATTGAGGAATTTCGGATTGAGAGGGAGGAGTTGAAGAGGGAGAGAGAGGAATTGAAGAAGGAGAGGGGCGAATTGAGAAGAGAGAGGGAAGGGATGAGACGGAAAGAAACAATGATTGATGAAAAAGAAAATATGTTACTGAAAGAGAAAGAGCAGTTGAGGATGGAGAAGGAATTATTTTTTGAGGACAGAGAAAAGTTAGCTAATGAGAGGGAGGAGTTTAATAAGGAAAAGGAAGGTAGTCGTACAGAGAGGGGATGTTTTGTAATGGAGGAGGAGGGTGAGGAGTTGAGGTCCACTTCGCAACCCGTTTATGAAAGGAGAACCAAAAGGATTCCGAAGCTATCATATTACAAGATATCTCCGTACTTGTCCTTGTCTGCATTCGATACAACTCCTGGGCCGGTTCCCGAACCCGAGCAAGTAACAGCTTTTGCAACTTCTCCGGTACCATTTCCTCTACAGATGGATCCTTTCAGGATACTATCTGCACAGGAGGTGAAAGAGGCAGAGGACTGGTATGAAGCAAACAAGGGCATGGCAGCAGGGAAATGGTTTAGTACGATATGGCTGAAGGATGCGTGGGTTGATAGCGAGGTAAGCATTACTAATTTATTCTCTATATGCATTGATTGACATGTAATTATGTGTTATTTTAATCTACGACTAACATTCTATTATCCTATTGATTAGGCTATCGACACATACATCGAGTTCCTTGAGAAAAGGCAGAACGACCTTTCAACAGCATATCCTCAGGATTGCAAGTTCTGTCCCACATTTTTTACGGTAACTGTTTATTGCGTTAATCCGTAATCTGTTTAAAAATTTCATTTTCTTACATGTATTGAACTTTCATCATGTTCGTAACAGCAAAGCCTTGAGGGGTGTTTGCCTGTTTGATTGCATATCGGGCCTCCAAATCGGCGTCAGAACGGGCCGAGCTATTAGGTCAGATGAGTACGGCCTATGCAATTGCTAAGCACCAAGATAAACCATGCGCCAAGGCAATCTGGTGTTATGAACGGGTAATGCACTTGTCATAGAGCATCATCTCTTACTATTATGTCTTCTATCATTTTTCTAATATATTATTTTGACAATGATGAACAGGTCTATGCGCCCATCAATCACGAAAATTCACATTGGTTTCTGCTAGTCATCTACCCTAGAGCAAGAGAAATTGTTGTTGTGGATAGCTTGTGCACGAATTTATTACCGAAGTACAAGCAAAAGATGAAGAAGATGACTGATGAGCTCCCCATTCTCTTCCATGCCACCGGAGACAGCACCGCGCTTAAAGGGAAGAAGTGGACCATCAAAGTCGATGAATCTGCGCCGAAGCAGGACAATGGTTATGACTGTGGTATATTCGTAATGAAATACATCGACATTTTGTGTAGCGGTCTCACCTTGGCGGGAATAGACATGCAAAAATTCACCGCCGATTGGAGAAAGTCAATAGCATATGATTGTTTGTCTCTACTTTGTAGATGAAATTTTTCCATGGCATGGGCAGAATTTTGGAAAGATGTTGTATACATTGTACGTCATGATGTATAGCATACTTTGTAAGTTTTGATGTATAGCATACTTTGTAATTTTGGTGGATAGCATACTTCGAAGATTTTTTGCATATTTACCGAAATGTAAGTTATGATGTATAGCATACTATCCTGCTTAGGGTCAAAGTTGGGCATGGTTCAACCCGACCGACCCGACACATTGGGTTGGGCTCAAGGTGATATTTCGGTCCCGCTTTAAGCTTGGGCTATACAAACACCAACCTGATAAATCTTGGGTTAGGCTCGGGTTGCCCGACCCAACCCGAACCCGATCAATATATAAGTTACTTAAAAATTATAATTGATTGTGGATCGTTTGTGTAGAAGGCACACTAGTGATGTCGAGTCTCATTTGTCCATGTCATTTCCAAGGGACTCAAGCTAACAAGATATGCCAGATCTCTCTCTCCCAAATAGACACCATGCTATGCTACATGACTTTTAAAGGAGTAGTTGTCTTATATTTAAGCTTGTTTTTTAAAGGAAAAAATGAAGTTGTTTATAATGAATAGTCACATATATAATTAATAAAATTATAGATACAGAAAATAAGTCCTATATTGATATATAATAAACTAATGTAATAACGAAAATATTAGCATGTATATACCCGACCAAGCCCGCTTGGGTTGGGCTTGGGTTGAGAATTCCCAACCCGAGATTGGGTTGGGTTGGGTTGGGTTGGGTTGGGTTAGGGTTGAGGTATAGGAACCTTGGGTTGGGTTAGGGTTGAGCACCAACCCGACCCAACCCGCCCGACCTTCAGCCCTATCTGGGCTGGGCTATTTTAAGAAACACTTGTTGGCTGATTTTTGTATGAAGGTGAATATTTAAAGACTCATATTCATATGTATCCAATGGTCGAAGGCCGGAATCATTAATGAAGCATGATAGGTAGATTATGGCTTCTAAATGATGTAGGGAACAAGAACGGTTCAGATCATTCAAATAATGCAATCTGCAAGATACAGTCCAAAATGGAATTACAGAAAATGAATCCAGAAAATAAACAAAAACCAATGTGATTTGTCTAGTTGATATAGTAGGTCAAACAAGATCTCAACCTTTTAAAACCAATCAACTGACACCACCATCAGTTTGCCCCACTCATATTTTCCTACTTGCCTAGCTGTTTTTCCAGTTTGCCCCGCTGATATTTCAGTTTGCCCCGTTGTTTTTCTAGTTTGCCCCGCTGTTTTTCTAGTTTGCCCCGCTGATATTTCAGTTTGCCCCGCTGTTTTTCTAGTTTGCCCCACTGATATTTCAGTTTGCCTCGCTGTTTTTCTAGTTTGCCCCGCTGATATTTCAGTTTGCCCCGCTGTTTTTCTAGTTTGCCCCGCTGATATTTCAGTTTGCCCCACTGTTTTTCTAGTTTGCCCCGCTGATATTTCAGTTTGCCCATTGTTTTTTTTGTTTGCCCCGCTAATATTTCGGGCCATTTGCTGTTTTTCTAGTTTACCCCGCTGTAATTTCATTTTGCCCCACTGTTTTTCTAGTTTGCCCCGCTGATATTTCAATTTGCCCCTGCCGTTTTTCTAGTTTGCCCATTGATATTTCGCTTTGCCCATTGTTTTTCTAGTTTGCCCCTGGCCGATATTTCAAGTGTGTCCCATTGCTTTTCCAAATTTTCGAGCTTATTACGTTAAAGGCGCGCGCATACATTTTTCAGTTGGGTACGATCTAAAACAATTCCACATTCAAGAAAGAACCGGACCTTCAACCTTTACTAAAATCTAATGAACTTTAATGAACCGATAGACGGTTCATGACCGGACTATCATCAACGACACTATTGACTATACCGTGTCTCTCAGTAAGGAGGGTGCTCTCTTCGAAGAGCGGTGCCCCCTTTCCTAAATCAAAGATGCCTTTCAGCTCCTTATCGGATATTAGCTCCTGTCTAACCTTTGATCTGAGCTTGTAGCTCCGGTCTGACCTCTATCACACACATGAGATAAATAGCTCAAGCTTATATGCTCCTATAGATAGGCTCTAAACCATAGGGCCTATCTAGGTTCTAAACCATAGGTTCTAAATCATCATAATTCCTTATGGTATGGTCCACTAGTGCGCAAGGTTCTATGAGAAATTTTGACGCATGAATGAACGTGATGACGATAAATACTTCGAATCCACGGAGCTTCTCTGGACTCCTCACAAAGACTTCTCGAATCCATGAGGAAAGAAAGCAGAAAATAGAAATAAAGTCTAATAAATTCGAAACTGATTAATTGCTAAATAAAAACGAGTTCACAACCCTTTAAATAGGGATACCAAGCAATAGGAAAGTAATCAAAATCAAACTACAACTAAAACTCCTAGAATTCGCGACTTACTATAAATAGTAAACTTACTATTTATAGACGGTCGTGATGTCTACTAGTGCGCAAGGTTTTCGGCCAAAAATAGTAAGTGTCCTATTTAGCTTCCCCAAACCGTTCTCCTAATTATTCTAAGCTCTTTTCACGTTGCGCGCAACTCCTAAAGCCCGACGGATGAAGAGTTATAATCAAACTAAAACTTACTATTTATAGTAAAAACGAAATTAAAACAGGGAAACGACTGTCGATTTAGGGTTTTTTCGCAATTCTGAGCGTCGTAACCCGATATATCTGGGTTGGTTAGCTAAAGTAGCTCGTTCTACCCCAAAATCATAGATTTTACGTCAGCTAACTCATTCCGGATTGTGAGATATGCCTGATTTAAGGTCCGATGGTGGATCATTTCGTACGTGCCGACGTTTTTTCTGACGATCCATCTGGCCATGAAATCAAGTCCAACCCGCTCTACATCAAATCTGAATCACCTGCGAGTGGGTCACATGATGAAAATAATGTAGATAGGAAGCTCGCAATAAAATTAAAAAAAAAAAAAAACAGTCGGGGTCGACCAGGTAGTACCCGGTCGACCCCGAATCACTGGACATGTACCCGATCGACCGGGTATTTACCCGGTCGACCCCATTTTAGCAAAATTTATTAAAATGGGGTCGACCGGGTCAATACCCGGTCGACCAGGTCAATACCCGGTCGACCGGGTACATGTCTAGTGATTCGGGGTCGACCAGGTACATGTCCAGTGATTCAGGGTCGACCGGGTACGACCCAGTCGACCCCGACTGTTTTTTTATGTTGTTTTTTTTAATTGCGAGCTTCCTATCTGCATTGTTTTCATCACGTGACCCACTTGCAGGTGATTCAGATTTGATGTAGAGCGGGTCGCGGACAGTTTCATAGCCAAGATGGATCAGAAAAGGCCCTGTCGGCGACAGAAGTGATCCAGACCATCGGACCTTAAATCGGGCGTATCTCACAATCCGGAATGAGTTGGCTGACGTAAAATATATGATTTTGGGGTAGAACGAGCTACTTTAGCCAACCAACCCAGATATACCAGGTTACAATGCTCGGTATTGCGAAAAAGCCCTAGATCGACGGTCGTATCTAGGGTTTTAATTTCGTTTTTACTATAAATAGTAAGTTTTAGTTTGATTATAAGTTTACTATAAGTTTACTATTTATAGTAAGTTGCGAATTCTAGGAGTTTTAGTTGTAGTTTGATTCCGATTTCTTTCCTATTGCTTGGTACCCCTATTTACAGGGTTGTGAACTCGTTTTTATTCAGCAATTAATCAGTTTCGAATTTATTAGAATTTATTTCTATTTTCTGCTTTCTTTCCTCATGGATTCGAGAAGTCTCTGTGAGGAGTCCAGAGAAGCTCTGTGGATTCAGAGTATTTATCGTCATCACGTTCATTCATGCGTCAAAATTCCTCATAGAACCTTGCGCACTAGTGGACCATACCATAAGGAATTATAATGATTTAACACCTACAGTTAAAAACTTCTCGGGGCCACAAAAGTTATGGATCAAGTTAATATTCTTATTTTCCTTTCATCCATGCCCATGTAAACTAGTCAACAGGTTGGATGGCAAATAAACATTATAACAGGCCGTTGGAAGTTTTGCATGGCGGACATCCTTCTGAAATTTGTAAAGGAAGTTTTTAATGGTGGGCGTCCTTATAAAATTTGTATCGGCCTCATTCTTTGTCTCATGTTTGAAATAATTTGGCAAAACCGATAGACGTCCGCCATAAATAAAGGTGGGCCGGGGTGTCAACAATCCTAACTAATATGCCAATACTCGGTAATCTAGATCATCGACCTGTTACTCCTCTCAAAAATTTTATATTACATGTTAATAGACGATCAATTAAAGCAATGTGGCCGATGTATTGTTGGTTAACAATTAGCGACGGTAAAGTGAAATATTATCAGCGGGGCAAACTAGAAAAACAGCGAGGCAAACTAGAAAACAGTGGGACAAACTGAAATATCAGCGGGACAAACTAGAAAAATGGCGGGGCAAACTGAAATATCAGCGGGGCAAACTAGAAAAACGGCGGGGCAAACTAGAAAAACGGCGGGCAAATTGAAATATCACGTGGGCAAACTAGAAAAACAATGGGCAAATCGAATATCATCGGGGCAAACTAGAAAAACAATGGGGGCAAATCAAATATCAATGAGCAAACTAGAAAAACGGTGAGGCAAATCAAATATCAATGGGCAAACTAGAAAAACAATAGGGCAAATCAAATATCAACGGGCAAACTAGAAAAACAATGGGCAAATCGAATATCAATGGCAAATCGAAATATCAATGGGACAAACTAGAAAAACAATGGGCAAATCGAAATATCAATGGAGCAAATCGAAAAAAACAGTAGGCAAATAGGAAAATATGAGCGGGGCAAACTGATGGTGGTGTCAGTTGATTGGGTTCAGAAAGCAACTCTCTCACCTGGTCCTGAGAACCTCTTCTTGTCAAAGAGCCCCACCCAATTTTGTTACTAGAACCATTGGCCCATTTTCCATTAACCTCACGGCAACTGTCCAACACTAGGATTGTGGATTTAAAATACTCTAGATTATAAATCCGATGGATTTGAAATACCCTGGATGTAGAAGCCTTCAGTTGTGTTTGGCACCCTGGATTCAAAATTCTCCGTAATCCAAAAGTAGCTATGCATAATATATTTATAGGAGTTTGAATTTAATTACTAAATCAACTTTAATATCTCTAATTAGTGTACCTAGGTCATGTTTGAGACAATGATTGTAATAACACCAATGCATTCCAAATAGAAGCTCCCATATGGAAGATTTGGATTCTAGTGTATTTCAATTTAACATAACAAAGGATCCAAAATCTCCTTAATTCTAATGTAAATTATGTAATGGTCATTTGGATTCCAATGCATTTTCCAATCCAAGCTCCTAAACATGCCATAAGGGCCTCTTTGGAACGTGGGATTGACTGGTATAAAATATAAAATTGGATCCCTATTCATGGCTCAGTGGTAGACCCCGTGTGTTTCAACATTGAGGTCATGGATTCGAGCACCCACGTAATGTGTGTACGTGTGTAAAAAAATGGTAGGAATGCATATTACTCAAGAAATCTGGTATGTTGGTTACAATTTTGTGAACCACCAAATGCAGGTTTCACTTAATAAAGTATTTTTCCTTAAAAAAGAATTTGATCTCAAACTTGGGTTGGACGGTCAAAATACCACTGTATTTCTAGACATCCAATCATTGTGCAATATAGTGTTAATTATATATAATGAAATTCCATATCATTTAATCCTACGTTCCAAACAGACACTAAAATCAAGGATTTGAAATCACAGCAACGTGCTATGATTCTAGACTTATTGTAATCACTGTGATCGTTGGAGACCTTCAACATTGAGATGGAGAATCACATGTGTTGAGGCGTGGAGCCAGCACACCAAAGGGTCGCTTGAGCTTATGTCATGGTATGATAACAGAAGGGCCTATAAGTCATTTATCTGGCTCAACTGTCGGATTGCAACAAGTGCCTATAAGCTTGCCTTGTGATAGTCTGCCTCTAACTGGGTCCGGGTCGAGAAATGGAGAAACTTGCCACCATCTTCCATCGCCAACCCTAGTATAAACAAAATTAAACTAAATGTTGCCTTAGATTTCTTAGCATTGAATGGGGTGCAACTTGTGTAGGTTGTGTTGGTTTGAGGGTCAACCAAAGCTCTAGGGAACCTAACCCGCAACCTAACCTGCCCCGAGGTTCCCAACCCAAAGTCTATGCTTGACCCGACCCAAATACATGTGATTATTCCCAACCCGACATACTGACATAAATTTGCAACCCGAACCCAACCTGAATTCAGATCGACTTGGCATCTTCCAATAGAAACCCAACCTGAGGGCATTGACAACCCAACCCAAACTCGAGTTGGGTCAAATAGGTTAGGGTCAACAAACCCAAGTTGCGGGCTTAAGAAGAGAGATACATTCTACAGGTTGGGTGATCCAGAAGCAGCATGGTTGGAAAGGAATTTTGAAGAGGAAGAAGTTTGGGAAGCAATGCAAAACCTAGGCAAAGATAAAGCTCCGGGTCCAAACGACTTTCCAATAGCATTCTTTCAAATCGGATGAAGAGAAATCTAAGGGATGTGATGTTGTTCCTGTCAGAATTTGTCAAAAAAAGCTGGCTATCTAAAGATCTAGGGGCTTTATTTATCGCCTTGATTCCAAAGAAGGAACAAGCTGAAAGTTTGAAGGATTTTTCTGCAATTACTCTTACAGGCAGCCTGTACAAGATTCTAGCAAAAGTCTTGCATCTAGGCTTTGTAAAGTTCTAGGTGGAGTCATTTGAGAGTGACAAGGTGCATTCGTCTGTGGAAGGAAAATTCTAGATGGAGCTCTTATAGCTCATGAATGCATATTACTCGAGACACAGAGTAGGTAGGAATAAGTTAGATTCTGAAAAAAAGCCTATGAACATGTTAATTAGGGTTTCTTCACTATACAATGCTAAGGAATACATATGGATGGGGGAACTGTGCATGAGATAAATTTGGCAGCGCGCGTTGACATACGCATTATTATAAGAGGTTCAGTCTATTGTTACTAGAACATGAAACTCACCAAACTCACCAAACAAATAAAAGGAAGGATAAAACCCATTTTGTTCACCAAACCTGATAAACAATCCCAAAATTAGCAGTCAGGCAAAACATCAAAACCAAACGAACAAAAAAAGAAAAAAGAAAAATGAGTGTTCCATAATTGCTAACACAGCTCCAAACACACAAAACAAAAATAGATGTCGATGGATCTATATGCTCTTTAGCTCCCCGCTTCTTCATCAAGGATCTGAAGGACTGGTCTACTGGATCACGCATACCAATCATCCAGTTTGTGAATCAGTCCGATGCGGTGCTGCTCCATCCTTTTGAACATAGCATAACAGATCCTTCAGGATGCGAAAGATCTTCTCATTCCATTGCTCCTGTTCGGTCCTTTGGGTCTTCATTTTAGCCCTCATATCAGTTATTTCAGATCGAACAGAGGCCAGTTCCTCTTCCACCCGGCTGAAGCGCTCGTGTATACGTGGGGGGGCCACAAAATCCTCATCAATGTCTTCGTCATTATCTTCCTCCTCCTCCTCCTCTTCTTCCTCGTCGTCTTCTTCTTCTTCTTCCTTCGATTCTTCTCCTCTTTCAACATCTTCTTGCTGAATCAATTTCATTCTTTTGATAGTATTCTCGTCAATGAAATTTTGCGGCTCTAGCGGCGCATCGAGGATAAAACCAAACCCACAATCTTTGGCCATCTTACAAATCAACCGTTCGAAGGGTAAGGATAAATTGATTTTGGTGGTAGTGGCATTCAAGATGTGACGCATTACAATAGATGGGTAGCAAACCTTCACGCCCGTACCCAGTAAATACAAAATCTCTAACATATATTATGTTACTTGTGTATGATTTCCCGATCTAGGATACAGATTGTACGTGAAGACAAGGTGGAGGAACCTGTAAACCGGAAGCATCCTTGCTAATTCCAAACAGTTATCACCCGTGACCCAATGCTTAAGTTCACCACAAACAAAAACAGTCCTGTCATCCCTGTACCTATGCCTCTTCGCATCCTTATATGGAACAATCACTGTCCCACATGGCACCCCACTAATCCTCTCAATGTCAGACACTTTAAATGTTGCCAGCGAATTACCGATTGCTACGTCAAAGGTCATTGACTGTAGATTTGGATTCTGAATTGAAGCGTAGAAATGGCGAACCGTCTCAGCGTCAGTATTGTTGTAGGGTGTGAACATGGAATTCCACCCCATCTTGGCAAGCCACTTGAGCTCTGTCGTATCAGCGAACAAGTCTTTCTCCACATACCTCTCAAATGTTATCTTGCGTTCGGCGAATCTTCCAAAATCAATCGGTTCTTGTACATCGACTCCCCAGCTGCGAGTTGTTGACGGTCCGGCCCGAGACGTGGATGGACCTGAACGAGGTCTCAATCTCGTAGCCTGGGTAGCTGCGCCAATGTCTTCCCTTCTCTTGGAGTGACGATTAAACTCTGTACCAGCGGCGTCCTGTGCGTCACGCTTCTTGGCCATAGGGAAGATAAGAGGGACGATGTAGAAAAGGAGGTGCTGAGAATCTTCCCCGCTGTAGGGATCGAAAGATTCCGTTGCCGGAATCGTGGAAGAAGAGACTCGAGAAAAGGAGGTGGTGAGAATCTTCCCCGCTGGAGGGATCGAAAGATTCGTCGGGAATCGTGGAAGAAGAGAGTCGAGAAGGTAGAAGAGGGTTTTCGGCCGGAGGGGAGGAATAAAAATGAAAATGGGAGCACGACGGTAAATAAATAAGAAACGCACGACGGCGGACCCGGTCGACCGAGTCATACCCGGTCGACCCCAACTCGCTGGACAGGTACCCGGTCGACCGAGTAGAGACCCGGTCGACCCCGTTTAGGTATATTTTACCAAAATGGGGTCGACCGGGTACATGTCCAGAGAGTTGGGTCGACCGGGTATGACCCGGTCGACCCCGACTCTTTTTTTTAAAAAAATTTTAATAAATTCTAATATATATATATTTTTTAATTTTAATTTTTATGCTAATGGCATTCAGTACACACTGTGAATTGAAGGGAAATGACCGTGAATTTATAGGAATGGTCCTGCAATGAATAAATTTGACCGTGAAATGAGGGGAACTGTCTGTGAAATGCATGGAATTGTAACTCAGTTCATGGAGGGGGAGAAGTAATCGGATAATCAGATCTGCTCAGATAGGATGAAGGGGCAGGGAGATGAGATAAGAAGTAATCAGATTTTCGGTGGAGATGAGTATGGGAGCGTTGGAAGGGGAGTATGTTTTAGAGCAGGGGCATTTTTGCCATTTACAAGGGTGTCCGTACGCATGAGGAATATTCTTGGCAACTAAAAAGAAATGGGCAGGGCAAACTAGAAAACAATGGGCAAATCGAAATATCAATGGGGCAAACTAGAGAAACAATGAAGGGTAATCTCAAATATCAAGGGCAAACTAGCAAAACAATGGGCAACCGAAAAAAGAGAACTTATAAATTCCTAGATGGCCAAAGAGAACTTAGATAGTGAGGTACACCCAATCAGTTTCTAATAAAGAATTTGTTTGTTAGAACTTAGATGGCCAAAGAGCACCAATAATCTATATTGTCTAATCTAACATGACCGACTACCAGGGAGTGTGCCCAAGCTCACCAATCAGGCCGAGCCAATTGAACATGTTTTATAGTTTTGACATTGATGAAAATGTGCGAGTCATGTTCACATATTTTATAGCTCTAAGAGTGAGGAAAGGGACCAACAAGCATTCTAATCGATCACATAAACTATTATATCAAGTAGAAAGGACAGAATACTACAATGTCTAATTGGAATATCTATAGTTTTGGCGTCCCGTATGTGTTCGGGGTTGAAGAAAACTTGTGCTCTAAGTCACTAAGGCACCATTTGTTAAATATGAAGTCTAAAACTTGAATCTGAAGTCTAAATCCTCCATCTAAAATTTGAAGTCAAAAAACTTGTTTGGTAATTATGGCTGAAGTCTGAAAATTTAGTACTGAATTTGAAACAACATGTTTGTCTGAAATGTCTGAAATATGTTAATTTAACACATTTGCCCTGATTATAAAGAAATTATTTTTTATTATATGAAAATAAAATTATTCTATTTAATTTAAATAAAATATGAAGTACTTAATAGAAAATTAAAATATCATTATTCACCTCTATTTTCCTTCGGAAGCCACCTCTATTTTGGCCTATGGACTAAAAAACTGTTACTTTTAAAGTATTTATCTAAAACAGACCTAATATTTCTATACACGGACTCTCTACTGCCTAGACAACTTTTGACTCAAGGAAATGTTCTATTAAGTGGGAAACTGACAATTTGCCCTCTTCACAAGTGAAGAATTGTACTTCTATCATATTCTATATCTAGACCCATTTCGACGTGTTTGCACATGGTTTTAATTGTCGCACACGTGGCTTAATTGGACTAGATCCAAACCATCCATCCCTTTGCTCGGCTCATGGAAGGATGTGATGCAAGGATAACATGGCCCATGGTCCATGGTCAGAAGATAGTTTGGTATTTAGTGTGCCATGTGTACCATGGCCTAGGAATACCTCATGTTAAGACTCAATTGCTAATAGACCAACTTTCATCAATTTGAACTATTGATGTGTTGGGTGGCCCACCATGGATGCTCCATAAAATCTATGAGTGGAAGATCAACCCATTATTATTTTTTTTGTTTTCTACTTTCAATTCCATTTGGATTATTGTTATTTCTCAGTAATTATTCAATGGCCCTAAAATGAGGAACATAATTGTACTTAAGAAATCTAACAAGGCATTATCTCCACAAAAAGATAAGATCAAACAGGTAATTTCATAGCCATCTGCTACTTGTTGATAGAGACATTATTGCTTGTAATGACTTCTTGTATTTGTTGCTGGTCAAGGAGTTCCTTAAAAATTAATGCCACATGTTTAATCCATGTCAAAAGATATGCAAGATTCTAAACTTGGCTTTCATATTTTTCTACTTCTAATATTCCCAACATCTCCATACTGTAAATTTTTATAAATGGTAGTGATTGTCACATTGGTTAATTAATATCATCAAAGAAAAAATAAAACTGATTAATGAATTGGTTCCACCCTTTAGAGGAACTCCTAATTCTAATTCCCAACTAAACATCTTGAGTTAGTAATGACTGTCAACATTTCCTATAAAATCTCCAAATTATTTAAAATATATAAGGTTTCCAGTTTTCTAACCATATTCGTCGAGAGGAGCTTCATCGTAACAGCGAGTTGTTACAAATAAGGAAGCTATTCTGCCAAAGTTCGTTCTACCATGATACAACAAGCTAAGAGTCCAAAGAATGCTATTCATCCCACTTATATGGAAGTTCTTGTTGACATGTAAATCCCCAAAACCTTAAAGAGAGGCATCTGGATGGTTAACAAAGAGAAAAACAGCGGGGCAAATTAAAATATGAGTGGGGCAAACAAGAAAAACAGCGGGGCAAACAAGAAAAACGACGGAGCAAACTAGAAAAACAGCAGGGCAAATTGAAATATGAGCAGGGCAAACAAGAAAAACAACAGGGCAAACTAGAAAAACAGCGGGGCAAACTAAAATATCAGCGGGGCAAACTAGAAAAACAGCGGGGCAAACTAGCAAAACATCGAGGCAAACCGAAATATGGGCGGGGTAAACTAGAAAAACAGCTAATTAAGGGGATTGATGGTGGTGTCAGTGGATTGGATTAAGAACCATGGGATCTTAGTTGACCTACTATATCAACTGGACAAATCACATTGGTTTTTGTTTATTTTCTGGATTCATTTTCTCTAATTCCATTTTGGACTTTATATTGGGGATTGCATTCTTTGAATGATTTGAACCGTTCTTGTTCCCTACATTGTTTGGAAGCCATAATCTGAAATATAGTACTTCATTCATGATTCCGGCCTTCGAACATTGGATACATATGAATATGAGTCTCTAAATATTCGCCTTCATACACAAATCAGCAGTCCAACAAGTGCTTCTTAAAATAGCCCGGATAGTATAGAGTTCATAATATGATTAGATATAATTTGTAGTTGATGTTGCGTAGCATGCCAACAACAGTGTGGATGAATAGGTACGTTAAATATGGATGTGTTTGTCTTTCCAGTCTTTGTTGTAATTGTCAGTGTTCAATGTGTTGTAATTTTCGTACTTGTTATTTTTTACGTGTTTAACATTTGATTAAAAGATTTGAATAAGATGGATATCACATCTGCTATTTGGACTCGGAAGGTTATTTCCTTTTTCGACAAACGTAGAAATTGAGCGAGGCCCCACTGAAAATGAGTGGGCCAAGGAGTTCCCTTCTATGCTTGTGAAGTTCTTGTCTACCAGACATGTTTGAGATTTTGCTTATTCTAGTATATGCGCGATTGCTTTGCATTGATTTCCATGTGCATTTTCCTTTTCGACGAGTCAAACGGGACAAGCAGAAAATACAGTGGGACAAGGTAAAAAGTTCATTCATTTACAAAGTATGCTATACATCAAAAAACAAAATAAATTACAAAGTATGCTATTTTTCAGGTATGGAAAACTTGCACTTTCGGCGATTATGCCCAGTTTGTTTGCATCACCCATACTTTGTTGTATTCGATTCCTCTCTACGAGATGGAATTCTAAGCTTTTTGGGTCTTCCAGCTGACCTCCTTTGTCCTGAGGGTTTAATTTGCGCACAATACTCCTTGAAGCCCACTGAAATTTCTTCCCACTCACTCTTGTCATGTACTGGGTACACCGATTCGTTATACGTAGCTATGTAATTTTGCACCATATAGAATGGGGAGTAGTATGAGTAATGAAGGATATTATAGTTTATACATGCTGACAGGACATGCATACAAGGGTACCCCTTCACGTCAAACTCGCGACATGTACACGAAAACTCACTGAGCTTGACTGTATCATTATAATCTCCCACAACATAATACTCATTTCGAGAAATAGGATGACAATAACATCTCGCGCTTTCGCACAAGATCCTTTAACTGTTGCTCCACCCATGGAGTCAATGGCCCTACAAACGATGCCACAGATTCTCTCCTCTTATAAAACAACTCTTGTATCTTCAATCTAACCCCTTCTATCAATTTCGTAATGGGGTATTCGCATGCTTCTTCGAAGAGGGCATTAACACACTCAGAAATGTTTGTAGTAACCAAGTTGAATCTTTTTCCTGAAAAGTGCGAAGATGCCCATCTCTCGTATCCGATTTCTGTCAGCCATGCATGTACTTTGGGATTGGCCATTTCGATATCATGCATTAATTTTTCGAATTCAGCCACCCTACATGTCTTCACTGCCCGCCAGAAGTATATCTCCAATGACTTGTCTTTAAAGGTGTCCACCAAGTTTCTGTAGATATGATACGCACAGTAGTCATGAATTGCACGTGGGAAGACTTGGGGAACCTCTTTCAGTAAACCTTTATGTTGATCAGATATAATAACAAGATCCTCCAGAGACCCTATCGCATCGTTAAGGTAAGTAAGGAACCAATTCCAACTACTACCGTTCTCTGATTCCCCGATGCCAAATGCAACTGGAAATATATGGTTGTCCCCATCTAAGGCCATGGCGATGAATAGAAGACCCTTGTATTTGCCCTTTAGGTGTGTCCCGTCAATGACTAATACCCTCCGCAATGAATTTTGAAAACTTCTAAAACATTGACCGAACGCAACAAAACATCTTTCGAACCTGAAAGTCTCTTTGTTAACACGCAGTGCAGTCACTGTCCCTGGGTTGACCGTCCTCAACTCATGCAAATACAAGGGGAGTTGATTGTAGGAGTCTTCATAAGACCCCATAACCTGATTGATTACAAGCTCCCTGGCTGCCCATGCTTTCCTATAGCTGATAACAATATTATACTTCTCTTTCATGGCGAAGATAATATCATGTGGCCTCAACCCCAGGCGTTACTCGATGCGGCTAACAACCAAATCACATGCTAACTTACTGCTTGCTTGCCGGTAATCACTCCTCATCCATGACATGCCACACGTGTGATTTGCCGTATAAGTCCATATCTTAAAAATCCTCGAATCACCAACACGTGATGCATGAACCCTCCATTCACATCTATTTTCGAAGCATACAACCGTAAATCTCCTAGAATTTGAGTACAGTACCATGTACTGGAATTTATTTTGAAGGGCAAATAGGCTCAAAACATACTGGCACCGACTCTTGTCCTTGAATGTTTGCCATTTCGCTATCTCGATCGATTCACTTAACAAATCCGTATATTCCAGCATTGCTGCATTGGTGAATGCAGCATCATCAAAGGGCACGGGAAGTTGACGGGTGTTGAAGTTTGATGTTTCGGAAAGGTCTGGATGCAAGATGTCGTTTTCAGGATTGATGTATCTTCGGGCTGTTGATGATGACGGCAAATCTGCTGTTGTTACTAGAGGCGGTGCCATGTAATCACAAATGAGGTCAAGGTCACATGCATCACTAACGTGGGCACTAACAAATTTCGATGTTTGGGGCGGTTCAGGCAGTAGATCATTTGTTCCTCCTACTTGTAATGGATTTGGCTTATATTCAAATTTCATGCCATGCTCTTCTGCCACACTGTCAACATGTGTTGTCATATTTATGTGTTGGATTGTCTCGATGAACAAAGGGATAAACTTTTTCGAATGCTCCAACTGTGTTGCCAGGAACTCTTTCACGTCATCGTCATCCTCAAGTACGGTTGGAGGGATTGATTTATTGGAGCAGGGATACAAAACTTTCATCCGAATATCACAATCTGTTGGTGTACTCTTAATAATCTTGTATATTCTGGATGGAAGTTCCTCGTACGTAGTATCAACATCTAGCGAAATAGTTTTTGTACTTCCATTCTTGTACATTCATTGCTTGTTTTCACATTCTAACTCCCCGCCATAGCAACAGATGATTCTCGTAGCCATAATCTGGAAACCAATACAATGACAACTTATTAATAAAACGTTAAACAACGGAAGCTTGCCATAAGACAAAACTCAATTAAATAGTAGAATACCGAAAACTCGCTTTCCCTTATATATAACAATGATACAAATCTTAAAGAAATAAAGAGTAAGCTGGGAAAATGCGCGAGACAATGTACAAATTAAGCAGGGCAAATATGAAATTCAGTAGGGGGTAAGCATGAAATTCAGTAGGGCAAACATGAAATTGATCGAGGCAAACATGAAATTCAACGACCATAGCATGAAATTTACCGGGGTAAACTATAAAATAAGTTATGCAAGCAAACATTTAATCGAATGTATGTAATCCCCATCAACGCATAAAATTTAATAAGTCTAACGCATGAAATTGATTAAGTCTAACACATGCGCATCAACTTGCATTAAATTGACCTTAGCTACCATCAAATAAGTCCATCAAGAATTCACCGCTACCATGAAATAAACAACCAGAGCTCGTACGGATTAGGCCTTCAACGTTACAAATGATTTCATATGGTGTTCGTTTAATTTTGTGACACTAGCTATCATTACATTGAGTGAGGCACGCATGGAACTTGATCAATGCAAACTAGGAATTGATCGAGGGAAGTATGAAATTTCAGCGGGGCAAACTAGAAATTCAGCGGGGTAAAGTAGAAAATCGGCGGGCCAAATTAGAAAATCAGCGGGGTAAACTAGAAAATCAGCAGGGGAAACATGAAAATCAGTGGGGGAAACATGAAATTGAGCTGGGCAAACTAGAAAATCAGCGGGGGAAACATGAAAATCACGGCAAAAACTAGAAAATCAATGGTGAAACATGAATATCGTAGGGCAAACTAGAAAATCAGTGGGACAAACATGAAATTCGGCAAGGCAAACATAAAAATCAGCAGGGCAAACATGAAAATTGAGTGGGACAAAGTAGAAATTGACTGGGGCAAAAATGACAAAATTCAATGAGGAAATCCGAAAAATCAGCAAGGCAAATTAGAAATTGAACAGGGCAACCAGAAAATTGAGCGGGACAAACTATAAATATAGCATGCAAGCAAACATTGAATCGAGCGAGCATAACATCATATTGAGCTAGACAAACAATATTTCGAGCGAGCATAGTATGATATTGAGCTGGGCAAACATTAAATCGAGCGAGCGTAGTATGATATTTAGTGGGGCAAACATTGAATCGAGCAAACATAGCATGATATTTAGCGGGGCAAACATTAAATTGAGTAAACATAGCATGATATTCAGCGGGGCAAACATTAAATCGAGCAAACATAGCATGATATTGGGCGGGGCAAAAATTAAATCGAGCGAGCATAACATGATATTGAGCTAGGCAAACATTAAATTATGCTATCCTAGCATGAAATTTATCGATGCAAACATTAAATTGACCTTATCTACCATTAAATTGAGCTGGGCAACCATTAAATTAAGCAATCCTACTATGAAATTGATTGAGGCAAACATTAAATTGACCTTATCTTATCTACCATGAAATTAAGTTGGGCAAACATTAAATTGACATTATCTTATCTACCATGAAATTAAGCTGGGCAAACATTAAATCGAGTGATCCTAGCCTGAATTTATCAAGGAAAATATTAAATTGACCTTATCTTATCTAGCATGAAATTAAGCTGGGCAAACATTAAATTGAGTGATCCTAGCATGAAATTTATCAAGGCAAACATTAAATTGACTTTATCTTATTTACCATG
This sequence comes from Magnolia changhungtana, assembly GCA_030180095.1. Taxonomy (NCBI): domain Eukaryota; kingdom Viridiplantae; phylum Streptophyta; class Magnoliopsida; order Magnoliales; family Magnoliaceae; genus Magnolia; species Magnolia changhungtana. The sequence goes on along the minus strand of JASAUF010000674.1, from coordinate 1,965,785 downwards.
AAATTAAGTTGGGCAAACATTAAATTGAGCAATCCTAGCATAAAATTGCGCAGCGTAAACATGAATTTCAGCGAGCATAGCATGAGATCAAGTGAGCCCTAACATGGAATTGAGTGGGCTTTAAATGGAATTCAGTGAGTTTCACATGGATTTGACCGATCAAAGCATAAAATTAACTAAGCCTAACACATGAATTTGAGTAAGCCTAACACATGGAATTGACTGAACTTCGCATGCAATGCAATTGTACTCTTGGAGCATTTAAAAAAAAAAAAATCTGTACCACCAACTACCGTAGTACAGGTCAAATGTAGGTTGAAGAGAGGTGCTTTGGAGTGACAGAATATTTTGAACCTTTCCAAGGATTGCAAGTGCAGCCACTTCATGGGATTTCACGTAACCCTAGCCAAGACAAAAAATGACAAACGTAGAATGATGATATCTAGATGATTCATGGAGAATTCGATGAGAAAAATGAAAAGAATAACCTCCATACGTTGGTTTATAGTTGAAAGGGAGTGAAATGCTGTTATGTTGAGGAGGTTTTCTCGTTAAGGGAGTGAAAGCAACGAATGAAAGCTAAGCAATGCAAAAACGGATTGGCTACTCACCCTACCACCATCCATGGGCGTGGTCGGTGTTCATTGAGCCCCACCATGATGTATGTGTTTCATCCATTCCGTTCATCCATTTTTACAGTTCATTTTAGGGCTTACTCCAGAAAATGAGAGGGATATAAATCTCAGGTGGACCACACCATAAGAAGATAATATTGATTGGATATTGACAATTAAAATTCTCCTAAGGCCCAATGAATTTATTTATTTCACATCTAATCTGTTGATTAGTTCATACGGTCCTAGATTAAGGTAAAAACCAAAAATCGGCTTCATCAAAACTTTTATGGCCCCCTAATGGTTTATAATGGTTGACGCTCATTCAACACTGTTTCCTGTAATGTGGTACACTTGAGATTTGGATATACCTCATTTTTTGGTCTCATATCATAAAATCATCTGAAAAAGTATATGGACGGCATGGATGAAAAGAATACATTATGGTGGGGCCCACAGATGACCGACCATCCGCCGTTAGCTGGTGGCACGGAGAGTACCGAATCTGTTTCCGCCAAAAGGAGGGGTATTTTCGTCCTGAAATGTTGAGTCCGTACGAGGAAGTCCAAGCGCGTATTCTAAGTTTGTATTGTTTCAAAAAAAACCGTTGGATAAAAGGTGGGGTCCACAGTCGTAAATTTCTCATGTGAAATCCAATGTCTTCGAGTTATATACTCGATTCTAGGCCATGGGAAAAAAAAATAAAAATCAAACAGATCCACAACTCAAGTGGACCACACTATAATCTAACCTGTTTATAATGTCAAGAAGATCTGGAGGAAAGGATAATACAAAGATCATCTTGATCTAATACTTTTGTGGCCCACAAAATATTTTTGATGGTCATTTATCAATTTTTTAAGTTGTATCGTCCACCTGAGATTTGGATCTTCTTAAGGATTGGAATAGTGTCCTTAAAAATGAGATGGAAAATCAGATGGACGGCATGGATGCACAAAAAAGTATATAATGTGCGCCCCACAGCAGTTAGGGTTACACCCACTGAGGTGTTATCCGGGTAACATCTAATCCACTCGAAGCGGATTGGCTAGTGTACCACACGGAAGCGGACACGGATTTCTTGTGAAAGCCTTTCACATGAAGTTCCTGTGCAAGGATTTTGGATGGGGCGCAGTGTGATGTTTGTTAGAAATTTAACCTGTTCATCTGTTTTTTGAGCTCATTTTAGGATATTAGATTAAAAATGATTAGGATCCAAAACTCAAGCGGGCCATACTAGATGAAACCACGGGGAAAGGAATTCCTACCATTGAAACCTTCCCAGGATCCACCTTGATGTTTATATTCCATCCAAACCGTTTATAAAATCATTTTCACTGAGATGAAGTGAAAAAGTCAAGAAATTAAACCGATACAAAACTTTTGTGGCCATATAAATGTTTCAACGGTGGTTACTAAATCCCCACTGTTTCCTCTCGTGTGGCCCACTTGAGTTTTTGATTCTCTTCAATTTTGGTCACGTCTTAAAATGAACTCGAAATATGGATGGACAGAGTGGCTTTCTCACAAACAACATAGTGCCCCATACAGAATCTTGCACAGGAACTTCCTGCGAAAGGCTTTCCAGGAAATCCGCATCCCAGGATATCCGCATCCCACAGAAGCGGATGGGCTGTGTACCACACACAAGCTACATAGCTGTTGTAGGTACTTGTCGGGTGAGGGAAGCGGGATTTGCTGGGATTCCTCACACCAGCTATATAACTTGTTGTATTGACATGAGCAAGTGAGTCTAATCATGCGGTATATATTGTATCCAAGCCGTATCTCGATATGGTGAGTTTATCTTAAGGCTTGATTCAAAAAATAAGGTAGATCTGACTATCATTTGGACCACGCTGCAAAAAGCAGTATGATCTATCATTTGGACCAAGAAGTAGTAGGGGATTGAACATCTACCATTGAAACCTTTTTTGAGGTCACAGAAGTTTTGGATCAATATAAAATTTGTTTTTCTTCTTCATTCAAGTCTCCGTGACCTTATGAACAGATTGAATGAAAATAAAACGTTATAATAGACCTTATGAATTGTTTAACAGTGAAAATTATCATCCATGCTGCTATTTTTAGTCCAGATGATCTTTAGATGTTATTTATTTTTTAGGAACGGTTCTAAAATGATTTCTAAAAATAGATAGATAATGTAAATATAATAAATACATTAATAGAGGGTCATGTAACTTTGATCTCCTTTTACAATTGAGAGCTCGAGGAGTGTTAGTGCTTGTCTTTGCATGACACGTACCTACAGCATCTATATAGCTGGTGTGTGGTACACCACCCAATTCGCTTCCGTGGATGAGCGCCGACTCCCCTTGAGCTCCGAAATGTACAAACGGTACAAAGGAGATCGAAGTTACATGGCCCCCACGGTGATGTATTTATTATATCTACACCATTTAATTATTTTTAAAAATCATTTTAGAGCATTATCCAAAAAAATGATATCCATAGATCATATGGACCACACCACAAATAATAGTGAAGATAATGATTTTCACCCTTACAAAATTCGTAGGACCCACCATAAGGTTTATTTTCCATCCAATCTATTCGTAAGGTCAAAAATATAATTCATATTGATCCAAAACTTCTGTGACCCCAAAAAGGGTTTTGATGGTAGACGTTCAATCCCCTATTGCTTTTTGTAGTGCGGTCCACTTGATAGTTATATCTATCTTATTTTTCATCTCAAGCCTAATAAAGCTCGCCATATGAATGGACGGTTTAGATATACGGTTTGGATATAACACATACCTCATGATCAAACCATAAACTTATTGGCCTCAATACAGTAGCTATATAGCTGTACACTGGCCAATCCGCTTCCCAACCACACACTGGCTGGTGTGACGCTCTACAGTGATGTATCTATAGCGTTCGTCCATTACGAGCATGAACCCAAAAATGAGTCACATCAAAAGCTAAAGCGTACCCTACCACAAATAAGAGTGGGCTAATGATTCTCACTGTTAAAACATTCCTAGGGTACACAATAACGTTTATTTTCCATCCAATATATTCATACTGACACACAGACCTGGACAAGGAGGAAAAAAAATATCATATTAATTCAAAACTTCTGTGACCCCAAGAAGGGTTTTAACGGTGGACATTCAATCCCTAACTAATTTTTGTAGTGTGGTCCACTTAATCTTTGGATCTATCTTACTTTTTCGCTCAAGCTTTACAAAGATCTCTCAAAATGGACAGACGGTTTGGATATAACACATATCTTACAGTGGGACCTATAGAATTTGGTCCATGTCGGTGGTGTGGTATACCTACAACCTACCAATCCGCTTCCCATTACACCCAGATCCATAGCTCTGGTAGACTGAGTTGAGATACCTCGTTTCAACACTTGAGGTCTTGGTATCGATACCTAGTTGGGGTGGCTAACCGTGGAGTGTGTGCACTGACAAGCTGACAAAAAAAAAAAACAAAATCCGCTTCCCATTGAATCGCGTCTACTATTTGCCAACCGGTGATGCGTGGACGGGATCCAATCCGTTCATCAGTTGGGCCCACTATTTTAATTTCTCGTTTTCTTTTAAAATGATTTTTCCTTATTCTTATACATTGACAGCAAAGATGATTTGGAGGAGCTGAGTCGATCATGGGGTTAACTGCTGTTGCTGTGGCCCACGCATTAGTAGTGGCTGTGATGATCTCAGCGGGTCTGCACATTTCAGGTGTCCCCAAATTTTCCTATGTTGGAAGATCCTAACCATTCGATCAGTGGCCCACAAATGGGCGGTCAAGTAAAAGTATCGGATGGCAAGGATCTTCTTATCTGATGGATTCCTAGAAATCCTTCGGTCCACTGTCTGAATAACTAACTAATGGACCTCCCTTTTAAGAAATAGTCGCATCAGCTTATGAAGTTTGCCTAGTGGGCCAATCTGCTGTGCTGGTGAATTAACTCCCTCATGTGATGATCTAGATCGTTCTTTTAGAGTTCTCATATATGAACGGGTCGGATCATCACGTGGTGGGCCAAAAGGGTGAGAAGGGCGGGGAAGATCCTTGTTAACAAAACTCATCCTCATCTATTGATGTGCCTGAAAGTCAACAAGTTCCATGACAGCCTGAAACACTGTAATCAGTACCGACCCTGTTTTGTAAGCTAGGCCTCAAATTTAGATGGGCCCATCTTTACACACCATACTATATAGTGGACATTTTTGTACACGTGGACGGCCTAAACACCATGTTAATTGAAAAATACATTACTTTACACATGTGCAGGATACTCCAGTGCATACACTCGCTAGTGGGGTGGGCTTTGTCCAAGGAATTATCAAGGAGATCGTTCTCACATTCTCTCCGTTGTTAACTGTCTACGCTACGATGGTTGAACCCCCAAAAGCTGATTCCTGTAGGGCTGGGCCCCATGCTTGTTGGGTTTGTGGTGGGGGCCAATATCTTAGCTGGTGGGCCCTTCTCAGGGGCATCCATGAACCCTGCAAGGTCATTTGGGCTTGCTTTGGCTAGCTGGGATTGGACCGACCATTGGGTTTATTGGGTGGGGCCCCTTGTTGGTGGAGAGGTCTTGCTGGCCTTATCTATGAGAACTTCTTCACCATAAAAACTCATGTTCCTCTCCCAAGAGAGGAAGAAGCTTTCTAAGGATAATCTATCTTCCTGTTATGTTGCATCTGGTTGCAGGGGATGTTGTTAAGAGTGTATGTGGGTTTTCTTTCTTCCTTCTAGGTATGCTTGTGTACCTAAACTTATGTAGGTTGGGCGTTTCTATCTTGTATTTAATTAGGTTATTATTGCATGCTTAACCTCTATGTACTTAAGTTGATTGAAAAGGTGAGTTATTTGCTTAACCTCTATGTACTTAAGTTGATTGAAAAGGTGAGTTATTTGCTTAACCTCTATGTACTTAAGTTGATTGAAAAGGTGAGTTATTTGATACACCTTGACATATCATGATGATATAAAGATGCTGTCTGTTGACGTCAAAATCTGGTCATGTAAGACCCGTATCCTAGTTCGTACTGTTCCGATGAATCATGCGATCATTTCCGTCGAAGTCCGGCAATCCGCGACTGATAATCAACATTGCGATCGATCGTAAGTCGTATCCTTTAGATTCGAGTCGGTTTAATCCGAAACATGTATCATTGCGACTGCACCGTCGCCGCGGTTCCAACGCTGCGACTCACGCACCGATCCGATACCCTGACCAGAAGATGTGAGTCGGCGTTTATTTCGAAGAAACGCCGCGCTTTCTCGATCCCAAGAGAATTTCTACACAATGTCAAATCAATCCCATCAATCAATCAATCACATCAATCAATCAATCACTTCAATGTCAAGTACAAGCAACTCATGCTTTCTTTCTCCAAAGTCAACTCTTTCTTACCCTCTCTCTTACACCACCATACATGTCAAGTACACATCACACATCACTCACCCTTTCACCTCACATCTCCCATCCCTCTCTCCTTACAACTCTCTCTCTCTCCCTCTTTTCTCACACCATTTCCAAGCAAGAGAGAGAGCCCACACGTCCATGGTTTCCATGAGAGAAGAGTGATTTTTGTGGCCCACCTTTCCTATTCCAAACCCATCATCCTAGCCATCCATTTCCCATCTCCACCATCAAAGAGGAGCACAAGGAGGGTGGCGTTCCAACGGACCGAAGAGATCAACCGGTGGGTGCTTTGATAGGATAGATTTCTATGTTTTTATGATGGGCCAAGTGAGGCCTACCGATCAATGGTATGGATCTCACTTGGGACCCTAAGATATGGCCAATGGCCCACTATGATTATCTTTTGATGTATGATGGAATGCAAGGGAGGGCCCATAGTGTCGGGGACCCTCCATCACACATATGTCCCACTTCTCTCTCTCTCTCTTCCATTTTCCTTGATTGTGATGATGTGATGGTGTGGCCCACTTGAATGGACCCTACCTTAATGCATGTGTTATACATGTCATTCATCCATTTGGTGACCCACCTAAGCGGGGCCCACCTCAATGCACGTGATGGCCAGACGTCCAGGGACGTCCCTGGACGTGGACGTGGGAAGGAAAACACAAATAGTGGCTTGATTTTTAAGCCTTAGAGGGTGGCCACTCACATAGGCCTCCCCTTGATATATGTATTCAATCCAAGCTGTCCATCCTCTTACCCAACTCATTTTAGCCGTTGAACAAAAAAATGAGACTGGTCCGAGAAACGGGTGGGCCCTACCCTAGCAAAGATCAATTGCTACCGTTTAAAGATATCTTAACTTTCTAAATGCCAAAACATACCCAATATTGGGCTTGATGGCCTTGTTATGAGCCATGGGGACCTATGGCTGAGGCGAATTTCATTAATGGGGGCCCCACATGTGAAAAACCCCAAAATTATGGGATTTTCAAAAAAAAAAAAAAAAAGGCAGCGCCTGTTGCCACTAACACAGCAGCAGGCTGCAGCGTTTTCACGGACGAGCATCCGTGCGGGGACCCACGGCCCCTCATGTGAGCCCCACCATGATGTATATTTTGTATCCACGCCGTCCATGAGGTGGACCACCCCCTGAGGTGGGTCCCCTCCAAATTTCAGGCCCATCCAACACTCAGGCGGCCCACACCACAAGAAACAGCGGTGATTAAACTCTACCGTTGAAACCTTTCCTGGCCCCACAGAAGTTTTGGATCAAGCTGAAATTTGCTGTTCCCCTTCATCTAGGCCCGTGTGACCTTATGGATGGATTGGATGGCATATAAGCAACATGGTGGGCCCCACCTGGAGCCCACAGTGATGTATGTGTTTAAATCCCACCGTCCAGGCGGACGGTGGGAGCCCACTGTGATATATTTGTTTTATCCCCACCGTCTCCTGGACGGTGGGGGTGCAGGTGTGTGCGAACGTGTGTGTGAGTGCATGTGTGTGCGAGCGTGTGTGTGAGTGTGTGATGTGTGTGAGCGTGTGATGTGTGTGTGTGTGTGTGTGTGTGTATATATGTATATATGGTGGGCCCTTATGGGACCTACCGTGAATCCGTGATGCACGTATTGCATCCAATCTATCCATCCTTTTTAAAAGCTCGTTGTATGAGTATGAGCAAACGAATGAGTCCGATCCAGTGGACCCTACCTTGGTTTAAATAAGGCCTAAGTGTTTTAGGCCCACCTTGATGTGTAATTGTGGTCGTTATTGAGGCCTACCTTGATGTGTATTTGTGGCCGTTATTGAAGCCACCTTGATGTATATATTGCCCATGTGTTTAGGTCCATTTAATGCATTTGTGGCCCATGTTATGAGGCCCATTGTGATATTTTCAAGGCCCATGGGATATGGCCCATTGTAATGTACATAAGGCCCATTGGTGTGGCCCATTTGATATGCATATGGCCCATGTGGTGAGGCCCACGTTGATGTACTTGTGACTATCCGTTGAGGCCCACCTTGGTATGCACATATGGCCCATGCGATGTGGCCCACTTGTCATATTTATGGCCGATTGTTTAGGCCCACCTTGGTATATACACAAGGCCCATGTGATTCGGCCCATTTGAGGTATTTAAAGGCCCATGGTTTATGGCCCATTGCAATGTACATAAGGCCCACTAATGCGGCCCACTTGATTTATATAAGGCCCATATGAGATGGCTCATTTGATGTATCTGAGGACTATGGGTCGAGGCCTAATGAGATGTATATTGGTCCATTGCAATGTGTGATTTCCTATGGTTTGTGTAATGGTACTTTATGGCGGGCTATGCCTTGGGAACAATGTTGGTTTGACGTCCACATTATAAGGATACTGTTGGTTAAATGTCCGCATTACGATCTCCCTAGGGCCATTGGTAGGCCTATACTTATTGTGTGTAGGCCGTCTAGGCCCATCTGCGTTTTAAGGATAGTTCATCACCTTATAACATGCTTAGTGTAGCTCCATGATTCATACCCATACGCATCATATGTATGCTTGATATGAAGAATATTTGGTTATAACATGAGTTGTTAGGCTGAAACATTTACGGGACTCCATATGAGATGGAGTGCCCGACATGAGTGCATGGTACGCGCGAAATTGCTGCATATTTGTATGGTGTGATTCATGCATCTCGCATACATGTTACTTGATCATTGTACGCCCTAGCGACATCAAGGCCGTGGCCTCCACAGGCATATCGTGGATGGCTAGATGGGACACCGAAATGTTTGGTTCTAGGATACCGGCACCATAGATGTCCCTGGGTGAAAATCCCTGAACCTCCGTGGCTAGGAGATGACTCCAACGTCGAGACCGAGTGGATATATGAGCGCACGAGGGCCAAATACCAGGAGGCCGCGTCTCCCACTGTGTCGTGGTCGGTTGGGAAGGGGTGTGACCTTATCCGCTTAAGTGAGGGGGCAATATCTAAGTTGAGTTTGACTAGCTTAAGGAATGGGTCCGCTATCGACGAGTTAGGCCCGATATTGGCAGGCGGATAGTGAGGTCTCTTTCACTTACCCAGTTATGCGCTTGGATAAGGGCGGCAAGCTGGCGTAGAGTGTAATAGACCCCTGATGATCCCAGAGAGAGGAACCGTACTGATACGTGGACTTATTGAGCAGGAATTGCATACCCATTCATTCATTCATTCACTATCTACTCGAGCTGGTGGTGCGTAACTATTTGTTACGTATACCATCACATGGCCAGGATTTCGGTTGGGCGCACGACTAACCTGAGATCAGGAGTTTACCACATTGTGTCTGACTATCCAAATTTAGGTATGGGACTGGTTTGGATAGAAGTCCCTTGTGATGGACCCCATAGCCTGTGATACTTCATACTATCATCCCGACTTCACGTTCCTGCATGGTCATTTCATTCGCACCGCATATTACATTGCATCCACAGTACTTAGCATTTTGGGTTACTATGTTTTTGCACTTATATGACCTAGATGAGGCTGACGGTATTCGTGGCTTGTCAGGATTTGTATATTGCATTGCATTCTCAGCATCTGTTATTGTCTTATTATGTTTTGCATCGCATTGTCTTGGTACGGCTGATAACATTCATGGACTTACCAGTATACTTCCGCTTACTCTGATGTCATATGATTCATGATCTTGTTAGTATTTCTGCTTATCCCGATGATGCATGATTTATGTGTTTTATGGTATACTTGGTACTTATCTTATGCACACACTTCTACCACCCTCTAAGCTTTTATAAGCTTATGCACAATAGATGCGTGCAGGTGGTGTTAGGTTGCAGCAGCGTTGAGCTTGGAGCGTGTAGCTGTCCTCTGGAGCTTTTGGAGTTTTGATTTCGATATATGTATTTCCCTTTCAGCAGTATATTCAAACGATTATATTAGTGGATATGTGATGATGATGTTGCCTTTATGATTTGGGTATACTTGTGGTTATGCTTCATTACAAATTACAAAAAAAAAATTATACTGAAAATCCTCCTTGTAGGATCCCAGGATCGGAATCTGGCGTATGGGCGCTGGGAGCCGAGAATGGAGTACTACGGAGGCTGTCAGCGCCGGATTCGGCGATCGAGAATTTTGTGAGCCTGGTTTTCCGAGTTTGGGGCGTGACAGGTCAGCTCTCTTTCTGGTCTCATCTACTCCGAGAGGTCACCGAGCCCTGAACCTCCACACCAACAATGAGCAAAGGAGACCCTGGCTAAGCTGGGGGACCCTCCGATGCCTAAATCAGGACACAGGAATCTGGGTCTTAGTTATGGAGTGGTGGGAGAGTATTCAATATTGCGTACCTGTGGCGATGGGGTGATGGGCTACTTATACCTGATGGTCGAGCGGTCCGGGTTTGACAATCTCGGCACGATTAGGGGGATTCCTGAATCGTGGAGATATTGCCCGTAATCTGTAGATCGTGTAGTGCGTTAAGCACGTAATGCGTATAATCGGACGAAGTTTTTGGACATGTCCAGTTATGGCAGTTTCCTCATTTGGCAAACGGGATTTTAATATCTACTTGTCTCGGTTCAGCCAAAAGTCATTTACCCATGCAGTTGTCTTGATGCATATTTTGTTGAACTCGGACGATATGTAGGTCTGAGCCGATATCTCGAATGGGGCTTCGAGGCGAAGGTTTCGCTGCAGGTGAAGTTGGCGAGCGAATAGTTCTCGTGCGAGGTGTTGAGTATGCAGTCTTTACGTCCGATCGGATTGCAGATACTGCTCCGACCTACAGCCCTGTTGTGAAGGTGTTTTGGATGTTACGTCTCTCTGGAATGCTTATATCAGGTCGGACGGATCAGGCTTCAGATGTTGATCCCGCTAGCCGACTCGGCTCGGTACTTTGCCCTCGGACCTCATGCAAGCTCGGATCTTCCCATAACAGAAGCCCCCTACTCTTCGAGTCTACTTGTGGACTCGGAGAGTAATCATGCAGAAGTCCTCCCGCCTATACTGCTGTAATGATGTCTTCAAAATCGAAGCGTCACGTCTTGGGATTTCGCGCATGCGGGCTATCCTCGGGCGGACGCGTGGCAATGGTTACGATTCCGGATATTTGTCCGCCTATGAGGGGCTGCCACATAAGCACGAGGAGGAATGTACAAGGTGACTTCCTTTGCTAAAGCGTCGCTTCGATTGCCATATGCGCGACAACCAAGGCAGAAGGCGCTACGCCCGGCAAAGTTTGGGCCAATGACATCCCGCCATGTAGGTTCTCGAATCAGCTCGCGCCGGCTCGACTGCAGGCATTAATGCCTGCCAATTAATGCCAAGATCTTCTGGAGTTTATATAAACCCCTTCTGAAGACTGTTGCCCATTTCTGCCTCCTGTGCTCAACTTGCTACCGAAGAAGGCGATTTCAGTGAAGACGATTCCGACCGATCTTCATTTCCCGATGGGAGCGATTTCTGGCAAGTGCCCAGTGAGTCCTGCCTTCAACACTCTTCCTTCTTCTCTTCGAAAGATGTCTTCTGATCTGGAGACGGTCTGTGATTTCGATGGAGACTCCGAGACCGAGAATTCCGACAGTAGGAGAGGGGACTCTAAGGGCCCACTCGATGTCATCCCCCTGTATCCTCCTCTCCGAAGACAAAAAGAGGTGGGGGCTCGGACCCGTCGAGCCCGTAAGAGGGGGGCTGTGCAACCCCCCAGGGTCACGGTTGCCGAGACCAGAGAGATGCCACCGAGTGATCGGGCCTCGTCAGTAGTCCCTGGGGCTCTGTGATAATAGAGTCCAAAATAGAGTGGATCCGTTCAGAGTTTGAAATTCCCGACTCCTCCGAATCAGGGCCCCAGAGCCCACCGATGTTGTTGGCGCCCCTGCAGACTGGGAGATCGTCGTTTTCCTCTACGCCTTGCAATGTGGGCTCCGCCTCCCCATGCACCCCTTCATCCGAGCCTTGGCTACTTACTTGGGGCTGACGCTTGAGCAGTTCGTCCCTAACGCCTGAAGGGTGTTAATTTCTGCCTTCATCATCTGGCGCCAAGTCAAGAATTCTGAACTGACCCATGTGGAGCTGATGAGTTTGTACCGGGCTAAGCATGACAACAACGAGCCATGGTACTACTTTGTGACCAGAGGCAGTAAGTGGTCAAGGCTTGTCTTGGATTTTCTGACTTTAAACAAGGACTGGAAGAATAAGTGATTTTGGACCACGGGCAAATGGGAGGTGCTGGCCGTGGAGATGAGGGCTCTGATTGTCAGGTTCCCAACAAATTCACTACTCCAGGTTGGATCTGGCATCCTTTCCTTTATTACGTCTTTCCTCTTGCCTTAGTCTAAAATAAGTTTCTTTATTACCTTTGCAGCTTTTGCGAGGAGTTTGCCCTACCTTACCTCAGACCAGAAGAATCAGATAGCCAAAGTTAGGGCAAGGTGGAGGGAGCTTCGCTCTTGGTCGGGTCTGATTACAGCCTTCAATCTTCACTGGTTTGGGTTGTGTCGATCTCAACCGCGGCCTTCCTCCTTCAGTGAGTTTCTTTATTTTCAATTCTCCCTTGCGTTATTTCTATTTAGTCTCTAACTAGTTTTTTTTTTATGCATAGGCATGACTGAAGCCTTTGGTTCTCGGAGAAGGAAAACAGCCCCGACAGCGGAGGAATTACTGACGATCGAGCCACAGGTGAAGGTCGTTCAGAGGAAGAAGGCTGCTCCCCGCGGAGTTGGTTCATCGGCCTCTACTCCGATTGTCGAGGCTCGGGATACAACTTCATTTTCTGCCGCTCAGACTGCCGCAACTCAGGATACAACTCCATTTCCTGCTGCTGCCTCATCGGTGGCAGCACCATCTGCGATTGCGTCCCCTGCTGTGGTTTCTCCCAATGCACCGGCTCAGGTTGCGATGCTTACCGATACGACCATGGCTGCGGTGCTTGCCAATACGACCATGGCCACCGTTGCTCCTGTAGTGAGCACAGGGCCCCACCGCCATCCCTCCATAGCCGTGGATACTGAACGTTTCCATAATCTCCTTGTCCAATAGTAACCCTCATAACTCGCTCTTCAGAGGTCGAATTTAGACTATTTCAGGTAATTGGAATGGTAACTTGCCAAGCTTCCAAATGGGACCAAAATTTCCTAATTCAGAGACCATTCGATATCCTAAAAGCACGTTAGAACACTTCAATCGTCATTTTTCAATATGGACTGTTAATCTTTCCAAATTGCGTGATCCAACAGAGACACCTATAACTCCATTTGATATCAGATTGGGTCGATTTTTGGTCATCTGAATGGTACTTTAGTGCACTTTCATTCTTGACTGTAATCGTCGTATTCTGAGACCATTTAGGCATCTTTAAGTTAGATTGTAGTCGTGTATCCTCAATGTTTCTATCATCTCCATGTCTAATAATAACCCTCATAAAACTCTCTTAAGAGGTCGAATTTAGACTATTTCAGGTCGTCCCCTCATCCTCCGAGCCCCCTTCATAGCCGTCCCCTCATCCTCCGAGTGGGACGAGACTGTTCGGATGGCTGATGCCATGATTGCTCCCCAGGACAATGATGGGGCCAAATAGGACATTGGGGACGAGGCTCAGCCCTCAGCTAGCAGTCGGACAGGGGCCGGTGAGGTCGCTGATTCGGTTCAGGCGGGGCCGAGCGGAGAGAGGTTCGAGCCGGGTTATCACTTATCATGCTTGGTGCCCTAGGCCGCTAAGCATGCCCCGGAGGAGGAAATAGCTGGTCTCCTCGAAAAATCAAACACCTCCTTCTTGAATGACATGGCCTCTATATTTTATAGGGTAATTTTATCACATTTTCTTGTCAATTCGCATCCTATTTCTTCTAAGGACTCACTTTCTTGTTCTCGTTCAGTCTATCTTAAAGATTCTCTTGGTACGGGAGAGAATAAAGGAGCTGGAAAGGAGAGATGCTGAGACGGAAGTACTCAGAGCTAAGGCAAAAGCCTTACGGGGCGAAACCTCCTCCTTCCAGCTTGAACGGGACGAGCTGCATCGGCAGATTGAAGACGGAAAGGCCAGAGAGCTTCATTTGCAAGAGGTAATTGGCAGGCTTGAGGCTAAAGGACTTCGGCTCCAGGGGGTCATGAAGGACCTCGAGAGCCGGAATGGCGCAGCCACAGCCGAGCTAAATCAAGCTAGGGCTTATGCTGATACTCTTGCCGAGGAGAACACTCGGATGAGTGAGCTCCTGGAACGGACTAAGGTCGAGGCCGTCGAAGAAATGAGCCGAACCGTCTCTCTGGTGAAGGAGGCTCAACGAGCCGAGGACAAGGCTTTCCTGGCCTTAGTAGTAGCTGCGGCTGTAACCGCATACAAGACCTCGAAGGAGAGGAATGTTGAAGCTGCTAAGTTCTTCGACCGTGGCTTCGACGAGTGTCTTGTCGCGGTTCAGAACTTGTATCCAGACCTCGACCTTGATCCTTTGCTGCCCGAAGATGAAGAGGAAGATGCTGCTGAAGCGACTCGTTCGAACCAGGCCACCATTTCCTAGGCGCCTCCGACAACCTGAAGAATTTTCCTCTCTTTTTTTTCTTTTTTTTTTTGTATTTTGTAATAACGTACTATGTAACGAGCCTTTCTAGACTAATGAAAAATTGATTTTGGGACAAAATCTCGTGTATTGATGATTGTGAATCCGTACGGTTGATGAACTGATTCTTCGGAATGTATAGCTGAATCCTTTATTGAGCAAGTTATCTTGTTGAAATTGCGTCGCTTGGAGCCGAGGTTTCAGTCCGATCCTTACAGGGTCGGCTGGATTTGCCTTCGGCAATGATCTTCCATATTGGTCGAGCCGACCTTCCTACTGAAGAATCGGACTTCCCCTCGTGGTTTTTCTCCTTGATTAGGGGGAGATACTTTTGTAGAAATTGGTCCAACTCCACTGCTGGGGAGTCGGATCACCTCTTGGCTTTTCCCCCTGGTTAAGGGGAGACGCCTTTGTAGAAATTGGTCTGACTCTACTGCTGGGGAGTCGGATCGCCTTTTGGCTTTTCCCCCTAGTTAAGGGGAGATGCCTTGTAGAAATTGGTCTCACTCCACTGCTGGGGAGTCGGATCGCCTCTTGGCTTTTCCCCCCGGTTAAGGGGAGATGCCTTTGTAGAATTAGTTTGACTCCACTGCTGGGGAGTCGGATCGCCTCTTAGATTTTTCCCCCGGTTAAGGGGAGATGCCTTTGTAGAAATTGGTCTGACTCCACTGCTAGAGAGTCGGATCGCCTCTTGGCTTTTTCCCCCGGTTAAAGGGAGATGCCTTTGTAGAAATTGGTCTGACTCCGCTGCTGGGGAGTCGGATCGATTCTTGGCTTTTCCCCCCAATTAAGGGGAGATGCCTTTGTAGAAATTAGTCCGACTCTGCTGTGGGGGAGTCGGATCATCTCTTGGCTGCTCCTTTCTTAACCGTTATGAGGTAACATCTCCGAGCTTCTCACTAATCGTCTCGGAGGTAACCGATCCCGCCTTCGGCTAGGAACTTCATCATCAGGTGGTAGGTTGAGACGACCGCTCTCATTACATTGAGGGGGGTTGGCCCAGGATGACGTTGTGTACCGATGGCACATTGACAACCAAGAAGTCCACCAGAACAGTGGCTTGATGTTGTCCTTCTCCCGCTGTAACTTGGAGGGAGATGGCTCCCTCGGAGATTACTCTTTCTCCGGCAAAACCATGTAAGGGAGTCTTCACGGGTTGGAGTCGCGACCGTGGAACTCCCATCCTTTTGAAGGCCTCAGAATATATCACATCGGTCAAACTTCCAGTGTCGACCAAAATGCGATACACCTTATGGTTTTCTATGGTCATGGTGACCACTAGAGCGTCGTCATGTGGATGCTAGATTCCGCGTGCGTCGTCTTCCATGAAGGTTAGACTGTATGGACTGACTCGGAGCTCCTTACTAGGCCTCTCTGCGAGATGGACGTAATGTTCTGGATCCGACCTCTGGGAATGGGTTTTCCGAGCCCTGTTCGAGTCCCCTCCTCCGGCCGAGCCTCCGAAAATAGTGCGAATTTCAGCCGGCTCTTCCGTGGGGTTGTTCGACTGCTCTTGCGGTCGTTCTTCCCTTCGAGCGGACTTCTCCTTTTTGGTGTATCGGCGTAAATGTCCCTTGTGGATGAGGGACTCAATTTCATCTTTGAGATCTACGCAGTGGTCCATTTTGTGGTCGTGATCTCGGTAAAAGCGGCAGAACTTTTGCTTGTCTCGGTGCTCCGGATCAGCCTTCATGCAGATTGTCCAATTGAGTCGCTTGTCCTCTCGGATGTCCAACAGGATTTCCTCGGCGGATGTGTTGAGAGGAGTGTAGGAACGGAATTTTCCCTCAGGCCTCCGACTCGGGCAACGATCTCGGGGAGCGCGGTCATCCGCGCCTTTACCGGATGACTGGGATTCTTCATTTATGGGCCTCTTCCCTTTGCTGGCCGGGTTGGCTATCTGTACTCCTTTGCGTGCATTAGTGAACTCCTCCATGTTAGTGTATTTCTGAGCTTTGGCCATAAAGTCTGCGAACGTTTTCGGCGGGTTCTTTCCGATGGAGAAAGTAAACCGTCCTTCTTTTAGACCGTTGAGTATTGCGGCGAACGCCATTTTGTCATCGTGGTCTTCGACTTGCAGCGCTTCCTCGTTGAAACGAGCAATGTAGTTTTTCAATGACTCTTTCGAACCTTGCTTGATAGTAAGAAGATGAGTATTGGGCTTTCGGTTTCTCTTACCGCCTATGAACTGGGTAAGGAATAGCCGACTTAATTCTGCGAAGGAGCCGACGAAGTTAGGTTTGAGATGTCGATACCAACTCCGAGCGGATCCCGCAAGGGTTAATGAAAACCCCCTGCACATCATTGCATCTGTGGCTGTTTGGATTTGCATCCAGAACCGATAGGCTTCTAGATGCTCAGACAGGTCTCCAGATCCCGTGTATTGAATGACAAGAGGAATCTGAAACCTCCACGGCATCACCTCCTCCATGATGGCGGAAGTGAAGGGAGGCTCGGTCTCTTCTATCATAGCTTGGACTGTAGCGGGGACCGTTGACAGTTGCTGCTTCTTTTCCAAAGTTAGAAGTTTGTCGTTGAATTTCGTAAATTGCGCTTCTCAGAGATCTTTATTCTCTGCAACTATCTCTGGGGCATCTTCTATTTCTGGAGTCCTCCTCTCCCTCCTCCGCTCTAGCCGATGACGGAGATCCGTAGGTGCTAGAGCCGAGGTGATTGAATGGTTCGTGGGCACCCGAGTAGCGGTGTTTCGTGGTGAGACTCTAACTCGCATAGGAGGATCCTGACCCGAAAGTGGCACCCGAGATTGTTGGGACGCCTCGTGCCTCACACTCCCCGGTGCAAAGTGAGTCTCCACGTTCAAACATACCGGCTCGGGATTAGGATTCCCCTGAATCGGATGCAGCTGTGGTTCCCTTTGTTGCTTTATTCTGTTTATTTCATCGCGTAGGGCCTGAATCTCGCCCTGCATGGCCCGATATTTACTTGCTCGGTTGCGGGAGCGCTGTGAAGGCCCCGGCGCAGATTTAACATGAAGTGGTGAAGAAGATTGTGTTTATTCATTTGGCTCTGGTTTCGTGGCCACCGTTTTCTTCTTCCTCGCCATTGGATTTGAGAAACAGGAATTTAGCTTTTTGTATCGATTCCCACAGACGGCGCTAAAAAATGTTGATGTCAAAATCTGGTCAGCTCTCCCCCTGGTCTCATCTACTCCGAGAGGTCACCTAGCCCTGAACCTGCACACCAACAATGAGCAAAGGAGACCCTGGCTAAGCCGGGGGACCCTCCGATGCCTAAGTCAGGACACAGGAATCTGGGTCTTGGTTATGGAGTGGTGGGAGAGTATTCGATATTGCGTACCTGTGGCGATGGGGTGATGGACTACTTATACCTGATGGTTGAGCGATTCGGGTTCAACAATCTCGGCACGATCAGGGGGATTCCTGAATCGTGGAGATATTGGCCGTAATCTGCAGATCGTGTAGCGTGTTAAGCGCGTAATGCATATAACCGGACAAAGTTTTCGGCCACGTCCGGTTATGGCAGTTTCCTCATTTAGCAAACGGGACTTTAATATCTACTTGGCTCGGCTCAGCCAAAAGTCATTTATCCGTGCAGTTGTCTTGATGCATATTTTGTTGAACTCGGACGATACGTAGGTTCGAGCCGATATCTCGAATGGGGCTCCGAGGCGAAGTTTTCGCTGCAAGTGAAGTTGACAAGCGAATAGTTCTCATGCGAGGTGTTGAGTATGCAGTCTTTACATCCGATCGGATTGCAGATACTGCTCCAACCTGCAGCCCTGTGGTGAAGATGTTTTAGATGTTAAGTCTCTCTGGAATGCTTATATCAGGTCAGATGGATCGGGCCTCAGATGTTGATCCCGCTAGCCGACTCGGCTCGGTACTTTGCCCTCGGACCTTATACAGGCTCGGATCTTCCCATAACACTGTCCATATATGGCACATGTGTGCCCTTGTCCAAACTGTGCAGTTCATGGGGCATGTTTTGGATCTATGTATGATTGATTGGATGTGATCCTGTTGTTGGTTGGTGATGATTAAAATGAAAATGATGGAGAGAAATGAGAAAGTGATAAAGAAAAAGGTGTGTGAGAGAAAAATACTAGTAGCTGCAACTTATCTTTTCTAATTCTATGGCCCACTTGGGTTTTAGATGTTTTGTGCGGATGTCTTAACATGAAGTTATACATCAAGGTGGGCCCTCTAGTGAGGGTGGCTCCGTCTTGGGTGAGGCCGGGCTGTGTCTAATCGGCTCCCTACACATGATAATTACCGAACTTCTAATCTGTGTGGGGCCAATTATGATGTGTGAGTACAATCCAACCCATCCATTAGAAGTACCCTCCAATGTTAGCTCAAAATCCCCAAAATCCAGGCCAATCCATAATTAACGGGCTGTCACCGAATGGAACAATGAAGGATATTAGGGTGGAGACGCTCACCATAGAAACACCAGGATGGAATGTGCCATGTTGGGTATGTTTACACTCATTTTTGGTGCCTGGAGATGTGGATCAATCAAATGCCCCTACGTGTTAACATCACATGATTGCAATTGGCGCCAAACCTACTCTCATCCAAGAGTATCGACGTTTGATCTTCCTTGATGATACACATTCGATTATAAATGCAAAGTCATAAACTCTTATGCCTACATTTAGAAGAATGAATTAACACACACCACATGGTCACATTTATTGTGCCCATTAATAAGGCAACGTACCCAACATGT
Organism: Magnolia changhungtana; assembly: GCA_030180095.1. Classification (NCBI taxonomy): domain Eukaryota; kingdom Viridiplantae; phylum Streptophyta; class Magnoliopsida; order Magnoliales; family Magnoliaceae; genus Magnolia; species Magnolia changhungtana. The sequence continues at coordinate 1,946,500 of JASAUF010000674.1, read as the reverse complement.
TTATAAGAGACCTGACAAGAAAACATGTCTATTGTAAATCTAGCTATTATATTCTCGGTGAGGCCATCTCTCACAGTCCTTCCAAAATGTAAAATTTTCCTAGAGAAGTTCAAAGTAACTGCAGCGTTTGAGAAGACTTCAAAGATTTGAAGGTCGGATCGATTTCCAAGTGAATCTAGCCATAGTTCGAGCCTAAGTTAGAAGAGATAGAAAAAAATGGTTCGGTTAGAATCCAGGGAGTTCAGATCTTACTGAAGTCTTTTTTTTTTTTTTCTTTTTTTAAATTCAAGTCACTAGTTCAAGAGCAATCAAGGGGATTTCCATATTCAGAACTACAACATCAATGTGGAAGATCTAGAAGTTATAAGGAAACCCTAGTAAGGGTTTCATCGCCTCGACAATCTATAAAAGGAGTAATTGAATAAGAGCTCGAGGCCTTCCGCCAAAAACACCAATCTATCTTTTAGATTACCTTTCATTTATCTTTTCTAACCTAGCCTAGTTTTACTTAGCTACTGCTTAATGACTCCCGCTACAATAGCTTAGGAGTAGAAGTAATTTTTTTGCAACCTTAAGTTGTAGGACCGTGATCATCTAAGTTACGATTTAATTGATCACACTCGCCTTGATCATCTATTCTGATAATCACATCATGTATTTATCTTTTCCCTATTCGTATGTTCATTTGGTTGTCTTGCAACTTTTCGATTGTAATGAACATCATTTCCAAATATTAATGAAATTGGCAACATTTTTCCTTCTTTAATTTGCATGTGAATCCTTATTCATTCAAAAATATTTTGATGTGAGAGTGCTGGTGAAAGTCCGTAGACTCACATTAATTATCACAAGGAAAAAAGAACTCATTCAGAAGGGCTAATCCCTACCCTTTCACAAATTACCTAAATGGAAATGCAAGTATTAATAGTTGAGTAGACCCTGGATCTTTGATCCATGCCTCCAATTTGTTTAGCTCAACTTGGGGGAACACTAGTGGTACAGTTAAACTTTGAGTCGAGTAGGCTCTGGGATGCCCGCACATTTACCCACTCACGAGAACCCAATCCAGGCCCCCGATCACACGAGTGGTCCAATTTAATTGAATTGGTGGCAACACTATTTTTAGCACACTCGGTGGATCCAAACCATGTTCACTATATTTCTCAATAGAATAAGATGTTTTCCAAATCGAAAAAGGTTAGTTATATGGTCAAAGCTATGGAAGAGCAACAAGTTGTCGAGCAACATGAGCCCATAATCGAGTTTGAAGCAAGGTCATCTTCCTAGCAGATTTTTGGTAACTTTGCTACATTATTTGAATACTTCATTGGATGTATGCAACATGTTACCAACTTATGCAGGTCATATATGACATAAGCGAGAAATTTGCCCAAAGCCTCATTGCAAGGCTTGAAGCCATGGATAAATGTTCTTTTCTACTCCATCCTATTGGACACGAGGAAGAACAACCCATTAAGCTCCCAACTATAGCCAGTCAGATCGAATCACAAGGTTGTCCTTTATCATCTCCATTGGCAATAAGGAATGAATGTCGAGTATATAATCAACTAGATCACCTCGATCGACAAAGTAATTACTCTTCCGAGAATCAATACTTGGCTAGCCTAAGGGTGTGTTTGGATTCACGGTTTCAAGGGTATAGTATCGTATTAGTGGGGTTGATGGGACATGTCCCTTGTTTGGAAATGAACGGCGGGTGATGCATTCAACGCCCCCAAATACACCCGAGAACCACTTTGCATCATCGATGGGATTGTACCGCGCAACCGGCCGGACATTCAGTCAAACGGAAACAGGAAGAAAGCATTTTCTTCTTTCACTGTGTTGCTGGTAATGCCCAGTATGGCCGTCTTTTGACAAATCCACACCGTCCATCATCTTCTTCTCGAGATTTAAACTATGAATGGTGAGATTTGATCATCTGATGTTGTGGCCCACTGAGACAATCAAGCTGAAACAGCAGCCGAACGGTCTTCTTTTAATTAATGTAGTGAGCATGAGAAAGGACATGGCCATGAAAGGTCAACATGCTTTTGATGGGTTTTTCTCTCTCTACCTAATGAATGGTTCAGATCCACCTTTCATTGCATGATGGTGGCCCACAACGACAAGACAGAACCTTTATTTCGCAACAGAATCGACGTACGTCAACTCTGTGAAGTTTGGTGGCCCACTTATTGAAGCTTCTTGGAAAATCCACTCCGTCCATTGGATTTAGGACGAAAAACCATATGAAAGGGAGTGCTTTTGGAGTGAAATCAACGTGGCCCATGAGGGTGTTTACTCTGCCGTCCATTTCATGTTTAACGGTTGAGATTCTGCAATAGTTTCAATAGAAACGAAAGGGCACCTAGGCAAGGGTAATGCCCACCCTCTGTAGTGAATGAACGGCTCAGATCATTCAATGGAACAGTGAGAGGGCCCCACCAACGCACGTATATACATCGTGTGGCCCTTATCCGATTGTTTCCAAACATTGATCTAACATGAAACTGTATACATGGTAGAGTAATACGTCCAATCCAAACATTAGTTAGTGGCACGTCTCCACTGGATGTATTCTGAATATCGCCCAACATCTACGTGAACAGTACCGGATACAATACAATACAGCCAAAACGTGAATCCAAACACGCCCTAAGTAACTTTTTTGGTTTCGTGGGGAACCCAGCCGTCATTATATGGTTATGTGGCCGAGCCATTTAGACTCCAACCTCTAAGAGACCCTACCAATTATTATAAAACCCCAGGCATTTGATTACCGAAGGGGGCAACCTTAAGTAGCATCAGCCGCATATCAAAGGGTGGACTTGCTCAGGGGCAACCTTAAGTAGCATTGGCCGTATATCAAAGGGTGGACGTGCTCAGGGGCAACCTTTGACGGTGCATCCCTATCACAATGGCTACCAAAGGACCGAGCCACTAGGGGGTAACCTCCGATTATGACTCTTCCTTACCAAGGACAACCTAGGATGAAGGGGCTCGAGGTGCAGCCGTCAACCGTGCCTCTCGCTCGTAACAGATACCAAAGGGTAAGATGCCTGGGGACAACTCCTGGTCGCACCTTACCCAACGTCCATTAAAAATGCGGATATAAACCCAAACGTATGAGGTTATAAACCCAAATGTACAACAACCTCATAGAGTTCCCGGCCAATTCAATCAGCTAGGCCCCCAAAGGCTGCTTTGCTGAGACGATATTATTGGACTTATTCATGAGTATGCTGTGCAATCAAATGGTTCATGAATTGTTCGATTGACCTAAAGGAAATTGTACCTTGAGTGGGTTGATCAAAATTTTAAATTTTGCAGAGGTTTCAGGTTCCTAGAGTTCACCCTGTTTTCAGGAGACAACGAGACCTTTGCTATAGAACATATTGGCCACTTCACCATGCAATACAATGAGGCGTCTTAGAGTAAATTTCTAAAGCTAAAGCTATTCGAAAATTCTCTAACGGTGGCTGCCTTCACTTGGTACATTAATCTACTTGACTCGGTCTGGACTGAGATGGAAGCAAAATTCCATATACAGTTTCACCATTCTAAGCTGAAAGTATCTATGGCTGACCTATCTAGGTTAAGCAGCTACTAGAGGAGTAAGTTATTACATGACAATGTCATATACGGGTGTCAGTTTAAAATACAAGGCCACCATATCACTTATACCAAGAGTTTCATGGTCCTTAGACCCTTACCTGATAGCCCATTGTTCATGAGAAGTCCATTCGAGCCCTTCATCTCACCTATATACGGGCTGGGGTCTTGGGATTGGTACCCATAAGCAATGGGCCTAACCCACGCTCTAATGTCAATCATGTCTTACATCATGTAATGTATCTCATGCCATCTTCCTCATACATTTATCACATATCATATACATGATATATACATGATGCATATATCTCATGCCATCCATATCATACATACATCTCATGTTACCTACATCATACATATACCACTATATATCTACATCACATACGCATCACATTCCCTTATGGGCTTATTACATTATTGTTAATGGGCTGATTCAAACAAGTAAACCAACCATATATAATCCATACCCACGTCAATCAAACCATACATCATGTGCATTAGATATGTGCCACCAATTTGGAATTGTTGGGCCTTAAAATACATGACAATTTCATTGGTTTTGGATTCTACGTGAGGTTCACATTCTAGCCCACAAAACTGATATGTTCGGGCCTTGAAATAGCTCTAATTAAGCCTTATAGGCCTTGGCAATAGGCCCCACCACACAAGTAATTTGTAGTGTGGATCCCAGGATTCATACATCAAAGTGGGCCACATGGACTGCCAAAACCAAGGGACAATCTGAACCATACGTCACATGTATCCTAGTGGACCTATAAATGGTCTAATGGTGTGTAGAGGCGACATATGTCACAAGGCGGTCCATTTGGGCTGTACAAAAATGGATGGACTGCGTGTACAAAACACTTACATCAGAGTGGGGCCCACACCTTAGAAACGTAATATATGACCGGACACCACGTTGGGCTCGTAGTGCAGCCCAATTAAAATTTGGATCAATCTGATACTTGTGTATTCCCTTCGTCCAGGTCTGACGTGAGTATGATGGTATATAAACACCTGAATGATACCTAGGAACAATTTCAACAGTAGGCGTCAACTTCACGGTTGCTAGCGGTGGGCCCAACTAAGATTTGCATTTGTTTCATTTTTTGGCCCAGCCCCTTTTGTAATCTGAAAATCCAAATGGACGGCAAGGATTTAAAATAAATATATCAAGGTGGGGTCCACAGGGTGGACAAAAGCCACACGCTGTGGGGGTGCAGCGTGGGTTGTTGACACTTCCCCCCTCCCCTGGACGCGGATTGCGTCCTACCCACGGGCAGGGCTCTGTGGGGCCAGCGTGATTTAATTGTTTTATCCAAGCCGTTCATCGTTTTTCTCGTATCATTTTAAGGTATGATCCAAAAAATGAGGCAGGTAAAGGGCTTAAGTGGACCACAAAGTGGGTATTGAACTTCCACCATTAAAAACTTCTTGGGAGCTGGAGAAGTTTCGGATCAAGCTGGTATTTATGTTTTCACTTCATCCACGCCTACATGACCTTATGAATAGTTTGGATGGTTTAAAAACATCACGGTCGCCATTAGAAAGGTTTCAACGGTGGATGTCATTATCACTGCAGCTTCTTTTGGTGTGGTCCACTGGAAATGTGGACCTACTTCATTTTTAGGGTCGTACATTAAAATGATCCGAGAAAATCGATAAACGGCGTGGATAAAACAATTACATCACTTTGGGCACACAAAGCCCCGCCGGGACGGATTAGTAGCATGCAATCCGCGTCCCACCTCCCCATTGGTGTTATATGCCAAATGTAACGGTGGCTTTCGTCTGGTAGTGTGGTTTGTTTAACCGTGGGTGTTTAATCACCACTGTTTCCAAATAGTGTGACCTACCTGATTTTTGGGCCACTAACATAAATTGGTATGGGCCATCTTATGGACAGTGTGGATTTAGAACATGTATATCAGGGTGGACTTCCATTACGCTGTCCGTTTTCAGACGTAAGAAGGTTTCAACAGTGGGTGTTTAATTACCACTGTTTTCAATGGTGCAGCCCACTCTTCTTCTTTTTTTTTTTTTTTGCCTGAAATGTTTGGAGCATGGCCAACATGATGCTGGCCATCTGATGGACGGATTGGATATGCCATACACACATCATAGAGGGGTTTCAATAGAACATATTGGCCCCTTCACCATCCAACACAATGAGTCAGGTCATGTTCCGGTCAGGCCTATTTCAAAACCGAATCGAGTCTGGTCAGCTCTAACTCGATTTGAATCAAGTCAATGTCCATCTCTAGCCATAATGGTTATTTTTTTTTTTTTTATCCATATTGTTTATCTATTTTGCCCACTTACATCAGGGCATAAGTCTAAAAATAGATAGATCAATATCTCAAGTGGACCACACCATAGGAAAAGCGGTGATTGAACACATACTATTATAAACTTTTTAGAGCCCAATATAATGTTTATTTTCCATCCAACCAATGGATAACGTCACAAAGATATGGATGAAGAGAAAATACAAATATCAGCTTGATCCAAAACTTTTGTAGCCCCCAATAAGTTTTTAATCTTCTAATCATCTATGTTTCTTGTGGTGTGGTCCACCTGAGATTTGGATTTTCCTCAAATTTGTGCTCATGAACTACAAAGATGTAAAAATGGATGGACGGCGTGGATAAAATACATACATCATGGTGGAGCTAATATAACTTTTCCAATAACACATAGTACTGCAGTTAGTGGTATATGCTACCAGTGTCCCTTTGGTCAAAGTCACTTGTATGAGCAAATAGTCAATGGCTCAGGTGGGTCATATTGTGATATTTTTTGGAAAATCAATCTGGACCACAAGATGCGTCACCCCATTTTAGGCCATAGGCTAAAAAAATCAGTTCTATCTATAATTTAGGTTGACCACATGATTGTAAACAGTGTATAGACAATCCTCGCCTTCCAAATTGTTTCTATTAGTCTGGCCCAAGTGATTCATATATTGATATGATTTTTCACAAAATATTTTTTTTTTAAAATTATGTTATTATATTTTAATAATCTAGTCGTTGAAGTGGATTTTGATGTAAGTATAATGTTTAACCCTTCAAAATAAAGGGTGGACATCTTTCTCTCAACTATTTCCTTTAGTGCGTATCTCTAGGCTCAATACATGACTTATTAGCTAACGGTTATAGTGGATATTACATAAATATTGCAGTGAGCCTAGAAAAAATCAAGAGTCATGCCTCTCTTTACAATTGGAGAAGTATGGGGGATTGAATTTTTGGCGGGGGCCCATCATGATATGTATGCAAAATCAATTCTGACAATTAGATGCGTAATCATTTAGGCTCGAATAAAAAAAAAAATTGGTTAACACGAGATTCATGTGAGGCACACCAAAGAAAATATTTGGAAGAGAGACATCCACCCTTGAAATTTATAGGACCCACCATGGTGATTATATAAAATGTATACATTAGTTTTCTAATGGAACCCCATCATTTTGTCTAATGGAACCCTATCACTTTGTTAAATAAACTTGTCACTTTGTCTATTGAAACCCTGTCATTTTATTTGATAAGCCACTACTTTATCTAGTGAAATCCTGTCACTTATCACGGTAACATCGTCACTTTGTCTAGTGGAACCAAGTCACTTTATTCGAAAACTAGATATTTTATTAAGCAAAACTCTATCAATTTGTCTGGGAAACCTGAACTTTATCTAGTAGAACATCGTCACTTTGTTTAATAGAACCTCGTTACTGTCCAATAATCACATTACTTTGTCCAAAATATTCAACAATTAAAATAAAATATCAATGGTTAAAAAACATTCGTAAAACCATTGAAAACCTTTAAGATATTGGTACAAATAAAATTATTTGATAGATGGTCTAATCTACCAGATCTTAAACATAACAATGTCCTTAAGAAACCAATAGATCCATGTTAGATCATATAGACACCAACTATATCTTAATGCATGAACGTTGCACTTGTTCCTGTGCCTTAGTTGTAGACTCTCTAGAGTTTCAATAAAAGGTCACGGGTTCATGCATCCCTTGTGGTCTGAATGCAGTGAGTATGTGAGTGTGTAGGGGTGAGCGTGACTGTTTGTGTTTAATAATAATAATAATATAGTAACACCCACATACAAATCACTGCAATTAGTTCCATGAAGTTGGCCAAAACACATTGCATATGGAGCTTAAACTCTTTATATGCTCTTAGTTTTAAAAATTAGTAAGATTAAGGGCTGGTTGGCATCTCTATTAATAATAGCTTATTTATTCTTAAAAAAAAGTTAAATATCCAGCAAAGCTTTAAATTTATCATTTAAAAAAAAAAAAAAAAAAAAAAAAAAAACTAGTAAAACAATTCTTAAAAAATAAATAATGCATAGGTCACTTTTTCTTTAAGAACTTACTCAGTTGAGCAATAGGCATTGTTTTCTAAATTTTGGACAAATTTGTCAGTAAACATTTTTTAAGTAATGCCCATCTTGCCATATTTTCATCTCTTTACAATCTCTTTAAGGTGAGCCCACATGAAGAATGACCCATACTAAAGGTGGGTCTCTACATGATGAATAGTCCACATCAAGGCAAGCCCACATAATGCATCCTTACAACAAAGGTGGGCCCCACATGATGGATGCCCCACATTAGAGTGTGGCCCCACATGATGGATGATCCACAATGGATGGTCCACATCAAAGGTGGGACAACACGATGGAAGGTTGACATCAAAGGTAGGCCCACATGATGAACAACCATATTACAACCATATTGAAGGTTTGGCCCCACATAATGGATGGTCCACAGCCAAGGTTGGACCCACATGATGGATGTGAACATCAAAGGTGGATCCCACATGATGGATGGCCCACTTCAAAATGTGGCCCGCATGATGGACTATCCACATTAAGTGGGCCCTACATGATAGACGGTCCATAGCAAATGTGGGATCCATGTGATGGATGGTGGACACCAAATGTGGGCCCGCATGATGAAAGACTTATATTAAAGGTGCCCCCACATGATGAATAGTCCACATCAAGGTGGACCCACATAATGTAGGGTTCGCATCAAAGGTGGGCCCCACTTGATGGATGACACACATCAAAGTGTGGCCCAATATGATGGACCATCCACGTTAAGTTGGCCCCACTTGATGGACAATCTGCATCAAAGGTAGGACCCATATGATGGATGATGGACATCAAAGGTGGGCCCATGTGATGGACGGTTGACATTAAAGGTGGTCCCACATGATGATTGACTCGTATTAAAGGTGGGGCCTTGCATAATGAATGGCCCACATGATGGATGGAGTGGGCCTCACATGATGGATGGCCCACATCAAAGTATCGCTACTCATGATGGATAGTCCACATCAAGTGGGCTTCACCTAGTGGATAGTCCACATCTAAGTCTAACGTAATGGATGATTCACATAGAAGGTGCACCCACATGATGGGTAGTGGACATCAAAAGTGGCCCCACATGAAGGACAACCCACTTTGAAGGGGAGGGCCCACACGACGGATACACTAAATATGGATTCCATGTGATGAGTAGTGGACATTAAGGTGCCCCGTATAAAGGACAATTAGTGTTGATAGTGGTCCCCACATTATGAATGACCTACATCAAGGTGGGCCCACATAATGGTTGGCTCACATCAAAGGTCAACCCCTAACGATAAATGGTCCACATCAAAGATGGGCCTTACATGATGGATGACCTACTTTAAAGGTTTGGCTCACAGGATGGACAATCCACGCCAAAGGTGGGTTCCATAAGATAGACGATTCACATCCAATATTTGATATAATGGACAGTCCAAATGTCTTAAAACATGAAGATTGTAGCCATCTATTCATTTGCCATTTGGGGCACGGTTAATCCATGACGAGATCCACCAAAACAACCATCTCAGTTGCTCTTATAATGGAGTTATTGTAATCTTTTTAAATGATCCCCCCCCCCCCCCCCCCCCCCATTATTTGAATATTTGACCAAACGTGCTTATTTTAAATAAGAGTTATTTTTAAAGTTTTGAAAATATGATTTTAGTAAATGAACTCATTTAAAATAAGAGTTAGAACAAAAAAAAAAAAAAAAAGGCTTGTTGGAGTATGTAACGACCCGAAAATTTCCGTACGTTGGTTCGAGTACCACCTCGACCAGAAATCAATTAGGATTAAATCCTTTAGAAAATTAACAAAGTTAACTAAGTACTAAACTCGATTAGCCATGAAATCCATTAGGATCGCTTTAAATACGATCTAAAACAAGTGGCTAGGGTTACCCTAAAGTTTAGAACCAAACTCATTTCTGGTGCTCTCGAATGAAACGAAACTTCAGTATTAGGTCTAGATCGCACATCGGAAGTCCGATTAACACGAGGCTAAGGAACTAGGACCGCCTCCTTGGGCTTGACAATCATCTCAAAAATCGAGTCCATCCGATGTCCCACGGCCATTCGTTTCGATTCGGAGCGAGGGTGTGTGAAAAACACTATTCCCATCCTAATAAAAATATCGGAATAGTGATCCGGCATCGTTCGGTTGCACGTCGGTATTAAGCAACCATTTGTCGATCGAACCGATCGAGACCAAATTACACCCTCGGATTAAGAAAAATTTCAGAACATTTACATGTACTTAGAATTTCGATCGTGGCCCACCGATCGTTGAACCCGAAAGTGGTCCGCCACGTGCGATCAGGAATCCGATCAAGTCAAAAACGTAATCCCACGTAGATCCATAGATGGTGAGCTTAAGTCGACGTTTGGCTCAAGGAGGGCCACCAACCTCCCTTTTGAGGCTGGAAAAGTGGCAAAATGCCTATATAAGCGGCCACCCTTGAACCTGAGTCTATTTTGGGAATGTTTTTGGGTATAAAAAAGGGCTTAGAACAGCCCCTCTCACAGCCATACGAATTTGGGAGAAAACCCTAGAGAGAGAGAAAGAAAGAGAGAGAAAAGCTTGGAATTTGTTCATTGATCTTCCTCCTATTGCTTTGGGTTGTCGCACGGCCTACACCGCCCCGTTCTAGGTGTTTTCCCAGCGGTATCCATCCCATTTGAAGGTAAGAAACCCTAACCCTAGGTCTGATTTAAGGTAGGATCGTTGTGGGTTATGAAAAGGCTAACCGATACCGCTCTTTAGGCTAGAAAACTCCCGTATACGGAAGCTCTACTACCCTTGCTGATTCGTTGAAATTCCAAGGGCAAAGGTGAGGACTTTAAGTGTATAAGTTACGGTTTTCAACGTTTTCAATGTCAGATAATGGTAGATTCATGATCTGCATGCAATTGCACATGTACAAAGTGCTTTCCGTTTCCTGTTTCGATTAACGTTGTAGAAATGGAATTTCACATACTCTAGGTATACGTAGAAATACCGTATACGTATTTTTTTGGAAAAATGTTTGACATGTTTATTTAATGTATGATTATATGATATATGGATAAAATACTAATTTGGCGAAAGGAATCGCTGAAATACATGTTCACGTGTAAATGCTACGTATGTTGAAATTGTGTATTTTAGAAATACCGTATACGTATTTTTTTTGAGAAAATGTTTGACATGTTTATTTAGTGTATGATTATACAATATATGGATAAAATACTAGTTTGGTGTAAGGAATCGCCAAAATACATGTTCCCTTGTAAATGTCAAGTATGCTGAAATTGTGTATTCTAGAAATACCGCATATGTGTAAAATTTGGAAGTGTAATTGTCATGATTATTTGTTGTATGAATATGGTATATGCGGGTAAAATAACCGCTTGGCGAGAGAATAGCCCTAACACGCGATTTGCTAACATACGTCATGTATGTTGGAATGGCGTACTCTAAGTGTTGTGTAAGTGCTTATGTGTGTAAAGGCTTGTGCATTAGTGCCGTAGAAAGGTGCTGATATGAAATTCCTGACTCCCTTAGAGACATGTAGGATCTCCTCCATGCGGTGGTTCGCTAGAACCACTCCCTTGTAATGTGTACGTAATTGTATCCCTATGTGGATAGTGCTTTACTACATGCTTCACAACATGCTTTACAACATGCTTTACATCATGTTTTACTTCATGCTTTATAACATGCCTGCTAACATGCTTGTATTGCTTGTTTATCATGCTTTACTCCATATGCTATCGATGAAAACTGTTTGAGTTTGGGACTGTGTCTATAGTCCAAACATTCGGCACTGTGACTTGTGTTTGGCGAGATTCATATCGCTTTGGGACGTGTCCGCCGAACCCGAGTCGTACTTCGGTTGGCGATAGTGGTTGGCCACACGGAGAGCTTTGCACTCCATATCGCTCAACTTGTGGTGCGCTCGAGCTAGTCGTCGTCAAGTAAACTAAAATGTATTGTGTGTTCACCATGTTTGGTCGCTCTTTGCTTGAACTCCTGGGTACCAAACTTACCGGTGGCGATCCCGTTTAACCATGGTACCTCGATCCGCTAAGTCGCATGAGCCGGGGCATGGTGGTATGGGATACCGTGTGTCGAGCCGTCGGCCTACGCCGGGGCCATGTGCCTCCCGTAGTGACCATTGCGCAACCAAAACTCGTGGAGCCGAATACGGTGGTATGGGACATCAGTATTCGAGCCGTCGATACTTACGGTGAGAGCCGAAATGCGGTGAGACCTGTGCTCGTGCTGACGGCGACGAGTCCTCCGTAGTATCATCGAGTGTACTCCAAGTGTCTGTGATTGGCGACGAGTCTTTCACAGCAACTAGAGTATGAGTTGAGCCAAGTATGGTGAGACCTGTACTCGAGCTGACGGCTAGTGATTGAGCCGAGTACGGTGAGACCTGTACTCCTGACGGCCAGCAATTGAGCCGCATACGGTGAGATCTGTATCCGCGCTAACGGGTGACGAGCCCTTTGCGATGCCTTCACTACGCTTCTCAAACCATAATATCGTATGAGATTAGCTAGGATTGACGACCCTAGAATGGATCATGTTTGGGAATGATACAAGGGAGGTACCTTAGTTTCCCAATACTGCTGGTTGAAATGGACTAATAAAAACTTGGTAATCATGAGCATCATCGCACCACATGTGCTTTGTAGATGTGGCGCACTGAGGGAGTAAGCATTCGCGAACGTAAGATGGTGTCGCTTGAGGGTGGTTTGGCAAGGGCATACAGCATCATGTCATATCATTTTTGCACTTAACAAGAGTAGTTAAAAATGTTTGATTTGTACTGCTTTATCATTACTGCTTGATTGATTTGATAACATGTTAACCTATGCTTTATTGTTCCACTGAATTAGCTACTCACTCCCACGTTAAATGGTGTTTACAACACCCACCGGACTCTGTCCTGCAGTGTAGATGGCGCCTGTTCGGGAGCCGAGCAGGACTTTGATGAGGATCAGGAGTTCTCCTTTATGCAAAAAGATGTCTGACGCTTTGCTTAAGCAGCGGTATCATTCTGGATTTCTCGTGGCCTCTCTTGAGGATTGTATTTTGATTTTTGACTTAGAAACAATACATGTATATTGGTACTTTCGTTAGTACTCATACTCTGGAGTTCATAAAATTTTGTTACTTTACATACTTTGAATATAAAATTTCATCTTCCGCTTGCCTTTATACAATTGAACTGAGTATGATTTCTACAAATAATCTCATTCATGTTTATTGCTCTAACTCAGACAACATTTAACCATCATTGTGTATGTTGCATAAGTGATGCATTGGAACTCGGGAGTTGAGTTCATACTCGACCCCCGATTTTCAGGGCGTTACAGAGTAGCTTTTATTAGAGCAGAGTAGAAATGTCAAATGAGAAGTTAGTATATATACACAAGTCTATAGTCCAGGCACAATGGATCTCCCAATTTAGAGACTTAAATTGGTCATCAAATGCAAGTGTTCAATAAGTTCAATACTTTAAGCATATTCCCATAATACACCTCTTCTTATATGTAAGATAAAGTATAGGCACACCAACTCACATACATGGCGCATGTGAAGCACTTGACAATACATGTGCCACAAATATAGCCTAGCAGATGTGACAAATGCAGTACCTGAGGAGCATTATTGAACACTGAACCTATCATATTTGTGGTGTTCAAAGGACAGACAATAATACATTGACACATATAAGCCACAAATACTCTACCATATATTACAACAGGAGAAGGTGTGTCTAAGCATCTTTTAAGAAATATAACAAAAGCGTAAGACTTGGGTGATAGACAAAAATGTTAATGAATTTTTGCTAGACTTGGGTAATAGACAAAAAAATATTAATGAAATTTTGCTACTATAAACGGTCACTCAAATGTCTAGGTCTTCTTGTGTACCAAACTCTACCATGGATGGAGACAGCGGGAGTGGATGAAACAAAATATGGTACAACCACATCTCCACGTGCAAACATGGTAGGAAAAGCCATCAAGACCTTTATAGGGGACTCACCATGGATGACTCATGTTTCGAAAGTTGAAATCGATGAGATAATGCCTATTCATTACTTCCCTTCAATTTCCCTTGTAAGTTATTTGTGAGTATAATTTAAAAACTTGAATTCCTAACCCTGAATTTCAAATTCGGGATTTTTAGTTGTGTTTGGGAGCATAGATTTTCAAAATTCTGGATTTTGAAAATTGTGCTTGGGAGTTGGATTTTGACCATGGGAATTTTGGAAATCATTTTCTATGCATTCACTGAATAATGAATGTGAAGAATTAAATAGTCTAAAATATTCTAACATGACATACGTGTATGCACATGTAAAATAATTATTGTACAGACCAACCGTCAAAGAGCATTGGCCAAAAAATAAGGTAATTTCAAATATTAGGATGCTTATAAAGGTGGAATCATTAATTTCATAAGTGAAATAACATCTCTTTTATATATATATATATATATATATAGCCTACATAATATTTGTATAGGCTTGGTTTTTGTGGCCTCTCATCATCATAATACTAATGTAAGAGAAAATATCCAATGATGTGAATAAGTATAAATACGTTAAAGATAGGACAAAATGTTAATTATGTTAGTTTGATGATTGAAAATTATGAATTTTGTAGCCTTTTTTTTTCTTTTTTTCTAAGTTTTAAAAAGAGGCCAAAATCTAAGATTTGAAATTTGGTTGAAAATGAAATCCAAGAATCAGGAGTGCCAAACATTGACCCAGTTTTAAAATCCTTGATTTCAATTCCCACGCTCCCAGCTGCTCCAAAATCATGAGTTTACAAGGGTCAACCAATTAGATGGCTTGGATCATTCTATCCAAGAGTACTCTTTAACATTTCCATCCAGGGAAACATAGATGAAGTGCTGCTACATCTGATAAATTACCTAATGGATGACTCTACATGGCCATCCAGTGTGCTAGACCATGACGATGAGGTGTCCGAATTCAAGCCCATCTAATAACACTAAAGAAAACAATCAAGAACCATCCAAAAATCTCCAAATTCACTTAATAGTCCATATAACAATCAAGAACCACCCAAAAATTTCCAAATTCACTTAATAGCCCATATAATGATTGGACTTACCTAATTTTGTGTCTATTTTTCAAGGTGGGGCTACTGCCGGATAAACAACACAGAAGCAATACACATAACACAAGGGGCCATGCACATCTCTTTTAAAATAAGCTTATTCTACAAGGACTTGGAGAGGAACTGGGCGTCTTATTTTATTATTTCAGTTCATTTTTTGGAAATATTATCGATGTATGTTTTATTGTACAATCCCTCACTTATGTGAAGATATCACTGCCCATTACAAATCCGCATACCACTAGCATCTGACTACCAAGATTTCATACATGTGGGGTACATGGTCGGCAAGATTCTGCACATGCAAGCTCATGGTCCAATTATCCAAACTATCGAACAGAGGGGAACCTTGTCACGCCCCGAAATTCGGATACAGAGTGTGCACCCTCAGACTCGAATTTTGGCCCATGACACGTACACCGAGTGTACTTAATTCATTCTCCGTACAATTATTTAGAGGCACAATTTAATGAATCCTAAGTTCACATCCAATTTTAGCATCCATTCATCCATGTTTGTATTATCTTCCTATAATTTCCATCATCATATATTCAAAACCACATCAGGAATCATCTAAACAGGAATCATCGAATCCACTCATTTGAAATTTCATTCAACAAAAAATATAACAAAATTTAAATTTGAAGTCATTCTAAAGCAGAAATAAAATAATAATAGGAAACAAATGTCCTGTTTAATTATTCTACTAGTCCAACGACGTAAATTCGTCTTCAGTTAAATACGGTCACTGATCCTATGGATCATCCACTGGTTTGGCTTCATATTCTTACTCTTGAGTCATTCTATCTGCTTCAATTCCATCTGTACGGTTTTTCTATCAATAAACCGTCAGCTGGCCAGGCCCAGTGAGTGAACCCATCATGGTTCATGCACAATACAATTAAAATAATACATACAAGTAAAGTATAAAAATCAGAAATACAATGCAAATAATTAAAGCGTATGCTATGAATGGTACTGATGATGCATCAAGTGGGTATAAATAGAAACCGTCCACTTGCTTGAGTTGGATATCGACAACCCGCATATTGGCGGTGCTTCTACCGTTATGTAGGCATGGGCAAGGCCCGCATCCCCCCATTGGGCAAAGCTTCCACATATAGTGGGCTTCTAGTGGGTACAATGGGTTGTCCCTAGGTAATCGCACAAGAGTATTAATAATGTCGGCATGAATGTTTGATGCAAAGAAAATCATATCGTCAAATACATTTCTACTTATGAGTGTTGTTCATAATCTAAGAATATCTCAGCACTAATCAGTTTATAAACAATTTAATCAAGTCATTCACAGTAACAAATTATTTTAATCATATGGAGAGGAAACATGTTGGGATTACTCACCTGATGATTTAGAGAGCAATCCGATGAAGCGGATCAGAAATTACCTATAAATAATCCATATGCAGTACACCATAATATTAAAAATGTATATATTAAACTCATAAAGTATTTGATTTGTTTTGATTACTGATTAAGGTCTTACATGGGAGTGATATTCAAGTAACATACGTAATAGATAGAGTTCATCTTATCTATCTTGGCCCAAAAGACACACTAGATATCGTATAAAATGAACCACCACATGGATGGCTTGGATCTTCTAATAGCATGTTATAATGATACCTAATTTAGCTTATGTATATTTTGTCATAAACATGCATGCAACTTATATAAGTTTTACCGTGCATCAGAAGGTGGAGTTACGTTATATTATATATATATATATATATATATATATATATATATATCTAACACACATTTTTTATGTGAGTCCTACTTACAGGGATCTGGATTGATTATATGGTTACCATTGCTATATTGACGTTTGAAAAAAATTTTCAATCTAATCTGAAATATGTGGGACCTGTAATAACGTAAATGATTATTGTACAACTACTATTATTTTATTTCTGTATGGGTCACACCCATTTTAGATATGTCCTAAATTTACACTCTTAACCCATAATAACCTTTCAAATCAAATGGATGGATTGGATACAATGTATACATCACTGTGAGTCCACAATCTGATAACCCAATATAGTTTATAACGTTAAAAGCCGCACTTGGTTTCAACGCTGACAATCAAACTTTATTTTTTGTACTTATTTATTTATTTAATTTTTTTGATAGGTCCCATGAAAATCTAAACCATGAATGAGATGGGTAATCTCCTCATAAAGGACGAGCTTAGAAAATCTACTCGAAATAATACTTTTGTGGCCCATAAGAATATTCGAAGGTGTCCATTTACTTTTCACTGTTTAAGGCGATGTGATCCACATGAGTTTTCTTTCGAATAAATTTTTCAACCCCAAGACTTTTAATTAGTGACAAGATTATTAGACGGTACGGATTTGATACATACATCAAGAAAACCCCGTATATAAGGCCCATAAATCTAGACTAATTCCGGTAACGTAAATAGCCCAACTTCACTTTTGCACGCTGGAGTGTTTTTTTACACCCACTCTATATGGTTATACTTTTGTCATGATGACCCATACATAATATGTGTGCATAAGATCTATTCTATTCACCACTTTACTAACATAGTTTTAGGACATTGGTAGAAAAATGAGGTAGATTCGTTATTCTGATGGATCATACTACCATGAATTAATATTGACCGTTCTTCCACCATTAAAACATATGCATTTCTTATTTCAAACCCTCCTAACTTTCTATGTAAGATCCAATTTGTTCATTGGTCCACTCAATTATATTTTAATAGTCAAAATCATTAGTATCTCTATCGAAACTCCCTGCGGCCCCGATGGATATTCCAACGGTGAGTGCCTAATGAATTCTATTTTACATATTATGGCCTACCAAAATGTTAATTAAGCTTAATTTTTGGAGGTTTTCCATATTTTGGTCCTTGGAACCTAATGGACCGAATTGATCAGGCATATATGCAAAATAACTCCAATATGTAATTCAAGTAAAATAGACAAAGAGAACTTACGTGTTTCCTTTTAATTCTTTTTACATGCGTAAAGTGTTCCAAAGTGCATTGTGCATATGTGCACATATTGATATATGTGCACATTCATTGCACCTATGGTAGATCTACATCGTCCATCACATAAACCCAAAGCATAATAACATATTAAAAATAACAATCTAAAAAATAAAATAAATACTAACCTGTGCAAGCCGTTCTTCCACTAATTTCTATCATTTTATCTTTTATCTTATTTTTATTTTTTCTCCTCTTTTTGATCGGTGAGAAATGTCTATCCTTATAAAGAAAGGAGAGTTGCTCGGATAACATGGATAAGATAACGATAAGGGAGGTTACAACCGGTTTGATCTCTTTTTTTAAAAAAAAAAACTAAAATTTCAAATTTCAAAATTTAAGGAACGCACAAATTGGAGTTGTTACAATTTTAATTTCCATTGATATGTGGGGTCCATCATGTTGCTTATGAGAAATCTACTCCGCCCATCCACTTCATTAGATCATGTTACGTTATGGGCTGAAGGATGAGACAAATATAATATTCCGGTGATGATAGGACAAGAAACTCTCAAGATTTAATATGGATTGTTGACGACTTCTTGACTAGTAGGTAAATGGCCCGGATCATGCATATGTTGGCTTAACAGATGGTGGACAATGAAGGATGGATTGATATTGGACTAGGTGGACGATAGGTAGTGTAGTCTTGAAGAAACTTGGTTTGATAGGTGGAGACGGATGAGTCTTATATCATATTTCTAATAAATATTTTCAAACTTAAATATTTTCTATTCAAACCGTTTATTTAGAGTGGAACTTTACCAAAGATTACCATTTTACGTGCTCTACAAACAGACTAAGTTTGGGCCTTGATCTCTCGGGGATTACCAAGATGCCTATTTAACGGCTTACGTCTATTTATAACTCAAAACAATGTCTATCAACATCCTATGTAAACATTAACCAGTAGTTTTGATGTATACCTTATGATCTATCTAATGAATGGTTCATTTAAATATTTGTATGGCCCAGTTTAATGATCATGATGTGATGGATGATCAATTGATGGTCTAAATTTTAAATAATTAGATGGTTAAAATGTTAATCATATTTATGGGTTATTAATAAGTAAATGGATATGTATAAAGTAGTTTTTGGATGCGATCTATGTTAGAAATGTATACCGTTAGATTCAAGTTATTGGTTCACACGTGTAAAATACGTAGATCATGATTTTGACGGTAAATTAAGCATCTTCATAATTGACAATTAAGGTGAACGGATAAGAATGTTAATTTGACGTGTATACGAGTGGATATGAAGTTCTAGTAGTTACTTTACTTTTATCAAGTGGTCCAAATTTAAAGTGGTCGGTTAGATATCCTCATCTAGTGGTAAATAGTTAATTTAACGATCGGTTTGATGAACGGGTGAGAATACTTCATGGGTTTATCCTATTAATCAATAGTTGGTAGACGTAATCTAGAGGTGAAAATTATTTTCTATGGTTGAGATTCAAGTTAAACTACATAAATATTAATGAATCTATAAGTGTACAGTTGAACAAGTGTAAATGTGTAATTGTACATTCTTACATATAGGTAAACTCGCACCCAAAATTTCAGGTTGTTATAAACCTCACCGTGCCCCAGAAAATCCTAAGACCCGAATATACCAAACCTTCAATCTAAACCATAAATAAGAGAAAATAAAAAAACAGTATGCAATTGAACAAAAAAAAAATTTTTAAAAAAAAAAAAACCGAAAAAGAGGCAATGTCAAAGGGTTGGTATTAGGAAGAATTTTTGGGCATCCCTATTAGCATGGGTCCCATTATGTCAATGTCAATGGCCTGTATCACTAAACCATGGACCCCACATGTATCGCATCGCCAACATACTGAGACCCATATTCCTTCACTGAACCTTTTTTTTTTTCTCCAAAGAAATATAATTATGATAAATTCCAAACTTACCAAAGAAGTCTTGAGCTAATCAAATTAGTTCGGCAGTGTTTTTTCTTTAAAAAGCAACAAAGTTAGAAAAAAAAAAAAAAAAACATTGAAACCCACATGATATGTGTATGACATCCAATCTATCAAATATACGTCTCAAACCATGATAATCACATTAAACAAAATTGTTTATGATAAATGGACTACACTTGCATTTTTAATGTTTTGAAGTGAACATCATAGCAGATTGCAGTTATTCGACGAGTTGGATATTATAGAAATATCACATGGGTCTCATAATTTTGAACTGTACTTGTAACGCCCTGAATTTCAAAGGTCGATCAAAGCTCTACTCCCGAGATCCAGCACATCACTTATGCAATATGAATAAGGATGTTCAGATTTCGCCCATATTAATGAGTTAAACATGAGTGGAATTATACTAAAACAACATAGCATACTCTGGATATAATTAAATTAAGCAAGCGGAAGTCTGAAACATATATATTTCAACAAGTAAGTGTTTTACAACTTCCAGAATATGAGTATGTAACCGGGTTGAATATATACATGTATTATTTCAAAATAAACAAAATGTGAAAAAGTAGATGTGTCCAACTAAGCCAAATATCCTTGTAGTCCCTGCGTATCGGTAAGAGGTCTACATAGACCCACCCGAGAGCTGAAAGTAGGAGAACTCCTCCTCCTCATCCATAAAATCCTGCTCCGTCGCATAGACTTCGTTAGCACCTGCATCTAAACCAAAGTCTGGTTAGTGTTTTAAAACACCGTCCCAGAGTAGGAGTAAGTGGCCAACTCAATGGTCCTATAAGGTAAAAGTTAACATGTTATCAAGTCAATTAAGTAGTAATAATAAAGCAACATAATAATCACTTCCTAACTACTCTTGTTAATGTAGGAATGGAGTACAAGTAATGATATATGCCCTCGCATCAAAGCTCCCTCACAAGCGACTCCGACACCTATTTTGCATATAACATCATTGTCTCCAGTGCAACTTCATCGCCTTTAAAGTAATTTTAACTAATGAAGTGTAATGCATGATCATGTTAGCCAAGCAATTAATTAACCTTATTCATACAACAGATTCGGGAAGCCAGGGTACCTCCCTTTATATCATTGACCCGAACCGAAGGATCCATCTAGGTTCATCACTCCTAGTTAAGTACATACGATAGGCAAGTTGTAGGGTCATCACTCCTAATGAAAAACAGTCAATAGGTAAGCTCGAAAGTTTATACTCGCGATCACTACAGAGAGGCTCGTCACCTTAGCGTAAGCCGACAACACGAACACGGTGTCTCATACTACCATGCCCGGTTCATGAGTCTTAGCGGATCATGGTACCATGGTTAAAGTGGGTCTTTAAATTGGTGAGGGGTACCTTAGATTCAAGCAGTAGTGTCCATACATGGTAAACACACAATAAGCTAATCGGTTTATTAGGCAAGTTCGATTGGTACAGTTACTCGCTAACTTAATCGACATGGTGTGCATAAGCACCCCTCGTGGCCTAACCACTGTCGACAATCGTCGTGCGACCTGGATTCATCGAGTCTATCTAATGTGGCGAGACTAATTCAGCCACTCGAACAGGGACTGTTACCGATTGCCTGGGCTACGTTGCAGCTCCAATCTTACTCAGATGCAGTAAATAAACACATGTGATAATCATTTTAGCATTTGACAACTGTTTTGACAAGAAAACAAATGCGTTTGATTTGGAGAATTATTCAATGATAATAAAGAATTTGATGAGAGAACAATGATCACATTTATTCTGAGTTCATTTACATCATCGGATTCCCTTGATTCTGAAAATAGAGTACAATCAAAGCAACGAATGAAATAGAAGACAGGCCGATGGCAATTTCGGTAATATTTCGACACTTTTTTATCACATCTTTAGGGAAGATGGGTTGTGTGGGCTTGAAACCCTTGATCTGACCGTTGAGATCAGTTCCGATCATCTTTTCGTTCATTCTTCCTTGATTTGACCGTTGAGATCAGTCTGATCATCCTTTCATTTATTCTTCCTTGATCTGACCATTAAGATCAGTTCTGATCATCATTTCGTTCATTCGTCATTGATCTGATCGTTGAGATCAGTTCTGATCATCTTTTCGTTCATTCTTCCTTGATCTGACCGTTGAGATTAGTTCTGATCATCCTTCTTGAAATGTGGAGTGATCATCATCCCTTGAAATGTGAAGTGATCATCATCCCTTGAAATGTAGAGCGATGATCATCTCTTAAAATGTGGAGGCCATCTATCTGAGGGTAGGAATACACAGGCCTATACAAGGAATGTAAAGTGTATGGATCTTACTTCAGGGAATATGGAGTGCATGAAGCTTACTTTAGGACAAAACCTATGCATCAAGACAAGTTCCCTCATAAGGTGGCACATGGGCTATCTTTTAAGACAACATAAGCCTCTCCTTAAGACAAAAGGAGAGAGAAGTGGCGCATGGGTTATCCGTTAAGACAACAAAAGCCTAGAGTCTGGACAAATGTACATGAGAAGTGGCACAGGGAGCTTTTTGCAGGAGTGAATGCGCAACCCCGCGCAATGGGTTTTCTCTACACAAGTGGTTGCGTGGGTTCGCGCAAAGTGAATTTTGCAAGAATGGTTGCCCAGGCTCGCGCAAAGGCCTTCTCTGCAGAAGTGGTTGCACGCAGTTGCACAAAGGCCTTCTGTCTGGACAAGAAAAACCTGTCTTTAGGACAAGCTCCACTTAAAGTGGCGCATACACCTTTTCCTCCCATTTCATTTGCACGAATAGGCGCAAAGCCTTTCCATTGCGCGGATGGGCACAAGGCCTTTTCCATTGTGCGGATAGGCGCAAGGCCTTTTCCTCCGTTGCGTGAGGTCGCGCAAGGCCTTTTCTCATTCTTTTCCATTGCGCGGATAGGCGCAATGCAATACCTTTCCTTCTTTCTCTCTCTTTTATCTTCCATCCTTCTTGTCTCCCTTCCTTCTTGTCTCCCTTCCTTCTTGTCTTCCAACTAACCACCTGACCAACCTCCGAATGAGGCATGAGGAGGGGTATTTATAGGCCTCTTTCTCTTACATAGTGGTGTTCACCACCACTTCTCCCTTCACATAATGTCCAACCTCCTCTCTTAAACAATGGTGTCCACCAAGCTCTTCTTTAAATGGTGGTGTACAACCACTTCTTCCTCCATACAAGGTAATACTCATCCACTCCTTTTTTACCAAAATACCCCCGGATACTGATTTTTACCAAAATAACCAAAATACCCTAGGATGCTAATTTTTACCAAAATACCCAAAATACCCCCGGATGCTGATTTTTACCAAAATACCCAAAATACCCCCGAATGTTGATTTTTACCAAAATACCCAAAATATCACCGGATATTGATTTTTACCAAAATACCCCGGATGTTAATTTTTACCAAAATAAGGAGTGAATGACCTTGGAAAAGATCTGCACCATGGAATTCTCTGACCACTGCAATGGAATATTTTTGTGTCTCAACAACAACCAATCCAAATAAATTTCTCATTTGAGCATTTCATCGAACACATTGATCACGTTACCAAACACTTGCATTTTATCCATAAATTGCATAGAGGCAAATATGATTACATGAAAGAAACTATATATATGTATAAGGCAATTAAGAATCCTATCTTAATACTCGTAATAAATACAAATCATCAATAATTTTTCATTTAGACAATTCATCAAACACTTAGACTGCACTTCACCAAATATATAGAGTAGGTTAGTTACAACATATATTTTTGCAATTCCTTATACAAAGAGATCAACGTGCATAAGACAATGATTAATCCTAGATCAGTAACCATGGCAAGCATAAATCATATTCAAATGCTCATTTAAACATTTCAACAAACACGTGGAATGCATCTTTTACTCATCACAGTTCGTGTGTACATTTCATACAGAAATCGATGTATCTAAGACAATACGGCAACAATCAAGTCAGACGTAAATCATTAGCTGACATGAGAGCATTGATAACCGCAACCTAAGCGTTTATAGTCCGCGCCTTTCGTTAGGATGCTCGATTCGGACTCGGTTCAGATTCTACATTTTCGAAAACAATATGTCGGGCACCTAAATGACGTAATAGGTTAACTAGTTTGACGAATAATCAACCTGGATCTCTACAACGACATTAGGGTTAGGTTTTCTTACCCAAAATTGTAGCCAAAACAGGTTGTGTAGCGTAACGTGATAAAGATTCGGTGCGTGGAGTCGTAGGAGAGGATTCCTGCAACGATATCCTAAGATCTCTCTTCTCTCTTTCCTCTTTTCTCTTCTTTTATCTCCTCTCTCCCTTAGGGTTTGATGAAATTCGTATATGAGAGAGGTGGGGTGAAATAAGGGCTATTTATAAGCCCAGAAGTGATGCAAATGGCCCCAGGGCTACCATATATATAGGTTATATCCTTTGGGCAGCTGTTTTTGATAAATAGGGCTCACAGGGAGGCCCACTACTCACCTACGTCATAGGGTCCATTCCCTAACAATAGATCTATGCCAGGAAGTGATTTTTGTGCGATCGGATAAGCCGATCGGCCGTGGAGGACTTGTGTCAGATCAACCGTCATACTTACTCAATCGGGGCTACAGTTATACAGATATGTGCAGAAAAATTTTCTTTCCCTATGGGTGAGGTTTGGTTAGAAACTGGTGGTCCGAAATCCTCAATTTCGCGTAAGAGTGAACTGCCCAATTCACTTAAGTTTTGTTTTGTTTTCGAAAGGTATTTGCGTTTCTCACACACTTTACTCATGGCTCAAGTTGTACATTTCTGGACACTATCTGGGCTTGATTCCAGCGATGGTTGTCAAGCCCAGTAGGATAGACATAGTCCTATAGTTTCACGGTCATCGTACCCTCATTGTGCAGTCTAGGTCTGACACGAGGTTTCAATGTACTCCCGAGTGCGACAGGCTCTTGGGATTTCTCGTAGGTTGTAACAACTCAGAAAATTCCGTACAAAGACCCGAGTCCACCTCAGGCAAAAATCACTCAGGACTAAATCCTTTGGAAATTAAACAAATTTAACCAGGTGCTAAACTAGATTAGCTACGAAATCTACTTGAATAACTTTAAATATGAGCTGCAAGACCCAAAACTTGTAGAATCAGTCATGCTAGGTTATCCTAAAATCTAGGATTAATCTCATTACCTAGTTGTCCTCGGGACACATTGAAACTCTGTATCGAATCTGGACCGCACATCGAAAGTCCGATTACTATAAAATTATATAATTAAGACCGCCTTGCTGGACTTGACCACCACCTCGGAAATCAAGTCTATATAGTGTCTCGAAGCTATTCGCTTAAGCCCGGAGTGAAGTGTGTGAGAAATATGGATATCTTAGAAATAAAAATCTAAATTTAACTCATCTGAGACTTGTTGCTTGCGGGCCGAATATAAGGATTCAGACTGTCAGAATCTGACCCAAATACACCCTCGGATCAGGAGAAATTTTTCATACATGACAGTGTACTTGTGGCCCTGATCGAGTTTTGGTGACCGTTGAACGGAAACTGGTCCACCGTGGTCGATCTGTAAATTCGATCGGATTGAAAACTTAAGTCGACCTAGATCCATGGTCAGGGAGCTTAAGTCCAACCTTCGGCTCAAGGGGGGGCTCCGGAAGTGCTCCGTTGAGCTGAAACAGACTCCCTTTAGCTATAACCTAAGTATACCTTGGCCCTGGGGCCATTTCCATCAGTTTTAGGCCTATATAAGGACCTTAAACCCTCTCTCATTCACTCCATACGAAATTGAAAAAAAACCCTAGGAGAGAGAAGAGAGTAAAGAGAGATAAAGTGAGAGAGAAGTTGGAGTCACTCTTGGGATTTGATCCCTGCTATTCTGCGTGCCTATCCATCACTACCAAATTGCTATTCCGGCGATTCTGACTCTGTTCTTAGGTAAGAAAACCTAACCCTAATATGTTCTAAGGTTTCAAATAGTGAAATGATGAAATAGCTAACCTAGTTCATGCTATATGTTGTCATTCTGCTGGTGACAAAGTCTGTGTTTAAAATGACTCCGTTACTCGTTTATCGGCGTAAGGTGCGGACTATGGACGTATAGGTTATGGTTTTCAAGGCTCTCAATGTCGGATAATGATAGATTCCTAATAGAGATGCTATTTCACATGCATAAAGTGTTATCCGTTTCGTTTTTCAGTTATACATTAACTAGGTTGAATATACTGTATTCCTCGTATTTGTAGAAAATATCATATACGTACAAAATATGAAAATGTGTTTACCATGATTAACTAATGTGTGTATATGCTAGGTATAGTATATGTGTAATAACTCCTCAGCGAAAGGATTCCCCCTAATACATGTTTTGGCCACTATACGTTTTGTATGTTAAATAAGTTTAGTCTAAGTGTCTGTGAAAATGCTTGTATGAGTAAGTACTTAGGAGATAGTGCTTTAGGTAGGTGTTGACGTAGGATTCTCAACTACCTTAGAGATGTGTATGATTTCCTCCATATATGTTGTTTAGTTTAATCTCTTTCTCATGAAATGTATGTGTTTGAATTTCCTGTTTAAGTTGTGTTTTATAACATGCTTGTTAACATGTTTACACTACTTAGTTAATTCTGCTCTAACTACTCTACATGCTTTTTGGTTAAGGATTGAGTGTGATTGGGGCTATGTTATAGTCCAGGCAATCGGTAACAGGCTTTGTGTTTGTGGTTGAGAATCATTTGCCACGTAGGACGTGTTTGACGAACCCGAGTCGTATTAGAGTTGTTGGTAGTGGTTAGGCCACACGGAGTGTTTACGCATTCCATGTCGACCAACTTCAGGTGTGCTCGTAATAGTCGAGCTCGTCCAGTAACCCGATTTGTCTGATGTATGTTCACCATGTTTGGATGCTACTGCTTGAACCTATGATACCAAACTCACCAGTGAAAACCCCGTTAAACTTGGTACCTCGATCTGCTAAGACTCATGAGCCGAACATGGTGGTATGAGACACCATGGTCAAGCTGTCAGTCTATGCTGGGGCGACGAGCCTCCCCGTAATGACCAGTGGGCAACCTAGGCTCGTGACCTGAATACGGTGGTATGGGACACTGTATTCAAGCTGTCGGCCTACACTGATTGGTGACGAGCCCTTTGTAGTGACCTCGAGCATATTCTGAGTCTACGTGTAGGCGATAACCCTTCCGTAGCATCTAGAGTATAAACTAGGCCTGCACTGATTTCCTAGGACTGACGACCCTAGAATGGATCACTGTTTGGGAAATGACATAAGGGAGGTACCTTAGTTTCCCAATCCTTCTGTATGAAAAGACTAATAATAACTCGGTAATCACGTTCATAACATCACACTGCATGTGCCGCGGGTTGAAGAGCACAGAGGGAAGAAAACATGCAGCGACCGTAAGATGGTGTTGCATGAGGGAGTGTGGGCGAGGGCATGCATCATTGTTCATATCATCCTTGTATTAATAAGAATAATTAGGGATGTTTGATTTTACTGCTTTATCATTACTGCTTGATTGAATTGATAACATGTTAACCTTTATTGTATAGTTCCACTAGTTGATCACTCACTCTCATGTTACGGGACGGTGTTTTAAACACCAACCAGACTCTGTCTTGATTTCAGATGACGACGTGACCCCAGAGGTGGAGCCTGATTACTGTGACGATCAGGACGAGTTCTCTTATATGCAGTTCTCCAGCGGCTTCACTTAGGCTATCCGGATTGACGGGGCTACAGGGATTATCATTGTAGTTGCACTGTTTGATATTTTGATTTTGAGACTATTACATGTATATGGTGACTCAGTGATGTATTCATACTATGGAGACCGATCGTGCTCTTTTGACTTATATACGTTTATTTATGTCTTTGAGTCTTCCGCTTGCGTTTTACAACTTGATCTGGAGTATGAATTACTATTTTGGTATAATCCCACTCATGATTAATGCACTAACATGAACAACATTCAATCATAAGCATATATGTTGCATAAGTGATGTTTTGGAACTCGGGAGTTAAGTTGTTACTCGACCCCCGATTTTTAGGGCGTTACATAGGTCTTTAAGTGACGTTGAATCAGTGGTATTAATGGTTTAAGGCCTTCTCATTTGTGAAAATGGTGGCCCAAGCTTAATCCATTGATTATTTAGTTTAGTACTTAATTAATTTTCACCTAAATTACGGCAGCATACGGTCCTTGGGTAGTCCTGCCTGAGGTGGTACTCGGGTCCTTGTACGGATTTTTCCGAGATGTTACAGTACTATTAGAAATCTATTGTACCACTTTTTTCCTAAGCCCAAGTGTGGTTTCTCTTCTCTGTGGCCCGAGGTGTGTGGTCATAATGTGGTCTTTTCTTTCTTTTCTTTTTTATTTATTTTATTTCATGTCATGGGATGTGGGCTCTTCTTTTCCTCTTATTCTTGGACTATTGGCCCTTATGAAAGTAATAAATTTATACTCATCTTCCAAAACTATATATATATATATATATATATATATATATATATATATATATATGAGAAATGCTCACACACAACTAGTTGGACATTGCATTTTCGTCAACTAGTTGATTAATTCAAAGACTAATTAATGTTATTTAATAATAATACAGAGAAAAGTTATTCTAAGAGGAAAGTAGCCAGCTATGGTAGCCTCACCATAGTGTTAATATGAAATCCACCCCAACCATTAGGTGAGTCACTGTAACATCTCGGATTTTTGCCAACCTGGGATTAGACGTCCTTAGGCAATGGATCAATCCTAACACAGGTTTAACTTCTTAAACGCTCAATTAAAGACTCAAATCCCTTTTCAAACCATTTTCTTCACAAATCCCACCCTTCACTACCTTGTGCTTTCAATTTCTCATAAAGACTTTCGCCTTCTAGACACTATCTTAAACTAGCTAAGTAGTAAAACTTGGATCACTTTATATACAAACTACAAAGGCCCAGGTACCACCTCAGACAGAAATCACTTAGGACTAAATCCTTTAGAAATGAGACAAAGTAACTAAGTGCGAAACCAAATTAGCTACGAAATCCGTTTGAATTGTTTTAAATACGATTTGCAAGACCCAAAACTTGTAGAATCATTGACGCTAGGTTACCCTAAAATCTAGGATTAAACCCATTACCCTATTTTCTGGGAGCATCTTGAAACTCCGTACGATCTAGACGCACGTCTAAGTCCGATTAACACGAAGTTAAGGAACTAGGACCGCCTCACTGGGCTCGACAACCATCTCGGAAATGAAGTCCAGACGATATCCCACGGCCATTCGATCGCGTCCGGAGCGAGAGAGTGTGAAAACACTTATTTTCTTTAAAAATAAATATCTTGAATAGTAATCTGGCATCTCTCGTTTGCGGATCAGTTTTAAGCAACTACACCATCGAAATCGACCAAATTACACCCTCGGATCGAGAAATTTCATACACATTTACATGTACTCGAATCTCCGATCAAGATCCGCTGACCGTTGAACTGAAACTGGTCTGCCACGCGTGATCTGAATATCCGACTGAAACGAAAACTTAATAGAACATAGATCCAGCGTTAGTGAGCTTAAGTCCGACCTTTGGCTAAAGGAGGCCCGCCAAGTCCTCTCGTTGAGCTGAAAAAGTTCCGCTTTGGTTATAACTTAGGTGAACCTTGTCCAGAAGTCTATTTTGGTGAAGTTTTAGACTATATAAGGACCTTAAACCTCTCCCATTTCAGTCATACGAATTTGGATTTGAGAGAGAGAAAAGAGAGAGAAAGTGAGGGAGATGTGGAGGAACTCCTCGCCGCTGTTCCCTCGCCGCTATTCGGGCCACCGCCGATTCTCATCGCTTTCCGCGATTCCGGGGTCGTTTAGGTAAGAAACCCTAACCCTAATCTGTTTTAGGGTTGTATAGGTTGTAGGTTATGAAATAGCTAACATGTTTCGTTCTCTAGGTTGCCAAACTCCCGTATACGGAAGCTTAGCAAACCTATCAACTCTGTTACGATTCTACAACACAAGGTGAGGACTTTAGGTGTATAGGTTACGGTTTTCAATGCTTTCAATGTCAGATAATGATAGATTCATGATTTGTATGCAATTGCACATGTACAAAGTGCTTTTCGTTTTCTGTTTCAATTAGAATTGTAGAATTTGGAATTTCACATACTCTAGGTATTCGTATAAAATACCGTATACATATTTTTTATGGAAATGTATTTGACATGTTTATTTGTCGTATGGATATACGATATATGGATAAAATACTTATTTGGCGAAAGGATTCGCCTAAATACATGTTTTACTAAATACACTATGTATGTAGAAATACTGTATTGTAAGGAGTGCCGTATACATGTATATTTTGGAAATGTGTTTGCCATGATTATTTGTCGTATGATTATATAATATATGGATAAATTACTTATTTGGCGAAAGGAATCGCCGTAATGCATGTTTGCTTGTATACACTATGTATGTTGAAAATGCGTATTCTAGAAAATACTGTATACGTATAAATATTGGGAGATGTATTTATCATGATTATTTACTGTAGTAATATATTATACATGGATAAAATACTCACTTGGCTAAAGGATAGCCCTAATACATGTTTTGCTAACATATACCATGTACGTTGTAACAGTGTATTCTAAGTGTTTGTGAAAATGATTGAATGAGTACCAAATTCTCATTCGTATTCGCCATGACTAATTGTCATGGATTCATGATTGTTGTATTGGCGATACCCCTTTGACGAAAGGATTTGTCCTAAATCACGCCACGGCCAATATACACCATATATGCTAAAATGTGTGGCCCAAGTGTTTGTGGAAATGACTGAATGAAAATGGAACTTGGATTCCTGCTTGCCATGACTATCCGTCGTGGGTGTACGCGTGTTATGATTGAGGCAACTCTCTAGTGAAAGGATTTGGCCTAATGCCTATGTGATCGACATATGTCATGTATGTTGATGTATGTTTGTTTAAGTGTTTCTTGAAATGTCTGAATGAGTAGTAGTTAGCAAATTGTAATGTATAAGGGTGTTGAGATATGATTCTCAACCTCTTCTAACTATGTGTATGATCTCCTTGGATAGTTGTGTGATTAGGAATTGAACATGTATAAATTCATGCTCGTGTTGTGCTTCATAACATGCTCAACTGCTTTATGATTTTAACTATGTAATGCATATGTTTAAATTTATATTTACATTGTATGATCCGTCATGGGTGATGGGGGAGTGGAGCAACGAATGCGTGCAACAGCCCTGGCAGCCCTAAACGGATACTACCAGACCTCGATTGTATGAGTTGAATCTTGATTCACTACTGCTTTATCTATCTGCACTTGATTGTGTTTGGGGCTATGATTATAGTCCAGACAATCGGTACCAGAATTGAATTCATGGTTGCGATTCATTTGCCACGTGAGATGTGTTCGACGAACCCGAGTTGTACTTCGGTTGGCGATAGTGGTTGGCCACACGAAGTGCTTATGCACTTCATGTCGTTCAACTTGTTGTGCGCTCGAGTTAGCCGAGCTCGTCAAGTAACCCGATTTGTGTAATGTATGTTCACCATGTTTGGTCGCTACTACCTGAACCTAGGGTACCAAACTTACCAGTGAAATCCCTTTTAACCATGGTACCTCGATCCGCTAAGACTCATGAGCCGGACATGGTGGTATGGGACACCGTGACTGAGCTGTCGGCCTATGCTGGGGCCATGTGCCTCCTCGTAGTGACCATTGAGCAACCCAAACTCGTGAGCCGAATACGGTGGTATGGGACACTGTATTCGAGCTGTCGATACTTACGGCGAGAGCCGAGACGGTGAGATCTGTACTCGTGCTGACGGGCGATGAGTTCTCTATAATATCTTCGAGTATACTCTAAGGTCTGTGATTAGCGACGAGTCTTTCACAGCAACTGGAGTATGAGTTGAGCCGAGTACGATGAGACCTGTACTTGAGCTGACGGCCCGCGATTGAGCCAAGTACGGTGAGACCTGTATTCGAGCTGACGGCCAGCAATTGAGCCCCATACGGTGAGACCTGTATCCGTGCTTACGGGTGACAAGCCCTTTGCGATGCCTTCGCGATGCCTCTCGAACCATAATATCGTATGAGATTATCTAGGTTTGACGACCCTAGAATGGATCATGTTTGGGAATGATACAAGGGAGGTACCTTAGTTTCTCAATAATGCTGTTTAAATTGGACTAATAACAACTCGGTAATCATGCTCATCATCGCACCGCATGTGCCTAGTAGATGTGGAGCACTGAGGGAGGTATGCATTCGTGAACGTAAGATGATGTCGCATGAGGGTGGTTTGGCAAGGGCATACATCATGTCATTTCATACTTGCATTAAATAAGAGTAGTTAAAATTGTTTGATTGTACTGCTTTATCATTACTGCTTGACTGAATTGATAACATGTTAACCTATGCTTTATTGTTCCACTGAGTTGATCACTCACTCCCACGATACGGGACGGTGTTCCGAACACCCACCAGACTTTGTCTGATTGCAGATGGCGACGCTACTTCTGAGGCGGAGCTAGACTTCTATGACGACAAGAATGCTTTCTCGTATATGCTGTTTTCTGGCGGCTTCGTGAGAGCCGTGCCTTGATTGTCGGGGCTACAGGGATGTTGACTAGATCACACTACACAACTTGGTATAATTTAAAATCATACTTGTAATTATTTAACCTGGTAACTTTATCACACTCTAGACCCACCACAGCTTTATATATTTTATCTATCTATCACAAATTCCGCTTGCAAATTTAACTGTCTTTGGAGTATGATATGTTGTTTTGGCTTAATCTCACTCATGTTCACTACTCTAATACAGACAACATTCAATCATCATTCATTTTGTTGCATAAGTGATGCGTTGGAATTCGGGAGTTGAGTTTATGCTCGACCCCCGATTTTCAGGGCGTTACAGTCACCCCATATTAAAACCATGTATAAAAAATCAGCCTCATCCATGGTTCAAGTAGACCACATGATTGAAAATAGTGTACAAGGAAAACTCACCCTCCAAACTATTTTCATTGGTTTGGCCCACCTAAATTACGTATGCCCCTGATTTTTAGACATACGCCATAGATTTTTAGTGTCATATTAATGGTTGGAGTGGATTTCACATTCTTGTCATGTTGAGCTTGGTAAAAATTAAGGGTGGACGCCTCTCCTTACTGTTTCCATTGTTGTGGCTGAGTTGAATCAAAAGTTAGCATGAATTTTTGGTTCTAGGTTCAAAATGGAATCACGCATCTAATAATGGGAGTGAATCTTATGATATTTCCACCTAGTCTCCTACTAACAATAGAGTAGAAGGAAATTCATAATAATAATAATAATTATTATTATTATTATTTTTTACACAAATGATTAATGGTATGGTATTAATTTGTCCCACTAGTTGTGTAGCCTTGCTTATGAATGCTCTAATTTATGGTTTAGGAACGGTTTTAGGCCGTTCCTAATGGGATCGGTTATAACAATCAGCAAGCGTTAGCCCTGCCCCATCTTATATGAGGCCCCACTATGATGTAATGGCTTTATCCACGCTGTTCATTCATTTTCTCATATCAGTTTATGATATGATTTAAAAATTAATTCAAAACCAAGGTTTAAGTAAACCACAAAGTGATAATTAAACATCCACCGTTAAAACCTTCTTCAGATATGAAGTTCTTGATCTCCCGCTAATGCTTGAGCTTTTCATTTTATTTTTTTTTAAATTTAAAAAATAAATAAATTTATTTTTATTTAACACACGCACACACACCTCCACACACTCACGATAGTGGAATTTCACCACCTATGGGTACTCGAACCCTTACCCGGTGTTGAAACTCCTTAAAGGCTACCACCGGAGTGAGAGCAAGTACCCGCTAATGCTTGAGCTTCCAGTTGTACGGAAGGTTTGAAAGAAAATCAAAGTTACATGCCCCATAATGATGTATTTATTATATCCACATCATTCATCCACTTTTTAGGATCATTTTAGAGCATGAGCCAAAAAATGAATCATATCCAAAGCTTAACTGGACCACACCAGAAGTAGCAGTTGGAATGATGATTTTCATTGTTAAAATATTTGTAGGACCCATCATAATGTTTATTTTCTATCCATTCTGTTCATAAGGCCAAAAAGACCTAGATGAAAGAGGAAAAACAAATATCACATTGATCAAAAACTTCTATGACCCAAAAGGGTTTCAATGGTGGACGTTCAATCCCCCTTTACTTTATGGGGTGTGATCCACTTGATATTTATATCTTAATTTTTGGCTCAAGCCTTACGAGGAGCTCGGCAAATGGATGGACAGTTTAGATATAACGCATGCCTCATGATTAGACCCACAAAACTTGCTGACGTAACACGCCAGCTACATCGCTGGTTTGTGTACCCAGCCTATCGCAACGCGGAATTCCTGTGAAAGCCTTCCGCATGAATTTCGTGCGCATGGATGATGAGTGGGGCCACTACAATGTCTGTGAGAAATTCATTCTGTCCATCCGTTTTGCGAGCTCATTTTAGGAGGTGCAAACAAAACTTAGGTGGATACAAAACTAAAATGGTTCACACGAGAGGAAAATTTGAGGAAAGAAATTCCAACCATTGAAACCTTTCTGGGATTCACCTTGATGTTTATATGCTATCCAAACCGTTTATAAGGTCATTCCCAATGGGATGAAGTGAAAACATCAGAAAGATTGCCTGTACAAAACTTTTATGGTCATAACAATGCTTCAACGGTTCTCATCGAATTCCACTGTTTCCTCTCGTGTGGCCCAGTCGAGTGTTGGATACACCTCATTTTTTTGTTTCACGTCCTAAAATGAGCTTGCAAAACGTATGGACGGGGTGGATTTCTCGTAAACATTTCGGATGTAAAAAACAAAAAGATGTCTCTGATTTTCCTCTTCTACCTATTACTGCTGTAATCTCTCCACCAAATTTGTAATCCCGTCAACTCGTCTCCATTTTCTTCGTATCGTATTCCCACGAGCAAATGGGCAAATTCCCTCATTCCACCCTCAAAATCCAATTCCCTTCAATCCAATTTCTTCAATTCGATTCTTCAGGGAAAAAAGACCTAGAAAGCGCGATCGATTTTAATTCCAAGGTACGGATAGCTTGGAGAATCTCCTGCAATTCTTCCATCTGGATTTAGGATTTTGAAATCTCTTCCTTCTTATCCAAGGCTGGGGATCTTAGCAGAGGATGAAACCATGTTTACGAGGATCTTCGGCAAACCTATGCAGGAAACCAATCCCTTGAAAACTCTCGATAAGCTTACTGAGGTATTCCAATGCTAAATTCCTAGTCATTTCATGATTCCTTTGTTTGATGGCCTAGTTTTTAATGGGTTTACAATTCTTGTTGCTTTTGATCCTTTCATATGGTTGGTTTTGTTAATTGGTCCAGTAGATGTGATTCCAGTTAGAATTTGAAATTACATATGTAATTGAGTTTTTTTTTTTTTTTTTTTTTATCCTGTTACCTTGTTAGTACACCCACTGTCAGTTCACACTTCACTGTTAGCCACCCCCACTAGGGAATCGATGCCAAGCATATGTAATTGAGTTCTGGTAACGTCTTTTTGTTGGAAACACAGAGCAATAAAAAATCTGCCATTATATTGGCTAGGTTTTATTTTATTTTATTAATTTTTTTATATTTTATAACAATGCAGTGATTTCTTGAAAGGGAGCTTAACCATGACCTACTGTTGTGCCTTCATCTTGTGTTAGGTTGACTATACAACTTTTTTGTTTTTCAACTACTGATGTTCATAGACAATGGCCTGGCTGCAGGAATGGGCTTTTAAGGACTCTGACCATGTTGTTTGTACAGGGCTTTTGCATCATTGTAATGTTGTAATGAATTTCAGTGCAATTTATGAGTATAACAAAAAGTCTCTTTCTTCATCACATACTTTTAAAGAATGGAAACTTTTACCATGTAAAGAGGTCCATACCGCAAGCACTATAAAAATATGGATTGTGATTTGGATCATGATTCTGAATGTAGAACTGGATCTCGATCTATCTTGAAGAACTTTATTTTCTTCTTTTTACTACCTTCATGTCTTTGGTTGATATAATCTGTGAATCATTAATATTGAAGTATTACTTCAGGGCACATTTTCACGTCACAAGTCATCGATTTATTTTTAAAGTTTTCATAAATCAATTTCTCTTCTGTTGATGTGTTAATTGGAATAAAGTATCTAATGACAACTGGCTGAGATCACCCAAATCCAATTAGAGTCAATTGCACTAATCCTTTGACAAGCTACCTGTATGTCTCTAAAGAGAATTCACTTTCGCCATCCTACCCCAGGTTCTAAAGAATATCACTAACCCAAAACTGGAAACTACGCAAATAGCAGGATCAGCGGATAAAATCATAAAGGGCCAATCCTGCTGCAAGAAACTATCTGAGCTATCTCTTGGCAATTCAATACAATAGTGCATCCAAACACAACAATAGATTCTGCATCATTCATGGAATGCTTGAGTTTGATGGGATTATTGAGCTTAATGGGATTATTGAGTTTCTTTATTAGTTTTTTAAAAGCTTGGGGTATTCCTTTGGCTATCACAAAGGAGTTATTCTTAACAAAAAATTGTTTCATTGTGTAGAGGAAATGTGGTCTCAAGCGTCCCCAGGTGACAAGATTCCTATGCAGGGAACTTCTGAAGGCACATTCTGATGCAAAAATGGCTCTGACATCAACTCGGTCCAAAACACTTGGCTTTCTAACAATTCAAGAATCCCAAAGCCACCCCCTGATATTGATGGTATGTATTCAGATGTTGTGGATAAAACATGTCCAAGTCCCAATGCAGAAAGGATGTTCCCTGATGCATTCTCTTTCATAAGAAATCATGGCCATCAGGATTACAAACTACTCTTGTACTGCTGCTATAGTTTCATCACCTTGGTCTCGGATCAGAAGTTCCATTGAGTGTCTTGGGTGGTCTGACAACCCAGATTAGTTTGAACCTTCTTGCTGATCATCATGTATCCAGGTACGAATCTCTAACGGTTTCTATTTTGGGGTGGATGAGGCAGTGTGGGATGAGACTGTTAGAGTTCAGCCATTTCTTGTTATCTGACCCAGTGGCTGGACCTTTCACTCAGTGTGGCATCTGTTCTGTTCTAGAGGCAACATGATTTCAGAAAATTATTTTTCTTACAGTAACTCTTATATGGTTTGCATTATTTTTGGGGATCAGCGGTTCATTCCTTTGGTATCTTTGAATTTTGTTGTATGTTTTATTTTATGAGCTTGCATTCAAGTATGATGCTTCAGTCTCATTTTCTTCCAAACTTTCTTGAGAGATTCCTAATGGGTTTGTTGGAAAATGATCTTTTAATATAGTAATTACTCATTGTATGAGCTGTAGCTTTGTAGCATTTTGAGCCTATTGTGCTCCCAATAAAATTTTCGTCATCTTTCCAAAAATATGTTTGTAGTTGGCCTTGTACAAGGGTATGGAATCGCTTGTCAACCAGTCTTTCTATTTTCATTTCTGAAATTGATATCTTGTAGCTGCAGTTGCATTTGTTGAGTTTGAAAATGTAAACCAAAAATCGACCTCAACCAGATTTTGTTGGCGGTTCAGTCCAACTGGTCAAACACGCTAGGTCTATTTTGCCCTAGAAAACTGATATATATTACTCTAGGAAACCTTGTATGATCTGTTTTATTATAATTAAATTTCTTCAGGGCCTAGTGATGGTGATGTGTTATTCAAATGGTGACACTTATGATCCAGTTAATTACATTGCTCTTGGACATTGTAAAATCACTGAATCAATTTTCTTCCTTGACACAGTTATTCATTTCCTGCAAATACAAGTGCTTAAAGACATTAGGAATTGAATCTTTCAAAAAAAAGGACAACATGAATTAAAGGTTATCTTCTTTTTTAGCAGTTGGTTTTGGTCAGTTAACATTTCTATATCATGTATATTCAAAGGTTTTAATTCATCTAATTTACATTTTTAGTTGGCTATACTCACATTTTCGTTTTCTTCACAATCTAGATGTAAATTGTATCCACTTTATGGCTTTTCTACCAACAATGTTTATACCTTTATGATCTGGCTGAATGGATGTGGCTCTGCTCGTATCAAATAGCATAACACCTGTCCGTTTTATTTTGAGCAGGAGATGAAAAGAAAGGCATTGGAAAATTGCACCTTTCTGTAAGCTTCTTCATTTACACAAGGTATACTTTGGAAAATCCAAACCCCTTAGTTCTTAGATTCTAATACCTTTTATAAAAATAAAAAAAAAAAAAAAAAAGAAAGTAGGACTTCTCTCCCAAACAAATAGGACCTTAATTCAGATATGTATTTCTAATGAGTTTAGATTTATGTAATTCATTTTGCAACTTTGAGAAAAGTTGGCTGTCTATTAGAAGGATTGTATGTAAAGGTGTTTGAAAAAATTAAGGCAAATCAGCCACTTTGAGAAAAGTTGGCTGTCTATTAGAAGGATTGTATGTAAAGGTGTTAGAACAAATTAAGGCAAATCAGCCACTTAGAAAGAAATATGTTCTGCATAGAACTATGAATCCACTGTCGTTATGATTTAAAAGGATCATCTCAAGGAAGATCTACGAACAAGTGTAAAATTGATGAGTGCACCACATCGAAAGATCTTGATTTGTCATATGTATTTCATTTGCAAAAATCCTGGCATGACTCCCTTTTCAAGTAAGATATTTTTGATAAAGGTAAATGGGTTTGTAGTGCTTCCTTTGGATGCCCCTTCTTCAGGCATGTGCGATGTTGTTTCCCTAAATCATTCTTGGGTACATTTCGAGTCCAACCTGAGACATTCCAGGGAATCAATTTGTGGTGGAAAAGGTGGAACTTTTTGGTTCCTGCATATGTATTCCTCAAAGAAACTTATGTTTCTCAGTTGGGGTTCAAGCATCTTGTTTCTAGATTAGTAATTATGCTGTCTTATATTATTTTATTTATTATTTATGTTATTTTTTCAAGCAACTTCCAGCCATCCGTGGTTGGTGGGGCATGTTTTGGAGTTGGACAGTCTTGATCAAGGTATAAGTATACATGCATGTGGTGGTTGTTAGTATATTATAATTTTGTGGTATCTAATGAAAGCTTTTAATTTAGTTGAGACCTTAGCCTTGTTTCTATTTGTTTGTTAAAATGATAGGCTATATTGGAAACCTTCTAACTTCAATTTCTTCCTTTTTCTCTTTTATCGAGATGAATACTTGCAACTTGATGTGGGGCATCACACCACATTATGCATGTAAATTCTTTTCATCCTTACCAGTTTCTTCTTACTGGTTAGTTGTTGGGGACTTGGGATTAGATTGTTTCTCATTCTCCATCAGTTAGACCTATGGTATTTACTTAACTATGGTAGTAACCTTTTCATTTATGTAGGAACACTATCTATCACCCTGAGTATGGCCATTCTATGTCAGACCTTATCCTTCAGAACATCCTGGTTGATAGGTAAGTAATTATGCTTATTTCTAATATACCATGCACTATAGTGCCATGGACTGCT
This sequence comes from Magnolia changhungtana, assembly GCA_030180095.1. NCBI lineage: Eukaryota > Viridiplantae > Streptophyta > Magnoliopsida > Magnoliales > Magnoliaceae > Magnolia > Magnolia changhungtana. Next base: position 1,906,779 of record JASAUF010000674.1, on the reverse strand, counting down.
GTTTGTTCCCTTTGGTTATATTTTCAATTGTAACACACTTATTTCTCTATTTATTCCGGATATGCTTATTGAGGTTCATGCTGTTTGAGGTTTTACATCTTTTTTTTTTTTTTTTTTTCCGGTCTGTCAAGCCCGTCAATATTGGGTTTGTGACTTGGAGATAGTGGGCTGCCCAATCTAATCTGTTTTATTTGAGTTAATATATGCCACGTGTAAAATTTATGTGTGCCTGTGTATCATGCGTCATATGCAATCTGAGTGTCGTACAACTCCTCTTTGTTGTTTTTAAAATCACTTTATTAAAAAGGTGCTCCATCTTATTCTTCTTTTTCAACGAATCTGGAAATGGAGAGTGAGGATGAGACAAGACCACATAGTGGGTCTTCCTGTTTTAGATTTCTTTTAACTCCGGCCACAGATTTTTTGGATGTTTTTGGCCTTTTTTCCATGTCGCACTACAAAAAATACATGTATTACCGGCGCATTTTCACCGGCAGCCACAACAAAACCAGTGAATTATAGGGTCCTTACTCTTACTCCAGTGGTAGACTCTCAGGAGTTTCAACACCTGGTTGAGGGTTTGAGTACCCATAGGTGGTGAAATCCCACCATCGCGTGAGTGTGTGCGTGTAAAATAAATAAAAAAAACTGGTGAATTATAGTTTTCCTAGTTGCATCATGTAATTTGTACAGTTCAACAGAATGATCTAAACTGTTCATTGAGTTTAGAACACATTTCAAGGTGTCAATTGGTACAAAGTTCTTCCAGCCGCAATCTCTAGGCAATGTTCCACCTTGTTAGTAGCCTCTTCATAAATTTCTTGAAGAAAAGATTATTGAAAATAAAATTCTCACTTAAATCCATCATGGTTGTTTTGTTAATGCTTTTGGTGGGACGCTAATCCCTAGCAGTTAGTACAAGTATCTTATTTGCCTTTGGTGTTAGCAAATCATGTTGATCTTGGGAACTGAGATCTTCCTGATGAGCATCCAATTGCTTGCCTTAGAGCTTTTATTCTAAGTTCCCAATGACCATTATTATCTGAGTTCATGACCATTTTCTGCTGCAAATTGCTTCCTAAGCTTGTTCAATGTGAAACATCCCTTTTTTTATTGTTCTTTATTATTTCTTCACTTGTACAGGCACTGTTGTAGACAAATGTAGTAGAATTATTGAATGGGCAGCACTTTCTTACACTTTTTTTCAATAGTACCTTGGATCCAGGCCAACCAGCTTTTAGACCATAATAGCCTTGTCACATCTATTTGGAGATAGCTCAGTTCTCATGGCTAAAGTTGAACAATGACCGTCTGTTTGACATCAACCCTCCTTTACCCAGGTTGGGGACAACAAGGTGCGTCAATCCCTACCATGTGGAGTTAAGTTGGTTATGGCTAAAAGAACGATAGTTTTTTTTTTCCATTTTCTTTTGGATAAGTTGTAGACTTTATTAGAAGAGAGAAAATGTATAAAGTGCAATACTTTTTATGATGTAACAGAGTGTAATAGATGATATTCAGGCACTTACAAATTACTTAAATTACATGCAAGCCATACAAGTCAAATTAAACTGTTCAAATAATGGTTCCCAGTTTAGATATATCATGAACCAAAAATTACACCATCCGATTGTCTGACTATCAAAATGGTGGACATTTCTTGGATGATTAAAAATGTTTTCATGCCCAACAGTCCTATTGCCACAAACAAGTGTCCATGGATTAGAAGTTAGGATTGTTCAACCAATCTTTTTTTAAAAGGTAATTGTCCAACCAATCTCCGAGTGACTCAGTAACAGTGGGATTCACAAGTTAGTTTAACTTGAGTTAATTTTTTTTCATGTGTATAATTTCTCAGTGCCTGCATATCAAGCACCATACGCTGCCTTAGTACCATATAACTCATAGTTCAAGGTAAAGCAAGCAAGAGAATGACCTGTTCACAGCCACACACACTACAATGAGTACTTCGTTATGTTTTAACAAGCATATCTATTTGTTTCAGCTTAGCCTGATGTAGGCCAACTCTATTGCAGATACTCTTATGAAGGCCTCTCTAAACCAGCCCTTTGCATTGCAGATACTGTCTATTTGTTTCAAAATATCTTTTTAAATAGTAGTTTCTCTTCTTCTCTTATCCATTTCCTTCTGCTCTTGATTTGCCGCCATGTCTTTCCGAATTGTAAGATTCTTCCGATCCTTAATTTGCTAGATATTTCCTTGTTTAGAAATTGTGATTCTTTTATATCTGACTTTTTGTATCTGTATTAGTGTTTTTATTTATTTATTTTATTTATATATAGGATTTCATGTTTTCTGTAGATGAAATATAATTCGTGTTTATTTTTTTTTGATGTCCTCCATTTATAAGGTAAATCAAATAGACTGTTTGAATCATGCAGAAAGACCCCTGATTTGATTGGCTAATTGCAATCAAATCAGTTTCTTCATGAAAACTGGTTAGATGCTTGTTGCCTTTGTTTGGTTAATGTTGTTGTTGGACTTTTCCTTGTATACTTGTGTTGTCCATGAAAACTGCTGAGGATTGCATCTTTGCAACATCTGAAAGGATTGCTTGGGATAGTTCATTTCACTACTAAGATGGGATTCTTGCCTGTAATGCTTTCTATTTTTAAGCACAAACCTGAGGTAGGAAACCATATGCTTTTTTTCCCTTTTATGTTACACAAATGAGAAATTATTCAAATTCTAATAAGTTAGCAAGGGAGAATCAAAAGAATGTTTTGAAGCTCCATGCCCATTTCCATCTTTATATTGCTAATAGAATTTGTCCTTTACCTTCACTATGGTTTTATTCAGGATGATGGTTTTTATATCTTTTCTTTTCCTTTTCAGACTATTCAACGTCTATGTTCATAGCTTGCTCAGCTGCAAGATACATACATGTTGCAAGGTACCCATATGGTAACCATTCCTTTTTGTTGCGTTGAAGAAATGAAAAGTTAATCTTGGAATTGTTTCAAAATACTTAAATCTTTTGATGTTATAGGTCATTATGGCTGTTCATTCCAGTTTCACATAAATAAAATTCAGGTGGAATGATTCCATGTTTCCTTAAAAAAAAAAAAAAAAAGAAAGACCATCAGCCATCTATTTATTACAAAAAAAAAAAAGAAGAGAAGGTGATTATGGTTTGAAGGTTGTGTCAGGAATATTATATTGGATTGATGCTGAGGGTCTTATAAGAAATTGTCTGTTCTCAATATTGTTGTGCAGGATTTGGCAACTGTGGTACCAGATCTTGAACCAACAGAAATATTATATATGGAAAACAGTGAGAGAGGATGTGATCTCCTGTGGCATAACTTCAAGGTTTGTTCAGTTTGTTGGACCACTATCTCTGAAATATTAACGCAATGTTCCCTTTCCATTGCAGCTGACATGAACGAAGTCAGGTTGAAAGTTGTTTTATGTGGTGGGGTTTTGATAGGATATGGTGCCACTGGCTACGATTCCTTGGTTGTCACAATTCCTTGGAGTACATCCTTATTTTGATATAAGCTTTTCCTGTTCTTTTTACAATCATATAGAAGCTATGGTCTTATAATCATGCTTGATTGATAATTCTGAAGTATGACCCAGTTTCACACGAGCTAGTACTGAGATTTCAAGTGTGTTCGAAGCCAATGTTGACTATAATCTTCACTTGAGTATTAACCAATGTTCACTTTCCATTGCAATTGACATGAACGAAGTCAGGTTGAAAGTTGTTTTAGGTGGTGGGACTAAGATCTTGAGCCCATAGATGGTTACAATGCCTTCAAAACTGATGCCCGCTACCTGAACATGGCCTAATCCATGGGCTGAAATCGAGAATAGTCCCCTCCTAGGGTATATAGTCAAATTGACTTCAAATACATCCCTGTTTTGGAGAAGAGGTTATATCAACTCGGACGTATTTCTCCTTTTTTTTTTTCTTTTAAAAAAATTATGTTAAGGTTTATTCACTGTGCGTTTTGATGAATCTTTACTATTGATGCAGGCTTTTCTCATGTGCTTAAATTTGTATAATGTGTTGCTACAAATTTATTAGCCTTTTCTTGTAGTTGCACAGTTTTTTGGTTTAAAACCGTTCCGAAATAAGAAAAAATACTGTTCCCAAAAATTAAAAATGGGGTGCGATGCCCAATTTCAGGAACAATTTTGGAACGGTTTTCAATCATCCGTAATTTTTTGTGATGCCCTATTTAGCCACGGTTGAAAGCCGTTCCTAAATGGTAGGAACGGTTTTCAACCGTTCCTAAAGAGGAATTTTGGGGTGTGTGTATACACACACACACACACACACACACACACACACACACACATAAAAACGAAGAAAAAATCACATGTACAAGGGGTTTTGTTGGGCACTAATACCTCTTGGGCGTGAAAGTAACCTTGGACAGAATCAAGCATTCGATAGTAAAAGAAAAGGAACAAGCAAATATAGAAAACACATTTTATGTGGAAAACCCTTACAGGAAAAAAACTATAGTACAAAGTGACAATCAATCCACTGTAATCAAAAGAATATAAGAGATGAAACAACTTACAATGCAAACCCTAACTTTCTCCTTTAAATCCTAAAAAATTCGTGCTAGTCTCTAAAACATTTCTAGCATTACCCTAATTACATCTACGGACATACTTATATACTACTATATAAAATTAGGAAACAAAACCAGCAATTATGTAAAAACTTATGTGCCTGTTTGGTTGACCCAATTGAAACTTTGGTTGACCAAAAACTTCACAGCGTGCTACGGTCAGCCGAAACATACCTTGGTTGAACCAAGAAAGAAAGTTGTACCAGATTAAAGGCACTCGATCATCAATATCTACCGTGGCTTTAATCCTCTACCTTCGTTGCTCCAAGTTGCTATCACTATCTCTAATTATCTTCATAGTAACACCATCATCATCGCTTCTTGTGCACACTTTGTCTTTATTTCTTCTTTACCAAGCATGGAGAAGTCGAGCAAAATTTGAACTTCTCTGCAAGAACAACCTTTGTAAGCATGTTCGTCGGATTCTCGTTGCTGTGAATCTTCTCAACAGTGACACCACTTTCCTTCAACATTTGGTGGATAAAATAATGATGAACATTGATGTGTTTAGTCCGGGAGTGATACGTTGAGTTTTTTTTTTTTAATTTTTTTTTACAAATTGATAGTGCTCTCGCTGTCACAATGCCCATGAACGACTTTCTTCTGGAGGCCCAACTCATTCATCATCCCTTTTAACTAAACAACTTCCTTGAATGCTTCCATCACTGTTATGTATTCAACTTCGGTTATGGAAAGTGCAACCACGAGTAATCGGAAGTCAATATTCTATTATCTATATTTCATGCATAATTCAAATCCACATAACCTACACGTTTCTCCTTATAATTTATGAATGTCAAGACGTAGTCTGTTATACCTTGTATGTAATGCAGCAACTATTTCATTATCTCATAATGTTGTTTGCCGGGGTTTGATATGTATATGCTTACAACATCCATCGCATGTGAAATATTTGGTCAAGTACAGACCATGACATACGTAAGACTGTTAACTACGATCGAGTAGGGCAAATGAGACATATACGACTTCTCTTTATTTGACGTAAGACATTGCTCCAAAAAAAGCTTGAAGTGAGTAGAGTGGGGTGTGCTAACTGGTTTAGTCTTTTTTAGTCCAAACTTGATCAAGACTTTCTCAAGATACTCCTGAGACAACCATAGCCTGCTCCTTTCCCTGTCTCTGTGTATATTAATGCCTAGTCTTCTTTGTAACTCCCAGATATTTTATCTTAAATGTCCAGGATAACCGAGTCTTGGATATATTGATTTCAGACATGCTATGGCTGGCAATAAGCATACCATCAACAAGCATACCATCAACATAAAACACTAAAATAATGAATTCCCCGTCACTTAGTGATCTACAATAGACACAGTGATCGAATTCACTTTCGATAAAATGCTAACTTAACATGAAAGAATCAAACTTCTTATACCACTGCCTAGACAATTGTTTTAGGTCACATAACCTCTTTAACTTGTAAACCATATTCTCCTTTCTTTGCACCTCAAACCCTTTAGGTTGCTTCATGTAGATATACTCTTCTACTTCTCCATGTAGAAACGTAGTCTTCACATTAAACTATTCCTGTTTCAGATTATTATGGCCAAGCAACGCCAATATAAATCTGATAGATATTTGCTTTACCACTGACTTGAATATCTCACCGAAGTCGACACCCTCCTGAGTATAACCCTTAGCTACCATTTTATCCTTGTACCTATCTAGTTTCTTTTGGTAAATCCACTTGCAACCAATCACTTTTCGCCTAATAAGCTACTCCACCAGCTCCCACATTTCATTCTTGTATAGAAAGTCCACTTATTATGCATCTCTATCATCCACTTCTCAACATCTCTGTTTTCAAGTGCTTCATGAAAAGTAGACGAATTTCCCTTATCAGTAATGAGAGCAATGCAACGTTTCAGTCATTCCTGTATCTAAACTGTAAACTATGATCCCTCAGTGGATTTCTTCTGACAGGTGATTGCTCCACCTCTACATGTACGTCTATTTTTTTCTCAACTTCTTTAAGTGTTTTAACTTTGTCTATTTCAAAATCAATCGTTGATTTTTTGTTTCCTTGTGCTCATCTTTTCATTACAAGGAACCTTCATTAAACTTGACATCCCGGCTAAATGTGATTTTCTGTGAAACTCGGTCATACAATATGTATCCTTTCACCTCATCACCATAGCCGACATAAGTACACTTTTTAGCCATTTAGTCTAGCTTATCTCTCTTAACTGGCGGTACACGAGAGTAAGCATCACAACTAAATATCCTCTGCTTCGAGTAATCAACTACCTAACCATTCTATACTTTTTCTAGAATTTTATAATCAATAGTTGTAGGGAGAGATCGATTCACTAAATAACAAGCTGTAGAGAAGGCCTTAGCCCATAACTCTTTGTCCAATGCGACATTACTCGACATACTCCGGGCTCTTTCCAAAACGGTCCGGTTCATACGTTCAACCATACGATTTTACTCTGGTATATGCATCACTATGTTGTGCCTCACTATCATATCATTCTTACAATATCGACTAAATTCTCTAGAAGTAAATTCTCAGCCATCATCTGTCCTTAGAATTTTCACCTTATGCCTTATATGTTATTCAACTATTGCCTTCCACATTTTGAAAGTGGTGAAAATATCAGATTTATGCTTCATAAAGTAAACCCAAACATTTTTAGAGAAATAATAAGTGAATGTAATGAAGAATGACGACCCAGAAACAATGGGTGATGGCCTAATCAAATCTAAGGGTTGACAACTCCAAGTATGGGACTGCGACGTAGTAATAACTCAGTAAAACCGAGGTCGAATCTACATGGAATTTTGTAAAAATACATTAAGAACTAATTCATTGAAAAATGGTTGGTCTAGGTTTTTAATCCAACGAAGTAGAGTTTTGAAAAGAATGATAAAAAGGACTAATGATTCAAGAATCCCCAATTAATAGACTTTGAATTCAATTTGTCTTCTCAAGTTGACAACTCAACTAGAACTGGATTCTAATACGTTATAATTGGAAGACAACACATTAATATCAATTAAAAACATCCAACATATATTAAAATCATGATAGGCTTGATCTCTCATGAAGATCTAGATAATTACATTGCAGGGAATTGAAAGTATTTAATGTACCCGAATGCGACAATAGATCAAACAACTTTATAGATTGATTCTTCCCCAATATAGAAATTCAAGCACATCCAATCACAATTCAACATAAAAACCTTAATTTTCATTCAAGAAAAAAATTAAACATTAAATATTTATCAAAATATTCATCCCTTAGCCTTAGCTAAGAGATTATCCAATCAAGGACAAGATTGAATTAAGAATAAAAAAGAAAACATGAGAACTGAATATAATCGAAGGATTAAAGGAGGATGACTTCGAAGAAGCTCCACATCTCCTTACTCCATCTCTTCTACCTTAATTCATACTTAAGAAAGCTTGAAATACCTCCTTAAATAGAAAAAGTTCGCACCGACTTGAAACCTACTTCAATTTTGGAACTTTTGTTATGCTTTGGCTGCACCGAACATACCTTCAGTCGCACCGAATTAGAGCTTGGTTGCAGTCGAATTTCTCCCATTTTCAGAAGTCTCTGTCCTCCTTAGGTCGCATCGAACCTCCCTTCGGTGACATCAAACTTGGCTTCGTCGCACCTAAAGTCGAGCCGAATTAAGTATGAAAATCACAATTTATTGTTAGACTATTCTGTGCATATTCAGTCGGACTGAATAAACCTTAGGTGGGATCGAATGGTCTGTTTTTTATGTTATTTGCACTACGTGATTTTCCAGTCTTTTCTCCAACTTTCGTACTTGATTTTCTTGAATTTTTAGCATGTGAATTCTTCATTAGTAACTCCCAATTCTCGAAGTCTTCTCTCGATTAATCTTTTAAGCTTTAATCCTCATTCTTAGGCATGATTTCGTCTTTGTTTCTTGGATTACTGTGCATGTACAAAATAAATGTTAGTTAATCAATTAAAAACTTCGAATGCATGGAAATTAATACAATTGAGAGGATAAATATGCAATATTTAAATGTTATCATGGCCCCCACACATATGAATGCACATAATCCACTAACCTTTACTAATATATTTTTTGATTTTGAAACTTAACCTTAATTGTTTCCCATATATGAAATGCTCAGATATATCTAAATTAAAACTTTTAAAACTAGGAATTAAACGATGATCGAGAAGTACCTTCACACCTCGCTAACTTATGTGGCCTAGGTGTGCTTGCCACAAACGTACTGACGTGGACTCTACTATAAATGTTGTAACTTAACCCGACATAGAATTTTCAATCAACTTGTAAAGATTTCTACTCTTCCGTGCTTTCATAACTATGAGTGCCCATTTTGAAACTTTTAGGACACCTTCATAATTAACGAACTTGCACTCGAGTGCATTTAGAGTTCATAGAGAGCTCAGATTCTTCTTCAAATCTAGAACGTGCCTCACATTAGTTGGAGTACGTCCCAATATATCAAACATCCTGATGCGAACCGAATCAATTCCTACTATCTTGTAGGCATGATCATTCTCACTATATGTGGTGAACCAATTCCAATGAGGACACATATGGTGTGATGCTCCCATATCCCAAATCCACTTATGATAGAAATGACCAACCTTGGACATTGATAACATGTCATAACCACCCAATCCTTCACCAGATTCCGTTGAATTGGCTTCCTTCGGCGAATCATCTGATTTCTTTTCCTTATAGTGTTAGAGTACAAAAATTAAGAAAAAGAAGAAAAATGAAAAGAAATGAGAATTGATAAATGTTGGTTGCGCGAAATGCAACAAAAGGTTGATGAAGTCTCATTGCGTGGAGTGCAATGGAAATAAGGTGTTCACGCAATGAGATTCAGAGAAGAAGCATTGCGTGAATATGAGAGTTCATATGTGTGGGAGCCTATAAATACCCCTCTGATCTCTTTCATTGGCATCATTCGAAGATTTTCGCAGCAAGAGAGGATTTTAAGAACTTCAGAAGATGCAGGTACTAAGTGTACCTGTTGCGCGATGCACAACATGATGACCGCGCAGCCAAAACAAAATGCTAGTTTACTATCTGCGCAACAGGTCTATTGTGCAGACAGTAAATTTCAGATGATGAACTGACATCTCAGGATGTTATGAAAGGGTTGATTCATACCAAAGGAACAAAGTTCTTTCAGTCTGCGAGATTGATTAATATAATATCATTTCCGCACAATGACTTCTTCGATTCGAAGATTGTATCGGGATCCGAAATGCTGCTGAAATTGATATTCGAACTTACTCGATTCTTGTACTTCTGTTACATGTACTTTATTTTAGAATTAAAGGATAAACAAGGATGTAAACGAATTCAGAATCAATAGAACATATTGTGATGATTGTTCTCTCTATCTTTTCTTCGTTATTATTGAATAAGATAATTCTCCCAAATCAAACGCATTCGTTTCTTGTCGAAACAAAATGACGACTTCACTGGGGAACATCCTCTCCTTCATCTCCAAGATAAAGTATAAATTTGATTAAACTCTTACTGAAAGTATACTACCTTATTATGACAGGAATTAGAATCCATTCAAACTGCAATGGCAACCTTTGCAAGAAAAACAATCTTCTATTTCATACCAACTGGGTTCGTGATAGAATACGTTCGCAATAAGTCTCTAGATCAAAAGAACCAATCGACTTCGACTAAAAGCAACATGTCGCAACCTACTATCGAAGTAATATCTGTATCACCCCTAGCGCAAGATAACGACGATGAATGGATCGTTGTGTCCCCGAGGAGTCAAGAACCCGAGCTCGTGTGGCTATTAAATCAGTCCCATCGCAGATGATCAGGGGACCAGTAACACGAAATGTCGCAGGGCGAAACCCAGTGCTTGCCCCGCCAGCATTATACCCGGGAAAATCCCCTTGTTCTTTCACGTTGCAGGACTTCCCACTCCTGCTTGTTGCAAATGTCCGATGTAATAGAAAAGAAAAGGGAAAGTTGCCTGTAGAAGATGTATCATCCTCCGAAGAACTCACTGCATCACCGCGAACGATGCCTCCACAAACTATGTTAAGATCGATTGAATCTTACAAGAGTATCAAAGAGTCGAACGAGAGTCCTCTCTCGTCAAGTCCTTTCACGCCGATGCACTCTTGTCGCACTCTAGTAACAACTTTGTCAAGAAGTGGAGAGGCTGCTGTATGTATGGCAGGATCAACTCCAAACCCATTGTTGACTATTGACGAGCATATGACTAAAATGGCACAGGTGCAAAGAACACTAATGGAGGAATGTAGGAGCCTCCAAGAGGCATTAGCCACCCTCGCACATGATGTGGCTCAGATCGTAACCCCTCCTATTATGGCTACTATGAATGGCTACGAACAATAGCCTGAAGGCTCGCAACCGCTGACAATAGGATCACATGGATCCGCTCTTGCAGCAAGGGTAATAACACAAAATAAAATGCGGCAAGTAATAGTAGAGGTCGTAAGGACCGAAAGGGAACGCGAGCATCTGGGAAGATTTCGATACAGGGCACCGTATCCCAGAGAAGTGGAGGATGTGCCATTCCTCGCTAATTTTAAACATCTGAATTTTCATAAGTTCAATGGAGATGGATCTCCAGAGGAACATCTTATGCATTTCATCACGACTATGGGCAATTTTTCTACTGTTTCACAATATTGTTTATGGTTGTTTGGTTCTTCTTTAACATGTAAGACATTCCAATGGTACTCGAGTCTGGCTCCAGAATCTATGAGGACCTGGGAAAAGATGCAAGATGCATTCATGTCGAATTTCTTTTCGTCTGATCGGGATGTTAGCATCACCAAATTAGCTTCCATGTGATAGAGGGAGAATGAACCTGTAGAAAAATTCATTGATCGATGGAAAACTCTAGGGGCATCGTGCAGATAGTTGCCGAAAGAAAAAGAGTAAGTGAAGATGTGTTTAAATTCAATGGAAACGGGGATTGCATTTGGTCTTATGAGTGCATATATAAGGACCTTTCGAGACCTCACCACAAAAGCACACACACTTGAATTGATTACTAGAAAAATGTAGGCATTCCAGAATGAGACAGGCAGAAGAGGACATAATAGACTAATAGTGAATGTCGTCAATCAAAAGAAGAAAAATGATGTTCCGTGCGACAGATGGAGAATGGAAAAGAGAGAAGAAACAAACCGCTATAGAGGAAGAGCTGGCGATAAAAGACCTAGATCGCTTGATTCCTATGAAGGGTATGCATTCAAAAGGGAAGATGTCGTCCCCATGATGAATCAACCGTTGTTGGTCGCAGGAATAATAGAACCGCCTCTGTCCAAGTGTCCTGAAGAGGCAGAGAAAACAAAAGAAAGGAACTATTGCCACTATCATCATCTGCTAGGACTTCCCACGGAAAATTATTTCACATTGAAGAATATACAACAGAAAATGATAAATAGAGGCAAGATTGTGATAGGTAAGGAGAAAGAAAGAAGCAGAAAAGTGACGGTGAATGTATTGTCCGCTCGGGAAGTTGTGAATGAAAGGACAGAATCCAGAAAGAAAGAAAGCTGTAATGTAAGTACCACCAGATCCCCAGAGGCTACGGGTAAAGTGGCAGTGATTACGTTGCGATCAGGCAAAAAGGTAACAAACCCCCTCCAAAAACAGAGATAAGAAATAATAGAAGGAGAAGCGTCCGGAACACATCTTGATGAAGGAAAAGAAGAAAGGAATAAGGTTGAAAAAGTAACCTATGATGTCGTAAATCATTTAAAAGGCATCCCTGCTCAATTCATTAAGTGTGTATGACGCACTGTAATTATCGGAAGATTGCAGACGAACTTTGATTCAAGCATTATCTAATAACAACATCAGAAAAGCGCTGCTCATCGAGATGGAAAACACGAAAAGTGATTGCATGCCTGTTATTACATTCTCCAACGATGATCTGACTTGCGAAAAAGAGCATAACATACCACTAATGATTGTGGGTCATATTCGCAATAAGCAGGTCAAACGAATAATGTTGGACAATGGGTTTGTAGTAAATTTACTTCCACTAATAGTGTTGAATGAGCTCGGATATCGCTGCTCTCATTTGCGCCCTACTGGAATAATGATACATGGCTTTAATTAAGATGGACAACAAGCATTAGGAAAAATCACATTGATGATAGAAATAGGAGAACTAACCACAAACGTCGTTTGTCATGTCATCAATGCAGTAACGACCTATAATCTCCTCTTGGGAAGAACATGGATGCATTAATATGGCATTGTACCATTTACTCTACATCAATGCTTCAAATATTATAAGGATGGGATCCAATATAAAGTAATGGCCGATGCAAGACCATATACAAAGGTAGAATCCTTCTTCGCGGATGCAAGCTACTATGATGGATTTGGAGCTGAAGATAGAAAGAAGGATGATAAGAATAAGGCTATAAAAAATAGTCAAATAGAGGCAATAGAAAATAAAGTTACGAGAATAGAGCTGTCTGGGAAAGTGAACACGAAAAAGAAAATTTATTTTGTGCCAAAACATTTGAGATGACCAGGACAGCCTCCATTAATACTGTTGTCGCCTGAACAGTTGGAAATTCTATAGTTAAAGTACACTGTGCCGTTGCTGTATGCTGAAAGGAACAAGCCATTCCCATTTATGCTTAAAAGATTTCATGTCAAGTCTAGCTTGAAGAATCTAGAGGCAAAGACAGAAGAAAAAGTTAATAATAAAGTGAGTTGTGAAAGATTAACATTTGAAGATCTAAAGAGATATAGTCCCATCAGCAGAAAGATTATGAAGAACATGGGTTTCGACTGTGAAGAATTGACTGGATTGAACAATGGAAGAGGCATCCAGATTCCAATCGAAATGAATGAAGAAAAATGAGAAAATTTTTGCGGATTAGGAGTATCGTCTTCTCAAACACAAGTAAATATGATTGTGGCAGATTCGACAGTCAGTCAAGAAACAAATTTCGAAATAGTCAAGTGTCAAGAAATAGCTCCAAAGCAGATAGAAGATGGGGGGCAACCGACGATTGATACTCTGCGAGAAATAAATTTGGGTACAGAAAAAGAGCCACGAAATACATTTATAAATGCCAATCTTCTCGAACCAGAAGCTGATCAATATATTAAACTCGTGAGAGAAATAAAGATGCATTCACTTGGACATATGCAGAAATGCCGAGTCTAGAACCGTCAGTAGTACTGCATCGGCTAAATATCTCTAAAGATAAGGAAGTCGATTAAGCAAGCCCAGAGACAATTCCATCCTGATCTAATACCTCTAATAGAAGAAGAAGTAAATAAACTAATTAAAGTTGGTTTCGTTAGAGAAGTCAAGTATCCTAAATAGATATCAAATATTATCTCGGTTAAAAAGAAAAGTGGACAGATCAGGGTATGCATCGACTTCAGAGATCTGAACAAGGCTCGTCCAAAATATGATTTCCCATTACCAATAACAGAGTTGTTAATTGATAGTATGACAAAGTACGCTATCATGTCCTTCATGGATGGGATGCTGGATACAATCAGATACGGATGGCTCCCGAAGACGAAGAGGCTACAATGTTCAGAACTTCTCTTGGAATATATTCTTATAAAGTTATGCCGTTTGGTCTCAAGAACCCTAATGCAACATATCAGAGATCGATGCAGAATATATTTCAATGTATGATGCATAAGCATGTGAAATGCTATGTGGATGATTTGGTAATCAGATCGAACGATCATGAAGAACATCGCGAACACCTTCCTCAGTATTTCGTTGGCTCAGAAAGAAACAACTAAAAATGAATCTAGTTAAATGTACCTTTGGTGTCTCATCAAAAAAATTCCTTAGTTTTGTCATCAGGCATAGGGGAATCGAAATCGATCCGGGGAAGATCAGAGCCATTCAGGATATGCCGCCGTTGAAAACATTGAAAGAATTGAAAAGTTTGTAAGGAAAGCTAGCATATATCCGACACTTTATCTCTAATCTGGTCGGAAGATGTCAACCATTAATTTTCTCATCTAATGAAGAAAGGAACAAAATTTATATAGGATCAGTCGTGCTATAATGCATTTGACTCTATCAAAGAGCTATTGAAGTAGCCCCCAGTTTTAGCAGCTCCTGTGAAAGGCAAATCCCTCATTCTATATATTTCCGCAGCTGAGAATTCTCTGGGAGCTTTGTTAGTGCAACTAAATGAACAAGGGAAAGAAATCGCGCTCTATTATCTGAGCCGAACTCTGATAGGTGTAGAATGCAATTATTTGTCAATTGAGAAAGTACGCATGGCATTAATATTTATAGTACAAAAATTAAGGCATTACTGTCTTTCTCATGATATAATCATGATCTCGTGAGTCGATCCTATAAAATTCTTAATGACGAGGCCAATATTGTCAGGGAGATTGGCTAAGTGGATGCTGTTACTTTCGGAATATGTCTCTTATGAGCTAGCAAAAGCAGTAAAAGAGCAAGCAGTGGCAAACTTTTTAGCAGCTCACCCTGTGGCAAATAGTGAAGTAATCACAGATGATTTCCCAGATGAGCTAGTAATGATGATTGAATCGCCTAACTTGTGGCAAATGTATTTTGATGGTGCCTCTAGAACTTCAGGAGCAATTGCTAGAGTAATATTTATCAACCCTCAAGGTGATTTGTTGCCACATTCCTTCACATTGGGTACGACATGTACTAACACTGAAACCGAGTATAAAGCCCTCATTATATGAATGGAAATAACGCGAGAAGTGCAGATAAAGATCCTGCAGATATTTAGAGACTCCAAACTGGTGATAAATCAGTTGACGACATAATTCAAGATAAGAAAGCAAGAACTTCTTCCATATTATTAACGGGCACAACAATTACTGGAACATTTCTATAATGTTGAAATAAAGCATATACCGTGATGTAAGAACGCAAGGGCAGATGCTCTAGCTAGCCTAGCTGCACCTTTATCCTATCCTGATCGGAGCCCTCTTCAGGTAACGATTGAAGAAAGAAGGTTCTTACCATCATCTGAAATCATCGATGAAAATGCTGAAGCACTTCCCATATCATGTTTAGAGATCACTATAGACAATTAGCACTAGCCATTTGTTGATTATCTCAAATGTGATATCCTGTCAGAAAATCCATCGTAGAAGCTACAAATTAAACGTAGATCGAAGAAAATCATCATATACAATGAAGTGCTATACAAAAGATCCTTTAATGAGATGTTGTTAAGATGCCCAGATAAAGAAGAAGCAAGCCATATATTAAAAGAATCTCATTTAGGTGAATGCGGATCCCATTAAGCCGGTCAAAATTTGTTTCATTATATGCATCGAATGAGGTATTACTGACCCACAATGTTCAAAGATGTGATATCTTATGCAAAGCGATGCCATGAATGTCAAGTCCATGGCGATTTCATACATGTACCCCGTGAAGACCTTCACCAATCAGTAGTCTCTTGGTCCTTCGCATCATGGGGTTTGAATGTCATTAGTCCTATCAATCCACCTTCGTCTAAAGGATGAGGATACATTTTAACAGTAACAAATTATTTCTCCAAATGGACTAAAGCAATTGCGCTACGAAATGTCAAAGAGAGAGATGTCATAAATCATGGCATCCCGAAAAAGATCATTACCAACAATAACACTCCTTTCAAGAACAGAGGTATGAAGAAATTATGCCAGAAATTTGGCATCCAACATTCATTCTCGACGCCCTACTATCCGCCAGCCAATGTATTGGCCGAAGCCTTCAATAAGACGATCGTAAAAATATTAAAGAAAACTGTCACATGAAATAAACGTGATTGGGACGAAAAGTTACAAGAGGCTTTATGGGCTTACAGAACAACTCATCGGACTGCGACAAAAGCTACGCCGTATTCATTGGTTTATGGTGTCGAAGCTGTTATTCCATCGAAATGCAAGTCGCATCACTCAGGGTAGCGGTACATGAATCTATTACAGATGATACCAAAATATGGCTGACCGAGTTGGACATGCTCGATGAAAAGCGGCTAGCAGCACAACAATGATTAGAACTATATTAGGCAAGAATTTCCACTGCCGTTGATAAGAAAGTCAAACATCACTCCTAAGAGAAAGGTGATATGGTGCTAATATTGAAAAGACCCATAGTGGTTACTCGTAGAACAGGGGGCAAGTTCTATCCTAAATGGGATGGTCCGTATGTAATAACTGAAGTATACTCGAATGGAGCTTATCGAGTTGTGAATCAGAAGGGACAAGGCATCAGTATACCCGTTAATGCCCACTTTATCAAAAAATATCATCCCTGAAGAAAGTTTTGATTCCGAAGTTTATTAGAATAATCTGTCCCAATTAAAAGGGGGTAGCAGAATGATGAAAAAGCCTCGAAAGGAAACGCCGTCATGTATTATTCTCCATATATGAATAAAAAGACAAATTCTCAAGCATATCAAAGCTATCTGCGTCAAATTGATATAATCACCGATTATCGCCAAGCGCCGATTATCTAATTATCGCCAAAATTGATATTATCAACAATTACTGCTCAAACATACTTACTATCGCCAAGCGCCGATTACTATCACCAACGATTACTACAACTGCCGATTATCGCCAAATTAAAAATATCGCCGATACCAAATCGATACTATCACTAATCGTTGACTATTATTACCAAATTAATATTATCATGAAGCTGATATATTACTTTATCCACAAATACTATCGGAATATTATTAGCAATAGCGATTTATCACCTATGACAGCAGAGACCTCCTATATGACTAACCATGCGTAAGCCCTATATTATCAACGATAGTGATTTATCATCTACAACAGCGAAGTGCGCCTACATGGCCAACCACGCATAGGACGTATCATACCGGCGATTTATCAGATATTATGCGGGCAATAGTGAAAAGCCAGTGTATGACCAATCACATGCTTAGACCCATGTAGGCGGAGTACGCTTATACGGCCAACCATGCGTAAGACCAATGCAGTCTGTATAGATTTTGACAGTACCATGAGGATGGTAAGAGAAAATGCCCTCTAATGAATGGGTTAGACTTTACAGGTGAAGAAAAAGTTAGCTGTAGTGTGTGCTCTTTGGCTTATCCATAGATAGGCCAACCATGCATAAGACCCTTAAAAGGACGAGCTATAGACGTCCTGGGGGGGGGGGGGGGAATAGGACAATACAAAATATTTCTATACAATGCGGAATAATCAAGCAATTATACTCAATTTCTTAGAGTATTGAATTCTTGATATCAAATAGTTCTTAGGATAACCTTCACCTAAAAGATTTAGGCAAGACAACCTTATTTCACAACGTCTTTGAAATCAAAATATCAAACTTAGCAAGAGCTAATCAAGCATATAAAGAATAAAATCAATCACCACAATGCACAAAGAATTATAGTGGTTCAGTGCTTAAATCCACACCTACTCTACTCCCAAAATTACTACCATTGTAATTCTGGCTTTCACTATTTCAAGGTTTTCACAGGGTCACCTTGACAACCTTATACAATTGTGATTTTCACGGGCTATCACAACAAAACCCTCTTTGTGATTTTCACGGGATCACCACAAACAAACCTGTTGAGATTTTCAGGCTATCTCAGAAAAATGCAAATTGAAATAAATTTAAATACAATACTTCTCTTCAAGTAAGGAGTCGAAGACGTTAATGTAGCCTGATTGCAGTGATCTTCTTCTTGGGATATTGATGAAGTCGTGTATGAGTTTAACCTAAAAGAATATATGGATCTATTGTGTATTCAATATAAACAAAACCTTAGGTGCTGCAAATTCTATTCTCTAGATCTCAAGTCACGTAGAGTTTAGATCACTCTATTAAAAATAATTAAAGTAACTTAAGAAAGAGAATAAAATAAGCTTAAACAGAAGATTAGAATTACAGCACAATAGCTTAAGAAGGGCCTAACTTTCTCTCTTTCTTATAAGAGGTTTCTCACTGAATTTTGTTGTAAAAATGAATGAGAGAAGGCCTCTATTTATAGCCAAAGGAATTGGAAATTCGGATCGCCCAATTTTAGGTTCGGCTGGCCGAATTTTAACGATTGCGTTCCAATGGATCTTCGAATTTTGTGGGATAAGATCTTTCAAAAATTCGACCGGCTTAAGCCCAGATTCGGCTGGCCGAATCTAAGGTTCGGGTGGTCAAATCTCTTTAAGATCCAAAAAGATTTACACGCTGGAAACTTGACCGAATCTAGTTGGGCTGGCTGATCGAGCATGCTCGGCAGGCCGAACCCAAGGTTGGGCTGGCCGAACCTACCGCGGAAAATCTATGCCAATTTGTAAACTTGATTGAATTATGTAGGGTGTTGAGGGTCAAATATTGCATATTGGACCCCATCTATTACCTTGTTTTATAAACATGATAATGCTTAATGTTTTATTTTAATCATGTTTGTATTACAAGGTGAATTTAAGAGCTTGGATTAAAAAGGATGTTAAAAGCATGGATTTAACGCTTAAGAATCACCAAAGACAAGAATGGATGTAATGAAACCAAGACTGAAGAATGCATATATTAAAGATCCAAGAAAACTAAATCAAGAATGAAGAAAATCAGAGTTTTGAAGTGAAATTCGGTGATTCTCGACCAGTCCTGCCTATGCATGACCTGTCCTGGACTTTGCTCGACCGGTCGAAGGTGTCTCGACTCAAACTCTAGCAACCAAAATCACTAAAATCAGGTCATCCTTGACCGTCGAAGGAAACCCTCGACCAGTCGAAGGTGACCCTCGACCAGTCGAGGCTTGTCCTCGACTAGTCTTGGGTTACATAGACAACACACAAATTGCAGAAATTTGAAGCGGTTTTTGAAAATTTTCAACTTGGTACAAAAGTTTAAGTTGCCAAATTATAAATAGGGGTCCCTAGGGCACCCTTAGGCATCATCTAATGTCTGAGGAGTGGACCAAAAGCGTGGAGAAGCCGTCGCCAAGAGTTTCTTTTCTTCCTTTTCCTTAGTTATTTTTATGCTTTTCTTAAGAAATTTTAGTTCAATCATGTCTATGGTTGGTTAAACCTCTTAGCTAAAGCTAAGAGGTGAACCTCTTAGCATGATGGGATGTTTCTATTGCTTTGATTCATGTTTATATTGAACTTTCTTTGATTCTAGTTTGATTATAAGGAATACTTTCAGTTTTTAATGGTTTGTTGTGACTCAAATTACAATAAATATGCGATAGCTTTGAGTATGTTCTTTTCATGTATTGAGATTGTGAAATAAGGAAATCCTATTGTTCACTATCGTCCCTTAGGCATGGTCAGTTGATGGAATCCTCCCTAACTTTCACAAATCTCTCAAATTAGTTTTGGGATTGGTAAATCCTGTTGTTTGCCTTGTCTCCTGGGCATGGTTTTGTGACGGAATCACTTACAATTCTCACACCTCTCATCCATTGAGAACTAGGTCAACGGAAGTTCAAATTTGATTTTACTGAGATATCTTCCAATTAGATAGGATGGGACTCTGATTCCAATTATGTGACTTGAATCAAGTATAGATCTCTCGGATCTCTACAAGTGGATCCTTGGAAACCCTAGTTTCTCACCTTTGAATTGCTTAAGTTTTTTCATTAAATCTCTCATAATTACTCTCAAATATTTCAGATTTAGGTTTTCATCTTTTTCCAATTCTTCTTCTAGTTGCTTTCAAAATACTCACGAGATTAGTCCCTGTGGATTCGACCTCGGTCTCCCCAAGATTATTACTACATTGCGACCCTACACATGGTGTTGTGAACAAGTTTTTGGCGCCGTTGATGGGAATTAACGGTTGCATTTTTCTGAGATTAATTAGTTTTGAAATTAGTTTAAGATTAGGGTTTTCTGAATTATTTTAGAAACTAACTTACTTTCTAATTCTAAGTTTAGAACTTTCCTAATCAATTTTTAGAAACTTTCTATTTTCTGTTTTTAGAAACTTTCATTTTTCATTTTTAGAAACTAGTTTACTTTCTTTTTTTTTCTTTTTTTTTTTAGAATTTTTGTTTTTAGAAACTGACTTATTTTGTTTTGTTTTGCAAGATTGTAATTAGGAACTTCTAATTTGGTAACTTCTTTCTAATTCTCTCTTTTTCTCTTTTTCTATTTCTAGACTTTTATTTCCTTTCTTTCATTTAGGTTTAGGTTAGAATCTAAAATTAAGGGCGAAAAGTGTTTCATGCCCAAGCCGTGACAACACTCGACGTCTTTTGAGTGAAGGAGGATTGGTTGAAGGGTTATCTATCCATCACAGGATTAGACATCACTCGAGATCCCCAGAGTTAATTAAAGTAATGGCTGCAAATCAACCAGTCAATCAACCGGGAAGACAACCTCAACCTCGGGTTGAGGAAGTCCAGGATGAGAATGGGGTGCATCAAGCACCCCTGCCTTGTACTTTGTGAGATTATTTACAATCGGCAGGGGTGAGTACGCCCCCATGTATGGTTTTTCTAGAAAATATGAGACAAATGAATATTAAGCCAGGGGTGATCCAATTACTTCAAAAATTTCATGGACTTGAATATGAAAGTCCATCTTTGCACTTGAAAGAATTTGATGAGATCATAGCCACTTTATATTTTCCAAACGTGTCTGAAGACACAGTCAGATTGAAACTCTTTCCCTTTTCTTTGAAAGAGAAAGCTAAGACGTGGTTGCATTCACTACGTCCCAGATCTATTGACACATAGAATAATATGATAAGAGAGTTCATAAAGAAATTTTTTCCACATCATAAAACAAATACCCTTAGAAAGTCAATCATGAACTTTGCCCAGAAGGAGGATGAAACATTCTTATAATGTTCGGAGTGATTCAAGGATCTTGTCAGTTTAAGCCAACAACATGGTTTTGAAACATGGCACATTACACACTTTTTCTATGATGGACTGATATCTTTCATGCGCCAATTGGTTGGGACAATGTGTAATGGGGAATTCATGAATAAAAATGTCAATGATGTGTGAGACTACTTGGACAGACTTGCTGAAAACGCACAATCATGGGACACTTACCCAAAATCCAGTACCACTTCTAAGCCCACTCAATTAAAGGAGGGGCAAATTATACCTTCTGAAAGAGGATGATGATGTCAATGTTAAAGTGTCTAATCTCATAAGGATATTAGAGGCGATGAAACTAAAGAAGGAAAAGGTTAAGGAAACTGTTTGCAGTATTTGTGCTTGTAACGTTCACACAACTAAAAATTGTCCAACAATACCTGCCTTTCAATAGGTGTTGAATGAGCAATCCAATGCTGTGAATAATTACCAAAGACCTTTCAATAGACCTATCTCCAATACATACAATCTTAATTGAAGAAATCATACAAACTTTAGTTGGAGGAATGGATAAACTGCTACCCCTCAAGGTTTCTTTAATCAAATTCCAAATCAAGTGAAACCTCAAGAAGAACTGGTTCAAAATTCCACACAAACTCAAGAGCTTACTCAAGCAATACGAGAACTTAAAAATATATACAAAAGATGGATTCACGTGTTACGCTTATAGAGAGGGGGATGCTTTCTGCTCAACCTCTCCCCAATCTTAAATTGCAATACGAAATAAGTGATCCAAGCTCTTCAAATTAATTTGAGCAAGCTAAGTCTATCACCACTCTTAGGAGTGGGAAGATAATTGACAAATCTATTCCAGTAAGGGCTGAGAAGTCTAAAGACCCAGAAGAAGACTATGATGATAGACCTAACACTACTTCACAAGAATTAGAACCGGAACTTCGAGGCAAGCCGATTTCACAATTCCCTCAACGATTGGTTGCACTAAAATCTCTTTCTAACTCTCAAGACATTCTAGAGGTGTTGAAACAAGTGAAGGTCAATATTCCTTTACTTGATGCTGTAAAACAAATACCCTCATATGCTAAATTTTTGAAAGACTTGTGTACGACCAAAAAATGGCAAAGTATTAAAAAGAAAATTTTTCTGACAGAAAAAGTGAGTGCCTTCCTAAAGTAAGATGTGTCACAAAAGTACAAAGATCCATGTAGCCCAACCATCACTTGCATAATTGAGAACTACCGGATTGAGCATGTACTTCTTAACTTAGGAGCGAGCGCAAATCTAATCCCATACTCGGTTTACGAGCAATTAGGTTTAGGTGAATTAAAACCCACCTGGACCACATTACAACTTGCAGATCACTTAGTTCGTGTACCGAGAGGGATAATTGAGGATGTGTTGGTCCAGGTTGACAGATTCTACTAGCCGGTAGATTTTATCGTCTTGGATACTCAACCCATCATGAACATGAGCACTTAAATTCTTGTAATTCTTGGTCATCCATTCCTTGCCACATTAAATGCAATCATTAATTGTAAGAATGAAGTCATGAGTTTGTCTTTTAAAAATATGACATTAGAGTTAAATATTTTATTTTTTCAATACAAGCAAATAGGTAGACGATGATAATGATGCCCACGATGTTAACTCGATTGATTCTTAGTGGAGGAAAAAACGTTGATGACCTTATCCTCTGATCCTCTAGAGATATGCTTGGCCTATTCCCATGATTTAGATGATGATATGATTAGGGAGATGAGTGTCATGATTGATACTGTGCCGGTACTTGAAGTTAACCAATGGAGGCCATAATTCGAAGAATTGCCCGAAACTGATGTAGTGCCTCTATCGTCTAACCTCAAGGCACTGAAGCTTAACCTAAAACCTTTGCTCTCTAATTTGAAATATGTTTATCTAGGTTAAGATGCGACATACTCGATGGTGATTTCTTTCCACCTTGAACAAGAATAGGAGAGTATGCTAATCTCTACTCTTATTGAGCATAAGGGAGCCCTTGGATGGTCGATTGCGGATCTCAAGGGAATTGACCCTTCGATTTGTACTCACCGCATTTATCTTGAGGACAATGCGAAGTCCTCATGACAACCATAACGTAGATTAAATCCAACCATGAAGGAAGTGGTTAAAGCCGAGGTTTTTAAGCTATTGGATGTGAGTATCATATACCCTATATCCAATAGCCAATGGGTGAGTCCAACTCAGGTGGTTCTCAAGAAGTCTGGAATCACTATCATAGCTAATGCCAATAATGAACTCGTGCCAACTAGAATCACTACTGGTTGGAGAATGTGCATTAACTACAGGAAGTTGAATACTGTCACGAGGAACGACCACTTCCCTTTGCCCTTCATCAATCAAATCTTGGAAAGGCTAGCTGGTCACTCTTACTATTGCTTCCTCGACGGTTATTCGGGTTACAACCAGATAGCGATAGCCTCTGAAGATAAGGAAAAGACCACGTTCACATGTCCTTTTGTCACATTTGCTTATCGAAGATGTCATTCGGACTGTGTAATGCTCTCACCACTTTTTAGCGATGTATGATGAATATTTTTTTGACATGGTGGGGCAATATTTAGAGGTCTTCATGGACGACTTCTCTGTCTTTGGTCTATCTTTCAGCGATTGCTTAGAAAATCTTAAATGTGCGTTGAAAAGATGTGAAGAAAAGAATTTGGTACTGAATTGGGAGAAGTGTCATTTCATGGTTCGTAAGGAAATTGTCCTTGGACATATCATCTCGTCCAAAGGAATCGAAGTAGGTAAGGCTAAAATTAATCTTATCTCTAACCTACCTCCACCCAAGAACATACGAGACGTGCATTCCTTCCTAGGAAACACCGAATTTTACAGAAGATTCATAAAAGACTTTAGTCACCTCTTTCGTCCTCTATATAATCTACTTCAAAAGGATGCACCATACGAGTGGATTGTGCAATGACAGAAAGCTTTTACTAAGCTTAAGGGCATGTTAACTACTATACCTATCACGCAGCCACCCGACTAGAGCCTTCCTTTTGAACTTATGTGTGACATGTCTGACTATGCTCTTGGGGTGGTTTTAGGTTAGAGAAAAGAAAAGAAGCCCTACGTGATTCGTTACGCAAGTAGAACTCTAAATCCAGCCCAAGTGAACTACTCGACTACGGAAAAGGAACTCTTAGCCGTAGTGTTCGCTTTAGACAAATTTAGGTCCTACTTGATCGGATCCAAGATCATCATTTATATAGATCATGGGGCGCTCAAGTATCTTCTTTTTAAGAATGATGCTAAGCCCCACCTGATAAGATGGATCCTCCTACTATAAGAATTTGATTTAGAAATAAAAGATAAAAAGGGAGTAGAGAACGTAGTGGCTGACCATCTTTTTCGCCTTGATCTCTCTGATTCCCTTGAGACGACACATATAAATGACATGTTCCTTGACGAACAATTGTTCAAAATCTCCCATTCACCTTGGTTTGCTGATATTGATAATTATCTTGCTACAGGTTTCACGTCGACACATTGGACTACGTAAGATAAGAAAAAAAATTCTTTATCGAGGTTTGTAAATTCTTCTAGGATGATCCATATTTGTTTAAATATTGGCTAGACTAAATCTTAAGGAAATGTGTGCCAGACAATGAACACCAAAGCGTCATCTTCTTCTGTCACTCTCAAGCTTGTGGTGGTCATTTTTCTGTCAAAAAGACCACGCCCAAAATTCTGCAGTGCGACTTTTATAGGCCCACTATATTCAAGGACACTCATGAGTTTTGTAAAGCTTGTGAGCGTTGTCAGAAATTGGGAGTATTGTTCCATCAAAACATGATGCCTTTGAACTCCATTATGATCATTGAAGCATTTGATTGATGGGGCATCGATTTCATTGGACCATTCCCCCAATCCTTTGAGAATTTATACATTTTACTAGCAGTAGACTATGTCACTAAATGGGTCAAAGTGATTTCGTGACGGAACAATGACCATCAAACGGTCATTAAGTTTTTAAAAGAGAACATCCTTTTCTGGTTTGGAACGACTTGTGCCATCATTAGTGATGGGGGCTCACATTTTTGTAATAGGCCATTCGCGAACTTAATGAAGAAATACGACATCTCTCACGAAGTGAGTACTACATATCACCCATAAATGAGTGGGCAAGTTGAGATTTTCAATAGGAAAATTAAACACATCTTGGAAAAAACGGCTAACCCTGATCGAAAGGATTGGTCAGTCCAATTTACCGATGCTTTATGGGCTTATCGTACTGCATTTAAAACCCCTATTGGAATGTCTCATTTAGACTTATCTATGAGAAGACTTGCCACTTGCTTGTGGATTTGGAACATAGGGACTACTGGGCGATTAAAATTTTGAACTTCAATTTAGACAACGCTGGCTCATTACGCAAACTTCAATTGAATGAACTCGAAGAAATTTGGAATGATGCGTACGAGAACTCGAGAATTTATAAAGACAGGATGAAGGTGTTTCATGACTAACACATTCTTCGAAAATATTCACACTAGGTTAGAAAGTCCTCTTGTATAATTCTCGATTACATCTCTTTTTGGGCAAACTCTGATCTCGTTGGACTGACCCTTTCACTGTTACAAATGTTTATCCTCAGGGGGCTGTCGAGATTCAGAATCCAAACAATGACAATGATTTTAAAGTGAATGGACATCGATTAAAGTCATTTGTTGAGAAATTTGATTTAGAGGACATGTCCATACCTTTGAATGATCCTATTTACCAGGATTGACCTCCTAGTATGATGGAGGTGTAGTTAGGTTTATTGCTTTCTGCTGTTTAGGATAGTTTGTTTTCCAGCATTTTAGGATAGTTTTCTTTCATTATTTTAGGATAGTTTTCTTTTCGGTTGTTTTACTCTTGTGCTAACTTACCTTCACGTTGAGATCCTTTGGAAAAAGCCTTAAAATCTCTTCATAGGTACTATCTTTCCATCACTTCTCTTTCAATTACATTGTCTTTTTTGCAAATCATGCTTATTTCTTTTACATTGAGGACAATGTAGATTTTATGTTGGGGTTGGAAAATTAGGTAAACTAATTAGTGTTTTCTCTATTATGAGCAAAATTTGTAAAATTTTTGAAAATTTTTCAATGATTATCTATTTTGAAAGCGATAAGTTGTGTATTTAAGACTGTTTTGAGTATGAAGATAAGATAGAAATCGAATTTTGAAATTATTGGAGTTAGAGGAATTAAGTAATCTATCACTTATGGTTCTTACATTCAATTGATTAAGAGTAAGTTTGACTATTATGTTTTCAAATTGTTTTTGTGAATAATACTAGATTTTCTAATTGTTAGTATGATGATCATTGTAAGATATTGAAAATTGAGTCTGGAGAATTTTATTCACCTTAAAAGAAGAAAAGAACCAGTTAAAAAAATAGGAGATCGACAAAAAGGTTATGTGTGGTAAAAAGACTGGAAAAGAATGCAAAAATAATGCAAGGTCTATAAAAGAATGAAAAATCTGAAAAAAAGAGAGAGGAAAAGATCAAAAGACTGAATGAATACAAATGACCGTCGATATAAAATTAAAAACTGGAAAAAGAAGGAAAATGGGATAAGTTCGGAATCAGTACTCGGGTTTTCAACCAATCTTGAGGTGATGACCATGACTAACATTATGGAAAGATAGTATTTTCACTGAGCACTTGAAAAACTTGATATGCGAACTGTGCTCCGACTTAATGGATAAAAGACTTATTTGATTGGTTGCTTATGTGATTTAACTCTAGGTTTTCAAAATCTGAATTTCTCATCTTGAGTCTACTCATTCATACTTGATTACATAAAAGATCATTTTCTGAAAAAAGGTTCGAATATTGCGCATTAAGGTTTATTTTTCGCATACTTTGGTCGGGACTAGCAAAAAACTGGTTGGGGATTGTGTTGAGAGTCAAATATTGCATATTAGACCCCATCTATTACCTGGTTTTATGAACATGATAATGCTTAATGTTCCATTTTAATCATGTTTGTATTACAAGGTGAATTTAAGAGCTTGGATTAAAAAGGATGTTCAAAGCATGGATTTAACGCTCAAGAATCACCAAAGACAAGAATGGATCTGATGAAACTAAGAATGAAGAATGCACATACTAAAGATCCAAGAAAACCAAATCAAGAATGAAGAAAATCGGAGTTTTGAAGTGAAATTCGGTGGTTCTCGACCAGTCCTGCCTACACACGACCCGTCCTGGACTCTACTCGACCGGTTGAAGGTGTCTCGACTCGAGCTCTAGCAACCAAAATCACTAAAATTAGGTCATCTTCGACCTGTCGAAGGAAACCCTCGACCAGTTGAAGGTGATCCTCGACCAGTGGAGAGTTGTCCTCGACCAGTCTTGGGTTATGCAGACAACACACAAATTGTGGAAATTTGAAGCAGTTTCTGAAAATTTCCAACTTGTTGTGAAAGTTTAAGTTGCCAAACTATAAATTGGGGTCCTTAGGGCACCCTTAGGCATCATCTAAGGTCTGAGGAGTGGAGAAAAAGCATGGAGAAGCCGTCGCTAAGAGTTTTTTCTTCCTTTTCCTTAGTTGTTTTTATGCTTTTCTTAAGAGATTCTAGTTCAATCATGTCTATGGTTGGCTAAACCTCTTGGCTAGGGCTAAGAGGTGAAGCTTGTAGCGTGATGGGATGTTTCTATTGCTTTGATTCATGTTTATATTAAACTCTTTTTTATTATACTTTGATTATAAGGAATACTTTCAATTTCTAATGGTTTGTTGTGACTCAAATTACAATAGATCTGTGCTAGCTTTGAGTATGTTCTTTTCATGTATTGAGATTGTGAAATAAGGAAATCCCGTTGTTCATTATCGTCCCTTAGGTATGGTTAGTTGATGGAATCCTCCCTAACTTTCACAAATCTCTCAGATTGGTTTTGGGATTGGGAAATCCTGTTGTTTGCCTTGTCTCCTAGGCATGGTTTTGTGACAGAATCACTTTCTGTTCTCACACCTCTCATCCATTGAGAACTAGGTCAATGGAAGTTCAAATTTGATTTTACTGAGATATCTTCCAATTGGATAGGATGAGACTCCGATTCCAACCGTGTGACTTGAATCAAGCATAGATCTCCCTGATCTCTACAAGTGGATCCTTGGAAACCCTAGTTTCCCACCTTTGAATTTCTTAAGTTTTTTCATTAAATCTCTCACAATTACTCTCAAATATTTTAGATTTAGGTTTTCATCTTTTTCTAGTTCTTCTTCTAGTTGCTTTCAGAATACTCATGAGATTAGTCCCTATGGATTCGACCTCGGTCTCACCGAGATTATTACTACATGGTGACCCTACACTTGAAGTTGTGAATATAGGGTTAGCCGAAGGAAATTAGGCTGGCCGAACCAGATGTCGGGCTAGCCTAACTTGAGTGTATTTTTACATAAAAGATGATCATTATGATGATATATGAAATACACCTAACTTAAGGTCAATCTTAAGTTATACCACCTAATGGTTGACTTATACGGAGTGTTTCGATCTTCAAACCCATGTACATTTAAGCTTTGGGATGTTGAGTTTTCCTTGAGATGCTTGATTGAATCGATTCACAGATCTTCATGAGTTGTCAAAGAATATCTTCATAAGTGCTTGTTCTCCTTCTAGTGAAATGGCGGTAAAGACTGCACTAGTTGAAGAAGGAATATGCCAATATGTCCTAGAGGGGGGTGAATAGGATTTTTTAAACTTTTTATGTTTTATCTAAAAATCCTATTTCACTAATCCTGTGATCATGCAAGTATCAGGATTACTCAAAAGTAACTCTACTGGCTTCCAAGCCTGGTAGAGTTAGAAGTAAGTAGTATGCAAGCTAGCTTATGATGGATATGACTGTATAGGTGTGTGTGATGTGATCAAATATTCAGATGAGGAAGAATTTAAAGCAAATCACACAATCATGAAAATAACGATCTCAAACACAGTCATTTTTATAGTGGTTCGACTACTTGTCTACTCCACTCCTGGCTCTAGATACTAGATACTTACAAATAAGTTGATGAGTCCCGTTTATCTCAATGACGAAGATCTCCTCCTTGTTGTTGAAGAGTCTTCGGCTCCCTTGATCCGCAACACAAAAGATGTACCAATACTTGGCTTTTGGTTGGGTCAAGGTTATGATGGAATCCTACTCTCTAAATATTTTCCTTTAAGGAAGATAGAGTAGTTCCAATCATCAAAGCATTCAAGGCATCTTAGCTTAATGATTTGTCATTAAGATAGTAGCTGGAGGATCCTTGAATGCAGAAGTTCATTCCCCAATCCACTCTATTAAATGTCAATGGTGAGGGTGGATTGGAGGATGAACTCCCTTGGGAGAAAGGGCTTTAGATATAAGATATAAGTTGAAACACTCAAAAGCTCTCTCTTCTTTCTCTTATAGCAACAAAAGACAAGTCCTCTATAAATAGCCAAAAAGTTCCAACGGATATAAAACGGTTACATTTATGACAGAGTTCGATATCATCGAGCAAGTTCGATATCATCGAGCAAATTCGATAGTATCGATGGTCTACTTGATAACTCGGACTCAATGTCATACGCTTTTGAAACTCTTTGCCAATTGGTCGATGAATCGAAACTATTGTCGATGTCATCAGATTTCGAACTCCGATTCCATCGATGATAGGTTCGATCCATCGACACTTGAAAAATGAGAGAGACTTGACTTTGAAATATTTCAGGTTTTCATGAATGATCGGGGGAACCGTCGAGATCATCGGAATTTGAATGTCGATGATATCGAGATCAGAGTCGATGCATCGATAAATCTAGCGGATTTGTCCTTAAGCTTGCTGGACGATTTATGTCCTTGTTCAATGCAATCGTCCTGGTGCCGATATCATCGATATTTGAATATCGATTCTATTGAAGGCCCCCCGATCATAGTTAAAAACAACTTGAAATATCTGCTGTAAGAAATGCGCGCCCTCGATCGATATCGTCGATGGACTTCCGATGTTATCGATATTTGATTTCAGATCATATTGGAAGAGCATTGATATATCGAAGGATTTTGAGATTTTCATTTAAAAACAGGGGCGTCGAAAATTTGCCTGTCGATCTTATTGAGCCATTCTTCGATGGGCTCGAGATTTGAATATCGATGATATCAATATGTGTATCAACACATCGATAATTCGTTCAGATATGTTGTGAAGTTGTTGGACATATTTAGTGCTTATATCGATGATATCGATAGGTGTATCGATACATCGATAAATCTGTCCAGACAAATATTTAGTTGCTGGATATTTTTGGTCCTCATATCGATAATATCGTTAAGGTATTGAGGACATCGACAGAGTAGGTCGATCATATCGAGGGTGTTCCGATAAGATCGACAGGGCAGGAAAAACTTAGAAATTTTCTTATTTAAAAAATTTTCTCACCTTAAAAATCCTAAGATGTCTATCTTGTTTTAAGGGTTTTAATCACCTGGTGTTTTGGGACATGGGATGTGAGCGAGCTCGCACACATCTGGTTGAGGCAGATGCTTGAATTGATCTTCCTATCAGGCTCTGCAGGCACTCTGACTCAACGCACACGTAACTTAACAAACCAGGGCACTTTCATATAGGACTATGAAAAGGTTAAGCTATATGTCTTAGAGAGAGAGAGAGAGAGAGAGAGAGAGAGAGAGAGAGAGAGGGGGGGGTGTACTATGCCAAATTAAAATACTAACAACGGAATTTAAATAATTAAAGGAAAGATAGCATTTTAAACAAACCACAATACAAAAATGTAAAGCAACCTCAAAATTCTAGTATTGAGAGGCTGATACAAATGTTGTTCTAAGGAAACCCTTACACCATATAAACCATGGGTTTATGGCAGGACAACCTTACTAGAACAGTTTGTGTATCAAAAACTCAAACTAAAGAGGAATAAAAAGGAAATAGCAAGAAAGGAAATCTAAACTATTTCAACATTCCCCACAATGCTTGAAATGTAAAAATTACAACATTCACATCCATAAATATATCAACAACCTTGAATGATAAAAGATATAGAGAATAAACAAACATTCAAACTACAAGACACAAAGAATTATAGTGGTTCAATTGTGTGTATACTAACTGTTAAACAACAACCACACAATTACTCCACTCCTAATATCATCACACAGTGGATATTAGCGTTCACTATGAAATTGGGTTTTTCTAGGTTCACCTAAAACCTCACAATTGTGTCTTTCAAGTGGGCTTACACAATTTAAAAACCCCACACTCCGAGTTTTCTGGATCACCTCAGATAACCAAAAAAATGAGATTTTTCTGGCTTAATCTCAAAAGAAATCAAAACAGAGGAAATTATAATAATGTAAAATACTTGGATTTCTCCTTTTGTTGCAGCTCGGAAGAACCAAATCGGAGTAGAAGTTTAAATAGAAGTTCGATGTCTAATACTCACTTATGTTATGGTTCTAGATTCTAAATTGATTTTAAATTAAATCCAGTTAGGCTAGCTCTATTTGATTTTGATTCCAAGAAGTGGGAATTCTTCAATCCCTCTTTCAAATTAGATTGGAATGCATAATACAAAATCAAATATACAAAGCTAATAAAAGAGAATATTAAATGAGCACAATATAGCTTAAAAAGAATACAAACTTATCTCTGAGAGTAACGAATTGAATTAGCTTGAATTGGATTGAATTACTCTAAAATTCATGCTCTATTTATAGATGAAGAAATCGCGTTTACGACTTGTCGTGAGGATACTACGACTGGTCGTAGGACTAACAACATTTTGAAATTTTGAGCGCGATCGAATAAAACCGTTCCACGACTGGTTGTGACCTGTCCACGACTAGTCGTGAGAAAGCTGAATCAGTTGCTGGACTTTGAGTCGTGGCTGCATGACTGGTCCTGAACGAGTCATGCACTGTTCACACGACCGGTCGAGTAGTCTCTAGGACTGGTCGTAGCTTAACCAAAAAATTCAAAAATTTTGCAACAACTTAGGACTGGTCGTGGAATTTCTTGGACTGATCGAGCTAGTGTTAGGACTAGTCGAACAGAGTCCAGGACTAGTCGAAGAATAGACCAAACACTTATAAAGTAATTCAATTTGAATTATGTATTCAAAATGACCTACCCTAAGGTCAATCTAAGGTCTTCCATATGTTGGACATGATGTATGAACATTGAACCTTCTTTTCTTCAAATGATGGACGGTCTTTGAAGTTCATGAAACTTGAGATCTCGACACATAATGTAGCTTGAACTTAAGATCTTTTGAAGCTTGAAATTGTAGTACTTAAGTTGTACTTCACCTTGAGTCTTGAGTATGAACAGTTGACTTATCTTTCAATGTCGCTTTAAAACTTTGAACTTTAAAGCTTAAAGGAGTGAACAATGTACATGATCTTGCATTTCTTAAAGTAGATCTTTGTTCTTGACTTGAAGCAATGTCCTTGTACATGTGATGCATTGCCTTGAACATATATATCAATGTGTTACACAAGACACAGACTGTGGTTTTGGCACAACAAAATTTGACAATTAAAGGAGCAAATAACCATAGCACTTACAATGTCCCCTTTTGTCAAATTTGTGACAAAACACACTCCATTAAAAATAAGAGAAGCATTACATGCCAATAAAGAATCATGCACCAGTTATAATAACCAGAGCACACTATCATAAAATATTCAAAAACATTAATTACTCTCCCTGAGTAGCTATCCATATCCATATTCATCCATAAACAAGCATAACAAAATATTCTCCCCCTTTTTATCACAATTCGACAAAGGGAACAACTAAGATATGGAAGAGGAAAATAAACAGAAGAGAGAAATAAGGGAGTAAACTAGTCAAGATATGAAAGATAAAAGCAAATAGTGTGCATAAATCATCATAAACCAAGTTCATCCAAAGTCAGTCACAAAAACTGAAAGAAAGCAAAGTATCATAAGAGTTATTATAGGCCATATGAGAAAACACTTAATCAGATCCAGAAGAGGGAGCAGGAATAGATGGATCAATTTGGTGTAAACCCTTGTTCATGTGCCTCATATATTTGCGCATATATGCAAATTGAGAATCTTGGGTTACATGTATCTAAGCCACTTATTCCTCAAGAGAATGTAACCTCTCAGCAAAATCAGAAGGTTGAAAATCAGGGTCGGCCTCAGAATCTAATTCAATCTCATTAAAAATATCATCCACATTTATATCATCTGTAGGTATATCTCCACCTTCTTCTTCATTCATTGCTTCAGCTCCACCACCACCCACATTCTCTTGGCCAGGAGCCAATCTCAATTTTATCTTGTTTATATTTGAGTTGTTGAAAATAAGGTGATGAATAAGAGCCTCTCCAACAGGCATAACAACTAACATATGAGTGGCTAACTGATGTAGAGTGGGTCGCGGACAATTACATGGCAAAGATGGATCAGAAAAGGCCCGGTCGGCGAAAGAAGTGATCTGGACCATCAGACCTTAAATCAGGCGTATCTCACAATCCGGGATGAGTTAGCCGACGAAAAATATATGATTTTGGGGTAGAACGAGCTACTTTAGCCAACCAACCCAGCTATGCCGGGTTGCGACGCTTGGAATTGCGAGAAACCCCTGATTTGACGGTCGTTTCCCTGTTTCAATTTCGTTTTTACTATAAATAGTAAGTTTTAGTTTGCTTATAACTCTTCATCCGTCGGGCTTTAGGAGTTGCGCCCAACGTGAAAAGAGCTTAGAATAATTAGGAGAATGGGTTGGTGAGGCCAAATAGGACACTTACTATTTTTGGCCGAAAACCTTGCGCACTAGTAGACATCATGACCGTCTATAAATAGTAAGTTTACTATTTATAGTAAGTCGCGAATTCTAGGAGTCCTAGTTGTAGTTTGATTCTGATTTCTTTCCCATTGCTTAGTACCCTTATTTAAAGGGTTGTGAACTCATTTTTATTCATTCATTAATCTATTTCAAATTTATTAGAATTTATTTCTATTTTCTGCTCTCTTTTCTCGTGGATTCAAGAAAGTCTCTGTGAGGAGTCCAGAGAAGTTCCGTGGATTCGAAATAGTTATCCTTTTGAGGAAGACGGTGCTCAACCTCACGTCCTCCCCTGCGTCAGTTTGGTATCAGAGCGAGGTTTCTCCTCAGATCGATGGCTTCTAACGACGGGCCTCGAGCAACAATCCCATAGGCGGTGCTCCAGGAAATTTTCCTTTAACGGCGGCAGCTTTCCAAGCAGCGCAACAAGAGAATCGGTAAGCCATGCAAGGGCTGCAGGCTTCCATGGACCGCATAGCGAATCTCTTGGCAGAAACCCTAGACAACTCCGTGTTCTGGTGGTAATCCTTTACCACCAATTGCTGAAACCTGTAATCGCCCTGATCGCAGGATAATACCAGCAGTGCATCCAAGGGCCGTCCCTGAGGACGGGGGCTCCAGTGAAGAGGAGATCGATGACGTGATCTTCCAACACCCCAGGCAAGGCGGCGATCGGGTAGATCGAATGGATCGAGACTTCAAGATACGGGTTGATATTCCTAACTTCAATGGCCAGCTACACATTGAGGATTTTCTCGATTGGCTTTCTGAAGTTGAGCGATTTTTTGACTATATGGACATCCCTGAAACAAAGAAGGTCAAGCTTGTGGCCTACAAGTTGAAAGGAGGAGCGTCAGCTTGGTGGGAACAACTGCAACTCGCACGAACCAGGCAGATGAAAGCACCAATCCGCACATGGGAGCGGATGAAGCAGCTACTACGCGCCCGATTCCTCCCTAGCGATTACGATCAGGTATTATTCCAACAATACCAAAATTGTCGACAGGGTAGTCGGTCGGTGAGAGAGTACGCAGAAGAATTTTACCGCCTGGCGGCGCGTAACGATTTGGTCGAGACTGAATCGCAGCAAGTCACCCGATTCAACGGTGGATTGCGTATAACGATTCAAGATCGGGTCCAGATGCAGTCCGCCTGGACGATGAATGATGCGATTAAGTTAGCTACTCGGGCAGAAGCGCAACTTGAACGTCCTAACACACGGACCTATCCCATCGCCCTAGATTATCACAAGCAGTCCACCTCGTGGAGCTCCACAACCTAAGGGGAAGGAGCCCGTAGGAGCACGCACTCAACCTCTTACGTCTCGAGAACCGAGATCGTGGAAGCGGGCAAGCTGACTCCCAAAGGGGCGTCTCCACCGCCGGCCGGTCCAAGTAGTAATTTCGAACCCTTATGCTCGGCCAAGGCCCGACAACCCATGCTATCGTTGGGCCAGCCCCACCACTGTCAAATACTTGTCCCCAGCAAAAAGTGGCAAACCTCGCAATTAATGATGGTAGTGCTGATAACGCTTATGAAGATCCAGATGTTGAAGAACAGGAGCATATCGCCGAGGACGAGGTAGATGATTCAGATTGGGTTCAGCAAGATCAAGGCGAGTCGCTCGTCGTGAGGCGACTATTATATGCGCCAAGAAAAGAAGTGCATCCACAGCGGCATAACATCTTCCGCACTAGGTGTACGGTGAATCGAAAGGTTTGTGACGTGATCATTGACAGTGGAAGTAGCGAAAACATCGTCTCCAGGGTCATGGTGGAAAAATTGCAATTAAAAACAGAGCGTCATCCCTCTCCATATACAATCGGTTGGATCAAGAAGGTCAGCGAAACAAAGGTAACTGAACAGTGCACCATATCTTTTTCCATTGGCAAACATTATAAGGATGAAGTAGTATGCGATGTGGTTGACATGGAAGCATGTCACATACTACTCGGTCGACCCTGGCAATCTGACCGTGACGCCACTCATAAGGGGCGAGATAACATATATATCTTCGTCAAGGACGGCCGGAAGACTATATTGGCCCCTATGGATCCAGAGGGACCACCTGAAACTTCTAAAGTGGAGGGTCATTTTCTCTTAACCATTCGGGACTTCGTGGAAGAATCGAAAGAAACAGGACAGACTTATGCATTAATTGTAAAAGGGGAAGAACTCGAGCCTACCATCATCCCTGAAAGGCTAAGGCCCTTGTTACATGAATTCCAAGAAATCTGGCCTGAGGATCTTCCCGATGGGTTACCCCCTATGCGAGATATCCAACACCATATCGACCTTGTCCCTGTCCAGTTTACCTAATCGTCCTCATTATCGAATGAGCCCGAATGAGTGCGAGATTCTACAGGGACAAGTGGAGGAACTGATCCGTAAGGGTCTTATTCGAGAAAGCATGAGCCCATGTGCTGTACCAGCTCTGCTAACTCCAAAGAAAGATGGGAGTTGGCGCATGTGTGTCGACAGTCGAGCCATCAACAAGATCACTATAAAATACAGGTTTCCTGTACCACGGTTGGATGATATGTTGGATATGCTAGAGGGCGTAAAAATATTCTCTAAATTGGACTTAAGGAGCGGCTACCATCAAATTCGAATACGACCGGGTGATGAGTGGAAAACAGCTTTCAAGACCAAGGAAGGATTGTATGAATGGATGGTCATGCCTTTTGGTCTCTCTAATGCGCCTAGCACATTCATGAGGTTGATGAACCAGGTTCTGAAACCTTTCATTGGGCGGTTCGTTGTGGTTTATTTTGATGATATTCTGATATACAGTCAAGACGAAACCACCCATATAGAGCACCTCAGGAAGGTCCTTCAAGTGCTCACTGAAAATAAACTGTACCTCAATTTAAAAAAGTGTAGCTTCATGACTGATAGCCTATTGTTTCTGGGTTTTGTGGTTACATCCACGGGCATTCGAGTGGATGAGGAAAAGGTGAAGACAATCGAGAAATGGCCGCTTCCCAAAAATATTCACGGTGCGAAGTTTCCATGGACTAGCAACATTCTATCGTCGGTTCATGAAAAATTTCAAGTAGATTGTGTCGCCGATCACAGATTGCATGAAGAAAGGGCGCTTTAGTGGACCGACGAGGCCGACCGTGCTTTGCGAAATCAAGCGCAGATTATCCACGACCCCGCTTCTTGTACTTCCCAACTTCGACAAACCGTTTGAAGTCGAATGTGATGCCTCATATGTCGGGATTGGGGAGTTTTGTCTCAAGAAGGTAGGCCGGTGAGCCTTCTACAAGTGAGAAACTTAGTGATGCACGTAAGAAGTGGTCTACATATGAGATCGAGTTGTACACGGTGGTCCAGGCACTGCGACACTGGCGACATTATTTGATTCAAAGGGAATTTATACTTTACACGGACCATCAAGCCCTCAAATTTATTAATAGTCAAGCTAACATTAACCGTGTGCATGCTAGATGGATCTCGTTTTTGTAGGAATTCACATTCGTGCTAAAGCATAAGTCAGGGCAACAGAACAAAGTAGCCGATGCGCTGAGTCGTCGTGCAACCTTATTAGTCACTATGAGCAATGAAGTTGTCGGATTCGATCGCCTCAAAGACATATATGCCGACGACGATGACTTCAAGGACGCATGGGTTAGATGTCAGGAAGGTCACCCCGGTGACTTACATATATAAGACGGGTTCCTTTTTAAGGGAAATCGACTATGTATCCCTAGGAGTTCGCTAAGGGAACAGATAATCCAAGAGCTACATGGAGGTGGCCTCAGTGGACACCTTGGGCGAGACAAGACGCGAGCTCTTGTGGAAGAACGTTATTACTGGCCACAATTGGTACGTGATGTGGGAAAGGCAGTCCAACGCTGTTATATTTGTCAGACTTTCAAGGGGCAATCTCATAATACGGGCCTCTACACCCCGTTACCCGTGCCTGATGGCCCTTGAGAGGACTTATCTATGGACTTTGTGCTTGGTCTCCCGAGAACACAACGCGGCATGGATTCGGTGTTCGTGGTAATAGATTGTTTTTCCAAGATGGCGCACTTTATTCCATGCAAGAAGACTCTTGATGCAACACACGTGGCGAATCTATTCTTCAGAGAAATTGTGCGGCTACACGGGGTTCCCAAGACTATTACTTCTGACCGTGACACGAAGTTCATAAGCCACTTTTGGCGGACTTTGTGGGCTCGATTCAATACACGCCTTCAGTTCAGCAGCGTGTTCCACCCACAGACTGACGGTCAAACTGAGGTTGTGAATCGCACGTTAGGGAACCTCCTTTGATGTATTTCAGGGGAAAAACCGAAGCAGTGGGATTTGGCCTTGTCTCAAGCAGAGTTTGCATTCAACAACATGGTGAACCGCTCGACAGGGAAATCCCCGTTCCAGGTTATTTACGGACGAGTACCTCGCCACACACTAGACTTGGTCCCTCCGCCCAAGCTCCCATGCATGAGCATTGCAGTACAGTAACATATGGCGTACAAAATCATGGGAATTCATGCGGAGGTACGAACAAGCTACATGCCTTGAACGAAAAGTACAAGGAGCAAGCTGACAAGCACGGCGACAAAAAGTGTTCGAGGTGGGCGACCAAGTAATGGTCCATCTGCACAGCAAAGAAAGGTTTCCGACCGGAACGTGCAATAAGTTGAAGAATAAAAAGATCGGACCAGTACAATCATCCGAAAGATCAATGACAACGCTTATGTTGTTGATCTTCCGTGATGATATGGCGATCTCACGAACTTTCAATGTCGCGGACTCGACCGAGTATCATGAGTCGGCAAGATGATGATAACTCGAGGACGAGTTCTTTTGAAGTGGAGGAGACTGATGTAGAGCGGGTTGCGGACAATTACATGGCAAAGATGGATCAGAAAAGGCCCGGTCGGCGAAAGAAGTGATTTGGACCATCAGACCTTAAATCAGGCGTATCTCACAATTCGGGATGAGTTAGCCGACGAAAAATATATGATTTTGGGGTAGAACGAGCTACTTTAGCCAACCAACCCAGCTATGCTGGGTTGCAATGCTCGGAATTGCGAGAAACCCCTGATTTGACAGTCGTTTCCCTGTTTCAATTTCGTTTTTACTATAAATAGTAAGTTTTAGTTTGCTTATAACTCTTCATCCGTCGGGCTTTAGGAGTTGCGCCCAACGTGAAAAGAGCTTAGAATAATTAGGAGAACGGGTTGAGGCTAAATAGGACACTTACTATTTTTGGCCGAAAACCTTGCGCACTAGTAGACATCATGACCGTCTATAAATAGTAAGTTTACTATTTATAGTAAGTCGCGAATTCTAGGAGTCCTAGTTGTAGTTTGATTCTGATTTCTTTCCCATTGCTTAGTACCCTTATTTAAAGGGTTGTGAACTCATTTTTATTCATTCATTAATCTATTTCGAATTTATTAGAATTTATTTCTATTTTCTGCTCTCTTTTCTTGTGGATTCGAGAAAGTCTCTGTGAGGAGTCCAGAGAAGTTCCGTGGATTCGAAATAGTTATCCTTTTGAGGAAGACGGTGCTCAACCTCACGTCCCGCTCAAGTACTAACACAAATACCATAAGATATGCAAAAGGGATATCATGTGTTCAGGATGGAGATGAAATTGAATGATAGAATGACAGATCAAAGGAGGATAAACTTTAGTACCAGAGATGATGGAATGCAAAATCTGAACCATGAAAGAGGTGAGTTCGGTTTTGTTACCAGAACGCGGATACATATTTGAAATAAATATTCTGTGAAGAACCCTATATCTGGGTAACAGGTACTTGGAAGCAAGCGAATTCCCATTTTGAGTCCATTGCGCATCTATATTACACAATGCTCTACTAAGCACACGTTTTTTTGATCCGACGGTTTGTCAACTAGAGTGTGAATAGAAATACCCTCGTAATTAACAGGTATGTCCATCAAAGCAAAAATCAAGTGATGGTCTATTTCCAATGGACCTTCTCTAGTTGCTATTGTAAACGTTAAATTCTCAATCAAAAATTCAGAAATATATGCAAACATAGCCTATGCAATAGACCGGTATGCCGGCCCACCCCAATATAGAATGTTAGCCCATCATACAGATTGGAGAAGTGGAAGGAGCTCAAATAGAGCAATATGATCAATATAGATAGGTC
Source organism: Magnolia changhungtana (assembly GCA_030180095.1). Taxonomy (NCBI): domain Eukaryota; kingdom Viridiplantae; phylum Streptophyta; class Magnoliopsida; order Magnoliales; family Magnoliaceae; genus Magnolia; species Magnolia changhungtana. The sequence goes on along the minus strand of JASAUF010000674.1, from coordinate 1,866,371 downwards.
GCTCAATAATAACATTGTGCAATCGAAAATCTCGCACATAAGAGGGATCATCTTCGGGTGGCTGAAGGTGGTGCCTTGTGAAAAGTGTCGATCTAGATGAGGAAGCACCATAGAAAGTTTTCTTTTTACCTCTAGCATCCATTTACAACTAAGAAATGAAGGATCAAGAGGTTGTAAAATATGTAGAGTGGATTTCTTCAAAATCAGATTTTGGAGAAGAAAACCCCAAAAACTTCAAGGAAACATGAAATAAATCACTCCAAGTAAGAAAATGAAGTAATATATACTTGAATCTACAAGAAAAATGAAAATAATAAACTAACTTTGAAGAATCAAGAAGTTGGGTACAACCGGTCGAGCTTAGACTCGTTGGAGAGGAAAAACAAATAAGGAAGAAAAGAATTTTTTCCCCAAATTAAAGCACCAGCGCGCTACACGACTGGTCGAGTACGTCCTCGACTGGTCGTGCACAGTTAAAAATATGCATTTTTCACATAATTTTGAAATTTAAACAAATAAATTAACAAATATATACATTATGATACATACAAGCATGAATAATCAATACAAATTGTACATACCAAGATCAAATTTCAATTTATTAAACCTGCTTTTGTCGAGCGGTTTAGTGAAAATGTCAGCAAGTTGAGTCTTGGTTGGAATGTATTCCAATGAAATTGTCTTTTCTTCCACTAATTCACGAATGTAGTGATACCTAATGTAAATGTGCTTGGTTCGTGAATACTGGATTGGATTTTTAGATATGTTTATTGCACTGGAATTATCACAATATAAAACCATTGAATCTTGTGCAATTCCGTAATCGCTTAACATTCTATTCATCCATACAAGCTGAGTACATGCATTTCTAGCAGCGATGTATTCAGCCTCAACAGTTGAGAGCGATACGGAACTTTGTTTCTTTCTGAACTATGAAACTAAATAGTTTCCAATATAGAAACAACCACCACTACTTAATTTCCTATTATTGATACTATCAGCCCAATCAACATTTGTGAAATCAGCCAATTGAAAACTAGTATTATTTGGATACCAAAGACCCAAATTTGTTGTACTTGCGACATATCGCATAATCCGCTTAACAACAGTTAAATGTGACTCTTTAGGGTCAGTTTGATATCTAGCGCAAATTCCAATGCTAAAAACAATATCAGGTCTACTTGTAGATAAATAAAGTAAACTACTAATCATACTACGATATAATTTAGGATCCACACTTTTACCTGTAGAGTCCTTTGAGAGTCTTAATGTTGTACTCATAGGAGTATAAAAAATTTTCCCATTCTTAAATCCGAACTTTTTCACTAAGTTCAGAGCATATTTGGTTTGAGAGATAAAGATACCATCAGGTTGCTGTTTAACTTGCAACCTTAAGAAATAATTCAATTCCCTAACCATGCTCATTTCGAATTTAGATTTCATAAGGTTTGCAAACTCAACAGTCATGTTAGTATAGGTAGATCCATAAATAATATCATCAACATAGATCTGCACTATTAAGATATGATCGTTATGTTTCTTAGCAAAAAGAGTCTTATCAACACTTCCCATTAGAAAAGTATGACTTATGTAACGACCTGAAATTTTCCGTACATTGGGTCGAGTACCACCTCGACCAGAAATCACGTAGGATTAAATCCTTTAGAAATTTAACAAAGTTAACTAAGTACTAAACACAATTAGCCATGAAATCCGTTAGGATCGCTTTAAATACGATCTGCAAAACCCAAAACTTGCAGAACAAGTGACGCTAGGTTACCCTAAAGTTTAGGATCAAACTCATTTCCCGTCTGCTCTCGGGAATGAAACGAAACTTCGTATTAGGTCTAGATCGCACATCGGGAGTCCGATTAACCCGAAGCTAAGGAACTAGGACCGCCCACCGGACTTAACAATCATCTCAAAAATCGCCTTTATCCGATGTTCCACGGTCATTCGTTTCGAATCGGAGCGAGGTAGTGTGAAAACACTATTCATATGCCAAAATAAATATCCGGAATAGTGATCCGCATCATTTGTTGACGCGTCAAGTATTAAGCAACTGGCCGTCGAATCGGACCAAATTACACCCTGGATTAAGAAAATTTCAGAACATTTACATGTACTTGGAATTTCGATCGTGGCCCACCGACCGTCGAATCGAAAGTGGTCCGCCACGTGCGATCCGGGTATCCGATTGAGTCAAAAACGTAATCCCACGTAGATCCATCGATGGTGAGTTTAAGTCGACGTTTGGTTCAAAGAGGGCCACCGAACTTCCTTTTGAAATTTGGAAAAGCGGCGAATATCTTATATAAGCGGAATCCCATAAACTTAAGTCTAAATTCGTAATGTTTGTGGCTATAAAAGGAGCTTAGAACAGCCCCTCTCACAGCCATACGAATTTTGGAGGAAACCCTAGAGGAAGAGAGAGAAAAGAGAGAGAAAGGCTTGGAGATTGTTGCCGATTTCCCTCCTCCTGCTTTGGCTTGTTGCACGGCCTACACCGCCTTATTCTAGACATTTTCCCGGCGTATTCCACCTCATTTGAAGGTAAGAAACCCTAACCCTAGGTCTGATTTGAGGTGGGATCGATGTAGGATGTGTACCGACTAACCGATTCCGCTTTTTAGGCTAGAAATCGCCCGTAGACGGAAGTTCCATTACCCTTGCTGATTCGTTCCGTTTCCAAAGGCAAAGGTGAGGACTTTAAGCTTATAAGTTATGGTTTTCAATGCTTTCAATGTCAGATAATGGTAGATTCATGATCTGCTTGCAATTGCACATGTACAAAGTACTTTCCGTTTCTTGTTTTGATTAACGGTGTGAAATATGGAATTTCACATATTCTAGGTATACGTAGAAATACCGTATACGTATTTTTTTTGGATAAATGCTTGACATGTTTATTTAATGTATAAATATATAACATATGAATAAAATACTAGTTTGGCGAAAGGAATCGCCAAAATATATGTTTACTTGTAAATGCGCCGTATGTCGAAATTACGTATTGTAGAAATACCGTATACGTATTTCTTTTGGCATAATATTTGACATATGTATTTAATGTATGATTATACAATACATGATTAAAATACTAGCTTGGCGAAAGGAATCGCCGAAATCTATGTTCCTTTGTAAACACTATGTATGTCGAAATTGGGTACACGTGGAAGTACCCTATACGTATAAAATTTGCTGATGTGATTGCCATGTTTAATTGCTGTATGAATATGATGTATATGTATAAAATACTAGTTTGGTAAAGGGACAACCCTAGTACACACTTCCCTAGCATACGTCATGTATGTTGAAATATTGCATTCCAAGTGTTGGTGAATTCACTTGTGAGTGTAAGTGCTTAAGTGTTAGAATCTTAGGTAGGTGCTGAGATGGGATTCCCGGCTCCTTAGAGTCACATATGACACTCTCCATGTGGTTGTTCACTCTAACCACTCGCCTACGAAACTTAAGTGTTTGTATCCCTATTTACATAATGCTTTATAACATGCTTTTGAACATGCTTGTGACTTGTTTATTAACATGCTTCATGTTATGCTTTATAATATGCTTGCTAGTGTTCTTGAATCACCATGTTATCATGCCGTATTTCACATGCTATGGTTAGGATTTGACTGAGCTTGGGACTATCTTCATAGTCCAGGCATCCGGTATCAGACTTGAAGATGTGGTTGGGATTCGTTCCGCCACGCATGATGTGTTGGTGAACCCGTGTCGTACTTCGGTTGGCGATAGTGGTTGGCCACACGAGGTGCTTCTGCGCCTCATATCGCCCAACTTGTTGTGTGCTCGAGCTAGCCGAACACATCAAGTAAACCGTGTGTCTTATGTATGTTCACCATGTTTGGTCGCTAATGCTTGAACCTAGGGTACCAAACTTACCAGTAATAATCCCGTTAACCATGGTACCTCGATCCGCTAAGATTCATGAGCTGGGCATGGTGGTATGGGACACCGTGGTCGAGCTGTCGGCCTACGCTGGGGCTACGTGCCTCCCCGTAGTGACCAGTGAGCAACTCAACTCGTGAGCTGATTATGGTGGTATGGGACACTATATTCGCGCTGTCGCCTACATTGATAAGGTGATGGGGAGGGTGCAACCTTTGTGCGTAATGACCACGATGACAAATTTGTAGTGACCGCGAGCATACTCGGGGTTGCGCGTGCCTTAGGGTTCGCCGCGATATATAGAGTATGAACTAGGCCTGTTTCGTATAGTTGTATCGTGATGAATCGTTTAAGGGGTGATGGGGGAGTGGTGCAACCTTTGTGCGTAATGTACCACGGCGACCTCTCCTCCGCAGTGACCTAGAAAACACACCATCGTCTCGATATTAACTAGGATCCGACGACCCTAGATTGGATCATGTTTGGAAATGATACAAGGGAGGTACCTTAGTTTCCCAATCCTAACCGTTTGGAACGAACTAATTAAAAACTCGGTAATCATACTCATCATGCATCGCATGTGCCTGGAAGATGTGGAGCACTTGTGGGATGTAAGCATGCGCGAACGTGAGATGGTGTCGCTTGAGGGAGTATGTCGGAGAGGGCATCCATCATACCTGCATTCATACTTGCATTAATCAGAGTAACTAGGAGTGTTTGATTTACTGCTTTATCATTACTGCTTGACTGTATTGATTACATGATAACTTATGTCTTATCGTTCCACTGAGTTAGCTACTCACTCCCACGTTACGGGACGGTGTTGCGCACACCAACCGGACTCTGTCTCAGGTTTAGGCGATCCGACTATTCTGGAGGCAGAGCCCGATTATGACGAGGACCAGGAGGAGTTCTCATATATGCAGTTCGCTGGCGGCTTCGACTAGGTTGCCGGGACTGATGGGATGTACAGGGATTGTACCTAGTTTATTTTGACACTTTGTTTATATAAACAGACATGTATATTGTGACTCAGAAGGATTCATACTCTGGATAATGAATCGTTTATTTTGTTTCTCTACATACATACATATACAGTTCAGTCTTCCGCTTGCTTTTATACAACTGATCTGGAGTATGAATTACTGCTTTGGTATAATCTCATTCATGTTTATCTTTCTAACACGACAACATTCAAACATCATTAAACATGTTGCATAAGTGATGCGTTGGAACTCGGGAGTTGAGTTACACTCGACCCCCGATTTTCAGGGCGTTACAACTTAGTAGAAACTTAGTCAATTTTTCGTACCATGCCCTGGGAGCTTGTTTCAAACTGTAGAGAGCCTTTTTTAAGAGGGTCTTCAAAACCCGTTAGTTGTTCAACATACACTTCTTCATGTAAATCGCCATTTAAAAAAACACTCTTTACATCCATTTGATAAATTTTGAACTTTCTAAAATAAGCAATGGATATAAATAGTCTAATTGATTCAAGACGAGCTACTAGGGCAAAGGTTTCATCATAATCGATGCATTTAATTTGAGTGTACTCTTGTACAACCAGTCTAGCCTTCTTTCGAATTATATTACCAAGTTCATCAGACTTATTTTTAAAAATCCACTTTGTTCCAATAATATGTTATCATTAAGTCTAGGAATTAAGTACCAAACATCATTTCTAACAAATTGATTAAGCTCTTCTTGCATCGCTACTATCCAGTTTTCGTCAGTAATAGCTTCTTTTACGTTAACCGGTTCGATTTGAGATGTAAAGCACACGTAATTACATATATCTTCTAGTTGTCCACGAGTGCACACACCAGTGAGAGGGTTTCCAAGAATTTGAGTGTTTGGATGATCTTTAACAGTTCTCAGTTCGGAGTTATCTGGTTTGTCCATTAAAAGAACTTCATCATTATCTGAACTTGAGGCAGGTGTATTCAAGTGATCGTTAATGACCACATTGATAGATTCTTGAATTGCACCGGTCCTCTTATTCAGTACTCGATAGGCTCGACTGTTTAAGGCATATCTTAAAAAGATCCCTTCATTACTTTTAGTGTCAAACTTACCCAGATTTTCACCGTCATGTAAAATATAGCACTTGCTTCCAAAAATTTGAAAGTATTTGATAGTAAACTTCTTATCAAACCACATATCATAAGCCGTTTTATTATTTGACTTACTAGTGTAAACGTGGTTAATTATATAGTAGGCAATATTTACTGCTTCAGCCCAAAGATTTTTAGAGAGCTTCATACTATTCAACATTACATTCGTCATTTCTTGAAGAACTCTATTTTTTCTTTCAATAATTTCATATTGTTGTTGTGTTTTGGGCGCAAAGAATTCATGTGATATTCCTTGATCGCAACAAAATCTCTCAAAACTGCTATTTTCAAATTCTGATTCATGATCACTACGGATCTTACAGACTTGAGAACCTTTTTCAGTTTGGATCCGTTTGAGAACTTTTTTTTACTTCATCAAGGGTTTTTGATTTATCCCTTAAGAAGGCTACCCAAGTGAATTTGGTAAAATCATCCATGATTACTAGTATGTATTTTTTACCACCTCAACTCTCCTTCCTGGTTGGTCCTATAAGATCCATGTGGAGTAGTTTGAGAGGTCATGATGTGACATTGAAGTTCACCTTTTTGTTAGCACTCCTAGTTTGCTTATTAATCTGGCAGGCGCCACATATTTTGTCTACTTTCTGTAATTTAGGTAGACCTATTATCAGTTCTCTTTTGCTCAATTTATACAAATTACGGTAGTGTACATGTCCAAGACGTTTATACCATAACTCGGTCTCATCGGTATGGACCATGTAACACGATAGATTAGACGAGCTAGAATCACTCACAATGTAGAAATTTTCAGAAGTTCTGCGACCAGTTAATATTACAGAACCATTTTTATTTAAAATTTCACACCCTAGGTTAGAAAATTACGCTATGGTTTTTATCGCATATTTGAGAAATGCTTAACAAGTTATGTTTTAAACCTTCTACATATAAAATATTCTCAAATAAAGGGAGGTTATGTAAGACTCTATCCTATCCTGTACTGTTCCATAGGCTTCTTTGGTCCTCCCGGTCGAATTCTGGCGACCCGCGATCTTTTATCAGTAGTTGCGTGCGATTCCGAGTCGTATCCCGTATTCCAGAGTCGGCTCGACCTGAGACTTGTACCAACACGACCGCGCCGTCGCCATGGTTCCGACGCCGCGTCTCGCACGCCGAGGCGATACCCAGCCCAGGAGAGTGGGCCCACGTTCAGTTCTAGGAAACGCCGTGCATTTGTAAACCCAAGAGAGAACATGTCAAATCAATCCCATTAATTCCATCAATCAGTACATCATGTCAAGTACAACCATCCCTCTCCTAAAGTTAATTCTCTCTTACAAACCCATCCCTTACATGTCAAGTACACATCACCCATCACTCACACCCATCTCTCTCTCTCTCTCTCTCTCTCTCTCTCACTTCCCCATTTCCAAGCAAGCCAACATCCAAACATTTTCCATAAGAGAGGAGATGCTATGTGTGGCCCACCTTCCTACCATCTAATCCCACCCTCCAAGCCTCATCTCAACCGTTGGATCACACTCTTTGGAGCTATAGAAGGCGTTGATGGAAGAAGGAAGAAGAGATCTTAAGGTGGGTGCTCCTTTCTCCCCCCCCTCTCTCTTTCCTTATTTCTTTGTGATGGTGTGGCCGTGTGGCCCACCCGGATAGACCCCCACCATGAAGTATGTAACCTATCCACACCATCCATCTTCATGGGACCCACTTGATGGATGTGTTGGACCTACACTGTCCAGCCCATTAGTGGGCCTGGATGGGACGAAAGCACGCATACCAGGTTGATTCAACCAAGTGGGCCACGTGCATGCGGACCGACCTTGATGGAATGTATAATCACGCCGCCCGTCAGGTGTCTCTGGACACCGGACGTGCTCCAGTGAAAGTGAAATGGGAATAGACCGTGGGTGTCCGAATAGCAGCAGAAAGAAAAAAATAATAATAATAATAAATTATTTATTTAAGGTTTTTGGGTGGGCCTCTCATGTAGGTCTCACGTTGATGTATGTATTTAATCCAAACCGTCCATCCTAATCCTCAGCTTATTTTAGGCGTTGAACCGAAAAATGAACCCAATCCAATTTTCTGGTAGGCCATAGTATAGAAAACAGCATTCTTACTGTCAAAATCCTCCCTCATGTTTGTATACACCGAAATATATCAAATATTGGGCAGGTTTGACTTGTCTTTAGCCGTGGGAGCCATTTAATGGAGTGGATTCACCTGATGTGCGCCCTACTTAGGAAAAACCATAGAAAAACACCTTTAAAGATTTTTTATTTTTTTATTTTTTGCAAAAGCTAAGGCAGCAGCGCATGCTGCTGACGTCCTCAGCAACGTCCTTCGCGCTGAGGACGGGCCAGGGATGTGGGTCCCACTTGTAGGCCCCACCGTGATATGTGTTGGGTATCAACACCATGCATTTGATGGAGCCCTTACGGTAGCGGGCCACCCCTAAAATCAGCCATATTGGGAACTCAGGTGGTCCACGCCATAGGAAACCGTTGGATTGAACGTCTGCCATTGAAAAGCCTTTTAGACATCTAGATGTTTTGGGCCATTACGAAATTTATTTTTTTCCTCTTTATCCAGGGCCGTGTGACCCTATCAACAGAATGGACGATAAATAAACATTATGGTGGGCTCCACGTGGGACCCACTGATGTATGCATGTGTACCACACCATCATCCATTTGGTGGAAACCACCGTGATGTAACTACTTTCTTGGTACCGTCCAGACAGAGGGGCCCCTTGTGTTTTATCCCTGCCGTCCAACGTGGCCCACCATAATATGTGCTATACCCTAACTGTCCCTTTGGATGTGGCCCACAGGATATATGTGTTTCACCTATTCAGTGAACAACATAAGAGTTATAGAGATCATTCGCGTAAGACCCCTGACTCGAACTACTTAAGAATCTAAAAAACCGTGATTGGTCTAACTACTCAAGAACTTAAACTGTGTGTGATACCTTTAGAGCTAACTAAAATTGAAAAATTAGCTCCGCTCATCGAAATGAATACCGCATAGGTGATACCACTAACAATGAAATATGTTTTTATCCTATGATATGGTGAAATTGCATGTCTTATCAAAATATGATTATGAGTACTGATGAAATAAATGTGATACGAGCATGTACTTAGTCATTTCCCATATTTATGAAATCTTTGAAAAAACATGTTCATCATCATATAATAAAAAAGTAAAAGTATATCTTGAGACAAAATATCAAAATTCATTAATAGTATGTTGAATTTTACAAACAAGTATGAGATTACATATGGACAAAACTTCATAAGTCTTCTGACATGCCCAGTGCTGCTACATATCTTCGCAAATCTTCTTTCAACTAAACTTGTGCCGCAACATTTTTCAATTCAGCTTTAAGGATGATCTTGGCTTGATCAGGCACATCAGATAATTCTTTCTCTAAAGAAGCAACAACTTCTTCATCCTTAACCATCTTGGACTTTTCAAGATTAGTGAGGCGAATATTGACTTCTGTCTCTTCCCTGACATTGCTTACATTCAACTCTTCTCCCCGTTCTCGGACTTCAAGCTAGGCATTCTGTTCTTTTAAAAGAGCAATTTGATTTTTGATGATTATCCTATTTTGATCAGAAGTTTTTAGTCTATCTTGAAGAGATTGATATGCAACGTTGTAGCCTGATATAATAGTGGCATTCCGATAAACTCTCTTTGAAAGACATTAGTTCTTTCTGGCTTTCCAAATTTTTTGGAGCAACAACCATGGTTCGTGTCAATTCCAGATCATTTAAAGAACTAATGAAATGAGAAAAAGAGTTATGCAAAGGATGGATATTCACATGCGCCATCCTCATTGAGTGATTAAGAACAACCAAGGCGCTATCTAAATAAGGCCACTGTTCAGGGTCTTTGAAAGCAGTTATAGTTGCAAAAATAACATTTTTGAGCAGCAAAAGCATGTTGGGGACACTTTATTTAAAGAAATCCCATTCGATATTGTAGCTATTGATTTGGAGCCTGCTGATCCACTTGAAGAAGGGACAACTGCGATCAAAAGAGAAAAGGAAAATAATATAACTTCGGTAAACAATACGAAGAATGAAGTTAAATAAATTTGAAAGGAGATATGTACTCTCTACGGGTAGCAAGTCGAGGAGCAACTGGTAGTGAAGATATTCTTATTTTCAACGATGTGGGAATATTCGTAAATGACAGTTCTCTGGCCCCAGTACTCGAGTCTAAGGTCGTTGGTGTCAGTACGTCAATAGGCTTTGTGGAAAATTCAAGACTCTATGCAACTAGTTGGAGAGGAGCAGGATGTACCGATGTAACTCTTTCAACATGAGCTATCTCAACAACTGGCATAATATATGAAATGTCTTGGTCCAGTTTTATGCTTCGAGGTGAAAATAATGCCTCTACTATCGCCTGTACTTCAGGTGCAAAAATTTCAGCTTCCCTTGAAGTAGAAGCTTCCGCGATGACAGGAAGAACTGTGGGGCCTTATTTGGCCAAATCAGTGATTTCTGCAAGCGAAGGTGTTCACAACCCCAAGTGTAGGGTTGCAATGTAGTAATAATGTCGGTGAGACCGAGGTCGAATCCACAGGGACTGAACTTGTGTGCTTTCTGAATTTAACTAGAACTAGAACTAGATGAAGAACTAAAACTAAATCTGAATAATTAAAGAGATTAATTATGAATAAGGTTAAATAATCAATTTAAAGGTGGTAACTAGGGTGCTAAGGACCCACTTGTAGCAATCAGGATGCTACCTTGCTTGATTTAGGAAATCGAACTAGAATTGGAGTCCTATCCTATCTAATTGGAAAAGAGAGATAATTAAATCTTTGAACTTCTCATGAACCTAGTCTCAATGGATGAGAGTTGTGAGGATTGAAAGTGATTCCATCATCCAACCATGCCCATGGAACGATGGCAAACAATAGGATATACCAACCCTACAACCAATCATAAGAGAATTATGAAGATTAAAAAGGATTCCATCACCCTACTATGCCCAAGGGACGATGGTGAACAATAGGACATACTAATTTCACAATTTCAATTCGAGAAAAGAAGATATTCAAAGTAATTGCAGATCTATTGTAATTTGTCACAACAAACCATTAAAAAACTAAAAATATTCCTTAATAAAGAACTAGAATCCATGAGGTTCAATAAAAGCATGAATCAAAGCAAAGTAAACATTCTAATCACACTATAAGCTTCACCTCTTAGCTCTAGCTAAGAGGTTTAGCCAACCATAGACATGATTGAACAAAGAACTCTTAAACAAAACATAAAACTAACTAAGGAAGAAGAAGAAAACTCTTGGATGGTGGCTTTAGCCTTTTGCTCCACTCCTTGAACCATAAAAGATGCCTAGGAACGTCTTAGGGACTCCTATTTGTAGTTGTGAATCCCCCTTTTACACACCGACTTGAAATTTTTGCAAACCGCCTTAAATTACGCAATACACATCGGCTCGATTTCGGTAGCACCTAAATCATATTTGAAATTTTATCGTATCTGAAATTGTATGTGCAGAGTACTTAGGTGGCACTGAAATTGGCTTAGGTAGCACCGAAGTTGGCTTCGATGGCACCAAATTAAGCTTAGGTAGCACTGAATTAAATTGTTTTCTTGCTGGATTGTTTCGTGCAGTTTTGGTGGCACTGAAGTTGGCTTAGGTGGCACCTAATTGTCCTATTTTTTTACTGTTTAACTTGTGCTTTTGCCAATCTTTTCTCCATCCTTTGTACTTGATTTCCTTTGATCTTTGGCATGAGAATTATCCATTCTTAGTCTCCTAATATCCATCATTTGCCTTGGTGATTCTTGAGTACTAAATCCATGCTTTTAGCATTCTTTTCAATCCAAGCTTTCAGATTCACCTTGCAACACAAAAATGAATAAAATATAACATTAAGCAGTATCATGTTCATAAAACTAAGGTATAAATGGGGGAAAATATGCAATATTTGAGTCTCAACAGAAGGAGAATACAAAGCGTCGTAAGATACGAAGATATTTACGTCGGAGATTGACAAAGGTCTCCATAGTCATGTTGCTCCTCCTCAACAGCAGTAGTTACTCGAACCACTGGAGAAGAAGCCTGTTGAATTTCATGTCGGATCTCTATGACTAGAACAACTTCAATTTCACCTTCTTCGCAGATCTCTACCTCTGTGTCTTACTCTTGATTAATGTCTAACAAAACATCACCTTTAACAGTTAGACTTACTGTAGAAGATGTGGCACTGGTTTCAGTCTTTGCTAAATAGCTTGATGACGCTTTCGAAAATTGATTCATTATTCACAGATGAAAACTTTGTCTTAATAGGAAAAAGGCGAACATCCCGAAGAGGAGGAGAAACTTGCTAGGCTAAGGCCTACGGAGATAGGGATCTAGTTTGCAAATGGGTCCTTAGAGAATGGTGAGTCAATTATGTGGTAGGAGAGATGGTAGCCATGTTTTGATCCTCCATCATCTGAGTTGGGGAGTATAGAGAAGCAGTAGGGACCTCGGACTAGCTGGTAGGAGCAGTTCGCCTTTCTGATCGCTTTATGAGATCTAAAGGAGATCCAAAGGCTATCCATCCTTTCAACGTGTTAACTGGCTTTATTTCACGGATGGGTTCCTCCATAGGAATTTTTTGGCAAACTTGGCCAGGAGTTGTTACATGATCTCTCTCCACGAAGTAATCGATCCCTTGTTCTGGTCTATAGTTCCTCAATCTAGGAGGGGGAATCCAAACAGGTTGATCAAGTAGATAACAATTGCACACCAAATAGTATTGATGAGTCCACCAACGCCTCCAAGTATAGGAGGCCTGTACCTGATGATTGATGCCTGATAGAATGAAGCAAGAATTGAAGTTCCTTGCCAAGAGCTACTTCCATATCAGTGCCCAATTGTATGGACCTACTCCGTAACTTAGCATTACTCGAGTGACTTATTCCCCTGCCTACGGTACAGTTTGATTGTAACCGAATTATCTCGCAAACCTACTAGGGTAGTAGGGTTCTCGCTAGAATTCACTTCCCTTCCACAGAGGAAGATTATAGGATTTGATGCAAACAAAAAAGTCCTTTCAACTTGCTCTAAATCGTTCTTATCTATCACTTCTCTGTCCTCTGCCTGATGAGATAATGGAAATGGGAAGAAGTTGATAGATTCCATACTTTTAATCTTATCAACGATCCAATTATATGTTTTCTTCGTCATCTTATGTTTCTAATAGTGGCACAGGGGAGGACGTTCGAGGTTGATATAAGCCTTTTTAGTATCACTATACGTCCATGGAAAATGTATGCCTAACTAACCTGAGAAGTAATGTTAGGGAGTGTAGGAAGAGGAAGCCCCTATTGCTAGACTTCTACAGTGTGTCATGACATCTCTAAATGCTCTAGAGAGAGATAGAGAGAAAGAGAGAGAGAGAGAGAGAGAGAGAGAGAGAGAGAGAGAGAGAGAGAGAACATGGGGAGCCAATGAGTATATTTTTCCTTTGGCCATTTCCCCAGCAGCAAGTTCAATCTTGGGGCTATAATTGGCCGGACCTCTTACCTTCTGGCGAGCAGACTCTAAGTCAGGAGAATGACTGCTAGAGAATTTGAAAGAAAAGAGAATATTTAAGAAGATATAAAGATGCAAAGATAAATACACATGTAAAAAGAAGAAAAGAGGAATCAAAAAATATACCGCAAGTATCTCGTAAAGTGTGCAAGCCATTGAAATAGAGAAACTTTGTGTATGTTAGGAAATCTAGACATTTCCCAGAAGAGTTCGATAGTAGAGATAGAAACCGAGGGAGTTCTTTCAGGATTGAAGTATGCAAACTTCATATTTGTAGGAACAAATTCATCAAGGAAAGTTCCTATGATGGGGAGGCTTACCATATGATGAAGAACCCAGAGTGTGATGCTCACTTCACCAATTGGCAAGTGGAAGGAATTTGTTGTAGAAGACCAGTACTTCAAGAATCCTTTATATATCATAGTATCCTTATGAAAGAAATGTGAAGTGGCTTCTATAACAGTGAAGAGATTGATCTCGGCAAGGGTGCGCTTGTACTTGTGAAGAATTGCTTTGACCCATGAACTATAATATAGCCGATGGGAAAGAAACCCATGCGTCCTAAATTCATCACTTACCCACAAGGAATCTCTGTCGTAGAAACACTGTTGGATGGTTTCAAAATAATGAGTAGGGTATATAGAGTGGGGATTGTAGCATGAAATGAGGAACCTCATGTATGATATCTGTTATGTTTTCTGCTCAAGTCCTCTTTCTGTAATGAAGCCCTCCAGAATCTTCGGCTCTTTTATAACTCAGTTTGTAACAAAAAGCAGCCAGTTTTGCGTCATGTGATTGGAAGGTTCACTTTGGATCATGGAGAGATGGCGGTGAAGATTCATCGGGATAATGACCATCTCATCCTTATGAGGATTCTTAAACTTGATCACTTCCTCTTGAAATTTTACGCTATCCCATAGTTTTGGTAGCATTTCTTACTATGTTCCTTAATCTTTTCTTGTAGAATCTTAGCTTTACTCTTCTGTCTCTTGCTCTTCCAGAAAGTAGGCGGTGGAGAAGACTCAATGGCCGCTGGATGAGTGCTATCGGTGCGAAAGTTTGCCGTAGATAACTAGGTTTCCCAATCAGATTTGTGGCCTTCCCTTGGGGGTTTCTCAATCTCACCCATCACTATATCTTTGGGGTTGGATTGGTAAGGAGTACAATGCGATCTGAAAAATCGATGATCGAAAAAGTCGGTTCCTTGAAGAGAGAAGACTAGTCTTCGGATGATCGAGCCCTCTTTTGAGAGTGATCGTCTATGGAAGACAGATGGTTAGAAGATTTAGCAGCTTGTTCCTTTGGGGAAGATCATTGTTTTTTGGATCGACCAATTTAAAGACTGGAGAAGTAAATTTGACAGAGTTTGGGTACTTAGAGAATTCTGTAGAAAGGCAGCTCTATTACGCGAGATGTCGTTGCACGGTAGAGTCATTGCGCGTTAAGTCTCGTTATGTGGAAATATGGTTGCGCGCAAAAGGGTGGCTCAGACTCTGAAAGGGAAATGACTTTTGTGGAAAGGGAGAATGGTATTTATAGGCAGATGGACCTAGGTTCGTTGCGCAAACCTGAGTCCGTTGCATGGACCTGATAACGAAAAGATAAAACTAATTGCGCGCAATGAGTATATGAAGTTGATTCTTCGAAGTGCAGGTTGATCCTCCATTTCATCTAATGAAGGAGATCAAATGTAGGATCAAGGGGGCATTTGTTGGAGTACAAAAATTAAGAAAAAGAAGAAAAATGAAAAGAAATGAGAATTGATAGATGTTGGTTGCGCAGTGCGCAACAGAAGGTTGATGAAGTCAAATAAGGTGTTTACGTAATGAGATTAAGAGAAGAAGCATTGCACGAATATGTGGGTTCACACATGTGGGAGCCTATAAATACCCCTCCGATCTCCTTCATTGGCATCATTCAAAGATTTCTGGAGTACGAGAGAAGATTTTAAGCACTTTAGAAGATTAAGGTACTAAGTGTACCCATTGTGCAGCGTGCAATATGATGGCCACATAACCAAAATAAGATGCTAGTTTATTATCCACACAACAGGTCTATTACACGGACAATAAATTTTAGATGATGAATTAACATCTCTGAATGTTATGACAAGGTTGATTTGTACCAAAGGAGCAAAGTTCTTCAAGTTTGTAAGATCAATTGATATAATATAATTTTGGCATAATGACTTCTTCAATCCGAAGATCATATTGTGATCCAAAATGCTGCTGAAATTGATATTTGAAGATACTCGATTCTTATACTTCTGTTACATGTACTTTATTTTAGAATCAATGGATAAATGAGGATATAAACAAATTCAGAATCAATAAAACATATTGTGATGATTGTTCTCTCTGTCTTTTCTTCATTATTATTGAATAAGATAATTCTCCCAAATCAAGTCGAAACATATGGGGTTTGGGATATTGACAATCCTTCTTCCTGTGTCCCATCCTCTAGCAATTCTAACACTTTAACTTGCCATTACCTTTCGACTTGGATCTAGATTATGGCTTCCCTTTCTCTCACTTAGGTGGTTTTCCCCAGGCAAATAATGCATTCATAGAAGTATGTTTGCCTCTACTTTTCCTTCTCAACTACTTTGATTGAAGGGCTGAGATAACGGTATCAAGTTCAGGGTATGCCTACCACAACACAGAGTATCAAATAGATACTCATAAGACTCCAGCAGAGATGTCAACAAAATTAGGGCTTTGTCTTTTTCATCGATCTTCACCTTCATACCTGTCAACTTGCAAATTAGTTTATTGAAGATGTTAATATGCTCAGAGAGATCTGACCCTTCTGCCATCCTCATAATATAAAACTGTCTCTTTAGATATAGATGATTGGATGCTTTACAAGTTCGCCCATAAGCCTATGATAGTTGTTTCATCAATGATATTATACATAACTTCATTAGCTAAACAAAATTGAATTGTGCTAATTGCCCTCTGATCAAGTTCATCCCAATCCTCTTTTTTCATTGATTCTTGACGTTTCACTTTCCTAAGGAGTGCATGCTGCAACTCTTACCGAATTAAAAGGGCTTTCATCTTCAACCTCCATAGTTTAAAATTATTTTTACCTATGAACTTCTCTATCTGAAACTTCACATTCGATCGCCTCGATGCTATATTTCCATATTCAATCTGATAACCCAAGCTACGCTCTGATACCACTTGTTGGATGCTGATACCCCTAAATGGGTGCAGAAACAACCATAGAATCAAACATGCAATAGAGAAAGAAAAAGAACAAGCAATCATATATAACACATATTTTACGTGGAAAACCCTGTCAAAAAAAAAAAAAACACGACACAAGGGAGCGATCAATCTACTATAGTAAGAAGAATATAAGAGATTGAACAACTTATTGTAAAAATCCTAGCTTTCCCCTTCAAACCCTAGAAAATTTATGTTAGCCTCCATAATGTCGTTAGCATTCCCTAATCGCATCTACGGACATACTTATTGAAATTATGGTCTTACCATTACAAGCGAAGCCTAAATATTAGATGTTTACAATTCCAAGTGTAGGGTCGCGACGTAGTAATAACTCGGTGAGAACGAAGTCGAATCCATAGGGACTAAACTTGTACGTATTCAGAAAATAAATAGAACTAGAAGAAGATTTAAATATGAATTCTGGAATAATTGAAAGTGATTGTGAATAAAGTATTAATAATTAAAAGGAACTAGAGTGCTAAGGATCCACTTGTAGCTATCAAGATGCTACCTTGCTTGATTCAGGAAACACAATTGGAATTCTAGACCTATCCTATCCAATTGGAAGATAAAAGAATTGAAGTACAATCTGAACTTTGCATTGAATCAATTCACACATGAAGGAGTATTGTGAAGATTAGAAGGGATTCCATCAACTTACCATGCCCAGGTGATGATGGTGAACTACAAGATTTACCGATCCCACAATCTCAAAATAGAAAAGAAGATATTCAAAGTTAAGGCAGCGTTTATTGTAATTTGAGTCACAACAAACCATAGAAAACTGAAAATATTCCTTAAATTCAAACTAGAAGTCAATGAAGTTCAACATAAATAAGAATCAAAATAAGATAAACATCCCAACACGCTATAAGCTTCACCTCTTAGCCCTAGATAAGAGATTTAGTTTACCGTATACATGATTGAAACCAAAACTCCTAAAGAAAACATAAAAACTAACTAGAAGAAGAAGATTGGGAAAGAAATGATGAAATTGCAGTTTAGACCGCTGTAGTAGAAGTATGGAATAGTCCAAGAGTCCTAGAGGGGGGTGAATAGGACTTTTCGCCAATTATACTGATTTAAAACTTTATTGCTTAATCTTAAAGTGACTTGCAATTAAACTAAGCAAGGCAATGTAACTCTAAAGCCTTCTAAGCTAATAGAGGGTTCAATTACATAAGCTACTCAAGATATACAAATAACGCAACTAGCCTATAACATTGTGAACTTGTGTGTGGAATGTGCTACCTATCAATCTAAGCATTCATCAAATCATGCATAAATAATCAAGCATTCAAACTTATGTGATCATGATTAAATAGATGCGTAAATGACAATTCTAAACACAAGGATGTATAATGG
Organism: Magnolia changhungtana; assembly: GCA_030180095.1. Classification (NCBI taxonomy): domain Eukaryota; kingdom Viridiplantae; phylum Streptophyta; class Magnoliopsida; order Magnoliales; family Magnoliaceae; genus Magnolia; species Magnolia changhungtana. The sequence continues at coordinate 1,848,200 of JASAUF010000674.1, read as the reverse complement.
TTCGACTATGTACCTACTCCACTCCCAACAACCGCACTCTCTCCTAGAGTATGTTAGATTTCACTATCAATGGTTTTAAATCAAGTTCACTATAAACCTTTATAGCCCTACACAAAGGACTCAACAATTTATGCTCTACACACGAACAAAGGTTCTACAATAAGAACCTACATTTAGGCCTCATGACCAAGGTCCCACACAAGGCACCTACGTTTAGGGATACAAGCCAAGGTCCCACATTACGCACCTAATCAAGTTTATGGATAGCAAACTCTTACTCTCAATCCTACACGAGGATAAAGACTAACTTGTGGACTCTTAACAATAACACTTACTTGTCGGAATGAGTCCTCTTTTATAACTTGTCTTCGGTTGCTTGATCTTCGCTCTCTCGTGCTTGAATCAGCTCCCCAATGCTCCCTTGATCACGATGCTATGATTTTCCTGTTGTATCAGCTTCACGATCAAGTACCTTGCATATAATGTTCCTATAAAGGTAACCAAGGTAATGAGAGTGGGTTTTGAAAAGATTGAGCTCTCACTCCTAGGGGGTGGGGGGGTTGAATAGGACTATGCCAATTAAAAAAAATTAAAGAACTAAAAGATTAAATAAATCATAACTAATTAGAGATCTCAACTGTAATAGTATTGAGAAATTGATTCAAACCTTGTTCAAAGGACAACCTTAACAAAAAATAGAGGTTTTAGGTAGGACAACCTGATTTCTTAAACATAGTAAGGATCAAAATCACAAACAAAAACAAGAGAAAAAAGGAAAGAAAACTATCTATTACAAGCATTTACCACATGTACATGAAAAGATTACAACCATTCAACACATATACATCACATACATCATTCACCACAAAACACCAGGAGTTATAGTGCTTCGGTGTGTACACCAACTATTCTCAAACAACCACACCTACTCCACTCCCAATAATCACAACCCACATAATATTGGTGTTCACTAATAATCAATATTTTATCAGGTTCACCTTAAAACCTATACAGTTGTGTTTTCAAATGGGCTATCACAATCAAAACCTCACGCTGAGATTTTCTGGCTATCTCAGTCAAAACCAATATAGAGATTTTTTTGGATATCTCAGGAAACTAAAAATGTATAAAGAATACTTATCTTCTTCTGAAGATGATCTTTGATGTAGCCCGTAGAACCGCTTCGCTTGATGTAGAAATGTTCAATGTCCAATAACACAATCAAAGGTTCTAGGTTCTAAATTGATTTTAAATTAATTCAAACCTTGGGCTACTTGTTTGAATTCCTTAGATCTCACAAGGAAGAGTATGAACTCCCTTTAAAACATAAAATTCATAAAAAAGATCAAGGAATTACAAAAATAAAAAGCTATTAAAGGATTTAAAATTACCGTGCTATAGCTTGAAGATGATGGGGACTTTTCTCTCTCAAAGTGAAGGCTTTTTGCGGCTTTAATGAATGAATTCGAAGTGAGAAAAGACCTTTATTTATAGGCTAAAAATTGGTTGCTTCGACTGGTCTAAGGTCTCCTTCGATTCGTTTAAGACCTAACAAAATTTTAAATTTTCGGCACGATCGGATAAAACCGTCCTTCGACTGGTCGAGGGGCTTACTCGAGTGGTTGAGAATTTCCTTCAACTGGTAAAGGGAGTGCAAAGTCAGTTGCTGGAGTTTGAGTTGAGCTCCCTTCGACTGGTTGAGGGTGTGCCCACGACTGGTCCAACATGCTACTCGACTGGTCGAAGAACTACTAGAAAAGTTCGTTTTATGAGTTTAAATCTTGGACTGGTCGAAGTAATTCTTAGACTAGTCGAACCAGAGCTTGAACTAGTCGAACTTTGGCTTGGACTAGTCCAACCAAAGCTTATCTAAGGCTTGGACTAGTCCAACCAAAGCCTATCTAAAGTATAAAAACCCGTATATGTTTAGCACATGAAAGGACCTAAGTTTAGGGTCTTTCTAAGGTCAATTATACCTAAAATTATTAGACAATGAAGTATATACCTTGAGTTTCTACTTGAATCTTCAATAGCGTTTAGTGGATCTTCTACTTGAAGTAAACTTAAAGTTGTAGCTTGATCTTTGTAAGGCCCGTATCCTATTCCATACCGTTCCGTAGACTCTCGCGATCCTCCCTGTTGAATTTCGGTAACCTGCGATCTGTAGACAGCATTTGCGCGCGACCCTAAGTCATATCCCATAGATCTAAGTCGGCTCGACTTAAAACTTATACCCTAGTGACCGTGTCGTCGCTGTAGTTCCAATGCAGTATGTTGCGCATCGATGCGATACCCAAATCAGGAGATGTGCGCTAGCGTTTATCTCGAAGAAACGCCGTGCATTTGTAAATCCCTAAAGAATCTCTACAACCCATCCCATTAATCAATCAAGTCAAGTACACATCCCATTTCTAGCCCATGCTTTCTTTCTCCCCAAGATAAGCTATCACACCCCAAACTCGAAAACTGGGCTGACGAAATTCACGATTGCCGAATCCGGCACTAACAGCCTCCATAGAACCCCATTCTCGGCTCCCAGCACCCATCTACTTGGTTCCGATCCTGGGATGCTATGAGGAGGATTTTCAACATCAGTTTGATTCGTAGTAAGCATAACCAAAGGCATAACCCACAAACAACAACTAAAAACTCCATCACATTTCCACTGTGATAAAAAAATTTATAAGTACAGTGCACATAAAGGGAAATACAATGATGATAGACAAAAGCTCCAAAATAATTTGCTATGTACTCCTGCCTCAGCGCTGCTGCGATCCAACGTCACTTGCACGTAACGGTAGTGCATAAGCCTACGGAAAGCTTAGAGGGTGGTGAAAGTGTGTGTGTAATGTAGTAATACAATTATTCAGTATCAGAGTAATGCGAAATATGTGATGAATCCATGAATATTATTGGTCGTACCAAGGCCATACGATGTAAGGCATGAATGATGTCGGCCATACCAAGGCCATACGATGCAGGATGCAATCCAAGCACACCAATCCTCATCTAAGTCACATATCAATAAAACTCAACTCTAGGATATCACCCAGGTCTAGTACACTCCAAACAAGATTATCGCGCCATCGCGCGCAACAAGGTGAGTGGAATAGATCTCACTTTCTGCCTGCCAATATCGGGCACTGCTCGTCGATAGCGGACCCATTCCTCGAGCTGGTCAAACTTAGCCTAGCTTTGCCCCCTCCACTCGGGCGGGTAATGTCGTACCCCTTTCCAACTGACTACAACATAGTAGAACGTGCGGCCTCCTGGTATTCGGCACTCGACGCTCATGCATCCACTCGGTCTAGATATTAGATCAACCTCTTGGTACTATAAGGGTTTAGAAACATTCACCCAGAGACATCTACAATACCTCATGTCGAACAAGATTTTCGGTATTCAATCCTACCAACCACGATATGCCTGTGGAGGCTACGACCCTGATATCACTAGGGCGTATAGTGTACATGTCATACAATGCGAGATGTATGAATCACACAATCCAATCATACAGCAAACATGCATGTACCGCATGCTTATGTGGGCAACTCCCCTTACTAGGGAGTCCCATAACAATCTACCCAATGGCATGTGCTATGATCATTAACTCATCTCATCACAGGCATGCAGATGATGCGTATGGGCATGTATCATGATGCTATGTTGTTATATACTCATAATCGGCATCGATAATCGGTGTCAGCCTCAATAAAAGGCACCAATAATCAACATCGATAATCGACATCGATAATCAGCATCGATGAGTGGCGTTGACTTCGATAATCGACACCCATAATTAGCATCGATTATCGGCCTATATACACGGTGGGATCCATATATGAACGGCCGATCAAACCATAATATAAAGATCGGCTCTTGGCCGTGGTTATATCAAATTTGATGGCACGGAGTCGTCCGTCTATGGTGAATGGGGCCCACTTATTTGGGCTAACCCACTAAGAGAATGATGAGAATGGGCTTAACAAGGCCTAAGGGAAGGTTACAATGAGGACATCTAACCATCATTGCCTATCAATGTGGACATCTAACCAACATTGCTCCCAAGGAGTGGCCCACATAAGGGATTCATACACAATGCAACGACCACACATACATTACCTTGGGCCTTCCTCATGGGCCTCGTATACATAGCATTGGGCTTCATACAGGGGCTTCAAAGGTGTCACAATGGACTACGCCCATGGACTTCGAATACATCATAATGGGCCTCGCCCATGAGCCTTGAATACATCATATCGGGTCTCGCCCATGGGCCCTAAATACAACTCAATGGCCGCACCCATGGGCCTCAGATACATCACAATGGGCCTCGTCCCATGGGCCTCCAATCTATCGCAATGGGCCTCATCAAATGGGCCGTAAATGCATCACCATGGGCTTCATACGTGGGCCTTGTATACAATAAGTGGGCCGCATAGCTTGGGCCTCACATGCATCAAATGGGCTACACGACATGGGCCTAACAATACAGATAGATGGACCCCACACATTTGCCAAAAATACATCATGATGGGCCTCATGGATGGGCCACGCTAATGAGCCTCAAGTGGGCTTGGACCACACCAAAAATCATTTTAATAGTTGTAGGTGTAATGTGTGTATCACTGTACACTATCAGTCCATGGGGCATATGGCCCACTAATGATTATCAACACGGTCCAAACATTGTAAATTGGCATCGACCAAACATTTTCCATGTAAATCAGTACCACCTAAATATTATCCATGTAACCCGTCACCATCCGAACATTGTCCAACAGCAGGTCCCACCATTAGGACGGTTGGGACGTACATGTACATTATGTGGGACGCACAGAACTTGCTGACATTATTTCAAACAAGAAACAAATTCATTTGATTTGGGATATTATCTTATTCAAACATAACAGAGAGAGAGAGAGAGTATGGAAGACAATCATCATATTTTATTAATACTGAGTTCATTTACATCCTCAAACATCCCTTGATTCTAAGATAGATTATTTAGAATACAGAAATTGATAAAGTTCAAATGTCCAAGTCAGATATCAAATCTGGCAGCATTTTGTCTTGTGATTTGATGATCTCTTTAGGAGGAATATGACATAGATCTCTTCTACTGATTTTCTTGCTCTTGAAACTTGAATAGAAGAAATCTGGAGATTGGCCATTTCATCAGCATGTCGGCCCTTTAGATTCACATATTGCAGGCGTGGACCCGCGCAATGGATATCGGTTGCACGGACCCGCGGAAACCACGGGAACCTCCTCTCCTACCTTCAGTCTTCCTCCTCGCTCTGCTTCCTCTCCAAAATCTTCAATTCACCCAAATGAAGGAGGGGAGGGGGTATTTATAGGCCCTCGCATGTGTGGAACCTTAAATTCGATGCCATGGGACCCACCTTTCAATGCTTCAGTTCCTTTATCAAAGAATTAGTCTTGGAACCAGTTGTGCAAACCCGTGCAACTGATCTTTGGATTGCACGGACCCACACAATGGATATCGTTTGTGCAGACCCGCGCAAACACCCTCAAAGACACTTCTCTTTTTTCCTTTCATTTTCCTTTCTACTGTCTTACTTTCTAATCTTCTTCTACTTCAATCCTTTCATCATTTTTTATGCCTTAATAGATGTCCCCTTGATCCTTTCTTTGTTTCTTCAAAATCAAAGAAAAAGGATAAAAAATACTCACCCTGGTAGGGTTTGCGTGGGTCCGTGCAACCGAGACCCGCATATCATACTTGACCTTGTACAGTGTAAATACCCCGATTTTCTCTCATTTTGTACTTCCCTTCAATTCGTAGTAAACTTTTATTTTGGCGATTCTCCCCCACGCAACTAACTTTGCTTGCACGAACCCATGCAACAACTCTTTGTTTGCGCAAAGACTTTTGGCCTTTGTGCTGACCCGCACAACTGACTTCGGTTGCGTGAGTCCGCGCAACCAAAACTTGGTGAAAATTTCCAACTTTTTAAACTTTTTCTTCAAGTACAAGTCCCTTTTCTATTATGTCCCATGCTCAAGCTTCCTCTTTTAGAAGAAAGAACCGTACCTCCTCTTCTAGGTTGAAACAACCTCTTCCTTATTCTTGGAAGCACGTGGAGATAAATGAAGACACTTTAGATCTCCATCACCCATTCACCAGCAGTTAAACCATTATTCCTATCAATTTACCGCGTTATTGGTCGATTTTACACAGCGAACCCTTTGACCGACAAAATATCTTTGTCTCAGTGAATGACTGGGTCATGAGAGAATCGAGAATTCTGACAGGATATTTGGGAGAAAAAGGGCTCTGTCAAAGAGCGGGTAGAATTCACAAGATGAGATTTTTGTGTCTGCACAATGATCCTCAGCAACCTTCTCCTTCCTACTATTTCGAAATAGCTCAACAACTCTTCTTTCTTGAGAAATTGTCTTGGAGCATAGGGAGATTCACAGTCACAGGCCTATTTCCTATCCGTGATTTTTACAGTGCCTAGGCTCGTGCTATCGTCTGGAAATATACCGCCACACTGGAACAGATTACACTTTTTGATGCATTCGTAGCCACATCAGAACACTTTCACATGGATGTTACTATCCTCAGATGTTTTTTTAATCATTGGTCTCCCATCACCAATTCATTTCATCTTCCCCTAGGTAAAATGAGCATCACTTTATAGGATCTATTTTGTATAGCAGGCCTTCCGATCATGGGCGATATCTTTGACACATATATACCATCTAATGAAGAGCTCGCTCTGGCATCTGTGGGAGGAGGTATATCCAAAATTTCTGGAAGTACCCTTGAACTTTTCAGTGCACTGGCTATATTCCCTTATCCTGATCGCATCACTTCTCTTGAATGGTTGGCTTACTTTTCTCAAAAATTGTGGTATACCCTTTTCCTCTTAACTTCCATTTTCGTAATGTCATTATCATTTTTTTTGAACAATTCCGTTGAAGTATTGCATCTGTGTCTTGCCAGTTTTGCAGGCCATAACGATTCAAAACTCAAGGACATTCGCTAGCTCCTCCAGTTTTGTGTTTTCTCTATTGTGCCTTTGGAGACGTTATTTCTGGTTCATAAGACCCTGTTCCTGAAGCCTTTCCTGTCTGTGCTCCTTGACATTTCTTCGTAGGTTGGTTAGGAGTATGCTTTCCTTGGACATTTACTGACTCCGGAAGGGCATACTGAAAAGGCCAAGCTATATGTCTTAGAGAGGGGGGGGTGTGAGTAGGACTATGCCAAATTTCAAATATAACAACGGAAAATAAGAAATAGGATAGCCAACCAAACAAAACAAACCATAATACAAGAATGTAAAGCAACCTCAAAATAAAGAGCTTGATACTAATGTTGTTCTAAGGACAGCCTTTGCACCATAAAAACCAAGGGTTTATGGCAGGACAACCTTACTAGAACAAATTGAATATCAAAACTCAAACAGAAAGAAAATAAAGGAAATAGCAAGAAATAAATTCTAAACTGTTACAACATTCCCCACTTTGTTTGAAATGAAAATATTACAACATTCACATCCACATATACATTCCACAAATCTGAATGATTAAAGATATAGAAATTAAAAGAGCATTCAAATCACAAAACATACCAATATATAGTGGTTCTCCTGTGTGTTCACCAACTGTTAAACAATAGCCACACAGCTTGCTACTCCACTCCTAATATCCTCACACAGGGGATATTAGTGTTCACTATCAAACAGGTTTTTACAGGTTCACCTAAAACCATCACAATTGTGTCTTTTTAACTTGGGCTTACACAATCTAAAAACCCACACTTTCTGAGTTTTCTAGCTCTCCTTAGATAACCAACACAATGAGATTTTTCTAGCGAATCTTAAACAAAACCAAAATAATGAATTTACAATAAATGTAAAATACCTGGATTTCTTCTTTTGTAGCAGCCTGGTAGAACCAATCAGAGTAGAAGTTCGAATCAACGTTCAATGTCTAATACTCACTTTAGAAATGGTTCTAGGTTCTAATTGATTTTAAATTAAACAAAATTGGGTGTAGTTCTATTTGATTTTGATTCCAAGAAGAAGGAATACAACAATTCCTCTTGTCAAATAAGATTGGAATATAGGAATAAAATTAAATAAGAAAAGCTAACAAAAAGAATATTAAATATGCACAGCGTAGCTTAAAATGAACACAACTTATCTTAGAGTGGAGGCTTGAATTTTCTCAAATTAATCAATGAAAAACTATAAAATTTGTGTTCAATTTATAGAAGCAAAGATCGCGTCTACGACTGGTCTTAGGAACCCTTCGACTTGTCATAGCACTAACGGCATTTTGAAATTTTAAGCGTGATCTGAAAAATTCGTTCTATGACTAGTCTTAGGATTCTATGACTAGTCTTAGACCACCTACGACTGGTCGAAGGTTGCTTAGGACTAGTCGAAGCTAGTCGAATTTCAACGTTGTAGTTTGAGTCGTAGCTCTACGACAGGTCGAAGAAGCAGTCGACATTGTTCCTATGACTAGTCGAACAGACTCCAGGACTGGTCGAAGCTTAACAAAAAATTCCAAATTTTTGTAACAAACTTACGACTGGTCCAGGCAATTCTAGGACAGGTCGAAGCGGAGCTAGGACTAGTCGAACAAAGTCTAGGACTAGTCTTAGAACAGACCAAACTCACTTATATAAAACATATGGATTATGTATCCAAAATGGCCTACTCTAAAGGTCAACTTAAGGTCAGTCATACCTCAATAGTGAAGTAAGGACATTGAAACTTAGTAGAATGACTTTGAGCATAATGAAGCTTGAGATCTTGATGTAGCTTGAACTTGAAAGCTTCTAGAAATCTTGAGTCTTGAACTAAGTCGAACATTCCCACATTCTTTAGTCTTCTTGACTTGTGAACATAACTTGTCTATCGAAGCTGATCTTGTAAGACTTTTGTCTTAACTTGACATATCATGAGTAGAGCTTTGTTCTTCACATATGCAAGCTTCATAACAAGATACATACAGTGTCTTTGGCCCCACAAATTTGACAATATAGTGAAGCTATCAACTATAGCACTTACACATACTCGAACCTCAATCGACTTCCTCTTCAACATTTTCAACTAAGAGATATGATTAAGGAATCAAGTGGATGGATTTCTAGAAGAATAAAATGTAATGATCCCATTAATTTTCACCACTTTCCATTATTTAGCCATCCTGAAGACGTGGACGCTGCTAATGATGATTCTATTTCATTCGGTGAACATTCCTTCCTTGTTTCTATCAGATCCAGTACTCTTCCATGGAGAGAAGATAGTGTATTTTGGCATGAACCATACTACCCTAATAGATTTTCTTGCCAGTTTATCTTTGATCAAGCCATACCTGAGACTCGTGACATTGTCAAAAGAGCGATGAAAAGTTATGGCATTGGGCAGTATAATTGGGCCTTGATATGGAAGCAGCTCCTGATCGTTCAGACTGAATCGTATTTCATAATTCTTAGCTCTAATTATCCAGTTAGTGCTTCTTACTGCTAGATGCGATGGTGGGTTCACCAATATTTCTTGGTAGACAATTATCTTCCAGTAGATCATGTCATGTGGATTACTTCTCCTTGCCTCAGGGATTATCAGAAGGACCAAGGTATCGGCTACTTTGAAGAAACGAGCCCACCCACCTTTCCAGATCAACTTGGTATGAAGATCTCTTTAGAAAACACCATTCATGAAGTGAAGCTTGCTGATACCCTTGAAGGATGAATAACCTTCGGCACTCCCTTGACGAATACTGCAAAGAATGATGATTCTTTACAGTTCTATCCTCCTCCACCTTTGCAGATATTACAAGATAATCTTCCTTCATCATCAGAAAGGCAAGAAATGTTAGGACATCGTCATCCACCTCAGAAGGGCAAACATATTATCATTGAAGACTTATCTTCTTCAAAAGAATAAATATATTTTAAAACATTCGACTTCAGAATAAGAGATTCCAAACATTGGATATTTTGATCTAATCTTACTATAATTGTGATTTTATTTACTTTTAGAAGAAACACATCCTGCATAAGGAACTTTGCGATTCATGTTATTATATCAAATAATCAACATATTTTGGCATATTTCAAATGATTCATTTCAAGCATATTCATTTGTGCAATCATTTTAATATGATATTGAATGAAGAATTAAAATAAAAGCATTAACCTACTACGACTGTTAGTGCAGGATTTTCTATATGATTTTTTTTTAATTGGCAGTGCTAAATTTCAATTTAGTCAGTTACACACAGTTTAAACTCTTGAGTAGTGGAGCCCACACAGTTTTTAGACTCTTGAGTAGTGGAGTCGGATCTCACGTGATGGTCTCTGTAACCTTAGGAATTCACTGGACTTCTTACAGCCTAGGGAGTTCATAAACCGCAATCCATCAGAGGGGCCCAGTGAAGCTACCGAGTCCATGAACTCGGTTGGAATTATGCACATGGTTGGTCGCGGTAACTCTCTAGAGTTCATAGAGCTCACAAGGCGACCTTTAGGGTACTAAATCTAGGGCTGCCAGTCCGTCAATGAGTAGGTTTAAGCCCTTTCTAATGAGTTAGTACTGAAATCAAGTCAAAGATCTGGGGGGTCTTATGCATGGTTGGCCTATCTATGGACATGGCCAAAGAGCTCACACTACAACTCGCTTTTCCTTCAACTGCAAGGTCGAGCCCATTCACGGGAGGTCATTTTCTTCCATTCCCCGTGACGCTGTCGGAAAGCTATATAGACGGCATCGGTCTTACGCGTGACTGGCCGTTGAGGACTTCTTAGCCTTTTAGGCTTTTATTCACTAGTTCCGTTAGCTGCCCGCATGGGTATGCATATGATGGCCTTCACGGGCTTTTTAGGGCTACTGGCTTCTCATTGCTGCCCAAATAATAAAAATAATAGGTCTTATGTATAGCTAGCTGGCCCTTTTAGGGCTTGGCTCTCTTTAGGGCTTGGCTAAACTGCCTTAAAATTCCTTAAAAGACAATAATAAGTGTGATCATTGTTGCTGCGAGAGTGATAGACATCTCTGATTGAGATTGATACGTAACTACTTCTAATAATATCTTCAAGAGGATCCGTTTGTGTTGTTCATAAAATATCAGCTTGGTGATGGTACCGATTTCGACAGAATTTTACAGAGCTCACTTGATGATGATGATGGTCACTTTCTTTTCATAATACTTGTTGACACATAGTTTTGATATGTGCGCGAATTTCTTCTTTAATCATTCATCTGATGATACATAGACATGTACTTATTTATTCTTGCCCCCTTTTGATATAGAATCATTATGTTTGATAATATTCTAGATCAAAATCAATAGCATCTTTAGGGATGATATCTTTTGATGAAGCGAGCATTGACCGGTATACTGATGCCTTGCTCATCTTGTTCTATGACTCTGTATGCGCCATTAGAATACACTTCTTTTATTATGTACGACCCATCCCATTTAGGCTCGAATTTGCCCCCTGTTCGACGGGTGACCACTATAGGTCTTTTTAACATTAGCACCATATTCCCTTTCTTAAAAGAACGATATTTAACTCATCTATCAAAGGTGGCCGATATCCTTGCTTGATATAATTGTAATTGCTGTTGGGCTGCTAGGCATTTCTTATCATGCAAATCCAGATCTTTTAGCCTTATTTTTGCATTTTCATCATCTGTTATAGACTGATGTACTGTCACTCGGAGTGACGCTACTTGTATTTCAATAGGGATTGCTGCTTCTACACTATAGACCAGTGAATACATTGCTCTTGTTGATGTCCGGTGAGTAGTTTTGTATGCCCACAATGCTTCTTATAACCTTTCATCCCAATCGCGCTTGTTCCCAGTCACTGTCTTGTTCAGTATCTTGACTATCATTTTATTAAACGCCTCTGCTAGTCTATTGGCTGGCGGATAGTAAGGTGTCGAAAACGAATGATGAATACTGAACTTCTAGTGGAGCTTTTCCATGCCTCTATTTTTTAAGGGAGTGCCATTATCTGTAACAATTTTCTTTGGAATACCATGGCGGTATATTATCGCGTGCCGGATGAAATTAACCACATCTTTTTCCTTAACATTGCGTAAAGCAACTGCTTTTGTCCACTTGGAGAAATAAATTTTCGCTGCCAAGATATATTGCTTTCCTTTAGACGAAGGTGGATTTATAGGACCGATGACGTCAAGTCCCCAGGCAGAGAAGGGCCAAGAAGCAATTGATTGATGTAAGTCTTCTGGGGGGATGTGTATAACATCTCAATGAATCTGACATTATGACACCGCTTTGCATAATCTATCACGTCTTTGAACATGGTAGGCCAATAATACCCCATTCGGTGTATTCTATAGAATAAATTCCGACCAGCTTGATGTACCCCACATTCTCCAGAGTGCGCTTCTTGCAACATCTGGTCTACTTCTTGTTTGTCTAAGCAACATAGAAGCATTCCATTGTAAGATTTTCTATACAATACTTCGCTGCATACGATAAATCTACTTAACCGTTGCTTGATCGGCTATCTTTATGCCGGATCTTCTGGTAGGATGTTATACTTGAGATAATCGATGAAAGGCTGACGCCAATCATCTGTTGTTATTTCCAAACATGATACGGGAAGTGTCTCGACGGTTTCATTGATGACTTCTGAATCTGGCAAAAATCTTCTTTATTCTATAGTTACTTGGAGAGGGCTTCGATTTGGGCAGGATAGAGCCGCTGCCAAACTACCCAAAGCATCTGCTTTTGCATTTTCAGACTGCGGTACGTGCTTGATTTCGACATGAAAGAATTATTCTAGCAATTGCTGTGCTTTTTGGTAGTATGGTAAAAGTTCTTGCTTTCGTACCTCGAACTCAGTCGTCAATTGATTTATAATTAATTTAGAATCTTTAAAGATATGCAGCTTTTTATCTCCATTTCTTGAGCCATTTCCATTCCAATGATGAGGGCTCTGTATTCGGCCTCATTGTTTGTGCATGTATTACTCAACGTGAAGGAGTCAGGTAACAAGTCACCATGAGGAGTAATGAATATCACTCTTGCCCCCGCTCCTCATACTCATGCGGCACCATCAAAATACATCTTCCATGGGCTTTGCGACTCAGCCAACATAACTTACTCATCTGGAAAATCATCACTGATGGCTTCACATTCTGCCACATGGTGCGCTGCAAGGAAGTCAGCCACTGCTTGTTCTTTTGCTGCTTTCGTCGGCTCATACGTAATAGTATATTCCGAAAGTAACAACATCCATTTGGCCAATCTCCTAGACAACATCGGCCTTGTCATCAAATTTTTTTATCAAATCTGCTCTCAAGATCAAAATTATGTCATGGGAGAGACAATAATGTCTTAGTTTTTGAACTACAAATATCAGTGCCAGACACTCTTTCTCGATCGGAGAGTAGTTGTATTCCGCATCCATCAGAGTTTGGCTTAAGTAGTAAAGAGCAGTTTCCTTTCCGGCTTCATTTACCTGGGCTAACAAAGCGCCTAAAGAATTCTCAGCTGCCGATATATACAGAATGAGTGACTTTCCTTTTATCGGAGCTGTTAGTACCGGCAGCTGTTTCAACAACTCTTTTATTGAATCAAACGCGTTCTGACAGGCTTAGTCCTATACAAACTCTGTATTTTTTTTCATCAAATGGGAGAATGGCTAACACCTCCCTGCCAAATTTGAAATGAAACGGCGAATGTATGCTAGCTTTCCTTGCAAACTTTTTAATTCCTTTAATGTTGTCGGTGGTGGCATATTTTGACTGGCTTTGACTTTCTCTAGATCGATCTCAATGCCCCTATACTGGACAACAAAACTGAGAAATTTACCCGAAGATACCCCAAATGCACATTTAGTTGGATTCATCTTTAACTGTTTCTTTCTCAGTCGACCGAATACTGATGTCAAATGTTCGCCATGTTCCTGGTGATCTCCTGACCTGACCACAAAGTCATTGACATAACACTCAACATGCTTATGCATCATATCTTGGAAGATATTCTGCATTGCCCTCTGATATGTCGCCCCAGCATTTTTAAGGCCGAACGACATAACTTTATAATAATAAATTCCCAGTGAAGTTCTAAATGCTGTTGCTTCTTCATCTTCAGGTGCCATTCTAATTTGATTTACCCTACGTAGCCATCCATGAAGGACATGATAGCATATTGAGTTGTACTATCAATCAGTAATTCAGTTATTGGGAGAGGAAAATCATCATCGGGACAGGCCTCATTTAGATCCCTAAAGTCGATGCACACCCTAACTTGTCCATTTTTCTTCTTCATTAGGACAATATTTGATATCCACTTAGGATATTTAACCTCCCTGATAAACCCGACCTTTATCAACTTATTCACTTATTCTTCTATCAGGGGGACTAAGTTCGGATGAAATAGCCTTTGCGCTTGTTTAACTGGCCTTTTCTCTTTAGAGATATTTAATCAGTGCATTGCTATGGAAGCTCCAAACCGTGCATCTCTACATACGTCTTGGCGAAGATGTCTTTATTTTCTTTGAGAAGCTGGATGTATTTCTCAGACTCTTGCTCAGAAAGACCGGCGCTAATGAATGTATTCCTTAGTCTTTCTTCAGTGCCCAGATTTATCTCTCGCAAACTGTTTATTGTTGCCTATCCCCCATCTTGCATCTGTTTCGGGGCCATTTCAGGATGCTCAACTATTTAAGGATTCTCTTCTGGTAATTGCTTGGTTGTAAACCATATTCACCGTCGCCATTGTACCCCTCTCGTTTTCTTTGCCAATTACTATTTCGCCTTTGTCTATCATTTGATGTATTATACATTTCAATGTATAACAATTCTCTGTTGGATGTCCCACTAGGTAATGATAGTGGTAAAAATCTCTCCCTTTGGTTCTTGTAACATCCTCAGGGCATTTAGGTTCTGGTAACTTTATTGTACCAGCTTTTAGCAGTTGGTCTATCATAGGAATAATATCTTCCCTATCGAACACGAATCCCTCGTGAGAATTGAGCATCCTAGGTCTCTTTCCACTGTACCTATTTCTTGATTGGTTCCATTCTTCTTTTCGTTCCGGCCTCTTTTTCCTAGAGTCCCTAGCATCTTTGCTTCTCTTGTCATGATTGATGGCATTTATGGACATCCTGCTGGGTGCTCTCCTAGATGTGTCATGGTGAAATGCTGGCATCTTACGAGTCATTAATTTCAAAGCGTGAGCTTTAGTGCCAGGTCACGAAAAGTTCTGATGTCAGCACTAGTAAGTCCAAACGTGATTCCTATTTCCATAGAGTTCAGACACATCTTGACCTGTTCCCTTTCTTTCGGCAACTGCTTGCACGAGGCTCCCAATGTCTTTTACCTATCTATAAACTTTTCTACTGGTTCTCCCTCTCTCTGCCGCACGGAAGCTAATTCTGTAATACTAACATCACGCTCCGAAGAGAAGAAGTTTGACATAAAGGCGTCTTGCATTTGTTCCCAAGTACGTATCGACCATGGAGCCAGGCTGGAATACCCTCGGAATGCTTTGTGTGTCAAGGACGACCAGAAAAATCGCAAGCAACACAAGGGTATTGTAGAAAAATTCCCAATGCTAGTTATGAAGTGCATTAGATGTTCTTTTGGCGATCTCTCCCCATTAAACTTCTGAAAGTCTGGATGCATGAAGTTGGCTGAAAAGGGGCTATCTTCTACCTCCCTTAGATATGGTATTCGGTATCTAAAACAGCCAGTATTTTCACGTTCTCTCTCTACTCTTTCTCTCTCTACTCTAACAGCTTCTTCAACGACTTGTCTCACTTCGTCTTGTGTTACGGTTCTTGCAGTCGGAACAGACCCTCGCGATCCTGCCCCCTTGTGGTTGAGAATTTTCAGGTTGATTTTCTTGTCTATTCATTGTGCCCATCATCGGAGGAGCCGTTATCTGGGCTACATTATGCACAAGAGTCGCTAAGGCTTCTCTGAGGTTTCTACACTCATCCATTAATGCTCTTTGTGCTTCTGCCATCTCATTGATATGATCCTCTGTAGTTGTAACGCCCTGAAAATTGGGGGTCAAGCATAAACTCAACTCTCGAGTTCCAGAACATCACTATGCAACAAAATGAATGATGATTGAATGTTGTCTGTATTAGAGTAGTGAACATGAGTGAGATTAAGCCAAAACAGCATATCATACTCCACAGACAGTTAAATTTGCAAGCGGAAGACTGTGATAGATATATAAAATATATAAACTGTGGTGAGTCTCCAGAGTGTGATAACATTACTAAGTTAAATAATTACAAGTACAATATTAAATTATACCAAGTTGTGTAGTGTGATCTAGTCAACATCCCTGTAGCCCCGGCAATTAAGACACGACTCTCACGAAGCCGCCAGAAAACAACATATACGAGAAAGAATTCTCTTCGTCACAGAAGTCCAGCTCTGCCTCAGAAGTAGCGTCACCATCTACAATCAGACAAAGTCTGGTGGGTGTTCGGAACACTGTCCCGTAATGTGGGAGTGAGTGATCAACTCACTGGAACAATAAAGCATAGGTTAACATGTTATCAATTCAGTCAAGTAGTAATGATAAAGTAGTACAATCAAACAATTCTAACTCCTCTTATTTAATGCAAGTATGAAACGACATGATATATGCCCTTGCCAAACCACCCTCATGTGACACCATCTTACGTTCGCGAATGCGTTCATCCCTCAGTGCTCCACATCTACCAGGCACATGCAGTGCGATGATGAGCATGATTACCAAGTAGTTATTAGTCCATTTCAAACAGCAGTATTGGGAAACTAAGGTACCTCCCTTGTATCATTCCCAAACATGATCCATTCTAGGGTCGTCAAACCTAGATAATCTCATACGATATTATGGTTCGAGAGGCATCGCGAAGGCATCGCAAAGGGCTCGTCACTCGTCAGCACGGATACAGATCTCACTGTATGTGGCTCAATTGCTGGCCGTCAGCTCGGATACAGGTCTCACTGTATTCGGCTCAATCGCTGGCCGTCAGCTTGAATACAGGTCTCACCATACTCGGCTCAACTCATGCTCTAGTTGCTGCGAAGGGCTCATGGCCAATCACAGACTTCAGAGTATACTCAAAGACACTACGAAGGACTCGTCGCCCGTTAGCACGAATATAGGTCTCACCGTATTTAGCTCTCGCCATAGGTGTCGACAGCTCCAATACAGTGTCCAATACCACCGTATTCGGCTCACGAGTTTGGTTGCTCACTGGTCAGTACAGGGAGGCACGTGGCCCCAGCGTAGGTCGACAGCTCAACCACGGTGTCCCATACCACCATGCCCGACTCATGAGTCTTAGCGGATCGAGGTACCATGGTTAACATGATTTCACTGGTAAGTTTAGTACCCTAGGTTCAAGCAGTAGCGTCCAAACATGGTGAACATACATTAGACAGATTGGGTTACTTGACGAGCTCGACTTGCACGAGCGCCCGTTGAGTTGTACGACATGAAGTGCATAAGCACTTCGTGTGGCCTAACCACTGCCGACAAGCAACGCATGACTTGGGTTCGTCAAACCCATCTTACGTGGCGAATAGAAGCCAACCATGAGCTCAAATCTGTTACCGATTGCCTGAACTATACAATAGCCCCAATCACATTCAATTGTAGATAGTTAAAGCAGTAATGGATCAAGATTCAAATCATACAATCAAAGTCTGATACGGTCTGCTTAGGGCTGCCAGGGCTGTTGCTCGCACTTGTTACACCACTCCCCCATCACCCATCACAGCCTTAACATGAATTTAAACATATGTATAACATAGATAAAATCATACAATCAGTTGAGCATGTTATGAAGCGTGTTATAAACAGGAATACAAACACACATATTTCATAAGTAAGCAGTTAAAGTAAATAACTGCATGGAGGAAATCATACACGTCTCTAAGATAGTTGAGAATCCCATCTCAACACCTACCTAAGGCACCAATCATTCAAACATTTACTCTCACAAGCATTTTCACAAACACTTAGAATACACTATTACAACATACATAGTGTATATTTGCAAAACATGTATTAGGGAGAGTCCTTTCGCCAGACAAGTATTTTACGCATATATAATATATTCATACAGCAAATAATCATGGCAAACACATCTCCAAAATTTATACGTATACGGTACTTCCTAGAATACACTATTTCTACATACATAGTGTATATTAGCAAATCATGTATTATGGCGAGTCCTTTTGCCAACTAAGTATTTTATCCATATATATTATATTCATACAACAAATAATCATGGCAAACACATTTCCAAAATTTGTACGTATACAGTATTTTCTACGAATACCTAGAGTATGTAAAATTCCATATTCTTTATCTTTAATCGAAACAGAAAACAGACAACACTTTGTACATGTGCAATTGGATGCAGATCATGAATCTATCATTATCTAACATTGAAAGCGTTGAAAACCATAACCTATACACCTAAAGTCCGTACCTTTTGTCGTAGAATCGTAACGAGTACGATAGGTTTGCCAAACTTCCGTATTCGGCAGTTTGGTAACCTATAGAAGGAAATAGGTTAGCTATTTCATGACCTACAACCTTTACAACTCCAAAACATATTAGGGTTAGGGTTTCTTACCTAGAAACGGAGCCGGAATTGCCAGAAAAGCGATTGGAATGGAGTGGTTAAGCACTAATAGCAGCAGGGAAGCAAGGCAGGAAGAATCTCCCACATCTCTCTCACCTTCTCTCTTTTCTCTCTTCTCTCTCTAGGGTTTCTCTCAAATTCGTATGGCTGTGAGAGAGAGGGTTCTAAGGTCCTTATATAGTCTAAAAACTCTCTAAAATAGACTTAAGGTCAAGGTATACTTGGGTTATAACCAAAGTGAGTTAGTTTCAGCCCAACGGAGGACTTCTGCGGCCCCTTTTTTGTGTGCGGTCAAACTTAAGCTCACTAACACTGGATTTAGGTGGAGTTACGTTTTCGTTTCAGTCGAGTTCCCAGATCATGCGTGGCGGACCAGTTTCAATTCAACAGTCAGCGGGTCTCGATCTGAAATTCCAAGTACATGGATATGTTCATGAAATTTCTCCTGATCCGAGGGTGTAATTTGGCCTGATTCTGACGGTCAGGTTGCTTAATACTGACCCGCAAGCGACAAGTCTCAGATTACTATTTGAGATATTTATTTTTAAAGAAAATTAAGTATTTTCACACTCCTTGCTCCAGACTCAAGCGAACAGTCGTAGGACACTGTCTGGATTTGATTTCCGAGATGGTTATCAAGCCCAGTGAGGCGGTCCTAAGTCCTTAACGTCGTATTATTCGGATTTCCGATGTGTAGTCTAGACCTGATACGAAGTTTCAATGTGCTCCCGAGAGCTGTGTTGAGGGTCAAATCTTACATATTAGATCCCATTGATTACATGGATTAACGAACATGATACTGCTTAATGGTCAGATTTAATCGTATTTTTAATGCAGGGTGTATTTACAAATGCTGACCGAAACAGGGTGCTAAAAACCGAGATTTAATGCTTAGAATTCATCAAAGCATGAGAAGGACCCCAGGGGACCACGATCATTGAATTTTCACACCAGAGATCCGCAAAAATCGAGAAACTGAAGCTCAAGTGGCCTGAAAGTCAGCCAGAATGCAGGATCACAGGGTTTCCACCATCCGTTCAGTTCAAAACTTCATACATGGCCTCAGGACCATAAATTAACCGTACACGTCGAAGTTCATCCGTTGGATCTTTGTGGAAACATCCCAATGGACAAATCAGACCATAAACTGATGATTTCAGGCCCACCTGATATTTGGATTCACTTCAATTTTGGTCTCAACGTCTAAAAGGATATGACATAACAGATGGACGGAACCGATTTCACAAATACATCAAGATGGGACCCACCTTGCATGCGTGTGTGTACAGCCCACGTGCAGGCGCCGTGCACCGAACAAGGGATGTCGGTCAGCACTGCGCTGACCGACTCTTCTTCCTCTCCTTCTCTGTTTAAAACACGGACGCACCGCGTTCGCTGATTTTTACGTAGTGGACCCCACCCATTGTCCACATGGACAATCCAAACCGTCCATATTATCCATAATAGGGCCACATACTACGCCTAGGTGACGGTGTTTCAAATGGAAGTGGAGATCAAATCCAAACCGTCCAAACATAGGACCGACGGTAGAACAGAAAACTAAGGTGGGCCACGTCAGTAACACTTCAAAACCGACCATCTTAAAACAGTTTTTCGACTTCAACCCAATGGACGGCTTGGATTTCTTCAAAATACATCGAAGTGGACCCCACCAGCTTCGTCAGCGCAGGTTTGGAGCAAAGATCTGGCGTCCGGAAGTCCGAATTTTCCGTAGAGTTGTGGGACCCAGAACTTGATCGGATCGTCCATCTGAACCGTCCATGGCGTCCATAGGGGAGGCTGTACCCTTTCCTAGGTGGCCGTTTGGTCTCATACACGTGTACTCACGTGGATCGTGATTAAAACCAAGATTGACGGCGGAACAAAGAATCTTGTGGGCCACACCGAAAATCAATGAAATCTCACTAGTCCCGAACAGTTTTTCGCCAGAAATTCAATGTACGGTGTGGATTTCTCAACTGATGTGAATTATGAGTTCCGCCAGCAGCACAGCGGACGAAATTTGTTTTTTTTCTTTATCTGTGTTGAGGGTCGAATATTGCATATTAGACCCCAATTAGTACCGGATTTTACATACACAATAATGCTTAATGGAATATTTTAATCGTGTTTATGCTGCAGGTTGAAATTAGGAGCTTTAATTGTAAAAGAGCACTAGAAGTGTGGATTTGACGTTCAAAGGTCACAAAGGCAAGGGACGGACTCCTGGGGATTAGGATCGACGATTTTTTACAGCCGAGATCCGCTGTTTACGCGAAAACAGGGCATGCAGTGATGTAATGTGGCCCACCATGGACCATCAAACTGTTAATCAGAACCATCCATTCGAATTATATGAGGATTTAGACCAATATCTAGTTGATTTTGGTTTGAAACATGGCGGGCAGAAGGTGAAAAACGGATGGACGGCAGAACTTTGTTACTTGCTAAGCCAAATGAGCCGCAGCAAAAGAAGTACAAAACCGTCCATTTCTGACTGGTTTTTTGAGGAGAAACTGATGGACGGAGTGGATTTCATCCTCGGTGTCAATAATGGGATGCACCAAGAATCAGCGTACAGGTGCGTTTGTTGCTGGGAAATCCATCTCCGACTCTGACAGCAGCACCCACCAGCTTCTATCTTCTATAAAAGGAAGGGAGAGCTGGGGACCAGGAGGCAGCCGTGGAGGCTTGGGTTGGAGACGTGGAGCACAGAGGAGAGAAAGAGTAGAGTTGTTTTTTATTTATTTATTTATTTTTTTCTTTTGTTTATTTTATTTTTAAAAGATTAGCCTAATCATGTTTATGGGCTAAACCTCTTGGCTAGGGCCAAGAGGTGAAGCTTGTAGTGTGATGGGAATTCTTTGCTTGCCTTTTGTTTAGATTGATCTGATGTTGAATTTGGTTAAATTAAGGGGATGTTTTTAGTCTTTAATGGTCTGTTGTGACTAAAATTACAATGGGTCTGCAATGGCTTTGAGCATGTTCTTTTCCTCTTTATATTTATGACGTCAGGAAGCCCTGTTGTTCACCATCGTCTTCGGGCATGGTTGGATGTCTGTACCCTTTCCTAACCTTCATAAACATGTTGATTGGTTGGTAATTAGTTTAATTTGTTGTTTGCTTTGTCTCCGGGCATGGTTTGGTGATGGAATCCATCCTAATTCATATACCTCTCATCTCTTGAAATCTATATCAATGGCGTCAGCTTAATTTTCCCGATTTATAATACAGGCATAAGATCTCCCTGATCTCTACAAGTGGATCCTCTGAATCCCTAGTTTCCCTTCTCCTGAATTTTTCCTAAGTTTTAGATTAATATTTCATCATTATTCTTCAAATTACAATCGATTTAGATTTCATCTCATTCTAGTTCTATTTCTACTTAGTTTCAGATAACGTACAAGTTACAGTCCCTTGGGATTCGACCTCGGTCTTACCGAGTTATTACTACATCACAACCCTATACTTGGGGAGTGAACAAGCAGCCGGGTAATGAGATTGATCTTAGATTTTAGGGTAACCTAGCGTCAATGATTCTATAAGTTTTGGGTCTTGCAGATCGTATTTAAAGTGGATCAAGTGGATTTCGTAGCTAATCTAGTTTAGCACTTAGTTAACTTTGTCAAATTTCTAAAGGATTTAGTCCTGTAAGATTTCTGTCTGAGGTGGTACTTGGGCCTTTGTAGTTGGCACATACAGTGATTCAAGTTATAATACTTAGCTAGTTTAAGATAGTGTCTAGGGTGAAAGTACTTAGAAAAATTAAAAGATCAAGGTGGTGAAGGGTGGGATTTGTGAAGGAAATGGGTTTAAAAGCTGCTTTAGACTTTAGGATTGAGTTTTGACAGGTTAATAAGGTGTAAGGTTCGACCCATTGCCTAAGGACGTCTAATTCCAAATTGGCAAAAATTTGGGATGTTACAGTAGTAGGCCTATTATCTTGATTTGTCCCTGCCACATGAACCGCAACTTCACTCTTTGACAAAGCCATGGTTGGAGTGGGGTGGGAATATGTCGACATAATAGTACTTACTAAGAGAGGGAAGTATGGAGTTCCATTCGACTTCTGCATGCTTCTGGTGCTATTGATCGATTGGGGTGATACAGACATTGGTGAACTTGTCTGGGGTGCTATAGATATGGCTGAACTTGCCATTAATGCTTTACCTTTCTGCTGTCTCATCCATTTGACCCTTGGTGCGATCAAAGCTAAGAAGTCGCGCGATGCTAACTACAGAACTACTCGCTCGGGATATATCACAGGAGGATCGAGTTTAGGATACTTCCTTGCTGTATTACATGTTATCGGTCCCCTAACTCTTGGCGAGGGAAGATCCATCTCGGGGCTTCTTGCATTTCGTGTTCTTGTTCTGCGAGACATTACGACAATCCAACCTTCCTTGCCTTTTAACAGTTGTAGCGAAGCAGAAATAACCCCAGCTGTCGCTCGAGTCACGTTGTTTTTATTTGCCGGTAATCGAGTCATGTATGCAGGGGCTTGATTTAGTGCATACTCTATTGTGAATCTGTTTAGAGTGAAATGGAAGTTCACTTTTCTTGCAGGAGTTGCCATTGGTCCTAATTTATGGTTGAATTCAGAAACCTTCAAACATGAAACATAACCATAGTTAGCATTTGAAGAATCAAATAATCTATTTTAGAGATGAAGGGGAGGACGTTCCCACTGAGAGTCGCCATTTTGTTTTGAACAGGAAATAAATGCATTTGATTTGGGATATTATCTTATTCAAACATAACACACAGAGAGAGAGAGAGAGACAGAGAGAGAGTATTGAAGACAATCATCATATTTTATTAATACTGAGTTCATTTACATCCTTAAATATCCCTTGATTCTAAGATAGATTATTTAGAATACAGAAATTGACAAAGTTCAAATGTCCAAGTCAGATATCAAATCCGACAGCATTTTGTCTTATGATTTAAACATCTCTTTAGGAGGAATATGACATAGATCTCTTCTACTGATTTTCTTGCTCTTGAAACTTGAACAGAAGAAATCTGAAGACTGGCCATTTCAATAGCATGTCGGCCTCACAGATTGTAGAGCAGTCTGGTTGAGTGGACCCGCACAAACCACGGGAACCTCCTCTCTTACCTTCAGTCTTCCTCCTCTCTCTGCTTCCTCTCCAAAATCTTCAATCTGTCCAAATGAAGGAGGGGAGGGGGTATTTATAGGCCCTCGCACGTGTGGAAACTCGAATTCAGCACCATGGGACCCACCTTTTAATGCATCAGGTCCTTTATCAAAGAATCAGTCCTAGAACTAGTTATGCTAACTCGTGCAACTGATCTTTAGATTGTGCGGACCCACGCAATGGATATCGTTTACGCAGACCTACGCAAACACCCTCAAAGGCACTTTTTTCTTTCATTTTCCTTTCTACTGTCTTACTTTCCAATCTTCTTTTACTTCAATCCTTTCGTCATTTTTATGCCTTAATAGACGTTAGTCAGCAGATGGGTCCCACCATCTGAATAGCTTAGATGTTCATATACATCACGTGGGACCCATAGAACTTATTGACGTTAGTCGACAAGTGGGTCCCACCATCTGAACGGGTCGATGACAGATATTACACATGCATCATGGTTGGAATCCACCATCCATGAGCTGGACGGTGGATGCAACGCATCTCCAAGGTGGGTGCCAGGTAGTGACTCACTGCAATTAAAGCAGACAACAACATGTGGCTGGCTACTGACTAGCGCATGCCAACCATCTATTTTTTTAAAATAGGTGGGTCTCACATGGGGCCCACATGTATGGTTGTACGTCTAAATGTATATATACATACAATATATATAAATATAATATAATATTATATTATATCATAATATTATAATAAATTCATACCACATGTGTGTATATATATATATATATATTATACATATATCCAGCGTCTAGCCACCATTCAACATGTTGGACGGTGTTAAATGATGTACATGTATCATGGTGGTCCCACGTAGTGGGCCACTAGATTTGGATCAAACTAATATTTATCCTTCCCTTTCATCCGAGCCTATGTGACTGTCCGGTCATGCAGGCTCCAAATCGGGATTGAAGTGTCCCACTTGTTTGACCGCATAGATAAAATACACACATCATAGGTGGGCCATTGATCATATATAGAAAGAGAGAGAAAGAGAGAAGGAGAGAGAGATCGGAGATGACAAAGGGGCCCCGCCATTATGGGCCCCTCTAGAATACAAGCATACATCAAGGTGGGTTCCACCATATGTGGGCCCTTAAATCACAAAAAATAAAATGAAAATGTGGGTCCAAGATCACCCACCATCCTCTTCTTCTTGGTTCGATGGAACGTCAAACTCCTTGGCTTCGATTTTAATGGAAGGTGATGAAGAATGAAGGGTTGAGATGGGAGGTGAGAGGGTTAGGGAGTTGGCCACACACAAAACTTTCTCATGGAGGTTGGGAGAGCTTGGATGTGGGATATTTTTGGTTGCTTGGAAATGGGTTTGAGAAATGGGAGAGAGTGGGTTGTAAGGAGAGAGAGAGAGAGAGATGGGTGATGGAGTGATGGATGGGAGAGAGGGATGAGTTGTGTAAGAGTTTATTGAATTTTGGGGTAGCTTATGTAAGAGAGGTATGAGTTGTGATGGGTTGAGTGATGTGAGTACTTGACCCTTGGTGGGATTGATTAAAGTGACATTTTTAGTAAAGATTCTCTCGTAATTGCAAATGGGCGGCATTTTCCTCAAACTAAATGCGGGCTCACATCTCCCGGCCTGGGTATCACCATGGCACGCTAGATGCGGCATCAGAATTGTGGTGACAGTGCGGTCACTAGGGTACAAGTCTCGGGTTGACAGCGTGTGACTAAGGTTCTTGCGAAAATTCTGTTTACAGGTCAAGGGTTGTCAGAATTCGACAGGGAGGATCACGGGGATCAACGGAACGGTACGGACTATGATACAGGTCTTACAGCTCTCCCCTCCAAATAAAAATTTCATCCTCGAAGTTTATACAATCATCACAACTAGGCATAACTCATAGGGAAGAAGAAACATAACATCATCATATAAAATCGGAGACAACGTATAAAATACAACACATAATCAATCATCAAAGAGATGGGGATAGCGCTCTCGAATCTTGGCCTCACGCTTCCAAGAAGCCTCCTCAACAGAATGGTGACGCCACTGAACCTTTTTCAACGGAATGATCTGAGTCCGGAGGACATGATCCTTCTGATCAAGGATACGAACTGGCTGCTCAATGTAGGAAGCGTCCTCCCGAACCTCTAATGCTGCCAATCAATAATAGGAATGATGTCTGACTCACACTTCCTCAATATAGAGACATGAAAAATGTTGTGGATGCCAGATATCTGATATGGCAAGGCAAGCCAATAGGCCACGGCGCCAATGCGCCTAGTGATCTCGAAAGGTCCTATGAATCTCGAGGCAAGCTTGCCCTTCGCTCCAAATCGAACTACGACCTTCATGAGTGAGACCTCGAGATACACATGGTCCCCTACAGAAAACTCCAAGGGACGAAGCCAGCGATTAGCAAAACCCTTCTGCCGGCTCTGAGCTATGCAGATCCTCTGCCTGATGATATCGACAGCCTCTGATGTCTGCTACACAAGCTTGGGACGTAGGAGACGACGCTCTCTAACCTCAGTCTAACAACTCGGTGATCTGCAGTCTGCCATATAGTCCTCAAAAGGAGACATGCCAATGGTTGCTTGGTAGTTGTTATTGTATACGAACTCAGCCAATAACAAATGCTCATCCCAATTACCCCCGAAATCAATCGCGCAGGCCCGAAATATATCCTCAAGGATCTGGTTGACCCTCTCAGTCTGGTCAACGGTCTGCAGATGATACGCGGTGCTAAGCTGGAAATCAGTCCCCATCACTCTCTAGAAGCTCCTCCAAAACTGAGACGTGAACCTCGGGTCTCAGTCAAAAATGATCGAAACTGGAATGCCATGCAGTCTCACAATCTCCTCGATGAATAACCTCGTAAGCCGGTCCATAGACTAAATCGCATGCATCAGAAGAAAGTGTGTCGACTTTGTCAGATGATCCACAATAACCCAGATGGCATCATGATCGTGCTGAGTCTTCAGTAAGCCCATAATAAAATCTGTCGACATATGCACCCACTTTCACGTTGGGACGCTCAATGGTTGCAATAGACCAGGGGGTCTCTGATGATCGGCCTTGACACGCTAGCATGTGTCACACTCGGCCACAAAACTGATGATCTGGTGCTTTATCCCCTCCCAAAAATACTATCGCCTCATGTCACAGTACATCTTCATTGAGCCAGGGTAAATAGAAAATCGCGATCGATGTGCCTTGGTCATAAGGTCTCTACACAACTCAGGAACATCTGGGACACATAATCGGCCTCTGAAGTGAAGTCCACCATCAGAACCAATCTGCCAATCTGACTAACTCTCAGATGCCACCTCAGCCTTATAACTCTGCAACGACTCATTAGCCTACTGAGCCTAGATCACCCTTGCGACAAGAGAGGGTTGAATTGACATGCTCGATAACTGCACAATAGAAGACTGCAGACCAAACTCAAAATCATATTCTACTATATCCTTAAGCATCCTCCACTCTTGAACCATCATATGCGCCACTAGGCCTCTTAGTTGACGGCTGAGGGCGTCTATCACCATTTTCACCTTGCCTGGGTGGTACTGAAGACCGAAATCATAGTCCTTCAGGAGTTCCATCTAGCGCCTCTGCCTCATGTTCAACTCGGACTGCGAGAAGAGGTACTTCAAGCTCTTGTGGTTAGAAAAGAGCTCGAACCTAACCCATAGAGATAGTGCCTCCACACCTTCAGTGCGAAGATAAATGCTGCCAACTCTTAATCATGTGTGAGGTAGTTCTGCTCATGGACCTTAAGCTGGCAAGATGCGAAGGCCACCGGTTTCCCATGTTGCATCAGGACATCACCTAAACTAATATGTGAGACATCGGTAAATACAACAAATCCATCACTCCCAGAGGGAAGAGTGAGGACAGGGGTGGACGTCAGACGGTCCTTTAGCTCTGCGAATGCCTGCTCGCATGTGTCGCTCCAAACAAACTCTATGCCCTTTTGAGTTAACCTGGTCAATGAAGCTGCATTACGTGAGAAGCCCTCAATGAAACGCTGGTAATAGCCCGCCAAACCAAGAAAACTGTGGATCTCGGATGTGCTCATGGGCTGGTCTTATTGACGCACTACCTCAACCTTTGAGGGGTCCACCATGACACCCTCCCTTGTCACCACGTGACCGAGGAACTTCACCTCCTCCTGTCAAAACTCGCACTTCTCTAGCTTCGCATAGAGCTGGTGTGTGTGGAGGGTCTGCAAAGTAATCTCCAGGTGCTGCTCGTGCTCTTCACGGGTCGAATAGATCAAAATGTCGTTGATGAAGACTACAACAAACTGATCGAGATAGGGACGGAAGACCTCGTTCATCAATTGCATGAATATTGTGTGCACATTAGTCAGTCTGAAGGACATGACCTGAAACTCAAAATGACCATAACGCATCCTAAAAGACGTCTTTGGGATGTCCTCCTCTTGAACCCAAATCTGATGATAACCGGAATGCAGGTCAATCTTCAAAAAGAACTGTGCACCCTACAGTTGATCAAATAAATCGTCGATCCTCGGGAACAGATACTTGTTCTTGATCGTGATCTTGTTGAGCTCGCGGTAATCTATGTAGAACCTTAATGATCCATCCTTCTTCTTCATGAAGAGTACCAGCACTCTCCATAGTGAACTTCTCGGACAGATAAAGCCTAACTCGTGCAACTCATCCAACTGCTTTTGCAGTTCCTGCAACTCCAATGGTGCTATACGATATGGGGCCTTTGAAATAGGCACGGTATCGGGCACGAGATCAATCTGAAACTCAGTGTGCCGACGATGCGATAATCCTAGAATCTCCTGGAACACATCGGGAAAATCATAAACAACAGGAAACTGATTGATGCTCACTGCTATGGGCTCCTCTATGGCACACGACATTAAGCAAGACAACGACTCTTCTCTGGGCTCGGTAATGAACTGGAACTGCAGCAAGCCAGGTATACAGAACGTGACTGTCTTCGCGGAGCAGTCCAATATGGCGTGGTACTCGTTAGTCAATCCATGCCCAAGATGACATCAAACTCGAACATAGGTAAAGAAAATAGATCGGAAGGCAAAAAGATATCCCCAACTGGAATGGGGCAAGACGAGCAAAATCAGCCCAACACTATAGTCTTTCCCAAGGGAGTCAATACTGACAAGCCCTCAGGAGCAGACTCCAAGGCAAACCAGTCGATCGGTAAAAACTCTCAGCCATAAAAGAATGAGAAACAACACAAGTGCAATGCACACAGAGACTAAAAGTATATTCTCGACAATGCCTCCGGATGACTGCGGGTCCTGATGAGCCGCATAGAACCTAGCCTAAGCCGGCTGGGTAGGTGCCTGTCCCCTCTGAGCGTGTTGCTGCTGTCGTTGAGGCAGTCGAAACTGTTGCCTCTGCTACTGTGGCCTCGTAGGTTGGTGTTGATGCTGCTGCTGAGGGGGCCTCGGTGGTGGGGGCTGTTGTCACTACTGTTGTGGGGGTCTTTGCTGCCTCTGCGGTGGAGGCTGCTGTGAACCTCTCAGCTGCTTTTGCTGGGGGTGGGACACTCATAGATATGGTGCCTCGTCGTACCACACCCAAATTAGGTCTCGGTGAACTGCCTCGGGGGTGGTGCTACTGGTGCTCAGAAGACTAGGTGACCTGTGCGCCTCTACTACTGTGGTCGACATTGCTGGGAGTCACCAGAGGGAGCCTGCCTCTTCTGGTCTTTCCTCTGACTGCGATCACTCTAAGAACTGGCTCACTCCGCTTAAAAAATCTGGGCCTTTCATACCACCTCCTCAAAAGTCGGGACTTCATGCCCAATAACAAGACCTCAAAGACCGTAACGCAAGCCGTCGTCGAAACAGCGGGCTATCCACTCCTCATCATCTACTAAGTATGATGTAAATCTGGACAACACTATAAAATGAGTTGCATATTGAGCCATTGTCATATCACCCTGCACCAAGGCCTCAAACTCCAATGCTCGCTATCGTCAAATGTGATCAAGAAAATACGGTCGGTCAAACCAATCAACAAAATCCTCCCAGGTCCACTTAAAACTGGCTCCTACTGCTCTAGAGACTAATGCCCACCAGTGCTCAGCCTCTCCCTGGAGAAGAGATATAACTAATCGGACTCACCGCCGGGTCGTACATCCTATCGTATTAAATATTTTCTCTACATCGGAGGGCCATCTCTTGGCTATTATCGGGTCTGGCTCACCCTGGAAACACGGGGGATCAAGCTGCCGAAACTCTTGAAGAAGGGCGCTCGCGATCTCCTATCTGCTTGGGCTGGTGAAACAACGGGGTGCCTACCCTATCCCTGAAGGGCGGCTGTCACAGCCTGCAACACCTGCTGTAACTGGGAGACACTCACGGGTACGATCGGATTCCCACTGGTTTAGGTAGAGGAGCTACATCCTCCCGCTGGGGGTAAGAATCTTTGGTGGTGGAGTGGGGATCGTAGGTGGTAGGGCAGGAGTTGCAGGTGGTGGAGCGGGAGTCACTCTGGTCACTCTCCTAGGCGGCATTTCTTATAGGAAAGAGAAAAGGTGCCTATCAACTTTGAAAACTCTTGAAGGCAGGTATGTTAAGGGTCTGAAACCAAAAGATCGCTAAGCTATCCGAACTCAAAACTTATTCATTTATAGTAGACATGTAATATTATTCTTAGTTATTCCCTAGTTATAATCTGATACTAACTTCTGTCATGCCCCAAACTCGAAAATTGGGCTTACAAAATTCTTGATCGCCGAATCTGGCACTGACAGCCTCCGTAGAACCCCATTCTCAAATCCTAGTGCCCATCCGCCAGGTTCCGATCCTGGGATGCTACGAGGAGGATTTTTAACATTATTTTGATTCGTAATAAGCATAACAAAAGGCATAACCCATAAATAACAACCAAAAACTCCATCACATTTTCACTATGATTAAAAAAATTATAAGTACAGTGCGCATAAAGGGAAATACAATGATGATAGACAAAAGCTCCAAAATGATCTGCTATGCACTCCTGCCTTAGTACTGTTGCGATTCAACGTCACCTGCATGCAACAGTCATGCATAAGCTTATGAAAAGTTAGAGGGCGGTGAAAGTGTGTGTGCAATGTAGTAATATAATTATACAGTATCAGAGTAATGTGGAATATGCTGATGAATCCATGAATACTATTAGCCATACCAAGGTCATATGATGCAAGGCATGAATGATGTCGGCCATATTAAGGCCATGTGATGGAAGATGCAATCCAAGCACACCAATCCTCATATAAGCCCACATATCAATACAACTCAACTCTGGAATATCACCGGGGTCTAGTCCACTCCAAACCAGATTGCCACCCCATCGTGCGTAACAAGGTGAGTGGAAGACACCTTACTATCCTCCTGCCAATATCGGGCCCGGCTCATCGATAGCCGACCCATTCCTCGAGCTGGTCAAACTCAACCTAGCTTTGCCCCCTCTACTCGGGTGGGTAAGGCTGCCCCGCCTTCCAACCGACTACGACACAGTGGAAAGCACTGCCTCCAAGTATTCAGCACTCAACGCTCATGCATTCACTTAGTCTAGACGTTAGAGCAACCACCTGGTACCATAAGTATTTAGAGACTTTCACCCATAGACATCTATAGCACCCCATGTAGAACAAGATTTTCAGTATCCAATCCTGCCAACCACGATATGCCTGGAGAGGTTACGGCCCTGATATCGCTAAGGCATATAGTGTACATGTCACACAATGCGAGATGCATGAATCATGTAATCCAGTCATACAACAAACATGCGCGTATTAGGTGCTTATGTGGGAAACTCCCCTTACCAGGGAGTCCCATAACAGTCTACCCAATGACATGTGCTATGATCAATCAGTCATCTCATCACAAGCATACAGATGATGCGTATAGGCATGTATCATGATGCTATGTTGTCATTACTCATAATCGGCATCGACAATCGGTGTCGGCCTCGATAATCGGCACTGATAATCAGCATTGATAATCGGCACCGATAATCAACATTGATGACCGGTGTCGGCCTCGATAATCGGCACCCATAATAGCATCGATAATCGGCCTATATACACGGCGGGATCCATATATGAATGGCTGATCAAACTATAATATAAAGATCGGCCCATGGTAGTGGTTATATCAAATTTGATGGCACGGAGCCGTCTGTCTATAGTGAATGGGGCCCACTTATTTGGGTTAACCCACTAAAAGAATGATGAGAACATCTACACATCATTGCCCATCAATGTGGACATCTAACCAACATTGCTCCCAAGGAGTGGCCTACATAAAAGATTCATACACAATGTAACAGCCACACATACATTACCTTGGGCCTCCCTCATAGGCCTCACATACATAGCATTGGGCTTCATATAGGGGCTTCAAAGGTGTCACAATGGACTACGCCCATGGACTTTGAATACATCATATTGGGCCTCGCCCATGAGCCTTAAATACATCATATTGGGTCTCGCCCATGGGCCCTAAATACAACTCAATGGCCGCGCCCATGGGCCTTGGATACATCACAGTGGGCCTCATCCCATGGGCCTCCAATCTATCACAATGGGCCTTATCAAATGGGCTGTAAATGCATCACCATGGGCTTCATATGTAGGCCCTGTATACAACAAGTGGGCTGCATAGCTTAGGCCTCACGTACATTAAATGGACCACACAACATGGGCCTAACAATACAAAGAGGTGGACCCCACACATGGGCCAAAAATACATCATGATGGGCCTCATGGATGGGCAGCACCAATGAGCCTCAAGTGGGCTTGGACCACACCAAAAATCATTTCAACAGTTGTAGGTGTAACATGTGTATCACTGTACACTATCAATCCATGGGGCACATGACCCACTAATGATTATCAACACGGTCTAAACATTGCCCAAGTAAATTACCACCGACCAATCATTTTCCATGTAAATCAGTACCACCCAAATATTGTCCACGTAACCCGGCACCATCCAAACATTCTCTAACAGCGGGTCCCACCATCAGGACGGCTAGGACGTACATGTACATTACATGGGACCCACAGAACTTGCTAACATCAGTCAGTAGATGGGTCCCACCATTTTAACAGCTTGGATGTTCATATACATCACGTGAGACCCACAAAACTTACTGACATTAGTCAACAGGTGGGTCCCACCATCTGAATGGGTGGACGACATAGATATTATACATGCATTATGGTTGGAATCCACCGTCCATGTGCTGGATGGTGGATGCAATGCATCACCAAGGTGGGCGCCAAGTGGTGGCCCACCGCAATTATTGCAGACAACAGTGTGTGGCTGACTGTTGGCCAGTGCACTCCAGCCATCCATTTTTTCAAAACAGGTGGGTCCCACATGGGGCCCACACTTACGGTTGTACGTCTAAATGCATATATACATACAATATATATAAATATAATATAATATAATATTATATTATAATATAATATTATAATAAATTCATACCACATATGTATTATATATATATATATATATATTTATATTATACATATATCTAGCATCCAGCCATCGTCCAGCAAGCTGGACGGTGCTAGATGATGTACATGCATCATGGTGGTCCCACGTAGTGGGCCACTAGATTTAGATCAAACTGATATTTATCTTTCCCTTCCATCTGGGCCTGTGTGACCGTCCGGTCATGCAGGCCCCAAAGCGGGATTGAAGTGGCCCACTTGTTGGATGACATTTATAAAATACACACATCATAGGTGGGCCATTGATCATAGAGAGAGAGAGAAGGAGAGAGAGATCGGTGATGATGGAGGGCCTCCGCCACTATGGGCCCCTCTAGAATACAAGCATACATCAAGGTGCATCCCACCATATGTGGGCCCTTAAATCATAAAAAAATAAAAAGAAAATGTGGGTCCAAGATCACCTACCGTCCGCTTCTTCTTGGTCCGATGGAACACCAAACTCTTAGCTTCGATTTTCATGGAAGGTGATGAAGAATGAAGGGTTAAGATGGGAGGTGAGAGGGTTAGGGAGTTGGCCACACCCAAAACTTTCTCATGGAGGTTGGGAGAGCTTGGACGTGGGATATTTTTGGTTGCTTGGAAATGGGTTTGAGTGAGAAATGAGAGAGAGTGGGTTGTAAGGAGAGAGAGAGAGAGAGAGAGAGAGAGAGAGAGAGAGAGAGATGGGTGGAGTGATGGATGAGAGAGAGGGATGGGTTGTGTAAGAGTTTGTTGACTTTTGGGGTAGCTTGTGTAAGAGAGGTATGGGTTGTGATGGGTTGAGTGATGTGTTGAGTGATGGGTTGAGTGATGTGAGTACTTGACTTATACTTGACCCTTAATGGGATTGATTGATTGATTGAGGTGACATTTTGGGTAGAGATTCTCTCTGAATTGTAAATGCGCGACGTTTTCCTCAAACTGAATGCGAGCCCACATCTCCTGGTTTGGGTATGGCCTTGGTGCGCGAGACGCGGCATCAGAACCGTGGCGATGGCATGGTCGCTAGGGTGCAAGTCTCGGGTTGAGTCGACTTGGGTTGATAGCTTGTGACTCAGGGTCGCGCGCAAATGTCGGTTATAGGTCGAGGGTTGTCGAAATTTGACAGGGAGGATTACGGGGATCAGTGGAACGATATGGACTATGATATGGGTCTTACACAAATAACCCACCAAAGTCAACTCTCATGTCACTTACTCTCATCACTCCACCCATCACCTCTCTCTTTCTTTCTCTCTCTCTCTCTCTCTCTCTCTCTCTCTACTCTTTTTCCCAAGCACCAAGAAAGGTGACCATCCAAGCAAGAGAAAAGGAGAAAAAAAACCTAGGTGTGGCCCACTTCTTACCCTCAAACCTTTCAATCCAACCCTTCAATTCTCATCTTCCACCATCAAAGAAGAAGCCAAGGAGCTTAGCCTTCCAAGGAACTAAGAAGATCCAATGGTGGGTGTTTTATAGGCTTAGATTTGTGTTTTGATGATGGGCCGAGTGGGGCCTACCAATTGATGGTATGGATCTTACTTTGGACCTTAGGTGTGACAGATGGCCCACTATGATTCACATGTTCATTCCATGATGGGGCCATTCTCCATGGACCCCATCATGATGTTTATTTCATTTTCATTGTAAGAAGGTCATCTAGACCTTATATTGTTGGTGGAAAAGGGATTTCCACCATTGATCCTTGTGATTTAAGGGCCCACATATGGTTAGACCTATTTGATGCACACATTGTATGATATAGAGAAGCTTATAGTGGCGGAGCTCCTCTCCAACGCACGTCTCTCTCTCTCTCTTTTCCTATTTGATGGCCCACCTTGACATATGTATCATATCCAATGTCCGTCCATTTTGGCCAGATCACGGACCCACCTTGCTGATAGGTCATCTAGACCGTCCCGCCATGGGACATTCAGCAGCAGTTGCTACTGGACTGCACAGAGGAAATAAAAAATATTAATTTAATTCAAATTTGGTGACCCACCCATGTGGTGCCACCTTGATGCATGTATTCATCCCCACCGTCCAAACTAGCATAGGATGGTGGGGCCTGCTGAGATATATGTGGTAATCCACATCGTCCAGACAGATGGGACGGTGGGACGTCCCACATGAAGCACGTGTTTTATTTAAACCGTTCATCTGTTGAATGGTGTGGGCCAGCGCACTAGCCCATAGCTACTATATTTATGTCAGCAAGGTCTGATCATGAGGTGTGTGTCATCTACACTGTCCAACCACTTGGGAGATTATTTTATAGCATTTGAATGAGATAGATCTAAATTTCAGGTGGGACCCACATTGATGTATATGTTTTATCTCCAAATTGTTCATCTACGGGTCCCACCAGCAGCAGAACTTGCTGCTATATTTAACGTCAATAGGTTCTATGGGCCCTGACCATGAGGTGTATGTTATATCTCAACCGTCCACCAGTGGGTCCCACCATTGCTAGACTAACGTCAGCAGCTATGTGGATCCCACATGATGTATGTGTTACATCCAAACCATCTATCTACTGGGTCACACTAGTTATATAGCTGCCGTAGTGACATTAACAAGTGTGGGCCTGATCATGATTATGTGTTAGATCCAAACCGTCCATCCACTACGCAAGTTCATCTTAAGGGTTGAGAAGAAAAATAAGATAGATCTATCTACCAGATGGACCACACTATAAAAATCAGTGGAGGATTAAACGTCTACCATTGAAACCGTTTGGCGTCACAGAAGTTTTGGATCAATATGAAGTTTGTTTTTCCTCTTAATTCAGTCTTTCTGACCTTATGATCAGACTGGATGCAAAATAAACGTTATAGTGGGCCATGTGAATTGTTTAACAGCGAAAATCATCATCTCCACTGCTATTTGTGGTATGGTCCAGATGATCTTTCGATATGAACCATTTTTTGGGTAATGCTCTAAAATGACCTTTAAAAATAGATGAATGGTGCAGATAGTCCAGTTAGGACGATGCAACCTTCTTGATGTATATGAGGCCCTTTGTTACGGCCCATGTGATGCAGCTGTAACGTCCCGTACTTTTGGTACTCGGGTGTTAAGATGTAAACCTAATATAGTATAAACACCAATCAAGCCGCCCATTTCTAAAATAGATTATCAAGTCATCAGAGAAGCTTAGTTTAGGATTTTAATAATAAAGATGGTAACAAAAATAATAAATAAATAAATAAATAAAGGACAAATAAATAACAATGCATAGGTAATTATAATAATAATTAAACATTTAATAGCATGGAGTCATGAGAAGGAAAACCCTAACCTATAGAGTGGGACCCATGTCATGAATTAAAATTTCATGCATGTGTGAAAGAGAAAATAATAATAATAATGATAATAATAAATAATATTATTAAAAATATTATAACATGATGTTTAATAATATAAAAACATAATAGATCACATATCCATGATCTAGCCTTTGATTTATAGCTTAAATGGCGCCTTAGGCCCTTTTAACCGTTGACATCCAATTTTGCAATGATCAGACCAGTAGATTAACAAAATTCCACCATTAGGGCTAGAAACTAATTCGTATGGCCCACCTAAGCTTTAGATCAGCTTGGTCTTTGGTCAAAGACATTCATTTAAGCCTCCTAGGCAAATGGATGGAGTTGATTTATAGCAAACATCATGACAAACCCCACTTAGTGTCACGCCTGTGCATAGTTGGTGTACACTCGAGGTGCATTAGATTGTCTGCATGGTCAGACAAGCTCTAACCCGTGCCTAGCTCAAAATGGAGATTTCTTTCTCTAGCTGCTCCCACCTATGGGCATTTTTGAAAAAAAAGATGGACTCTGTGCTTGATCAACAACCCACTATATGGTCCACTTTCACAATCCGAACCGTCCATTGGATTCATACAGCAGGCTCGACCAAAACCCTAGCTGTTTCACACGAAATAGCACATGAGTGTTCATATGACAACTGACGCAAGAAGAGCTCAAAAAAATAAAAATTTTAAAAATGGAAATTGTTGCAGCCTGCTGGAATGATCCGCGTGCCCTCTCCCCTTTCCAATCCCAACCATCCGTCCTGAAGAGATCTCAGCGTCCCATTTGCTTAGGGTTTTCCCAAACTAAACCATATCTGGTTTTAGTTCCTTCCCATGGTTTTGAGAAAACCGAATAGCAGTATTCAATCTGAGCCATCTAGTCCTCATGCAATGGTTTTGAGAGAATGTAGGTCAGCTTAAAGTAAGAGAGGTTCGAGCTACATATGGTTTTATTCACTGCTCATGACCTTCCAATAAAGACTCGGTCGTGAGCTTCCAAGTCCGAACCCACCACGCAAACTGCATTGAAGCTTCGTTCTCCGATGTAACGCCTTGAAAATCGGGGGTCGAGCATAAACTCAACTCATAAGTTACAACGCATCACTTATGCAACATAAATAAGGATGATTTAATGTTGTCCATGTTAGTGCATTAAAGATGAATGAGATTAAGCCAAAACTGCATATCATACTCCTGAGACAGTTAAATTATGCAAGCGGAAGACTGTGATAGATATATAACATATATGGTGTAAGTCTCTAGAGTGTGAACATGTTACCAGGTTAAAGAATTATAAGTGTAGTTCCACAATGTACAAAATGAGAAAGTGTAATGTTCTCTATCCAAAACCCTATAGCCCCGTCAGCGTAACTCCAGGTCTACATAGACCTGCCAGAGAGTTGTATATAGGAGAGCTCCTCCTCATCGTTGTAAAAGTCTAGCTCTGCCTCATAAGCATCACCATTACCTGTAGTTAAGATAGAGTCTGGTTGGTGTGTACAATACCGTCCCGTAACGTGGGAGTGAGTGATCAACTCAGTGGAACAATAAAGCAAAGGTTAACATGTTATCAATTCAATCAAGCAGTAATGATAAAGCAGTACAATCAAACAATCCTAGATACTGTTATTAATGCAAGGATGAAATGTAGTCATGATGCATGCTCTCGCCTACACTCCCTCGTGCCACAACATCTTACAGTCGCGGCATGCTTTCTTCCCTCTGTTCTCTTCAACCCGGGGCAGATGCAGTGCGATGTTATGAACATGATTACCGAGTTCTTATTAGTCCTTTTCATATAGCATGATTAGGAAACTAAGGTACCTCCCTTATGTCAATTTTCAAACTGATCCATTCAACGGTCGTCAGTCCTAGGAAATCTCATACGATGTTACGGTTCCAGGTCACTGCAAAGGGCTCATCACCAAATCAGTACAGGCCTAATTTATACTTTAGAAGCTATGGAAGGGTCGTCACCTTCATGTAGACTCAGAGTATGCTTGAGGTCACTACAAATGGCTCATCACCAAATCAGTGTAGGCCAACAGCTCGAATATAGTGTCCCATACCACCGTATTCGGCTCACGAGGTGATTTTGCTCACTGGTCACTATAGGGAGGCTCGTCGCTCTAGCGTAGGCTGACAGCTCGACCATGGTGTCCCATACCACCATGTTCGGCTCATGAGTCTTAGTGGATCGAGGTACCAAGGTTAACGGGATTTTCACTAGTGAGTTTGGTACCTTAGGTTTAAGCAGTAGCGTCCAAACATGGTGAACATACATCTGGTCAATCGGGTTACTTTACGAGCTCGACTAGCCCGAGTGCACGACAAATTGAACGACATGAAGTGTATAAGCACTCCACGTGGCCTAACCACTGTCGTCGACCGAAGTACGACTGGATTCATCGGACACGTCCGATGTGGCGAAACAATATCATCCACCAATCTAGGGTCTGTTACCGATTGCCTGGACTATACAATAGTCCTAATCACATTCAATTATAATAAAATATCCTAGAAAATAGTTAAAGCAGTAATGGATCAAGATTTCAAATCATACAATCAAAGGTCCGATATTGTCCACTTTAGGGCTACCAGGGCTATTGCACGGAATCGTTACACCACTCTCCCATCACCTTCAGGGCTTTGGTTTTGCATTTTATAGAATACAACTTAAACATGGATTTATACATATGCATTACATAGATAAATAGACACTATAATATACAGTACATGGAGGAAAATATACACATAGTTAAAGGAGTTGAGAATCATATCTCAACACCCTTATACATTACAATTTACTAACTACTTACTCATTCAGAAATTTCAGCAAACACTTTAGACTACTTACATCAACATACATGATGTATGTTGATCACATAGGTATTAGGCCAAATCCTTCCACTAGGGAGTTACCCCATTTATAACACGCGTGCACCCACGACGGATAGTCATGGGAAGCATAAATCCAAGTTCCATATTCATTCATTCATTTTCACAAACACTTGGGCTACACACTGTGTCACATATAACGTATATTTACCGTGACGTGATTTAGGGCAAGTCCTTTCTCTAAGGAGTTGTTGCACATGTAACAAGCATATCTTCACGATAGATAATCATGTTAGGCACAAATCCAAATTCCATACGTATTCAAACATCTCAACATATACATAGAATACATTATATTCCACATAGTTCATGTATAACTGTAAAGCGAAACAGACGCGCATTTTGCATGTGAAATAGCACCCATGTCAGTTATAAATCATTAACTGACATTGAAAGCCTTGAAAACCATAACCTATACGCCTATAGTCCGCACCTTGCGCCGTAGAAGTGTAATGAATTCGACAGAGACTCTAAGTCTTCGTCAATGATGGAATGACAACCTATAACACGAATTGAGTCAGCTATTTCATTATTAGTGACAATTAAAAACCCTAGAACAAATTATGGTTAGGTCTTCTTACCTAGGAACAAAGTCAGATTCGCTAGAATAACGGTTTGGTAGTGATGGATAGGCACGTAGAATGGCAGGGATCGAATCCCAGGAGTGACTCCAACTTCTCTCTCACTTTCTTTCTCTTTACTCTCTTCTCTCTCCTAGGGTTTTTCCCAAATTC
This sequence comes from Magnolia changhungtana, assembly GCA_030180095.1. Classification (NCBI taxonomy): domain Eukaryota; kingdom Viridiplantae; phylum Streptophyta; class Magnoliopsida; order Magnoliales; family Magnoliaceae; genus Magnolia; species Magnolia changhungtana. Next base: position 1,807,999 of record JASAUF010000674.1, on the reverse strand, counting down.
GTATGGAGTGAATGAGAGAGGGTTTAAAGTCCTTATATAGGCCTAAAACTGATGGAAATGGCCCCAGGGCCAAGGTATACTTATGTTATATCCAAAGAGCATCTGTTTCAGCTCAACGGAGCACTTCTTGAGCCCCCCCTTGAGCCAAAGGTTGGACTTAAGCTCTCTGACCATGGATCTAGGTCAAGCTGAGTTTTCAGTCCGATCGAATTTACAGATTGTTCACTCCCCAAGTATAGGGTTGTGATGTAGTAATAAAACTCGGTAAGACCGAGGTCGAATCCACAGGGACTGGAACTTGTACGTTATCTGAAACTAACTAGGGCTAGAACTAGAATGAGATGAATTCTAAAACAGATGAATATGAGTGACTAATTGTGAAATAATTATCTAAACTTAAGAGAATTCAGAGGAAGGAAACTAGGGATTCAGAGGATCCACTTGTAGAGATCAGGGAGATCTTATGCCTGAATTAACAATCAGGGAAATTAACTGAACTACCGTTGATATAGTTTTCAAGAGATGAGAGGTATATGAATTAGAATGGATTCCATCACCAAACCATGCCCAGGAGACAAAGCAAACAACAGAATTAAACTAATTACCAACCAATCAACATATTTATGAAGGTCAGGAAGGGTACCGTCATCTGACCATGCCCAGGATGGTGAATAACAGCGCTTCCTGACGTCATAAAACATAAAAGAAGAAAGAAATACTCAAAGCCATCGCAGGCCCATTGTAATTTCAGTCATAATAGACCATTAAAGACTGAAAACATTCCCTTAATAAAAACCCAAATCAACATCAATTCAGTCTATACAAAGGCACAAGCAAAGAGGCCTCCCATCACGCTACAAGCTTCACCTCTTAGCCCTAGCTAAGAGGTTTAGCCACACATGAGTGGACTAGATCTCTCAAAATAAAAGAAATAAATAACACAGCTAAAAATAAATAAATAAAAAACAAACACTTTTTCTCTCTGTCTCTCTCTCTCCTCACGTCCAGCCTCCAGCCGATCCTCCCTCCCAGCCGTGGATGCCCCTAAACCTCCTTCTCCTTTCTTTTATATAAGAATGCATGTTGGTCGTAAAACCATATATGTGCATAACTGTTACGCACGTAAAGATATAACCCGTGCGTTGAGTTGTTGGTGGGTCCCAAAACCGATGTCTCCAGAGAAATCCAATCCGTCTATTTGATGTAGAACGAAAAACCAGCCAGGGAGGTGGATTTTTCTTGCATTCTGGATGGTCCATCTAATCCATCTTACAGCCGTTAATCCTACGTTGGAATGGTTGGGAGACCGTTCTGGCTATCTTCTTGAAGTTCTGACACCTAGGTCCTAGTAATATGGACCCTGGTATTCCAACAGACGGCCCAGATCAGAACATCGCGTCATGATGGTGGCCCACAAAAAAGAATCGCAAGCTCTGTTGCGAGACAGAGCTTCCGCGTTAACGCCGTGAAAGACAGTGGGTCCCACCGTGATGTTTATCAAGAAATCCATTCCACACACTGGGGTCTCCATGAAAAACCGTTTAAACTTGGTTGGTTTTGGATCAAAATCGTGGTGGCCCACAGTTTATTTTATTGCACCGTCGGTCATCTGTTTGGACGCTTGAAAACCGATCGATGCTGACTTCTTGAATTCAGTCACCTAGGCTCGGGTAAGAAGGATCATGGGAATTTAATGGATGGTCCAGATCTCCTATTTGGATGATGGGTGGGGCCCACTGAGAGAGACCGACGGCGACAACGTTTAACGCTGTTTCCTTCCTGCGCAAGGAGACGGGTCAGCGGTCGCTGACCGAACTCTCCAGTCCGGTGCGGCTCGTGTGTGTGTGCTTGAATGCACGCACATCGTCATGTGGGCTCCACTGTGATGTTTGAGAGAAATCTGTGCCATCCATCTTGTTCTCCATCTCTTTTCAACTGTGGGGGCCGAATTTGAAACGTATCCAGACAGCAGGTGGGCCCCAATTCACTGATTTATGGGCTGATCTATATGTTGGCCCACTTCCGTAGGGAGTCAGGTGCTGAAATTTTATGTGTACGGATCATTTGTGGTCCTCAGGTCCTGTATGAGGTTTTGAGCCGATCGGATGGTGGGAACCTTGTGATCTTGCATTCTAGTTAGTTTTTGAGCCCATTAAATGCGAACGGCTTGATTTCTTCTGATCTCTGGCATACAAATCCATCAATTTTGGTCCTCTGGAGTCTGTCCCTTGCTGTGGTGATTTCAGAGCATCAAATACACACATTTAGCACCTTTTTGTAGTCCCCACTTGCAGATGTACCTTGCATCACAAACACGATTGAATCAGGATTTTAAACGGTATCATGTTCGTAAATCCAGGCAAAAACTGGGGTTTAATATGCAATATTTGACCCTCAACACAACCCCAACTAGCATTTTGCTAGTCCCGAGCGAAGTATGCGAAAAATAAGTTGAGAATTACAGGACAATTTCTATGAACTCGAGTGATCTTTGAAAAACAACTCTGATTATAGCATTCTAAGATTCATGAATATTGGACATTACTTTCTCCTGGAGGCAAGCGCATGATAGACTTCATAATCAAGTTCAAAGTATTAATCCATCAATTAGAAAAATTATAAACATTGAGTTCCATGAGTGTATAGTCAAAACTCGGCTTATCAACATTAAGATTCAATTCATTTTTCCAAGATAACGTTGGTAACCACAAGAGCATTTAGGACACCCAAAACCTAAATTAAAGCGTCCCTCATAGATCATTCTTTTTCTTTCTTTCAGCCTTTGATAGTTTTTTTTTTTTTTTTTCATTAAAAGTAACACCAAGAAGGGAATCAAGTTCTTACCTATAGGGAGCAAACCTATGGTGAAGATCGTACACCCAACCCTTTTCACATATTATCCATGGGGAATCAAATCCTTACCTATAGGGAGCAAACCTATGGTGAAGATTTTTCGCCCACCCCTTTCCAAAGGCATTTGTATTTTCTTTTTCTTCAATTGATCATGACGGGCAATTGTTCAGGTTGGTTCGTTCCATGGTTAGTGATTACCAAGTTAATCCTTCAATATTAAACTGAAACCTTAATGTGAAAGCGAGATGTGACATGTGAGATCATGACTCAATCAATGTTTACAACTTCTAATCATGGATTAATAATTCCACTTAACTGTGAAATTTAACAAATACTAAATCTAAGAGTCATATATTACCAACATCACGAAAAAAAAATAGAAATTTTAAGTACCGTAGATGGCTATCAAAATCACTTCAAATTCACAAAAAATTACAGAAATTTTTTTTTAAAATTTTCACAAATTTTGCTCAAGACCAAGAAAACACTGATTAGGAAACCTAATCTCCCACCCCCAACCTAAAATCTACATTGTCCTCAATGTAAAAGATATGAGCATGGAATGCACATGGGACAACAAAAAGTAAATATGAAGTGATGGAAAGATAATATCTGAATGATGAATCGTGAGAGATTTTCCAAGAGATCGCAATATGGAATCCAATCAGCACGAGAGAGAAAGCAACACAAAACTAACAAAAATAAAATCCTACCTATACCACTTTTGCAGGTGCTCTCGATTGCATTTAGCGTATGCAACAAGCCTTTAAACCCCTAGGTTGCTCCTAGTGGACGAGTTGTAGTCTCGTGAGGGTTTGCAGCAATGTTACCCACAAACATTGACTTGACTAATCATGGAATCAAAAGCTGGGTTGCCTCCCAAGAGTGCTAAGTTTAACGTCTTTAGCTAGACTAAAGAAACTACCCTAATCTTATGAAAGCAGGGAACCTACCTATACCTTCATCAGACTAGGAAATCAGTCCTGGTAAACAGGATCAGTCAGAGGTATGGACATGTCCTCTGAATCAAATTTCTCAACAAATGGCTTTAAGCGATGTCCATTTACTTTAAACTCCTTGCCATTGTCGGGGTCTCTTTTCTCAACGGCCCCATGAGGATATGCAGTAACAACAATGTAAGGGCCGGTCCAACGAGATCGAAGCTTACCCGGAAAAAGATGTAATCAAGAATTATACAAAATGACTTTCTGACCAGGCGTGAATGATTTTCGTAGAATATGTTGGTCATGAAACGCCTTCATCCTGTCCTTGTAAATTCTCGATTTCTCGTATGCGTCGTTCCGGATTTCTTCAAGTTCATTTAATTGAAGTTTGCGTAGCGAGCCAGCATTGTTCAGATTGAAATTTAGATTTTTGATCGCCCAGTAGGCTCTATGTTCTAATTCTAAAGGCAAGTGGCAAGCCTTCCCATAGACGAGTCTAAAGGGAGACATTCCAATAGGAGTTTTAAAAGCAGTAAGGTATGCCCATAAGGCATCGGTCAATCGAATTGACCAATCCTTACGGTCAGGGTTAACCGTTTTCTTCAAAATGTGTTTGATCTCCCTATTAGAAATCTCAGCTTGCCCACTTATCTGTGGGTGGTATGGGGTGCTCACCTTATGAGAGATACCGTATTTCTTCATTAAACTCTCAAATGACCTATTACAAAAGTGTGAGCCCCCATCACTAATAATAGTTCGAGGCGTTCCAAATCGGGAAAGGATGTTCTCTTTTAGGAATTTAATGACCGTGCGATGGTCATTATTCCGACACGGAATCGCTTCGACCCATTTAGTGACATAGTCTACGGCAACCAAAATATATAAATTCCCAAAAGATTGGGGGAATGGTCCCATGAAATCGATGCCCCAGCAATCAAATGCCTCTATGATAAGAATGGGATTCAAGGGCATCATATTTCGACGGGACAATGCTCCCAATTTCTGACAACGCTCACAAGCTTTACAAAAGTCATGAGTGTCTCTGAACATAGTGGGCCAATAGAAGCCACACTGCAGAATCTTGGCCGTGGTCTTTTTTGCAGAAAAGTGACCACCACAGGCCTGTGAGTGACAGAAGGAGATGACACTCTGATGCTCATCATCTGCACACATCTCCTCAATATTTGGTCTGGGCAATATTTAAACAAGTATGGATCATCCCAGAAGAAGTTGCGCACCTCGGTGAAAAATTTCTTCTTATCTTGCGCAGTCCAATGTGTCGGTATGGAACCTGTAGCAAGATATTTAGCAATATCAGCGAACCAAGGTGAATGGGAGACTCTGAACAGTTGTTCATCAGGGAACATGTCATTGATATGTGTCGCCTCAAGGAAATCAGAGGTATTAAGGCGAGAAAGGTGATCGGCCACTACGTTCTCTACTCCCTTTTTATCTTTAATTTCCAAATCAAATTCTTGGAGTAGAAGGATCCATCGTATCAAGCGGGGCTTAGAATCATTCTTAGAAAGAAGATACTTCAGTGTCGCATGATCTGTATAGATAATGATCTTGGATCCGATCAGGTAGGACCTAAATTTGTCCAAGTCGAACACTACGACTAAAAGTTCCTTTTCTGTAGTCAAGTAGTTCACTTGGGTAGGATTTAAAGTCTTACTCGCATAATGGATGACGTAGGGCCTCTTATCTTTTCTCTGGCCTAGAACCGTTCCAAGAGCATAATCAGAAGCGTCGCACATAAGTTTAAAAGGAAGGCTCCAGTCGGGTGGCTGCATGATGGGTGCAGTGGTTAACATGCCTTTAAGCTTGGTGAAAGCTTCCTGGCATTGCTCAGTCCACTCGTATGGAACATCCTTTTGAAGAAGATTACATAAAGGACGAGAGAGGAGACTAAAGTCCTTTATGAATCGCCTGTAAAATCCTGCGTGTCCTAAGAAGGATCGCACGTCCCTGATGTTCTTGGGTGGAGGCATGTTAGAGATAAGATCGATTTTTGCCTTATCTACCTCAATTCCCTTGGACGAGATGATATGTCCAAGGACAATCCCCTTATGAACCATGAAATGACACTTCTCCCAATTAAGTACCAAGTTCTTTTCTTCACATCTTTTCAGCACACATTTAAGACTTTCCAAGCACTTGCTGAAAGATGAACCATAGACAGAGAAATCGTCCATGAAGACCTCTAGATATTGCCCCACCATATCAGAAAAGATACTCAACATACATCGCTGAAAGGTGGTAGGGGCATTACATAGTCCAAATGGCATCCTTCGGTAAGCAAAGGTGCCGTAGGGACATGTAAATGTGGTCTTTTCCTGGTCCTCAGGGGCGATTTCAATCTGATTGTAGCTTGAATACCCGTTAAGGAAACAGTAATAGGAATGATCAGCTAGCCTTTCTAAGATTTGATCGATGAAGGGCAAAGGAAAGTGATCCTTCCTTGTGACGGTATTCAACTTTCTGTAGTCAATGCACATTCTCCAACCAGTAGTGACTCTAGTTGGCACGAGTTCATTATTAGCATTGGCTACGATGGTGATTCCGGACTTCTTAGGAACCACCTGAGTTGGACTCACCCATTGACTATCAGATATAGGGTATATGATACCCACATCCAATAGTTTAAGAACCTCGGCCTTAACCACTTCCTTCATGTTTGGATTTAGCCTACGTTGTGGTTGCCGAGCAGTCTTCGCATTTTCCTCAAGATATATGTGGTGAGTACAAATCGAGGGGTCAATTCCCTTGAGGTCCGCAATCGTCCATCTTAGGGCTCCTTTATGCTCAATGAGAGTAAATATGAGCATACTCTCCTGTTCTTTCTCCAGGTGGGCAGAGATCACCACCGGGTATGTCTCATCTTGACCTCAATAAGCATATTTCAAATCAGAGGGCAAATGTTTTAGGTCAAGCTTCGGTGCCTTGAGGTTAGACGGTAGAGGCACTACATCAATTGTGGCAATTCTTCAAATTGTGGCCTCCATCGGTTAACTTCAAGTACCGGTGCAGTATCAAGCAAGGCACACGTCTCCCTAATCATATCATCATCAAACTCATGGGAGTGGGCCAAGCACGTCTCTAGAGGATCAGAGGATAAGGTAAGGGGTGTCCTATCTTCCACGAAAGTATCGATCATGTTAATGTCATGGACATCGTCATCATCCTCTGCGTTGCTACCGTTATTGAAAAAAGATGTTTGACTCCAATGTCAAATTTCCAAAAGACATAGTCATGACACCATTCCTGCAATTGATGATTGCATTTGACGTGGTAAGGAATGGGCGACCAAGAATGATGGGAATCTGAGTGCTCATGTTGTTGATGGGATCGGTGTCCAGGATGATAAAATCTACAGGGTAGTAAAATCTATCAACTTGGACTAACACATCCTCAATAATCTCTCTTGGTACACGAACAGTTCGATCGGCAAGTTGTAGTGTGGTTAGGGTAGGTTTTAACTCACATAATCCTAACTATTTGTATACCGAGTAGGGGATCAAATTGACGCTCGCTCCTAAGTCAAGAAGTGCGTGATCAATTCGATGGTTCCCGATTACACATGATATGGTTGGGCTACCGGGATCCTTAAATTTCTGCGGCACGTCTTGCTTCAGGATGGCACTCACTTTCTCAGTTAAGAAAATCTTCTTTTGAATACTATGTCGTCTTTTGGTCGTGCATAGGTCTTTCAGAAATTTTGCATATAGAGGAACCTGTTTTACGACATCAAGTAGAGGAATGTTGACTTTCACTTGTTTCAACACCTCCAGAATATCCTGAGAGTTAGAAAGATGTTTTGGTGCAACCAACCGTTGGAGGAACGGAGCAACTGACTTCTCTAGAAGTTCCGGTTCTAATTTTTGTGGGACATCACTAGATCCATCATTATTGTCCTCTTCTGGTTCTTGAGGCTTTTCGGGCCTAACCGGAAGGGTTTTATCAATGATCTTCCCACTCCTAAGAGTGGTGATGGATTTAGCGTGCCCCATTTGATTTGAAGAGCTGAGATCATTTATCTTGTATTGCGGTTTAGGATTGAGGAGCGGTTGTGCAGGAAGCATCCCCTTTTCTATAACCATCATACGTGAATCTATTTTTTGCATAAAGTCTGTAAGTCACGCACTGCCGGAGTCAGCTCTTGTGTGGAATTTTGAACCGGTTCTTCTTGAGGTTTCCCCTGATTTGGATTTTGATTGAAGAAACTCCGAGGGGTAGCAGTTTGTCCATTTCTCCAACTAAAATTTGGATGATTTCTCCAACCAGGGTTGTATGTATTAGAGGTAGATCCATTGAAAGGTCTTTGATAGTTGTTTACGACATTAGCTTGCTCATTCAACACTCCTCGAAAGGCAGATATGGTAGGACAATTTTCAGTTGTGTGAATGTTGCAATCACAGATGCCGCAAACAATTTCATTAACCTTATCCTTCTTTCCTTCCATGGCCTCGACTCTTCGCATGAGATTAGTCACTTTAAAATTTACATCATCCTCTTCTTTCAGGAGATATACTCCACCTTTCTCCTTAGATTGAGTTGGCCTAGGCGTGGTGTTTGATTTTGGGTAATGGTCCCATGATTGTGCATTCTCGGCAAGTCTATCGAGGTAATCCCATACCTCTTCGACCTCTTTATTCATGAATTCACCATTACACATTGTCTCGACCAGTTGGCGCATAGAAGATGTCAGTCCATCATAGAAAAAATTTGTAATGCGCCACATTTCAAAACCGTGTTGTGGGCATGAACTGACAAGATCCTTGAACCTTTCCCAACATTGGTAGAATGTTTCATCTTCCTTTTGGGCGAAGTTCATGATTGCTTTTCTGAGGGTAATCGTTTTATGGTGTGGGAAAAATTTCTTTATGAATTCCTCTCGCATATCATTCCATGTGCCAATGGATCTAGGACGCAGTGAATGTAACCACGTCTTAGCCTTCTCTTTCAAGGAAAAAGGAAAGAGTTTCACCCTGATTGTATCCTTGGATACATTGGGAAAGTATAAGGTGGCTATGATCTCATCGAACTCTTTCAAATGTAAGTATGGACTTTCTGATTCAAGCTCATGGAATTTAGGAAGGAGTTGGATAACTCCTGGCTTGATGTCCATCTGTCCTGTGTTTTCAGGAAAAATCATGCATGAGGGCGTACTCACCCCCGCCGGTTGTAAATAATCTCGTAAGGTACGAGGCGGGGGTGCTTGAAGCCCCTCATTCTCATCATGTACTTCCTCATCCATCTGTTGAGGTAGTGCTTGAGGTTGATTTGCAGCCATAACCTCAATTAACTCAGGGGAATTCGAGCAGTGTCTAATCCTGCAATGGACAGTCAACCCCTCAACTAATCCTCCTTCAGTCAAGAGACGTCGAGTGTCATCACGGGCCCACTTGGGCATGAAACACTCGCAGCCCTCAATCAAATTCTAAACCTAATCCTAAGAAGGGAAATATGAGTCTAGAAAGAAAGAGAGGTTTGGAAAGAGATTACTAAATTGGAGTCCCTAAGCTAAAGACCTGCAAAACAAAACAAAATAAGTTAGCTTCTAAATAGAAGAAATTTCTAAAGCAAACCAAATCTAAAGAGTTAGAAAATCTAGAAAATCAGAAAGAGTTTACCAAATTAGAAGTTCTATCTTAACAACCTACAGAATAGGAAATATGTTAGTTCTATGAATTAAAATAGAAAACAAAATTAAAAATTAAAATTAGTAAAATCCTAATCTTAAACTAACTCTAAATCCAATTAATTTCAGAAAATCGTAGCAGTCAGTCCACGGCAACGGCGCCAAAAACTTGTTCACTCCCCAAGTATAGGGTTGTGATGTAGTAATAAAACTCGGTAAGACCGAGGTCGAATCCATAGGGACTGGAACTTGTACGTTATCTGAAACTAACTATGGCTAGAACTAGAATGAGATGAATTCTAAATCAGATGAATATGAGTGAATAATTGTGAAATAATTATCTAAACTTAAGAGAATTCAGAGGAAGGAAACTAGGGATTCAGAGGATCCACTTGTAGAGATCAGGGAGATCTTATGCCTGAATTAACAATCAGGGAAATTAACTGAACTGCCATTGATATAGTTTTCAAGAGATGAGAGGTATATGAATTAGAATGGATTCCATCACCAAACCATGCCCAGGAGACAAAGCAAACAACAGAATTAAACTAATTACCAATCAATCAACATATTTATGAAGGTCAGGAAGGGTACCGTCATCCGACCATGCCCAGGAGACGATGGTGAACAACAGCGTTTCCTGACGTCATAAAACATAAAAGGAGAAAGAAATACTCAAAGCCATCGCAGACCCATTGTAATTCTAGTCACAACAGACCATTAAAGACTGAAAACATTCCCTTAATAAAAACCCAAATCAACATCAATTCAGTCTACACAAAGGCACAAGCAGAGAGGCCTCCTATCACGCTACAAGCTTCACCTCTTAGCCCTAGCTAAGAGGTTTAGCCACACATGAGTGGACTAGATCTCTCAAAATAAAAGAAATAAATAACACAGCTAAAAATAAATAAATAAAAAATAAACTCTTTTTCTCTCTGTCTCTCTCTCTCCTCACGTCCATCCTCCAGCCGATCCTCCCTCCCAGCCGTCGATGCCCCTAAACCTCCTTCTCCTTTCTTTTATATAAGAATGCATGTCGGCCGTAAAACCATATACGTGCATAACTGTTACGCACGTAAAGATATAACCCGTGCGTTGAGTTGTTGGTGGGTCCCAAAACCGATGTCTCCAGAGAAATCCAATCCGTCTATTTGATGTAGAACGAAAAACCAGCCAGGGAGGTGGATTTTTCTTGTATTCTGGATGGTCCATCTAATCCATCTTACAGCCGTTAATCTTACGTTGGAATGGTTGGGAGACCGTTCTGGCTATCTTCTTGAAGTTCTGATACCTAGGTCCTAGTAATATGGACCCTGGTATTCCAACAGACGGCCCAGATCAGAACATCGCGTCATGATGGTGGCCCACAAAAAAGAATCGCAAGCTCTGTTGCGAGACAGAGCTTCCGCGTTAACGCCGTGAAAGACAGTGGGTCCCACCGTGATGTTTATCAAGAAATCCATTCCGCACACTGGGGTCTCCACGAAAAACCATTTAAACTTGGTTGGTTTTGGATCAAAATCGTGGTGGCCCACAGTTTATTTTATTGCACTGTTGGTCATCTGTTTGGACGCTTGAAAATCGATCGATGCTGACTTCTTGCTTTCAGTCACCTAGGCTCGGGTAAGAAGGATCATGGGAATTTAATGGATGGTCCAGATCTCCTATTTGGATGATGGGTGGGGCCCACTGAGAGAGACCGACGGTGATAGCGTTTAACGCTGTTTCCTTCCTGCGTAAGGAGACGGGTCAGCGGTCGCTGACCGAACTCTCCGGTCTGGTGCGGCTAGTGTGTGCGTGCTTGAATGCACGCACACCGTCATTTGGACTCCACTGTGATGTTTGAGAGAAATCTGTGCCATCCATCTTGTTCTCCATCTCTTTTCAACCGTGAGGGCCGAATTTGAAACGTATCCAGACAGCAGGTGGGCCCCAATTCACTGATTTATGGGCTAATCTGTATGTTGGCCCACTTCCGTAGGGAGTCAGGTGCTGAAATTTTATGCACGGCTCATTTGTGGTCCTCAGGTCCTGTATGAGGTTTCGAGCTGATCGGATGGTGGGAACCTTGCGATCTTGCATTCTAGTTGGTTTTCGAGCCCATTAAATGCGAACGGCTTGATTTCTTCTGATCTCTGGCATACAAATCCATCAATTTTGGTCCTCTGGAGTCTGTCCCTTGCTGTGGTGATTTCAGAGCATCGAATACACACATTTAGCACCTTTTTGTAGTCCCCACTTGCAGATGTACCTTGCATCACAAACACGATTGAATCAGGATTTTAAACTGTATCATGTTCGTAAATCCAGGCAAAAACTGGGGTCTAATATGCAATATTTGACCCTCAACACAGATTGCCCGTGGCGGACCAGTTTCAATTCAACGGTCCACGATCACCGATCAGGGCCACAAGTACACTGACCTGTGTATGAAATTTCTTTTAATCTGAGGGTGTATTTGGGTCAGATTTTGATGGTCTGAATCCTTATTTTTAGCCCACAAGCGATAAGTCTCAGATCACTTAAAGTTAGATTTTTATTTCTAAGATATCCACGTTTCTCATATACTTCACTCCGGGCTTAAGCGAATCGCTTTGGGACACTATCTGGACTTGATTTCTGAGGTGGTGGTCAAGTCCAGTAAGGCGGTCTTAATTATATAATTTCGTAGTAATCGGACTTTCGACGTGCGGTCTAGATCCGATACGGAGTTTCAATGTGCTCCCGAGAGCAACTAGGTAATGAGATTAATCCTACATTTTAGGCTAACCTAGCATCAATGATTCTACAAGTTTTGGGACTTGCAGATCGTATTTAAAGCGTTGAGGTAATTCTCATTTAATTTCTAAAGGATTTGATGTTTGAGAAGTTAATGAGGGGTTAGGATCAACCCCTTGCCTAAGGACATCTAACTCCAGGTTGGCAAAAATCTGGGGCGTTATAATCTACCCCCCTTAAAAATAATTTTGTCCTCGAAATTGCCTAAGGGTAGTAAGTAAAGATTTTATTATTCCTCTTGCTCAAGTTTTACTGATTTCAAGTTTATATGCGTGGTACGGCGTATACTATCTATGCTAGTCTGGCTCATGTTCGTCTACCCCCCTTAAACTTATCCTTTATCTCTTGCTTATACCCTGGTGGTTTGCTACAATTTATTCCTATATCTATTTGACGTCTTGACGACAATTCCTATTTATTTAGAGTAAGATATTTTGGTTCAATGGTCGACTAATACGGAGAGACGGTTGTAGTAGGCTTGATCCTGATACATCGATCATCTACCTGACCAGGGTAGAAGGCTCATCATATCCTTTCCTAGTTCTAGTAGATCCTGGTCTTCTGCTTGGTCAAAGCAGTGAGTCCATTAATAGTTGCCCAGGATTGACAATTGGGTCAAGTCGCGAATGCTTCGCAGTTGTATATTCCAGTAACTCCGTAGTCTGATCACTCGAAAAACTTAGGAAATGTTCATTAATGAAAGGTTTAAATTTTCTAGTCATAAGGTTGCCCATTGTGTCTTGGTTTAGGAGAGTTCTCATCTTAATTCATGTCCGTGATAGTAGTTAAACTTGTACTCATTGTTAGACCCTTTCTGTAATACGAATTGGTTTAATACTTAAACCTTAATTACTTTCCTTCTAGTAACTTTATTATCGACATTCTAAGAAAGGTTCAAATCCTATTTAGTGACCAATCTTTACGTATAGTCTGGATCAATTCCATTCGATCCTGGGCCAGTGGGCTATGGGCCCACTAAGCTTTCGTTGCGCCTATGAGTGGGTAGACGAGTATACCTACCTAACTTGACTGCATTCATAACCTTTCTACCCCCTTAAAAAATTATTTAAGGCTTGAGACTCCATGTCTCGCTCCGTACGTCAGAACGAGGTGTAATTTAGACCTATTCTTGGCAGGAAATGGGAAACGATCTCATAATACATCGGTCTTCCTTCTATCGGTGATGTGTGCTATGGCATTGGTACCTATGGTTATATAAAGGAGATAAAATGATGGGTGTTGTGGTTGGTTTCAGGGACGAGTGTAAGTTTGTGGCAAGCTGCCTAACTATACCAGGGAAGGACCTTTGCCATGGTCCCGACTTACCTCTTTAATCATGTCTAGTTGAATACTGTAAGATAATCTATACATTATTAGTGCATAAGGAATTTGAACAAAATAGGTTAATAGACAGACTATCTTTCTAAGGCCATATGCACAGTATGTATGCCCGAATGGTCTGTGATTTAGGACCTAATCCCTAACTCTCTGTTGCCCATTTGAGAAATTTCCTAGGCCCGAGCAAAGTATCTCTATTGGCTATATGTTCTTAACACTTCTCCAAGGCGAAGTAACAAATTTTTGGTTGTAAGTGGTTCGGCCAACATGGAAGGAAAGTTGTGTAGTGGGTCTGAGCCGGATACATAGACCTTTTGCCTAGCTAGGACAGAAAATTGTCGTATCAGTTCTTAATCCTAGTTGCTTCCGACCTTTTGCTTGATCAAAGCGTTGAGTTCATTGGTAACTACTAAGATCGAGAATTCAATTCAAACTGCGAATACCTCGCTTATATATAGTTCTCTACTCCATGTTCCCGATTGTAATAAGCCCTTGAGAAGACAATCCTAGGGGGTGTGTTGTTTTGATCTAACGTTCAATTAGAGGGATATATAACTTTTCTCTAAGCATGAATAGTTTCTAAGTTAAAACAACTTTTCTAAGAGTTATTAAATAAGCCTATAAGTACTAGGGGGATTCAATGAAGGAATGAGATCTCACTCCAACCTAATTAAGCCAACTAACTAAGTCTATCTTTCAATTATCTTAGCATGATCAGTGTTTTACATTCCTTAGTATAACCAACCAATAGTTGTAATCCAAAGTCTATGCTTATATGCTAGATGATTTCATATCCTTTCTAATACAAGAAATTGTTTATTACTTAAGGTCAAACATTGTCTGATTAGAATTGAGTTGTTTGAACTTGAATTTAACTACACTCGAGCACTACACACATGCTCATACTAGCTAAGAAGGTCCTAGGGTTCACATTATTAATTTGTTGGATTTCTTATATTGCCAGATTTGTTTGCAAAATCTAGGAGTACTAACTCTAGGTCCAAAACTCTAAGGGCCTGTTTGGCCAATGGTATTAGGTTATATTAATGGATTACATTGCTAATCCCACTTCGGGATTGGGAATGACATGTTTGGAAGGAGGGTGGGATGGGATTAGAATTAATTTCATAGGCTTTGGAAAATGAGTCTTGTGTTAGAAATTATGAGATGAGATTTGTGGGTTTGGAAAGTTATGAGACACAAAAGTTGGGTTTTGTGGTCATATGGGTGTGAAATGGTGAGGCCAAGAGGAGTAAGAGGTGGGTTTAGAGGAGTAATGGTGGAGAGGTGGAAGGAGTTCACAATTGTCAAGTACAATTCCAACTTGTCAAGCATTCTACACATTCGATAACAAAAGGAGCTTCATGCATTTCATTTAACCCAAAATTGTCACAATACATGGGTTGTAGCCTTACATGGACCATGACAGAAGACACTAAAACATACTACCAAACTACCACACTATGAAGCCTCTCAACATGAAAACACAAAGGTCCTAACACAACAACAATCAAACTACGAGACAACAGCACAGATGACTAGGCATCCGAGTCTGGTGACGGAGGAGGGGCACCCTTATCTTGCAAGCAGCACAGGATAGACTTCAAAGTGCGAGTCACTTTCTTAAATTTGTGTTTCATGAGGCCCCAAAGATCGATAAGGTCCTGTCATAGGACAGCTTGATCCTCCTCAAGTCGAGCTAAACAAGCATCCCTAGCAGCCCGATCAACATCTTGCTCCGGTGCCGTAGGAGGTGAGCTTTCCTCTGTATCCTGGGCCTCCTCTTCCTCTTCCTGTTCCTTTTCTTCCTCTATTTCAGTTCCACTTTCTCCCTCACTCTCTTCCTCTTCTCTCTCCATCTCATCTTCGCTCTCCTCATGTCGAGCTTGGCGTTGCCATGGCCCGATGTCCATCTGGTTGAGAGTAGTCTTGTTGATGTGATGAATCAGCACCGGCCTTTCCCCCCAAGTCTGTAGCCAAACTCACGTGCAATCTTACATATGAGTCGGACGAAGGGGAGTGAATCAGTCCTTCTATTGGAGCATGCGGTAAGAACTATCTGTCGCAACACGAACATAGGCATGCACAACTTTACTCTCTGCCCCACTTGGTACAGAAAATCTGCAATCAGTCGCATACACTCGCTGCGATTGCTCTACCTAGGGTAGACATTGAACATGAAAATGTGATGGAGTAGACGAAAGTCTTCAGTCATTTTAGTCACTAGAAGGCTATTGTTTGGCTGCCACTGAACCAGCTGACTACAAAGGAACTATGTGCGGCGATTCCTTTCACGTACACTCTTCAGATTCGTCTCACTTGCATGTACCTCACCAAGGGGCACCTTCATAAGCCGAGATATTAATCCGATGTCAATTGTAGCCAATCGTTCCCTTTCACATGGGATCGGGAATTGCAAGGACTCCAGCGTAGACTCTTGAATGTGAGCATAGAAAGCTCGAATAGTGCTCGCATTGGCGCGGTACTCGCCCTTAAATAGTGGACCCCACTTGGGTTCTTCCAAGTACTCGAACAACAGGTACTTCCCAAAGAGCCGCCCATCCACACATGAGCTTAAAAAAGAACCTACGGCCCTCATAAACTCCATAGGACAGCTCCGTCAATAGAGTCCTTCCAACGGGAACCCGGGGATCAACATCTCGCTTCGTCTAAAACTCCCGAGTGGCACTTGTAATTGCGGTGGCACCTCTCGGTCTCCTCGAACGAGTGGGGTGACTAGGCCCAGCTTCTTCCACAGGAGCTCTTTTCTTTCCCATTAGAGAAAGAATGGAGGAAATCGAGAAAATGGTTGTAATAAACTTAAATAGGGCCAGGAAAAAGTGGAGAAAAGGGAAGAAAGGGATGGGTTCTTTGGTTCTCCACGGATTTGAGCCTCAAAGGAGGTTGTAAAGGCTCAATGAAAGGGAATAGAGAGGGAAAAATGAAGAAATAGGATAGGTTAGTGGGTTTACATGAATTTGAGACTCAAACGGGGGGTTTAAGAGTTTAATGAGAGAGAATGCAAAGGTTGAAGGGTGGGTATTGCTGAAAACGGTGGAGGTATGTGTGTTTTGACAAAAAATGCCAAAATAGGTGGATGAAGGGGAGGTTTGAGAGAGAAATCAAAACGTTTTGGAGAAAAGGAGAGCTTGGAGTGGTGGTTTAGGAAGGAGGGACATGTTTGGGGGGGTTTTAATCGATCCACCCTGGATTAGTGGGCCCCATAATACCCTAAAGGTGTCAGCCCGAGCCGGCCAGGCCTAGCCAAACCAGTGAGGTCCTCACCTGTCTCTGGAGCTCCTGGCGAGGGTTCGCCACTTGGGTGAGGTCCTCCCCACCCCTGGGCTCTAATAAGATGTGGGTCCCACTGGAAATGCCCCATTTGGTCCCCGACTCCGTTTTGAGCCATTTCGGGTAATTTTTGATGTACATTCGTAAGCACCAATTTTCAACGGCTGGGATGAGGTAAATTGTGGTCTAAACCTGTCAAGTGATGGTCTATGGGTGATTTGGGATCGACTCATGCAATCATGGATGAGTACGGACCCGATCTCGGCGACCGTTTCCGGTGAATTTCGCCAATTGGCGAAACTAGGACACCTATGACAGTTTCTACATTTTCTCGCACCCACCTAAGTTGAAATGCGTCAACGTACATCATGTGACCATAACCCAGGTCCGGTTTAATCCAAATCATGCTTTGATACCATCTTGTAATGCCCTAAAAATCGGGGGTCGAGTATAAACTCAACTCCTGAGTTCCAACGCATCACTTATGCAACATAAATAAGGATGATTTAATGTTGTCCATATTAGTGCATTAAAGATGAATGAGATTAAGCCATAACAACATATCATATTCCAGAGATAGTTAAATTACACAAGCGGAAGACTGTGATAGATATATAAAATATATGTAAACTAGTGTAAGTCTCCAGAGTATGAATATGTTACCAGGTTAGAGAATTACAAGTGTAGTTCCATAATGTACAAAATGAGAAAGTGTAATGTTCTCTATCCAAAACCCTGTAGCCCCGTCAGCGTAACTCCAGGTCTACATAGACCCACCAGAGAGTTGCATATAGGAGAGCTCCTCCTCATTATCGTAAAAGTCTGGCTCTGCCTCATAAGCATCGCCATCACCTACAGCTAAGACAGAGTCTGGTTGGTGTATACAACACCGTCCCATAATGTGGGAGTGAGTGATCAACTCAGTGGAACAATAAAGCAAAGGTTAACATGTTATCAATTCAATCAAGCAGTAATGATAAAGTAGTACAATCAAAGAATCCTAGATACTGTTATTAATGCAAGGATGAAATGTAGTTATGATGCATGCCCTCGCCTACACTCCCTTATGCGACACCATCTTACGGTCGCAGCATACTTTCTTCCCTCTGATCTCTTCAACCCGGGGCACATGCAGTGTGATGTTATGAACATGATTACTGAGTTCTTATTAGTCCTTTTCATATAGCAGGATTAGGAAACTAAGGTACCTCCCTTATGTCATTTCCCAAACCGTGATCCATTCTAGGGTCGTCAGTCCTAGGAAATCTCATACGATGTTACAGTTTTAGGTTGCTGCAAAGGGCTGGTCACCAAATCAGTGCAGGCCTAGTTTATACTCTGAATGCAATGGAAGGGTCGTCGCCTCTACGTAGACTCAGAGTATGCTCGAGGTCACTATAAAGGGCTTGTCACCAAATTAGTGTAGGCCGACAGCTCAAATACAGTGTTCCATACCACCATATTCGGCTCATAAGGCGATTTTTCTCACTGGTCACTACGGGGAGGCTCGTCGCCCCAGCATAGGTCGACAGCTCGACCATGGTCTCCCATACCACTATGTCCGGCTCATAAGTCTTAGCGGATCAAGGTACCAAGGTTAATGGAGTTTTCACTGGTGAGTTTGGTACCTTAGGTTTAAGCAGTAGCGTCCAAACATGGTAAACATACATCAGGTCAATCGGGTTACTTGACGAGCTCGACTAGCCCGAGCCCACGACAAGTTGAATGACATGAAGTGCGTAAGCACTTCGCGTGGCCTACCTACTGTCGTCGACCGAAGTACGACTTGGATTCATCAGACACGTCCTGTGTCGTGAAACAACATCATCCACTAATCTAGGATCTGTTACCGATTGCCTGGACTATACAATAGCCTTAATCACATTCAATTACAACAAAATATCCTAGAAGATAGTTAAAAAAGTAACGGATTAAGATTTTAAATCATACAATCAAAGGTCCGATATTGTCTACTTTAGGGCTGCCATGACTGTTGCACGGAATTGTTACACCACTCCCCGTCACCCTTCACGGCTTTGTTTTTGCATTTTATAGAATACAACTTAAACATGGATTTATACATATGCATTACATATATAAACAAGCACTATAATATATGGTACATGGAGGAAAACATACACATAGTTAAAGGAGTTGAGAATCATATCTCAACACCCTTATATATTACAATTTACTAACTACTTACTCATTCAAACATTTCAGCAAACACTTTAGAATACTTATATCAACATACATGATGTATGTTGATCACATACGTATTAGGCCAAATCCTTCCACTAGGGAGTTGCCCCATTTATAACACGCATGCACCCATGACGGATAGTCATGGGAAGCATGAATCCAAGTTCCATATTCATTCATTCATTTCTACAAACACTTGGGCTACACACTGTATCACATATAACGTATATTTGCCATGACGTGATTTAGGGTAAGTCCTTTCACTAAGGAGTTGTCGCACATGTAACAAGCATATCTTCATGACAGATAATCACGTTAGGCACAAATCCAAATTCCATACGTATTCAAACATCTCAACATATACATAGAATACACTATATTCCACATAGTTCATGTATAACTGTAAAGCGAAACAGACAATGCATTTTGCATGTAAAATAACACCCATGTCAGTTATAATTCATTAACCGACATTAAAAGCCTTGAAAACTATAACCTATACGTCTATAGTCCACACCTTACGTCGTAGAAGCATAACGAATTCTACAGAGACTCCAAGTCTTCGTCAACGATGGAATGTCAACCTATAGCACGAATTGAGTCAGCTATTTCACTATTAGTGATAATTGAAAACCCTAGAACAGATTAGGGTTAGGTCTTCTTACCTAGGAACGAATTCAGATTTGCTAGAATAGCAGTTTGGTAGTGATGGATATGCATGCAGAATGGCAGGGATCGAATCCCAGGAGTGACTCTAACTTCTCTCTCACTTTCTCTCTTTACTCTCTTCTCTCTCCTAGGGTTTTTCCCAAATTCGTATGGAGTGAATGAGAGAGGGTTTAAAGTCCTTATATAGGCCTAAAACTGATGGAAATGGCCCTAGGGCCAAGGTATACTTAGGTTATATCCAAAGAGCGTCTGTTTCAGCTCAACGGAGCACTTCCGGAGCCCCCCTTGAGCCAAAGCCGGACTTAAGCTCCCTGACTATGGATCTAGGTCAAGCTGAGTTTTCAGTCCGATCGAATTTACAGATCGCCCGTGGCGGACCAGTTTCAATTCAACGGTCCACGATCACCGATCAGGGCCACAAGTACACTGACCTGTGTATGAAATTTCTCCTGATATGAGGGTGTATTTGGGTCAGATTCTGATGATCTGAATCCTTATTTTTGGCTCGCAAGTGACAAGTCTCAAATCACTTAAAGTTAGATTTTTATTTCTAAGATATCCATGTTTCTCACACACTTCACTCCGGGCTCAAGCGAATAGCTTCGGGACACTATCTGGACTTAATTTTCGAGGTGGTGGTCAAGTTCGGCAAGGCGGTCTTAATTATATAATTTTGTAGTAATCGGACTTTCGACATGCGGTCCAGATCTGATACGGAGTTTCAATGTGCTCCCGAGAGTAACTAGGTAATGAGATTGATCCTAGATTTTAGGGTAACCTACCGTCAATGATTCTACAAGTTTTGCGTCCTGTAGATTATATTTAAAGGCTGAGGTAATTCTTGTTTAATTTCCAAAGGATTTGATGTTTGAGAAGTTAATAAGGGGTTAGGATCAACCCCTTGCCTAAGGACATCTAACTCCAGGTTGTCAAAAATCTGGGGCATTACATCCGACCTCCACAAGTTTCTGTGGACTAATATGAAGTGTCCATTAGAAGCGGAATGGAGAAAAGCCCTCGGGTTTGAGATCCACCATTGGAGCGGGTCATCTTCCTTAGCTATCCTTAATCGCTGATCGGCTGTTGGTGGAGATTTGGGTGCATTTGTTGGAAAGGAAGGGAAGAGGAAGAAGAAAGAAAACAGAAAAAGAAAGAAAGAAGAAGAAAGAAGAAGGAAATGCCGATGTGCATTTGTTGCACCGCACCGCCACACCCAGAAATTGGTCCGAGTCTGGACTGAGGCAGGATGGGTTGACGTCCTTGGTGGGACGTTTCTAACGGAAAGAAAGGAGTAAGGAAGAGAAAGCAGGAGAGAAGAAGGAGAGAAAAGAAAAGAAAGGAAAGTGAGTGAGAGGTGGCTGCACGGCGCTCAACCGAGCCGGAGTTAGGGCCAAAATTGGATCGGGTTACTAAGTTGGGCCGGTTCACAACCAGTTGGGGTTGATTCAGCTCGACAGTTGCTACTGCTAGCCAAATAAAGAGGAAAGGGAAAGAAAAGAGAGAGTGGGAAGGAAGAAAGGAGAGGAAGAAAAGAGGGAAGAAAAGAAAAGAGAGAGAGAGAGTTGGGTTCGACTGTGAGTTGACTCGCTGCCGAGTCAGCCATGTCCGGCTCGAGTCCCGTTGAGCTGGGTGTCCGTTGCTGGACATTCTAGCATTGAAGGAGAGTAGGGAGAAGAAAGAAAGAAAAGAAGAAGAAAATGGGAAGAAGGAGAGAAGGAGAATAGATGGGCGGTTGTGTCGAGCCGAGTCAACTCGACTCGAACCGAGTCGACTGGGTGAGCCCACATTTTCTGTTCTGATTTAAATAGTCACTTCTATTATTATTGTCATTTTTAGGATTATTAAATGTAGATATGATTAACAACTAGTAAATTATCCATGTGGATATTAGTTAGCACATATAAAAAAATTATCGTTATTAAAATATTAATATTCTATCTTGTCGTTCTTAAAACATTGATGTTAACGTTAGAACACACTAATCATTTTCATCAAAATAATTATTAGTGTCATGTTAGTTAATACTATGAATATTGTTAATGTAAATAATTGTTTTGGGAATTACTAATATTATTATTCGTAGTGGGTCGTTGTTAGGTAATTGTTGATATTCCTAAATTAATAACCAATTCATTTGATTAATCATGTTCATTTATTACTCCCTTTGATAATACCACTAATGACCACACAAAAATAGAGTTAAATTTCCATAATCTAAACCCAGAACTAAATCCTAAGACGAAACCCTAAACCAATGTCTAAGATTTGATTAATGGATAAAACCCTAAACTTAGGTAATCCAAACCCTAAGCTAAGACCTTAACCATGAATAGAGTGTAAAGGTTGGATCTAACTGTTAACTTTACAATGTATGGTAGGATTTGGTTCTAATGACACCTGCGTTTCCTAGCGACACTAATGGGTGACTTGACACATAAGGTGAGGACTCACCCTTTGAGCTTCCCACTTAAATTCATCAATCTAGATATGGATGGTACATTGATTTCACTTCTTGAGTTATCTTATTATGTGAATATGTTAATCTGTTGTGAAATTGATTCATATAATGGACATGTCTCTTTAAATTTAGCAAGTATAAATGATTTGACGCTCACATGTTATTTCTATTTGTATAACCTACTAGTTAATTAGACGTTGCGACTTGTGATCATTTAATGGATAGAATGAGACTTGTTGTGGACTCCATCTTGCGGTTCATGTTGCTCTACATGGCTTGGATAGTCTATTTGCCAGTCATGGCTTTGAAGGGTCGTTAGTGCCCCTTTGTGGCTTTGATGGGTTGTTAGTGCCTTTGTGGCTTGATGGTTGTATTCGCATATCTTATTGTTTCCTAGCTATTTTGCGGTGTTCGGTCGTATTGTAATTTCTGGGTGGAGCGGGTGTTCTCTTGGCGATTTCCTAGCCATCTTGCGGTGTTCACATACGATAGATTTCCTAGTGGTCTAGAGTTTATATGTGGTTTTCAAGCCATTTTATAGTGTTCAGTCGTACCATGATTTCTAGGTGGAGTGGGTGTTCGCTTAGGTATTTCTTAGCCATCTTGCAGAGTTCACGTACGATATGATTTTTAGGTGGTCTAAAGTTTGTATGTTACTTGTCTTTTCATCTCGCTGTGTTCAGTCGTACCATGATTTCTGGGTGAAGCAAGAGTTCGCTTAGCAATTTCCTAGCCATCTGCGGTGTTCATGTACGATATGATTTTCGGGTGAAGTAGATGTTTGTATGTTGATTGTCTCTTCATCTTGCGGTGTTCAGTCATACCATGATTTCCGGGTGGTTCGGGTGTTCGCTTAGTGATTTCCTAGTCATCTTGCAATGTTTAAGTATGATATGATTTTCGGGTGAAGTAGATGTTTGTATGTTGATTGTCTCTTCATTTGCAGAGTTCAATCGTACCATGATTTCTGGGTGGAGCGGGTGTTCGCTTAGCAATTTCCTAGCCATCTTGCAGAGTTCACGTACGATATGATTCCCAAGTGAAGTAGAGGTTTAAAGGTTGATTTTCTATTCACCTTATGGATTTCACTTGTACCATGATTTTCGGGTGGAGCGGGTGTTCGGTTAGCGATTTGCTAGCCATCTTGCGGTGTTCACATACAATGTGATTTTCAGGTGTAATAAAAAGTCGTATGGTTGATTACTTGATTACCTGAACATATATCCTTATATTGCGATTGCGATTATGTTTGCTTATGATGAGATTCTGTTGATTTGTTAAGTTTTTGAGTGTATGATCATGATTATGAATTGTCCTATTTAATATATCCATTTTCATGACTTGCGAGCTGTATTGGATTATGAATGATGAGTGTGTAATCTTAGAGGGTGCTCCTCACTACGATAGCCAATGACGCTATCAAACTGTAATAATTCATGCAGGTGTAGAGCAAGCCGATGCTGTTCATAGGGTTACTATAGGGTTTCACATTCCAAGAGTGTTGTAATTTACTTTATTTCACATGTAATATTATTTCATTTTGTAATTGTAAGAATGGGGGCATTGGTTTGTATAAGTCATTATGGGCAGCTTCTTGTATATCCCAAATATAAATGAAAATTTCCTTTATGCTGATTTGTCTACTCTACACTCATCTGCTTACTCTAAACAAATGAAAAAAAGTGTACTCGAATTTGACCATCCTTTAAGGTTAACACTCGAGTTTTCGGGAAATGGGTCATACACTCGGGTCCTGAAAAGTTGGGGCGTTACAATAGCCTACTTGATGTATATGAGGCCCATTGTTGCGGCCCATTGTGATGTATATTAGGCTCATGTGAGAGGCCCATTGTGATGTATATTAGGCCGATGATATGAGGCCTTTGGTAATTATTTATGAGGCCCATTGAATGTGTGAGGCCCATCGTGACGTACGTGTTATATACACACCGTTTACCCATTTTTAGGTTTTGGGCCCCACTGCCTTATGCAGGCCCACCATGTATGAGTAATGGGCATGTGTTGTCCATCCATTTCCTAGATAGTCGGAGGGCCGCGGGCCCCGTTATGATTTCGAATTTGATTTCCAAACAAATCGCACCTTAGGACAATGTTGGTTAAATGTCCACCATTATAAGCTTTACTAGGGCCTATTGTTAAGCCCACTTCTACCCTTACCTAGTGGGCTAGTCCAAACCGTTGGGTCCCCACTTATATCAGTAATACCCATTGGGTTAACCCAAACTGTTGGGCCCCCCCATTGATGATAATACTTTCCACCATCCTTGTAGGGGACCCCACCTTAGGATATATGATATGCTAGTACCTTGAATAGGTTATGATATTCTAACATGGACCATTCCATATAGACTTCTATGTCTAGCGGGGCGTATCGTTTAGCCCTTAATCTTGTAAGTGACATACTGGTTAAGGCCGATCATCGCCTGCTAGATTTGATAATCATGCTAGTTTACTTAGTCTAGTAGGACACATTGAGAACATGCTTAGTATTGCATCATGATACATGCCCATACACATAATTTGTATGCCTTTTATGAGGAATGTTTGATTATAGCTTACTCCGTTGAGCAGAGACATTTATGAGACTCCTTGTGAGACGGAATGCCCCACATGATCTCGCGGTACGTGTAGGACTGATGCATGACTGGATGGTATGACTCATGCATCTCACATCTTGTGTGACATGATCATTGTACACCCTAGTGACATCAGGGTCGTGGCCTCCACAGGCACATCGTGGATGGTCAGATTGGATACCAGAAATAATTGGTTCTAGCATTGTGGGCACATAAGATGTCCTTGGGTGAAAGTCCCAGAACCTTTTTGGTACGAGGAGATGCTCAAACATCTAGACTGAGTGAAAACATAAGTGCACGAGTGCCGAAAACCAGTAGGCCGCATCTCTCACTGTTTCATGGTCAGTTGAAAGGGAGTGTGGCCTTATCCACTCGAGTGAGGGGGTTGTAAGCTAGGCTGAGTCTGACCAGCTCGTAAATGGGTCCGCTATCGACAAGCCGGGTAGGTATATGCATACTACTGGTCAAGTGGATAGTATAACCTCTTCCATTCACTAGGCTATGCGGCTAGGGAGGCGGCAGTCGGTGTGGAGTGTACTAGACCCCGGTGATATCCCAAAGGAGAACTGTACTGATCTATGTACTTGATGAGAACTGACATGCTTATGTTGCATCTCGTATATGACATTTGGCTACGTAAGCCTCATATCATATGGCTTTGGTATGGTCGATAACATTCATGCCTTACATCACATAGCCTTGGTACGGCTAATAGTATTCATAGACTTACCAGCATATTTTTGTATTACTCTAATATTGCATACTTGACACTTGCCTTACACACACACTTACACCACCCTCTAAGCTTTTTGTAAGCTTATGCACCACCATTGTGTGTAGGTGGTGTCGGATCGCAGTAGCGCTAGGCGAGAGTGCGTGGTAAATTATTTTGGAGCTTTTTGATCATCTTGTATTTCCCTTTCCGCATTGTACTCAAAGTGTTTGATATAGTGGATATGTGGTGATGTTGTTTTGTGACTTGGTTATACTTGTGGTTATGTTCCATTACAAAAAAAAAAAATCATATTGAAAATCCTCCTTGTAGGATCCCGGGATTAGAATCTGGTATATGGGTGCTAGGAGCCGAGACTGGGGCACTATAGAGGCTGTCGGTGCCAGATTCGGTGATCGGGAATTCTGTGAGCCCGATTTTCAAGTTTGGGGTGTGATAATCTTAAACTTGAAGTAGAACTCAAACTTGAAGTAACCATCTTCATGTCTTACACTTTCCAACTTCATGTGTTGATCTTGAAGGTGAACTTTCCATCTCGATTTACTTGAAGGTGAACTTTTCATCACATGAATGAGTCGCACTATAAGTTGTTTCGTCCCATCAAAATTTGACAAATAAGGGTGTTTTATACAATACAACACTTACAATCTCTCCCTTTGTTAAATTCGTGACAAAACATACTTAGAACAGAATACAAATACAAGACATACAAGACTTCACACATTCTCTCAATATGAGCACAACATCTACTCCCCCTAAATATGAGCTTGGATTTGTGTACAATACCTATATGAACAAATATATATATATATTTCCAAACATATACAATCCACACAATCCATTCCAACAACATTTGATAATCATAACAATATTTGATTGATTTAATCATAACCACAACCATAAATCTCCATAAATCTCTCTCCCTTTTTGTCACAACTTGACAAAGGAAGACAGAATGATAATTATAAATAGATAAATGAAAGATAATAGTAGAAATATGATTAAGCGTAAATTAGGAGAGTAGTAATAAGATTTGGAAAGCATAAAGAAATAACATCTAGGAGTATGAATTAAGTCATACAAATTAAGCAAAAGTTAAAGTTATACAATCCAAAACAAATAAAATCAAAGTCAAGCTAGTCAGAACCAGAGGAAGAAGGAGGTGAGATAGAAGGGTCAATCTGATGAAGTCCTTTAGTAATGTGATGAAAATATTTTCGCATATACTTCATTGACGACTTGTGACTTTCCGTCAGATTGTCCTGTGAAACTTTTAACTCAACCACCTTCTCCTCTAAAGAATGAAGGCGATCATCAAATTAAGACGGTTGAAAGTCAGGATCCGCCTCATCATCTATTTCTAGTTCATCAAAGATGTCATCCATAGTAGTGTCTGTAGGCAAGGTGTCTTCTTCCTCATCTCGCTGATCTAGCAGATACTCCAAGTTTATCTTGTTAATGTTGGAGTTATTAAATGGAAGGACTGCTATCGGTGCCTCAGTAGGAGGAATGACTACATTGCAATGAAGTGCAAGAGTAGTCATAAGATAGGTAAAAAGGATAGAACCATGAACAAGATGGAGACAAAATTGTATTATACTATACCAAATCAGAGAAGGAAGACATATAGGAATGCCAGACACAACAAAGTGAAGAAGACGACACATAAAGGGAGTAAGTTCAGCCTTATTCCCAAATCTAAGATAGACATTAGAGATAAAAATACGGTGAAGAAGTATGTACTTAGGTAGCATTTGATTGGCATAGAGGGCATTGCCCAAACTCCATTCAGCATTAAACTGACACAATTTGTGTGTAATTGCTCGCCGTTCAGATTCAATCATTTTCTCAGCTAATGTGGTATTGAAATACCTTCATCATTTACATTTATGTCCAATAGACCTGAGATAAGATGTTTATCTATAGGGAATGTCCCTTCTCTAAAAATGATAGAGAATGTCAGATCATCTAGGGGCGCTTCTCCCATAGACACATAGATTGCTTGTGCAATCGAACGGGATGCCAGTATGCTCCAATTTAAAATGTTTTCCCAACCAACAGAGGTAAGGATAGGAAGAAGCTGAAATGGAGCTAAATTTGTACGTGCTAAGGTTTCTAGCTCCTTTAATTGTCAAATTTTGTAGTGCCAAAACCTCTCTTGGAATCCGTGTCTTGTGTGGCTCATCTGCATAATGAAGAATGTGCATCTCTCAAGGACAATAGTCTTTAGTTCAAGAACTTCAAAGGTAAGTGTACTTGTTCATGTTCAAGCACAATATCAAGTGTGAATTCAAGCTTTCAAGCTTCAAGGTTCAAGAGTTTCAAAGCTTCGTACAAGTCAAGACAATGTTCCTAGACTTTGAATCTCAAGTCAAGCTTCAAGAATCTCAATTTCAAGCTTCATCTTATGACAAGATTTTAAGCTTCGTGAACTTCAAAGAATGACTATTAACTGAAGAAAAAGAAGACTCAATGTTCATGCATCACTAATAAGGTATAAATGACCTTAGATTGACCTTAGGGTAGGTCATTTTGTATACATAATTCAATTAGATCTTTTTATAAGTGAATAGACTGTTTCTCGACTAGTCCTGGACTCTGTTCGACTAGTCTTGGCACTGGCTCGACCAGTCTAAGAAATTCTACGACCAGTCCTAAGGTTGTTGCAAATTTTTAGAATTTTTTGTTAAGCCACGACCAGTCCTTGAGATTGCTCGACTAGTCATGTGAATAGTGCATGACTCGTTCTCGACCAGTCCTATAACTATGACTCAAACTCCAATAACTAAATCAGGCTCCACACGACCAGTCGTGAAGGCCACACGATCAGTCGTGAAGGGCTTACGACCAGTCATGGAACGACTTTATCTGATCGCGCTCAAAATTTTAAAAATCTGTTGGTCCTACGACCAGTCGTAGGGTCCATAGGACCAGTCGTGAATGCGATTTCTTCACCTATAAATAGACGACGAAATTCAGAGTATTTCATTCAATTCAAGCTTAATCAATACGCCACTCTGAGAGATAAATTAGTCGTTATTTTAAGCTATATTGTGCTCATTTAATATTATCTTTATTTAGCTTTATTATATTTAATTTTGTATTCTATATTCCAATCATATTTGAAGAAGGGATTGAGACTTATCCTTTTCATAGAATCAAAATCAAATAGAGCTAGCCCAACTTCATTTAATTTAAAATCAATTTAGAACCTAGAACCATTTCATAAGTGAGTTTGGACATTGAACTTCTATGTTGAAATTCTACTCTGACTTGGTTCTTCTGGGCTGCATCAAAGAGAATATCCAGGTATTTTACATTATTGTAAATTTCTGTTTTTGGTTTTCATTGAGATTGAGCCAGAAATATCTCTCTGTTTTGGTTTGTCTAAGGTGATCCAGAAAACTCAGAGTGTGGGGTTTTTGAATTGTGTAAGCCCACTTGAAAGACACAATTGTGAGGGTTTTAGGTGAACCTGGAAAAACCTATTTTCGTAGTGAATGCTAATATCCACTGTGTGAGGATAATAGGAGTGGAGTAGTTGTGTGGCTGTTGTTTAACAGTTGGTGTACACACAATCGGACCACTATAATTCTTTATGTTTTGTGGTTTGAATGTTTATTTCTTTTTGTGGATGATTGTTATTTCCCTTTTTACATTTGTGGAGAATGTTGTAATCCTTAGGTGGATGTGTGGGAATGTTGTAATCACTTAGATTTTCTTTCTTGCTATTTATTTCTTTATTCCTCTGTATCAGTTTGAGTTTTTGATACACAAACCATTCTAGTAAGGTTGTCTTGCCATAAACCCTTAGTTTTTATGGTGCAAGGTTGTCCTTAGAACAACATTTGTATCAACCTCTCAATACTCGTTCTTTTGAGGTTGTCTTTAAATTCAGCATTTTGGGATTGTCTATTGCTATCCGTATTTAATTTATTTAAATTTTTCTATTATTTTTTAATTTGGCATAGTCCTATTCACCCCCACCCCCCTCTAGGACATATAGCTTGGCCTTTTCAAGTGGTATCAGAACCTAATAGCTCGTTTTAATTGTTATTTATTTTGGATTAATTTCCTGAGCTAATAGATTTGAGCTTTGTAAGATATCAAATTTCGATAACCTATCAGTTACTAGGCCTCCAGCATTTGATGCTCCAATTATACCTATTGTTAAGCCAGGATGAGAATTTTCTAAAAATCCATGGATGAGAGTGTGTGGCTAGCCACAGTGACTAATTGGACCCCTCCTACCATTGAAGTAACTAGCATCGATGGATCCAAAACTATGAGAGTTACACCTTACTTCTCTTGGACCACACTTTAGAAAAGTAAGAGTAGTGCCAATGCAAAAGCACTAAATGCAATCACTTACACACTATCACTGGATGAATTCAAAAGAATTATATCCTGTGATACTGCAAAGCAAGCTTGAGATATTTTAGAAATGACACATGAGGGAACAACAATTGTCAAGAAATCTAAAGTCCAAATCCTCACAACCAAATTTGAGGAAATACGTATGGAGGAAAGTTAAACTTTCATGGGCTTTTATATTAGATTAAATGACATTTTCAACTCTATGTGTGGTCTTGGTGATAAAATCCCAGAAAGTAAAGTGTGTGCAAAGATACTACGCTCACTTCCTGAATAGTTCAATTCAAAGGTGATCGCGATCCAGGAACTTCGTGATATGGATAATATGAGGGTAGAAGAATTAGTTGGTTCTTTACAAACCTATGAGTTAAACTTTAAAGCTCCTAAAGGTAAATCCATCGCCCTTAAATCTTTTAAATGTATTTCTTAAGAAAATAGTAATTCTGATTTAGAAAATTCTAAAGATGATATGGCCCTTTTAGCTAAAAAGTTTTATAAAATTTTTAAAAGTAAAAAGATGGTTGATTTTAAAAAATCTAATGATAAGAAGAAATTTAAATCTAAAACTTGGAAATCTTTAAAATATAATCAATGTTACAACTACCATGAATATGGGCATTTAGCAAACAAGTGTCCTAAAAAGGACAAACCTAAAAAGAAAGGTATGTTGGCTACTTGGGATGAATCTTCTGGCTTTGAAGCCTCTTTTGAATCAGAAGATTCTGGAACTGAGTTAGGCAATGATGTCAAAGCCCTTATGACTCTAGCCAAGTTCACTTTTTAGATCATGATGATTCAACTAGTGAAGAAAATCTGAATAGTGATCATGAAAATGAAGAAGATATTCAAGATGCTTATAATCCCCTATACAAGGAGAGTTATAAAATTGCGGTAAAACTAAAACTTCAGAAAGAAAAGTTTTTAAACTTAAAGAAAATTTTGATACTCTTGTTTTAGAAAAATCCCACTTTTTAGATTATTTTGAAAAGACTAAATGTGATTTATATTTCAAAACCTCCCTTATTGAAAATCTTAAATCTGAAAATGGAAAAAATAAAACTTGAAGTCTCTTCACTTTTGAGTTTAAAAGACACTTGGAGGTATAACCAAGGTGATCCTAAGTTAGAAAAACTTTTATCCGGATCCCAAAAATGTGGCGACCGATCCGGTTTGGGCTACGACAAAAATATTCCTCCCAAACATAAGAATACTCCTCCTAAGTTTGTGAAAGGAGAGTCTTCAAACTCAAAAGGGAAAAGTTCAAGTCAAAATTTTTCTAAAAATACTAAAACTTTTCAATCCTTGAAACCTAAAAACAACCATATCAGCTATAAAAATCAGAATCGTAATCCTTTAGTTGAGAAAATTGTTGATTTATTTAAGGAGCTCTTAAAATCTAACTTAATGGGTCGGTCTTATACTAACTATAAACACAAGAAGACCAACTATACTTCTAAACACAAAATTGTAATGAAATGGGTTCCTAAAGTTACTTGCTTGGTTGCCCACATGGCTTTCAAAGCTTCAAGTCATTCAAAGTGGTACCTAGACAATGGATGCTCCAGGCATATGACTGGTGACAAAGGTCTGTTCACCAATCTTAAAGACATGACTGATGGTTTAGTCACATTTGGTGATGGTAACAACTGCAGGATTATTGGCCAAGGTACGGTTCAACTTTCTAATCTCCCTTTATTTGAGAATGTTTTATATGTAGAAGGTTTAAAATATAACTTATTAAGCATTTCTCAAATATGTGATAACAATCACAGCGTAAAATTTTCTAACCTAGGGTGTGAAATTTTAAATAATAATGGTTCTATAATATTAACTGGTCACAAAACTTTTGAAAACTGCTATATTGTAAGTGACTCTAGCTCATCTAATTTAACGTGTTACATGGTCCATATCAATGAGACTGAATTATGGCATAAACGTCTTGGACATGTACACTACCGCAACTTATATAGATTGAGCAAAAGAGAGTTAGTAAGAGGCTTACCCAAAATACAAAAAATAGATAAAATATATGGCGAATGCCAGATTAGCAAGCAAACTAGGAGTTCTCACAAAAAGTGGACTCTAATGCTACATCTAAACCGCTCGATGTCACGCCCTAGACTCAAAAGGAACCCAATGACCAATTCTAACCACAATAGCCTCCATAGTACCCCATCCTCTGCTTAGGCACACATCACAAAATCCACTAAGAATTTAAACTTTTACAAATTTATATCAGGTTCAAAAGGACATACAGAAGATAATAGAAAAGGAGAGAAAGTCAGCAACACTAGGTCCACAAGCTTAGCTCTAATCCACGCTCTGCCGCTCTACAGAACCTGCATAGGATCACCTGCACACATCAATCATGCATAAGCTTATAGAATCTTAAAGGGTGGTGAAAGTGTGTGACAACGGTGTACAAAAGAATAATAGGTTATGCAAAAAGAGAATAATGCTCGATGAGGATATCACTATCCTTAACAAGGCTTATCATGAATATGATGCAATGAGTACTAGGCGCCATACCAAGGCAATGCATGAAGGGGCTTATACAACCAATGCTAATACGATGTAAGTAATGTCAGTGCTCATATCCAAATCACATGTCAAATACATTTACAATCATAAGGAAATCATCGGGGTCCATTACAATACAGAATGACTACCATTCTACAGACCTGCACAGTGAAATGAGCATAAGAGCATAAGAGACCTCACTACCCGCCCGTGGATAGCCAACCACCAACGAGGCTCGACGGTAGCGGACCCATTTCATGAGCTGGTCAGACTCAGCCTAATACTACTCTCCCTCACAGGCGGATAAGGCCACATCCCTACCCAACCGACTACACAACAGTGGGAGCCGCGGCCTGATGGTACAAGGCCCTTGTATGCTCATAGTTTTCACTTGGTCACGGTGTTGGGGCTGATCTTTGGTACCATGGAAGTTTGGGAATTCCACCCATGGGCATCCTATGCACCCAGTATGCTCAAGTAATATTTTTAGTGTCCACACTTACGACCATCCACGAACATCCCTTTAGAGGTAGGGCCCTAATGAAGCAAGAGCAGTATCATCATAAAATGCGATGCCAATACATGAGTCACACATACAGATCATGCACAAACTTCAGATACTTAACGTGCACAAGGGGAGAAACTCAGTCCCTCTATGACCACCATACAATACAATTAATTTATACAAATGATGCGTATGGGTCACAACGATGTAAGTGTGCTTCCTGTAGAATGTATTCCTCATTCCCAAGGAGGGACAAGGATAAGATATATATGGAAAGGTACTCTGAGGAGAAATGAAGTTCTCTAGTGGGGGTCCAACCGTTTAGAATGACCCACAAGCTAGGGGAGTCATAAGGCCTCAAGAGGGAACGGGCCTAACAAGGTCCAAGGTGGGCCTTCAACCACCTATAAGGGCCTTATGGGCCTACCTTAGGACCACCAAGGAGGATTTCTAACCTCAATTGTGTCCCAAAAGGTAGCCCACTTGTAACACCCTGAAATTCGGGGGTCGAGTATGAACTCAACTCCCGAGTTCCAACGCATCACTTATGCGACATACACAATGATGGTTAAATGTTGTCTGAGTTAGCGCAATAAACATGAATGAGATTATACCAAAACAGTAATTCATACTCCAGTTCAATTGTATAAAGGCAAGCGGAAGACTGAAATTTTATATTAAAATATGTAGAGTATCAAAATTTTGTGAACTTCGAGTATGAGTACTAACGAGTACCAATATACATGTATCGTTTCTAAGTCAAAATCAAAAGACAACTCGTAAATAAACCACGGAATCCCCGCGATGCGGTCGGCCTAAGCATAGTGTCAGTCTTGCATAAAGGAGAACTCCTCTGATCCTCCTCGAAGTCAAGCTCCGGCTCCCGAAAACAGAGGCGCCATCTACACCTGCGACAGAGTCTGGTGGGTGTTGCAAACACCGTCCCGTAACGTGGGAGTGAGTAGCTAACTCAGTGGAACAATAAAGCATAGGTTAACATGTTATCAAATCAATCAAGCAGTAATGATAACGCAGTACAATTCAAACATTTCTAACTACTCTTGTTAAATGCAAAAATGATATGACATGATGCTGTATGCCCTTGCCAAACCACCCTCAAGCGACATCATCTTACGTTCGCGAATGCTAACTCCCTCAGTGCGCCACATCTACAAAGCACATGCGGTGCGATGATGCTCATGATTACCAAGTTTTTATTAATCCATTTCAACCAGCAGTATTGGGAAACTAAGGTACCTCCCTTGTATCATTCCCAAACATGATCCATTCTAGGGTCGTCAATCCTAGCTAATCTCATACGATATTATGGTTTGAGAAGCATAGTGAAGGCATCGCAAAGGGCTCGTCACCGTCGGCGCGGATACAGATCTCACCGTATGCGGCTCAATTGCTGGCCGTCAGCTCGAGTACAGGTCTCACCGTACTCGGCTCAATCACTAGCCGTCAGCTCGAATACAGGTCTCACCGTACTCAGCTCAACTCATACTCCCGTTGCTGTGAAAGACTCGTCGTCAATCACAGACCTTGGAGTATACTCGAAGATACTACCGAGGACTCGTCGCCCGTCAGCACGAGCACAGGTCTCACCGTACTCGGCTCTTGCCGTAAGTATCGACAGCTCGAATATAGTGTCCCATACCACCATAATCGGCTCACGAGTTTGGTTGCGCAATGGTCACTACGGGGAGGCACATGACCCCAGCGTAGGCCGACAACTCGACCACAGTGTCCCATACCACCATGCCTGGCTCATGCGTCTTAGCGGATCAAGGTACCATGGTTAACGGGATCGCCACTGGTAAGTTTGGTACCCTAGGTTCAAGCAGTAGCGACCAAACATGGTGAACATACATATACACATATCGGTTTGCTTGACGAGCCTGACTAGCTCGAGCGCACCACAAGTTAGCGATATGGAGCGCAAAAGCACTCCGTGTGGCTAACCACTATCGCCAACCGAAGTACGACTCGGGTTCGCCAGACACGTCCGTTGTGGCGATATGAATCTCGGCCACAACCGCAAGTCTGGTGCGAATGTTTGGACTATAGGCATAGTCCCAAACGCAAACAGATTGTAAAGCATGAAGTAAAGCATGTTAAGGCATATTATAAAGCATGAAGTAAAGCATGTTATAAAGTATGTTGTAAAGTATGTTGTAAAGCATGTTATAAAGCATGTTATAAAGCACTATACACATAGGGATACAGTTACATACGCATCACAAGTGAGTGGTTATAGCGAACCACCGCATAGAGGGGACCCTACATGTCTCTAAGGGAGTCGGGAATTCCATATCAGTGTCTATCTAAGGCACTAACACCCAAGCTTCTACGCACACAAGCATGTAAGTGTGCGATTTCAACATACATAACGTATGTTAGCAATTGCGGATTAGGGTTATTCTTTTGCCAAGCGGTTAATTTACCCGCGTATATCATAATCATACAACAAATAATCATGACAGTTACATTTCCAAATTTTACACATATGCAGTATTTCTAGAATACGCAATTTCAACATATTGACATTTACAAGGGAACATGTATTTTGGCGATTCCTTTCGCCAAACTAGTATTTTATACATATATTGTATAATCATACATTAAATAAACATGTCATACATTTTCCCAAAAAAATACATATACGGTATTTCTAGAATATACAATTTCAACATACGTAGTATTTACACATGAACATGTATTTCAGCAATTCCTTTCACCAAATTAGTATTTTATCCATATATCATATAATAATACATTAAATAAACATGTCAAACATTTTTTCAAAAAAATACGTATACGGTATTTCTACGTATACTTAGAATATGTGAAATTCCAATTTCTACAACGTTAATCGAAACAGGAAACGGAAAGCACTTTGTACATGTGCATTTACAAGCAGATCATGAATCTACCATTATCTGACATTGAAAGCGTTGAAAACTGTAACTTATACACTTAAAGTCCTCACCTTTGCCTTTTGAAACTCAACGAATCAGCAAGGGTAGTAGAACTTCCGTATACGGGAGATTTCTAGCCTAAAGAGCGGAATCGGTTAGTCGTTACACATCCCACATCGATTCTACCTTAAATCAGACCTAGGGTTAGGGTTTCTTACCTTCAAATGGGATGGATACCACCGGGAAAGCGTCTAGAACAGGGGGGTGTAGGCCGTGTAACAATCCAACGCAGTAGGAGGAAGATCGGCAACAAAACCCAAGCTCTTCTCTCTCTTTTCTCTCTCTCCCTCTAGGGTTTTTCTCCAAAATTCGTATGGCTGTGAGAGGGGCTGTTCTAAGCCCCTTTTATAGCCAAAAACATTCCGAAATTAGACTCAGGTTCAAGGGGTACTGCTAATATAGGATATTCGTCACTTTTCCAGCTCAAAAGGGAGGTTCTGGTGGCCCTCCTTGAACCAAACGTCAGACTTAAGCTCACCATCTATGGATCTACGTGGGATTACGTTTTTGACTCGATCGGATTCCCAGATCGCACGTGGCGGACCACTTTCAGTTCGACGGTCAGTGGGCCACGATCAGAAATTCTAAGTACATGTAAATGTTCCTGAAATTTTTCTTAATCCGAGGGTGTAATTTGGTCTGATTCTGACGGTCAGGTTGCTTAATATGGATGCGTCAACGAATGATGCCAGATCACTATTCCAGATATTTATTTTGGCATGGGAATAGTGTTTTTCACACTCCCTCGCTCCGAATCGAAACGAATGGCCGTGGAACATCGGATGGAGCTGATTTTTGAGATGATTGTTAAGCCCAGTGGGGCGGTCCTAGTTCCTTAGCTTCGGGTTAATCGGACTCCCGATGTGCGATCTAGACCTAATACGAAGTTTCGTTTCATTCCCGAGAGCAGACGGAAATGAGTTTGGTTCTAAACTTTAGGGTAACCTAGCGTCAATGATTACGCAACTTTTGGGTCTTGCGGATCATATTTAAAGCGATCTATCGGATTTCATGACTAATCGAGTTTAGTACTTAGTTAACTTTGTTAAATTTCTAAAGTATTTAATCCTACGTGATTTCTGGTCGAGGTGGTACTCGACCCAATGTACGGAAATTTTCGGGTCGTTACAATCTACCCCCCTTAAACAAAAAATTTCGTCCTCGAAATTTATACCTTTTCGTACTCCTCGAGAAGCTGAGGGTAGTTCTTCCTGACCTCGGCCTCAGTCTCCCAGGTAGCTTCCTCTTCGGAATGATGTGTCCAAAGCACCTTCACAAGTGGGATGACCTTGCTACGTAGCACCTGCTCCTTCCTATCAAGGATACGCGTCGGGCGCAGCTCGTACGTAGCATCCTCACTCAACTGTACCTGCTCCCATCTGATGATATGCGAAGGATCAGGAACGTACTTCTTCAGCATAGATACATGAAATACGTTGTGTACGGAAGCAAGTGGTGTAGGCAAGGCGAGACGATACGCCACATCACCCACTCGATCCAGTATCTGAAATGGACCGATAAACCTCGGTGTGAGCTTCCCCTTCTTCCCGAACCGAAGGACTCCCTTCATAGGGGAAACCCGAAGGAACACATGATCACCGACCTCGAACTCCAGCGGTCGGCGCCTCGTATAGGCGTAACTCTTCTGCCTGCTCTGCGCTGTGAGTAATCGACGCCTGATAATGTCTACCTTCTCTGTAGTCGCTTGTACCAACTCCGGGCCAATCAGACTACGCTTTCCAACCTCTGCCCAACAGTGCGGTGCCCTACAAGGTCGACCATATAGAGCCTCATTTGGGGCCATGCCAATAGTCGCCTGGAAGCTGTTGTTGTAGGCGAACTCTGCGTACGGAAGACAGTCATCCCAGCTGTCCTTGAAGTCCAACACACATGCTCGCAAAATATCCTCCAGAATCTGGTTCACCCGCTCTGTCTGCCCATCAGTCTGAGGATGAAACGTTGTACTGAACTTCAACTTCACACCCATCGCCTCCTGGATACGAGTCCAGAAGATGGATGTGAACCGCGTGTCTCTGTCCGACACGATCTCCAAAGGAACCCCGTGCAGACGGACGATCTCCCCGATGTACAATCTAGCTAGGTCGTCTGCAGAGTTCGTAACCCTGATAGGGAGGAAATGGGCCGATTTGGTCAACCGGTCCACAATCACCCAAATGGAATCGTGCCCCTTCCTCGTCTTCGGTAACCTTGATATAAAGTCCATGGAGATGAAGTCCCACTTTCACTCCACTATAGGCATGGGCTGAAGTAGTCCAGGAGGTCGACGATGTTCTGCCTTGACCTGCTGGCATGTCAGACACCGAGACACATACTCAGCAATGTGGGCCTTCATGTTATCCCACCAATACGTCCGTCTCATATCCTGGTACATCTTCGTGCTACCAGGATGCATCGCAAACTTCGAGTTATGGGCAGACTCGAGAAGCTTGCGTCTCAAGTCAGGCACATCTGGAACACATAGGCGGCCACGGAATCGTAAACCCCCATCGAACCAACTCTCCACTCGGAGTCCACGGCGTCGCTAGCTTTTGCTCTCGAAGCTCGAGACAGTAGTATATCGCCCTCTTGGGCCTCAACAATCTGTCGTCAATAAGTGGCCGCACCCGAACGTGCGCAACACACTCAAAGGCTCCTCGACAGTGAGTCTCGCTCGAAGTCCCGCACAAACTCCATCATGTCTCACTCGGCTATCATCAGCGGTGCTGCAAATGCTATCGCCTTCTTGCGGCTCAGCGCGTCTGCCACAGGTTCGCCTTGCCGGGATGGTAGGAAACCTCGAACTTGAAGTCCTTGAGGTCTCCATCCATCGGCGCTATCTCATATTCAAATCCCATTGCGTGAATATGTATTTAAGGCTCTTGTGGTCGCAGAAAAGCTCGAACTCCTCACCATAGAGGTAATGTCTCCGAGCTTCAATGCAAAGATGACAGCAGCCAACTCCAGGTCATGTGTAGGGTAATTCTCCTCGTGCTTCCTTAATTGTCTCGAGGCATACGAAATCACCCTATCCTTCTCGCATCGGACACACACCCAAACCAACGCGAGACGCGTCAAGGTATACACCGTGTATTTCACCCCTTGCTCAGCAATACTAGCACAGGGGCGGACGTCAACTTGTCCTTCGGCTCCTTAAAGCTACCTCCGCCTTCTCATTCCGGCGAACTTCAGTCCTTAGGAGTCGGTGAGACAATGGCTTGGCGATCTTCGAGAAATCCCGAATGAAACGTCTAGTACCCGGCCGACCAAGGAAACTCCTCACCTCGAACCGATTCGGTGTTCTTGCCAATCTGAACCGCGGCTACCTTAGCAAGGTCCACTTATCCCATCCTTGGACACTACATGTCCCAGAACTTGACTTCCTCCCGCCAGTCGCACTTCTTGTATTGCGCAAACAAGCTGGTTCTTCTTCAGTGTATCCAATACCGCTCGCAAGTGCTCCTCGTGCTCCTCCCGACTCGTGGAGTATATCAAGATGTCATCGATAAAGACGATGACGAATCGGTAAAGGAATGGCCGAAATACCCGGTTCATCAGATCCATGAACACGGCTGGTGCGTTCGTCGACCGAACGACATCACCAAGAACTCATAGTGCCCAAAGCACGTCTGAAGACTTGTCTTCGCACGTCCTCCTCTCTCACGCGCGCACCGGTGGTACCACGACGAAGGTCAATCTTCGAGAAATACTTCGCCCCCCTCAACCGATCGAACGGATCATCAATCTGGGCAAAGGATACTTGTTCTTCACCGTGACTGGTTCAACCTACGGTAATCAATACACAACCGTAGCGACCCGTCCTTCTTCTTCACGAACAACACAGGTGCTCCCCAAGGAGACACACTAGGTCGAATAAAATCTTTCTCTACAAGTCCGTCAATCTGTTTCCGCAGCT
The DNA here is from genome assembly GCA_030180095.1 of Magnolia changhungtana. Classification (NCBI taxonomy): domain Eukaryota; kingdom Viridiplantae; phylum Streptophyta; class Magnoliopsida; order Magnoliales; family Magnoliaceae; genus Magnolia; species Magnolia changhungtana. The sequence continues at coordinate 1,768,199 of JASAUF010000674.1, read as the reverse complement.
CCTCCATCTCACATGGAGGCATACGATAAGTCGGCAACGAGATGGGCGTCGCACCAGGCGTAAGGTCAATCGTAAAATCGATCTCACGCCGAGGAGGTAAACTAGGGATAGTCTCAAACACGCCTGCAAATTCTCGAACCACCGACGTACCATCTACTGTCGGACCATCAATCGGCACAAGTAAAGCAGCATAACAATCAACACGGCAGGGCCAACTGACCTGCACTGGGAACGTGAAAGCTGTGCCGTCAGGTCCATAGGCAGTCACGATCCGAGTATCGCAATCTATCTCCGCCCTCATCCTGGTGAGCCAATCCATACCAAGGATAACGTCGTAGTGCCATAGTGGAGCAACAATGAGGTCGATGAGCACTGTGCTGCTACCCAAAACTACCGAGCAACCCTCGCATAACCGTGTGACATCCGAACAGGTCCCGGTAGCCGTAGTGAGTCTCATTCCCTTAGTGGGAATCGTATGCAAAGATAGGCGTTTCACCGCCCCACAAGAAACAATAGAAGTGGTGGACCCAGTGTCTACCAATAAAGAAATAGGAGTGCCATGAATAAAAGTCGTACCATCGAAAGTCGTCGGAGCTGAAACCGACGTCTCAGGTGCCTCAGCCACAAGCGTATGAACGCGAGCCTGCTGCTGGCGGTTCGGCTGAGAAGCCAAGGGTCGCTGTGGCGGCCTGAAGGACGGCACGGGAGGTCGAAAAGAAGGATGTGCAGGAACGGTCTGTAGTGGCGGAGCTGATATGGCCTGTGGATAAGGGTGACCCAATCTCTGCGGTGGCGCAAATCCGCTAGCCCTCATGCACGAGCAGCTCTCGGCAGGGTGTCCAGGTTTCCCGCAAAACGTGCGAGTCACCAACGGGCGTCTCATAGGAATAGCGGCGGCGCGGCCAGGGGAGAATCGGCCAGGGCCTCTTGCCTAAGATAGGCCTGCTCTGTAAATCCTGTCGCGGTCTCACAACCATAGTACCACGTGATCTGGCCAAACGATCCATATCCTGCTCGGCCGTCATAGACATGTGGACCAACGCCGCATATGTAGGAATACTGTGGCAGCATATCCTCGACCGAATCTCCGGTCGCAAACCCAAGGAGAAGCGACGCATCCGCATCTGCTCATCCACCAGTATAGTCGGGACAAAGCGGCCCAACTCTGTGAAGCGGTGCTCGTCCTCCGTGATCGTCATGCCTCCCTGCCTGAGGCGCAGAAACTCTTCCTCCCGCTCATGCCGATACGTCTGCGGGTAGTACTTCTCGTGGAACCGAGACTCGAAAGCCTCCCAGGTCCACACGAAATCTACTGCGACAGTGCGCAGCACACTGTCCCACCATAAACTGGCCTCCCTCTCAAACATGAAGGAAGCCAGCTCGACCTGCTCTGCCTCCGAACAGTGCAGCATCCGTAGCATCTTGGAGATGCGGTCTAACCAGAACTCCGCCTCCTCGGGTCTGTGAGAACCCATAAATGAGGGAGGCCTCAAGCGCTGAAATCGCTCGGTAGATCCGCGTGTACTGACCTCTCCAATAGGAGGTGCGACGGATGGGGGCAGAGGCACATCCTCAACCTGAGCAGGAGGCCCAGAATGCTCATCAGGATGTGCAGATGTCGTAGGTGGAGTCGCACTACCACCACGGGACAAGGCCTCAGCGATAGTGGCCATAAGTTCTTTGGTGTTCTTCTGGCTTCTTCGTGTCTGCTGGCGTGCATCATCATCATCAGCTGCTCAAACCTATCAGTCGACGGAGCAGCCTGAGAGTCATGCTACGCAGAAGAAGACGACGCCGATACTGCTCACGGACCGGGGCGTATAAGGTGGTGTCCCACCTATAGGACCAGCAGGAGGCTGATCAGATCCCAATCCACGGTCCGCAGGACCACTACTACCAGAAGGAGTCTGGTCCATAGAGCCAGTCAGACGGAGATGTGTCGTGCTCCGCGTATACTGTCGCGGCATGCCCTATACAAAATAGGGTACAACATTTGTGAGATACAGCATAATACACTCCATAAAGCACTTAAGCATTCCACACATCATCAAATAAAAGAGGCTATATGCTTTTCATTTACCCAAAATTGTCATAATACATGGACTACAGAGTTACATGAATCACGACAGAAAATCACATTATAGCCAATACATCTACTACATCAAACACCTAAACATGCTACTACCTAATACAACATCTGTACGAAAACACAAACCGCCTATCGCGGTAACCAAAGAAAACACAACATACAACAACATGGATGACTAAGCATCCGAAGTAGGCGGTGGAGGAGGAGCATTCTTATCCTGCGCACAGCACAGGATGGCCTTCAACGTACGGGATATCTTCTTGAAACTCTTCTTCATGTAGGCTTCATTCTCTTCAAGCTTGGTTCGAACTTGACCAATCTCAGCCCGAACTTGTCCAACCTCTTCTGCAGGGCGGCTTGCCCCTCCTCAAGACGGACCAATCGCACATCAAAGCATATCGATCCACACCCCCTCTCCCGAGCGCGGGGGTGAACTCTCCTCTGTGTCTGAGCCTCAGATTCTTCTTCCTGTATGTCATCACCACGCTCCTCATCACTCTCAGCCTGGAGGTCAACACTCTCCTCGCCGGCGCTATCCGACTCATTTCCAGACTCGTCGAGTCGTGCTTGCCGCTGTTGAGGGCCGATCTTCATATTCTTGAGTGTCGCTTCACTTATGACTCGGACTGGTGCAAGATCCTCCATATTCAATCTGTAGCCTACATCACGAGCCATCCTGCAGATCAATCGGCCAAATGGGAGCGAAAGATCGTTCCTGGCAGAACGAACAATATGAACTATCTGGGATAGGATGAATGTGAATGTGGGCAGGCATATGTTGTCCCCGCGTCCCATCTTGTATAGAAAGTCCACCATCATCCTAGTACATTCCGTGCGGTTACCCCACCGTGGGTATACATTGTATGTGAAAATGTGATGGAGTAAATGGAAGTCTTCGGTCATCTTTGTCGCCGCAATACAATTTCCTCGCTTCCAAGTAACCCGGCGACCACAGAGAAATCGCGTGCGACGATCCCTCTCCCACGCACTTCAGAGAAGTCATCACTAGGATGCACTTGACCAAGCGGGATCTTCGTGATTCGAACCACCTCGTCCACGGTGATTGTGCGCCTTATGCCCCTCACGAGAGAATGGCGAAGAGGCTCTGCGATGAGTCCACGATGTGAGCGTAGAAAGCGCGAACCGTGTTCTCACATGCGGGGACTCGCCTTCAAAAATAGAATTCCATCCGATATCCACCAAGTGGTCCATCATCGGGTGTAGGCCAAACATCCTTTCATCCACATGAGCTTCAAACACAACCTTGCGGCCCCGCGGCGCCCATATTCCATGCCTATTGGATAAGCATTCTTGGCGGGGTGGTCGGGATCCGGTCTCGCTTCGACCTAAACTCCCGCACGGTGCTTGTGCTTGCCCCCAACATCGGATCTTCTTCGGGAATGGGCTGGCCTACTTGCCTAGGCGTCATCGGCCGGTTTTCCTCTTTCCCATGAAAGATAGGATGGAGGAAATGGAGAAAATGGTAGCCACCACACCAAGGAGGGCCATGGAAAATTGCCAAAATGGGGGAACAAGGGGCTGATCTCTTTGATCCCCACAAACAAGGATCCAATAGGTGTGGAGGGGGCACTAGAGGTAGGAAATGAAGAAGGAACAAAAAGAAAATGGAATGGGTTAGGAGATTACCCGATTTTGAGCTCCAAGGAGGGGTATGAGAGCTCCAACTTGTGAAAATGGGGAAAGGAAGAGGCTAGGGCTGTTGTGGAAGGTAGGGGTGTGTGAGTTATGGAAGGAAATGGGAGATTTGAAGGTTTGGAGAGTTGGGTTTTGAGAAAAATCAGAAATGAGGGTGGAGGTGCTTGAAAAGGGGGTGAAATGAGAGAAAGGGGTGTTCCAGCCCCTTAAAACCCAAACCTAAGGGAATTTCGCACGTGCCAGGGGGTAGAGGGGGCTGGGTCGACCAACCCCATGTTTGAAATCCCACCGGAAAAGCCACCGGCAGCGGTCGGACTTGGCCGGAACCGCGCCGCCGCGGTGGGGCCCTGTTTGCCATGTGTCTAGGGTGCCAAATGCACCCTGGTTCAGTCTGGGGGGTTAGTGGATTAACGTTGAGGGGCCCCCAACTCAGTTTAGTGCCAGAACGGTTAGTTCCGGTAATTTCTGATCTAATCTGATTTTTCCTGATTTTTAACGACTAATTTTTGGTGGATTGTGACCTGGACACGTCAATAGACGGTCTAGGAGTGACTTGGGGTCCATAAGTGCGGTCGGGATCGAGTACGAACTCGATCAAACTGTCCATTTGCAATGAACTTCGCCGAACGGCGAAATCGGGAGACCCTAAGACTGTTGCTAGGTTTTGCGCACCCTCCTAAGTATAATGCGTCAGCGTACGTAGTGGGGACATAACTCAGGTCCGGTTTAATCAAAATCATGCTCTGATACCAACTTGTAACGCCCTGAAATTCGGGGGTCGAGTATGAACTCAACTCCCGAGTTCCAACGCATCACTTATGCAACATACACAATGATGGTTAAATATTGTCTGAGTTAGCGCAATAAACATGAATGAGATTATACCAAAATAGTAATTCATACTCTAGTTCAATTGAATAAAGGCAAGCGAAAGACTGAAATTTTATATTAAAATATGTAGAGTATCAAAATTTTGTGAACTTCAGAGTATGAGTACTAACTGAGTACCAATATACATGTATCGTTTCTAAGTCAAAAATCAAAAGATAACTCTGTAAATAAACCCTGGAATCCCCGCGATGATCGGCCTAAGCATAGCGTCAGTCTTGCATAAAGAGAACTCCTCCGATCCTCCTCGAAGTCGAGCTCCGGCTCTGAACAGAGGCGCCATCTACACCCGCGATGACGAGTCGGTGGGTGTTGCAAACACCATCCCGTAACGTGGGAGTGAGTAGCTAACTCGGTGGAACAATAAAGCATAGGTTAACATGTTATCAAATCAATCAGCGGTAATGATAACGCAGTACAATTCAAACATTTCTAACTACTCTTGTTAAATGCAAAAATGATATGACATGATGCTGTATGCCCTTGCCAAACCACCCTCAAGCGACATCATCTTACGTTCGCGAATGCTAACTCCCTCAGTGCGCCACATCTACAAAGCACATGCGGTGCGATGATGCTCATGATTACCAAGTTTTTATTAATCCATTTCAACCAGTGATTGGGAAACTAAGGTACCTCCCTTGTATCATTCCCAAACATGATCCATTCTAGGGTCGTCAATCCTAGCTAATCTCATACGATATTATGGTTTGAGAAGCATAGTGAAGGCATCGCAAAGGGCTCATCACCCGTTACTCGGCTCAATCACTAGCCGTCAGCTCGAATACAGGTCTCACCGTACTCGGCTCAACTCATACTCCCGTTGCTGTGAAAGACTCGTCGCCAATCACAGACCTTGAGTATACTCGAAGATACTTACGGAGGACTCGTCACCCCGTCAGCACGAGCACGGTCTCACCGTACTCGGCTCTCGCCGTAAGTATCGACAGCTCTAATATAGTGTCCCATACCACCATAATCGGCTCACGAGTTTGGTTGCACAATGGTCACTACGGGGAGGCACATGACCCCAGCGTAGGCCGACAGCTCGACCATGATGTCCCATACCACCATGCCCGGCTCATGCGTCTTAGCGGATCGAGGTACCATGGTTAACGGGATCGCCACTGGTAAGTTTGGTACCCTAGGTTCAAGCAGTAGCGACCAAACATGGTGAACATACATATACACATATCGGTTTGCTTGACGAGCCTAACTAGCTCGAGCGCACCACAAGTTGAGCGATATGGAGTGCAAAAGCACTCCGTGTGGCCAACCACTATCGCCAACCGAAGTACAACTCGGGTTCGCCAGACACGTCCGTTGTGGCGATATGAATCTCGGCCACAACCGCAAGTCTGGTACCAAATGTTTGGACTATAGGCATAGTCCCAAACGCAAACAGTTGTAAAGCATGAAGTAAAGCATGTTAGCAGGCATATTATAAAGCATGAAGTAAAGCATGTTATAAAGCATGTTATAAAGCATGTTGTAAAGCATGTTATAAAGCACTATACACATAGGGATACAGTTACATACGCATCACAAGTGAGTGGTTATAGCGAACCACCGCATAGAGGGGACCCTACATGTCTCTAAGGGAGTCGGGAATTCCATATCAGCGTCTATCTAAGGCACTAACACCCAAGCTTCTACGCACACAAGCATGTACACCAAACACTTAGAGTGTGCGATTTCAACATACATAACGTATGTTAGCAATTGCGGATTAGGGTTATTCTTTTGCCAAGCGGTTAATTTACCCGCGTATATCATAATCATACAACAAATAATCATGACAATTACATTTCCAAATTTTACACATATGCGGTATTTCTAGAATACGCAATTTCAACATACTTGACATTTACAAGGGAACATGTATTTTGGCGATTCCTTTCGCCAAATTAGTATTTTATCCATATATCATATAATATTACATTAAATAAACATGTCAAACGTTTTTCTAAAAAAATACGTATACGGTATTTCTATGTAACTTAGAGTATGTGAAATTCCAATTTCTGCAACGTTAATCGAAACAGGAAACGGAAAGCACTTTGTACATGTGCATTTACAAGCAGATCATGAATCTACCATTATCTGACATTGAAAGCGTTGAAAACTGTAACTTATACACTTAAAGTCCTCACCTTTGCCTTTTGAAACTCAACGAATCAGCAAGGGTAGTAGAACTTCCGTATACGGGAGATTTCTAGCCTAAAGAGCGGAATCGGTTAGTCGTTACACATCCCACATCGATTCTACCTTAAATCAGACCTAGGCTTAGGGTTTCTTACCTTCAAATGGGATGGATCTTTGCTGGAAAGCGCCTAGAACAGGGCGGTGTAGGCCGTGTAACAGTCCAACACAGTAGGAGGAAGATCGGCAACAAAACCCAAGCTCTTCTCTCTCTTTTCTCTCTCTCCCTCTAGGGTTTTCTCCCAAAATTCGTATGGCTGTGAGAGGGGCTGTTCTAAGCCCCTTTATAGCCAAAAACATTCCAAATTAGACTCGGGTTCAAGTGGGTACTTTTAATATAGGATATTCGTCACTTTTCCACTCAAAGGGAGGTTCGGTGGCCCTCCTTGAACCAAACGTCGACTTAAGCTCACCATCTATGGATCTACGTGGGATTACGTTTTTGACTTGATCGGATTCCCGGATCGCACGTGGCGGACCACTTTCAATTCGACGGTCGGTGGGCCACGATCGAGAAATTCTAAGCACATGTAAATGTTCCTGAAATTTTTCTTAATCCGAGGGTGTAATTTGGTCTGATTCTGACGGTCAGGTTGCTTAATACTGACACGTCAACGAATGATGCCAGATCACTATTTCAGATATTTATTTTGGCATGGGAATAGTATTTTTCACACTCCCTCGCTCCGAATCGAAACGAATGGCCGTGGAACATCGGATGGAGCTGATTTTTGAGATGATTGTTAAGCCCAGTGGGGCGGTCCTAATTCCTTAGCTTCGGGTTAATCGGACTCCCGATGTGCGATCTAGACCTAATACGAAGTTTCGTTTCATTCCCGAGAGCAGACGGGAAATGAGTTTGGTTCTAAACTTTAGGGTAACCTAGCGTCAATGATTCTGCAACTTTTGGGTCTTGCAGATCATATTTAAAGCGATCCTATCGGATTTCATGACTAATCGAGTTTAGTACTTAGTTAACTTTGTTAAATTTCTAAAGTATTTAATCCTACGTGATTTCTGGTCGAGGTGGTACTCGACCCAATGTACGGAAATTTTCGGGTCGTTACACCACTACGTATGTAGGGTAAGGTCTAAGGCCCAAGCAACGCGTGGCCTAATGGGTTATACATGAAGCCCAACTCATAGGTAATATGGTGGGCCCTCAAGTAAGGTTTGGGCGCAACCATAAAGGTCATAAATTCATAAATTGTGGTGGGCTTCATGGGCAGCCCAGTAATTCATCCTCATGGGCAAAGTTCATATTTTACACAAGTGAGTTGGGCTCCACTTTAGGTCCAAGTACAGGGTCAAATTAATGGGCAACCAAGGGCACAACTGATTACATATTATAGCCCTTAAATCCATCACAATAGATAGGAGAGTATAGGCCCAAGATCAATGAACCTATCTAAAAAGATTTAGTCCACAAGGCCTAAGGAACTAGTCTTTTAATCACATGCAACATTCCATTAAAACTCAACTTGGGTAGGCCTCATATGGGCCCTAATTACACTCAATATACTGCGAAGAATAGTGAGATAACTGATTTAAATCCTCCTTAAATCTAGTGGGCTATACTGCCCCGAAACAAATATTTATAGGCAACAATTATTGGGCTCATTGCCAAATTCCAACCCACCCATTTTCTGGGTTAGTTGGAATCAAACAACAAAATTATTTTATAGTATATAAAATTTTTAATAGCCCACATATATAATAGTGGGTCCCACCAGATGAGAGGGGGAGATACAACTCATATATCAAGTGAGTCGTGCCGTTAAAATGTAGGCCTAGTAGTAGCCCAAGACAGGGATGCCTCATGTGTAAGCAACCCTATGGGCCTGAGTATTTAGCCCAAAATCTCATCAAAATGGACCTTAATTAGAAACCACCAAAGGGAGAGATGATCAAGTCTCCTAAGGACCTCATATGAAAGGATGGTGGGATATACAACATATTTACGTGGGCCGACAAAGCTGGATGGACGCCCCAGCCTGGGCATCCTTGCCTAGTGGGCCACTCCAAGCCACACCGCGGGCAGTAAAAGGGCCCGATGGCTCTAAAATTTTACAGGGTGATACTTGCATAGGTGGGACACACCTCCACAAAATTTCATGATTTTTGGATACTCAAAAGTATTTTAATTTATTTACGGAAAATAATCTTTCCAAAAATTTTGATCATCCTAGATGTCCCAACTTGGTGGGCCAGTCCGACCCTTACCATGGTGTGCATAGGGGTCCATTGGCTTCAAGTATTTGTAAGTGGGTCTCACCATGGGTAGGTCACCTCCCTGTAAATTTTCATAATTTTTGGATACTCAAAAGTATTTTAATAAATTTTAGAATTGTAATTTGTCTAGGGTGAAATGTTGCTGGAAATATAACTGTCCTGAATTTGGGCCATCTAAATGGGTGGGTTATGGGCCTCCAAAATTCTTGAAATTTGGACCCAAGGTCCCTCATTAAGCCTAAAATAAGGTGGGACCCAGAAAGATGGCCCACCTTCTGAGAAAATATTTTTAAAATTTTGTTTTTATGGGACTATGCTGCTAGACTACACAGCAAAAACTTCTGGTAGTCCACTATGTTGGCCCACACTTTTGGATGCCCAAATGGGGTCCATTGACCCTAAAATTTTACAGGTAATTCCTACCATGGGTGGGACACATCTCTATAAAATTTTAGAATTTTTGGGATAGTAAAATTATTTTATTTAACTCATACAATTTATGGACAGCAAGGTCCAGAAATAATTCCTGCTGAAACAATGCTGCTACCCCTGACTTGTGCACCTCATTAGAGTGGGCCCAAGTTTGCTAAAATTTGGGAAAATATAGGGTCAACATCCCTATATAAGTAAACAATAAGGTGGGATCCACAAAGGTGGTCCACCATTTCAGAAACAAGCTGATATTTATGTTTTTACAACATGCAGAGTGGCTGGACAGTCCAAAAAATCTGGACTGACCAACCTTCTTGGCCCACCTTTTGGGTGATCAATCAAGGGCAGTTGGAGGTGGGATTCAACACACATCAAGGTGGGGGTCCACATCTCCAAGAATCATCTATCAATGCAGGTGAAACATCCCTCTTATCAGTCCATAATCCTGACCCAAAAACCATCCAGCAACTGTCCAGAAAATTTCTGGACAGCATCATATATATGAAATGAACTGATCATGGGAACTAAAATAAGGGGAATCACCCCATGGAATTAGTGTTGTGGTCCACCTCAGTGGTCCTCATAAACATCCAGACCAATTACCCTTCATAAAACCCATTGCATGCATCTGATATGGAGCAATTAGGGTACCAACGTCCAAGGAATGGACAGCCATGGACGTCCACCTTGCTTGGATGGTCCTGATATTCTAGGGCCCCCAAGTGGGCCACACACATCAGAAATGAAAGATAGAATAAGGGAAAAATGAAGGTCCGGTCATAAGAGAGGATCTCCGCCACTATTGAGGCCCTCCCTTCATCACAACACATTTATGTCATTCATTAGATCATATACAAATTAGATCTAGCACATGCATGGAGTTAGGAATCAATCAAATGGTGGGAATACCTTTCCCACCTAAATCTATGGTCTAGATGACCCCTAAAGGACATGCATCAAAGGAAAAAAAATTTCCATGATTGGGTCCATAGAGAATGGCCCCATCCATGGAACTTGCATGCAAAGGAATGGACCATTGGCCCTGATCATGTAGACATGGGGTACCTCCATCATCACTTGATGGGCCCCACAAGTTCCTAAGGATAAGATGAAGGAGAATCTACCACAAGAAAATCAGAAAATCTTAAGTTAAGTGCACCCACCTTAATGCATCTTCAAGATTCTTGTAGCATTGGACGACTCCTTAGGATCCAACGATTATGGATGAAGGGTTAAGATTGAAAATAGATGAGGAGAGAGATGAAGGAGAAGGTGCTTAAATTTCTACCAAGGTGGGACATTTTTGGGTGTTCTAGCAAGGAGAAGGAGAGAAAATGAAAAGAGAAGAGAGAAGGGAGAGAGATGTAACAAGAGAGAAATGATGAATTTCCTAGGAAAGAGAAGGCGTGCTTGCCTTGGCAAGAGAAACTCATGATGAGTTTGGGAGGAGAAACCAATGTGCTAGAGGTCTAGGAGCTAGAGCCTAGGCTAACTATAGGGGCTACGTTTTCTAGGTGATGATGTCATGGATTGCATGGAAAATTGAACATGGAAAATCCTGCAAGCTAGGTGGGTCCCATCAAAATGCGATCAATGGTCCAAAAAGAGCACGGCCTACATCTTTTGATGTACACATCGAATTTACACACGATACACAGCATTGGAACCGCGGCGACGATGCAGTCGCAGTGGCATAAGTCTTGGATCAATCTGAGTCAGGCCTATGTGACCGAATTTAAGGATGACAGTAAATACTACTTGAGGGTCGTGGGTCACCGGAATTTGATCGATAGGACCACGGGAACAAAATAAACGAGATACATACTCACACACACACATGCACACATGCGAACTTGGGTCGGGTCTCACACTCGAACTCCTCTATATGGATCTTATTGGACCAACTAGAATAGAGAGTTGAGGTGGCAAAAAATATATTCTGGTAATCGTTGATGACTTTACCAAATATACTTGGGTAGTCTTCTTAAGAGACAAATCAGAAACTCTTGATGAAGTAAAAAGGGTACTTAGATGTATCCAAACCAAAAAAGAAACTCAAGTCTGTAAGCTTCGTAGCGATCATGGATCAGAATTTGAGAATAGCGATTTAGAGAAGTTTTACAGTGACCAGGGAATATCTCATGAATTCTCTGTGCCCAAAACACCACAACAAAATGGTATAGTAGAAAGAAAAAATAGAGTGCTTCAAGAAACGACAAATGTAATGTTAAATAGTATGAAGCTCCCTAAAAACCTTTGGGTCGAAGCCTTAAATACTTCGTGTTATATAATTAACCGTGTTTATACTAGAAAATCAAATGATAAAATGGCTTATGAAATGTGGTTTGATAAGAAGCCTACTGTCAAATACTTTCGAGTTTTTGGTAGCAAGTGCTATATTTTATGTGACCGAGAAAATCTTGGTAAGTTCGACACCAAAAGTGATGAAGGGATATTTTTAAGGTATGCTCTAAATAGTCGAGCATATTGGGTCCTTAATAAGAAGACCAGTGTAATTCAAGAATTAATTAATGTGGTTATTGATGATCACTTGAATACACCTATCTTAAGTTTAGATAATGTGAAATACTTTTAATTGATAAACCAGATTCTTCATCACATCAAAATAATTCTGAACTAAGGACTGTTAAAGACCATCAAACTAATCAAATTCTTAGAAACCCTCTCATTGGTGTACGCACTCATAGACAACTAGAAGATGTGTGTAACTACGTATGCTTTACAGCTTAGATAGAATCGGCTAACGTAAAAGAAGCTCTTACTGACGAAAACTGGATAGTTGCGATGCAAGAAGATGTTAATCAATTTGTTAGAAATGATGTTTGGTACTTAGTTCCTAGACTAAAAGATAAACATATTATCGGAACTAAGTGGATTTTCAAAAATAAGTCTGATGAACTTGGTAATATAATCAGAAACAAGGCTGGACTAGTTGTACAAGGGTTCACTCAAATTGAAGGCATCGATTATGATGAAACCTTTGCCTTAGTAGCTCGTCTTGAATCAATCAGACTGTTTATATTCATTATATGCTTTAGAAAGTTTAAAATATTTTAAATGGATGTAAAGAGTACCTTCTTGAATGACGATTTGCATGAAGAAGTATATGTTGAACAACCAACGTGTTTTGAAGACCCTAAGAATACTGATCATGTCTATCACCTAAAAAAGGCTCTCTATGGTTTAAAACAAGCTCCCAGGGCATGATATGAAAAATTGACTAAGTTTTTACTAAGTCATAACTTTATAATGGGAAGTGTTGATTGTTAAGGGTCAAATATTGCATATCAGACCCCATTTATTGTCTGGATTTACGAACTTATACTGTTTAATGGACCTATTTAATCGTGTTTGTGATGCAGAATGTATTTAGGAGCTTGAACTGAAAATGGGTATTAGGAGCATGGTTTTAGAGCTCAAGATTCACCAAGGTAAGAAACGGACTCCATGGGACCAAAATCAATAGATTTATAAGCTAGGGATCCAGGAAGATCAAGCCGTTCATGTTAAAGAGGCCTGAAATTGGCCCAGAATGCAAGATCACGAGGTTCCCGCCATCGGATTGACACGAAACTTCATACATGGGATGAGGGCAATAAAATAACCGTACATATTAAATTTCAGCACTCGGATCATTGTGGAAGTAACCCCAATGATAGATCAGTCCTCATATCCCTGATTGGCGGCCCGCTTGAAATCTAGATATACTTCATTTTTAGTCCCAATGCTTTAAATGAGACGATAAAATGAATGGATGGGACAGATTTCGGATACAAATATCGGTGGTGCCCAAAAGTACGATGAATGTGCACTATGCACAAGTGCACCGGGTGTGCACCTAACATTCAAAAGTCGGTCAGCGGCGCTGACCGACTTCCTTTCTTAAAAAAAATTTGAAAACGGCAAGTGCTGTTCGCTGTTCGCAACAGAGGCCATCGGTTTCTGTTGTGGGCCCTACCCATGGTCCAAACGGACAATCCGGACTGTCATTAGATTTCCGAGGCCCATTCTACCAAGGCCTAGGTGACAAGATCGTAAGAAACAAAGAAGATGGGATCATAGCCATTCAAGCATGGGACAGACGGTGGAAAGGAAAGTCTGTGGGCCACGTCAGAGGAAATTCAAAACTGACCATCTCAGATTGTTTTCTTGAGACTAAGCTGATGGACGGTGTGGATTTCCCAAACATCAAGGAGTGTGGGTCCCGCCAATCACCAGCGCAGCATCACCGCCAGCCCTGTTACGCAGTCCAGGATTCGTCCAGATTTCTCGGGCTGTTACATGTCTATAGAGAGGATCGGATCAATGATCCGAACCGTCCAAACACTGTCCATGGGATGACTGACCAAAGCTATGATGATTGAATGGCTTGGATCTTGGGTGAAGGACGTCTGCGGGCCGATTCTTAGTGCCGTGTTGCTGTGTATACAATGTTTCTGCGAATGATTCCACGGTTTTCTGCTGCAAATTGGATTGCACAAATCCACGTCTCAGCCGACCTCCTTCCGCACGGTTTCAAGCTCTCCACAGCACCGACCTTCAGCAGCTATATTAGGAAAAAAAGAGAGTTGAGAAAGGGTATCTGATCCACGGCTGGAAAGAGAAGAAGAGAGAGACAAAGAGAGAGAATTGTTTTATTTTTACTATTTTCTTCCCTTTATTGTTGAGAGATCCAGCCAATCATGGTTGGCTAAACCTCTTAGCTAAGGCTAAGAGGTGACGCTTGTGGAGTGATGGGGAAGATCTTATGGTTTGATTCATGTTAGATTGCACAGACGTTGATTCCGGTTTGATTTTGAGAAATACCTTAGTTTTAATGGTTTGCTGTGACTTACATTACAACAGATCTGCGATGGCTTTGTGTATTTCCCATTCATTATTATGTGTATGCAGTTAGAAAGCTTTGTTGTTCACCATCGCCCCTTGGACATGGTTGGATGACGGAATTCTTCCTAATAGTCATACATCTCTTAGATTGGTCTAAATTCTGTTGTTTATTTTGCCTCCTGGGCATAGTTTGGTGATGGAATCTATTCTAATTTATATCCATCTTATCTTTTGAAAACTGAATCAAAGGAAGTCCAGTTGAGTTCGTGAATCAAGCATAGATCTCCCTGATCTCTACAAGTGGATCCTCTGAATCCCTAGTTTCCCTCTCTCTGAATTCTTAAGTTTAGATCAATAATTCACCATTATTCCTCAAATCACAATTGGTTTAGATTTCATCTTAGCCTAGTTCTAGATCTGGTTATTTTCAGATAACGTACAGGTTTCAATCCCTGTGGATTCGACCTCGGTCTTACCGAGTTTATTACTACATCACAACCCTATACTTGGGGAGTGAACAATTTTTTGGCGCCGCTGCCGGGGAATGATGGCTACGTTTCCTGAAGATAACTGGTTTTAGGATTAGTTTAAGATTAGGACCTTTTTGATTCTTAGGTTTTCTTTTTAGAATTTCCTAATTCAGGTTTTCCTTTAATTTTTAGAAATTTTATATTTAAAGTAACTTTCTATTTTTAGATGGTTTTCCCTTTTTAGAAACTAACCCAACTTTCTTATTTTGTAGGATTCTGAGATAGGTTTCTAAATTGGTAATTTCTCTCTTCCTTACTATTTCTAGATTAGGATTCCTTTTTATTAAAGTTTCTAATTCTAACTCTTTTAGAATCTAATTTTGTTTCCTATTTTATTCTGTTTAGAAACTAACTTTCCTGTTTTGTAGGCCTTTTAGAAATTTCTAATTCGGTAAGCTCTTTCTAAATTCTACTTTCTATTTTTAGAACTTTTTTGTTACTAAACTTACTTTCTAGTTTAAGAACTTTCCTCTTTTGTTTTAGAAATTTTATACTCTCTTAGGAATTTCTCTTTTTCTAAATTAGAAACTAGTTTACTGCTATTTCTCTTCTTAGGATTTTCTAATTTTAGGTTAGAATTTCTCTACTTTCTATTTTTAGAACTTTTCTATTTCTAGGCTTTCATTTATTTTAGAAATTCTTTCCTTTTTAGAAACTCACATTACTTTCTATTTTAGGATTAGGATTTCTAATTTAGAACTTTCTAACTCAAGGTTTAGAACCTTCCTCTTTTGTTTTTAGAAACTAGGTTAGTTATTTTCCTTTTTAGAGACTCTTTCTAATTTTAGAAACTAACTCATTCTTCCTTTATTTTTAGAAAATTTCTAATTCTAGGTTTAGGAAACTTTCCTTTTCTAGAAACTAACTTTGTTTCCACCTTAGAATTTTCTAACTTTAGAATTTCTATTTTTAGGAACTAATCTCTTTTTGGTTTCTTTTTGCAGGTTCTTAATTTAGGGACTCCAATTTGGTAACTTCCTTCCAACCCTCTCTTTCTTTTTAGATTTTTATTTCCCTTCTTAGGATTAGGTTTAGAATTTGATTGAGGGCTGTGAGTGTTTCATGCCCAAGTGGGCTCGTGACAACACTCGATGTCTCTTGACTGAAGGAGGATTAGTTGAGGGGTTAACTGTCTATCGCAGGACTAGACACCGCTCGAATTCTCTTGAGTTAATTGAGGATATGGTTGGAAATCAACCTCGTCTACCCCAACCTAGGGTAGAAGATGTCCAGGATGAGAATGAGGTGCATCAAGCACCTCCGCCTCGTACCTTATGAGATTACTTACAACCGGCGGGGGTGAGTACGCCCTCATGCATGGTTTTTCAGGAGAATGCAGGACATATGGATATCAAGTCAGGGGTGATCCAACTCCTTCCTAAATTTCATGGGCTTGAGTCAGAGAATCCATATCTACATCTGAAAGAATTCGATGAGATCATGACTACCCTATACTTTCCTAACGTGTCTGATGACACGGTTAGGTTAAAACTCTTTCCCTTTTCTTTGAAAGAGAAAGCCAAGATGTGGTTACATTCACTACGTCCTCAATCTATTGGCAGATGGAATGACATGACAAGGGAATTCATTAAAAAGTTTTTTCCATATCATAAGACGAACACCCTTAGGAAGTCGATCATGAACTTCGCCCAAAGGGAAGATAAAACATTCTTCCTATGTTGGGAGCGGTTCAAAGATCTTGTCAGTTCATGCCCACAACACGGTTTTGAAACGTGGCGCATCACGAATTTTTTCTATGATGGACTGACATCTCCCATGCGCCAATTAGTTGAGACAATGTGTAATGGGGAGTTTATGAATAAAGGTGTCGATGAGGTGTGGGACTACTTTGATAAATTTGCTGAGAACACACAAACATGGGACATCTCCCCTAGACCGAGTAATACGCCTAGGCTGACTCATTCCAAAGAAAAAGGTGGAATGTACCTCCTGAAAGAAGATGATGATATTAACGCCAAGGTAGCCAATCTCACTCGAAAACTCGAGGCCATGGAATTAAAGAAGGATAAGGCCAAGGAAATTGTTTGTAGTATTTGTGGTTGCAACATTCACACTACTGAGAATTGCCCAACTATATCTGCCTTTCAAGAGGTATTGAATGAGCAATCCAATGCTGTAAGCAAGTACCAAAGACCTTTCAGTGGGCCCACCTCTAACACATACAATCCTGGCTAGAGAAACCATCCAAACTTCAGTTGGAGGAATGGACAAACCGCTACACCTCAAGGTTTCCTAAATCAAAATCCAACTCAAGAGAAACCTCAAGAGGATCTGGTTCTGAAACATTTTCAAAAGCAAGAGCTTTTCAATCAGGGTATGCTACAGGCCTTTCAAGACCTTACAAAAGCAATACAAGGACTTAAGGCTGAAAATGCGATTGGGAACCAGGGGAGCTTCCCAGCTCAACCTCTTCCCAATCCTAAATCGTAATATGAAATTAGCGACCCAAGCTCTTCAAATCAGATGGAGCAAGCTAAATCCATCACCACTCTTAGGAGTGGAAAAATCATTGACAAAACCATTCCTAGTTAGGAATTTGAAAAGTCTAAGGACCCGGAAGTGGATAAAGAAGATGGATCTAGCCATGCCCCACCAGAGTTAGAACCGGAACCTCAAGGAAAGCCGGTTGCTCCATTTCCTCAACGGTTAGTTGCACCAAAACCTCTCTCTAACTCTCAGGATATTCTAGAGGTGTTGAAACAACTAAAGGTCAACATTCCTCTACTTGATGCCGTGAAACAAATACCTTCCTATGTCAAATTCTTGAAAGACTTATGTACGACCAAAAGACGGCAAAATATTCAAAAGAAAATCTTCCTGACTGAGAAAGTGAGTGCCATCCTAAAGCAAGATGTGCCGCAAAAATTCAAAGACCCCGGTAGCCCAACCATATCATGTGTAATTGGGGACTATCGAATTGATCACGCACTTCTTGACTTAGGAGCGAGTGTTAATCTTATTCCCTACTCGGTATACAAACAGTTGGGTTTAGGTGAATTAAAACCCACCTTAACCACACTACAACTTGCTGATCGCTCTGTTCGTGTGCCAAGAGGAATAATTGAGGATGTGTTGGTCCAGGTTGATCGATTTTACTACCCCATAGATTTCATCATCCTGGATACCGAACCCATCAACAATACAAGCACTCAGATTCCCGTCATTCTTGGTCGCCCATTCCTTGCCACTTCAAATGCAATTATCAATTGCAGGAATGGTGTCATGAGTATGTCTTTCGGAAATATGACATTAGAAATGAATATCTTTTTCAACACTGGCAGACGGGTAGAGGAAGATGACGATATCCACGATATTAACATGATTGATACTTTCGTGGAAGATAGGACACCCCTTACCTTATCCTCTGATCCTCTGGAGACGTGCCTAGCCCACTCCCATGAGTTTGATGATTACATAATTAGGGAGACGTGTGCCATGCTTGATGCGGTACTGGTACTTGAAGTTAACCGGTGGAGGCCTCAATTTGAAAAGTTACCCCTAATTGATGAAGTGCCTCTACCGTCTAACCTCAAGCTATAGAAGCTTGACCTAAAACCTTTACCCTCTGATTTAAAATATGCATACTTAGGTCAAGATGAGACATATCCGGTGGTGATTTCTGCCCACCTTGAGAAAGAACAACAGAGTATGCTCATATCTACTCTCCTGGAGCATAAGGGAGCCCTTGGATGGACAATCGTGGACCTTAAAGGAATCGACCCCTCGATTTGTACTCACCGCATATATCTTGAGGATAATGCGAAGATCGCTCGACAACCACAACGTAGACTAAATCCAAATATAAAGGAAGTGGTTAAGGCCAAGGTTCTTAAACTATTGGATGTGGGTATCATATACCCTATATCTAATAGTCAATGGGTGAGTTGTTCACTCCCCAAGTATAGGGTTGTGATGTAGTAATAACTCGGTAAGATCGAGGTCGAATCCCACGAGGACTGATCGTCACAATTCAAATTTGTGATCCTCCTTAACTAATTCAACAAATAATGGAGCAAATTACTAACACAAATTTATGGAAAATAACTATTGAGGATAGGGAAGAAAATTCAATAAGAGAAAGAGCACTAGGACTTTCGAATCCACCCCTAATTATCCTAACCCTTGTTTTATCTGTTAATTCACTTTAATATAGATTGATCTAACTTATCTAGAGAAAGCACAATCACATCCCTTAATCGGGCATCTGATTGTCTAATTCCTTCAAGCAATGCCATGAATAACATATCCCATGTCCAAATCGGGCATATGGAATATGCGATTCGATAAAAGCACCACTGTTTCTTCCTCTACGGGAACTGTTCATGATCGAGATACAAGCACCTAGAATAAGCATCCAGACCACATCCATCCATAGACTCACGATCAAGTTCATAGATGGAGAAGTATAGAATTTAAAGCAATCAAGCACACTAGGGGAAAGAAACAAACCAATCTAATTAAAATAAAATCAACATAGAAAAGAGGTGTTCAAATTAGGGGTTTCATCTCAGCCCTAGCTGAGAGATTAGTTACCCATAAAATTCATTAAACATATGGACAAATAAAAATTCATAAAAACATCAAACCAATTTCTCTCTTTCTTCTTTCTTCTTTTTCTTCTCTCCTTTGCTCTAGATCTGGGATTCTCCACTTTTTCCAATTTCAATGCCCTTCCTCATGTTTTGCAACTCTTTTTATAGGTGATGGAGTGGTGGAGTGGTGAAATTCGGATTTGGGAAGGCATGTCGCATCTGTGACAAAATTCATTTTCGCAGCCTGAGTTCGGGACCTCAAAACACCATACTTTCCTCGTTCAAATTCCAACAAACACCGTCCCTTAGGACTTTCTTGGGTCCTCTACATGATAGGCGGTTCGATTCGCCATATGATCAAAGATGGTGGCCTGACAACCGCTTTGAAAACCGGATTTCCAAATTTGTGCAAAACTTTCGCACCCTTTCATTTGTCGTGATCGGTGGGCCCCATAGAAGTGTCTTCTGGAAAATCCACCCGTCCATTGGATTCGGACGAAATTTCGATCAAGAATAGGTAGTTTTGAACGTCCAATGATACGGCCCAGGGAAGAAAACACAAAATCGGTTTTGGACGTTGCGGAAGAGCCCTTTTGTGGCCTGCATGCGCACACGTGTGTACGCATGGGAGCAAAGTAGTAGCATGGTTTTGTAGTGCTCAAGCCCATCTTCAAGATGGACGGTTTAGATCGTCCGAAAAAACCACGTGTGGGGCCCACTGCCGTTCGCAAAAAGGACCAGCAGCGTCCGTTAGCTGACGCTAGAGCGGGGACGCGGATCCGCTGCGATGGTGGTGGGTCCCACTCCTTCACGTATTTTTGAAATCCACTCCGTCCATTGATTCCATGACGAAAAACCAACCTGAAATGAGTACTTTCGGAGTAAAATATGTGTGGCCCACAAGATGATTTGGTCCGCCGTCCAGATTACGTTTAACCAGAGATCTCTGTGTTTACCTACGCATGGGTCCAAAAGGACACCTAGGTGAGGGTAAAGCCCGATCTCTGAGTACAATTAACGGTCCAGATCATCTGAATGCTCAAAGGGTGGGGCCCACAAATGCCAACCGACGGATACTGGAAACGGCAGCTGCCGTTTCGGTGAAAAACAGACGGAATGGCACCGGCCGCGTTACGAGGATCCAGTGCGGCTCTGGGCATAGTGCACAATGCACATTCGCTTCTTATGGAGGGCCTACTGTGATGTTTTCGAGAAATCCAAGCCGTCCATCCTATTTCTTATATCATTTAAACCGTCTAGGACAATTTTGAGGAAGTTTTAGATATCAGGTGGGCCCAGAATCAATGGTTTATGGACTGATCTTTCAGTTGGGGCACTTTCCTAGTGATCCGAGGGCTGAAATTTGAAATGTACGGTTAATTTATGTCCCTAATCCCATGTATAAAGTTTCGAGCCAATTGGATGGAGGGAACCATGTGATCTTTCATTCTGTATCAATTTCAGGCCTCTTTAAACGTGAACGGCCTGATTTCCTCGGGTCCCAGGCATGTAAATTCTTCAATATTGGTCATCTGGAGTCCATCCCGTGCTCTGGTAATTCCGGAGAGTCAAATCCATGCTTTTAACATCATTTTTCAATACACGCTCCTGATTGCATCCTGTAATAAAAACACAATTAAAATATGGCATTAAGCATTATCATGTACGTAAAAGCAAGTAATAGTCGGGGTCTGATATGCAATATTCGACCCTCATCACAACCCCCAACCAGCATTTTGCTAGTCCTGAGCAAAACATGCGAAAAATAATTTCAGAAATACAAGACAATTCCTGTAAACTCAAGTGACGTGTGAACAGATAGTTGAGATGTGAAAACTCTAAGATTCATGAATGGTGAAAAGATTTTTCTCCTGAAATCAAGCTTACAGTAAACTTCATAATCAAGTTCAAAATATTAAGCCATTAATTAGACAATTTTAAACATTGAGTTCCATGAGTGTATAGTGTAATCTCGGCTTACTATCATTAAGAGATCCAATTGTCAATTTCATGATATCATTAGTAATTCATAATAATCAAAACTTGAAACCAACACTTATCTCACAGATGAACTTTTCATGTTACCATCTTTTGATTTTCTTTACGAGCAGTAATGCAGCTGAGGGAAATCAAATTCTCACCTATAAGGAGCAAACCTATGGCGAAAACTTGTCGCTTAAATTTTTATTTTTTTATTTTTCATATGTCAACTATGGAGAATCAAATCCACACCTATAGGGAGCAAACCTATGGTGAAAACTTGTCGCCTAACTCTTTTAATTCTTCTTTATAAACTGACGTTAACAAATTTCTCAGGCTGGTTCCTTTCATGCCTAATGATTACCAAGTTACCATTTAATATCGAACTGAAAACTTAATGTGTAAGTGAGATCTGATATGTGAAATCATGGCTCAATCAATGTTTACAACTTTTAATCATGGATTAACCATTCAAACTTCGATTGAAATCACTTGGACAACCAAATCCAAGAGTCATAAATTTCTCACATTCTGAATCGTGTAATTTCAAAATCACAACTATCCTTCAAAATCACTTTAAAGTCAACAGAAATTTCAGAAAATTTTCAAAAATTTTCACAATTTTTGCTCAAGACTAAGAAAATACTGATTAGGTAACCTAATCTCCCACCCCCAACCTAAAATCTACATTGTCCTCAATGTAAAAGAAATAAACATGCAATGCACATGAGACAACGAAAAGAAAAGAGGAGTAGGGAAAGATAGTACCTGGATGGAAAATCAAGAAGCTCTCAAAAATATCAGCGTAAAAGCGAGTCAGAACAAGAGAGAAATCAGTAAAATAAAAGATCCTACCTATACCACTTTCGCAGGTGCTCTCGATTGCATTTAGCATATGCAACAAGCCTTTAAACCCCTAGGTTACCCCTAGTGGACGAGTTGTAGTCTCGTGAGGGTTTGCGATAATGTTACCCACAAACATTGAACTAACTAACAAGGAAAAAGAAATCAAATGAAATCTTTGGGTTGCCTCCCGGGAGCGCTAAGTTTAACGTCTTCGACCCAGGACAAGAACGGACCATGAATTCATTAATCTTTAAGACCGGGTCCGCCAAAGAACTTACCTCAACACGTGGTTAACCAATCCCAGGACAAGTGGTGCGAGTTCCCATAAACGTGCTATATCCGAAATGAGGTAATTGACACTATCATCAAACAATTTAAGGACTTAAAGCTCGAACAACTTCTTCCATGTTAAGATCATGCTTCCTTTGTATTTTACGTGACATTTCCACAACATGATCCTTACATACGATGGGGCACACTCCTTGTATTTCGCTATCTTCCGTTCAATTCTTTGCCTTATATGTTCGAAGAACATTAAGCAACTTTTTCTCTTTGCCTTCTCGAGTTAGAAAGCTGTCTTTGTCGGGAAGAGTCTCGGAGGATGAAGAGGTTCCACTTTCGCTCTCCATTTTTCAGTCTCCAATATAGGAGTAGAGTCGAGCAGTGCATTGACTTCGTGGATGGGACTATCGATGTCAAAATCCATACCTGAGTGTGCTAAGCATGTCTCAAGAGGATCTTCAAAAGATGTACGGAAGGAGTCCTGCACAAGGCTCTCGATCATGTCCACTTCAAAAATGTCGTCCAAATCCGCGGGTTGTTTTCCTGCATTAAAAACATTGAGTTTAATATTCATGTTACCAAAGGACAATTTCATAACTCCATTCCGGCAGTTTATAATAGCATTAGATGTAGCCAAAAATGGACGACCCAAGATGACTGGGATCTGACTATGAGGATTAAGACGGTGAGTATCTATAACTATGAAATCCACTGGAAAATAGAATTTATCAACCTGGATTAGCACATCTTCAATAACACCCCGGGGAACCTTGACAGATCTATCAGCCCTGGTTGTAATGTTACCTTAGTCGGTTTCAACTCACCAAGTCCTAGCTGCTCATAAACCGAATAAGGTAACAAATTAACACTCGCCCCTAAATCAAGCAATGCTTTCCCGACCTTATGATCTCCTATGCCGCAAGAAATGGTGGGGGCTCCTGGATCCCTAAATTTAGGAGGAGTGTTATGTTGAATCATGGAGCTGAGCTGCTCTGCCAGGAAGACTTTCTTATGAACATTCTGCTTACGCTTTTGAGTGCATAAATCTTTAAGAAACTTAGCGTAAGGAGGGACTTGCTTGATGGCATCAAGTAACGGAATGTTGACTTGCACTTTTTTAAACACATCCAGGATTTCATCAAAGTTATTTCTTTTCTTCATTGGTGCCAAACGTTGAGGAAATGGTGCTTTGGGCACGTAGGGTGGCACATTAGTGGTTCCTAGAGAGTCAGAGAGCTTTTGAATTTTGGATGCATTGGTGTGTCTCTCTGCTTCATCTTGATCTTCCGCTTTAGAATTTGATTCATCCCTAGGCATCTCTATTCTGTTATCAATCTGTTTTCCTGACCTAAGGGTAGTGATTGATTTGGCTTGCTCGTGGTATTGCCCTTGGTTGGAATTAGAGCCAATCTCATACTGTCCCTTTGGATTAGCCACAGGTTGACTAGGGAACTTGCCTTTCTCTCTCTCACTCAATGTGGCAGCTAGTTGACCCATTTGTACTTCCAGCTTGGCAATGGATTGCGCATTTGCATGTAAGCTTTGCTGGTTGGCTAGTAAAGTTTGTTGGGTGTCTTTTTGGAATTGGAGAGAACTCTGCATAAAAAGATGGAGTGTATCCTCAAGAGATGGTTTCCGTGATTGTGAAGGGACTTGTTGATATTGCGGAAACTGTTGGAATTGTTGACTGCCAACTTGGGAGTGCGGTTGCATGGGAGGATTTCCAGATGGTCCTCCTTGTTGTGGTCCTTTCGCCCAAGAAAAATTTGGATGCCTAGCCCAACCTGGGTTGTAAGTGTTTGAGTAAGGATCATTCCCAGGTTTCTGAAAGGTGTTCAAAGCATGAACTTGTTCAGAGAGGAATTCTGGAAATCTTTGTACCCGGATGGACAAGATTGCGTAGGATGGGTAGAACTAGAACATATGGCACAAGCCTCGGCTTGAGTTGTTTGTGGAGGTCCATTATGTAACATCAGAGCATCAACCTTCTTTGTCAGGCCATCAATCTTGGCATGGAGATCTGGTGTGACTCTATCTCATATATGCCACCTCTCTTTTGTGGTTGGAAACTTCTTTCACCTCTATCTGAATAGTCCCATTCTTTGGGAGTTTTCACACAAGGTTTCAAAGAATTTCCATGCTTCGGTATCGCTTTTGGTCATGAAGGACCCTCCACTTGGTGGCATCAACCATGCGACGGTTCAGGGGTGTCAGACCGTCATAAAAGTATTGCACTTGTTGCCACTTCTCAAAACCGTGGTGTGGACATTTAAGAAGCAAGTCCTTCCATCTTTCCCAACATTCATGAAAGTGCTCTCCCTCTTTTTGTGTGAAATTAGTGATTTCTCTACGGAGAGCATTAGTTTTGTGAACAGGGAAGAACTTGTTTAAGAACTTTCTAGACAATTGGTCCCATGTAGTGATAGACCCAACTTCTAGAGAATTCAACCATGCTTTCGCCTTATCCTTCAAAGAGAAAGGAAACAGGCGTAGGCGGATCGAATCGTCTGAGAAGTTTTGGAATTTAAAGGTGGAGCAAATGTCTAGGAATTCTTTCACATGATGATATGGGTCCTCCTTGTCCAACCCATAAAAGGAAGGCAACAACTGTATGACCCCAGTCTTGAGTTCAAAGTGTGCTGCCGTGGTGGTGGGCAACACTATGCATGAAGGCGCATTGAATTAGACAGGAGCTGAATAATCTCTAAGAGTTTTAGTTCCATTCTCTTCTACCATTTCAACTGAGATGTCTTTCAATCTTCTATGGAATGTTCTTTCTATTTCAGGATCAAAAGGTGCTAGTTCTTTATCTAGAGATCTACGTCCTAGCATAAACTAAGTAACAACCTAAGAGAAAGAAAACTAGAACTAGAAATTATGCTATTAAAAAAAAAAAAAAGTTAAAACTATGTGAATAAGAATGGGAAGAAAGAACCAGGAAAAGGAGATGATTGATGGCAAAAGATTTAAGAAGCTCCTCCTTCACTTAGTAGCTTCCTTCCTCAATTCCTGTAAATAAAAACAAAAACAAATCAAGTTTCCTAAAATAATGATAGAAAAATCCTAACCAACGGTTAATTTCTAAAAAAGAAAGTTTCTAAAATTAGAAAATAGAAAGTTACCAAATCCAAAGTTAGAAAGTAGAAAATTCCTAAAAATTGAAAACCTAAATCTTAAAATAGAAAGTAGAGAGGACTGGAGAATTTAGAAAGATGTTACCAATTGGAGATCTATGTTAAAATACTGCAAAAAAAAAAACAAGTTAGTTTCTAAAATAGAAAATCTATAATTAGAAATTTTCTAAAGAACAAAAGAAGAGTTAGTTTCTAAAAAGGAAAGAAATCCTAGAATTAGAAAGTTACTAAAGCTAAGTTAGTTTCTAAAAAGGAAAAAAATTTCTAAAACTAGAAAATAGAAAGTTACTTAAAAGAAGAATCTAAATCTAAAATTAGAAACTAAAAATTTCTAAAAAATAAAATCCTAATTCTAAAAATAGAAATTGGAAAAAGTAAGAAACTTAGAAGGGATTACCAAATTAGAAGTTTATTTCAGGACCCTACAAAACAGGAAATAGGTTAGTTTCTAAAATAAAGAAAATAACTCTAAGTTAGTAAAATCCTAAGCTATGAATTATGATAAGAGAGAATCCTAAATTCAATTTGGAACGAAACAGTCCCCGGCAACGGCGCCAAAAACTTGTTCACTCCCCAAGTATAGGGTTGTGATGTAGTAATAACTCGGTAAGATCGAGGTCGAATCCCACGAGGACTGATCGTCACAATTCAAATCTGTGATCCTCCTTAACTAATTCAACAAATAATGGAGCAAATTACTAACACAAATTTATGGAAAATAACTATTGAGGATAGGGAAGAAAATTCAATAAGAGAAAGAGCACTAGGACTTTCGAATCCACCCCTAATTATCCTAACCCTTATTTTGTCTGTTAATTCACTTTAATATAGATTGATCTAACTTATCTAGAGAAAGCACAATCTGTGTCCTTAATCGGGCATACGATTGTCTAATTCCTTCAAGCAATGCCATGAATAACATATCCCATGTCCAAATTGGGCATATGGAATATGCTTGATTCGATAAAGCACCACTGTTTCTTCCTCTACGGAACACATGTCATGATCGAGATACAAGCACCTAGAATAAGCATCCGGACCACATCCATCCATAGACTCGATCAAGTTCATAGATGGAGAAGTATAGAATTTAAAGCAATCAAGCACACTAGGGAAAGAAACAAACCAATCTAATTAAAATAAAATCAACATAGAAAAGAGGTGTTCAAATTAGGGGTTTCATCTCAGCCCTAGCTGAGAGATTAGTTACCCATAAAATTCATTAAACATATGGACAAATAAAAATTCATAAAAACATCAAACCAATTTCTCTCTTTCTTCTTTCTTCTTTTTCTTCTCTCCTTTGCTCTAGATCTGGGATTCTCCACTTTTTCCAATTTCTGAATGCCCTTCCTCATGTTTTGCAACTCTTTTTATAGGTGATGGAGTGGTGGAGTGGTGAAATTCGGATTTGGGAAGGCTGTCGCATGCTTGCGACAAAATTCATTTTCGCGCCCAAGTTCGGGACCTCAAAACACCATACTTTCCTCGTTCAAATTCCAACAAACACCGTCCCTTAGGACTTTCTTGGGTCCTCTACATGATAGACGCAGTTCGGATACGCCATATGATCAAAGATGGTGGCCCACAACCGCCTTTGAAAACCGGATTTCCAAATTTGTGCAAAACTTTCGCACCCTTTCATTGTCGTGATCGGTGGGCCCCATAGAAGTGTCTTACGAAAATCCACCCCGTCCATTGGATTCGGACGAAATTTCGATCAAGAATAGGTAGTTTTGAACGTCCAATGATACGGCCCGGGAAGAAAACACAAAAGATCGGTTTTGGACGTTGCGGAGCGACCCTTTTGTGGCCTCTGCATGCGCACACACGTGTGTACGCATGGGAGCAAAGTAGTAGCATGGTTTTGTAGTGCTCAAGCCCATCTTCAAGATGGACGGTTCGGATCGTCCGAAAAACCACGTGTGGGGCCCACTGCCGTTCGCAAAAGGACCGACGCGGCGTCCGTTCGGCCGACGCCCAGAGCGGGACGCGATCCGCTGCGATGGTGGTGGGTCCCACTCCTTCACGTATTTTTGAAATCCACTCAGTCCATTGATTCCATGACGAAAAACCAACCTGAAATGAGTACTTTCGGAGTAAAATATGTGTGGCCCACAAGATGATTTGGTCCGCCGTCCAGATTACGTTTAACCAGAGATCTCTGTGTTTACCTACGCATGGGTCCAAAAGGACACCTAGGTGAGGGTAAAGCCCGATCTCTGAGTACAATTAACGGTCCAGATCATCTGAATGCTCAAAGGGTGGGGCCCACAAATGCCAACCGACGGATACTGGAAACGGCAGCTGCCGTTTCGGTGAAGAAGACGGGTCAGCGGCGCTGACCGCGTTACGGGGATCTGGTGCGGCTCTGGAGCATAGTGCACAATGCACATTCGCTTCTTATGGAGGGCCTACTGTGATGTTTTCGAGAAATCCAAGCCGTCCATCCTATTTCTTATATCATTTAAACCGTCTAGGACAATTTTGAGGAAGTTTCAGATATCAGGTGGGCCCAGAATCAATGGTTTATGGACTGATCTTTCAGTTGGGGCACTTTCCTAGTGATCCGAGGGCTGAAATTTGAAATGTACGGTTAATTTATGTCCCTAATCCCATGTATAAAGTTTCGAGCCAATTGGATGGAGGGAACCATGTGATCTTTCATTCTGTATCAATTTCAGGCCTCTTTAAACGTGAACGGCCTGATTTCCTCGGGTCCCAGGCATGTAAATTCTTCAATATTGGTCATCTGGAGTCCATCCCGTGCTCTGGTAATTCCGGAGAGTCAAATCCATGCTTTTAACATCATTTTTCAATACACGCTCCTGATTGCATCCTGTAATAAAAACACAATTAAAATATGGCATTAAGCATTATCATGTACGTAAAAGCAAGTAATAGTCGGGGTCTGATATGCAATATTCGACCCTCATCATGAGTCCAACTCAGGTGGTTCCTAAGAAGTCCAGGATCACCATCGTAGCCAATGCCAATAATGAACTCGTGCCAACTAGAGTCACTACTGGTTGGAGGATGTGCATTGACTACAGGAAATTAAATACCGTCATGAGGAAAGACCACTTTCCTTTGCCCTTCATCGATCAGATCTTGGAAAGGTTAGCTGGTCATTCCTATTACTGTTTCCTTGACGGGTATTCGGGCTACAACCAGATAGAGATCGCCCCTGAAGATCAAGAAAAGGCTACGTTTACATGTCCCTACGGCACCTTTGCTTACCGAAGGATGCCGTTTGGACTATGTAATGCTCCTGCCACCTTCCAGCGATGTATGATGAGCATATTTTCTGACATGGTGGGGCAATATATAGAGGTCTTCATGGACGACTTCTCTGTCTTCGGTCCATCTTTCAGTGAGTGCTTGGAAAGTCTTAAATGTGTGCTGAAAAGATGTGAAGAAAAGAACTTGGTACTTAATTGGGAGAAGTGTTATTTCATGGTTCAGAAGGGAATTGTCCTTGGACACATTATTTCTTCCAAAGGAATCGAGGTGGATAAGGCAAAGATCGATCTTATCTCTAACCTACCTCCACCCAAGAACATAAGGGACGTGTGATCCTTCTTAGGACACGCCGGGTTTTACAAAAGATTCATAAAGGACTTTAGTCTCATCTCTCGTCCTCTATGTAATCTACTTCAAAAGGATGCACCATACGAGTGGACTGAACCATGTCAGGAAGCTTTCACTAAGCTTAAGGGCATATTGACTAGTGCACCCATCATATAGCCAGCTGACTGGAGCATTCCTTTTGAACTTATGTGCGACGCGTCTGATTATGCTCTTGGGGCAGTTCTAGGCCAGAGAAAAGATAAGAAACCCTACGTTATTCATTACGCAAGTAAGACTCTAAATCCTGCCCAAGTGAACTACTCGACTACGGAAAAGGAACTCTTAGCCGTAGTGTTTGCCTTGGACAAATTTAGGTCCTACTTGATTGGATCCAAGATCATTATTTACACTGATCACGCAGAGCTTAAGTATCTTCTGTCTAAGAATGATGCTAAGCCCCGCCTGATAAGATGGATCCTCCCACTCCAGGAATTTGACCTAGATATAAAAGATAAAAAGGGAGTAGAGAACGTAGTGGCTGACCATCTTTCTCGCCTTAATCCCTCTGATTCCTTTGAGACGACACAGATTAATGACATATTCCCTGACGAACAATTGTTCAGAGTCTCCCATTCACCTTGGTTCGCGGATATCGCTAATTATCTTGCCACAGGTTCCATACCGACACATTGGACTGCGCAAGATAAGAAGAAATTTTTCACCGAGGTGCGTAAATTCTTTTGGGATGATCCATACTTGTTTAAATATTGCCCAGACCAAATCTTGAGGAGATGTGTGCCAGACAACGAGCATCAGAGTGTCATCTCCTTCTGTCACTCACAAGCCTGTGGTGGTCACTTTTCTGCAAAAAAGACCACGGCCAAAATTCTACAGTGTGGCTTCTATTGGCCCACTATGTTCAGGGACACTCATGAGTTTTGCAAAGCTTGTGAGCGTTGTCAGAAATTGGGAGCATTGTCCCGTCGAAATATGATGCCCTTGAATCCTATTCTTATCATAGAGGCATTTGATTGCTGGGGCATCGATTTCATGGGGCCATTCCCCCAATCTTTTGGGAATTTATATATTTTGCTTGCCGTAGACTACGTCACTAAATGGGTCGAAGCAATTCCATGTCGAACTAATGACCATCGTACGGTCATTAAATTCCTGAAAGAAAACATCCTTTCCCTATTCGGAATGCCTCAAGCCATTATTAGTGATGGGGGCTCACACTTTTGTAATAGACCATTTGAGAGTTTAATGAAGAAATACGGTATCTCTCATAAGGTGAGCACCCCATACCACCCACAGACAAGTGGGCAAGTTGAGATTTCCAATAGGGAGATCAAACACATTTTGGAGAAAATGGTTAACCCTGACCGTAAGGATTGGCCAATTCGAATGACCGATGCCTTATGGGCATACCGTACTGCTTTTAAAACCCCTATTGGAATGTCTCCCTTTAGACTCGTCTATGGGAAGGCTTGCCACTTGCCTGTGGAGTTGGAACATAGAGCTTACTGGGCGATTAAAAATCTAAATTTCAATCTGAACAACGCTGGCTCGCTACGCAAACTTCAATTAAATGAACTTGAAGAAATCCGGAACGACGCGTAGAAGAACTCGAGAATTTACAAGGACAGGATGAAGGCGTTTCATGACCAACACATTCTATGAAAATCATTCACGTCAGGTCAGAAAGTCCTTTTGTATAATTCTCGATTACATCTCTTTCCGGGTAAGCTTCGATCTCGTTGGACCGGTCCTTACATTGTCGTTACTGCATATCCTCATGGGGCCGTTGAGATAAGAGACCCCGACAATGACAAGGAGTTTAAAGTAAATGGACATCGCTTAAAGCCATTTGTCGAGAAATTTGATTTAGAGGACATGTCCATGCCTCTGATTGATCCTGTTTACCAGGAATGATCTCCTAGTCTGATGGACGTATAGGTAGGTTTATTGCTTTCATAGCATTAGGGTAGTTGCTTTGGTCTGGCTGAAGACATTAAACTTAGCGCTCCTGGGAGGCAACCCAACTTTTCATTCCATTTCATTTTCCTAGTTAGATAGTTCAATGTTTGTGGGTAACATTACTGCAAACCCTCACGAGACTACAACTCGTCCACTAGGGGCAACCTAGGGGTTTAAAGGCTTGTTGCATACGCTAAATGCAATCGAGAGCACCTGCGAAAGTGGTATAGGTAGGAGTTTATTTTTGTTATTTGTGTTTTACTTTCGATTGGTTTCACTCTTGTGCTGACCCGCTCTCATGTTGAGATCTCTACGGAAAAGTCTCTCTCGACTCGTTACCCAAGTACTATCTTCCCATCACTTCTCATTTACTTTCGTCGTCCCATGTGCATTGCATGCTTACATCTTTTACATTGAGGACAATGTAGATTTTAGGTTGGGGGTGGGAGATTAGGTTTCCTAATCAGTGTTTTCTTGGTCTTGAGCAAAAATTGTGAAAATTTTAATTTTTCTAGAATTTCTGTGAATTCGAAGTGATTTTGACGGCCATCTTGGATTTAGAATTACAAGATAAGTGATGTTGGTAATTTATGACTCTTGGATTCCGTTAGTTGTTAGATTTCACAGTTGAGTTCGAATTATCAATTCATGATTAGAAGATTTAAAACATTGATGGAGTCATGATTTCACATATCACATCTCTCTTATGCATTGAGGTTTCAGTTCAATATTGAAGGATTGACTTGGTGATCAGTAAGCATGAAAGGAACCAGCCTGGGGAATTTGTCCATCATGTTCAATAAGAAGAATGAAAGAAAATGAGAAAACCCAGCTACAGGATAGCTGTCTGCGGAAAGTGTTGGGCGAATGGACTTTACCATGGGTTTGCTCCCCATAGGTGTAGAGTCGATTCCCCATGGTTGGTTTAAAAAATTGTAGAAAATACAAGTTTTTTGGGCAATTGATCTTCACTATAGGTTTGCTCCTTATAGGTGAGGATTTGATTCCTTTCATTAGCATTATTTTTTATGGAAAAATCAAGGGGTGGAATGTTGATCTATGAGGCAGGTTTTAGTTTAGGTTTGAATTGTCATGAGTCTTCTAATTTATTACCAATGATATCAAGAAATAACGAATTGAATCTTAATAATCGATAAGCCGAGATTACACCATACACCCATGGAACTCAATGTTTTAAATTTTTCTAATTGATGGATGAATACTTTGAACTTGATTATGAAGTTTACCATGTGCTTGAGTCTAGGAGAGAATAATGCCCAACATTCATGAATCTTAGACTTCTTGTATCTGAATCATTTTTGAAGATTTCACTCGGTTGCATAGAAGTTGCCCTGTAATTCTCAACTTATTTTTCGCATATTTTGCTCGGGACTAGCAAAATGCTGGTTGAGGGTTGTGTTAAGGGTCAAATATTGCATATCAGACCCCATTTGTTGTCTGGATTTACGAACTTATACTGTTTAATGGACCTATTTAATCATGTTTGTGATGCAGGATGTATTTAGGAGCTTGAACTGAAAATGGGTATTAGAAGCATGGTTTTAGCACTCAAGATTCACCGAGGCAAGAAACGGACTCCATGGGACCAAAATCAATAGATTTACAAGCCAGGGATCCGGGAAGATCAAGCCGTTCATGTTAAAGAGGCCTGAAATTGGCCCAGAATGCAAGATCACGGGGTTCCCGCCATCGGATTGACACGAAACTTCATACATGGGATGAGGGCAATAAAATAACCGTACATATTAAATTTCAGCACTCGGATCATTGTGGAAGCAACCCCAATGATAGATCAGTCCTCATATCCCTGATTGGCGGCCCGCTTGAAATCTGGATATACTTCAGTTTTAGTCCCAATGCTTTAAATGAGACGATAAAATGAATGGACGGGACAGATTTCGGATACAAATATCGGTGGTGCCCAAAAGTACGGTGAATGTGCTGCATGCACAAGTGCACGGGTGTGCACCTAACGTTCAAAAAAGTCGGTGTGGCCAACGACCGACTTCCTTTCTTAAAAAAATTTGAAAACGGCAAGTGCCGTTATTTCATTCTAGCAGAGGCCATCGGTTTACATTGTGGGCCCTACCATGGTCCAAACGGACAATCCGGACCGTCCATTAGATTTCCGAGGCCCATTCTACCAAGGCCTAGGTGACAAGATCGTAAGAAACAAAGAAGATGGGATCATAGCCATTCAAGCATGGGACAGACGGTGGAAAGGAAAGTCTGTGGGCCACGTCAGAGAAATTCAAAACCGACCATCTCAGATTGTTTTCTTGAGACTAAGCTGATGGACGGTGTGGATTTCCCAAACATCAAGGAGTGTGGGTCCCGCCAATCACCAGCGCCGCATCACCGCCAGCCCTGTTACGCAGTCCGAGATTCGTCCAGATTTCCCGGGCTGTTACACGTCTATAGAGAGGATCGGATCAATGATCCGAACCGTCCAAACACTGTCCATGGGATGACTGACCAAAGCCATGATGATTGAATGGCTTGGATCTTAGGTGAAGGACATCTGCGGGCTGATTCTCAGTGCTGTGTTGCTGTGTATACACTGTTTCTGCGAACGATTCCACGGTTTTCTGCTGCGAATTGGATTGCACAAATCCACGTCTCAACTGACCTCCTTCCGCACGGTTTCAAGCTCTCCACATCACCGACCTTCAGCAGCTATATTAGGAAAAAAAGAGAGTTGAGAAAGGGTATCTGATCCACTGCTGGAAAGAGAAGAAGAGAGAGACAGAGAGAGAGAGAATTGTTTTATTTTTACTGTTTTCTTCCCTTTACTGTTGAGAGATCCAGCCAATCATGGTTGGCTAAACCTCTTAGCTAGGGCTAAGAGGTGACGCTTGTGGAGTGATGGGGAAGATCTTATGGTTTGATTCATGTTAGATTGCACAGACGTTGATTCCGGTTTGATTTTGAGAAATACCTTAGTTTTAATGGTTTGCTGTGACTTACATTACAACAGATCTGCGATGGCTTTGTGTATTTCCCATTCATTATTATGTGTATGCAGTTAGAAAGCTTTGTTGTTCACCATCGCCCCTTGGACATGGTTGGATGACGGAATTCTTCCTAATAGTCATACATCTCTTAGATTGGTCTAAATTCTGTTGTTTATTTTGCCTCCTGGGCATAGTTTGGTGATGGAATCTATTCTAATTTATATCCATCTTATCTTTTGAAAACTGAATCAAAGGAAGTCCAGTTGAGTTCGTGAATCAAGCATAGATCTCTCTGATCTCTGCAAGTGGATCCTCTGAATCCCTAGTTTCCTTCTCTCTGAATTCTTAAGTTTAGGTCAATAATTCACCATTATTCCTCAAATCACAATTGGTTTAGATTTCATCTTAGCCTAGTTCTAGATTTGGTTATTTTCAGATAACGTACAGGTTTCAATCCCTGTGGATTCGACCTCGGTCTTACCGAGTTTATTACTACATCACAACCCTATACTTGGGGAGTGAACATTGATAAGACATTATTTGTAAAGAAACATAATGATCACATTTTAATAGTGCAAATTTATGTTGATGATATTATTTATGGATCTACTTGTGCTAACATGACTATTGAGTTTGCAGATCTTATGAAATCTAAGTTCGAAATGAGCATGGTTGGGGAATTGAACTATTTCCTAGGGTTGTAAGTTAAACAAAAACCTAATGGTTTTTATATTTCCCAAACCAAATATGCTCTGAACTTAGTTAAAAAGTTTAGATTTGAGAATGGGAAGAATTTTGATACTCCTATGAGTACGACTCTAAAACTCTCAAAGGACTCTACAGGTAAGAGAGTTGATCCTAAATTATATCGCAGTAGATAGGTAGTTTGCTGTATTTAACTGCAAGATGTCCTGATATTGCATTTAGCGTAGGGATTTGCGCTAGATATTAATCTGACCCTAAAGAATCACATTTAACTACTGTTAAACGGATTATGCGATATGTTGCAAGTTCAGCTAATCTGGGTCTTCGGTATCCACATGATACTAATGTTCAATTAGCTGGTTACACTGATGCTGATTGGGCTGGTAACCTTGATGATAGGAAATCAGCTAGTGGTGGTTGTTTCTATGTTGGAAACTATTTAGTTTCTTGGCAAAGTAAGAAATAAAGTTCCGTATCGCTCTTAACTGCTGAGGTTGAATACATTGCAGTAGGAAATGTATATACTCAACTTGTATGGATTAAAAGAATGTTAAGCAATTACGGAATTGCACATGACTCTGTGGTTTTATATTGTGATAATTCTAGTGCAATTAAAATATCTGAAAATCCAATCCAACATTCATGAACCAAGCACATTGACATTAAATATCACTACATTCGTGAGTTAGTGGAAGAAAAGACAATATTTTGGAATACATTTCGACCAAGACTTAACTTGCTGACATTTTCATGAAACGGCTCAACAAAAGCAGGTTTTCTAAATTAAAATTTGAGCTTGGTATGTGCAATTTGAATTGATTATTCATGCATTTCTGTATCATATTGTATATATTTGTTATTTTATTTGTATTTCAAATTTCAAGAAAAAAGCACATTTTTGGCTGTGCATGACAATCGAGTACATACTCGACCAGTCGTGGCACGACCTGTCGAGCATGTCCTCCACCAGTCGTGTAGCACGTCTAGTACTTTAATTTGAGGGAAAAACCCTTTTCTTCCTCATTTGTGCTTCTTCTCCAACGAGTCTAAGCTCAACCGATCGTACCCACCTTCCTAGATCTTCAAGGTTAGTGAGTTAATTTCATTTTACTTGTAGATTCAAGTTTATATCACTTCATTTTCATACTTGGAGTGATTTATTTCTTGTTTCTTTCAGGTTTTTGGAGTTTTCTTCTCCAAAATCTGATCTAGAGAAACCCCACTATACTCTTTTAAAACCTCTTTATTTCTTATATTCCTAGTTGTAAATGGATAGTAGAGGTAAAAAGAAAAAATCTCATGATCCTTCAACTTCCAGATCGACACCTTTAACAAGGCGCCACCTTCGCTCACCCAAAGACGATCCTTCCTATGTGCACATTGGGGTGGGCTGGCATACCGGTCTATTGCACAAGCTATGTTTGCATGTATTTCTAACTTTTCAACTAAGAATTTAACATTTACTATTGCAACAAGAGAAGGTCCATTTGAAATAGACTGACATCTGATCTCTGCTCTAATGGACATATCTGTCAATGATGAAGGTATTCCAATTAGCTCTTTAGTTGATAAACCATCTGAATCAGAAAAATGTATGCTTACTAGAGCATTGTGTAATATAGATGCGCAATGGAGTCAAAATGGGAATGTGCTTGCTTCAAAGTATTTGTTACCCAGATACAGGGTCCTTCACAGGATATTTATTTCAAATCTTTATCCTCGTTCTGGCAACAAAAACGAACTCACCTCTTTCATGGTTCAGATTTTGCATTCCATCATCTCCGGTTCATCTGTATGTCTTTCTTCTTTAATATATCATTCCATCATACAATTCTGTCTCCATCCTGGACATAGTGATATCCCTTTTGCATATCTTGTGACTGTGTTGGCTACCCATATGTTAGTAACTATGCCTGTTAGAGAGGCTCCCATTCAACACCTTATTTTCCACAACTCCAATATCAACAAAATGAATTTGAGATTGGCTGATGGTCGAGTCAATGTGGGTGTTGGTGGAGCTGAAGCAATGAATGAAGAAGAAGGCGATTTACCTCCAGATGACATTAAAATGGACGATATCTTTGATGAGATTGAATCAGATTCTGAGGCTGACCCTGATTATCAGCCTTCTAATTTTGTTGAGAGGTTGCATACTCTTGAGGAATAGGTGGCTCAGATTCATGTAACTCAGGATTCTCAATTTGTTTATATGCGTAAATATGTGAGGCACATTACAAGAGTTTACACCAAATTGATCCATCTATTATTGCCCCCTCTTCAGGATCTGATTAGTATTTTCTAATCTTGGTTTGTAATATCGTTAATGATACTTGGATTTATTTTGTCTTTTGAGGTAGTACTTGAACTTGATTTAACTTAGTTGTACTTGGTTGAACTTGGTTAATTATAGTTGAACATGACTTGCTTATGGATTTCATATGTTGACTATCTTGATCATTAATTCCTCAATACTCTTCTTAATCTTCCTTCTTTATCTACTTCCTCTTCTATTTCTTGTTTCCTTCCTTTGTCATATTGTGACAATTTTGACATGCTTAATATATGGTGATTGTGGTATATGGTATATTGATATTGATATATTGGCATGTGGATATATGTGTGGATATATGGATTGTAGATGAATTGATTGTGAATGATTCTATTTTGTGAAGGGGAATTGAGTAAGGGGGAGTATTGTTGGTGGAATTGATGCAAATTGATTATAACTGGCGCATGATTTTTTTAACCAGGTTGTAACTGGTTTCTTTTTATAAATGGTGCATGATTCTTTGTGCGTATATTGGTTATGTTATTATGGAGTGTGTTTTGTCACAAATTTGATAAAGGGGGAGATTGTAAGTGTTATGGTTTCTAGCTCCTATAATTGTCAAATTTTGTAGTGCCAAAACCTCTCTTGAAATCTGTGTCTTGTGTAGCTCATCTGCATAATGAAGAATGTGCATCTCTCAAGGATAATAGTCTTTAGTTCAAGAACTTCAAAGGCAAGTGTACTTGTTCATGTTCAAGCACAACATCAAGCGTGAATTCAAGCTTTCAAGTTTTAAGGTTCAAGAGTTTTAAAGCTTCGTACAAGTCAAAACAATGTTCCTAGACTTTGAATCTCAAGTTCAAGCTTCATCTTATGACAAGATTTTAAGCTTCACGAACTTCAAAGAATGACTATTAACTGAAGAAAAAGAAGACTCAATGTTCATACATTACTAACAAGGTATAAATGACCCTAGGTTGACCTTAAGGTAGGTCATTTTGTATACACAATTCAATTAGATCATTTTATAAGTGAATAGACTGTTTCTTGACTAGTCCTGGACTCTGTTCGACTAGTCCTGGCACTGGCTCGACTAGTCCAAGAAATTCTACGACCAGGCCTAATGTTGTTGCAAAATTTTGGAATTTTTTGTTAAGCCACGACCAGTCCTGAAGACTGCTCGACTGGTCGTGTGAACAGTGCACGACTCATTCTTGACCAGTCCTGTAGCCATGACTCAAACTCCAGTGACTAAATCATGCTCCACACGACCAGTCGTGGATAGGTCATGACCAGTCGTAGAGGCCACACGACTGGTTGTAAAGGGCTTACGATCAGTCGTGGAACGACTTTATCCGATCGCACTCAAAATTTCAAAAATCTGTTAGTCCTATGACCAGTCGTAGTGTCCACAAGACCAGTCATGAATGCGATTTCTTCACCTATAAATAGACGATGAATTTTAAAGTATTTCATTCAATTCCAGCTAAATCAATACGCCACTCTGAGAGATAAGTTGGTCATTATTTTAAGCTACATTGTGCTCATTTACTATTCTCTTTATTTAGCTTTATTATATTTGATTTTGTATTCTATATTCCTATCATATTTGAAGAAGGGATTGAGACGTACCCTTTTCTTGGAATCAAAATCAAATAGAGCTAGCCTAACTTAATTTAATTTAAAATCAATTTAGAACCTAAAACCATTTCATAAGTGAGTTTAGACATTAAACTTCTACGTTGAAATTCTACTCCGACTTGGTTCTTCCGGGCTGCATCAAAGAGAATATCCAGGTATTTTACATTATTGTAAATTTCTATTTTTAGTTTTCATTGAGATTGAGCCAGAAAAATCTCTCTGTTTTGGTTTGTTTAAGGTGATCCAGAAAATTCAGAGTGTGGGGTTTTTGAATTGTGTAAGCCCACTTGAAAGACACAATTGTGAGGGTTTTAGGTGAACCTGGAAAAACCTATTTTCGTAGTGAACGCTAATATCCACTATGTAAGGATAGTAGGAGTCGAGTAGTTGTGCGGTTGTTATTTAACAATTGGTGTACACACAAGTGGACCACTATAATTCTTTGTGTCTTGTGGTTTGAATATTTATTTCTTTTTGTAGATGATTGTTATTTCCCTTTTTACATTTGTGGAGAATGTTGTAATCCTTATGTGGATGTGTGGGAATGTTATAATAACTTAGATTTTCTTTCTTTTATTTATTTCTTTATTCCTCTGTATCAGTTTGAGTTTTTAATACACAAACCATTCTAGTAAGGTTGTCCTGCCATAAACCCTTAGTTTTTGTGGTGCAAGGCTGTCCTTAGAACAACATTTGTATTAACCTCTCAATACTCGTTCTTTTGAGGTTGTCTTTAAATTCAGCATTTTGGGATTGTCTATTGCTATCTGTATTTAGTTTATTTAAATTTCGCTCTTATTTTTTAATTTGGCAGTCCTATTCACTCTCCCCCCCTCCAGGACATATAGCTCGGCCTTTTCATGATTGACAGTAACTTCCTTTCTATAATGATTTCTTTATTGCAAAGATCCCAGACATACTTCTGGTCTTCCTCGGGAGCCCGTAGGGTTTTAACCCTAAGTGGAGTCGACCTAGAGGATGAGCCACGAGTGACTTTCTTCCTAGTTTGATGTTCCATTTAGTGATTGCAATAGAGAAAATAAAAAATAGAAGATGGGTTTGACAAGAATCAGATTTTTTTTTATTATAAAAAACCCTCTAAGAAAAGAATGGAAATCTTAAATCAACAACAGCATGAATCTTAAAATGCATATAAGAACCCAAATATAAAAGGAAATTAAAAATGAGGCACTTACAATGACTCTATGAAGATAGGTTCGATGAGTCGAGAGAGAGCTTGTTGAGGAAGATGAAGAAAAATGAGAAAAAAGTGAGTTTTTACTCTTTTCGAGAAGACCGCCCGTGCTTCTCGATCGGTTGAGCACGTGCTTGACCTGTCAAGGCTCGACCGGTCGAGTACTTGCTCAACCTGTCAAGGCTCAACCGGTCATGCCACTCTGAAATTTCAAAATTTATTTAAAATTTTTCAAAAATTTTTGCATAAAAAATAAAAAAGGCAAAAATAACATGATTTAATTAATTTAAAATACACATACCAAAATCATGATTTAATTTGGAAAATCTATTCTTGTCAAGTGGTTTAGTCATAATGTCGGTAAGCTGATTTTCGTTCTGGATATATTCTAAAAAATGCTTTTATCTTGAACCAAGTCTCAAATATAATGATAACGAATGTCTGTATGCTTCGCGCGAGAATGTTTGATGAAATTTTTTGAAATATTAATTGTGTTAGAGTTATTGTAATACAAGATCATTGTATCTTGCGCAATTTCATAATTGTTTATCATTCTTTTCGTCCAAACCAGCTGAGTACATGCATTACCAGCTGCAATGTATTCAGCCTCAGCTGTAGATGAAGATACCGAACTCTGTTTCTTACTATTTTAAGAAACTAAACAATTTCCAACATAGAAACATTCACCACTTGTAGACTTTCTATCATCAATGTTTCCTGCCTAGTCAGCATCTGTATCTCTAGCTAGTTGAACATTTCTATTATGCGGATACCAGAGGCCTAAATTAGCAGTACTTGCGACATATATAATTATGCACTTGAGAGTAATAAGATGTGATTCTTTTGGATTAGATTGATTCTAGCATAAATACCTACACTAAATGTAATATCTGGTCTACTAGTAGTTAAGTATAAGAGACTACCAATTATGCTGCGATATAAGTGAGAGTTTATACTTTTACTCGTTTCATCCTTTGAAAGTTTGAGAGTTGTACTCATAGGAGTATCGAATTTTTACCATTTTCAAATCTAAACTTCTTAACCAAATTTAAGGCATATTTGGCTTGAGAAACGAAGATACCGTCTTCTTGCTGTTTAACTTGTAAGCCTAGAATGTAATTCAATTCTACAACCATACTCATGTCGAACTTG
This sequence comes from Magnolia changhungtana, assembly GCA_030180095.1. Taxonomy (NCBI): domain Eukaryota; kingdom Viridiplantae; phylum Streptophyta; class Magnoliopsida; order Magnoliales; family Magnoliaceae; genus Magnolia; species Magnolia changhungtana. The sequence goes on along the minus strand of JASAUF010000674.1, from coordinate 1,727,043 downwards.
GATTTCATAAGCTCTGCAAACTTAATGGACAGGTTAGTGCTTGTAGAACCATAGATAATATCATCAACATATATCTGTACAATTAGTATGTGTTTATTGTACTTTTTAACAAATAAAGTTTTATCAACACTTCTCATAATAAAATTGTGACTGAATAAAAACTTAGTTAGCTTCTCATACCATGCCCTAAGAGCTTATTTTAGACTGTAAAGTGCCTTTTTAAGTTGATATACATGATTTGAGTGTTTAGGGTCCTTAAAACCTTTAGGTTGTTCAATATAGACCTCTTCATGTAGATCACCATTTAAGAATGCACTTTTAACATCCATTTGATATATCTTGAATATTTTGAAGCAAGCAATGGATATAAACAATCTGATTGATTCAAGGCGAGCTATTGGTGCAAAAGTTTCTTCATAATCGATTCTTTCTATTTGAGTGTATCCTTATACAACCAGTCTAGCCTAGTTTCTAATTATATTTCCCATTCTGATCATATTTATTTTTGAAAATTCATTTGGTTCCAATTATATGTTTATCAGATGGTCTTGGAACTAAATACCAGACATCATTCCTAACAAAATGATTTAACTCTTCTTGCACGGCTACAATCCAATCCAATTTTGATCAGTAAGTGCTTCTTTTATGTTGGCTGGTTCAATTTGAGAAGTAAAGCAACCATAATTGCAAATATTCTTTAATCATTTTCTTATTTGTACACCAGCGAGAGGATTACCTAATATCAGATCAATAGGATGGTATTTGACTGATCTTAGTTCAGTATTAACTGGACTAGATGAAGAGTCTGGTTTCTCAATTAAATTGACTTCATCATCTTCTATACTAGGTGTGGGTGTGATCAGGTAATCATCAATTACAACGTTAATGGATTTTGGATCACTCATATTCTTTTATTAATAACACAATATACTCGACTATTCAGAGCATAACCCAAGAATATCCCTTCATCTCTCTTAGCTTCAAACTTCCCTAAGTTTTCACGGTCACGTAATATGAAGCACTTCCAAAATTTTGAAAGTACTTAATAATTAGTTTCTTATTGAACCATAACTCATAGGCTATTTTATCTTTTCATTTTCTTACATACACATGGTTTATAATATAACATGCAATATTTATGGCTTTAGCCTCACAAATTTTTGGGTAAATTCATGCTATTTAGCATAACATCGGCCATCTCTCGTAGCACTCTATTCTTTCTCTCAACAACCCCATTTTGTTGAGGTGTTTTAGGAGCAGAAAACTCATGTGGTATGCCATGATCAGTACAATATTTCTCAAAATTGTTATTTTCGAATTCAGTGCCATGATCACTTTTGATCTTGACAACATTCATTTATTTTTTAGTCTGAATTTGTTTTAATATTCTTTTGACTTCATCGAGAGTCTCAATTTTTTCTCTCATGAAAGTTACCCAAGTAAATCTGGTAAAGTCATCAACAATAACCAGAAAGTACTTCTTTCTGCCTCTACTCTCTTTTTTGGTTGGTCCAACTAAATCCATATGGAGAGTTCAAGAGGTTTGGTTGTGTCAAAGGAGTTCACTTTCTTGTGACTACTCCTAGTTTGTTTGCCAATTTGGCATGCGCCACATATTTTATCAACCCTTTTTAGTTTAGGTAGACCTCGAATAAGATTAATTTTTCTTAATCTATAGAGGTTTCGGTAGTTAACATGTCAAAGACGTTTATGCCATAATTCCGTTTCATCTATTTGGACCATGTAACATGAAAATTTAGAAGATCATGCCTCATTGATAATATAGCAATTTTCAGAAGTCTTACGACCATTTAATGTCACATAACCTTTCTCATTTGAAAGCTCGCATCCTTGATTAGTAAATTTTACATTATGTTTGTTATCGCAGATTTGAGAATATACTAAGAAGATGGTGTTTAAGACCTTCAACATATAAGACGTTTTCAAAAGGAGGAAGGTTATAGAGTTAAACAGTACCTTGGCTGATAATCATGCAGTTGCTTTCATCACCAAAAGTAGCAGAACCATCATTCATTTCTTTGTAGTTGGTGAATACATCCTTGTCACCTGTCATATGTCTTGAACATCCACTATCTAGGTACCATTTAGAATGGCTAGAAGCTTTGAAGGCAGTGTGGGCAACAAGACAAGTAACTTTTGGAACCCATTTCATTATAGTTCTAGGTTTAGGAGTACCATTGGTTTTTCTTGGCTTGTGAGAGTTGAAATTTCTCTGTTTATCAACTCTGATAACATTAGAGTTACATTTAAGAAGCTCTTTGAGTAAGTCCACTATTTTTTTTAGCTAAGGGGTTATGTCTTTGATTTCTAAAGCTGATGTTATTAGGATTAACTTTAGAAGCTTGAAAAGGTTTTGAATTTTTGAAATTGTTTTGGTTATTATTTCTCAAATTCTTACCTTTTGAGTTTGAGGATTCTCCTTTTACAAATATAGGAGATGCATTCTTATTTTTCAGAGGAATATTTTTGATATAGCCCAGACCCAATTTGTCACCACATTTTCTGGATGCGGTTAATAATTTATCTAGCTTAGGGTCTCCATGGGCGTATCTTCGTGTATCCTTAGAACTCGATAGAGAAGAAACTTCAAGTTTTAGAATCTCATTTTCTACTTTGAGTTTTTCAAATTTAGAAGTTTTGAAACTTAAATCAACTTTTGCTTTTTCATAACAATCAGAAAGATGAGATTTTTTCAAAAAAATATTTTCAAGTTCTTCTTTTAATTTGAGAAAATTTTCTTTTTGAATCTTTAACTTGACAGCTATTTTGCAACTTTCCTTGTTTAGGGCATTATAGGCATCATGAAGATCATCTTCATTTTCATTTTCAAGGTCACTCCTGATATTCTCATAATCGGATAAGTTACAACTATATGAGGAGGTGACTCTAGCTATAGTCATTAGGGTATTTACTTCATTTGAAGTTTCATGTTCTGATTCATCTGACTCAGAAGAACTTTTAGAGCCGGATGATTCATCCCAAGTAGCTATCATGCCCCTTCTCTCTGACTTATCATTTTTGGGACATTTATTTGACAAATGCCCATATTCATGGCAGTTAAAACATTGATTGTCTTTCATAGATTTCCAAGTTTTAGATTTTCCCTTTCTCTTATCAGAAGGTTTTTGAAAATCAACTCTTTTCTTACTTTTGAAAATCCTGTAAAACTTTTTGACAAATAAAGCCATATCATCCTCTGTATCTTCAAATCACAATTATCATTGTTATCTTTTGAAATAGATTTGGATGACTTAAGGTTAATGGACTTACCTTTGGGAGCTTTGAAATTTAACTCGTATGTTTGAAGAGAACCAACTAACTCTTCAACCTTCATTTGATCAGTGTCTCTTAGTTCCTGAATGATAGTTACTTTGGAATTAAACCTCTTAGGAAGAGATCGAAGTATTTTAGCACAGACTTTGCTTTCTAGGATTCCATCTCTTAGACCCCAGATAGAATTAACTATGTCATTTAATTTCGTATAGAAGTCCATGAAAGTTTCATTTTCTTCCATACGAATTTCCTCAAACCTTGTAGTAAGGATTTAAACTTTAAATTTCTTAACAATAGTAGTTCCTTCGCGTGTCATTTCAAGAATATTCAAGGCTTGTTTAGTTGTATCACATGAAATAATTCTTTTGAATTCATCAGGTGATAGAGCACATGTAGTTGCATTTAAAGCCTTAGCATTTGTACTATTTTCATTTTTCTGAGGTGTAGTCCATAAATAAAAAGGAGTTTCTTTAATGGACTTGGTTCCATCACTGCCTAGAACCTCAGACACGGGTGATTTCCATTTGGTTACCATGGCTTGTCACACGCTTTCATCTATGGATTTTAAGAAAATCCTCATTTGGCTTTCTAATAAGCATAATTTGAGCCATCAAAAGGTGGTGGCCTGGTAATAGAGAAGCTTTCGAAATTTGATATGATGAAAGCTCTAGATTTTAAATTCAAGAAACTTAATCCAAGTAAAGGAGCAACTTAGCTTTGATACCACTTGAAAAGGTTGAGCTCTCAGTCTTAGAGAGGGGGTGAATAGGACTATGCCAATTTAAAAAACTTAAAGAACTAAAATATTAAATAAATTAGAACTAATTAGAGATCTCAACTGTAACAGTATCGAGAAATTGATTCAAACCTTATTTAAAGGACAACCTTACACCAAAATAGATGTTTTAGGTAGGACAACCAGATTTCTTGAATGTAGTAAGGATTAAGATCGCAAACTAAAATAAGAAGAAAAAGGAAAGAAAGCTATCTATTACAAGCATTTACCACATGTACATGAATAGATTACAGCCATTCAACACATATACATCACATACATCATTCACCATAAACACCAGGAGTTATAGTGGTTCAGTGTGTACACCAACTATTCTTAAACAGCTACAACTACTCCACTCCCAATAATCATAACCCAAGTGATATTGGTGTTCGCTAATAATCAAGGTTTTCTCAGGTTCACCTTAAAACCTATAAGTTGTGTTTTCAAATGGGCTATCACAATCAAAACCCCACGCTGAGATTTTCTGGCTATCTCAGTCAAAACCAATACAGAGATTTTCTGGATATCTCAAGAAACCAAATATGACTAAAGAGTACTTATCTTCTTCTGAAGACGCTCTTTGATGTAGCCCATAGAACCGCTTCACTTGATGTAAAAATGTTTAATGTCCAATAACACAATTGAGGGTTCCAGGTTCTAAATTGATTTTAAATTAATTCAAACCTTGGGCTACTTGTTTGAATTCCTTAAATCTCACAAGGAACAGTATGAACTCCCTTTGAAACATAAAATTTATAAAAGAGATCAAGGAATTACAAAAATAAAAAGCTATTAAAGGATTTAAAATTACCGTGTTATAGCTTGAAGATGATGGGGACTTTTCTCTCTTAAAGTGAAGGCTTTTTGAGACTTTAATGAATGAATTCGGAGTGAGAAAAGACCCTTATTTATAGGCTGAAAATTGGTTGATTCGACTGGTCTAAAGTCTCCTTCGACTCATCTAAGACCTAACAAAATTTCAAATTTTCGGCGCGATCGGATAAAACTGTTCTTCGACTGGTCGAGGGGATTGCTCGACTAGTCGAGCATTTCCTTCAACTGGTCGAGGGAGTGCAAAATCAGTTGCTGGAGTTCGAGTCGAGCTCCCTTTGACATGTCTAGCACCCTGCTAATGTTGAGGGTCAAATATTATATACTAGACCCCAATTATTACTTGGTTTTATGAACATGATAATGTTTAACATACTATTTTAATCATGTTTGCATTGCAAGGTGAATTTAAGAGCTTAGACTAAAAAGGGTACTAAAAGCATATATTTGATGCTCAAGAATCTCCAAGGTAAGGGACAGATCTTAGGAGACCTAAATTAAAGAATTCACACTCCAAAGATCCGAGAAAACTAAGTGATTGAAGATAAAGAAGCCTGAAAATCGTCTTGAATGCAAGATCACAGGGTTCCCACCATCTGTTTGGCACGAAACCTTATATCCAGCCTGAGGATCATAAAGTAACCATACACATAAAATTTCAACCCTTGGATCTTTGTGGAAGTGATCCAACGGGAAGATCAACCATAAATCACTGATTTGGAGCCCACCTGATCTTTGGATATGCCTCAATTTTGGAATCAACACTTTGAGTTAGATGGGAAAACAGATGGACGGTGTGGATTTATCAGAAATATCACTGTGGGACCCACGCGAGTAATGCACGTGCACCATAGCAAGTGCGCTGGCAGTGTACTGGACACCAGGTCGAGTGAAAGTTGGTTTGACCCAACCGAATCCAATCTCCTCTTATGTAGCAGAGGACGAATGTTCGCTATGATGTGTTGTGGCCCACCACCATCATCCTGATGGATGATCCGAGCCATCCACTGTGTTCGGGAAGGGGAACAAGTCACAACCATGGTGATCACGTGCATCCATGCACGAGCTCATAAGAAGACTATATTCAAGCTTAGGACGGATGGCAAAAGCAAAGATTCAATGGGTCGCATCAACGATAATCCAAAACTACCCATCTCCAATTGAAATTCTGCCACGAATCCAATGGACGGAGTGGATTTCTCTTTTGATGTTGACATTGGCCCACCAAGCATCTCAGCACAGGTACATGCGCAAAGACATGCAAATGCAGCGTCTGGACGCGGCCTGACCACTGTGGCCGTTATAACGTCTCAAAAAAATCTATACAAAGACCCAAGTACCACCTCAGGCAGAAACACCTAAGGACCGTATCCTATCGTAATTTAGGTGAAATTTAGTTAAGTACTAAACTAAATAATCGGTGGATTTAGGTTGGACCACCATTTCCACAAATGAGAAGACCCAAAACCATTAATACCACTGACTTAACACTACACTAAGACCTAGGAAAAATCCTAAGAGCCTGTCGCTCTCGGGAGTACATTGAAACTCCGTATCGGACCTAGACCACACATTGAGAATCCGATGACCACAAAACTATAGGATTATGTTTATCCTACTGGGCTTGACAACCATCGTGGGAATCGAGCCCAGATAGTATCCAGAAACGTACAACTTGAGCCCTGAGTAAAGTGTGTGAGAAATGTGAATACCTTTAGAAAATGTATTGAAACTTAAGTTAATTGGGCCATTCACTCATGCACGAAATTGAGGATTTTAGATTGTCGGTTTCTGACCAAACTTTGCGCATAGGAAGAGGAAATTTCCCTGCACATATCCATATACTTGTGGCCTCGATTGTGTAAGTACGACCGTTGATCTGACACAGGACCTCCACGGTCAGTCGACCTATCCAATTGCATTGAAATCACATCCTGGTATAAATCCATTGTTAGGGAACTTACCCTATGATGTATGTGAGTAGTGGGCCTTCCTATATGCCTTGTTTGTCAAAAACAGGCGTCCTTTGGATATAAATTAAGTCTACCATGGCCCTGGGGCAATTTGCATCACTTCTAGGCCTATATATAGCCCTTAAACCACCCCATCTCTCCCCCATACGAATTTCTCCAAACCTTAGGAGAGAGAAGAGAGAAAATAAGGGAAAATAGTAAGGAGAGAAGAGAAAAATAAGGAGATCATTGCTGTGATTCTTTCCCATGACTTCACACCTTGAATCGCCTACCCTTTTCATTACACGATCAGTCTCGGCTATGATTTGGGTAAGACAACCTAACCCTAATCTTGATTTAGAGATCCAGATAAGTAATCGATAAACTAGCTAACCTCTTTCGTGGTTTAGGTACCCATCATTCTGTTTTTACGAACGTAGAATTCAAACCGAGTCTGAATCGAGTATTCCGACGGAAGGTACGAACTATAAATGTTTAGGTTAAGGTTTTCAATGCTTTCAATGTCAGCTAATGATTTATGTCTAACTTGATTGCTACTATATTGTCTTAGATACGATGTTTTTAATATAACATAATGTATGAACTATGTTAAATAAAAGATGCATCCCATGTGTTTGTTGAAATGTTTGAATAAACATGTAAACATGATTTATGTTTGCTATGCCTACTAATCTAGGAATCATTGTTGCCATATGTATGTTGACCCCTCTATATAAGGATTTGTTAAACTATATGTTATAATTAACCTAGTCTATGTATTTGGTGAAGTGTAGCCTAAGTGTTTATTAAATTGTCTAAATGAGAAATTGTTGATGATTTATATTTATTAAGAGTATTAAGATAAGATTCTCAATTACCTTAATCATATGTATAGTTTTTTTCATGTAATCATATTTGCTGCTACAAAATTTATGGATAAAATGCAAGTGTTATGTAATATGATCAATGTGTTTAATGAAATGCTCAAATGAGGAATTGATTTGGATTATTTGTTAAATGCTGATATGATTATCACATGTATCTACCTATTGCATCTAAGTAAGATTGAGGCTACAACATAGCCCAGGCAATCGGTAATAGTCCGTGTACATGTGGCCGAATTAGTCTCGCTACATTGGGTAACTCGACGAATCCGAGTCGTACAACGATCATCGACAGTGGTTAGGATACAAGGGGTGCTTATGCACTCTATGTCGATTAAGTCAACGTGTGCTCGTACCATTCGAACTTGCTAAATAAATCGATCTGCCTATTGTGTGTTTACCATGTATAGACATCACTGCTTGAATCTAAGGTACCACTTACCAATGTAAAAGCCTGTTTTAACCATGGTACCACGATCTGCTAAGACTCATGAGCTGGGCATGGTGGTATGAGACACTGTGGTCGAGCTGTCGGCCTACGCTGGAGTGACGAGCCTCCCCGTAGTGATGAGTGAGCAACCCAAACTCATGAGCCGGATATGGTGGTATGGGACACCGTGTTCGAGCTATCGGCCCACGCTGACATGACGAGCCTTCCTGTAGTGACCACGAGTATAAACTTTGAGCTTACATATCGACCACATTTCATAAGGGGTGATGCCTTACAACTTGCCTATCGTATGTGGTTAACTAGGATTGACGACCCTAGATGGATCCTTCGTTGGGTTAATGATATAACGAGAGGTACCTTAGCTTCCCAAATCTGTTGTATGAATGAGCCTAATTAAGTACTTGGCTAACATGACCACGCACTGCATTGCATGTGCTTTGGCGAGGAAGGTGCATGTTAGGGAGGTTGTCATATGCGAAATTAGTTGTCGAAGTCGCTTGTGAGGGAGCTTTGTGCAAGGGCATGCATCATTACTGCACTCCATTCCTGCATTAACAAGAGTAGTTAAGAAGTGATTGTTGTATTCCTTTTTCATTACTGATTGTTTGACTTGATAATATGTTAACCTTTGCCTTATAGTACCACTAAGTTGATCACTCACTCCCACCCTGAGACGATGTTTTAAAACACCAAACAAAATCTAGTTTAGATGCAGGTGATGGGGAAGCCTACGCAATGGAGTTGGACATCATCGATGAGGAGGAAGAATTCTCCTACATTTAGCTCTCAGGTGGGTCTATGTAGACCTCATGCTGATTCGACGGGAACACGGGGATACTTGGCTTAATTGGACATCTTACATTCTCACATTTTGTATATTTTGAAATAATACATGTATATATTCAGCCTAGTTACATACTCATGCTCCAGAGTTTGTGAACCCCTTTCATATTTAAATACATATGTTTCAGACTTTCGCTTACTTAATTTAATTATAACTGGAGTATGATATGCTATTTTGGTATAATCCCAATCATGTTTAACTCATTAATATGGACAAAATCTGAACATCATTATTCATGTTGCGTAAGTGATGTGCTGGATCTCAGGAGTAGAGCTTTGCTCGACCCTCAAAATTTAGGGCATTATAAATTGGTATTAGAGCATGATTTGGATTAAAATGGACATAGGTTATAGGTAACACGACATGCTCTGATGCATTCTAACTTAGGAAGGGGGTGATGAAATTTAGAAACGATCTTAGGATGCCAAAGTTTTGCTGATAGGTGGGACCAAATGCTAAAATTTAGCCAGTACGCATCTTATATCCTGTAAATTGATCTCTGTCACTCTTAGGTCATCAGTCGACGAGTTTAAAGCGTTAGTCAACAAATTTCAATCCTAAAACAGACCCAAAGGGCATGAATATGCGCATGTCGGATTACAAAATCGGGCCGTGCGGGACTTAAAGACCCAAAACACGAAGTAAAGTGGGGCCCAGGGGGTCCCATGCACACCCACGGCACCCCGGGAGAGGGTGACCACTGCCCCGAGGCAGAGCCACCGCGAGCCACCCCAGAGGGGCGCACCGGCATTGCCAGGGAAGCGGCGCGCCGCCGACCTCTACAGAGGGGCGCACCGTCGACCGGCCATATGTGTGGGGCCTGTTTCACATGTGGGGCCCCTTCTTTTAACCCTTTAGCCCCATTTCACCCCTATTTTTCTTTTTCAAACCCTCCAAACACTTCTAAACACTCCAAAACCTCATTTCTCTCTCAAATCCCCACTTCCATTCACTCAAATCTTCTAAATCTTCTACATCCTACATCCATCCACCACCATTCCTAAAAAACAACCCATTTCATCTTCTCATTTCTCTCCTTCTCAATCATTTGAGCACAAAAACCCTCTTTTGTGTCTCATAACCTTCAAATCCTACAATCGATTTCATTCTCCAAGCTTTTTCATTCCAATGGCCCTCCTTGAGTTCGTCACTATTATTTTCTCTATCTCAATGCTCCTTTCCCTTATGGGAAAGAAGAGAGTGGCCCCGGATGAGGCCGGGCTTAGTCGTCCAAGCCGTTTAAGAAAGAGGACGAGTGCCGAGACAAGTGCAAGTGCTGAGCGAAGGTTAAAACAGGACCTCGACCCTTAAATCCCGATAGAACGGTCGCTACCAGTGGGCGCCGAAATAGGTAAGTTCCGTAACCACAAGGTGGTGTTTAAGCTCACGTTGACGAGAAATTATTTATGTTATATATAGTGATCGACCTCCTCCTGGAGAATGGGTGGGGTCCCATATTCGAGGGAAACACTCATGCGAATGAAGGCACCACACGAGCCTTCTATGCTCACATATGGGACCCAACTCTAGTGCCTCTTCAATTTATCATACCATTGAGAAGATCTCACGCAAAGGTCAATGTGGATGTCATGGCATGCACCATGAGAATAGAACGTGGAGTGGTACATGCAACTGAGATGAATCTCGCTAGTGAACGAGAGAGAAATCGTCCACACATTTCCTTTGCGGTTAACTTGAGCGGTGGAGGCGAGGAAATAGCCTCGCATCGACTCAGATGATGGCAGATTTCTGCCTATTCCACCATAGATGCACGTACAATGTGTATCTTAGGTGGAGTAACCACAAAGAATGCACTCGATTCATGGTGGATTTTCTGTACAGAGCTAGACAGGGAGGCAAGCTGTGCCTACCTACTCTCGCCTTGACTCAAATAATCAGCACTACACGATCTACTAGGGAAGACACCTCACTCCCTTTCGACCGACTCATTTGTAAGATCGCTCGAAATTTTTGGTTCAAACTCCATATGGAACACCATGCCTCAATACATTTCATCAGTGAAACTACACTCAATAATATGGGAATAGGCCCCAGGCAATGCTAAACGAGGCTTGATGAGTACGGGGATGAGATAGAAAAAGAGACTGAAGAAGAAGCGGGCAGTGAAGAAGAAGGAAATGAAAAGGAAGAAGGCAGTGAAGAAGAGGAAGGAAGTGAAGAAGGGGAAAGCAGTGAGGAAGTGGAGCAATAAGAAGAGAAGGAGGCCCAAGACTCAGATGGGGGACCTCCTACTGCTACACATGAGGACAGTCATGACCGAGCTACCTTAGAAGCCCACATGGCTAAGATTGAGGAGAACCAGGCCCAACTAAAGTAGAAGATCGAGGAGAACTAGCCCTACCAGAAGCAAAAGTTTAAGAAGATGTCTCTCACCCTAAAGGCCCTCCTGTGCTATATGCAGGATAAGGGAGCACCTCCGCTTTCGTCGGAATCGGCGGACTAGTTGTATGTTTATAGTGGTTGTTCTTATTTTTTTTTTCTTTTTATTTTTGTAATAGCCTTAGTTAGGTTTAGTTGGATGTTAGGCTATTCAGTGTTAAAGCCTTTTGTTAAAAATTAGCTCACATGCATCCTCTATCATAATTCATGTAATACTACATCATATGTATTTTGACAATTTTGGCTAAATAAAATGCTTTTCTTTTTTTTGTTTAGAAATGTGTAGAATGTTTGGAAAAAGTGGTTGATGTTATCTTAATCCTGTAACATTGCATCTTATGTTGTATATAGGGAATGCCTCCTAAAAACACTCAGAATATGGCATGTCTCCCACTTGGTGGATCGATTGGCGGGGCACCTCCCCCAAGCAATAGCCACACGGACCCCAGTTTGGGCACGGGTTTTTAGATAATGCCGGATTCACAGCCGGCCATTGGCTCCATAAATGGGCCAACACCTAGTGCACCACCGATTCTGGATCAGAATCGTGCGTCTACGTCGACGCCACATGTGCCTCAGGCAGCCTCTCCCTCTGATAGGTTGGAGCAGATGATACTCCTAATAATGCAACAACAACAAGTTTTAGCTACTATTATGGGGGCCATTGCTCAAAACATGAATGTGGTCCCGCCTATACCACCCATGCAACCTACTGGAACTATGAATATAAGTGGCCTATTTGAGCGCTTTTAGCACCTCTGTCCTCCCACTTTTGCTGGTACTCATAGACTCAAGGAGGCTGACTACTGGTTGGATCGCATATCCAAGATGTTGAGGCCGTTACACTATACTGAAGTAGAGCAAATTGAGGTTATTACTTATATGTTTGAAAAGGTGGCCAGTCTCTGGTGGGATAGTATCCTACAAACCGTTCCCGCAGGATTTGCATGGACGTGGGACGAGTTCGAGATCCATTTTCACGGAAAATACTTTCCCCTCACTTACCGTATTGAGAAGGAGAGCAAATTTCTCCGCATTCAATAAGGGGGGATTATAGTGGCAGAATATGAAAATAGGTTCACGGAGCTAGCCAGATTGCTCCTTTGATCTTGGCAAATGAGCCGATGAGAATCCGACATTTTTTAGAGGGACTGTGGGCTGATATCCACACTAAGATGTGTTGCGCTAGCATTCCCAACTATGCTGAGCTAGTGAACATGTCCCTGTGAGCTGACCAGGATGGTGAAAGAGTGTCTGGGACACATATGCCAATGGGCCCGAGGCCGAGGCCTGAATTACTGAACCGACTATTTTTTGGCAAGAGGCCACGTATAAATTTGCCTCCTAGATTACTAGTTCCCCAGTCCATCAGAGGCGATCTGACCTTTAGTGCATCTATTGTAACAAGGCGGGCCATACAGAGCCCTTTTATTTTACCAAGATGAGGGACGACGACTTTACGCCGCCTCAGAAGATCAACCGCCAGCCACCACAAGTTATATCGGCTCCACTTCTACGATCTGCACCACAGCACAACCATTCAACTGACCTCCTGCACCTTGATACTGGCTGCCTCAACGACTGATGACAGCGCAACCCAATCATCCTTAACAAGTTCAAGTACATGCCCTCGTAGCCGAAGCGTCTGAATCTGCGGTTACAGTACCGCTAGTCTTTGAAGTCATTACCCACATCCAAGGTACACCAGTTTTTCTGTTAGTGGACATTGGGTCCACTATATCAATGATAGCATACTCTTTAATCAACCGATTATGGCTGAGCACTACCCCTATGGTTGGGGCGAGAGTCATCGTAGCAACAGGAACTTTCATAGATGCCACTAAGCTTTGTAAGAATTGCCCGATAGATTTAGGAAGCATAGTGGTGTGCATTGATCTGATTGTCACCACTATATATCATTATGATGTCATCCTCGACATGGATTGGCTCACTGAAATGAAGGCAGAGATTGACTGCGAAACCAGATTGGTGACAGCCAATGGCCCCAAGGGCACGACTTTCACTTTCCCAGTTCAGGTTAGTTGTCTTTACTGCGTTTGTTGTTATGCTTCCTTATTAGAAAATGTTGATGGTCTGACACTTGGGGACACGCCAGTAGTCTAAGATTTCACAGACGTGTTCAAAATGATCCCTGGACTACCTCTTCAGTGCGAGATCGACTTTACCATCGATCTGGTGCCAGGCATGACACCTATCTCTTTACTGACATATCACATGCTTTCGTGTGAAATGGAGGAATTGAGAAAGCAGATTGATGATTTGCTAGACTCGGGTTTTATATGACCAAGCGTATCTCCTTGGAGAGCACCTGTGTTATTTGTAAAGAAGAAGGACAGATCGTTACAGTTGTGTATTGATTATCACAGAATAAATCACGTCACGGTTAAGAACAATTATCCTCTGCCCAGGATAGATGACCAATTTAACCAGTTGAAGGGGACATAATATTTCTCTAAGATAGACTTACAGTCTGAGTATCATCAGTTGCGCGTTAGGAATGAAGACGTGCAGAAAACAGCATTCAGAACCAGTTTTGGGCACTACGAGTTTCTCGTGATGCCGTTTGGGCTTACAAACGCACTGCCCGTATTCATGGATCTCATGAACCAGGTGTTTCGGCCGTATCTATATTGATTCATCATTATATTTATAAATGACATCCTGATATACTCCAAGAGTTAGAAAGATCATGAAGAACACCTGCGAGCAGTCTTTGATACTCTTAGGAAGAATCAGTTATTTGCACAGTATCGAAAATGTGACTTCTGGAAGGAAGAAGTAAAGTTCCTGGGATACGTACTTTTCAAGGAAGGAATCGTCATGGACCTTTCCAAGGTGACCACGGTACAAGACTGGGAGCAACCTGGTTCAGTAACAGAAGTGAGGAGTTTCCTCGGACTTGTTGTCTATTACCACCGATTCATTAAGGACTTCTCCAAGATAGCCTGACCATTGTCTTAACTCACTTGTAAACATCTTAAGTTTACCTGGAACGAGAAAGCAGAAGCAGCCTTTCAGGAATTAAAGGACAAGCTAACGTCTGCACCCGTGCTAGTACTACTAGAGCGAGGGGTCAAATATATTATATACACTGACGCTTCTCAAGTCCGTTTGGGTTATGTACTTATGCAGAAGGACAGGGTGATCTCCTATACATCACGACAGTTGAGGAAACACGAAGAGAACTACCTCACTCACGACTTGGAATTGGTGGCAGTAATTTTCACATTAAAGCTTTGGAGACATTACCTCTACGAAGAGGAGTTCGAGATCTTTTGCGACCACAAAAGCCTCAAGTACATATTTACTTAGAGGGACCTGAATATGAGGCAACGCCATTGGATGGAGACCTTGAAAGACTTTAAGTTTGAAGTCTCCTACCATCCTGACAAGGCCAACCTTATGGCCGATGTATTAAACCACAAGAAGACCATATCATTTGCAGCCCCACTGATGATAGAAGAGTGGAATATGGTGGAATTCGTAGGAGACTTCGAATAGAAGCTGACAGTGGAAGAGCCATTCGAGAGGGTTGCATATTTCCACGTGCAACCACTTGTCGATGACCGAATCATTGCAACTCAGAAAGAAGATGAACTATTGGTGAAAATGGGAGAGTGTGCGAGCGACAGTGAAGAATTCGAATGGAGGATTGGCTTAGATGGAGGTTTGAGATATCGTGGCCGCCTATGCGTCCCGAACCTCCAAGACTTGAAGAGAGAAGTTCTAGAAGCCGCACACAATTCAAAGTTAGCGATGCATCCGGGTAGTACAAAGATGTATCGAGATGTAAAAAGCGTTCGTACTGGTGGGACAACATGAAGGCCCAGATAGCAGATTTTGTATCTCGTTATCTCACATGCCAGCAAGTTAAGGCTGAGCACTACTGACCCCCTGGTTTACTTTGGCCCATGCCCATAGCCGAGTGGAAGTGGGATTTCATATCTATGGATTTCATTTATGGGTTACCAAAGACAAGAATGGGGCATAATTCCATATGGGTAATTGTGGACCGATTGATGAAATCAACTCATTTCCTCCCTATTGGAGTTTCTAACCCAACAGATGATCTAGCTAAGTTGTACATCAAGGAAATAGTACGACTGCAAGAAGTTCCTGTGGAAATTGTTTCGGATTTCACGTACTCAAATCCGAAGCAATGGGAGTGAAACATTTAGGGTTACCGTTCCACCCACAGACCACAATCATGGTCATCGGGCATCCGCTAAAGTTCAGTACCTCTTATACAGCAGCGGACGGGTGTCCGCTGTGATGTATTGTGGCACACCACCATCATCCCGATGGATGATCTGAGCTATCCACTGTGTCCGGGAGGGGGAACAGACCACAACCATGGTGATCACGTGCACCCATGCACGCACTCACAGTAAGACTACATTTAAGGATAGGATGGATGACAAAAGCAAAGATTCAGTGGGTCGCGTCAACGACAACCTAAAATTGCCCATCTCCGACTGAAATTCCCCCACGAATCCAATGGAGGGAGTGGATTTCTCTTTTGATGCTGACCATGGGCCCACCAAGCATCTCAACATAGGTACATGTGCAAAGATGTACAAACGTAGCGTCTGGATGCCGCCCGACTATCGTGGGCCGTTGTAACATCTCATAAAAATCAGTACAAAGACTCGAGTACCACCTCAGGCAGAAATACCTACGGACTGTATCCTATCGTAATTTAAGTGAAATTTATTTAAGTACTAAACTAAATAATCGGTGGATTTAGCTTGGACCACCATTTCCATAAATGAGAAGACCAGAAACCATTAATACCACTGACTTAACACTACATAAAGACCTAGGAAAAATCCCAAAAGCCTGTTGCTCTCGGGAGTATATTGAAACTTCGTATTGGACCTGGACCACACGTTGAGAATCCAATAACAACGAAACTATAGGATTATCTGTCTTACTAAGCTTGACAGCCATTGCGGGAATCGATCCCAGATAGTATTCAGAAATGCACAACTTGAGCACTGAGTAAAGTGTGTGAGAAACGCGAATACCTTTAGAAAATGTATTGAAACTTAAGTGAATTGGACCATTCACTCACACACGAAATTATGGATTTCGGACTGTCAGTTTCTAACCAAACTTCGCCCATGGGAAGAGAAAATTTCCCTGCACATATCCATATACTTATGGCCCCGATCGTGTAAGTACGACCGTTGATCTAACACAGGTCCTCCACGATTGATCGACCTATCCAATCACGCTGAAATCACATCCTGGCATAGATCCATTGTCAGGGAACTTATCCTATGATGTATGTAAGTAGTGGGCCTTCCTATGTGCCCTGTTTATCAAAAACAGGTGCCCTTTGGATATAAATTAAGTATACCATGGCCTTGGGGCCATTTGCATCACTTCTAGGCCTATATATAGCCCTTAAACCACCTCATCTCTACCTCATACGAATTTCTCCATACCCTAGGAGATAGAAGAGAGAAAAGGAGGCAAAAGAGTAAGGCGAGGAGAAAAAAGGAGGGAAAAGAGTAAGGAGAGAAGAGAAAAAAGGCGGGAAAGGAGTAAGGAGAGAAGAGAAAAAATAGGGAGATCGTTGCTGTGATTCATTCCCACCACTCCACACCTTGAATCACTTACCCTTTTCTCTACATGACCAGTCTCAGCTACAATTTGGGTAAGACAACCTAACGCTAATCTTTATTTAGAGATCCAGAGTGTGTAATCAATAAACTAGCTAACCTATTTCGTGGTTTAGGTACCTGTCATTCCGTTTTCGGAAACGTGGAATTCAAACCGAGTCCGAATCGAGTATTCCGACGGAAGGTGCGGACTATAAATATTTAGGTTTTAGTTTTCAATGTTTTTAATGTCAGCTAATGATTTATGTCTAACTTGATTGCTACCATATTATCTTAAATACGATGTTTTCGATATAACATACATGTATGAACTATGTTGAATAAAAGATGCATCCTATGTGTTTGTTGAAATGTTTGAATGAACATGTAAACATGATTTATGTTTGCTATGCCTACTAATCTAGGATTCATTGTTGCCATATGTATGTTGACCCCTCTGTATAAGGATTTGCTAAACTATACATTGTAACTAACTTAGTATATGTATTTGGTGAAGTGTAGCCTAAGTGTTTGTTAAATTGTCTGAATGAGAAATTGTTGATGATTTGTATTTATTAAGAATATTAAGATAGGATTCTCAATTACCTTAATCATATGTATAGTTTCTTTCATGTAATCATATTTGCTGCTACGAAATTTATAGATAAAATGCAAGTGTTATGTAATATGATTAATGTGTTTGATGAAATGCTCAAATGAGGAATTGATTTGGATTATTTGTTAAATGCTAATATGATTATCACATGTATCTACTTATTGCATCTGAGTAAGATTGGGGCTACAACGTAACCCAGGTAATCTGTAACAGTCCATGTACAGGTGACCGAATTAGTCTCGCCACATTGGGTAACTCGACGAATCTGAGTCGCATGACAATCGTCAACAGTGGTTGGGCCACAAGGGATGCTTATGCACTCTATGTCGATTAAGTCAACGTGTGCTTGTACCAATCAAACTTGTCAAATAAACTGATCGACCTATAATTTATTTACCATGTATGGACATCACTGCTTGAATCTAAGGTACTATTTACCAATGCAAAAGCCCGTTTCAACCATGGTACCACGATTTACTAAGACTCACGAGCTGGGCATGGTGGTGTGGGACACCGTGGTTGAGTTGTTGGCCTACACTAGGGTGACGAGCCTCCCCGTAGTTATCATTGAGCAACCCAAACTCATGAGCCGGGCATGGTGGTATGGGAAACAGTGTTCGAGTTGTCGGCCTATGCTGAGGTGATGAGCCTTCCTATGTGACCATGAGTATAAACTTTGAACTTGCCTATCGACTGCTTTTCATTAGGAGTGATGCCTTATAACTTGCTAATCGTATGTGGTTAACTAGGATTGACGACCCTAGATGGATCCTTCGTTGGGTTAATGATATAAAGGGAGGTACCTTAGCTTCCTAAATCTGCAATATGAATGAGCCTAATTAAGTACTTGGCTAACACGACCATGCACCGCATTGCATGTGCTTTGGCGAGGAATGTTCACTTTAGGGAGGTTGTCATATGTGAAATTGATTGTCGGAGTCGCTTGTGAGGGAGCTTTGTGCGAGGGCATGCATCATTACCGCACTCCATTCCTGCATTAACAAGAGTAGTTAAGAAGTGATTGTTGTATTCCTTTATCATTACTGCTTGATTGACTTGATAATATGTTAACCTTTGCCTTATAGTACTACTGAGTTGATCACTCACTTCTACCCTGGGACGATGTTTTAAAACACCAACTAGACTCTGGTTTAGATGTAGGTGATGGAAAGGCTTATGAAGTGTAGTTGGACTTCATCGATGAGGAGGAAGAATTCTCCTACGTTCAGCTCTCAGGCGGGTCTATGTAGACCTCGTGCTGATTCGACGGGAACATGGGGATACTTGGCTTAGTTGGACATCTTACATTCTCACATTTTGTATATTTTGAAACAATACATGTATATATTCAGCCCAATTACATACTCATAGTCCGGAGTGTGTGAACCCCTTTTATATTTAAATACATATGTTTCAGACTTCCGCTTGTTTAATTTAATTATAACTGGAGTATGATATGTTGTTTTGGTATAATCCCACTCATGTTTAAATCGTTAATATGGACAAAATCTGAACATCATTATCCATGTTGCATAAGTGATGTGCTGAATCTCAAGAGTAGAGCTTTGCTTGACCCTCAAAATTTAGGGCGTTACAGCAGTTGTGTGACCAAGAGCACGGTCAGACCGATGATCCAGACCATCCACAAGTTGAAAAGGGGGGTTTTGAACCCCACCATGGAGCCCAATTCGATGTTTGGGACAATCATCCGTCCCAAAGCCCGATTGAAGGCAAACTGGTTTCGCAGTTTTGTTGCACAAGGAGAGGAGTGCGTAAACTCCACCGACTCCATCTGACCAACTTTCTCCACTCCAACTGACCTAGGTCTTGGCTTTAAAAGGAGAGAGAGAGAGAGAGAGTGAGTGAGTGTGTGTGTGGAGTGGACATCAGGCAGCCAGGGACGTGAGACGTGAAAGCAAGAGAGAGAAAGAGAAGACGTGTGGAGGACCGACCAACTAGAGTTTTTCCTTTCCTTCTTCTTTGGTTTTTCCTTGATGTTTTTTAAAGATTTTAGCTTAATCATGTCTATGGTGGGCTAAACCTCTTAGCTAGAGCTAAGAGGTGAAGCTTGTAGCGTGATGGCTTGTGTTCTATGGCATTGATTCATGTTTAAGTTAAACTATCCTTGATTTTAGTTTGATCATAAGAAATACTTTTAGTTTTCAATGGTTTGTTGTGACTTAAATTACAATAGATCTGCGATAGCTTTGAGTATGTTCTTTTCATTATCGAGGTTGTGAACTTGGGAACCCCGTTGTTCACCATCGTCTCTTGGACATGGTTAGGTGATGAATTCTTCCTAATGTTCATAATTCTCCCAGATTGGTTGTGGATTGGTACATTTTGTTATTTGGTTTGTCTCATGGGCATGGTTTAGTAATGGAGTCACTTTTAGTTCTCATACCTATCATTCATTGAAAACTAGATCAAAGGAAGTTCAGATTTGATTTTTAATGAAATATCTTCCAATTGGATGAAGATGCGACACTGATTCCAGTTGTATTCTTGAATCAAGCATAGATCTCCCTGATCTCTACAAGTGAATCCTTGGAAACCCTAGTTTCCCACCTTTGAAATTTACAAGTTTGAGTTATATAATTTATAATTATTCTTTTACATTCTCTGGATTTATATTGCATCTTCTTCTAGTTCTAGTTCTAGTTACTTTCAAAATACGTACAAGGTTCAGTCCTTGTGGATTCGACCTCAGTCTTACCAAGATTATTACTGCATCGTGACCCTACACTTGGGGTAGTGAACAAGTTTTTGGGGCTGTTGCCGGGGACTAACGGTTGCATTTTTCTGAGATTAACTAGTCTTGGAATTAGGTTAAGATTAGGGTTTTTCTATTTTTCTATTTTTAGGATTATGTTTTATTTTCTATTTTTAGAAACTTTCTAATTCTAGGATTTCTTTTATTTTTAGAAACTTTCTAACTTTTTAATTTTATTTTTAGAACTTTCCTAATTTATTTTTAGAAACTTTCTATTTTTAGAATTTTTATTTTTAGAAACTGACTTGTTTTGTTTTGTTTTTCAGGATTGTAATTAGGAACTTCTAATTTGGTAACTTCTTTCCAACTCTCTCTCTCTCTCACTCTCTCTAATTCTAGATTTCTATTTCCTTTCTTCCTTTTTAGGTTTAGGTTAAAATCTGAAATTGAGGGCTAAGAGTGTTTCATGCCCAAGTGGGTCCATGACAACACTCGACGTCTCTTGAGTGACCAGTCAGTCAACTGAGAAGACAACCTCAACCTCGGGTTAAGGAAGTCCAGGATGAGAATGAGGTGCATCAAGCATCCCCACCTCATACTTTGTGAGATTATTTACAACCGGCAGGGTGGAGTACACCCTCATGCATGGTTTTTCTAGAAAATACGGGACACATGAATATTAAGCTAGGGGTGATCCAACTCCTTCTAAAATTTCATGGACTATAATCTGAAAGTCCATATTTGCACTTGAAAGAGTTTGATGAGATCATAACCACTTTATATTTTTCAAACGTGTCTGAGGACATGGAAGATTGAAACTCTTTCCCTTTTCTTTGAAAGAGAAAGCTAAGACGTGGTTGCATTCACTACTTCCCAGATCTATTGACACATGGAATGACATGATAAGGGAGTTCATAAAGAAATTTTTTTCACATCATAAAATGAACACCCTTAGAAAGTCAATCATGAACTTCGCCCGAAAGGAGGATGAAACATACTTCCAATGTTGGGAGCGCTTCAAGGATCTTGTCAGTTCATGCCTACAACACGGTTTTGAAACGCGGTGCATTATACACTTTTTCTATGATGGACTGACATCTTCCATGCGCCAATTGGTTGAGACAATATACAATGAGGAATTCATGAATAAAAATGTCGATGATGTGTGGGACTACTTGGATAGACTTGCTGAAAATGCACAATCATGGGACACTTACCCAAAATCAAGCACCACTTCTAGGATCACTCAATCAAAGGAGGGGTGGATTATACCTTCTGAAAGAGGATGATGATATCAATGTTAAAGTGTCTAATCTCATAAGGAAATTCGAGGCCATGGAACTAAAGAAGGATAAGGTTAAGGAAACTGATTGCGGTATTTGTGCTTGCAATGTTCACACAACTGAAAATTGTCCAACAATACCTACCTTTCAAGAGGTGTTGAGTGAGCAATCCAATGTCATAAATAATTACCAAAGACCTATCAATAAACCTACCTCCAATACATACAATCCTAATTGGAGAAATCATCCAAATTCAGTTGGAGGAATGGACAAACTGCTACCCCTCCAGGTTTCTTTAATCAAATTCCGAATCAAATGAAACCTTAAGAAGAACTGGTTCAAAATTCCACACAAACTCAAGAGCTTACTCAAGCAATACAAGAACTTACGAAACATATGCAAAAGATGGATTCACGTGTTATGGTTATAAAAAGGGGGATGATTCCTGCTCAACCTCTCCCCAATCCTAAACCGCAATACGAGATAAGTGATCCAAGCTCTCCAAATTAGATGGACTATTGACAAAACTATTCCGGTTAGGGCTGAAAAGCCTAAGGAACTGGAAGAGGACAATGATGATAGACCTAGCATTGCTCCACAAGAATTGGAACTAGAACTTCAAGGCAAGCCGATTGCCCCATTCCCCCAACAGTTGATTGCACCAAAACCTCTCTCTAAGTCTCAGGATATTCTAGAGGAGTTGAAACAAGTGAAGGTCAATATTCCTCTACTTGATGTCGTAAAACAAATACATTCATATGTCAAATTTCTGTAAGACTTGTGTACGACCAAAAGACGGTAAAATATTCAAAAGAAAATCTTTTTAATTAAAAAGGTGAGTGCCATCCTAAAGCAAGATATGTCATAGAAATTCAAAGATCTTGGTAGCCCAACCATACATAGTGTAATTGGGAACTACCAAATAGAGCACACACTTCTTGACTTGGGAGTGAGCGTAAAACTAATTCCTTACTTAGTCGACAAACAGTTAGGTTTGGGTGAATTGAAGCCCACCCTAACCACATTACAATTTGCTGAACGCTCAGTTTGTGTACCGAGAGGGATAATTAAGGATATGTTGTTTTAAGTTGACAAATTCTACTACCCGGTAGATTTTATCGTCCTAGATACGGAACCCATCAATAAGATGAGCACTTAAATTCCCATCATTCTTGGTCGTTCATTCCTTGCCACTTCAAATGCAATTATTAATTGCAAGAATGGAGTCATGAGTATGTCTTTCAGGAATATGACATTGGAGTTGAATATCTTTTTCAACACAAGCAAACAGTTAGAGGATGATGACGATTTTCACAACATTAACATGATTGACTCTTTTGTAGAAGATAATACACTTTTGACCTATTCCTCTGTTAGAGACGTGCTTGGCCCACACCCATGATTTAGATGATGATATAATTAGGGAGACAGGTGTCATGCTTGATACCCCGCCAGTACTTAAAGTTAACCAGTGGAGGCCATAATTTAAAGAATTACCCCAAACCGATGTAGTGCATTTACCGTTTAGCCTCAAGGCACCGAAGCTTGACCTAAAACCTTTGCCCTCTGATTTGAAATATGTCTATTTAGGTTAAGATGAGACATACCTGGTGGTGATTTCTTCCTACCTTGAGTAAGAACAAGAGAGTATGCTCATACTTACTCTCATTAAGCGTAAGGGAGCCCTTGGATGGTCGATTGCAAAACTCAAGGGAATTGACCCTTCAGTTTGTACTCACCGCATCTATCTTGAGGATAATGCAAAGACCACTCGGTAATCATAACGTAGACTGAATTCAAATATAAAAGAAGTGGTTAAAGCCAAGGTTCTTAAACTATTGGATGTGGGTATCTGTAACGACTCGTAAATTTTCGTACAAAGACCCGAGTACCACCTCGATCAGAAATCACTTAGGATTAAATCCTGTAGAAATTTGACAAACTTAACTAAGTGCTAAACTAGATTAGCCATGAAATCCATTTGAATCGCTTTAAATATGATCTACAAGACCCAAAACTTGTAGAATCATTGACGCTAGATTACTCTAAAATCTAGGATCAAACTCATTACTTGACTGCTCTCGGGAGCACATTGAAACTTCGTATCAGGTCTGGACCGCACATCGGGAGTCCGAATAATACAAAGTTAAGGACTTGGGACCGCCTCGCTAGGCTTGATAACCATCTCGGAAATCAAATCCAGACACTGTCCCACAGCTGTTCGCTTGAGTCTGGAGCGAGGGAGTGTGAGAACACTTATTTTCTTTACAAAACAAATATCTCAAATAGTAATTTGAGACTTGTTAATTGCGGTCATTTTGTAAGCAACCAGACCGTCAGAATCTAACCCAAATACACCCTCAGATCAGGAAAATTTGCATAAACATATCCATGTACTTGGAATTTCAGATCGAGATCCGCTGACCATTGAACTGAAACTGGTCCGCTACGCGTGATCTGGAAATTCGACTGAAACGAAAACTTAACTCCACCTAGATCCAAGATTGGTGAGCTTAAGTCTGACCTTCGGCTCAAAGAGGCCCACCAGAAGTCCTCCGTTGAGCTGAAACAGAGTCTCTTTGGTTATAACTTAAGTATACCTTGTCCACAAGTCTATTTCAGAGTGTTTTTATGCTATATAAGGACCTTAGAACCCTCTCTCTCTACAGCCATACGAATTTGAGAGAAACCCTAGAGAGAGAAGAGAGAAAAGAGAGAGAAAGAGTGAGGGTTGTGGGAGATCCTTCCTACCATTTTTCCTACCGTTCTACAAGCCCATTCTCGTTGCCTTCCCGACGATTCCGACTTCGTTTCTAGGTAAGAAACCCTAACCCTAATCTGTTTTGGGGTGTGAAGGTTGTAGGTTATGAAATAGCTAACCTATTTCATTCTTTAGGCTACCAAACTGCCGAATACGGAAGCTTAGCAAACCTAGCTGATTCGTTACGATTCTAAGACGAAAGGTGAGGACTTTAGGTGTATAGGTTATGGTTTTCAACGCTTTCAATGTCAGATAATGATAGATTCATGATTTGTATGCAATTGCACATGTACAAAGTGCTGTCTGTTTTCCATTTCGATTAAAGATGAAGAATATGAAATTTTACATATTCTAGGTATTCGTAGAAAATACCGTATACGTATAAATTTTGAAAATGTGTTTGCTATGATTATTTGTTGTATGAATATAATATATATGGATAAAATACTTAGTTGGCGAAAGGACTCGCCCTAATACATGATTTGCTAATATACACTATGTATGTAGAAATAGTGTATTCTAGAAAATACCGTATACGTATAAATTTTGGAGATGTGTTTGCCATGATTATTTGCTGTATGAATATATTATATATGCATAAAATACTTGCTTAGAGAAAGGACTCGCCCTAACACATGTTTTGCTAACATACACTATGTACGTTGAAATTGTGTATTCTAAGTATTTGTGAAAATGCTTGTGAGAGTAAGTGTTTGGATGATAGTGCCTTAGGTAGGTGTTGAGATGGGATTCTCAACTACCTTAGAGACGTGTATGATTTCCTCCATGTTGGTTATTTACTTTAACTGCTTACTTATGAAATATGTGTGGTTGTATTCCTGTTTATAGAGTGCTTTATAACATGCTTTATAATATGCTTTATAACATGCTTTATGACATGCTTGTTAACTTGCTTGAATTACTTTGTTTAATATGCTTTACTCTACATGCTCTAAATAAAGATTGATTGAGTTTGGGACTATGTTTATAGTCCAGACAATCGGTACCAGACTTGAGATCGTGGTTGAGATTCATTTCGCCACGTAAGATGTGTCTGACGAACCCGAGTCATACTTTGGTTGGCGACAGTGGTTAAGCCACACGAAGTGCTTATACACTTCATGTCGTTCAGTTGATCGTGCGCTCGAGCTAGTCAGGCTCGTCAAGCAACCTGATCTGTCTTATCTATGTTCACCATGTTTGGACACCTCTGCTTGAACCTAGGGTACCAAACTTACCAGTGAAATTCCATTAACCATGGTACCTCGATCCGCTAAGACTCATGAGCCGGGCATGGTGGT
This sequence comes from Magnolia changhungtana, assembly GCA_030180095.1. NCBI lineage: Eukaryota > Viridiplantae > Streptophyta > Magnoliopsida > Magnoliales > Magnoliaceae > Magnolia > Magnolia changhungtana. Next base: position 1,701,308 of record JASAUF010000674.1, on the reverse strand, counting down.
ATGGGACACCGTGGTCGAGCTGTCGGCCTACGCTGGGGCCACGTGCCTCCCCGTAGTGTCCAGTGAGCAACCAGACTCGTGAGCCGATTATGGTGGTATGAGACACTATATTCGTGCTGTCGGCCTACATTGATAAGGTGATGGAGGAGTGGTGTAACCTTTGTGTGTAACTGCCATAGCAGCCATTTGTAGTGACCTCGAGCATACTCTGAAATTGCGGTGAGCCTTAGAGTTTTGTCGCGGTGTATAGAGTATAAACTAGACCTATATCTGTGTAGTGATGAACCGTTAAAGAGGTGATGGGGGAGTGGTGTAACCATTGTACGTAACAGCCCTGACAGCCTTTGTAGCGACCTAGAAACACACCTTCGTATGATATTAACTAGGACTGACGACCCTAGAATGGATCATGTTTGGGAATGATACAAGGGAGGTACCTTAGTTTCCTAATACTGCTATTTGAAATGGACTAATAACTACTCGGTAATCATGCTCATCATCACACTGCATGTGCCTGGTAGATGTGGAGCACTAAGGGATGAACGCATATCGTGAACATAAGATGGTGTCGCATGAGGGTTGTTTGGCAAGGGCATTCATCATGTCATTTCATACTTGCATTAAATAAGAGTAGTTAGGATTGTTTGATTGTACTGCTTTATCATTACTGCTTGATTGAATTGATAACATGTTAACCTATGCTTTATTATTCCACTGAGTTATCTACTCACTCCCACGTTACAGGACGATGTTGTACACACCAACCAGACTCTGTCTTAGGTGTAGATGATACGACGATTCAGGAGGCTGAGCCAGACTACGATGAGGACTAGGACAAGTTCTCATACATGCAGTACTCAGACGGCTTTGCTTAGGCTGACTGGATCGTGGGGATTTCAGGATTTATCTTTTTAGTTGTGTTGTAACGACTCGTAAATTTCCATACAAAGACCTGAGTACCACATTGATCAGAAATCACTTAGGATTAAATCCTGTAGAAATTTGACAAAGTTAACTAAGTGTTAAACTAGATTAGCCATGAAATCCATTTGAATTGCTTTAAATACAATCTGTAAGACCCAAAAATTGTAGAATCATTGACGCTAGATTACCCTAAGATCTAGGATCAAACTCATTACTTGACTGCTCTCGGGAGTATATTGAAACTCTGTATCAGGTCTGGACCACACATTGGGAGTCCGAATAATACGAAGTTAAGGACTTGGGACCACCTCGCTGGGCTTGATAACCATCTCGGAAATCAAATCCAGACACTGTCCCACGGCTGTTCGCTTGAGTTTGGAGCGAGTGAGTGTGAGAACACTTGTTTTCTTTACAAAACAAATATCTTAAATAGTAATCTGAGACTTGTTACTCGCGGTCATTTTGTAAGCAACCAGACCGTCAGAATCTGACCAAATACACCCTCAGATCAGGAAAAATTTTATAAACATATCCATGTACTTGGAATTTCAGATTGAGATCCGCTGACTGTTGAACTGAAACTGGTCCGCCACACGTGATTTGGGAATCCGACTGAAACGAAAACTTAACTCCACCTAGATCCAAGGTTGGTGAGCTTAAGTCCAACCTTTGGCTCAAGGAGGCCCGTCAGAAGTCCTCCGTTGAGATGAAACAGAGTCACTTTAGTTATAACCTAAGTATACCTTATCCACAAGTCTATTTCAGAGTGTTTTTAGGCTATATAAGGACCTTAGAACCTCTCTCTCATAGCCATACGAATTTGAGAGAAACCCTAGAGAGAGAAGAGAGAAAAGAGAGAAAGAGTGAGAGTTGTGGGAGATCCTTCCTACCCTTTTCCCTAGCGTTCTACAAGCCCATTGTCGTTGCTTTCCCGGTGATTCCGACTTCGTTTCTAGGTAAGAAACCCTAACCCTAATCTATTTTGGGGTGTGAAGGTTGTAGGTTATGAAATAGCTAACCTATTTCATTCTTTAGGCTACCAAACTGCCGAATATGGAAGCTTAGCAAACCTTGCTGATTCGTTACGATTCTAAGACGAAAGGTGAGGACTTTAGGTGTGTAGGTTATGGTTTTCAACACTTTCAATGCAAATAATGATAGATTCATGATGTGCATGCAATTGCACATGTACAAAGTGCTGTCTGTTTTCCGTTTCGATTAAATATGAAGAATATGGAATTTTACATATTCTAGGTATTCGTAGAAAATACCGTATACGTATAAATTTTAGAAATGTGTTTGCTATGATTATTTTTTGTATGAATATAATATATATGGATAAAATACTTAGTTAGCGAAAGGACTTGCCCTAATACATAATTTGCTAATATACACTATGTATGTAGAAATAGTGTATTCTAGAAAATACCGTATACGTATAAATTTTAGAGATGTGTTTTCCATGATTATTTGTTGTATGAATATATTATATATGCATAAAATACTTGCTTGGCAAAAGGACTTGCCCTAATACATGTTTTGCTAACATACACTATGTATGTTGAAATTGTGTATTCTAAGTGTTTGTGAAAATGCTTGTGAGAGTAAGTGTTTGGATGATGGTGCCTTAGGTAGGTGTTGAGATGGGATTCTCAACTACCTTAGAGACGTGTATGATTTCCTCCATGTTGGTTATTTACTTTAACCGCTTACTTATGAAATATGTGTGGTTGTATTCCTGTTTATAGAGTGCTTTATAACATGCTTTATAATATGCTTTATAACATGCTTTATGACATGCTTGTTAACTTGCTTGAATTACTTTGTTTAATATGCTTTACTCTACATGCTCTAAATAAGGATTGATTGAGTTTGGGACTATGTTTATAGTCCAGACAATCGGTACCAGACTTGAGATCGTGGTTGAGATTCATTTCGCCACGTAAGATGTGTTTGACGAACCCGAGTCGTACTTCGGTTGGCGACAGTGGTTAGGCCACACGAAGTGCTTATGCACTTCATGTCGTTCAGTTGATCGTACGCTCGAGCTAGTCCAGCTCGTCAAGCAACCCGATCTGTCTTATGTATGTTCACCATGTTTGGACGCCTCTGCTTGAACCTAGGGTACCAAACTTACCAGTGAAATCCCGTTAACCATGGTACCTCGATCCGCTAAGACTCATCAGCCGGGCATGGTGGTATGGGACACCGTAGTCGAGCTGTCGGTCTACGCTGGGGCCACGTACCTCCCCGTAGTGTCCAGTGAGCAACCAGACTTGTGAGCTGATTATGGTGGTATGGGACACTATATTCATGCTGTTGGCCTACATTGATAAGGTGATGGGGGAGTGGTGTAACCTTTGTGTGTAACAGCCCTGGCAGCCCTTTGTAGTGACCTCGAGCATACTCTGAAATTACTGTGAGCCTTAGAGTTTTGCCGCGGTGTATAGAGTATGAACTAGGCCTGTATCTGTATAGTGATGAACCGTTAAAGAGGTGATGGGGGAGTGGTGTAACCATTGTGCGTAATAGCCCTGGCAGCCTTTACAGCGACCTAAAAACACACCTTCGTATGATATTAACTAGGATTGACGACCCTAGAATGGATCATGTTTGGGAATGATATAAGGGAGGTACCTTAGTTTCCTAAGACTACTGTTTGAAATGGACTAATAACTACTCGGTAATCATGCTCATCATCGCACTACGTGTGCCTGGTAGATGTGGAACACTGAGGGATGAACGCATATCGCGAACGTAAGATGGTGTCGCATGAGGGTGGTTTGGCAAGGGCATTCATCATGTCATTTCATACTTGCATTAAATAAGAGTAGTTAGGATTGTTTGATTGTACTACTTTATCATTACTGCTTGATTGAATTGATAACATGTTAACCTATGATTTATTGTTCCACTAAGTTAGCTACTCACTCTCACGTTACGGGATGGTGTTGTACACACCAACCAGACTCTGTCTCAGGTGTAGATGATACGACGATTCAGGAGGTTGAGGCAGACTACGATGAGGACCAGGACGAGTTCTCAAACATGCAGTACTTAGATGGCTTTGCTTAGGCTGACTGGATCGCGGGGATTTCAGGATTTATCTTTTTAGTTGTATTTTGACCTTTTGCTTTAGGAACAATTTATGTATATAGTTACTCATTTAGTGTTCATACTCTGGAGATTGAGATGGTTTTGTTTCTTTACATACCTTATATATACAGTTTCAGTCTTTCGCTTGCCTTTATACAATTGATCTGGAGTATGAATTACTGTTTTGGTATAATCTCACTCATGTTTATTGCATTGACACAGACAACATTCAATCATCATCATCTATGTTGCATAAGTGATGTTCTGGAACTCGAGAGTTGAGTTGCTACTCGACCCTCGAATTTCAGGGTGTTACAGTATCATATACCCTATATCCAATATTCAATGGGTGAGTCCAACTCAGGTGGTTCCTAAGAAGTCTGGAATCACCATCGTAGCCAACGCCAACAATGAACTCATGCCAACTAGAGTTACTACTGGTTGGAGAATGTGCATTGACTACAGGAAGTTGAATGCTATTACGAGAAAGGACCACTTCCTTTTGCCCTTCATTGATCAAATCTTGAAAAGGCTAGGTTGTCACTTGTACTATTGTTTCCTTGACGGGTATTTGGGTTGCAACTAGATAGAGATAGCTCCTGAAGATAAAGAAAAGACTGCATTCACATGTCCTTTTGGCACCTTTGCTTACTGAAGGATGTCATTCGGACTATGTAATGCTCTCGCTACCTTTCAGTGATGTATGATGAGTATTTTATTCTAATATGGTGGGGCAATACCTTCGTGGACGACTTCTCTGTCTTTGGTCCATCTTTCAGTGACTGCTTAGAGAATCTTAAATGTGTGCTGAAAAGATGTGAGGAAAAGAATTTGGTACTCAACTGGGAGAAGTGCCATTTCATGGTTCGCAAGGGAATTATCCTTTGACATATCATCTCGTCTAAAGGATTCGAGGTAGATAAGACAAAAATTCATCTTATCTCTAACCTACCTCAACCCAATAACATACAAGACGTGTGATCTTTCTTAAGACATGTCAGGTTTTACAGAAGATTCATAACTGACTATAGCTCCTCTCTCGTCCTCCATTTAATCTACTTCAAAAGGATGCACCATATGAGTGGACTAATGTAACGACTCAAAAAATTCCGTACAATGGCCCGAGTACCACCTCAGGCAGAAATCACTTAGGATCAAATCCTTTAGAAATTTGACAAAGTTAACTAGGTGCTAAACTAGATTAGCCATGAAATCTGCTTGAATCACTTTAAATACGATCTGTAAGACCCAAAACTTGTAAAATCATTGACGCTAGGTTACCCTAAAATCTAGGATCAAACTCATTACCCGACTGCTCTCGGGAGCACATTGAAACTCCGTATCAGATCTGGACCGCACATCGTAAGTCAGAATGATACGAGGTTATAGAATTAGAACCGCTTTGCTGGGCTTGACAACCATCTCGGAGATCAAATCAAGACAGTGTCCCACGGCTATTCGCTTGAGTCAGGAGCGAGGAGAGTGAGAAAACCTAATTTTCTTTAGAAATTAAATGAACTTTAAGTAATTTGAGACTTGGTGTTTGCGGGCCAAATATAAGCAATCAGACCGTCGAAATCTGACCCAAATACACCCTCGGATCAGGAAAAATTTCATATACATGGTAGAGTACCTGAAATCCCTGATCGAGATTCAAAGACCGTTGAGCTGAAACTAGTCCGCCACATGTGATATGGGAATCCGACTGGAACGAGAACTTAACTCCACCTAGATCCAGGGTTGGTGAGCTTAAGTCCGACCTTTGGCTCAAGGGGGGCTGCCAGAAGTCCTCCGTTGAGCTGAAACAGGTCCAATTTGGATATAACCTAAGTATACCTTGACCTTAGGTCTATTTTGGTGTAATTTTAGGCGATATAAGGACCTTAAAACCCTCTCTCATTCGCCATACGAATTTGAGAAAAACCCTAGGAGAGAGAAGAGAGAAAAGTGAGAGAAAGTGTGAGAGAAGTGAGAGAACCTCCCTGCTATCTTTTCCTGCCACTCTGTAAGCTTAACCACTCCATTCTAATCCCTTTCCCGGCAATTCCGACATCGTTTCTAGGTAAGAAACCCTAACCCTAATCTATTTGGGGGTTTTGATAGTTGTAGGATATGGAATAACTAACCTATTTCATTCTATAGGTTGCCAAACTGCCGTATACTAAAGCTTTGCAAATCTATCGAGTTCTTTACGCTTCTACGGCGTAAGGTGCGGACTTTAGACGTATAAGTTATGGTTTTCAATGCTTTCAATGTCACATAATGATAGATTCATGATCTGTACGTTATTGCACATGTACAAAGTGTTGTCCGTTTCATTTTTCGATTGTACGTTAACTATGTTGGATATATTGTATTCTTAGTATTTGTAGAAAGTACCGTATACGTATAAATTTTGAAAGCTTGTTTGCCATGATAAATGACTATATGAACATGCTATATATGTGTATAATACTTAACTGGCGAAAAGGGTTCGCCCTAATACATATTTTGCTAATATACACTATGTATGTTACAATAGTGTATACTGAGTGTTTGTGAAAATGATTGTGAGAGTAAGTGCTTGGATGATTATGCTTTAGGTGGGTGTTGAGATGGGATTCTCAACTACCTTAGAAGCATATATGATTTCCTCTATGTTGGTTGTGTAATTTAACTGCTTACTATGAAATATATGTGTCTGTATTTCTTGTTTATATTGTACTTTGTAACATGCTTTATGACATGTTTGTTAACATGCTTGAATTACTTTGTTTATTATGCTTTACTCCACATGCTTCTGAATAAGGATTGATTGCGATTGGGACTATGATTATAGTCTAGACAATTGGTAATAGACTTGAGTACATGGTTGAGATTCATTCGCCACGTAGGATGTGTTTGACGAACTCGAGTCGTACTTCAGTTGGCCACAGTGGTTAGGCCACACGAAGTGCTTATGTACTTCATGTCGTTCAGTTGATTGTGCGCTCGTGCTAGTCAGGCTCGTCAAGTAACCTAATCTGTCTAATGTATGTTCACCATGTTTGGACCCCACTGCTTGAATCTAGGGTACCAAACTTACCAGTGTAACCTTGGTTCCTCGATCCGTTAAGACTCATGAGCCGGGCATGGTGGTATGGGACACCGTGGTCGAGATGTCAGCTGAATTCATTTATTGAATCAAATGCATTCTAACATGCTCGGTCCCATATAAATTTTGTGCCTTTCTTCATCAAATGGAAAAATGGCTGACATCTCCCTCCAGATTTGAAATGAAACGACAAATATACGTCAACTTTCCTTGCAAACTTTTTAGTTCTTTGAATGTCTTTGGTGGTGGCATATTTTGAATGGCCCCAACTTTCCCTGGATCGATTTCAATGCCCCTATGTTAGACAACAAAATTGAGAAATTTACCTAAAGATACCCCAAATGCACATTTAGTTGGATTTATCTTTAGCTGTTTCTTTCTAAGTCAACGAAAAATTGATGCCAAGTGTGAAATAACAGTGAAGACCGCTTTAGTTGAAGTAGGAATATGCCGATATGTCCTAGATGGGGGTGAATAGGACTTTTAAAGTTTTTATGGTTTATTTAAAATCCTATTACACTAATCCTAACAACAAGCTCATATTAGGATTACTCAAAAATAACTTTACTGGCTTCCAAACCTAGTAGAGGATCCAATCACAAACTATTTAAAAAGTGAATAGTATGCAAACTAGTTTATGATGGATATGACTATGTTTGTGTGTGAGGTATGATCTCAGATATTCAGATATGAAAATATTAAAGTAAATCACACAATAAAAAAGGTAACAATCTCAAACACAATCATTTTTATAGTGGTTCGATGATCAGTCTAATCCACTCCCGGCAGACACACTCAACCCTTGAGTGTGCTGGATTTCACTAAGGAGGTTTCACAGTAGTTCACCTTAAACCTAAGTCTTTAAATCAAGTTCACCTTCAACCTTGACAACATACACTGAGGCTGACGGTTTATGCTCTTATGAGCAAGTGTCAACACAACGCACCCAATTTTAGGTACACTGGCCAAGGATCTTCCATAAGACCTACTGGAGGTTTTACACAGTTTACCTTAAACCCGAGGTTTCACACAGTTTACCTCAAACCTAAGGTTTTAACTGGTTCACCTTCAACCAGATATTTATGCTCTCCACAGAGCAAGGGTCCATATAACGCACCCATCATGTACACTCCCGTCGGAGGCCTCTTCGAGGGCTTGAAGGGGAGAGAAACACCTAAGACACAATCCTAAAAAGGAATGATCACAAGTGTCCTTTAGACTCTAGATACTTACAGATAAGCGGATGAGTCCCATTAAGCACATTGACGAAGATCTCCTCCTTTGTTGACGAAGAATCTTCGGTCTCCTTGATCCGCAACTCAAAAGATGTACCAATGCATGGCGATGGGTTGGGTCAAGGTTATGATGAAATCCTACTCTCAAAAGATTTTCCTATAAGGAAGATAGAGTGATTTCAATCATCTATGCATTCAAGGCATCCCAACTTTATGATTTACCATTAAGGTAGTATCTAGAGGATCCTTGAATGCGGAAGTTCATTCCCCAATCCACTCTATTGAATATCAATGGTGAGGGTGAATTGGAGGATGAACTCCCTTGAGAGAAAGGGCTTTGGGTATAAGGTCTAAGGTGAAACACTCAAAAGCTCTCTCTACTTTCTCTCATAGCAACAATAGACAAGTCATCTATATATAGGCAAAAGGTTTCAATGGATATAAAACAGTCACATTTGTGACAGAGTTCGATATCATCGAGCAGGTTCAATATCATCAAGCATACACCCTCGATAGCATCGATGGTCCGCTCGATGACTCGAACTCAATGTCATACGCTTTTGAAACCTTTTGCTAGTTGGTCGATGAATCGAAACTATTGTCGATGTCATCGGATTTCGAACTCTAATTCCATCGATGAGAGATTCAATCCATCGACACTTGAAAGACGAGAGAGACTTGTCATGAAATATTTCAGGTTTTCATGGTGATCGAGGGACCTTCGAGATCCTCAGAATTTGGTTATCGATTATAACGATAGCTGTGTCGACGCATCGATAAATCAAAAGGATTTTCCATAAAGCTTGTTGGACAGTTTATGTCCATTTTCGATGCAATCGATACGACATCGATATCATCGATATTTGAATATTGATTCTATCGAGTGACCCCCGATCATAGATAAAACACCCTGAAATATATTGTTGGAGAACTTGGCGCCCAAGACCGATATCAACGAAGGCCTACCGATATCATCGAGGTTTAAACTTCGATTGTATCGAGAAGACTTCGATATATCAAAGCATATATGATATTCTTTAAGAAAAATAGGGGTGACGGAATTCTACCTGTCGATACTATCGATTCACTTCTGATAGACACAAAATTTGAATATCGATAGGTGTATCGATACATCGATAATTCCGTCCAGATATGTATAAGGTTGCTGGACATATTTGGTCCTCTTTTCGATGGTATCAATGGAGCATCGAGGACTCAATAGAGCAGGTCGATCATATCGAGATGTGTATTGATAAAATCGACACGGCAAGAAAACTTAGAGAATTTTCCTATTTTGAAAACATTTTCTTACCTTAAAAACCCTATGATATTCTAACATTTTTAAGGGTTTTAGTATACCTGGTGATTTGGGATAAGGGATGTGAGGCTCAGATTTACCTGTGGCGAGTTTGTACATATTCGGTTAAGGCAGACGCTTTGAAATGATCTTCCTATCAGGCTCTGTAGTCTAATTGACTCAACACTCACGCTAATTGACAAACCAGGGCACTTTCAATCTCCCCCTTTGTCAATTACGTGATAAAATCCCAAAACACCCTAGAGTACTGGATAAACACATCCTAAATTGTGTGTACATGCATTTTACATAATTTTACAAGTTCTATTTAACCCATGTACACAGCCCAGTATCTACTCCCCCTAATTGTAAACTCCCCATCACTTGATGTAGTTACTCCCCCTAACACCTGCAACATCATTCAAGCAGATATACAATTTTCCATTCTTCCGTTCAGGTTGTTTGGACTGTTCTCCCCCTTTTCGTTAGTCATTGACAAAGATATAGCAGTTGATATTAACTAAATAGGTAAGTATTTGGGAGAACTATCACTCAGAGGAGTACGCATATGATAGATAAATGTATAATGGTCAAACAGTTACTGAATCAGACATCATTTTCAGTGAATATATATGCATAGTAGACAAATATATGTAGTGATATAGCAATTAGAATATTCATTAAAAGCATCACATGTATCCTATATCAGAAACTAGATAAACCAGGGGATCTTTAAAGTATTAATGACAGTAAAGATAAGAACGATACTCAGCCATTTCCAAAATATTTAAAATAAACTGCCCAAGATTGGTAGTAAATTAACAGTTATCTCAGCAACAAACAATTTTCACTCAACCATTGGAAAGAACCACCCGTTATCATCGTGCATTCCTAAGTTTCTTCAATTTCATCGATATTGAATATCATTGGTCTATAGATTTTGACATTATTGACACTGTTCAGATATCATTGAGAATGTCCTGACCTATGTTGCTCATGTCTATTGAGATTTAGTGATTGCAGACCCCAATGGATTTTTGAAGGTCACTAAACCTATTTGTATCAAGAGGTTTGGTGAGGATGTTTGCAAGTTGCTTTTCTGTGGAAACATAATTTAATGTAATAATCTTATCTTCAACAAGTTCTCGGATAAAATGATGATGGATGTCAATGTTCTTAGTTCGAGAGTGAATAGGGTTCTTTGAAATGTTGATTGCGCTTGTGTTATCACAGAAAAGACTCATCATGGGTTGTTCAATCCCGTAGTCCAACAACACCTGCTTCATCCAAAGGAGTTGTGCACAGTAACTTCCAGCGACAATGTATTCAGCCTCAGCAGTAGATAATGATATTGAATTTTATTTCTTGCTCTACCAAGAGACTAGACAGTTTCCAACATAGAAACATCCTCCGCTTGTTGATTTTCGATCATCCAAATTTCCTACCCAATCGGCATCAGAGTATCTAGCGATGATGCTGGATGTTTCAAATGGATACCACATATGAAGGAGGTAGTTCCTGCTATGTATTTAATGATCCTCTTAATGGCCGTTAGGTGAGATTCCTTCGAATATGCTTGATATCGAGCATATACTCCCACACTAAAAGATATATCAGGTCGACTAGTTGTGAGATATAATAGACTACCTATCATACTTCGGTAGAGATGTTGATCCACACTCTTGCCATTTGTATCTTTGGAAAGTTTGAGTGTGGTACTCATGGGAGTGTGATAAGAGAGACCAAATTCAAGACCAAACCTTTTCACCAAATCGTTCGCATACTTGGTTTGACAGATAAAGATTCCATCATATAGCTGCTTGACCTGTAGTCCTAGGAAGAAGTTTAGTTCACCAACCATACTCATTTCAAATTTTGATTTCATGAGGTTGGCAAATTTGTATGCGACATCTTCACATGTTGTACCAAAGACTATATCATCCACATAAAGTTGTGCAATAAGCAGTGAGTCTTTTGTTCTATAGGTAAATAAAGTCTTATCAACACTCTCTCTGTAGAATTTATGGTCCAAAAGAAATTTTGTCAATCGTTCATACCAAGCACGTGGTGCCTGTTTGAGACCATATAAGGCTTTGTTCAGACGATATACGTAATGAGGAGACTTAGGATCTGAAAATCCCTTTGGTTGCTCTACATAAACTTCTTCAACAAGATCTCCATTAAGAAAAGCACTCTTAACATCCATTTAAAATAGTTTAAATTTTAATGTACATGCGATGGACAAAAGAAGTTTGATAGACTCAAGGCGAGCTATAGGAGCAAATGTCTCATCAAAATCAATGCCTTCTATTTGTGAGTACCCTTGAGCTACAAGCCTTGCTTTGTTTCTGATTATGTTTCCTGATTCATCAGATTTATTCTTGAAGACCCATTTGGTTCCAATCACATTTGTATCGAGTGGTCTGGGAACTAAATTCCATACCTCATTTCTTTGAAATTGTTTAAGTTCTTCTTGCATAGCATTTATCCAATGTTCATCTTGAAGAGCTTCCACAATGTTCTTAGGTTTAATCTTTGAGGTAAAGCAGAAATAGTTATAGATATTTTCTATTTGTCATCGAGTTCTTACACCCTCATTAGGATCTCCAAAAATTTGTTCTTGAGGGTGATCTTTTATGATGGGAACGCCAGATGATAATTGAGGTTCACTGAGTGATGGAGTTCTATTATTAGATTTTTCTAATATGCATGAGTCTACATCATCTTCTAATTCATTTACAGGTGTACCTTCTTCATGAGGTTGATCATCGATTACCACATTGACTGACTCTTGAACAATGAAGGTTCTTAGATTGTATACTCTATACCACGACTATTTACGGCATACCCAAAAAAATATACCTTCATCACTTTTAGACTCAAATTTTCCTAAGTGATCTCTATCTCTCAGGATATAACATTTGCTACCAAATACTCGAAAATATTTCACACTAGGCAGTTTCCTATACCATAGTTTGTATGGAGTTTTATTCAATCCTACTCTAAGATATACTCTATTTATGATGTAGCAGGCAGTATTGATAGCTTTTGCCCAAAAAAATTTTGCCATATCTTTCCCATTTAGCATAACTGACCTCATTTCCTGCAAAACTCGATTTTTTCTTTCAATGACTCCATTTTGCTGAGGGGTTTTTGGAGCAGAGAATTCATGACGAATTCCTTTCTCATTGCAATATTTTTCGAATCTTTCATTCTCAAATTCTCCACCATGATCACTTCTAATGCGATTGATGCTGTATCCCTTATCATTTTGAAGCCACTTTGCTAGGATCACAAATTCCTCAAAAGCATCCGATTTTTCTTGAAGAAATGCGACCCAAGTAAATCCGGTGTAGTCATCTACCACCACTAGGAAGTATCTTTTCTTGTCATGGCTTTCTACTTTAGTTGGTCTAACTAGATCCATATGTAGCAGATCCAAAGGTTTTGTTGTTGCTATGGTGGTTGTCTTTTTATATCCGACTTTTATCTGTTTTCCTTTTTGGCATTCTTCATAGACAACCTTTCTTCTTTTCTGATCTTAAGAAGTCCCCTAACCAAATTTTTTGAACTGGGCTTTGCTAGATTTCAGTAGTGGACATGTCCCAACCTTTGGTGCCATAGTTTGGATTCATTCTTTACAACCATATTACAATTTGTGGATAGCACATTCTCACTTGTACTTTCAATGACATAACAGTTATCACTAGTGCGTACACCTTTTATAAGAGATTTTCTTGTATAATCCAAAATTCTACACTCATCCTTTGAGAAATTGACAAGATGTTCTTTGTCGCAGATTTGGGAGATACTCAGGAGATTATGTTCCAGACCTTCTACACATAGGATGTGTTTGATCTTTGGAAGGCTTAGTACAGCTATTGTTTCTTGTCCAACAATTTTGGCTAAGCTACCATCACCAAATGTGACCGATCCTCCATCAAAGTTAGAGTACTCACAAAAGTGAGTTTGATCACCAATCATGTGTTTGGAGCATCCATTATCAAGGTACCACTTCGAACTATTGCCGATTTTCAGAGCGGTATGAAATTACAAGGTGATTATTTTGATTTGTCACACCCTCTTAGACACTTTTGGACATGATTCCAACTTCAATCAAGATCACTCTCTAGGCGATGAAGCCCTTAAAGAGAGACCTACTCTGATACCAATTGAAATAGAGGTGAAGACCACTTTAGTTGAAGTAGGAATATGCCAATATGTCCTAGAGGGGGGTGAATAGGACTTTTAAATTTTTTATGGTTTATTTAAAATCCTATTACATTAATCGTAACAACAAGCTTATATTAGGATTACTCAAAAATAACTCTACAGGCTTCCAAGCCTGGCAGAGGATCCAATCACAAACTATTTAAAAAGTGAACAGTATGCAAACTAGTTTATGATGGATATGACTATGTTTGAGTGTGAGGCGTGATCTCAGATATTTAGATATGAAAATATTAAAGTAAATCACACAGTAAAAAAGATAGCAATCTCAAACACAGTCATTTTTATAGTGGTTCGATGATTAGTCTACTCCACTCCCGGTAGATGCACTTAACCCTTGAGTGTGCCGAATTTCAATAAGGAGGTTTCGCAGTGGTTCACGTCAAACCTAAAGTTTTAAATCAGGTTCACCTTCAACCTTTATAACCTACACTAAGGTGGATTGTTTATGCTCTCACGAGCAAGGGCAACGCACCCACTTTTAGGCAAACTAGCCAAGGATCTTTCATAAGACCCTACCGGAGGTTTTACGCGGTTTACCTCAAACCTGAGATTTCACACAGTTCACCTCAAACCTAAGGTTTTGACTGGTTCACCTTTAACCAGATGTTTATTCTCTCCATAGAGCAAGGGTCCACACAATGCACCCACCACGTACACTCCCGCCGGAGGCCTCCTACGAAGGCTTGAAGGGGTGAGAAACACCTAAGACCCAATCCTAAAAAGGAATGATTACAAGTGTCCTCTGGACTCTAGATACTTACAGATAAGTGGATGAGTCTTATTAAGCACGTTGACGAAGATCTCCTCCTTTGTTGACGAAGAATCTTCGGTCTCCTTGATCCACAACTCAAAAGATGTACCAATGCATGGCGACGGGTTAGGTCAAGGTTATGAGGAAATCCTAGTCTTAAAAGATTTTCTATAAGGAAGATAGAGTGATTTCAATCATCTATGCATTCAAGGCATCCCAACTTCATGATTTGCCATTAAGGTAGTAGTTGGAGGATCCTTGAATGCGGAAGTTCATTCCCCAATCCACTCTATTGATATCAATAATGAGGGTGGATTGGAGGGTGAACTCCTTTGAGAGAAAGGCATTTGGCTATAATATCAAAGGTTGAACACTCAAAAGCTCTCTACTTTCTCTTACAGCAACAATAAACAAGTCCTCTATATATAGGCAAAAGGTTTCAACGGATATAAACCGGTCACATTTATGACAGAGTTCGATATCATTGAGTAGGTTCGATATCATCGAGCATATACTCTCGATAGCATTGATGGTCCGCTCGATGACTTGAACTCAATGTCATACGCTTTTGAACCCTTTTGCCAGCTGGCTGATGAATCGAAACTATTGTTGATATCATCAGATTTTGAACTCTGATTCCATCGATGAGAGATTCAATCCATCGACACTTGAAAGACGAGAGAGACTTGCCATGAAATATTTCAGGTTTTCCTGGTGATCGAGGGACCTTCGAGATCGTCAGAATTTGGATATCGATTATAACGATAGCTGTGTTGACGCATCGATAAATCAAAAGGATTTTCCATAAGGCTTGTTGGACAGTTTATGTCCATGTTCGATGCAATCGATACGGCATCGATATCATCGATATTTGAATATCGATTCTATCGAGTGACCCCCGATCATAGATAAAACACCCTAAAATATATTGTTGGAGAACTTGGCGCCCAAGACCGATATCAACGAGGGCCTACCGATATCATCGAGGTTTAAACTTTGATTGTATCGAGGAGACTTCGATATATCAAAGCATATATGATATTCTTTAAGAAAAACAGGGGTGTCGGAATTCTACCTGTTGATACTATCGAGTCACTTCTGATAGACATAAAATTTGAATATCGATGATATCGATAGGTGTATCGATACATCGATAATTCCATCCAGATATGTATAAGGTTGCTGGACATATTTGGTCCTCTTTTCGATGGTATTGATGGAGCATCAAGGACTCAATAGAGCAAATAGATAATATCGAGATGTGTATTGATAAAATCGACAGGGCAAGAAAACGTATAGAATTTTTCTATTTTGAAAACGTTTTCTTACCCTAAAAACCTTATGATATTCTAACATTTTTAAGGGTTTTAGTATACCTGGTGATATGGGACAAGGGATGTGAGGCTCAGATTTACCTATGGCAAGTTTGTACACATCCAGTTGAGCAGACGCTTTGAAATGATCTTCCTATCAGGCTCTGTAGTCTAACTGACTCAACACTCACGCTAATTGACAAGCCAGGGCACTTTCAAAGTGTTCACGATGCTCCTGATGATCTCCTGACCTTACTACCAAGTCATCGACATAACACTCAACATGCTTGTGCATCATGCCTTGGAAACTATTCTGCATCGCTCTCTGATATGTTACCCCGGCATTTTTGAGACCAAATGGCATAACTTTATAATAATAAATCCCCAACGAAGTTCTAAACGTTGTTGCTTCTTCATCTTCAAGTGTCATTCTAATCAGATTGTACCCAGCATAGTCGTCCATGAAGGATATGATAGCATACTGAGTCATACTATCAATCAACAGTTCAGTTATTGGGAGAGGAAAATCATCTTTAAGACAGACTTCGTTCAGATCCCTGAAGTCAATGTACACCCTAACTTATCTATTTTTCTTCTTCACAGGGACAATGTTTGATATCCACTTGAGACATTTGACCTCCCTGATAAACCCAACTTTTATCAACTTATTCACTTCTTCTTCTATCAGGGGAACCAATTCCGGATAAAATCGCCTTTACGCTTGCTTAACTGGCCTTTTCTCTTTAAAGATATTTAATCGATGCATTGCTATGGAAGGCTCCAAACTCAGCATCTCTGCATATGTCCAAGCGAAGGCATATTTATTTTCTTTGAGAAGTTGAACGTATTTCTCAAACTCCTATTCAAAAAGACCGGTGCTGACGAATGTGTTCCTCGACTCTTCCTCCGTACCTAGGTTTATCTCTCATAAACTGTCTATTGTTGGCTGCCCCCCGTCTTCCATTTACTTTATAGCCATTTCAGGATGTTCGACTATTTTAGGATCCTTTTCTGATAACTGCTCGGTTGTAACCATATTCATCGATGATTCTGCCCCCAATCCTTGAAATTTTCTTGAATTTTCCTGATCGACCCCAATAGGAATTTGAATTCCTCTCCCATGATTGAGGCTAGTGGGTTCTTCGTATTCAAAACTCATATTTCTCATTATTTTCTTACTTGTCGGGCTATATTTTTGAGATCTTGCGATGTCAACCTACCGCGATACACATTATTCTTGGTCTCTTCTCCTGCCTTTACTTCCACTGAGGCATAAAATTCTATTAGTTCCGGGTATTTTGCGCTAGCCCTTGTAAGGGTTATGGTCTCATACTCCTTTGGTTGTCAAATTTTGATGTGTCAAAACATCTATCTGTGTCTTGTGTTTGTATGATGATTTTTATCACTGCTTAAATTCTTCAAGAAGCTACAAGTTGAAGCTCAAGATGTTAAAGTTCAAGAAGCTACAATGATATTCTTCAAGAAGCTACAAGTTGAAGCTCAAGATGTTAAAGTTCAAGAAGCTACAATGATATTGTTCAAGATTTCAAGCCTGATATTGTTCAAGATTTCAAGCCTGATATTGGTTCAAACAATCTATATTCGTTGAATGGTTGAAGTTCAATGTCCATACGACTTGATTCACGTTTGAATGACCTTAGGTTGACTCTTTAAGTAGGTCATTTTGGATACATAAATCAAATGTTTATTTTATGTGTGTTTGGTCTATTCCAAGACCAGTCCTAGCTCTTGTTCGACCAGTCCTAGCATTGGTTCGACTAGTCCAAGAAATTCCACGATCAGTCCTAAGTAGTTGAAGATTTTTCAGAATTTTTGGTACGCCCACGACCAGTCCTGGAAGTCCTTCGACCGGTCGTAGGTTGGCTTCGACTAGTCCATGATCAGTCGTGGAGCTACGACTCAATATCCAAGAATACACCACGGTCCTACAACCAACCGTAGGTATCTACGACGATGGGCCAGAGTGACCCACGACCGGTCGTAGGGTACTCACGACCGATCGTGGAACGGCTTTCAAAGATCGCGCTCAATTTTTCAAAAATCTGTTAGAGCTACGACCAGTCTAAGTTTCTAAGACCAGTCGTAGGAACGATTTTTTCTTCTATAAATTGAACACGAATTTCAGAGTTTTAACATCCTCAACTCCATTCCATTTCAAGAATTTTCAAGTAATCGCTCTGAGATAAGTCTGTGTTTATTTTAAGCTAAATTGTGCTTATTTAATATTCCTTTTTGCTAGCTTATTTAATTTGATTTTGTTTCTCTATTCCAATCTTATTTGAAAAGAGGAATTATATTATTCCTTCTTCTTGGAATCAAAATCAAATATTGCTACGCCCAACAAGTTAAATCTAAAATCTATTAGAATTTAGAACCTTATGAATGTGAGTATTGGAAATTGAACTTTGACATTCAATCATCTACTCCGATTGGTTCTACCGGGCTGCTAAGAAAAGGAGAAAACCAGGTATTTTACAATTTTGTAAAATTCATTTATTTTTGGTTTTGTTTGAGATTGAGCCAGAAAAATCTCATTGTATTGGTTGTCTGAGGAAAACCAGAAAACTCAGAAAAAGGGGTTTTTGAATTGTGTAAGCCCAAGTGAAAAAGACACAATTGTAAAGGTTTTTGGTGAACCTGAGAAAACCTATTTGATAGTGAACGCTAATATCCCCTGTGTGAGGATATTAGGAGTGGAGTAGCATTCTGTGTGGCTGTTGTAAAACAGTTGGTGTTCACACAGGTGAACCACTATAACTCTTTGTCTTGTGGATTGAATGCTTGCTTAATTTTCATATCTTTTATCATTCGATTGTGTGGAATGTACAAGTGGATGTGAATGTTGTAACTATTTACATTTTCAAGCAAGTGTGGGGATTGTTGTAATAATTTAGATCTTTACTTCTGCATTTAGTTTCAATTCCTTGCTATTTCATTTACTTTTATTAATATTGAGTCCTTGATTCAAAAGAGGTTCTAGAAATAAGGTTGTCCTACCATAAGCCCTTGTTTATTATGGTGTAAGGTTGTCCTTAGAACTGAATTTGTATCAATCTCTCAATACTTATTTATCAAGGTGATTTAAATTTAGCATTGTGTATTGATTCAATATTGTAAGGGTATTGGTTTATTTTAGTTCCATGATTTTATTAAGAATTTGGCATAGTCCTATTCACCCCCCCCTCTAGGACATATAGCTTGGCCTTTTCAAGTGGTATCGAGCCTAATAGCTCATTTTTGTTGCTTTTTATTTGGATTTATTTCCGAGCTAACGATCTAAGCTATATAAAAAGATGTCAAATTTTGATAGCCTTTCGCCACTAGGCCTCCACCTTTTGATGGCTCCAACTATGCCTATTGGAAAGCCAGAATGAGAATCTTCCTCAGATCAATGGATGAAAGTGTGTGGCTAGCCACAGTGACTGAATGGAAACCTCCTATCATGGAAGTTACTGGTGTTGATGGTTCAAAATCTATGAAAATTACACCGTATTTCCAATGGACCACACTTCAGAAAAGTGAGAGTAGTGCTAATGCTAAAGCACTAAATGCAATCACTTGCGCACTATCACCGGATGAGTTCAAAAGAATCATATCCTGTGATACTGCAAAGCAAGCCTGAGATATTTTAGAAATGACACACGAAGGTACTTCAATTGTCAAGAAATCTAAAGTCCAACTCCTCACAACTAAATTTGAAGAAATTCATATGGAGGAAAATGAAATGTATATGGACTTTTACACTAGATTGAATGACATTGTAAACTCAATGTGGGGTCTTGGCGAGAAGATCTCAGAAAGTAAAGTGTGTGCAAAAATACTACGCTCTCTTCCTGAACGGTTCAATTCAAAGGTAACCGCAATCCAGGAACTTCGTGATACGGACAATATGAAGGTAGAAGAATTAGTTGGTTCTTTGCAAACCTATGAATTAAGTTTTAAAGCTCCTAAAGGTAAGTCTATTGCTTTGAAGTCATCTAAAAATATTACTCAAGAAAATTCAGATTCGAAAAGTCGAAGATGATATGGCCCTTTTGCAAAAAGTTTTATAAGATTTTCAAAAGTAAGAAAAGAGTCGACTTTCAAAAGGCAAATGAAAAGAAACGTTCTAAACCTAAGTCTAAATCTTGGAAGTCATTAAAAGATAGTCAATGTTACAACTATCAAGAATATGGGCATTTAGCAAACAAATGTCCTAAAAGGACAGATCCAAAAGGAAGGGTATGTTGGCTACTTAGGATGAATCGTCGATTCTCAAGCCTCTTCAATCGGAAAATTGAAACCGAGTCGGGCAGTGAACTTAAGGCCCTTATGACTCTAGCCAAGTTTACCTTTTCAGATCACGATGATTCAACAAGTGAAGAAAATTTGGATAGTGATCATGAAAATGATGAAGATCTTCAAGATGCTTACAATGCCTTATATAAGGAAAGTTGTAAAATTGCTGTTAAACTTAAACTTCAAAAAGAAAAGTTTCTTAAACTTAAAGAATGTTTTGAAACTCTTGTTTTAGAAAAATCTCAAATTTCAGATTGTTTTGAAAAATCAAAATGTGATTTAGAATTCAAAACCTCCCTAATTGAAAATTTGAAATCTGAAAATGAGAAACTTAAAAATGAAGTATCTTCTCTTCTGAGTTTGAAGGACACATGGAGATATGCCCAAGGTGATCCAAAATTAGAAAAATTATTATCTGGATCAAGAAAATGTGGCGATCGATCCCAAGGTTGGGCTTTGATAAAAACACATCTCCTAAACAAAAGAATACTCCTTCCAATTTTGTGAAAGGAGAGACTTCTAACTCAAATGGAAAAGGTACTAATCAAGTTGTTTCTAAAAATACAAAAACCTTTCAAAAACACAAAAGCAGCTATATAAATTTCAAAAATCAGATTCAAAACCCATTAGTGAAAAAATTGTTGATTTACTTAAGGAGCTATTAAAATCTAACTCTCAGTAGGTCATTCTTATAACTATAAACAAAAGAAGACCAATTATTCTCCTAAACCCAAAACAAGATCTTGAAATGGGTTCCCAAGGTTACTTGTTTGGTTGCTCACACTGCTTTTAAAGCTACAAGCCATTCAAAATGGTACCTAGATAGTGGATGCTCCAGACATATGATAGGCGACAAAGCTCTATTCACCGATCTTAAAGATATGACTGATGGGTCAGTCACATTTGGTGATGGTAGCAACTGCAAGATAATTAGCAAAGGTACGGTCCAACTCTATAACCTTCCCTTATTTAAAAATGTGTTATATGTTGAGGGTTTAAAACACAACCAGTTGAGCATATCTCAAATATGCGATAACAACCATAATGTTAAATTTTCTAATCAAGGTTGTGAAATTACAAATGAAAAGGGTTAGTAATATTAATCTGTGCAGTAACTTCAAAACCGCTATATAGTAAGCAATGGTAGCTCATCTAATCAAACGTGCTACATGGTCCATACTGATGAGACTGATTTATGGCATAAACGCCTTGGTCATGTACACTACCAAAATTTATACAGATTGAGCAAAAGTGAACTAATTAAAGGTCTACCTAAAATGCAAAAAATAGACAAGATTTGTGGTGAATGCCAATATGGTAAACAAACTAGGAGCTCTCACAAAAGGTGAACTCCAATATCACCACAAGACCACTCGAGCTTCTCCATATGGATCTTATAGGACCAACAAGAACGGAAAGTCGATGTGGCAAAAAGTACATCTTAGTTATTGTAGATGATTATACAAGATACACTTGGGTTTCATTCTTGAGAGATAAATCAGAAACCCTTGATGAAGTGAAAAAGATTATAAAACGGATTCAAATCTGAAAAATGTTCTCAAGTCAACAAGATCCGTAGTGATCATGGATCCGAATTCAAAATAGCGGTTTTGAGAAATTTTGTAGCGATCAGAATATCGCATGAATTCTCTGCACCTAAAACTCCTCAACAAAATGGAATTGTCGAGAGGAAGAATAGAGTGCTTCAAGAAATGGGAAATGTTATGTTAAATAGCATGAAGCTCCGTAGGAATCTCTCACGAAATTTGAAGCGTTGAATACTGACCTGCTACATTATTAACCGTGTTTATATTTGTAAATCTAATAATAAAACGGCTTATGAAATGTGGTTTGAGAAAAAGCCTTCACAAATATTTTCGAGTTTTTGGCGTGAAGTGCTATATTTTATGGACCGTGAAAATTTGGGAAAATTCGACACTAAAAGTGATGAAGGGATCTTTTTAGGTTATTCTTTAAACAGTCGTGCATATCGTGTTTTGAACAATAGGACCGGTGTGATTCAAGAGTCAATAAATGTTGTGATTGACGATCTTTTGAATACACCCGTCCCTAGTTTAGATAATG
This sequence comes from Magnolia changhungtana, assembly GCA_030180095.1. Lineage (NCBI taxonomy): Eukaryota > Viridiplantae > Streptophyta > Magnoliopsida > Magnoliales > Magnoliaceae > Magnolia > Magnolia changhungtana. The sequence continues at coordinate 1,679,002 of JASAUF010000674.1, read as the reverse complement.
ATGAAGTTCTTATACTTGAAAAACAAGAAATTTCATCAAGTGAAACTAATTCTGAATTAAGGACTGTTAAAGATCATCCAACCTCTCAAATTCTTGGAAACCCTCTCACTGGTGTGTGCACTCGTAGACAATTAGAGGACATATGTAACTACGTATGCTTTACATCCCAGATTGAACCGGGTAACGTAAAAGAAGCACTTTCAGATGAAAATTGGATTCTTGCGATGCAAGAAGAACTTAATCAGTTGTCAGAAATGATGTCCGGCAACTTGTTCCTAGACCTAAAGATAAACATATTATTGGAACAAAATGGATTTTCAAAAACAAATCTGATGAACTAGGAAATATTATTCGAAATAAAGCAAGACTAGTTGTACAGGGATATACACAAATTGAAGGTATTGACTATAATGAAACATTTGCCCTCAGTAGCTCGTCTTGAGTCAATCGACTTTTTATCTCCATTGCATGTTATAGGAAAATTAAAATTTATCAAATGGATGTAAAGAGTGCCTTTCTGAATGGTGATTTACATGAAGAGGATATGTTGAACAACCTACAGGGTTTGAAGATCCTAAATTTACTGATCATGTGTATCGTCTTAAGAAAGCTCTCTATGGTCTGAAACAAGCTCCCAGAGCATGGTATGAAAAACTGACTAAGTTTTTACTGAGTCATAATTTTAAGATGGGATGTGTTGATAAGACGCTCTTTGTTAAGAAACATAACGATGATATTCTAATGGTTCAAATATATGTTGACGATATTATTTATGGATCAACCTGTACTAATATGACTGTTGAGTTTGCAGATTTAATGAAGTCTAAATTCGAAATGAGCATGGTTGGAGAATTAAACTATTTCCTAGGGTTGCAAGTGAGACAACAACCTGATGGAATTTTTATTTCTCAAACTAAATATGCTCAGAGTTTAATTAAGAAATTTGGATTTGAGAAAGGTAAAAATTTTGATACTCCTATGAGTACAACTGTAAGACTCTCAAAAGACTCTACAGGTAATGATGTGGATCCTAAATTGTATCGTAGTTTGATTGGTAGTTTACTTTATCTAACTGCTAGTAGACCAGATATTGCTTTGAGTGTTGGTATTTGTGCTCGTTATCAATCAAATCCTAAAGAATCTCACTTAACTACTGTTAAGCGGATTATGCGTTATGTCGCAAGTTCTACTAAATTGGGTCTCTGGTATCCACATGAGACTAATGTTCAATTAGCCTGCACGCAGATGTCGATCTTGGTGGCTGGAAACATTGATGATAGGAAATCAACCAGTGGTGGTTGTTTCTACATAGGAAATTGTCTTGTTTCTTGGTTTAGCAAGAAGTAAAGTTCTATATCGCTATCAATCTCCATTGAAATTTGAATACATTCTTCTTTGAAATGCATGTACTCAACTTGTTTGGATGAAACGAATGTTAAGCGATTATGGAATTACTCAAGATTCTATGATTTTATTTTGTGATAATTCCAGTGCAATAAATATTTCTAAAAATCCAGTTCAAAGATTCACGCATTACTAAGCATATTGATATTAGATTTCATTACATTCGTGAATTAGTGGAAGATAAATTAATATATTTGGATTACATTCCAACCGAGACTCAATCAAGCGACATTTTCACTAAACCGCTCGACAAAAGCAGGTTTAATAAATTAAAGTTTGATCTCGGTATGTGCAATTTAATTTGAGTTTGCATGTTTTTATATCATAATGTACATAAGTTTGATGTTTTATGTGTTTAAATTTGAAATTATTTAAAAATTTGCAAAATTTATGTCGTACTCGACCTGTCGTGAGTGTACACGACCGGTCGTGCCATGACCGGTCGAACACGTACACGACCTATCGTGAATCTCAGGATTTCACTTAAAATTGGGGATTTTGTCTTCTTCTTCATTTCTCTCCAACGGTTCTAACTACGACTGACCCAACCCACCTTCATTGTTCTTCAAGGTTAGTGGTTCTTTTGCATTTTTTTTGTAGATTCTTGCTATTAGTATTTCAAAACTCATGTTTGTGGAATCTATTTGGTCATTCATTGCAGGTTTTGGGGTTTTATCTTGAAAAATCTGTTTTATTTAAACCTCATTTCTTCCAACTTGTTGTTTCCTTGAATTCCTTCTTTGAAAATGGATGCTAGAGGTAAAAAGAAAACTACTCGAGGTCCATCTTCTTCTAGAACAGCTTCTATTGTTCAACGTCATCTTCGCTCTCCTGAAAATGATCCTTCTGATGCTCAGGATTTGCGTATGCGCAATGTTATTGTTGAGCGTCATGTTAATGTCAATCACATTGCTTCTTTTGGTATTCCTTCTTTGTTGGAATCTGTGGGATGGGATAACATCTTACATTGGGGTGGAGCTGCATACCAGTCCATTGCCCAATCCATGTTTGCATGTATCTATGATTTTTCTCTTGAGAATTTAACTTTTAAAGTTGATACTCAAGAAGGTTTGTTTGTAGTAGATCGACATTTGATTGCAGACATTATGGAAATACCTATCAATGATGAAAGCATTCCAATTAATATTTTACATGATAGTCTCTCAGAATCTGAACGAAGAATGCTTACTAGAGATTTATGTAATATGGATGTTCATTGGACTCATAAAGGTCATACACTTCCCTCAAGATATTTGTTACCCAGACACAGAGTACTTCATAAGATATTCATTTCAAATCTTTATCCACGTTCTGGTAATAAAACCGAACTCACTGCTTTTATGGTTCGTGTTTTGCATTCTGTTGTCTCTGGTGCAAAAATATGTCTTCCTTCTTTAATCTGTCATTCCATTATTCTGTCGCGTCACCATCCTGGACATAGTGATATACCCTTTGGCTATTTATTGACTATGTTAGCAAATCATATACTCATAGTTATGCCTACTAGAGAAAAACCCATCCATCATCTCCCTTTTAATAATTCCAATCTTAATAAGATGACTTTAGATTTGGCTAAAGGCCAAGTGGATCTTGGTAGCAGAGTGGTCTTGAAGGTGTAATCTTCAAGCTAGTGATCTTCCCGAAGACGTGAATATGGATGACTTATTTGAAGAACTTGAGTCGGACTCGGTGATGATCCCGATTTTCAAATTTTCCTTGATTTTGATGAAAGATTGAATTCTCTTCAAGAGCGGTGGCTCAAATTCGTGTTACTCAAGACACACAATTTTCTTATTTGCGTAAATATATGAGGCGAATTGCTAAGGGTTTACACAAAATTGATCCATCTAATCCGCACCCTCTCTCGGTTTGACCGAATTTTTTTGGTCTGTAATATTTATGATATTTGCATGCATCTCAAAACCTTACTGTTAGTTATGCACAATTTTCTCTTGCAACAACTCCTATTTCCTTTACGGCTCTTCTTCCTTTGTCATTTTGTGTCAAAAAGGGGGAGAAGTTTGGTGAACTTTGTCATTTTGATGTGCTTCTTTTACTCAGGGGGAGTTTAAACCTCTCAAGAGTTATGTGAAAATGAATGATGCTAGTTATTGCTTATCATGTCTATATATCTGTGCATGCTTCTCACATGTTGTGTTTCTCTTGGAAATATTTTTACTTGGGTGTTTTGTCACAAATTTGACAAAGGGGGAGATTGTAAGGGTTATGGTCTCATACTCCTTTGGTTGTCAAATTTTGATGTGTCAAAACATCTATCTGTGTCTTGTGTTTGTATGATGATTTTTATCACTGCTTAAATTCTTCAAGAAGCTACAAGTTGAAGCTCAAGATGTTAAAGTTCAAGAAGCTACAATGATATTCTTCAAGAAGCTACAAGTTGAAGCTCAAGATGTTAAAGTTCAAGAAGCTACAATGATATTGTTCAAGATTTCAAGCCTGATATTGTTCAAGATTTCAAGCCTGATATTGTTCAAGATTTCAAGCCTGATATTGGTTCAAACAATCTATATTCGTTGAATGGTTGAAGTTCAATGTCCATACGACTTGATTCAGGTTTGAATGACCTTAGGTTGACTCTTTAAGTAGGTCATTTTGGATACATAAATCAAATGTTTATTTTATGTGTGTTTGGTCTATTCCAAGACCAGTCCTAGCTCTTGTTCGACCAGTCCTAGCATTGGTTCGACTAGTCCAAGAAATTCCACAATCAGTCCTAAGTAGTTGAAGATTTTTCGAAATTTTTGGTACGCCCACGACCAGTCCTGGAAGTCCTTCGACCGGTCGTAGGTTGGCTTCGACTAGTCCACGATCAGTCGTGGAGCTACGACTCAATATCCAGCAATACAATTCATGGTCCTACGACCAGTCGTAGGTATCTACGACCAGTCGTAGGTGACCCACGACCAGTCGTAGGGTACTCACGACTGGGCCGTGGAACGGCTTTCAAAGATCGCGCTCAATTTTTCAAAAATCTGTTAGAGCTACGACCAGTCCTAAGTTTCTAAGACCAGTCGTAGGAACGATTTTTTCTTCTATAAATTGAACACGAATTTCAGAGTTTTAACATCCTCAACTCCATTCCATTTCAAGAATTTTCAAGTAATCGCTCTGAGATAAGTCTGTGTTTATTTTAAGCTAAATTGTGCTTATTTAATATTCCTTTTTGCTAGCTTATTTAATTTGATTTTGTTTCTCTATTCCAATCTTATTTGAAAAGAGGAATTATATTATTCCTTCTTCTTGGAATCAAAATCAAATATTGCTACGCCCAACAAGTTAAATCTAAAATCTATTAGAATTTAGAACCTTATGAATGTGAGTATTGGAAATTGAACTTTGACATTCAATCATCTACTCCAATTGGTTCTACCGGGCTGCTAAGAAAAGGAGAAATCCAGGTATTTTACAATTCTGTAAAATTCATTTATTTTTGGTTTTGTTTGAGATTGAGCCAGAAAAATCTCATTGTATTGGTTGTCTGAGGAAAACCAGAAAACTCAGAAAAAGGGGTTTTTGAATTGTGTAAGCCCAAGTGAAAAAGACACAATTGTAAAGGTTTTTGGTGAACCTGAGAAAACCTATTTGATAGTGAACGCTAATATCCCCTGTGTGAGGATATTAGGAGTGGAGTAGCATTCTGTGTGGCTGTTGTAAAACAGTTGGTGTACACACAGGCGAACCACTATAACTCTTTGTCTTGTGGATTGAATGCTTGCTTAATTTTCATATCTTTTATCATTCGATTGTGTGGAATGTACAAGTGGATGTGAATGTTGTAACTATTTACATTTTCAAGCAAGTGTGGGGATTGTTGTAATAATTTAGATCTTTACTTCTGCATTTAGTTTCAATTCCTTGCTATTTCATTTACTTTTATTAACATTGAGTCCTTGATTCAAAAGAGGTTCTAGAAATAAGGTTGTCCTACCATAAGCCCTTGTTTATTATGGTGTAAGATTGTCCTTAGAACTGAATTTGTATCAATCTCTCAATACTTATTTATCAAGGTGATTTAAATTTAGCATTGTGTATTGATTCAATATTGTAAGGGTATTGGTTTATTTTAGTTCCACTGATTTTATTAAGAATTTGGCATAGTCCTATTCACCCCCCCCCCCCTCTAGGACATATAGCTTGGCCTTTTCAGCCCTGACCTGAAATCTTCCTGGAGTGGTCGAAAATGGCTTATTTCTTTCAATATACGGCAATGAAACTGTATAATTGGACTGCAAAATTTTCAATTGTTCAGGTGATAACAAGGTTAATGTCAATTGCCCCGGTTGTCTCAGATGTTTTGGTAGAAAATAGAATTTCTTCTTTGCTTCTGCAGTCCTAGATGATTCTGCCTTTTCTGTTTCTTCTTTGATCACTTTTACTTGAATGTCCTTTACGACTTTGCTTTCATCATTCTTTCTTTCTTCTTTAACGAACCCTTTATAATAGCTGACATCTACTAAGAAGGACTCGGCCTCTATATAAGGCTTCGCATTGGCCATTACTTTATACTCGATCCCATCTTTACAGTATTTGAAGCATTGATGTAGAGTAGAGGGTACAATATTGTACTGATGTATCCATGACCTTCTTAAGAGAAGATTGTATGTCGTCACTGCATTTATAACATGGCACACGACATCAGTATTCAACTCTCCTATCTCGAATGTCATTGTAATTTTACCAAGTGCACGCTGCCCATCTTGATTGAAGCCCTGTATCATCATTCCACTAGCGCATAGATCAGAACGACGATAACCCAGTTTACTCAACATCAAGAGTGGTAAGAGGTTCACCATAGAGCCATTATCTATTATAATCTGTTTAACCTTCTTTTCACAGATATGGCCTTCCATCATTAGCGGCCTGTTATGCCCTGTATCACAATCAGGTCATCATTAGAGAAGGAAACAACCGACAGACAGTCTTCTTTGTCTTTGTACTCTTCGTGTTTAATTTCTACTAGTAAGGTTTCTCTAACATCATGATTGGACAATGCTTAAACCAAGCTCTGCCAAAATTCTTCTAACAACTTAAGCGCATCATAAATGCTTAATCGAGCCGGTATGCCCTTCAAATGACTTACTACATCATAGGTCACTTTCACCGTCTCACTCTTCCTTTCTTTCTCATCATCGCTCTTCGCTCACTGCTACCTTCTTTATCGTCTTACAGTCCCCTTTCTCTTTCATTCCTCGAACCTCTTCCTGGGTCGTGAGCATATTTATTGTCGCCATTGTACCCCTCCTTTTCTTTCTTAATCGCTATTTCACCCCTATCTATCATTCGTTGTATTATACATTTCAATGTATAACAATTCTCCGTCTGATGTCCCACTAGGTGATGATAGTGGCAAAAATCTCTCTCTAGTTCTTGTCACATCTTCAGTGCATTTGGGTTCTGGTAATTCTATCATACCGGCCTTCAGCAATTGGTTCATCATTGGAAAAACATCTTCCCTATCGAATGCGAACCCCTCATGAGAATTGAACATTTTAGGCCTTTCTACACTGTATCTATTTCTTGATTGATTCCATTCTTCTTTCAGTTCCAGCCTTTTATCTCTTGAGTCTCTTGTGTCTTTGCCTCTCTTTTCACGATTAACGGTATTTGTGGCCATCCTACTGGGTGCCCTCCTGGGTGTCTCAGATTTAAACGTTGACATCTTCCGAGTCATCAGCTCTAAAGCATGAGCCTTAGTGGCTAGGTCACAGAAAGTTCTGATATCAGCGCTAGTGAGTCCAAACGCGATTCCCATTTCCATGGAGTTTAGACACATCTTGACATGTTTCTTTTCTTCTGCCAGCTGCCTACACGAAGCTCCCAATGTCATCCATCTGTCGATAAACTTTTCTACCAGTTCTCCTTCTCTCTGACGCACAGAAGTGAATTTCGTAATACTAACATCACGCTCTAAACAGAAGAAGTTCGACATGAAGGCATCCTGCATTTGTTCCCAGGTACGTATCGACCCCGCGGTTAGGTTGGAATATCATCGGAATGCTTTGTTTGTCAGGGATGATCCGAACAATCGCAAGCAATATTGCGGTATTGTAGAAAAATTCTCCATGCTAGTAATGAAGTGCATTAAGTGTTCCTCTGGCAATCCTTCCCCATTAAACTTCTGAAAATCTGGGTGTTTGAAGTTGGTTGGGAACGAGATATGTTCTACCTCTCTTGGATACGGCGTTCGGTATCTGAAATGGCCAGTATTCTCATGCTCTCTCTACTCTGATAGCTTCTTCGATGACTTGTCTCACCTCGTCTTGTGTCATGGTTCTTATTGCTGGAACAGACCCCAGTGATCCTACCCTCTGTGGTTGAAAGCCTTCGGGTTGGTTTTCTTATCCATTCATTGTGCCCATCATCGAGGGAGCCTCTATTTGGGCTACATTATGTGCAAGGGTCGCTAAGGCCTCTTTGAGGTTTCTGCACTCTTCCATTAACTCTCTTTGTACTTCTGCCATCTCATTCATGTGATCCTCCGTAGTTGACATATTCTCCTGATTTGTCCCAACCATATGTACTGCAACTTCTCCACTCTTCGACGAATCTGTAGTTGGAGTGAGACAGGAATATGTCAACGTAATAGGACTTACGAAGAGAGTAGAGGATGGAGTTTCATTCGACTTATCTACGCTTCCATTGACATTGATCGATTGGGGCAATACAAACATCGGTGAACTTGTCAGCAATGCCTTACTTTTCTGCTTTTTCGTCCATCTGACTCTTGGAGCGACCAGAGCTGGAAAGTCATGCACCGTTAACTGTGGAACTACTTACTTGGGATATGTCGCGGGAGGGAAGAGTTCAGGATTCTTCCTAGCTATATTACGTGTTATTGGCCCTCTAACTCTTGGTGAAGGCGTATTCATTCTGAAGATTCTTACATTATGTGCTCTCGTACGGCGAGACATCACAACAGTCCAGCCCTTATCTCCTTCCAGCGATTGAGTAGAAGTAGATACAACCCCTGCTGTTGCTTGAGTCAGGTTGTTGTTTCTTGTAGGAAGTCGAGTCATGTATTCCGGGGGTTGGTTTGGTGCGTATTCTATCATGAAGCTGGTCGGAGTGAAACGGAAGCTCACTTTCCTTGCAGAAATTGCCATTGGTTGTAATTTGGGAAATTTTCTACAAAAACTTTCAATTATAAAATATAATTATAGTTAGTACTTGAATAATCGAATAATTTATCTTAGAGAAGAAGTGGGGATGTTCCCATTGAGGGTCGCCATTTTCGCTAGAATGAAAATTCTATAAAACTCTTAATGTTAGTATCAAAATAATAAATTCCCCAATAGAGTCGCCATTTTGTTTCGAACAAGAAACAAATGCATTTGATTTGGGGGAAATATCTTATTCGAACATAACAAATAGAATAGATATAGAACAATTATCATATTATTAATACTGAGTTCTTTCACATCCCTTAATATCCCTTAATTCTAAGATAGATAATTTGAAATACATAAATTGAAATTAATCAAATCCAAGTTCAAATCTCGAATTTGGCAGCATTTTGACAGTCGCTTTAGTCATCTCCTTCGAAGGAATGTTGTGTTGATTAACTTCTCCCCTTTTGAGCTTATCCTTTATGTAAAGGAGAGCTTGGAGTAGTAAAGATCGAACTAGACGATTTCAGCAGCATCTTGACTCTTTTTATGACTGGCCACATAGTGACCTGGTTGCCCATGTTGGTTGCGCGACCCGTGCAACCACTCTTACTTCTCTTCTCACCTTCAGTCTTCCTTCAGGGCTTTACACCTCTTCCAAAATTCTTCTTTTATCTCAAATGAGAGGGGGAGTGGGGAATTTATAGGCCTCCACACGTGCCAACCCTCGATCTTTGTGCCATGGAGCCCACTTTGCATCAGATTTGACCATTCATCAAAATTGTTATCTGCCCTCAATTACGCAACCCGTGCAATAGTGAATTTTTTTGCGTGAGTCACGCAATGATGTAAACAGTTGCACGATCTTCGCAATGGATGAAGCCCTTCGCGTAGTCCAAATAACACATTAGTTTAACTGTGCGACCCGCGCAGCAACTACCTATTGCACGACCTGCGTAACTGGAAAACAAAGCACTTAAATATTCTTCTTTCTCATTTCTTCACTCCATGTCTAGTTTCTGATCTTCAATCTTTTCTTCATGATTTTTATGCTCTAATAGATATTATTGCCAAAATTGATGCTCAAAACACTATTGTAAATGTTGTCATCGACATGGCAATATATATTATTATTTATTGATTCATCAAAACTACACAAGTTTCGTGACAATGATGGCAGTCTATCATTTATAACAACAATGGAATAAGCCTAAAAGGCCAACCATGCATCCACTACTCTTGATAAAGTATTTAAAATCATGCGGGCGGCAATGAGAAGCCAGTGGCCCTAAAAAGCCCGTATAAGCCATCATATGCTTAGACCCATGCAGGCAGTGGATGAGGTCAATCACTACCAAAAGCCATAAATGGCCAAGGGTAGAAGGGGCTAATCACATGTGAGACCAATGCCGTCTGTATAGCTTCTGACAGAGTCATGAGGGAAGGTGAGAGAAAATGCCCTCCCATGAATGGGTCCGACCTTCCAGACAAAGAAAAGTGGGCTGCAGGTCTGACCTTACGCATTGTCCATAGATAGGCCAACCATGCTTAAGATGTAAGACCCGTATCCTAGACCATACCATTCTGTAGGCTTCTGCAGTCTTCCCGGTCGAATTCCGGCAACCTTCGACTCTTAACTGGTATTTGCGCATAACCCTGATTCACATGCCATCAACCCGAGACTTATACTCTAGCGACCGCGTGAGATGTGACATTGCCACGCCATCGCTGCATCTAGCCCGCCGAGGCGATACGCAGGCCAGGAGATGTGGGTCCGCGTTCAATGCGAGGAAAAAGCCACGCGTGCGAATTTTGAGAGAATCTTTATGACTTGTCACATCAATCAATCAATCAATCAATCCAATCATGTTACATACACATCACCTCACACCCTTCATCAAGCAACCTCTAAAGTTAAAAGTTTCTTACACCACCCATACCTTTCTTACACAATCTACTACAAAAGTCAAAAAGTATCTTACACATCCATCACCACCACATCCATCACCTATCTCTCTCTCTCTCTTTACAACCCTCTCTCTCATTTTCCAACTCGCTTTCCCAAGTAAGCAAAAAAATCCCACATTCAAGTTCTTTCTCCTCTATGAGAGCTTTGTGTGTGGCCCACTTCCTACCCTCTCATCTCCCATCTCAACCATCCAAACTCCATCTCCTCCTTTAGGATTTAAGCTAAGGAGCAAAGGAAGGCAAGGGAACAAGAAGAAGGCAATGGGTGATTTTGAATTTTTATTTTTCATTCAATTATTTGATTTAAGGGTCCATATAGGTGGGACCCACCTTGATGTACGCCTTATAACAAGAGGGGCCCATAGTGGCGGGGCCCCTCCACCCTCACCGATCTCTCTCTCTCTCTCTTGTGTATGATGGCTTGTGGCCCACCTTGATGTATGATATCATCCACCCGGTCCACCCATCAAAAACGGCAAGAAACACAAATACCAGATCCATCCACATCAAGTGGGCCCCTCCACCCTCACTAATCTCTCTCTCTCTCGCTCTCTCTTATGTAGATGGTAAGAAACACAAATAGCAGATCCATCCACATCAAGTGGGCCATGTGTGTGTGGGACCCACTTTGATTTTTACTAAAACACCGTCCGTCTAGTGTCCCTGGACACTGGGTATGTCGGCTGTAGCGTGAACCGACAGTGTTGTGTACTCACAGTAGCGTGGTTCTTTTTGGGCTTTTGGGTAGGTCACATGTATGGGCTCCACCTTAATGTCTACAGAAAATCCACGTTGTCCATCCCATCCCTCGGATCATTTTAGTCGTTGAGCTGAAAAATGAGACCAGTCTGATTATTCGGTGGCCCATAACAGGGAAAACAGTATTTTCACCATGGAAACCTCCCCTGATGTCCCTATACACCTAAATACCTTGAATATTAGGCTCACATAACCTGTCATGAGCCGTGGAATCCAATGGATAAGTTAAATTTTCTAGATGTGGGCCTCACATGTGGAAAACCACTGGTAAACGAAAAAAAAAATGCGAAAGAACGGCGCGCTAGCTGTTTGTCGAAGAGCGGCGAACAGCACTACTGCGCACTTGGAGGACAGATGGACGGGTGGACCCATGGCCCACCGTGATGTGAGTTGGGTGATCCGCACCATCCATCCAGTGGGCCTCCTTTTTGGGCGATGGGCCCTCCGAAAATCAGCCTCATCAGGAACTCAGGTGGCCCACACAGCAGGAAACAATGGGGTTGAGCGCCTACCATTGGAACCCTTTAGGCGTCCAGAAGTTCTGGATCATATTGAAATTTATTTTTCCTTTCATCCAGGTCAGCGTGACCTTATCAACAAGTTGGATGGAAAGCAAACGTTATGGTGGGCCCCACACGGGACCCACAATGATATGTGTTTTATTCCACTGTCCCCATAATGGTGTATGTGTTTTATTCATACTATCCAATGACAGTGGGACCCACCATGATGCATGTGTTGCATCCAAACCCTCTAACCATTTTAAAAGCTCATTTTATGGCATGAGTGGAAGAATGAGGCAGATCTAGGATCAGGTGGACCCCACCATTTAAATAGTAGATAGTGACATCCACCGTTCAAACTTCTAAGGGCCATGGTAGTTTCCAAATAAGTTGATATTGTTTTCACTTCATCTACCTCTATGCTAACTTATGTATATGTCGGATCTCAAATATACATTACATTGGGCTCGATTTGATATAAATGAGACCCATCGGTGCGGTCTATTTGATATACATGAAGCCCATCGGTGCGGCCCATATAATACAGTGCATGTGATGTGGCCCGCTTGACATAAGAGGCTAGTTGTGATATGTTTGAGGCCCAGGTGCGAGGCCCACCTGTTGTGTGTATTTGAGGCCTGATGTGATGTATGTTGGCCCATGTGACGAGGCCCATGTGAAGTAAATGAGGCCCATCATGATTGTACGTGAGGCTATAGGCTCACTATATGTTTAGCCGTATGTAAGCCACCCCTTGGGAGCAATGTTGGTTTGACGTCCACATTGATGGACAATGACGGTTAGATGTCCTCATTCTGACCTTTCCTTAAGCGTTGTTAGGCCCATTCTCTTCATGGGTTAACCCAAATACGTGGTCCCCATTTGCTATAGACGAATGACTTTATAACCACGGCCGACGCCGATTATCGACCTTAATTATCAGTGCTAATTATCGGTGCCAATCGTCGAGGCCAACGCCGACTATCGACCCTGATTATTGATGTCGATTACCAATGCTGATTATCGGTGCCGAGTATGTGACAACATAACATCATAATATATGCTCATACGCATCATCTGCATGCTTGTGATGAGATGAGTGATTGATCATAGTATAGGCCTTTAGGTAGATTTTTATGGGACTCCCTGGTAAAGGAAGATGCCCACATATGCACACGGTATGTACATGATTATTGTATGACTAGATTGCGTGCTTCATGCATCTCACATTATGTGAAATGTATACTGTACGCTTTAGCGATATCAGTGCCATAGTCGCCACAGGCATATTGTGGTTGGCAGGATTAGATGCTGAAAATCTTGTTCTACATGGGGTGCTATAGATATCCCTGGGTGAAAGTTCCTAAACCCTTATGGTACCAGAAGGTTGCTCCAACGTGTAGACTAAGTGGGTGCATGGGCGCCGAGTGCCGATTACCAGATGACCGTGCTTTCCACTGTGTCGCAGTTGATTGGAAGGGGGTGCAGCCTTACCCACCCGAGAGGAGGGGGCAAAGCTAGACTGAGTTTGACCAGCTCAAGGAATGGGTCCACTATCGACGAGTTGAGCTCGATATTGGCAGGCAGATAATGAGGTCTTTTTCACTTACCTTATTGCACGCGATGGGGTGGCAATCTGGTTTGGAGCGTACTAGACCCCGGTGATATTCCAGAGTTAAGTTGTATTGATATATGGACTTAGATGAGGATTCGTATACTTGAGTTTGCATCTCTCATCACATGGCCTTGGTATGGCCGACATCATTCATACCTTACATTGCATAGCCTTGGTACAACAAATGGTATTCATGGGTTCATCAGCATGTTTCGCATTACTCCGATACTGCATAACTGTATTACCACCTTGTGCACATACTTTCACCACCGTCTAAGCTTTCCATAAGCTTATGCACGACCATTGCATGTAGGTGACGTTGGACAGCAAAAATGTTGAGGCAGGAGCGCACAGCCGATCATCTTAGAGCTTTTTGTCCATTATCATTGTATTTCCCTTTATGCTCATTGTACTTATAAAGTTTTTAATCATAGTGAAAATGTGGAGTTTTTGGTTGTTATTGTGGGTTATGACTTTGATTATGCTTATTACGAATCAAACTGATGTTAAAAATCCTCCTCGTAGCATCCTAGGATCGGAACCTGTCGAATGGGCGCCGGGAGCTGAGAATGGGGTTCTACGGAGGCTGTCGATGCCAGATTCGATGATCAGAAATTTTGTGAGCCCGATTTTCGCGTTTGGGGTATGACATAAGACCCCCTAGATTCCTGGCTTGATTTCATTAAAAACTCATGAAGACATGGTCTCTAAAAAAATACCCCCTCATTGATGGACTAGCGACCTTGGATTTGGTACCCTAAGGTATCCTTGCGCGCCCCATAAACTCTAGAGTGTTACCGCAACCAACCTTGTGCGTAAATCTCACTGAGTTCACGGCCCCGGTAGCTTCACTGGGCCTCTCTGATGGATCATGGTTTGTAAACTCCCCAACTGTGATAATTCCAGTGAACTCTAAAGAGTTACAAAGACCATTCACGTGAGACTCGACTCCAACTACTTATGAGTATAGAAAATTGTGGTTGCTCTACTACTCAAGAACTTGAATTGTGTGTTAGACTAACCTTAAACTAAAATTAGCTCTATCCATTAAAATAAGTATCATATAGGGGATATGTTGCACTAACAATTACGATAGATTGTCGATATATTACATGATAGATTAAAGCATGATTATGCGAATTAACAGAGAAAATGTTATACCAATATGTGCTAAAAATTAATTATAATGGTAACATTTCTGATGACACATTTATTTCAAGTAAAACATTGGAATTTATTTGCGAATATTACAAAGCAAAAGAAATTACATGCAAAGTAAAATTTCTATAACTCTTTTAGCATGCCTAATTCTATGATATATCTCTGTAACTATTATTTCAATCGAACCTGCGATGTAGTTTGGGTTTGTTTTGCTTTAAGAATGATTTTAGCCTGATCTGGAACATTGGCCAGTTCTCGATCCATAGAGGCAGCCACTTCTTTATTTTTCATCTACTTAGTTCTTTTAACATTTGCAATGCGGTCATTAACTTCAATTTCTTCTTTAATCTTGCAAATATTTAATTCCTCTTCTTGTTTCTTCACTTCAAGCAAAGCTATATCTTTTTACAGAAAAGCAATATGATTTTCAATGATCACCCTATTCATGTTAGAGGCTTTCAGTCTATCATGAAGAGATTGACGCTCAATATCATAGCCAGATATTAGGTCATCAATTTGGGAAATCTTTTCTTTGAGGGACATTAGTTCTCTTTGACGATCTAAAATCTCTGGAGCAACAACTATATTCCATGCTGATTCCAAATTATTTATGGAGTTATAGAATTGTAACAAGGAATCATACAGAGGAAGAACGTTGATATGAGGCAGCCTCCCTGAATGTTCAAGAACAACTAAGGCACTGTCTAAAAAGGGCCATTGTGCAGGATCTTTAAAGGAGTTCATAATGACAAAAAATAGTGTTCTCGAAGAATACAAGCATAAGAGGCGATACTTTCTCTAAAGAAATTCTGTCAGAAATTGTGGCTACAAAATTAGAACCTATAAATCCACTTAAAGACGACACAATTGTAGCCGAAGAGGAAAAGAATGACATAATTAGAAATGTTAGAGTTGAATATATAAGAACTGCAAGAATAAAAAAAGCATGCCCTCTCTGGGGGCAATCTAAGAAGTGGTTGGAATAGAAGATACTCTCGCCTCAAAAGACAAAGGTATATCTGTAGCTGCGACCGCAACATTAAGGGATAGTTCGCGAACCCCAGTACTTGAATCTAAGATTGTCGGTGTCGGAATATCAACTAGATTGGGAAAGAATTCCAAACTTTGAGCTACCGGTTGGATAGGAGAAGGACGTGCAATGGGGGATTTCTCAACATGAACATGGATATCAACGATTGCAGTAACAGCTGATGGAACTTGTACAATATCCTGGTTTACTTCTATGCTCTGAGGGGAAAATAAATTCTCCGCTTCTGCTTGAGTATCTGATAGGGGAATTTTTGCTTCTTTGGACGCCGAAACCTCTACTATATTTGGGAGGGTAGTATGGCCTTGAGCAATTACCTCGGCAACTTTTATAATACAAGGGAATACGAAGTATTGAAAGAAATGAAAATGTTTCCACACGAAGAATAGCTAGAGCCCTTGTAATCAAGTTCTTCTTCTTTAAGAGAAGTCGCTCTGATCAGAGAAGAAGTATCTGGACGATCTGACTGAATTTCAATGGGTGGAATATCAATCCTGACATCACCTTCCGCGCCGATATCTACTTCAACATCTTTTCTTGATTATCATCTAGTAAAATGTTCCCTTCATTAGTTAAGCTGGTAGAAGACAACATTTCACTGATTGAAGTATCAGTAAAATAATCTGACGAACTATGTTCTTCAGAAACTATTTGTTTTCCCTTATAAGTAGTCTTTATGGGAAGAAGACGAACGCCTCAAGAAGGAGAAGGATGTTGTTATGCTAAAACTTCTAGAGATAAAGATTTAGCTCATGAGCGAGTTATGGGAGAAGGTGTAGTAGCAGTCTGACCAGCAGCAGGAGAAATCAGAGTCGTAGTTCGATCTGTAGTAGAAGGAGCCATAACTGTAGTCTAACCCTCTACTTCTCGAGTCGGAGAAGAAAGAATGGCGCCGGGGGTCTCGAATTCATTAATGGGTGTGGTTTGTCTTTCTGTTCGCTTAATGAGATCTAAAGGGGATCCGAAGGCAATCCAACCTTCCAATGTGTTGGGCGGCTTTACCTCCCTAGTGGGTTCTTCTGTAGAAATTTTTTGACAAAGTTGCCCTGGAGTTGCGGCATGATCTCTTTCGACAAAGTATCCTATCCCTTGTTCCAATCTATAATTCCTCAATCTTGGGGGAGGAATCCAGATGGAACGGTCAACAGGAAAACAATTACGCACCAAGTTATAGTAGTGTGACCACCAACGCATCCAAGTGTATGAAGCTTGCACCTAATGATTGAATCCGAGAAGGATGAAGCAGGAACTGAAGTTTCTAGCCAAGAGCTGCTTCCATATTAGGGCCCAGTTGTATGGGCTGACCCTGTAGCTCCGCATTATATAGGTAATCTCTTCTCCCACCTAGGGCACAGTTTGGTCGTAACCAAATTGTCTTACAAACCTACTAGGGTAGTAGAGTTCCCTCCAAAATTCCACTCCTTCTCGATGAGGCAGACTGTAAGATTGAATACAGATCAAGAAAGTTCTTTCGCTGGGTTCCAGATCATTATTATCTTTGACTTCCCTGTCTTCAGCTTGATCAGTCAGATAGAAGGAGAAAAGTCGATAGATTCCATGTTCTCGATTTAATTGACGACCCATTCGTACGCCTTCTTCACCATTTTCCGCTTGAGATAATAGAACAAGGGGGGATGCGAGATTAATGTAAGCCTTCTCAGGATCATTATATGTCCATGGAAAGTATATTCCTAACCAACTAGAAAAATAGTGCCTTGGGGTGAATGAAGATGTAGCTCCAACTGTCAGGCTTGAGCAATACGCCGCGACATTTTCAAAAGCTCTGTACAGAGAACATAAGATGAGTAGGGCTAGGGAATATTTCTTCTTGCCTTCCGCCATGGCTCCTGCAGCCACAAATAAAGTCAGACGAATTGAATCTGACCATTTCGAGTTGTGCAAGATGACTAGACTCAGCCAATATGCAAGGAGAGTAGCTAGCTCAGTTTTGAGGCTAAAAGTGGTCGGGACCCTTATTCTTCAGCGAGCAGCCTCTAGCTCTGGAGAATGAGTACCAGAAAACCTGAGGAGAAAAGAAAACGTATGAGAAACACATACATGTATGTAAAAGAAGAAAGAAGAAAGGAAAAGAGAAGTATTAAAATTATATACTGTAGATATCTTGAGAAATGTGCAAGCCACTGGAGTGGAGATATTTTGTGTGCATTTAGAAAGTGTGACATCTCCCTGAAAAGCTCAATAGTAGAGGCAGAAATGTGAGGCACTCTTCTGGGGGTGACATAACCAAATTCTGCATTGGTAGGAATATATTCATCAAGGAAAGATCATGTGATGGGAAAGTCGGCCATTCAATGAAGATCTCATAGAGTGATGCTGTAACGCCCCGAATTTTTGCCAACCTGGGATTAGACGTCCTTAGGCAATGGGTCGATCCTAATACTTCATTAACTTGTCAGAACTGAATCCTAAAGTCTAAAGCTGCCTTTGAACCCATTTCCTTCACAAATCTCACCCTTCACCACCTTGATCTTCCAATTTTTCTAAGAACTTTCACCCTAGACACTATCTTAAACTAGTTAAGTATCATAACTTGGATCACCTCATATACAAACTACAAAGGCCTGAGTACCACCTCGACCAGAATTCACTCAGGACTAAATCCTTTAGAAATGAGACAAAGTAACTAAGTGTGAAACCAGATTAGCTACGAAATCTGTTTGAATCGCTTTAAATATGATCTGCAAGACCCAAAACTTGTAGAATCATTGACGCTAGGTTACCCTAAAATCTAGGATCAATCTCATTACCCGGCTGCTCTCGAGAGCATCTCGAAACTCCGTATCAGATCTGGACCGCACGTCGGAAGTCCGATTAACACGAAGTTAAGGAACTAGGACTGCCTCACTGGGCTCGACAACCATCTCGGAAATGAAGTCCAGACGATGTCCCACGGCCATTCGATCGTGTCCGGAGCGAGAGTGTGAAAACACTTGTTTTCTTTAAAAATAAATATCTTGAATAATAATCTGGCATCTCTTGTTTGCGGATCAGTTTTAAGCAACCAGACCGTCAGAATCAGACCAAATTACACCCTCAGATCAGGAGAAATTTCATACACATTTACATGTACTCGGAATCTCCGATCAAGATCCGCTGACCGTTGAATCGGAACCGGTCCGCCACGCGTGATCTGGATATCCGAATGAAACGAAAACTTAATAGAACGTAGATCCAGCGTTAGTGAGCTTAAGTCCGACCTTTGGCTCAAGGAGGCCCGCCAGAAGTCCTCCGTTGAGCTGAAAAAGTTCCGCTTTGGTTATAACTTAGGTGAACCTTGTCCAGAAGTCTATTTTGGTGAAGTTTTAGACTATATAAGGACCTTAAACCCTCTCCCATTTTAGCCATACGAATTTGGATTTGAGAGAGAGAAAAGAGAGAGAAAGTGAGGGAGATGTGGGAGGAACTCCCTCTTCTGTATTCCATGGCTATTCGGGCTCCACCGCTTGATTCTCATCGCTTTCCCGGCGATTCCGGCGTCGTTTCTAGGTAAGAAACCCTAACCCTAATCTGTTTTGGGGTTTAGACAGTTGTAGGTTATGAAATAGCTAACGTATTTCATTCCATAGGTTGCCAAACTCCCGTATACGGAAGCTTAGCGAACCTATCGACTCCGTTACGATTCTACGACAAAAGGTGCGGACTTTAGGTGTATAGGTTATGGTTTTCAACGCTTTCAATGTCAGATAATGATAGATTCATGATCTGTATGCAATTGCATATGTACAAAGTGCTTTAGTTTCTATTTCGATTAGAATTATAGACTTTGGGATTTCACATACTCTAGGTATTCGTATAAAATACCGTATATGTATTTTTTATGGAAATATATTTGACATGTTTATTTGTCGTATGGATATATGATGTATGGATAAAATACTCATTTGGCGAAAGGGTTCGCCTAAATACATGTTTACTAATATACACCATGTATGTAGAAATACGGTATTGTAAGAAGTACCGTATACGTGTATATTTTAGCGATGTGTTTATCATGATTAATTGTTGTATAAATATATTATGTGCGTATAAATTAATTTCTCGGCGAAAAGAATCGCCGTAATACATGTTTGCTTGTATACACTATGTATGTTGAAAATACGTATTCTAGAAAATATTGTACACGTATAAATATTAGGAGATGTATTTATCATGATTATATGCTGTAGTAATATATTATACATGGATAAAATACTCACTTGGCTAAAGGATAGCCCTAATACATGTTTTGCTAACATACACCATGTATGTTGTAACAGTGTATTCTAAGTGTTTGTGAAAATGATTGAATGAGTACCGAATTCTCATTCGTACTCGCCATGACTAATTGTCATGGATTCATGATTGTTGTATTGGCGATACCCCTTTGACAAAAGGATTTGCCCTAAATCACGCCACGGCCAATATACACCATATATGCTAAAATGTGTGGCCCAAGTGTTTGTGGAAATGACTGAATGAATATGGAACTTGGATTCCTGCTTGCCATGATTATCCGTCGTGGGTGTACGCGTGTTATGATTGGGGCAACTTCCTAGTGAAAGGATTTGGCCTAATGCCTATGTGATCGACATATGTCATGTATGTTGATGTATGTTTGTTTAAGTGTTTCTTGAAATGTCTGAATGAGTAGTAGTTAGCAAATTGTAATGTATAAGGGTGTTGAGATATGATTCTCAACCTCTTTTAACTATGTGTATGATCTCCTTGGATTGTTGTGTGATTAGGAATTGAACATGTATAAACTCATGCTTGTGTTGTGATTCATAACATGCTCAACTGCTTTATGATTATAACTATGTAATGCATATGTTTAAATTTATATTTACGTTGTATGATCCGTCATGGGTGATGGGGGAGCGGAGCAACGAGTGCAGCAATGACCACTCTGGCAGCCTAAACGGATAATACCATACCTTGATTGTATGAGTTGAATCTTGATCCATTACTGCTTTATCTATCTGCAAGTTATCATGTTTGGGGCTATAATTGTAGTCCAGACAATCGGTACCAGAATTGAATTCGTGGCTGTGATTCATTTGCCACATGAGATGTGTTCGACGAACCCGAGTCGTACTTCGGTTGGCGATAGTGGTTGGCCACGCGAAGTGCTTATGCATTTCATGTTGTTCAACTTGTTGTGTGCTCGAGCTAGCCGAGCTCGTCAAGTAACCCGATCTGTCTAATGTATGTTCACCATGTTTGGACGCTACTGCTTGAACCTAGGGTACCAAACTTACCAGTGAAATCCCTTTTAACCATGGTACCTCGATCCGCTAAGACTCATGAGTCGGGCATGGTGGTATGGGACACCATGGTCGAGCTGTCGGCCTACGCTGGGGCCACGTGCCTCCCCGTAGTGACCATTGAGCAACCAAACTCGTGAGCCGAATACGGTGGTATGGGACACTGTATTCGAGTTGTCGACACCTATGGCGAGAGCCGAGTACGGTGAGACCTGTACTCATGCTGACGGGCGACGAGTCCTCCGTAGTGTCTTCGAGTATGCTCTAAAGTCTGTGATTGGCGATGAGCCCTTCGCAGCAACTAGAGTATGAGTTGAGCCGAGTACGGTGAGACCCAGTATTCGGTGACGGCTAGCGATTGAGCCAAGTACGGTGGAGACACAGTATTCGGCCGACGGCCAAGACTTGAGCCGCATACGATGAGATCTGATCCGTGACGGCGGGTGACGAGCCCTTTGTGATGCCTTCGCTACGCCTCTCAAACTATAATATCGTATGAGACTAACTAGGACTGACGACCTTAGAATGGATCATGTTTGGGGAATGATACAAGGGAGGTACCTTAGTTTCCCAATACTGCTGTTTGAAATGGACTAATAACAACTCGGTAATCATGTTCATCATCGCACCGCATGTGCCTAGTAGATGTGGAGCACTGAGGGAGGTACGCATTCGCGAACGTAAGATGATGTCGCATGAGGGTGGTTTGGTAAGGGCATTCATCATGTCATTTCATACTTGCATTAATAAGAGTACTTAGCATTGTTTGATTGTACTGCTTTATCATTACTGCTTGACTGAGTTGATAACATGTTAACCTATGCTTTACTGTTCCACTGAGTTGATCACTCACTCCCATGTTACGGGACAGTGTTGTACACACCAACCAGATTTGTTGAGTTTCAGGTGATGGCAATGCTTATGAAGCAGAACCGGACTACTTCTATGGTGATGAGGAGGAGTTCTCCTATCTGTATCTCTCTGGCAGGTCTA
Organism: Magnolia changhungtana; assembly: GCA_030180095.1. Taxonomy (NCBI): domain Eukaryota; kingdom Viridiplantae; phylum Streptophyta; class Magnoliopsida; order Magnoliales; family Magnoliaceae; genus Magnolia; species Magnolia changhungtana. The sequence goes on along the minus strand of JASAUF010000674.1, from coordinate 1,657,160 downwards.
TGAAGACCTGATATTGTATTGACGGGGCTATGGTACTTGGTATAGAAGACATTACATATCCTCACATTAGGTATATTTTAAAATTGTACTTGTAATTAATTAACCTGGTAACATCATCACACTCTGGAGACTCATCATAGTTTATATATTTTATATGTCTATCACAGTCTTCCGCTTGCAATTTAACTGTCTCTAGAGTATGATATGTTGTTTTGGCTTAATCTCACTCATGTTCAATGCACGAATACAGTCAACATTCAATCATCATTTATTTTGTTGCATAAGTGATGTTCTGGAACTCAAGAGTTGAGTTTATGCTCGACCCCCAATTTTTGGGATGTTACAGATGCTCATTTCATCGATCAGTAAGTGGAAAGAGTTTGTGGTGGAGGCCTAGTGCTTCAAAAATCCTTTGTAAATCAGGGTATCTTTGTGAAAGAAATCAGAGGTAGCTTCTATAGCTACATATATGTTTATTGCAATGAGAACTTTATATTTTTTAAGGATGGCCCTGACCCATGAGCTATAGAATTAATGCTAGGACAAGAGACCATGTGTCATGAATTCTTCTTTTCCCCACGGAGAGTCGTGATCACGAATGGGTTGTTAGATGGTTTTGAAGTAATGTGTGAGATACAGAGTATGGGGATTAGAGCATGGAGTGAGGAAGCGCATGTATGATATATGTCTAGTCTTCTGTATCAAACATTTCTCCGTGAGGTAACCTTCCAGAATCTTCAGCTCTTTTATAACCAAATTTGCTACTTATAAAAGCCGGTTTTGCGTCATGTGATCGGATGGCTCACTCTGAATAATGGAGAGATGACATTTAAGATTCAGGGGAATGATGACAGTTTTATCCTTATAAGGGTTCTTGAATGTGATTACGTCTGCCTGAGATTTGATCATGTCCCAGATGTTCTGATAATGTGTAACACCCTGAATTTTCACTATTTTAAAAATTCTAAAAATCCTTAAATTTTCTTTTTATAACTAGCCACGTCATCACTTACTGACCCTCAACACTCGAGATGGGCTTATACACGGCTGGTACCACTAAAGAACCGTACAAATAAGATTGATCGACCGTAAAAGACCAATGAATCTGCCCGATCACTTAAACATCAAGCTTAGTCTCGGGATTTGTTCATGTAGGGTTCAATTCTAGTCGACCTATCACTGACTAATTGAGATGACCATAAATTTAGAAATAAAGACATGCTAAAAGTTGTGACAACTAAGGGTCGTATCTTAATTAACAAACGAAACTGAGTCAGTATCCTTTTAGCCTAAGAATCGACCGTTTAGAGTGATTATAATTGAAGCTTCAGTTTCACTAGTTATAAATAAGTCACACTATGAACTTAGCTAATCCAAATCTTAATAATTGCGCACAAGAAATCTTGATACCTAATTCATTACAGAAATGCCCCGATTTCCCGAATAAGCTCTAGACCGCTCGTTAATGGGCCACTAGTTCTGAAATTATAGAATAATGTCCGTCTCACTGGGCTTGATATCCATCATGGGTGGCGAACCAAGAAAGTGCCTAAAACAGCTCAACTTGGGCTGAAAGCTAAGTTCTTATAACTCGCAAATCCCTTAGGCCGAAATCTGAAACTTAAGTGAAATAAACATTCCGATCTTTCGTGAAGTTGTAGCTTTCGGACCGTCAATCCACAACCAAAATTGGAGTACCCATTAATGATATTTCCCTGGTCATATCTGTATAGTCGCGGCCCCGATCGACCATCAGTGACCATTAAACAGACTTCTAATCATATCTGTTGATTGACACATCCAAATGGCGGGCCGATCATATCCATACATAAATCATCATTAGGACTAATTATCATATGGTGTATATCGACATGTACACCCCATAATGGATCCTAGAGGTTAGAAAAACTCTCTCATAGGGCTAGTATAGTAAAAACCCAACCATTGGGGCAATTTACACCAAATTTGGCACTACATAAGGTACCTCGATCTGTTAAGACTCATGAACTGAACATGATGGTATGGGACACCATGGTCGAGCTGTCGGCCTACGCTGGGGCGATGAGCCTTCTGGTAGTGACCAGTGAGCAACCCAAACTCGTGAGCCGAATACGGTGGTATGAGACATTGTATTCGAGCTGACAGCTTACACTGATTTGGTGACGAGCCCTTTGTAGTGACTTCGAGCGTACTCTAAGTTTACATGGAGGCGACGACCCTCTCATAGCAACAAGAGTATAAAATAGGCCTACCTCGACACAGCCTGGCTGTGGTCCCTAGTCGGGTTGGCGATGAGCCTTTGAAAATACACTGCCAGTTGGTAGGGTGTTGGTGGTAATGACCTGAACTTATTTATTGTATATGATTAACTAGGATTGACGACCCTAGATGGATCATTATTTGAGAATTGATATAAGGGAGGTACCTTAGTTTCCCAATCCTGCTGTATGAAAAGGATTAATAAGAACTTGGTAATCATATGCATGCACTGCATTACGCGTGTGTTCAGGTGTAGCAGGTCAAGCACTGAGGCAGTGTTGTTCATGCGCGAATGTGAGATGAAGTCGCTGAGGGAGCATAGTGATCAGGGTCGAATATTGCATATCAGACCCAGTAATTGCCTAAATTTACGTACATGATAAGGCTTAATGGAGTATATTAATTGTGTTTTTATTACAGGAGGAAATCAGGAGCGTGTATTGAAAGATGATGTTAAAAGCATGGATTTGACGCTTCGAAATTACCAGAGCACGGGATGAACCTCAGAGGACCAATATTGAAGAATTTACATGCCAGGGACCCGAAGAAATCAAGTCATTTACGTTTAAAGAGGCCTGAAAAAGGTCCAGAATGCAAGATCACATGGTTCCCGCCATCCGATCAACTCGAAACTTCATACATGTGATGAGGGCCGTAAATTAACAGTACATATTAAATTTCAGCCATTGAGGATCTCGGGAAGGGGTCCAACGGACAGATCATCCCATTAATCTTCAATTTGGGGCCCACCTGATATTTGGAACTGCCTCAACTTTGGTATTGACGGCTAAATTAATATGATAAAGAGGATGGATGGTGTAGATTTCTCGTAAACATCACGGTGGGCCCTGTGTATGAGGAGTGTGCACCCTGCACGTTTGCACTAGCGGCGCACCGCACCGCTGCTTCGGTCAAACCGACCGCTGACCTGCGCACGAACCTTCCTTATCCAGCGTCTGCGAAACCGAACCGCAGTCGTCGGTTGTGGGTCCACAGTGTCCATCAAACCGTCAATCTAGGCCGTTCATTAGATCATAATGGCCTACATTACCATTGCCTAGGTGACAAAAATTCAAATGAAAGCATAGATCAGATCCTAACCGTTCAAAAGCATCTTGAACGGAAGAGAGAGATAATGAGTGGGCCTCATCAACAGAAGGCGGAAGTTACATATTCCCAACCAAAATTTCCTCCTCCATGCAATGGACAGAGTGGATTATTGAAACAATTATCAAGGTGGGCCCCACCATTGTCACAGTGGAAGAGGTTCGCGTCCGCGTAACGTCACCCGCTGGCGGTTTTTACGGGAGTTTATGGACCCCACTCGTCAACCGTACGGCTGATCCAAGCCGTTCATCGTGTAGAGGGCTTCGAGAGCTTTAAAACCATGCTGATTTTCTACTCCCATGCGTACACACGTGTGCGGTACAGAGGCCACAAAAGGGTTGCCCTGCAACATTTAAATATGATCTTTTTGTGTTTTCTTCTCTAGGCCGCGTTAATGGACGTTCAAAACCACCCATTCTTAACTGAAATTTTGTCCTGAATCCAATGGACGGGGTGGATTTTCTGGAAAATACTTCTACGGGGCCCACCGATCACGGCTGTGAAAAATTGCACTCCGTGTCCTACTACAACTCTGTCATCGACTTCAGCCATCTAGCAGCTATAAAAGAGGAGTTTTAGACTTGGGAAAGGAATTCAGAAACAGGAAATTCCAGATCTAGAGCAAGGGAGAGAAGAAAGAGAAGAAAGAGAAGAAAGAAGAGAGAGAGATCGATTGGTTTTGTGTTTTATTTTTATGAATTTTGTTAAATTTTTTTAATGGATTTTATGGGTCACTAATCTCTCAGCTAGGGCTGAGATGAAGCCCCTAATTTGATTAGCTCTTGTATTAGTTGATTTACTTTGAACATTAATTAATTTGTTTCTTTCTCTAAGTGGGCTTGATTGGTTTAAATTCTATACTTCTCCATCTATGAACTTGACCAAAGTATATATATGGATGTTGTTTGGATGCTTATTATAGGTGCTTGTGTCTGATTAAGAACAGGTTTCCTATAGAAGAAGAAACAGGGTGCTTTAATGAATTGTACATTCCATGTACCCGACCAAGGACATGGGATATGTTATTCATGGCATTACTTAAAGGAATTAGACAGTCTGTATGCCCGATTAAGGACACAGATTGTGCTTTCTCTAAACAAGTTAGAACAATCTAGATCAAGGTGAATCAACAGACAAAACAAGGGTTAGGATAATTAGGGGTGGATTCGAAAGTCCTAGTGCTCTCTCTCTGATTGAATTTTCTTCCCTGTTCTTAATTATTTTTTTTCCTATAATTGTGCTTAGTAGTTCATTCCATTATTTGATTGGATTAGTTAAGGAGAAACATAGATTTGAATTGTGACGACCAGTTCTCATGGGAACGATCTCGCAATACGTACCATATCCATATCTGATTCGTATACTTGCGAGTTTAAAAATCATTTAAATCATGTAGGTTTAAATAAAACATCAAGTTTTTGGCGCCGTTGCCGGGGACTGTTTCGTTCCAAATTGAATTTAGGATTCTCTCTTATCATAATTCATAGCATAGGATTTTACTAACTTAGAGTTCTTTTCTTTAGAAACTAACCTATTTCCTGTTTTGTCGGGTCCTGAAATAAACTTCTAATTTGGTAATCCCTTTCTAAATTCTTTAATTTTTTTCTAATTTCTATTTTTAGAACTAGGATTTTATTTTTTAGAAAGTTTTTAGTTTCTAATTTTAGATTTAGATTCTTCTTTCAATTAACTTTCTATTTTCTAGTTTAGAAATTCTTCCCTTTTTAGAAACTTTCTTTTTAGAAATTAACCGTTGTTTAGGATTTTTCTATCATTATTTTAGGAAACTTAATTTGTTTTTTTTTTTTTTTTTTTTTTTTTTTTTTTTTTTTTTTTTAAGAATTGAGGAAGGAAGCTACTAAGTGAAGGAGGAACTTCTTAAATTTTCTGACATCAATCATCTCCTTTTCCGGGTTCTTTCTTCCCATTCTTATTTACATAGTTTTAACTTGTTTTAGAATCTCATAATTTCTAGGTCTAGTTTTATTTCTCTTAGGTTGCTTCTTAGATTAATTTTCTCTCTTACATTGCAATAACATAGTTTATGCTAGGACGTAGATCTCTGAATATAGAACTAGCACCGTTTGATCCTGAAATTGAAAGAACATTTCGTGAAAGTTTAAGAAATAATCCTGTTGAAATGGCGAATGAGAATGAAGTTAAAGCTCTCAGAGATTATTCAGCTCCTGTCCAATTTAATGCGCCTTCATGCATAGTGTTGCCAACCACTACGGCAGCACACTTTGAGCTTAAACCTAGAGTAATACAATTGTTGCCATCCTTTTACGGATTGGACAAGGAGGACCCATATCATCATGTGAAAGAATTCCTAGACATTTGCTCCACCTTTAAGTTCCAAAACTTCTCAGACGATTCGATCCGCCTACGCCTGTTTCCTTTTTCTTTGAAGGATAAGGCGAAAGCATGGTTGAATTCTCTAGAAGTTAGATCTATCACTACATGGGACCAACTGTCTAAGAAGTTCTTAAACAAGTTCTTCCCCGTTCACAAAACTAATGCCCTCCGTAGAGAAATTACTAACTTCACACAAAAAGAGGGCGAGCACTTTCATGAATGTTGGGAAAGATGGAAGGACTTGCTTCTTAAATGTCCTCACCATGGTTTTGAGAAATGGCAACAAGTTCAATACTTCTATGACGGTCTGACACCCCAGAACTGTCGCATGGTTGATGCCACTAGTGGAGGGTCATTCATGACCAAAAGTGATGTCGAAGCGTGGAACTTCTTTGAAACCTTGTGCGAAAATTCCCGGCAATGGGACTATTCAAATAGAGGTGAGAAGTCCCCAACCACAAAGAGAGAGTGGTATATATGAGATAGGAGTCATGCCAGTCGTGCGCCAAGCTTGATAATCTGACAAAGAAAGTTGATGCTCTGGTATTAAATAATGGACCTCCACTAACAGCTCAAGTCGAGGCATGTGCCATATGTTCTAGTCCTGCCCATCCTATGCAGTCTTGTCCATCTGGTGCAGCATCCCCAAAACTTCTCTCTGAACAGGTACATGCTATGAACACTTTTAAAAAACCTAGGAATGATCCTTACTCGAACACATACAACCCAGGGTGGGCTAGGCATCCAAATTTCTCTTGGGCAAAAGGACCACAACAAGGAGGACCATCTGGAAATCCTCCCATATAACTGCACCTCTAAGTTGGCAGTCAATAACTTCAATAGTTTCCACAATATCAACAACTGCCTACACAATCAAGGAAACCATCTCTTGAGGATACACTCTATCTTTTTATGCAGAGTTCTCTCCAATTCCAAAAAGATACCCAACAAACCTTACTAGCCAACCAACAAAGCTTACATGCAAATGCGCAATCCATTGCCAAGCTGGAAGTACAAATGGGTCAACTAGCTGCCACATTGAGTGAGAGAGAGAAGGGCAAGTTCCCTAGCCAACCTGAGGCTAATCCAAAGGGACAGTATGAGATTGGCTCTAATTCCAACCAAGGGCAATATCATGAGCAAGCCAAATCGATCACTACCCTTAGGTCAGGCAAACAGATTGATAACAGAATAGAGATGCCTAGGGATGAATCAAATTCTAAAACAGAAGATCAAGATGAAGTAGAGAGTCACACCAATGCATCCAAAGTCCAAAAGCTCTCTGACTCTCCAAGAGCCACTAATGTGCCACCCTACGTGCCCAAAGCACCCTTTCCTCAACGTCTGGCACCAATAAATAAAAGAAATAACTTTGATGAAATCTTGGATGTGTTTAAAAAAGTGCAAGTTAACATCCGTTGCTTGACGCTATCAAGCAAGTCCACTTCTACGCTAAGTTTTTTAAAGATTTATGCACTCAAAAGCGTAAGCAGAATGTTCATAAGAAGGTCTTCATTGCGAGCGGCTCGACTCCATGATTCAACATAACACACCTCCGAAATTTAGGGATCCAGGGAGCTCCCACCATTTCTTGCGGCATAGGAGATTATAAGGTCGGAAGGCATTACTTGATTTAGGGCGGCGTCAATTTGTTACCATATTCGGTTTATGAGCAGCTAGGACTCGGTGAGTTGAAACCGACTAAGGTAACATTACAACTAGCTGATAGATCTGTCAAGGTGCCCCGGGGTGTTATTAAAGTGTGTTAATCCAGGTTGATAAATTTTATTTTCCAGTAGATTTCATAGTTATAGATACTCAGCCTGTCCAGAATCTTCATAGTCAGATCCAGTCATCTTGGGTCGTCCATTTTTAGCCACATCTAATGCTATTATAAATTGCTTAGGAATGGAGTTATGAAATTGTCCTTTGGTAACATGAATATTAAACTCAATGTTTTTAATGCGGGACAACAATCCATGATTTGGATGACATATCCGAAGTGGACATGATCGAGAGTCTAGTGCGGGACTCCTTCCGTAAATCTTTTGAAGATCCACTTGAGACACCTTAGCACAATATGGCATGGATTTTGACATTGATAGTCCCATCCACGAAGTCAATGCCTTTGCTCGACTCTACTCTTATATTGGAGGCGAAAAATGGAGGCGAAAGTGGAACCTCTTCATCCCTCTGAGACGCCTCTTGACAGCACAGTTTTTAACTCTAAGAAGACAAAGGCGAGCAGGCTGCTTAATGTTCTTAGAGCATATAAGGCAGCAATTGAACGGAAGATATCGAAAATATAAGGAGTATGCCCCACTGTATGTATAGATCATGCTGTGGAAATGTTGCTTGAAATGCAAAGGAAGAGTGATCCTAACATGGAAGAAGTCGTGCGAGCAGAAGTCCTTAAATTATTTGACGACAGTGTCAGTTACCTCATTACAGATAGCACAGCTCATGGGAACTCACATCACTTGTCTGGGATCGGTTAATTAAGGTGTTGAGGTAATTTCTTTGGCGGACCCTGGTTATAAAGATTATTTCATTCATGGTCCGTTCTTGTCTGGCTGAAGACGTTAAACTTAGCGCTCCTGGGAGGCAACCCAGCCTTTTGTTTGATTATATTATTTTTTCTTAGTTAGTTACTTCAATGTTTGTGGGTAACATTACTGTAAACCCTCACGAGACTACAATTCGTCCACTAGGGGTAACCTAGGGGTTTAAAGGCTTGTTGCATGCGCTAAATGCAATCGAGAGCACCTACGAAAGTGGTATAGGTAGGATCTTCCTTTGTTTTTTCTTTTTGTTATTTTTGCTTCTGTTGATTTCTCTCTTGTGCTAACTCGCTTTTACATTGAATTTTTTTTTTGAGAAAGCTTCTTGATTCTCCATCCAGGTACTATCTTTCCATTAATCCTCTTTTATTCTCATTGTCCCATGTGCATTGCTTGCTTATTTCTTTTACATTGAGGACAATGTAGATTTTAGGTTGGGGGTAGGAGATTAGGTTACCTAATCAATATTTTCTTGGTCTTGAGCAAAATTTGTGAAAATTTTAAAATTTTTTCTGGAATTTCTATTGAATTCAAAGTGATTTTGAAGGATAGTTGTGATTTTAACATTATAAGATATGTGAGGTTAGTAACTTATGACTCTTGGATTCGGCCATCTGCTTGATTTCACAGTCAATTTTGAATTGTTAATCAATGATTAGAAGTTGTAAACATTGATTGAGCCATGATTTCACATATCACATCTCGCTTACACATTAAGTTTTCGGTTCAATAATTGAATGATTAACTTGGTAAAAAGAAGAATTAAAAGGCTAAGTCACATAATCTTCACCATAGGTTTGCTCCCTATAGGTGCAGATTTGATTCTCCATAGTTGACATATGAAAAAAAAAAAAAAAAAGTTAGGCGACAAGTTTTCGCCATAGGTTTGCTCCCTATAGGTGAGAATTTGATTCCCCTCATTTGCGTTACTGCTCATAAAGAAAATCAAAGGCTGGTAAAATGAAAAGTTAACCTGTGAGATAAGTGTTGGTTTCAAGTTTGGTTGTCACGAATTACTAATGATATCATGAAATTGACAATTGGATCTCTTAATGATTGTAAGCCGAGATTACACTATACACTCATAGAACTCAATGTTTACAATTGTTCAAATCAATGGATTAATATTTTAAACTTGATTATGAAATCTGCCGAGAGCTTGATTCCAAGAGAAAAATTCCACACACCAATCATGAATCTTAGAATTTTCACATCTCAGCTATCTGTTCACAAGTCACTTGAGTTACAGGAATTGTCTTTTATTTCTGAAATTATTTTTCGCATGTTTTGCTCGGGACTAGCAAAATGTTGGTTGGGGGTTGTGATCAGGGTCGAATATTGTATATCAGACCCAGTAATTGCCTAAATTTACGTACATGATAAGGCTTAATGGAGTATATTAATTATGTTTTTATTACAGGAGGGAATCAGGAGCGTGTATTGAAAGATGATGTTAAAAACATGGATTTGACGCTCCGAAATTACCAGAGCACGGGATGAACCTCAGAGGACCAATATTGAAGAATTTACATGCCAGGGACCCGAAGAAATCAAGTCATTTACGTTTAAAGAGGCCTGAAAAGGGTCCAGAATGCAAGATCACATGGTTCCCGCCATCCGATCAACTCGAAACTTCATACATGTGATGAGGGCCATAAATTAACCGTACATATTAAATTTCAGCCATTGAGGATCTCGGGAAGTGGTCCAACGGACAGATCAGCCCATTAATCTTCAATTTGGGGCCCACCTGATATTTGGAACTGCCTCAACTTTGGTATTGACGGCTAAATTAATATGATAAAGAGGATGGATGGTATAAATTTCTCGTAAACATCACGGTGGGCCACAGTGTGATGAGGAGCGTGCACCACAGTGCGTTTGCACCGTGCGCCACCGCACCAGCTTCGGTCAAACCGACCGCTGACCCGCGCACGAGCCTTCCTTATCCAGCGTCTGCGAAACCGAACCGCAGTCGTCGGTTGTGGGTCCACAGCGTCCATCAAACTGTCAATCCAGGCCGTTCATTAGATCATAATGGCCTACATTACCATTTGCCTAGGTGGCAAAAATTCAAATGAAAGCATAGATCAGATCCTAACTGTTCAAAAGCATCTTGAACGGAAGAGAGAGATAACGAGTGGACCTCATCAACAGAAGGCGGAAGTTACATATTCCCAATCGGAATTTCCTCCTCCATGCGATGGACGGAGTGGATTATTGAAACAATTATCAGGGTGGGCCCCACCATTGTCACAGCGGAAGAGGTTCGCGTCCGCGTAACGTCACCCGCTGGCAGTTTTTGCGGGAGTTTATGGACCCCACTTGTCAACCGTACGGCTGATCCAAGCCGTTCATCGTGTAGAGGGCTTCGAGAGCTTCAAAACCATGCTGATTTTCTACTCTCATGCGTACACACGTGTGCGGTACAGAGGCCACAAAAGGGCTACTCTGCAACGTTCAAATCTGATCTTTTTGTGTTTTCTTTTCTGGGCCGTGTTAATAGACGTTCAAAACCACTCATTCTTGATTGAAATTTCGTCCTGAATCCAATGGACGGGGTGGATTTTCCAGAAAATACTTCTGTGGGGCCCACCGATCATGGCTGCGAAAAATTGCACTCCGTGTCCTGCTACAACTCTGCCACCGACTCCAGCCATCCAGCAGCCACAAAAGAGGAGTTTTGGACGTGGGAAAGGAATTCAGAAACAGGGAATTCCAGATCTAGAGTAAGGGAGAGAAGAAAGAGAAGAAAGAGAAGAAAGAAGAGAGAGAGATCGATTGGTTTGGTGTTTTATTTTTATGAATTTTGTTTAATCTTTTTAATAGATTTTATGGGTCACTAATCTCTCAGCTAGGGCTGAGATGAAGCCCCTAATTTGATTAGCTCTTGTATTGGTTGATTTACTTTGAACATTAATTAATTTGTTTCTTTCTCTAAGTGGGCTTGATTGGTTTAAATTCTATACTTCTCCATCTATGAACTTGACTAAAGTATATATATGGATGATGTTTGGATGCTTATTATAGGTGCTAGTGTCTGATCAAGAACAGGTTTCCTATAGAGGAAGAAACAGGGTGCTTTAATGAACTATACATTCCATGTACCCGACCAAGGACATGGGATATGTTATTCATGGTATTGCTTAAAGGAATTAGACATTCTGTATGCCCGATTAAGGACACAGATTGTGCTTTCTCTAAATAAGTTAGATCAATCTAGATCAAGGTGAATCAACAGATAAAACAAGGGTTAAGATAATTAGGGGTGGATTCGAAAGTCCTAGTGCTCTCTCTCTGATTGAATTTTCTTCCCTGTTCTTAATTGTTTTTTTTTTTCCTAGAATTGTGCTTAGTAGTTCATTTCATTATTTGATTGGATTAGTTAAGGAGAAACATAGATTTGAATTGTGACGACCAGTCCTCGTGGGAACGATCTCGTAATACGTACCATATCTACATCTGATTCGTATACTTGCGAGTTTAAAAATCATTTAAATCATGTGGGTTTAAATAAAACATCAAGTTTATGGCGTCGTTGTCGGGGACTGTTTCGTTCCAAATTGAATTTAGGATTCTCTCTTATAATAATTCATAGCTTAGGATTTTACTAACTTAGAGTTCTTTTCTTTAGAAACTAACCTCTTTCCTGTTTTGTAGGGTCCTGAAATAAACTTCTAATTTGGTAATCCCTTTCTAAATTCTTTAATTTTTTTCTAATTTCTATTTTTAGAACTAGGATTTTATTTTTTAGAAAGTTTTTAGTTTCTAATTTTAGATTTAGATTCTTCTTTCAATTAACTTTCTATTTTCTAGTTTAGAAATTCTTCCCTTTTTAGAAACTTTCTTTTTAGAAATTAACCGTTGTTTAGGATTTTTCTATCATTATTTTAGGAAACTTAATTTGTTTTTGTTTTTTTTTTTTTTTTTTTTTTACGGAATTGAGGAAGGAAGCTACTAAGTGAAGGAGGAACTTCTTAAATTTTCTGACATCAATCATCTCCTTTTCTGGGTTCTTTCTTCCCATTCTTATTTACATAGTTTTAACTTGTTATAGAATCTCATAATTTCTAGGTCTAGTTTTATTTCTCTTAGGTTGCTTCTTAGATTAGTTTTCTCTCTTACATTGTAATAACATAGTTTATGATAGGACGTAGATCTCTGAATATAGAACTAGCACCGTTTGATCCTGAAATTGAAAGAACATTTCGTAAAAGTTTGAGAAATAATCCTGTTGAAATGGCGAATGAGAATGAAGTTAAAGCTCTCAGAGATTATTCAGCTCCTGTCCAATTTAATGCGCCTTCATGCATAGTGTTGCCAACCACTATGGCAGCACACTTTGAACTTAAACCTGGAGTCAAACAATTGTTACTATCCTTTTACGGATTGGACAAGGAGGACCCATATCATCATGTGAAAGAATTCCTAGACATTTGCTCCACCTTTAAGTTCCAAAACTTCTCAGATGATTCGATCCGCCTATGCTTGTTTCCTTTTTCTTTGAAGGATAAGGCGAAAGCATGGTTGAATTCTCTAGAAGTTGGATCTATCACTACATTGGACCAACTGTCTAAGAAGTTCTTAAACAAGTTCTTCCCTGTTCACAAAACCAATGCCCTCCGTAGAGAAATTACTAACTTCACACAAAAAGAGGGCGAGCACTTTCATGAATGTTGGGAAAGATGGAAGGACTTGCTTCTTAAATGTCCTCACCATGGTTTTGAGAAATGGCAACAAGTTCAATACTTCTATGACGATCTGACACCCCAGAACCGTCGCATGGTTGATGCCACCAGTGGAGGGTCATTCATGAGTAAAAGTGATGTCGAAGCGTGGAACTTCTTTGAAACCTTGGGCGAAAATTCCCAGCAATGGGGCTATTCAAATAGAGGTGACAGAAGTCCCCAACCACAAAAGAGAGGTGGTATATATGAGATAGGAGTCATGCCAGATCTGTGCGCCAAGCTTGATAATCGACAAAGAAAGTTGATGCTCGGTATTAAATAATGGACCTCTACAAACTGACTCAAGTCGAGGCATGTGCCATATGTTCTAGTCTGCCCATCCTATGCGGTCTTGTCCATCAGTGCGGCATCCCCGAACTTCTCTGCGAACAAGTACATGCTATGTACACTTTTCAAATACACAGGAATGATCCTTACTCGAACACATACAACCCGGGGTGGGCTAGGCATCCAAATTTCTCTTGGGCAAAGGACCACAACAAGGAGGACCATCTGGAAATCCTCCCATGCAACAAACACCTCCAAGTTGGCAGTCAACAACTTCAACAGTTTCCACAATATCAACAACTGCCTACACAATCAAGGAAACCATCTCTTGAGGATACACTTCATCTTTTTATACAGAGTTCTCTCAAATTCCAAAAAGGTACCCAACAAACCTTACTAGCCAACCAGCAAAGCTTACATGCAAATGCGCAATCCATTGCCAAGCTGGAAGTACAAATGGGTCAACTAGCTGCCACATTGAGTGAGAGAGAGAGGGCAAGTTCCTAGCCAACCCGAGGCTAATCCAAAGGGACATTATGAGATTGGCTCTAATTCCAACCAAGGGCAATATCATGAGCAAGCCAAATCGATCACTACCCTTAGGTCAAGCAAACAGATTGATAACAGAATAGAGATGCCTAGGGATGAATCAAATTCTAAAACAGAAGATCAAGATGAAGTAGAGAGTCACACCAATGCATCCAAAGTCCAAAAGCTCTCTGACTCTCCAAGAGCCACTAATGTGCCACCCTACGTGCCCAAAGCACCCTTTCCTCAACGTCTGGCACCAATAAATAAAAGAAATGACTTTGATGAAATCTTGGATGTGTTTAAAAAAGTGCAAGTCAACATCCCGTTGCTTGACGCTATCAAGCAAGTCCTCACAGACGCTAAGTTTCTTAAAGATTTATGCACTCAAAGCGTAAGCGAAATGTTCATAAGAAGGTCTTCATTGCGGAGCAGCACTCAGCTCCACGATTCAACATAACACACCTCCGAAATTTAGGGATCCAGGAGCTCCCACCATTTCTTGCGGCATAGGAGATCATAAGATCGGGAAGGCATTACTTGATTTAGGGGCGAGCGTCAATTTGTTACCATATTCGGTTTATGAGCAGCTAGGACTTGGTGAGTTGAAACCGACTAAGGTAACATTACAACTAGCTGATAGATCTGTCAAGGTGCCCCGGGGTGTTATTGAAGATGTGTTAATCCAGGTTGATAAATTTTATTTTCCAGTGGATTTCATAGTTATAGATACTCAGCCTGTCCAGAATCTTCATAGTCAGATCCCAGTCATCTTGGGTCGTCCATTTTTGGCCACATCTAATGCTATTATAAATTGCCGGAATGGAGTTATGAAATTGTCCTTTGGTAACATGAATATTAAACTCAATGTTTTTAATGCAGGACAACAATCCGCAGATTTGGATGACATATACTGAAGTAGACATGATCGAGAGTCTAGTAGCGGGACTCCTTCGTAAATCTTTTGAAGATCCACATGAGACACCTTAGCACGATCAATATGGATGGATTTTGACATTGATAGTCCCATCCACGAAGTCAATGCACTGCTCGACTCTACTCCTATATTGGAGACTGAAAAATGGAGAGCGAAAGTGGAACCTCTTCATCCCTCTGAGACGCCTCCTGACAGCACAGTTTTTAACTCTAAGAAGATAAAACTCGAGAAGGCGGTGCCGTTAATGTTCTTAGAGCATATAAGGCAGCAATTGAACGAAAGATAGCGAAAATACAGGGAGTATGCCCCACTGTATGTATAGATCATGCTGTGGAAATGTCGCGTGAAATGCAAAGGAAGCGTGATCCTAACATGGAAGAAGTCGTGCGAGCAGAAGTCCTTAAATTATTTGACGACAAGTCGCTTACCTTATTACGATAGACTCATGGAACTCACATCACTTGTCTGGGATCGGTTAATTAAGGTGTTGAGGTAATTTCTTTGGCGGACCCTGGTTATAAAGATTATTTCATTCATGGTCCGTTCTTGTCTGGCTGAAGACGTTAAACTTAGCGCTCCTGGGAGGCAACCCAGCCTTTTGTTTGATTATATTGTTTTTTCTTAGTTAGTTACTTCAATGTTTGTGGGTAACATTACTGCAAACCCTCACGAGACTACAACTCGTCCACTAGGGGTAACCTAGGGGTTTAAAGGCTTGTTGCATGCGCTAAATGCAATCGAGAGCACCTGCGAAAGTGGTATAGGTAGGATCTTCCTTTGTTTTTCTTTTTGTTATTTTTACTTCTGTTGATTTCTCTCTTGTGCTAACTCGCTTTTACATTGAAATTTTTTTTGAGAAAGCTTCTTAATTCTCCATCCAGGTACTATCTTTCCATCATTCCTCTTTTATTCTCATTGTCCCATGTGCATTGCTTGCTTATTTCTTTTACATTGAGGACAATGTAGATTTTAGGTTGGGGGTGGGAGATTAGGTTACCTAATCAGTATTTTCTTGGTCTTGAGCAAAATTTGAAAAAAATTTAAAATTTTTTCTAGAATTTCTATTGAATTCAAAGTGATTTTAAAGGATAGTTGTGATTTTAACATTATAAGATATGTGATGTTGGTAACTTATGACTCTTGGATTCGGCCATCTGCTTGATTTTACAGTCAATTTTGAATTGTTAATCCATGATTAGAAGTTGTAAACATTGATTGAGCCATGATTTCACATATCACATCTCGCTTACACATTAAGTTTTCGGTTCGATAACTGAACGATTAACTTGGTAAAAAGAATAATTAAAAGGCTAATTCACATAATCTTCATCATAGGTTTGCTCCCTATAGGTGCAGATTTGATTCTCCATAGTTGATATATGAAAAAAAAAAAAGTTAGGCGACAAGTTTTCGCCATAGGTTTGCTCCCTATAGGTGAGAATTTAATTCCCCTCATTTAATTCTTGCTCATAAAGAAAATCAAAAATTTGGTAAAATGAAAAGTTAACCTGTGAGATAAGTGTTGGTTTCAAGTTTGGTTGTCACGAATTATTAATGATATCATGAAATTGACAATTGGATCTCTTAATGATTGTAAGCCGAGATTACACTATAAACTCATGGTACTCAATGTTTACAATTGTTCAAATCAATGGATTAATATTTTAAACTTGATTATGAAATCTGCCGAGAGCTTGATTCCAAGAGAAAAATTCCACACACCAATCATGAATCTTAGAATTTTCACTTCTCAGCTATCTGTTCACAAGTCACTTGAGTTACAGGAATTGTCTTTTATTTCTGAAATTATTTTTCGCATGTTTTGCTCGGGACTAGTAAAATGCTGGTTGGGGGTTATGATCAGGGTCAAATATTCCATATCAGACCCAGTAATTGCCTAAATTTACGTACATGATAAGGCTTAATAGAGTATATTAATTGTGTTTTTATTACAGGAGGGAATCAGAAGCGTGTATTGAAAGATGATGTTAAAAGCATGGATTTGACGCTCCGAAATTACCAGAGCACGGGATGAACCTCAGAGGACCAATATTGAAGAATTTACATGCCAGGGACCCGAAGAAATCAAGTCATTTACGTTTAAAGAGGCCTAAAAAGGGTCCAGAATGTAAGATCACATGGTTCCCGCCATCCGATCAACTCGAAACTTCATACATGTGATGAGGGCCGTAAATTAACCGTACATATTAAATTTCAGCCATTGAGGATCTCGGGAAGTGGTCCAACGGACAGATCAGCCCATTAATCTTCAATTTGGGGCCCACCTGATATTTGGAACTGCCTCAACTTTGGTATTGACGGCTAAATTAATATGATAAAGAGGATGGATGGTGTAGATTTCTCGTAAACATCACGGTGGGCCCTGTGTATGAGGAGTGTGCACCCTGCACGTTTGCACCAGCGGAGCACCGCACCACTGCTTCGGTCAAACCGACCGCTGACCCACGCACGAGCCTTCCTTATCCAGCGTCTGTGAAACCGAACCGCAGTCGTCGATTGTGGGTCCACAGCGTCCATCAAACCGTCAATCCAGGCCGTTCATTAGACATAATGGGCTACATTACCACTGCCTACGTGGCAAAAATTCAAATGAAAGCATAGATCAGATCCTAACTGTTCAAAAGCATCTTGAACGGAAGAGAGAGATAACGAGTGGGCCTCATCAACAGAAGGCGGAAGTTACATATTCCCAACCAGAATTTCCTCCTCCATGCAATGGATGGAGTAGATTATTGAAACAATTATCAAGGTGGGCCCCACCATTGTCACAGCGGAAGAGGTTCGCGTTCGCGTAACGTCACCCGCTGGCGATTTTTGCGGGAGTTTATGGACCCCACTCGTCAACCATACGGCTGATCCAAGCCGTTCATCGTGTAGAGGGCTTCGAAAGCTTCAAAACCATGCTGATTTTCTACTCCCATGTGTACACACGTGTGCGGTATAGAGGCCACAAAAGGGCTGCCCTGCAACGTTCAAATCTGATCTTTTTGTGTTTTCTTCTCTGGACCACGTTAATGGACGTTCAAAACCACCCATTCTTGACTGAAATTTCGTCCTGAATCCAATGGACGGGGTGAATTTTCTAGAAAATACTTCTGTGGGGCCCACTGATCACGACTGCGAAAAATTACACTCCGTGTCCTGCTACAACTCTGCCACCGACTCTAGCCATCCAGCCGCTATAAAAGAGGAGTTTTGGACGTGGGAAAGGAATTCAGAAATAGGGAATTCTAGATCTAGAGCAAGGGAGAGAAGAAAGAGAAGAAAGAGAAGAAAGAAGAGAGAGAGATCGATTGGTTTGGTGTTTTGTTTTTATGAATTTTGTTTAATCTTTTTAATAGATTTTATGGGTCACTAATCTCTCAGCTAGAAATTTGAGATGAAGCCCCTAATTTGATTAGCTCTTGTATTGGTTGATTTACTTTGAACATTAATTAATTTGTTTCTTTCTCTAAGTGGGCTTGATTGGTTTAAATTCTATACTTCTCCATCTATGAACTTGACTAAAGTATATATATGGATGTTATTTGGATGCTTATTATAGGTGCTTGTGTCTGATCAAGAACAGGTTTCCTATAGAGGAAGAAACAGGGTGCTTTAATGAACTATACATTCCATGTACCCGACCAAGGACATGGGATATGTTATTCATGGCATTGCTTAAAGGAATTAGACATTCTGTATGCCTGATTAAGGACACAGATTATGCTTTCTCTAAATAAGTTAGATCAATCTAGATCAAGGTGAATCAACAGACAAAACAAGGGTTAGGATAATTAGGGGTGGATTCGAAAGTCCTAGTGCTCTCTCTGATTGAATTTTCTTCTCTGTTCTTAATTATTTTTTTTTCCTAGAATTGTGCTTAGTAGTTCATTCCATTATTTGATTGGATTAGTTAAGGAGAAACATAGATTTGAATTGTGACGACCAATCCTCGTGGGAACGATCTCGTAATACGTACCATATCTACATCTGATTCGTATACTTGCGAGTTTAAAAATCATTTAAATCATGTAGGTTTAAATAAAACATCACATAGGCAAGGGCATGCATCATACATTCATACCATTCTTGCATTAACAAGAGTACTTAGAGATGTGTGATTTACTGCTTGATTGAATTGATAACATGCTAACCTTTGCTTTATTGTTCCGCTGAGTTGATCACTCACTCCCACGTTAGGGGATGGTATTTTAAATACCAACTACACTTTGTCTTGATTTCAGATGACGGCGTGACCCATGAGGTGGAGCCTAACTACTACGCTGATCAGGACGAGTTCTCTTATATGTAGTTCTCCGGCGGCTTCGCTTAGGCTATCCTGATTGACGGGGCTACATGGATTATCATTGTAGTTGTACTATTTTGACATTTTGATTTTTGAGACTATTATATGTATATGGTGACTCAGTGATGTATTCATACACTGGAGACCGATCTTGATCTTTGACTTATATACGTGTATTTAAGTCTTTCAGTCTTTCGCTTGCATTTTACAGCTTAATCTGGAGTATGAATTACTGTTTTGGCATAATCTCACTCATGATTAATGCACTAACACAGATAACATTAAATCATTAGCATATATGCTGCATAAGTAATGTTTTGGAACTCGGGAGTTGAGTTGCTAGACCCCCGATTTTCAGGGCGTTACAAAGAGAGAAAGATAAGGAGAAAGAAGAAGAGAAGAAGAGTGAGAGTAAGAGTGGGGAAGCTTTAGTGTTTCCCTTCATCAGTCTCCTCCAATCAAAGCCCTAGCATCGATCATTCTTCTCCACCGAATCCATCCCATTTGTGATTTGGAGGTAAGAAACAAACTTACTTCCTAACCTAGGTTCTTTCTAAAATGAATTGTATGAATCTCATATAGTCTTGGTGTTTATATAGGAATTTGTGATTTTCCTCAAATCTCTAACCCTAGGAGCTCAAAATCATATGTTCATTCTTAAATTTTATGAACTCCATAGTATGAGTACTAACTGAGTACCAATATACATGTATTGTTTCTAAGTCAAAAATCAAAATACAATCCTCAAGAGAGGCCACCGAAAATCCGCGATGCATGCAGTAGGCCTAAGCAAAGCCGTCGAGAATCTTGCATAAAGGAGAACTCCTCTGATCCTCATCAAAGTCGGACTCTGCCCGGCTCCCGAACCAAGGCGCCATCTACACTGTGACAGAGTCACGGTGGGTGTTGCAAACACCATCCCGTAACGTGGGAGTGAGTAGCTAACTCGGTGGAACAATAAAGCATAGGTTAACATGTTATCAAATCAATCAAGCGAATGATAAAGCGGTACAAATCAAACACTTCTAACTACTCTTGTTAAGTGCAAAAATGATATGAAATGATGCTGTATGCCCTTGCCAAACCACCCTCAAGCGACATCATCTTACGTTCGCGAATGCTTACTCCCTCAGTGCGCCACATCTACAAAGCACATGCGGGGCAATGATGCTCATGATTACCAAGTTTTTATTAGTCCATTTCAACCAGCAGTATTGGGAAACTAAGGTACCTCCCTTGTATCATTCCCAAACATGATCCATTCTAGGGTCGTCAATCCTAGTTAATCTCATACGATATTATGGTTTGAGAAACATAGTGAACGCATCGCAAAGGGCTCGTCACCCGTCAGTGCGGATACTGATCTCACCGTATGCGGCTCAATTGCTGGCCGCCAGCTCAAGTACAGGTCTCACCATACTCGGCTCAATCACTAGCCGTCGGCTCGAGTACAGGTCTCACCGTACTCGGCTCAACTCATACTCTAGTTGCTGTGAAAGACTCGTCACCAATCACAGACACTTAGAGTACACTCGATGATACTACGGAGGACTCGTCGCCCGTCAGCACGAGCACAGGTCTCACCATACTCGGCTCTCGCCGTAAGTATCGACAGCTCGAATACAGTGTCCCATACCACCGTATTCGGCTCACGAGTTTTGGTTGCGCAATGGTCACTACGGGAGGCACATGGCCCCAGCGTAGGCCGACAGCTCGACCACGGTGTCCCATACCACCATGCCTGGCTCATGCGACTTAGCGGATCGAGGTACCATGGTTAAACGGGATCGCCACTGGTAAGTTTGGTACCCTAGGTTCAAGCAGTAGCGACCAAACATGGTGAACACACAATACATTTCGGTTTACTTGACGAGCCTGACTAGCTCGAGCGCACCACAAGTTGAGCGATATGGAGCGCAAAAGCACTCCGTGTGGCCAACCACTATCGCCAACCGAAGTACGACTCGGGTTCGCCAGACACGTCCGTTGTGGCGATATGAATCTCAGCCACAACCGCAAGTCTGGTACCGAATGTTTGGACTATAGACATAGTCCCATACTCAAACAGTTTTCATCAATAGCATGTGGAGTAAAGCATGATAAATAAGCAATACAAGCATGTTAGCAGGCATGTTATAAAGCATGAAGTAAAACATGATGTAAAGCATGTTGTAAAGCATGTTGTGAAGCATGTAGTAAAGCACTATCCACATAGGGATACAATTACGTACACATTACAAGGGAGTGGTTCTAGCGAACCACCGCATGGAAGAGATCCTACATGTCTCTAAGGGAGTCAGGAATTCCATATCAGCACCTTTCTAAGGCACTAATACACAAGCCTTTACACACACAAGCACTTACACAACACTTAGAGTACGCCATTCCAACATACATGACATATGTTAGCAAATCGCGTGTTAGGGCTATTCTCTCGCCAAGCGGTTATTTTACCCGCGTATACCATATTCATACAACAAATAATCATGACAATTACACTTCCAAATTTTACACATATGCGGTATTTCTAGAATACACAATTTCAACATACTTGACATTTACAATGGAACATGTATTTTGGCGATTCCTTTTGCCAAACTAGTATTTTATCCATATATTATATAATCATACATTAAATAAACATGTCAAACATTTTTTCAAAAAAAACTACGTATACGGTATTTCTACGTATACCAAGAGTATGTGAAATTCCATATTCTACAACGCTAATCGAAACAGGAAGCGAAAAGCACTTTGTACATGTGCATTTACATACAGATCATGAATCTATCATTATCTGACATTGAAAGCGTTGAAAAACGTAACTTATACACTTAAAGTCCTCACCTTTGCCCTTGGAATTCCAACGAATCAGCAAGGGTAGTAGAGCTTCCGTATACGGGAGTTTTCTAGCCTAAAGAGCGGAATCAGTTAGCCTTTACATAACCCACAACGATCCTACCTTAAATCAGACCTAGGGTTAAGGTTTCTTACCTTCAAATGGGATGGATACCGCCGGGAAAACGCCTAGAACGGGGCGGTGTAGGCCGTGCGACAACCCAAAGCAGTAGGAGGAAGATCAGCAACAAATTCCACGCTTTTCTCTCTCTTTTCTTTCTCTCTCTAGGGTTTTTCTCCCAAATTCGTATGGCTGTGAGAGGGGCTGTTCTAAGCCCCTTTTATAGCCAAAAACATTTCCAAAATAAACTCAGGTTCAAGGGTGACTGCTTATATAGGCATTTCGCCACTTTTCCAGCTCAAAAGGGAGGTTCTGGTGTGCCCTCCTTGAGCCAAACGTCAAACTTAAGCTCACCATCTATGGATCTACGTGGGATTACGTTTTCGACTTGATCGGATTCCCGGATCGCATGTGGCGGACCACTTTCGATTCAACGCGGTCGGTGGGCCACGATCGAAATTCTAAGTACATGTAAATGTTCTGAAATTTTCTTAATCCGAGGGTGTAATTTGGTCCGATTCGACGGTCAGGTTGCTTATACTTGACGTGCAACCGAACGATGCGAGATCACTATTCTGATACTTTTATTAGGATGGGAATAGTATTTTTCACACTCCCCTCGCTCCGGATCGAAACAAATGGCCGTGGGACATCGGTCGGAGCCCGATTTTGAGATGATTGTCAAGCCCAGTGGGGCGGTCCTAGTTCCTTAGCTTCGTGTTAATCGGACTCCCGATGTGCGATCTAGACCTAATACGAAGTTTCGTTTCATTCCTGAGAGCAGACGGGAAATGAGTTTGGTTCTAAACTTTAGGGTAATTCAGAGTCACTGATTATGCAAGTTTTGGGTCTTGCAGATCATATTTAAAGCGATCCCAACGGATTTCATGGCTAACCGAGTTTAGTACTTAGTTAACTTTGTTAAATTTCTAAAGGATTTAATCCTACGTGATTTCTGTCGAGGTGCTACTCGACCCAATGTACGGAAATTTAGAGGTCGTTACAATCTACCCCCCTTAAACAAAAAATTTGGTCCTCGAAATTTATACCTTTTCGTAGTCATCGAGAATCTGAGGGTAGTTCTTTCTGACCTCGGCCTCAGTCTTCCAGGTAGCTTCCTCCTCGGAATGATGTGTCCAAAGCACCTTCACAAGTGGGATGACCTTGCTACGTAGTACCTGCTCCTTCCTATCAAGGATACGCGTCGGGCGCAGCTCGTACGTAGCATCCTCACTCAACTGTACCTGCTCCCATCTGATGATATGCGAAGGATCAGGAACGTACTTCTTCAGCATAGATACATGAAATACGTTGTGTACGGAAGCAAGTGGTGTAGGCAAGGCGAGACGATACGCCACATCACCCACTCAATCCAGTATCTGAAATGGACCGATAAACCTCGGTGTGAGCTTCCCCTTCTTCCCGAACCGAAGGACTCCCTTCATAGGGGAAACCCGAAGGAACACATGATCCCCAACCTCGAACTCCAGCGGTCGCCGCCTCGTATCGGCGTAACTCTTCTGCCTGCTCTGCGCTATGAGTAATCGACGCCTGATAATGTCTACCTTCCCTGTAGTCGCTTGTACCAACTCTGGGCCAATCAGACTACGCTCGCCAACCTCTGCCCAACAGTGCGGTGCCCTACAAGGTCGACCATATAGAGCCTCATATAGGGCCATGCCAATAGTCGCCTGGAAGCTGTTGTTGTAGGTGAACTCTACGTACGGAAGACAGTCATCCCAGCTGTCCTTGAAATCCAACACACATGCTCGCAACATATTCTCCAGAATCTGATTCACCCGCTCTGTCGCCCATCGGTCACGAGGATGAAACGCAGATCTTGAACTTCAACTTCACACCCCTCGCCTCCTGGATACGAGTCCAGAAGATAGATGTGAACCGCGTGTCTCTGTCCGACACGATCTCCAAAGGAACCCCGTGCAGACGGACGATCTCCCTGATGTACAATCTAGCCAGCTCGTCTGCAGAGTTCGTAACTCTGATAGAGAGGAAATGGACCGATTTGGTCAACCGGTCCACAATCACCCAAATGGAATCGTGCCCCTTCCTCGTCTTCGGCAACCCTGATATGAAGTCCATGGAGATGAAGTCTCACTTCCACTCCGCTATAGGCATGGGCTGAAGTAATCCAGGAGGTCGGCGATGTTCTGCCTTGACCTGCTGGCACGTCAGACATCGAAACACATACTCAGCAATGTGGGCCTTCATGTTATCCCACCAATACGTCCGTCTCATATCCTGGTACATCTTCGTGCTACCAGGATGCATCGCAAACTTCGAGTTATGGGCGGACTCGAGAAGCTCGCGTCTCAAGTCAGCCACATCAGGAACACATAGGCGGCCACGGAATCGTAAACCCCCATCAGAACCAACTCTCCACTCGGAGTCCACGGCGTCGCTAGCCTGCTCTCGAAGCTCAGACAGCCGTATATCGCCCTCTTGGGCCTCAACAATCCTATCGTCAATAAGTGGCCGCACCCGAACGTGCGCAACACACTCAAAAGGCTCCTCGACAGTGAGTCTCTGCTCGAAGTCCCGCACAAACTCCATCATGTCCCACTCGGCTATCATCAGCGGTGCCGCAAATGCAATCGCCTTCTTGCGGCTCAGCACGTCTGCCACAAGGTTCGCCTTGCCAGGATGGTAGGAAACCCTGATATTCAATGCCTATCGAATAAGCATTTCCGACGGGATGGTCAGGATCCAGGTCTCGCTTCGACCTAAACTCCCGCACGGTACTTGTGCCGGCCCCAACATCAGATCTTCTTCGGGAATGGGCTAGCTTACTTGGGCCGGCGTCATCAGCCGTGGTTTTCCTCTTTCCCATGAGAAATAGGATGGAGGAAATGGAAAAAAAGGTAGCCACCACACCAAGGAGGGCCATGGAAAATTGCCAAAATGGGGGAACAAGGGGCTGATCTCCTTGATCCTCCACAAACAACAATCCAATGGGTGTGGAAGGAGCACTTGAGGTAGGAAATGAAAGAGAAACAAGAAGAGAATGGAATGGGTTAGTAGATTACCCGATTTTTGAGCTCCAAGGAGGGGTATGAGAGCTCCAACTTGAGAAAATGGGGAAAGGAGGAAGCTAGGGCTGTTGTGGAAGGTTGGGGTGTGTGAGTTATAGAAGAAAATGGAAGATTTGAAGGTTTGGAGGATGAGTTTTTGAGAAAAATCGAAAATGGGTGTGGAGGTGTTGGAAAATGGGTGAAATGAGGAAGAGGGGTGCTCCAGCCCCTTAAAACCTAACCAACTTGCAATTTGGCACGTGCCAGGGGGTAGAGGGGGTCAGGCCGACCGATCCCACGTTTGGAATCTCGCCGGAAAACTGGCCAGACCGCGGTCTACCGCTCGAGCCGCGGCGCCGCCGCGGCCGGACTTGGCCGGAACCGCGCTGCCCTACTTAATCTCATACGATATTATGGTTTGAGAAACATAGTGAAGGCATCGCAAAGGGCTCGTCACCCCGTCAGCGTGGATACAGATCTCACCGTATGCGGCTCAATTGCTGGCTGTCAGCTCGAGTACAGGTCTCACCATACTCGGCTCAATCACTAGCCGTCAGCTCGAGTACAGGTCTCACCGTACTCGGCTCAACTCATACTCTAATTGCTGTGAAAGACTCCTCGCCAATCACAGACACTTGGAGTATACTCGATGATACTACGGAGGACTTGTCGCCCGTCAGCACGAGCACAGGTCTCACCGTACTCGGCTCTCGCCGTAAGTATCGACAGCTCGAATACAGTGTCCAATACCACCGTATTCGGCTCACGAGTTTTGGTTGCGTAATGGTCACTACGGGGAGGCACATGGCCCCAGCGTAGGCCGACAGCTCGACCACGGTGTCCCATACCACCATGCCCGGCTTATGCGACTTAGCGGATCGAGGTACCATGGTTAAATGGGATCGCCACTGGTAAGTTTGATACCCTAGGTTCAAGCAGTAGCGACCAAACATGGTGAACACACAATACATTTCGGTTTACTTGACGAGCCTGACTAGCTCGAGCGCACCACAAGTTGAGCGATATGGAGCGCAAAAGCATTCCGTGTGGCCAACCACTATCGCCAACCGAAGTACGACTCGGGTTCGCCAGACACGTCCGTTGTGGCGATATGAATCTCAGCCACAACCGCAAGTCTGGTACCGAATGTTTGGACTATAGACATAGTCTCAAACTCAAACAGTTTTCATCAATAGCATGTGGAGTAAAGCATGATAAACAAGCAATACAAGCATGTTAGCAGGCATGTTATAAAGCATGAAGTAAAACATGATGTAAAGCATGTTGTAAAGCATGTTGTGAAGCATGTAGTAAAGCACTATCCACATAGGTATACAATTACGTACACATTACAAGGGAGTGGTTCTAGCGAACCACCGCATGGAGGAGATCCTACATGTCTCTAAGGAGTCGAGAATTCCATATCGGCACCTTTCTAAGGCACTAATACACAAGCCTTTACACACACAAGCACTTACACAACACTTAGAGTACGCCATTCCAACATACATGACGTATGTTAGCAAATCGCGTGTTAGGGCTATTCTCTCGCCAAGCGGTTATTTTACTCCGTATACCATATTCATACAACAAATAATCATGACAATTACACTTCCAAATTTTACACATATGCGGTATTTCTAGAATACACAATTTCAACATACTTGACATTTACAAGGAACATGTATTTTGGCGATTCCTTTCGCCAAACTAGTATTTTATCCATATATTATATAATCATACATTAAATAAGCATGTCAAACATTTTCCCAAAAAAAAATACGTATACGGTATTTCTACGTATACCAAGAGTATGTGAAATTCCATATTCTACAACGCTAATCGAAACAGAAGCGAAAGCACTTTGTACATGTGCATTTACATACAGATCATGAATCTATCATTATCTGACATTGAAAGCGTTGAAAAACGTAACTTATACACTTAAAGTCCTCACCTTTGCCCTTGGAATTCCAACGACTCAGCAAGGGTAGTAGAGCTTCCGTATACGGGAGTTTTCTAGCCTAAAGAGCGGAATCGGTTAGCCTTTACATAACCCACAACGATCCAACCTTAAATCAGACCTAGGGCTAGGGTTTCTTACCTTCAAATGGGATGGATACCGCTGGGAAAACACCTAGAATGGGGCGGTGTAGGCCGTGCGACAACCCAAAGCAGTAGGAGGAAGATCAGCAACAAATTCCAAGCTTTTCTCTCTTTTCTTTCTCTCTCTCTAGGGTTTTTCTTCCAAATTCGTATGGCTGTGAGAGGGGCTGTGAGAGGGGCTGTTCTAAGCCCCTTTTATAGCCAAAAACATTCCCAAAATAGACTCAGGTTCAAGGGTGACTGCTTATATAGGCATTTCGCCACTTTTTCAGCTCAAAAGGGAGGTTCTGGTGGCCCTCCTTGAGCCAAACGTCAGACTTAAGCTCACCATCTATGAATCTACGTGGGATTACGTTTTCGACTTGATCGGATTCCCAGATCGCACGTGGCGGACTACTTTCAGTTCAATGGTCAGTGGGCCACGATCAGAAATTCTAAGTACATGTAAATGTTCCTGAAATTTTTCTTAATCCGAGGGTGTAATTTGTCTCGATTCGACGGCCGGGTTGCTTAATACTGACGTGCAACCGAACGATGCCAGATCACTATTCCTGATATTTTTATTAGGATGGGAATAGTGTTTTTCACACTCCCTCGCTCCGGATCGAAACAAATGGCCGTGGGACATCGGTCGGAGCTGATTTTTGAGATGATTGTCAAGCCCAGTGGGGCGGTCCTAGTTCCTTAGCTTCGTGTTAATCGGACTCCCGATGTGCGATCTAGACCTAATACGAAGTTTCGTTTCATTCCCGAGAGCAGACGGGAAATGAGTTTGGTTCTAAACTTTAGGGTAACTTAGAGTCACTGATTATGCAAGTTTTGGGTCTTGCAGATTGTATTTAAAGCGATCTCAATGGATTTCATGGCTAACCGAGTTTAGTACTTAGTTAACTTTGTTAAATTTCTAAAGGATTTAATCCTACGTGATTTCTGGTCGAGGTGGTACTCGACCCAATGTACAGAAATTTAGAGGTCGTTACAATCTACCCCCCTTAAGCAAAAAATTTCGTCCTCGAAATTTATACCTTTTCGTAGTCATCGAGAATCTGAGGGTAGTTCTTTCTGACCTCGGCCTCAATCTCCCAGGTAACTTCCTCCTCGGAATGATGTGTCCAAAGCACCTTCACAAGTGGGATGACCTTGCTACGTAGTACCTGCTCCTTCCTATCAAGGATACGCGTCGGGCGCAGCTCGTACGTAGCATCCTCACTCAACTGTACCTGCTCCCATCTGATGATATGCGAAGGATCGGAACGTACTTCTTCCAAGATAGATACATGAAATACGTTGTGTACGGAAGCAAGTGGTGTAGGCAAGGCGAGACGATACGCCACATCACCCACTCGATCCAGTATCTGAAATGGACCGATAAACCTCGGTGTGAGCTTCCCCTTCTTCCCGAACCGAAGGACTCCCTTCATAGGGGAAACCCGAAGGAACATATGATCCCCAACCTCGACCTCCACGCGGTCGCGCCTCGTACGGCGTAACTCTTCTCGCTCGCTTTCTGCGCCGTGAGTAATCGACGCCTGATAATGTCTACCTTCTCTGTAGTCTCCTGTACCAACTCTGGGCCAATCAGACTACGCTCGCCAACCTCTGCCCAATAGTGCGGTGCCCTACAAGGTCGACCATATAGATCCTCATATGGGGCCATGCCAATAGTCACCTGGAAGCTGTTGTTGTAGGCGAACTCTGCGTACTGAAGACAGTCATCCCAGCTGTCCTTGAAATCCAACACACATGCTTGCAACATATTTTCCAGAATCTGATTCACCCGCTCTGTCTGCCCATCAGTCTGAGGATGAAACGCTGTACTGAACTTCAACTTCACACCCATCGCCTCCTGAATACGAGTCCAGAAGATAGATGTAAACCGCGTGTCTCTGTCCGACACGATCTCCAAAGGAACCCCGTGCAGATGGACGATCTCCCTGATGTACAATCTAGCCAGCTCGTCTGCAGAGTTCGTAACTTTGATAGGGAGGAAATGGACCGATTTGGTCAACCGGTCCACAATCACCCAAATGGAATCGTGCCCCTTCCTCGTCTTCGGCAACCCTGATATGAAGTCCATGGAGATGAAGTCCCACTTCCACTCCGCTATAGGCATGGGCCGAAGTAGTCCAGGAGGTCGGCGATGTTCGCCTTGACCTGCTGGCACGTCGACATCGAGACACATACTCAGCAATGTGGGCCTTCATGTTATCCCACCAATACGTCCGTCTCATATCCCGGTACATCTTCGTGCTACCAGGATGCATCGCAAACTTCGAGTTATGGGCGGACTCGAGAAGCTCGCGTCTCAAGTCGCCACATCGAACACATAGGCGGCCACGGAATCGTAAACCCCCATCGAACCAACTCTCCACTCGAGTCCACGGCGTCGCTAGCCTCGCTCTCTCGAAGCTCGATGGCAGAGTATATCGCCCTCTTGGGCCTCAACAATCTCGTCGCAATAAGTGGCCGCACCCGAACGTGTGCAACACACTCAAAAGGCTCCTCGACAGTGAGTCTCTGCTCGAAGTCCCGCACAAACTCCATCATGTCCCACTCGGCTATCATCAGCGGTGCAACAAATGCAATCGCCTTCTTGCAGCTCAGCGCGTCTGCCACAAGGTTCGCCTTGCCAGGATGGTAGGAAACCTCGAACTTGAAGTCCTTCAAGGTCTCCATCCATCGGCACTGTCTCATATTCAAATCCCGCTGTGTGAATATGTATTTAAGGCTCTTGTGGTCGTAGAAAAGCTCGAACTCCTCACCGTAGAGGTAATGTCTCCGAGCTTCAATGCAAAGATGACACCGCTAACTCCAGTCATGTGTAGGGTAATTCTCCTCGTGCTTCCTTAATTGTCTCGAGGCATACGAAATCACCCTATCCTTCTGCATCAACACACAACCCAAACCAACGCGAGACGCGTCAGTATACGCCGTGTATTTCACCCCTTGCTCTAGCAATACTAGCACAGGGGCGGACGTCAACTTGTCCTTCAGCTCCTTAAAAGCTGCCTCCGCCTTCTCATTCCAGGTGAACTTTAGGCCCTTCCGAGTCAACTGAGACAATGGCCTGGCGATCTTCGAGAAATCCCGAATGAAACGTCTGTAATACCCACCAGCACTCAAGGAAACTCCTCACCTCAAGAACCGACTCAGTGCCGCCGCCAAATCTTGAACCGCGGCTACCTTAGCAAGGTCCATCAAGCTATCCCATCCTTGGACACTACATGTCCCAGAACTTGACTTCCTCCCGCCAGAAGTCGCACTTCTTGTATTGCGCAAACAACTGGTTCTTCTCCAACGTACCCACTACTGCTCGCAGGTGCTCCTCGTGCTCCTCCCGACTCGTGGAGTATATCAAGATGTCATCGATAAAGACGATGACAAATCGGTAAAGGAAGGGCCGAAATACCCGGTTCATCAGATCCATGAACACGGCTGGTGCGTTCGTCAAACTGAACGACATCACCAAAAACTCATAGTGCCCGAAGCACGTCCTGAAGGCTGTCTTCTGCACGTCCTCCTCTCTCACGCGCAACTGGTGGTACCCTGACTGAAGGTCAATCTTCGAGAAATACTTCGCCCCCCTCAACTGATCGAACAGATCATCAATCCTGGGCAAAGGATACTTGTTCTTCACCATGACCTGGTTCAACCTACGGTAATCAATACACAACCGTAGCGACCCGTCCTTCTTCTTCACGAACAACACAGGTGCTCCCCAAGGAGACACACTAGGTCGAATAAAACCTTTCTCTACAAGTTCGTCAATCTGTTTCCGCAGCTCCTCCATCTCACATGGAGGCATACGATAAGTCGGCAACGAGATGGGCATCGCACCAGGCGTAAGGTCAATCGTAAAATCAATCTCACGCCGAGGAGGTAAACCAAGGATAGTCTTAAAGACTCCAACAAACTCCCGAACCACTGGCGTACCCTCCAGTGTCGGACCATCAATCGGCACAAGTAAAGCAGCATAACAATCAACTCGATAGGGCCAACTGACCTGCACTGGGAACGTGAAAGCTGTGCCGTCAGGTCCATAGGCAGTCACGATCCGAGCATCACAATCTATCTCCGCCCTCATCTTGGCGAGCCAATCCATGCCAAGTATAACGTCGTAGTGCCATAGCGGAGCAACGATAAGGTCGACGAGCACTGTGCTGCTACCCAAAACTATCGAACAACCCTCGCAGAACCGTGTGACATCTGAACAGGTCCCGGTAGTCATAGTGAGTCTCATTCCCTTAGTGGGAATCGTATGCAAAGATAGATGTTTCACCGCCCCACAAGAAATAATAGAAGTAGTGGACCCAGTGTCCACCAATAAAGAAATGGGAGTACCATGAACATGAGCCGTACCCTCAAAAGCCGTCGGTGCCGAAATCGACGTCTCTGGTGCCTCATCAACAAGCGTGTGCACGTGAGCCTGCTGCTGGCGGTTCGGCTGAGGAGCCAAGGGTCGCTGTGGCGGCCTGAAGCGCGACACAGGAGGTCGGAAGGAAGGATGTGCGGAGCAACAGAATGCGGTGGAGCCGATATGGCTGTGGATAAGGGCGATCCACCTGCGGTGGCGCAAATCTGTTAGCCCTCATGCGCGAGAAACAGCTCTCAGCAGGGTGTCCTTGTTTCCCGCAATACTTGCAAGTCACCAACGGGCGTCTCACAGGAACAACAGGTGCTGCGGCCCTGGGGGGTGAATCTGCACGTGGCCTCTTGCCTAAGATAGGCCTGCTCTACAAAACCTGGCGTGGCCTCGCAACCATAGCACCACGCGATCTGGCCAATTGGTCCACATCCTGCTCGGCCGTCATAGACATGTGAACCAATGCCGCGTAGGTGGGGATACTGAGCAGCAAATCCTCGACCGTATCTCCGGTCGCAAACCCAAGGAAAAACGACGCATCCGCATCTGCTCATCCACCAGTATAGTCGGGACAAAGCGGCCCAACTCTGTGAAGCGGTGCTCGTACTCCATGATCGTCATGCCTCCCTGCCTGAGGCGCAGAAACTCATCCTCCCGCTCATGCCGATACGTCTACGGGTAGTACTTCTCGTGGAACCGAGACTCGAAAGCCTCCCAGGTCCACACGAAATCTACTGCGACCGTGCGCAACACGCTGTCCCCACCATAAACTGGCCTCCCTCTCAAACATGAAAGCGGCCAGCTCCACCTTCTCTGCCTCTGAGCAATGTAGCATCCGAAGCATCTTAGAGATGCAGTCAAGCCAGAACTCTGCCTCCTCGGGTCTGTGAGAACCCATAAATGAGGGAGGCCTCAAGCGCTGAAATCGCCGAGTAAACCACGAGTACCGACCTCTCCAAAGAGGAGGTGCGACGGATGGGGGGCGAGGCACATTCTCAACCCGAGCAGAGGATCGAATGCTCATCGGGATGTGCAGATGTCGTAGGTGGGGTCGCACTACCACCACGGGACAAGGCCTCAGCGATAGTGGCCATAAGCTGCTGGTGCTGCTGCTGCTGTATCTGCTGCTGCTGCTGCATCTGCTGCTGATGCATCATCATCATCAGCTGCTCAAACCTATCAGTCGACGGAGCAGCCTGAGAGTCATGCTGCGCAGAAGAAGACGGACCGGGTGCGTATAAGGTGGCTGTCCACCGATAGGACCAGCAGGAGGCTGATCAGATCCCAACCCTCAGTCCGTAGGACCGCTACTACTAGAAGGAGTCTGGTCCATAGAGTCGGTCAGAAGAAAATGTGTCGTGCTCCGTGTATACTGTCGCGGCATGCCCTATACAACATAGGGTAGAATCATTTGTGAGATAAGGCACAATACACTCCATAAAGCACTTAAGCATTCCACACATCATCAAAACAAAAGAGGCTATATGCTTTTCATTTACCTAAAATTATCATAATACATGGAATACAGAGTTACATGAATCACGACAGAATTCACATCATAGCCATTACATCCACTATATCAAACACCTAAAACATGTTACTATCTACTACTTCATCTACATGAAAACATAAACCGCCTATCGCGGTAACCAAAGCAAACACAACATACGACAACATGGATGACTAAGCATCCGAAGTAGGCGGTGGAGGAGGAGCGTTCTTGTCCTGCGCACAACACAGGATGGCCTTCAACGTACGGGACATCTTCTTGAAACTCTTCTTCATGTAGGCTTCATTCTCTTCAAGTTTGGCTCAAACTTGACCAATCTCTTGCTGCAGGGCGGCTTGCCCCTCCTCAAGACGGGCCAATCGCGCATCAAAAGCATCTCGATCCACACCCTGCTCCTGAGCCGCAGGGGGTGAACTCTCCTCGGTGTCCTGAGCCTCAGATTCTTCTTCCTGTATGTCATCACCACGGTCCTCATCACTCTCTGCCTGGAGGTCAACACTCTCCTCGCCGGCTCTATCCGACTCATCTCCAGACTCGTCGAGTCGGGCTTGCCGCTGTTGAGGGCCGATCTTCATATTCTGAGTGTCGCTTCACTTATGACTCGGACTGGTGCAAGATCCTCCATATTCAATCTGTAGCCTACATCACGAGCCATCCTGCAGATCAGACGGCCAAATGGGAGCGAAAGATCGTTCCTGGTAGAACGAACAACATGAACTATCTAGGATAGGATGAATGTGGGCAGGCATATGTTGTCCCCGCGTCCCATCTTCTACAGAAAGTCCACCATCAACCGAGTACACTCCGTGCGGTTACCCCACCGTGGGTATACATTGTATGTGAAAATGTGATGGAGTAAACGAAA
Organism: Magnolia changhungtana; assembly: GCA_030180095.1. NCBI lineage: Eukaryota > Viridiplantae > Streptophyta > Magnoliopsida > Magnoliales > Magnoliaceae > Magnolia > Magnolia changhungtana. The sequence goes on along the minus strand of JASAUF010000674.1, from coordinate 1,623,257 downwards.
GTCTTCGGTCATCTTTGTCGCCGCAATACAGTTTCCTCGCTTCCAAGTAACCCGGCGACCACAAAGGTATCGTGTGCGGCGATCCCTTTCTCGCGCACTCCTGGAGAAGTCATCGCTAGGAAGCACCTGACCACGGGGAATCTTCGTGATTCGAACCACCTCATCCACAGTGATTGTGCGTCTTATGCCCCTCACAAAGACAGTGAACTGAAGAGGCTCCAACGATGAATCTATGATATGAGTGTGAAGGCGCGAACTGTGTTCTCACATGCAGGAGACTCGCCTTCAAATATAGAATTCCATCCGATATCCACCAAGTGGTCCATCATCGGGTGTAGCCCGAACATCCTTTCATCCACATGAGCTTCAAACACAACCTTGCGGCCCGCGAAGCGCCCATATTCAATGCCTATCGGATAAGCATTTCCGACGGGATGGTTAGGATCCAGGTCTCGCTTCGACCTAAACTCCCGCACGGTACTTGTGCCAGCCCTAACATCGGATCTTCTTCGGGAATGGGTCGGCTCTTTTTGGGCCGCGTCATCGGCCGCTGCTTTTCCTCTTTCCCATGAGAGATAGGATGGAGGAAATGGAAAAAATGGTAGCCACCACACCAAGGAGGGCCATGGAAAATTGCCAAAATGGGGGAACAAGGGGCTGATCTCCTTGATCCTCCACAAACAACAATCCAATGGGTGTGGAAGGAGCACTAGAGGTAGGAAATGAAGGAGAAACAAGAAGAGAATGGAATGGGTTAGTAGATTACCCGATTTTTGAGCTCCAAGGAGGGGTATGAGAGCTCCAACTTGAGAAAATGGGGAAAGGAGGAAGCTAGGGCTGTTGTGGAAGGTTGGGGTGTGTGAGTTATGGAAGAAAATGGAGGATTTGAAGGTTTGGAGGATGGGTTTTTGAGAAAAATCGAAAATGGGTGTGGAGGTGTTGGAAAATGGGTGAAATGAGAAAGAGGGGTGCTCCAGCCCCTTAAAACCTAACCAACTTGCAATTTGGCACGTGCCAGGGGGTAGAGAGGGTCAGGCCGACCGATCCCACGTTTGGAATCTCGCCGGAAAACTGGCCAGACCACGGTTCACCACCCGAGCCGCGGCGCCGCCGCGGCCGGACTTGGCCGAAACTGCGCTGCCACGGTGGGGACCACACGTGCCAGGTGCCAAATGCACCCTGGTTCGATCCGGGGGTTAGTGACTTAACGTGGAGGGGCCCCACTCGGCCTTTAGTGCCAAAACGGTTGGTCCCGAAATTTTCTCGAACTAATCTGATTTTTTTTTTATTTGTAACGGTGATTTTAGGTGGATAGTGACCTGGACACGTCAATAGACGGTCTAGGAGTGATTTAGAGTACGTATGTGCGGTCCGGATCGAGTACAAACTCGATCAACGCATCCGTTTTTGAATTAATTTCGCCGATCGACGAAATCGGGAGACCCTAAGACTGTTTCTATAATTTTGCACACCCTCCTAAGTATGATGCATCAGCGTACGTAGTGGGGACATAACTCAGGTCCGGTTTAATCAAAATCATGCTCTGATACCAACTTGTAACACCCTGAAATTCAGGGGTCGAGTATGAACTCAACTCCCGAGTTCCAACGCATCACTTATGCAACATACACAATGATGGTTAAATGTTGTCTGAGTTAGAGCAATAAACATGAATGAGATTATACCAAAACAAGAATCATACTCCAGTTCAATTGTATAAAGGCAAGCGGAAGACTGAAATTTTATATTCAAAGTATGTAAAGTAACAAAATTTTATGAACTCCAGAGTATGAGTACTAACTGAGTACCAATATACATGTATTGTTTCTAAGTCAAAAATCAAAATACAATCCTCAAGAGAGGCCCTGAAAATCCCGCGATGCAGCCGGCCTAAGCAAAGCCGTCAGAATACTGCATAAAGGAGAACTCCTCCTGATCCTCATCAAAGTGGGCTCCGGCTCCTGAACCAAGGCGCCATCTACACCTGTGACAGAGTCTGGTGGGTGTTGCAAACACCGTCCCGTAACGTGGGAGTGAGTAGCTAACTCAGTGGAACAATAAAGCATAGGTTAACATGTTATCAAATCAATCAAGCAGTAATGATAAAGCAGTACAAATCAAACATTTCTAACTACTCTTGTTAAGTGCAAAAATGATATGACATGATGCTGTATGCCCTTGCCAAACCACCCTCAAGCGACATCATCTTACGTTCGCGAATGCTTACTCCCTCAGTGCGCCACATCTACAAAGCACATGCGGTGCGATGATGCTCATGATTACCAAGTTTTTATTAGTCCATTTCAACCAGCAGTATTGGGAAACTAAGGTACCTTCCTTGTATCATTCCCAAACATGATCCATTCTAGGGTCGTCAATCCTAGTTAATCTCATAGTGAAGGCATCGCAAATGGCTCGTCACCCGTCAGCACGAATACAGATCTCACCGTATGTGACTCAATTGCTGGCTGTCAGCTCGAGTACAGGTCTCACCGTACTCGGCTCAATCACTAGCCGTCAGCTCGAGTACAGGTTTCACCGTACTCGGCTCAACTCATACTCTAGTTGCTGTGAAAGACTCGTCGTCAATCACAGACACTTGGAGTACACTCGATGATACTACGGAGGACTCGTCGCTCGTCAAAGACGAGCACAATGTCTCACCGCATTTCGGCTCTCGCGCCAGTATGTATCGACAGCTCGAATACAGTGTCCAATACCACCGTATTCGGCTCACGAGTTTTAGTTGCGCAATGGTCACTACGGGGAAGCACATGGCCCTAGCGTAGGCCGACAGCTCGACCACGGTGTCCCATACCACCATGCTCGGCTCATGAGACTTAGCGGATCGAGGTACCATGGTTAAACGGGATCGCCACTGGTAAGTTTGGTACCCTAGGTTTAAGCAGTAGCGACCAAACATGGTGAACACACAATACATTTCGGTTTACTTGACGAGCCTGACTAGCTCGAGCGCACCACAAGTTGAGTGATATGGAGCGCAAAAGCACTCCATGTGGCCAACCATTATCGCCAACCGAAGTACGACTCGGGTTCGCCAGACACGTCCGTTGTGGCGATATGAATCTCAGCCACAACTGCAAGTCTGGTACCGAATGTTTGGACTATAGACATAGTCCCAAACTCAAACAGTTTTCATCAATAGCATGTGGAGTAAAGCATGATAAACAAGCAATACAAGCATGTTAGCAGGCATGTTATAAAGCATGAAGTAAAACATGATGTAAAGCATGTTGTAAAGCATGTTGTGAAGCATGTAGTAAAGCACTATCCACATAGGGATACAATTACGTACACATTACAAGGGAGTGGTTCTAGCGAACCACCGCATGAAGGAGATCCTACATGTCTCTAAGGGAGTCAGGAATTCCATATCAGCACCTTTCTAAGGCACTAATACACAAGCCTTTACACACACAAGCACTTACACAACACTTAGAGTACGTCATTCCAACATACATGACGTATGTTAGCAAATCGCGTGTTAGGGCTATTCTCTCGCCAAGCGGTTATTTTACCCGCGTATACCATATTCATACAACAAATAATCATGACAATTACACTTCCAAATTTTACACATATCCGGTATTTCTAGAATACACAATTTCAACATACTTGACATTTACAAGGGAACATGTATTTGGCGATTCCTTTCGCCAAACTAGTATTTTATCCATATATTATATAATCATACATTAAATAAACATGTCAAACATTTTCCCAAAAAAAAATACGTATACGGTATTTCTACGTATACCAAGAGTATGTGAAATTCCATATTCTACAACGCTAATCGAAACAGGAAGCGGAAAGCACTTTGTACATGTGCATTTACATACAGATCATGAATCTATCATTATCTGACATTGAAAGCGTTGAAAAACATAACTTATACAAAAGTCCTCACCTTTGCCCTTGGAATTCCAACGAATCAGCAAGGGTAGTAGAGCTTCCGTATACGGGAGTTTTCTAGCCTAAAGAACTAATCGATTAGCCTTTACATAACCCACAACGATCCTACCTTAAATCAGACCTAGGGTTAGGTTTCTTACCTTCAAATGGGATGGATACACTGGGAAAACACCTAGAACTAGGCGGTGTAGGCCGTGCGACAACCCAAAGCAAGTAGGAGGAAGATCAAAGAACAAATTCCAAGCTTTTCTCTCTCTTTTTCTTTCTCTCTCTAGGGTTTTTCTCCCAAATTCGTATGATCTGTGAGAGGGGCTGTTCTAAGCCCCTTTTATAGCCAAAAACATTCCCAAAATAGACTCGTGTTCAAGGGTGATCCGCTTATATAGGCATTTCGCCACTTTTCCAAATTTCAAAAGGAGGTTCTGGTGGCCCTCCTTGAGCCAAACGTCAGACTTAAGCTCACCATCTATGGATCTACGTGGGATTACGTTTTCGACTTGATCGGATTCCCAGATCGCACGTGGCGGACCACTTTCAGTTCAACGGTCAGTGGGCCACGATCAGAAATTCTAAGTACATGTAAATGTTCTGAAATTTTTCTTAATCCGAGGGTGTAATTTGTCTCGATTCTCGACGGCCGTTGCTTAATACTGACGTGCAACCGAACGATGCCAGATCACTATTCCTGATATTTTTATTAGGATGGGAATAGTGTTTTTCACACTCCCTCGCTCCGGATCGAAACAAATGGCCGTGGGACATCGGTCGGAGCTGATTTTTGAGATGATTGTCAAGCCCAGTGGGGCGGTCCTAGTTCCTTAGCTTCGTGTTAATCGGACTCCCGATGTGCGATCTAGACCTAATATGAAGTTTCGTTTCATTCCCGAGAGCAGACGGGAAATGAGTTTGGTTCTAAACTTTAGGGTAACTTAGAGTCACTGATTATGCAAGTTTTAGGTCTTGCAGATCGTATTTAAAGCGATCCCAACGGATTTCATGGCTAACCGAGTTTAGTACTTAGTTAACTTTGTTAAATTTCTAAAGGATTTAATCCTACGTGATTTCTGGTCGAGGTGGTACTCGACCCAATGTATAGAAATTTACAGGTCGTTACATGTTTCATGGATGCTCATATGCTTGATTGAATGCCCAACTAAATACGTTATTTTGTTGATGCCCACATGTTTGATAAAATGCCTAAATAGATGTGTTGTTCCATTGATACTCACATGTCCAATGAAATGCTTGAATGGTGGAATGTATTGCTTTTTCGATGCTCATGTACTTGATTTAATACTTAAGTGATTGTATTACTTTATGCATGCTCACATGTTGATTGAATGCCTTAGTGAACCTAGTATCCTATGTATGCTTACATGTTCGATGAAATGCCTATGTGGTTGTGTCGTTGAATCTATGATTGTCGGCATGACGAATTGTTGAGTTTGTAGTGATGTTTAGGTTGCTTACAACATTGAGTCAGTAAATCACCTAAATTAACGGGTGGCCTGAGTTAGGGTGGCCACCCTAGGCTTGTTTGATCAACCTGAGTTGAACATGGATGACTGACAGTAGTTGGACTACACGGGCTGCTTGCACCCAATGCCGGTTGTGTCGTGGTTCTCCCAGGTAATCAAATTAGTCCACTAGCCGACTAATCAGGTATGTTTACAATGTATGACATGACTAAATGGAATCTAGGATACCCCGTTCCCAATAGATGTGTCCATTCATAACCGTTAGTATGATATGATCCTACTAAGACTCATGAGCCAAGCATGGTGGTATTGGACACCGTGTCTGAACTGTCGGCCTATGATAGGGTGACGAGACTCCCTGTAGTGACCAGTGAGCAACCAAGACTCATGAGTCGGGAATGGTGGTATGGGACACCAAGTCTGAGCTATCGGCCTATGCTGGGGTGACGAGTCTCCTCATAGTGACCAGTGAGCACTGATGGAGGTGATAGACTATTATTCGAGCAGCCCCGTTTAATTACCCGGCCGATGGCTGCGCGTCAAAGTACCATTCTAACAACTCAGGCGTGAATGGAATTGGGTGATGAGCTCTTTTCCTCTATGTTTTATTTTTATGTGATAAGCCCGCACCTTAGAATTGAGTAATCATACCCGATATTGAGTGACGATTTATACCGAGTTGATCCTCAGACATTTAGGTATTATGTCGTACCTTTGGAATTGTTGATTTGTGAGATAAATGAGTGATACCTAAAGTTGGATCAAGGGACACTGGTAAAGAGTTGTTACGTGCAGCAATGAGCCACATGATGCAGATAAGGACTCATGATATAATGTCGGTATCCTAACTTCACCAATATACTGGATGAATTTAACTTAATAATTACTCGGCTAACATGATCGTGCACTGCATTGCATTAGTTAGAATGTGGCGGAACAGGCATTGAGGTCGCATGTTTGAGGGAGTGTTGTCATTTGCGTACCAAGTAGTCGGAGTCATGTGTGAGGGAGTGTTGTTTGGAAAGGGCATGCATCATGTCATATCTTCATATGCATATTTAACAAGAGTATTTAGAAAATGTTTGATTTCTTATTTTATCATTACTTACGCTGATTGGGTTGATAACATGTGTAACTTAGAACTAATGTAACCACTGAGTTAGCTACTCACTCCCACCTGGGACAGTGTTCTAAAACACAAACCAGAACACATTATAAATGCAGGGTTGATGGAGATGGACACATAAGAGGATGTCGTCATGGACAACGAAGAGGACCGAGCGCACTACCATACTTTTGGTAGATCTTTCTAGACTGAGCTTGGCGACTGTGGGGATTGGGATACGGCCCTAGTCACTTTGGAGACATATGTATGGGTGGGACTTCTTCCCTATTTAGATATTTTTAAATGTGTTTTTAATATTTTTATATTTAGTGGCACTTGATTATGCTTTATGACTTATTTATACTTCATGCCCTGTTAAACTCTCCATTGCTTATGAAATCATCCAAATGTAATTAAATTCAGAAGCCCATTATGACACACGTGGCATTTGAGAATTCGGGAGCAAAGTTCTTGGTTGGCCCTTGAAAATCCAGGGCATTACAGTTAGTATCAGAGCATGGTTCAGGTTAAGTTGGGCCTTGGGTAATGGGTCTATCATAATGCCTTATCAACTTAGGAGGGAGTGATCGAACTTAGCGATATTAAAGGACCCTACGACCAAGCCATTTGGCTAATTTAAACACTGAAGTCTTAGCCTAGGATTCAGCTATAGAAGGGACCCCCTATTTGCTCTCATAAATCACATAAAAGCCCTAGGGACTTCACCTCGGGCCATTTCTACTTCATCTATGCTCCATTTCTAGTCCTTCGTACCCTTTTCACTCTCAATTTCCTCACCGCGTTCTCTTCCCAAGCTCTCAAAACTCAATCCCTAAGTCTCAAATCCCCCTTTTAACCCATCTCCTTCAGACAAAATTCACCTTCCACCACCTTATTCTTCAAATCTTTCTAAGTAATTTTATATTAGACATAAATCCCAAAGCTTAACGGATAAAGAACTATACTTAAACTAAAATTTACTATAAATAGTAAAAATGTAAATAAAATGGGTTTTTAATACTTAAGCTTATGGAATCTCAAAAAATAACCAAGTTATTTGGATAGCTTAGCTTCTCCTACCCTAAAATCATATATTGTATGTTGAATAACTCATTTTGGATTGAGAGATACACCAATATTCAAATATCAAGTGGCGGAGCCACCACCAGACACCACAGATGATGGTTGCATGCTGCCGCTGGCTCTAAAGGAGCGCAGAAAAACCGCCATGACGGCGGCGCACCGCCGGTGCACCAGATTTCGGCCGATCCCCGCTAGAATTTCCTACAAATTTTTATTTTTTTACCAACTTCAAAAAGTCATATCTCTCTCAATATAACTTCGATTTAGGTGATTCAAAAACTAGATTGAACGTTAATAAGTCTAGTTTCATATAAAAATAAAATTAAAAAAAATAAAAGTTTTAATATAGTTAAATCTAGGATGCTTTGACAACTATCCAAAAATCATTAGTTTTGGACAGCTGTTACTTCTAGAATTTTAATAATTTTTCTACAACTTCACATGAAGTAAAATTTTGTGAGATGAATTTAAACTTAGTGATGAATCATTATAAAAATTTTAAAAATATTCAAAGTACTAAAGTATTTAAAAAAATGTTACCAAGAATAGAGACATTCCACAATCATATAACAATTCGTTAGTTTCAAACAACTGTTACTTTTAGAATTTTAATAAATTTTATAAAACTCAAATCTAGATGAAATTTTATAACATGAGATTAAACTTACCAATAACTCACTATAAAAATTTTTAAAATAATTTAGTACTTTAAGTATGAAAAATGCCACAAGCAGTAGAGGTATTTTAGAAGCAAATGGAAAATCACTGGTTTTAGGACAACCGGTACTTGCGAAATTTTTTTATATATAATTTTTATAGAAATTCAAATGAAATGAAATTTTATAAAAATAAAATAAATCTTAATGATGGACTACTATAAAAATTATAAAAATAATATAGTAAAAAAATGACGAATATGTTATAAATAATAGAAGGGTTGAAACCAGAAATTTTTTCAACTTTGAGATTGTCAATAGTCTAGTCCTGTCATTTCATATTAAGGTTTAGTATATGGTGCCTATTTAGGAATTATTTATAATCGTACTAAGAATCATCTCGTTATTAATTTGATTATATATATATATATATATGTTTAAGTTATTTTTGTGCAATTAAATTAGGATCCTTGAGTAGGATTAAGTTTCATAGTTTAATACTCCGTAAGCTCATGTTAGAGGCGGACTATAGTAAAATATATTTTGAGTGTTCTTATTCTCTTATGAACTCAAGGTTTAAACAACATCGAGAAGATGATATTCTTCATCTTTCACTTCCTCCATCCTTATTAGCGTTATTAGCACTCCAAACCTCCATAATACCTTAGAACTCTCGATTCTTCCTTCCCTTTTGAAGTTAACGAAACTGAAGTGCAGTTTCTCATAACCCACTAGCCATAAGATCGAAATGGCAATATATATATATATATATATATATTTTATGCCATTAGAAACCCTTTATACGATGACCTTTGTCCATAGGCATATTGAGAGATTTATTAATCCCTACTTTAGACATAAATTAAAACGAGAACTCTCTTAGACCAAGACCCAAAGGATAACCTTATAAATAGGAGATTTAAACTTTTCAATGATGGACATTTTCTAAACATTTAGATTGACCAGACTACGGAATTATGGAGCTATACACCTGTGAAGATTCACGGCTTGACCCAATTCTCAATCCTGGGCAACTACCGACTCACTGATTTGATTGAGAAAAAGACCAGGATCCACCAGGAGTAAGAATGGATACAATGAGCCTTCTACCCTGGTCAGGTAGATCGATGTATCGGATTCAAGCCCACTATAACCATCTCTCTGTATTGGTCGAACATTGAAAAAAATAATATATTTTTACTCTAGATAGAGGGGAATCGTCGTCATGAATCCAAATCTTTAAAAATAAATAAATAAATTATAATAAACCATTAAGGTGAAAACATTTTAAAGGGGGTAGACTAAAATGAGCCAGACTAGCATAGATAGTATACACCTTACCACGCATATAAACTTGAAATCAATAAAACTTAGGCAAATGAAATAATAAAATCTTTACTTATTACCCTTAGGCAATTTCGGGGATGAAATTATTTTTAAGGGGGGAGATTGTAACACTCCAAATTTTTTCTATTTTGAAAATTCCAAAAATCCATAATTTTTTTTTATAACCACTCACGTCATCACTTACTGACCCTCGACACTTGAGAAGGGCTTATACGCGGATGGTACCGATAAAGAACTGTATAAATAGGATTGATCGACCGTTGAAGACTAACGAATCCGTTCGATCACTTAAACATCGAGCTTAGCATCAGGATTTGTTCGCGTAGGGTTCAATTCTAGCCGACCTATCACTAACTAATTGATATGACTATAACTAAATAAACACATGCCAAAAATTGTGACAACTAAGGGTCGGATCTTAATTAACACACCAAACTGAGTCAGTATTCTTTTAGCCTAAGAATCGACGGTTTAGAGTGATTATAATCAAATCTTCATTTCCACTGGTTACAAATAGGTCACACTATGAACTTAGCTAATCTAAACCCTAATAATTGCGCACAAGAAATCTTAATACCTAATCATTACAAAAATGCCCCGATTTCCCAAACAAGCTCTAGACTGCTCGTCAGTGGGCCATTAGTTCTGAAATTATACAATAATGTCCATCTCACTGGGCTTGATGTCCATTGTGGGTGGTGAACCAAGAAAGTGCCTGGAATAGCTCAACTTGGGCTGAAACTAAGTACTTGCAACGCGCTAATCCCCTAAGCCAAAATCTGAAACATTAGTGAAATAGACATTCCACTCTTTCATGAAGTTGTGGCTTTCAGACCGTTAATCCATAACCAAAATTAGAGTACCGATTAATGATATTTCCCTGCTCATATCTGCATAGCCACAGCCTCGATCAACCATCAGTGACCGTTAAACAAACTTCTAATCATATATATTGATTGACACATCCAAATGGCGAGCCAATCATATCTATACATAGAACATCATTAGGGCTAACTATCCTACAATGTATATCGACGTGTACACTCCATAATAGGTCCTAGAGGTTAGAAAAACCCTCCCATAAGGCTAGTGTAGTAAAAACCTAACCATTGGGGCCATTTACACCAAATTTGACACTATATAAGGGCCTCATTTAGGCACCCCATCTCTCCATTTGAATTTACATCCTATAAGGGAGAGAAAGAGAATGAGAAAGAAGAAGAGAAGAATAGTGAGAGTAGGAGTGGGGAAGCTTCAATGCTTCCCTTCATCGGTCTCCTCCAATTAAAGCCCTAGCATTGATCATTCTCATCCACCGAATCCACCCCATTGCGATTTGGAGGTAAGAATCAAACTACTTCCTAACCTAGGTTCTTTGTAAAATGAATTGTATGAATCTCATATAGTCTTAGTGTTTATATAGGAATTTATGATTTTTCCCAAATCTCTAACCCTAGGAGATCAAAATCAGATGTTCATTCTTAAGGCGTAGACCATTATTTCTAGGTTTCCATTTATCAACCTTTGAGGGTCTTAGTTAATGATTAAATGCTTGCAAATGAATTTATGCATGCTAATATGTTGACATTTTGAATTTTTTTCTATAATATATGTTATTGGTTGCATATGGATGTTTATGTGTTTAGGTGATTGAATGTGTTGTTTCATGGATGCTCATATACTTAATTAAATGCCCTGCTAAATATGTTATTTTGTTGATGCCCACATGTTTGATAAAATGCCTAAGTAGATGTGTTGTTCCATTGATGCTCACATGTTTGATGAAATGCTTGAATGATGGAATGTATTACTTTTTCGATGCTCATGTGCTTGATTAATACTTAAGTGATTGTATTACTTTATGCGTGCTCACATGTTAATTGAATTCCTTAGTGAACATAGTATCCTATGTATGCTTTTATGTTCGATGAAATGCTTATGTGGTTGTGTCGTTGAATCTATGATTGTCGGCATGATGAATTGTTAAGTTTGTAGTGATGCTTAAGTTGCTTACAACATTGGGTCAGTTAGTAAATCACCTAAATCAACGGGTGGCCCAAGTTAGGGCAACCACCATAGGCTTGTTCGATCAACCCGAGTTGAACATGGACGACCGACAGTAATTAGACTACACGGGCTGCTTGTACCCAATGCCAGTTGTGTCGTGGTTCTCCCAAGTCAATCAAATTAGTCCACTAGCCAACTGATCATCTATGTTTACAATGTATGACATAATTAAATGGAATCTAGGATACCCCGTTCCTAATGGATGTGTCCATTTATAACTGTTAGTATGATACGATCCTACTAAGACTCATAAGTCGGGCATGGTGGTATGAGACAACATGTCCGACCTATTGACCTATGCTGGGGTGACGAGCCTCCCCATAGTGACCAGTGAGCATAAGACTCATGAGCCGGGCATGATGGTATAGGACACTGTGTCTGAGTTGTCGACCTATGCTGGGGTGATGAGCTTCCCCGTAGTGACCAATAAGCACTAATGGAGGTGATAGACTATTGTTCGAATGGCCCCGTCAAATTACCTGTCCGATGGTTACGTGCCAGAGTACCATTCGAACAACTCAGGGCGTGAATGAAATTGGGTGACGAGCCCTTTTCCTCTGTGTTTTAGTTTTACGTGATAAGCCCGTACCTCAAAGTTTACTGATCATACCTGGCATTGGGTGACGATTCATGCCTAGTTTGTCCTTATACATTTAGGTATTATGTCATACCTTTGGAATTGTTGATTTGTGAGATAAACGGGTGATACCAAAGTTGGATTAAGGGACACTGGTAAGGAGTTACTACGTACGGTAACGAGTCACGTGATCCAGATAATGACTCATGATATAACGTCGATATCCTAGCTTCACCAATATACTGGATGAATTAAACTTAATAATTATTCGGCTAATATGATCATGCACTGCATTGCATTAGTTAGAATGTGGCGGGACAGGCATTGAAGTCACACGTTTGAGGGAGTGTTGTCATTTGTGAACCAGGTAGTCAGAGTCGCGTGTGAGAGAGTGTTATTTGGAAAGGTCATGCACCATGTCATATCTTCATATGCATATTTAACAAGAGTACTTAGAAAATGTTTGATTTCTTGTTTTATCATTACCTGCACTGATTGGGTTGATAACATATGTAACTTAGAACTAATGGAATCATTGAGTTAGCTACTCACTCCTACTTGGGACGATGTTCTAAAACACCAACCAGAACACATTATAAATGCAGGGTTGGTGGAGCTAGACGTGATGGAAGATGCTGGCATGGACAACGAGGAGGAGTGAGCGCACTACCAGACTTATGGTAGATCTTTCTAGACTGAGCTTGGCGACTGCGGGGGGATTGGGCTAGGGCCCTAGTCACTTTGGGGAATATGTATGGGTGAGACTTCTTCCCTGTTTGGATATTTTTAGATTTGTGGTTTGGTATTTTTAGATTTAGTGGCACTTGATTATGCTTTATGACTTATTTATGCTTCATGCCCCGTTAAACTCTTCATTAATTATGAAATCATTCAAATGTAATTAAAGTCTGAAACCCATTATGGCACACGTGGCATCCGGGAATTCGGGAGCCAAGTTCCTGCTTGGCCCCCGAAAATTTGGGGCATTACATAATGTCTTTGTTATGATCTCTTATCGTTTCCTGGAGAATTTCATCTTTGCTCTTCTACTTCTTGCTCTTTGAAATGGAGGGAGGAGGGGAAGATTCAGTAAGGGCAGGGCGAGAGTCATCAGTTCAAAAATTGGCAGCAGATTTCAACCAGTTTTCCCAGTCAGATTCGTGACCTTCTGTTGGTGGTCCTTCCAGTTCTCTCATCAGTACATCATGGCAGATGGAAATAGGAAGACGTTGGATTTGATCAACAAAGTTGATAATTTGTGGGTCTAGTACCTTCAAGAAAGTAGAATAATTTTCAGTAGATCTAGACCTTTTCTGAGGGTCTTCTTCTGACGATTGAGGATTTGAGTGTTTATCAGGGGAGACATGGTCTTTAAATTGAGTCATTGGGAGGACAGGAAAAATCTAGTAAGGATTGGACACTTGAAAATTTTTAGACTGCTAGTTTAATTGTGCGAAGGTTCCGTTGTGCGCAAGTTATGTTGTGCGCAGATGAGTGTTGTGCGGAAGAAGACAGCCTGCAGAGAGGATCAAATGAGAATTCTGAATGAGCAGATTGGAACCAAGTCCAACTTATCTAGAGCTCCTAGCCTGGGTTGTGCATAAACATATGTTGTGCGCAGGATGCACTGTGTGCAGACGTATGATTGTGTGTATAGAAGGAAAAATACAATTTATTAAAGATTGATCCTACATTTTTTACTTTGAAGATGAAAATGATAAAAACGCAAGATCAAGGGGGTATCTGTTGAGGCATAAAATTGATCAGAAGAAGAAAGAAGATTCTTGAAGAGAAGATATATTTTTCCCCAATTAAGTTGTGCGGCGCACAGCAGAAGGTGATTAAAGAGTAGTGTTGTGCGGTGCACAACAGGAGTTGTTAAAAGAGTATGGTTGTGCAGCGTACAACTAGTTGGACCACACAATAGGTATGATTGCGCAGAGGGTTAGAACACAACATATTTACTGAGAGGTTGACACGTGCGGGAGTCTATAAATACCCCATTTCTCCATATAGTTAATTCATTTGAGCAATACCAGAGTAGCAGAGAGTGACCCGAACTTCGGAAGAATCCAGGTACTGACAGTACCTATTGTGCAGCACACAACTGGTGGGGCGCACAACTGATGGAGTGCACAACTAGTGGGTCGCACAACTAGTGGGGCGCATAACTGATAGTGGTGCACAACTGGTGGATCGCACAACCAGTGGGGCACATGAAAAGGGCGAGCTCTCAATCTTAAAGAGGGGGGGGGGGTGAATAGGACTATGCTAAATAAAAATAACTGCGGAATATAAAATGAATATAGTTGAATCAAATAACAATCTTAATTGCAGTAGTATTAAGAAGTTGATTCATACGTTGTTCAAAGGACAACCTTATACCAAAATCCAAAGTTTATGGTAGGACAACCTTATTTCTTAAACTTCGTATGGATAAAAAACCCAAACTAAAACAAGAGGCCGAATAATGAAATCTAGCTATTACAACATTCACCACATGTACATGAAATAGATACAATCATTCACCACTCATACATCACATACATCAATTCACAAAACACCAGAAATTATAGTGGTTCGGTGTGTACACCAACTGTTCTCAAACAAGCACACCTACTCCACTCCTAATATTCACAACCCACGTGATATTGGCTTTCACTAAGAAAGAAGGTTTTTCAAGGTTCACCGTAAAACCTTTATAATTGCATTTTTAATGGGCTACCACAATTAAAAACCCTACGCAGAGATTTTCTGGCTATCTCAATCAAAACCGCAATAGAGATTTTTTAGCAATCTCAAAAACCAAAAGCAATTTAAACAAAATACTTATCTAAAGATTCTACTTGATGTAGCTTGGTAGAACTGCTTCTTTTGAAGATGAAGATGTCCAATGTTCAATCACACATATAGAAGGGTTCTAGGTCTAAATGAATTTTAAATTAATCCAATCTTGGGCTACTTTGATTTAATTCCTTAGATCTCAAAAAGGGTAGAGAAGAACACCCTTTTATAAAATCAAATTGAAGCAAAGAGATATCAAGAAATTAGAAATTAAAAAGCTATAAAAAGAATCTTAATTTATCGGACAATAGCTTAACAATCATGGGGGCTTTTCTCTCAAAGAGGAGGCTTGATTTGGCTTTTTCTAAATGAAAAAAAACTGAGAAAAGTCCTCTATTTATTGGCTGAAAATCGATTCCTTGGACTGGTCAAAGGTCTCCTTCGACTGGTCTAAGGTTCAACCAAATTTCAAATTTTCCGGTGCAATCGAATAAAACCGACCTATGACTAGTTGAGCATGGCCCATGACTGGTCGTGGGACCTAAAAAGATGCTGCCTTTCGAGTTGAGTGGTCCATAACTGGTCGAGCCAGTGTCCACGACTGGTTGAGCAAGGTGCTCTACTGGTCGTGACCCTACCAGAAAAATTTGAAATTTTGCAATAAATCCTAAACTGGTCGAGAAAATCGTTGGACTGGTCTAGCCAGATCCTAGACTAATCGAACATAGGCTAGGACTAGTCGAAATAGAGCCTATAACAAGCATAATAACCCATACTAAATGTGCAATATGAATGACCTAAATTTAAGGTCTTTCTAAGGTCATTTATACCTGAAATATTGAACATTGAACTTGTAGCTTCAGTTACTTCGGTTGATCTTCAACTTGATTTACTTAAAGCTTGATCTTATAACCTTAAAGCTTGATCTTGATCTTGACCATGTAGTGCACTTGGACTTGAACTTGAAGTAGCACTTGAACTTGGTCTAGCTCTTGAACTTGAACATGCACTTTAACTTGAACTTTGAAATAGAACTTTTACTTGAACTAGAAGTAGTACTTGAAGTTGATCTTGAACAAGGTAGAACAATCTTCATGACTTAAGCTTTATAGCACATCTTCTTATAAAGGTGAACTTTCCATATTTGAACAAGTCCATCATTCTAAAGTGGTTAGTCACAAGGGTATTTGACAACACCGGGTGCTTGATATATAACATAGCACTTACAATCTCCCCCTTTGTCAAATTCGTGACAAAACCAACTTAGAAGATTATTATACAAACTTCACAAAATGCATAAGTTCACGAACTTCATAAAACTCCCCCTCAATCTAATCTCCCTCAAATTGAGCATGGCGACATGTGGAGCACCTGTATTATCAAATACAAATATCTATTAAAAAAATAATAATAATAACTTCACTCTACACCATACAATCAATGAACATAACCACAAAGCTCTCCCCCTTTTTGTCACAACTTGACAAAGGAAGATATAAATATAGAGATCGAATGTAAATGTGATTATGAAGAGAATAATAGAAAAAAGAGTTAGCATATAGAACATAATCATAAACCAGAGTGTCATCATCATCAAGTCATACACACTAGTGAAAAAGTGAAAGTTAAAGTTAAAGTTATACATGCCCAAACATCAAGAAATAGAACTAGTCTGATCCAGATGAAGAAGAAGGTGGAATGGATGGATCAATCTGATGGAGTCCCTTAGTTATGCGACGAAAGTACTTATACATATATTTCATAGATGATTTGTGGCTCTCATGTAGACTGTCCTAAGAAATTTTTAGTTCATCCACCTTCTCCTCTAAAGCGCGAAGGCACTCATCAAACTGAGGTGGCTGAAAACCAGGGTCAGCCTCAACATCATCTGATTCTAGTTCAATAAAAATATCATCCATCATTGTGTTGGTTGGCAAGGCATCTTCTTCTTCAACATCCTCTACTTCCTCATCTCTTTGGCCAGGATTGAGCTTCAGGTTCATCTTGTTAATATTAGAATTGTTGAAAGGAAGAACCGTAATAGGAGCTTCACTAGGTGGCATGACCACAATACATTGTAAAGCAAAAGTGGTCATTAAGTAGGCAAATAGAATATATCCATGGCCCGAATGAAGACAAAATTGAATGATTATATAACAAATTAAGGACGGAAGACAAATAGGAATACCTGACACAACTGAATGTAGAATGCAAACCATGAAAGAAGTCAATTCAGTTTTGTTGCCAAAATGGGAATAAACATTCGCAATGAAGATGTGATGAAGTACCCTATATTTGGGCAACATTTGATTGGCCCGAAGCGCATTACCCACACTCCATTCAGAGACCATGCAACATAATTTACGGATTATTGATCGACGTTCCGATTCAGTCATTTTTTCAGCTAAGGTTGGTATTGGATTACCATCATCATTAACATTAACATCAAGCAAACCCAAAATTAAAAATTGATCAACTTGAAATATACCTTCTCTATATTTAATAGAGAAAGTTAAGTTTTTAAGATATACATCGTTAATGGAAGCATACATCCCTTGTGCAATGGAGCGATATGTTGGTTTGCCCCAATTCAAGATGTTTTCCCAACCTATAGCAGTAAGGATGAGAAGAAGCTGAAATTGAGCAAGGTGATTAGCATTAACCAAACGCTCAATGATAATCTCACGATTACGAGGATCTCGCACATACTTGGGGTCTTCCACAGGAGGACGTAGGGTTCTCACCCTAATAGGAGTGGATTAAGAGGAGGAAGCTCAAGTAGATTTCTTCTTAGATTGTCCTTCCGTTGCAAGATTAAAATGAAGAAATACAATAATGGAATGAAGGGTTTTAAACACAACAAATTTTTATCTAAAAATCCTTAGAAATCACAAGAAAAGCTTAAATGGACTCTTAAATCTAGCGATGTATGAACCAAAGAACCCAAATATGAAAGGAAACAAAAAATGGAGCACTTACAATGTACCAATTGAAGATAGGTTTGACGAGTTGAAAGATGGTCGAGTGAGGAAGAAGATAAATGTGAAGAAAAAAGTGATTTCTCTCACATAAAGGCACCCAACCGCGTAACTTGACCGGTTGAGAACATGCTTGACCTGTCGAGACATGGTTGGTCGAGGACATGCTCGACCGGTCGTGAAAGCACTAAAAATACAAAATTTTGATTTAAATTTTATTCAACAATTATTTGCATAAAAACATAAAAAACATGCAAATATATCATGATAAACTCAATTAGAAGTATACATACCAATATCCATTTTCAATTTAGAAAACTTATTCTTGTCAAGTGGTAAAGATGTCAGCAAGGTGATTTTTCGTTGGAATGTATTCCAATGAAATGCTTTTATCTTCAACCAATTCCGTAATATAGTGATACCTGAAAGTGCCCTGGTTTGTCAATTAGTGTGAGTGTTGAGTCAGCAAGACAAGTGAGCCCAACAGGAAGATTGTTCAAGAGTCTACCTCAACAGGATGTGTGCCCGAACTTGTCAAAAGTATACTTTAGCCTCACATCCCATGTCCCAAAACACCAGGTATAAAAAAACCCTTAAAAATGGATAGAATATCTTAGGGTTTAAGGTAAGAAAATTATTTTACAAAATTAGGAAAATCTCTAAGTTTTCTGCCTTTGTCGATTTATCGATACGTGGTTCAATGAAATTGAACCCTGTTATCGATGTCCTAGAAACTCACTCAATATTATCGAATTGAGGACTTCGGATGTTTAGTAACTACAAAGAATTCTGGACTGAATTATCGATGAATTGATGGAATGTTCGATATTATCAAATTTTGAATCTCGAGTTCATGAAGATGACTTGATAAAATCGACATCTAGTCAGATGTGTCCAATATGCTGTTAAGGTAAATCATGTGAATTTTGATATATCAAAGAGAGCCTTGATATTCTCGAAATTCAAACCTCGATGATATCGACAGACCTTTGATGATATAGGATTGGGACACAAAACTATCCAGCAAGCTTACTGGTAAAATATTTCAAGTACCGAGGATCACTTGATAAATTTGATATTCAAATATCGATCATATCGAGACCTGGTCGATGTCATTGAAATAGGACATAAACTGTCCAGCAAGCTTATAAGAAAATTCCTTAAAAATATCGATGAATCGACAACGTCATCAATATCATCGATATTTAAATTCCGATGATATCGAGGGATGCTCGATCATATCAAATACCCGTTAAGTTTCAAAGGCAACTGCTCTCACATTTTCAAATGTCGAGGAATCGAACCTTGTTTTGATGAAATCGGAGTTCGAAATCCAATGACATCGAGGAGTGTTCGATTTCCTCGACCTGTTGGCAAAAAGGTTCAAAAGCATTGACAGATTGAGTTCGTGTCATTGAGCGACCATTCGACGATATCAAGAGTATACGCTCGATGACATCAATGCCTTCTCGATGATATTGAACTCTTTAAAAAATTACGAGTGTTTTATTTCCGTTGGAACTTTTTGTCTATTTAATGAGAGCTTGCCTTTGGCTGTTTGTAGAGAAAATAGATAGAGCTTTTGAGTGTTTTAAATCCAAATCATATACCCTAAGCCTTTTTCTCTCATGGGAGTTCATCCTCGAATACACCCTCATCATTAATATTCAATAGAGTGGATTGGGGAATGAACTTCCGCATTCAAGGATTTGCAGCTACCATCTTAATGAAAAGTCATTGAGCTAGGATACCTTGAACGCATAGATGGTTGGAATCACTCTGTTCCTAATATAGGAAAATATTTAATAGAGTAGGATTCCAACATAACCTTAACCCAACTCGTCGCCATACATTGGAGCATCATTTGTGTTGCAGTTCAAGAGAGCTGAAGATTCTTCATCATCAAAGGAGGATATCTTCATCAACGTGATCAATGGGGCTCATCTACTTATCTACAAGTCATTAAAGTCCAGAGACCTTTTTTATCATTCCTTTTGTAGGATTGGGTTAAAGGTGCTTCTCACCCCTTTCGAGTCCCCATAGGAGGCCTCTGACGGGAGTGTATGTGGGGGTGCTGTGTGTTGACCCTTATTCTGTAGAGAGCATAAACTTAGGTCCTTGTGTAGGTCTTTGACCTGTGTGGTCTAAAACCTGGGTGCTGTGTGTTGACCCTTGCTCATGGGAACATAAACTGTCAGGTTCCTTGGCCTGTGCTAAAATCTGGGTGCTGTGTGTTGACCCATGCTCCTGTGTGGGGCAAAAACTTGTGTTGTGGAGACACGTTAGAGTCAGCCTAGTGTAGGTTGACTTGTTTGAGGTGAACCTGATTTAAAACCTCCGTTAGTGAGCATCGGTACACTCAAGGGTTGAGTGCGTCCGCCGGAAGTGGAGTAGACACGTAGTTGAACCACTATAAAAAAACCCTGTGTTTGAGATTTGTATTTACTTCTACTGCTTGTGTGATTTCTCTGAATGTTCTTATATTGCATGTGTACATGATTATCTGGAACTAAGTAGAATCACACCTCATACACAGTCACATCCATCATGAACTATGTTACACATCCTGTTTATCATTTGAATAGTCTTATGATTGGATCCTCTGCTTGGCTTGGAAGCCAGTAGAGTTACTTTAAAGAAATCCTGCTATTTGCATATTAGGCAAGGATTGGGTTGATAGATTTTAAATTATCATAAAATTTTAAAAGTCCTATTCACCCCCCTCTAAGACATCTTGGCATATTCCTACTTCAACTAAAGCGGTCATTACCACAATTTCAATTGGTATCAGAGCAGGTCTCTCTTAAGGGCTTCACTGCCTAGAGAGTGATCTTGACTAAAGTTGGTAATATGGCCAAAGGAGAGGGCTCATCTGTAACTGGACCTCCAGTATTTGATGGATCAAATTATACGTACTGGAAAGATATGATGCATTACTTTCTAAGATCTTTAGATCATAATGTTTGGGATATTGTTGAAAAAGGATATGTACCACCAACAGAATAAATAGTACTTAAAAATGGCACAACTATCACCAAACCGAAATCTAAAGAAATGTGGACAACATTCGATAAAGAAAAAAAAACGTCTGAAGCTAAAGTAATGAATGTTATCTACTGTACTATGTCCCAAGAAGTCGTTAATCAAATTAGTATGTGTGGAACTGCTAAAGAAGCATGGAACTTATTGGAAACAACTTATGAGGGAACCAGCACAGTTAAAAGATCCAAGCTACAACTCCTAACATCACAGTTTGAAAGTCTTAGAATGGAAGAGCATGAGACCTTTATGGAGTTTTTCACAAAACTGAACATCATCTGCAACTCTATGGATGGATTAGGAGAAAGAGTTCTGGTTCCAAAAATTTGTAAGAAAATTTTGAGATCCTTACCAGAACGGTTCAATTCGAAAGTTACAACCATTGAAGAATGTAGAAACATGGATGAAATGAAAGTAGAAGAACTCGTAGGTTCCCTACAAACATTTGAACTACACTTCAAACAAACTCCTAAACTAAAAAATACTGTTGTAATGCCCCGAATTTTGAGGGTTGAGCAAAGGCTCAACCCCCGAGATCCGTTGCATCACTTATGCAACATAGATAGTGATGATAAATGTTATCCATATTAGTGCATTAAATATGAATGGATTACACTAAATCAACATATCATACTCTAGAGATAATTAGATTACGCTTGCGGAAGACTGTGATAGATATATAAAGCATATAAGTGGTTGTAAGTCCCCAGAGTATGAACATGTCACCAGTTTAGATAATTACAGGTATATTTCCAAAGTTTACAAAATGATACAATGTAATGGCATCTAATCCATATCCCTGTAACCCCGGTGAAGCAACTCCAGGTCTACATAGACCCGCCAAAGAGTTGCATGTAGGAGAACTCCTTATCATCGTAAAAGTCAGGCTCCATCTCGTAAGCCTCGCCATCACCTGCAGCTACAACAAAGTCTGGTTGGTGTTTTAAACTACCGTCCCAGATTGGGAGTGAGTAATTAACTTAGTTGAGCTATAAGGCAAAGGTTAACATGTTATCAATTTAGTCAAACAGTAATGATAAGGCAATACAACAATTATATCCTAAGTACTCTTGTTAATGCAAGAATGATATGCGATAATGATACATGCCCTCGCCTACACTCCCTCAGCAACATGATCTCACAATCACACATGCAAGACTCCGGACACGTGTGCTTCCTCACCAAAGAACATGCAATGTGGTGCATGGTCGTGTTAGCCAATATTTAATTAGGCTTATTTATATAGCAGATTCAGGAAGCTAAGGTACCTCCATTTATATCATTTACCCAAATAATGATTCATCTAAGGTCGTCAATCCTAGTTAATCACATATGATAGGTAAGTTACAGGGCAACATCACCCGTGGTTGAAAAGTAGTGGATAGGCAAGTTCAGGTCGCTACAGAGAGGCTCGTCACCTCAGCCCAGGCCTAGTTTATACTTGAGGTCACTACGGAAAGGCTCATCACCTTAGTGTAGGTCGACAACTTGAATACAGTGTCCCATACTACCGTATTCGGCTCACGAGATTGTGTTGCTCACTGGACTGTAACGCCCCAGATTTTTACCAACCTGGAGTTAGATGTCATTAGGCAAGGGGTAGATCCTAACCCCTTTTAAACCTCTCAAACATCAAATCCTTTAGAAATTAGATAAGTTTAACTAAGTGTTAAATTAGATTAGCTATGAAATCCACTTGAATCACTTTAAATACGATCTGCAAGACCCAAAACTTGTAGAATCATCGACACTAGGTTACCCTGAAATCTAGGATCAATCTCATTACCCAGTTGCTCTCGGGAGTACATTGAAACTCCGTATCGGATATAGACCACACATCGAAAGTCTGATTGCTACAAAATTATATAATTAGGACCTCCTTGCTGCGCTTGACAACCATCTCGGAAATCAACTCCAGATAGTGTCCCGGAGCTATTCGTTTGAGCCCGGATCGAAGAGTGTGAGAAAACGTGGTTTTCTTTAGAAATTCAATAAAATTTAAGTAATTTGAGACCTGTCACTTGCGGGCCTGATATAAGCAATCAGACAGTCAGAATCTGACCCAAATACACTCTCGGATCAGGGAAATTTCATACACATGGCAGTGTACTTGTAACCCTGATCAAGTTCCAGTGACCGTTGAACTGAAACTGGTCCGCCACGTGTGATTTAGGAGCCCGATTAGAATGAAAACTTAACTCGACCTAGATCTAAGGTCAGTGAGCTTAAGTCTAACCTTTGGCTCAAGGGGGGGCTTTAGAAGTGCTCCGTTGAGCTGAAATAGACTCCCTTTGGCTATCACCTAAGTATACCTTGGCCCTGGGGCCATTTTCATCAGTTTTATGCCTATATAAGGCCTTAAACTCTCTCTCATTCACCCCATCCGAATTTGAGAAAACCCTAGGAGAGAGAAAGTGAGTGAGAAGTTGGAATCATTCCTGAGAATCGATCTCTGCTATTCTCTATGCCTATCCATCACTACTGTATCGCTTTTTCGGCAATTCTGATTTCGTTTTCGGGTAAGAAATCCTAACCCTAATCAGTCCTAAAGATTCAACTAGTGCAAGTGATGAAATAGCTAACCTATTTCATGTCATAGGTTGCCGTTCTACTGTTGATAAAGACTTAGTGTTTAAACTTCCGTTACTCACTTCTAAGGTATAAGGTGCGGACTTTAAACGTATAGGTTATGATTTTTAAGGCTTTCAATCTCAGTTAATGATATATTACTGACGTGGATGCTATTGCACATGTACAAAGTGACGTCCGTTTCATTTTTCAGATATACGTTCACTATGTTGAATATACTGTATTCCTCGTATTTGTAGAAAATACCGTATACGTATGAAATACGGATTTGTGCTTGCCATGATTAATTGCTGTCTATGTACGCTCAATGCATGTGTATCAACTTCTAGGTGAACGGATTAGCTTAATACCTGTTATATTAACATACGTCGTGTATGTACAAGTTGTAGCCTAAGTGTTTGTGGCAATGTCTAAGTGAGTATAAACTGTGCATTAGTGTACGCCACGATTAACCGTCGTGGATATGTGATTGTTGTATAGGCAGCAATCCTTTGACGAAAGGACTTGCCCTAATACGTATTCTAACTACTACATACCATGTATGATGGTTATGTGCAAATTAAGTGTATGTAAACATGTTCGTATGAGTATGTGCTTATAAATTCTGCTCTAATTGGGTTTTGAGATATGATTCTCAATTCCTTTAACTATGTGCATGCTTTCCTCCATGTACCGTATATTATGGTGTTAGTGTATCTATGTAATGCATATGTTTAAATCTATGTTTATGTTGTATTCCATAAACTGCAAAAATAAGCCGTGGAGGGTGATGGGGGAGTGGTGTAACGATTCTGTGCAACAGCCCTGGCAGCCCTAAAGCGGACAATATCGGACCTTTGATTGTATGATTTAAAATCTTGATTCATAACTGCTTTAACTATCTTTTAGGATATCCTGTTGTAATTAAATGTGATTAGGGCTATTGTATAGTTTAGGCAATCGGTAACTGATCCCAGATTGGTGGATGATGTTGTTTCGCCATACAGGATGTGTTCGACGAATCCGAGGCGCACTTCGGTTATCGACAGTGGTTAAGCCACACAGAGTGCTTACGCACTTCATGTCGATTAACTCGATGTGCGCTCGTGCTAGTCGAGCTCGTCAAGTAACCCGATTGGCCCTATTTATTTTCACCATGTTTGGATGTTATTGCTTGAACCTAAGGTACCAAACTCACCAGTGGAAACCCCGTTAACCTTGGTACTTCATCCTCTAAGACTCATAAGCCGGACATGGTGGTATGGGACACCGTGGTCGAGCTGTCGGCCTACGCTGGGGCGACGAGCCTCCCCGTACTGACCAGTGAG
Organism: Magnolia changhungtana; assembly: GCA_030180095.1. Classification (NCBI taxonomy): domain Eukaryota; kingdom Viridiplantae; phylum Streptophyta; class Magnoliopsida; order Magnoliales; family Magnoliaceae; genus Magnolia; species Magnolia changhungtana. Next base: position 1,598,314 of record JASAUF010000674.1, on the reverse strand, counting down.
CAACCCAAACTTGTGAGCCGAATATGGTGGTATGAGACACTGTATTCGAGCTGTCGGCGTACACTGTTTTGATGACGAAGCCGTGATGGGTGATGGGGGAGTGTTGTAACGATTCCGTGTAATAGCCCTGACAGCCCTAGACGTGCCATTTGTAGTGACCTCGAGCATACTCTAAGTCTACGTGGAGGTGACAACCCTTCCGTAGCATTTATAGTATAAACTAGGCCTGTAATGATTTGGCGATGAGCCCATTACAGTGACCTAAAACCACAACTTCGTATGATATTTACTAGGATTGATGACCCTAGAATGGATAATTATTTGGGTATTAATATAAGGGCGGTACTTTAGTTTCCCAACCCTGCTGTATGAAAAGGACTAATAAGAACTTGGTAATCATATGCATGCACTACATTACGCGTGCGTTCAGGTGTTGTAGGTCAAGCACTGAGGCAGTGTTGTCATGCGCGAACGTGAGATGAAGTCGCTGAGGGAGCGTAAGCGAGGGCATGCATCATACATTCATACCATTCTTGCATTAACAAGAGTACATAGGGATGTGTGATTTACTGCTTTATTATTACCGCTTGACTGAATTGACAACATGTTAACCTTTACTTTATTGTTCCACTGAGTTGATCACTCACACCCAAATTACAGGACGATGTTGTATACACCAACCAGACCCTGTTTGAGTTTCAGATAATGACGATGCTTGTGAAGCGGAGCCGAATTTTTATGATGATGTGGAGGGTTTCTCCTTATACAGCTATCGGGTGGGTTTATGTAGACCATCTTCTGATCGATGGGGTTACAGGGTTGCTGATTAGATGCCATTACACTTTAGTTCTCTTTTGAAACACCCTTGTATATTCATTTTGTCTATTTTTTTGAGTATACATTGATATATTTAACCTGGTAACATGTTCACACTCTGGAGACTTATAACAGTTTATATATGTTATATATCTATCACAGTCTTCCGCTGGCTTAATTTAACTGTTTCTGGAGTATGATATGTTGTTTTGGCTTAATCCAATTCATCTTTAATGCACTAACATAGATAACATTCAATCATCATTATTTATATTGCATAAGTGATGCGTTGGAACTCGGGAGTTGAGTTTACGCTCGACCCCCGATTTTCAGGGCATTACAAGTTGGTATCAGAGCATGATATGGATTAACCGGGCCTGGGTTATGGTCACACAGTGTACGCTAACACAAATTCAACTTAAGTGGGTGTGAGAAAATGTAGAAATAGTCATTGGAGTCCCAGTTTCGCCAATTGGTGAAGTTCATCAAAAATAATCGCCGAGTTTGACTCCATACACCTCTGTGATCGCATGAGGCGACCCCAGATCACTCCTAGACCATCAAACAATGGGTCTAGACCATAGATTACCCCTTTCCAGCCTTCAAAAATCCCTATATACAGCTGTACATCAGCAACATACCCGAAAGGCCCTGAAACGACTCGAATTGGAGTTGGGGGGCCAAAACTAGCAATTCAGTGGGACCTAAGGTGGGCCCCATACATTTTTGGACTAATGGGGAGGGAAGGACCTCACCTAGGGGGCGAGCCCTTGCAAAAACCTCTAGAGGTCGACGAGGCCTCACCGATTAGCGGGCTTGGCAGGGCGGGCCACTCGGGCCGACGGTGTTTGGGGTGTAGGGTGGCCCATTGATCCAGGGTTTATTGTTTAAAACCCTTCCAAACATACCCCTCCTTCATAAAGTGCTCTCCCAAGCTCTCCTTTCTCTCCCAAACTTCAGATTTTTCACAAAAATCGCCCCTCCAACCTCTTCCTCTTTCGTTTTCATGCACCACGCCCACCACCCTGCCGTACACCCATCTCTATTGCTGCCTACTTCTCCGTTCTCTCTCATTTGAGCTCTTGAATCCCCCATTTGAGACTCAAATTCATGTGCACCCACTACCCATCCTTTTTCTTCATTTCCTTCCATTTGAGCATGAAGATTCGTGTTCCGTAACCTTCACAACCTCCACATGTTCGGCCAACTACATTTGGTGAGATTAAGGTGGATGAAATTGTAAATGTAACAATAAATGCATGTGTAAGGTGTTGTCCCTGGATTAGGTGTATTCCATGTTTTCCAATACCATGTTTTGAATGTATGCAATTAAAAGTAAATCCTGGGATTTTCTGTCCAATTACACTTAGAAATTCATCATCGTGGGATTTGAAAATCTCATCTGACACTTTCCAACACAAGACTCATTTTTCAAATCCTATGAAATTGATTTTAATCCCATCCCACCCTCCTTCCAAACATGTCATTCCCAATCTCGGAGTGAGATTAGCAATGCAATCTATTTAATACAACTTCATACCACTGGCCAAACAGTCCCTTAGAGTTTTGGACCTAGAGTTGGTACTCCTAGATTTTGCAAACAAATCTGGTAGTATAGGAAATCCAACAAATTAATAATGTGAACCCTTGGACCTTCTTAGCTAGTATGAGCATGTGTGTAGTGCTCGAGTGTAGTTAAATTCAAGTTCATACAACTCAATTCTAATCAGACAATGTTTGACCCTAAGTGATAAATAATTTCTTGTATTAGAAAGGGTATGAAATCATCTGGCGTATAAGCATAGACCTTGGATTACAACTATTGGTTGGTTATACTAAGGAACGTAAAACACTGATTATGCTAAGACAATTGAAAGATAAATTTAGTTAGTTGGCTTGATTAGGTTGGAGTGAGATCTCATTCCTTCGTTGAATCCCCCTAATACTTATAGGCTTATTTAATAACTCTTAGAAAAGTTGTTTTAACTTAAAAACTATTCATACTTAGGGAAAAGTTATATATCCCTCTGATTGAACATTAGATCAAAACAACATACCCCTAGGATTGTCTTCTCAAGGGCTTATTACAATCAGGAACACGGAGTAGAGAACTATATATAAGCGAGGTATTCACGGTTTGAATTGAATCTCAATCCTAGTAGTTACCAATGAACTCAATGCTCTGATCAAGCAAAGGGTCGGGATCCACTAGGATTAAGAACTGATATGACAATTTTCTGTCTTAACAAGGTAGAAGGTCTATGTATCCAGTGAAAACCCACTACACAACTTTCCTTCCGTCTTGGCCGAACCATTTACAACCAAAAGTTTGTTACTTCGCTTTTGAGAAGTGTTAAGAACGCATAGCCAATAGGGATACTTTGCTCGGGCCTAAGAAATTTCTCAAATGGGCAACAGAGAGTTAGAGATTAGGTCCTGAATCACAGACCATTCGAGCATACATATTGTGCATATGGCCTTAGAAAGATAGTCTGCCCGTTAACCTATTTTGTCCAAATTCCTTATGCACTAATAATGTATAGAGTATCTTACAGTATTCAACTAGGTCTAAATTACACCTCGTTCTGACGTACGGAGCGAGACATGGATTCTTGAGCCTTAAATAAGTTTTTAAGGGGGGTAGAAAGGTTATGAATGCGGTTGAGTTAGGGCGCAACGAAAGCTTGGTGGGCCGATAGCCCACTGGCCTAGGATTGAATGGAATTGATCCAGACTATACGTAAAGATTGGTCACTAAATAAGATTTGAACCTTTCTTAGAATGTCGATAATAAAGTTACTATAAGGAAAGTAACTAGGGTTTAAGTATTCAACCAATTCGTATTACAGAAAGGGCCTACCAATGAGTACGAGTTTAACTACTACCATGGACATGAATTAAGATGAGGACTCTCCTAGACCAAGACCCAACGGGCAACCGTATGACTAGAAAATTTGAACCTTTCATTGATGAACATTCCCTAAGTTTTTAGAGTGATCAGACTACGGAGTTACTGGAATATACAACTGCGAAGCATTTGCGGCTTGACCCAATTCTCAATCCTGGGTGGCTACCAATGGACTCACTGCTTTGACCGAGCAGAAGACCAAGATCTACCAAGACTAGGAAGGGATACGATGGGCTTTCTACCCTGGTCAGGTAGACGATCGATGTATTGGGATCAAGCCTACTACAACCGTCTCTCCGTATTGGTCGACCATTGAAACAAAATATCTTACTCTAAATAATTAGGAATTGTCGTCAATACGTCAAATAGATAATGGAATGAATTATACCAAACCACAAGGGTATAAGCATGAGATAAAGGATATTTTTAAGGGGGGTAGACAAACATGAGCTAGACTAGCATAGATAGTATACGCTGTACCACGCATATAAACTTGAAATCAGTAAAACTTGAGCAAGAGGAATAATAAAATCTTTACTTACTACCCTTAGGCAATTTCGGGGACGAAATTATTTTTAAGGGGGGTAGATTGTAATACCCTAGATTTTTGCCAACCTGGAGTTATATGTCCTTAGGTAAGGGGTAGATCCTAACCCCTTTTGAATCTCTCAAACCTCAAATCCTTTAGAAATTAGACAAGTTTAACTAAGTGTTAAACTAGATCAGTTGTTAAATCCGCTTGAATCACTTTAAATACAATCTGCAAGACCCAAAACTTATAGAATCATCGACGCTAGGTTACCCTGAAATCTAGGATCAATCTCATTACCCAGTTGCTCTCAGGAGTACATTGAAACTCCTTTCGGATCTGGACCGCACATCGAAAGTCCGATTGCTACGAAATTATATAATTAGTACCACCTTACTGAGCTTGACAACCATCTCAGAAATTAACTCCAAATAGTGTCCCGGGCTATTCGTTTGAGTCCGAAGTGAAGAGTGTGAGAAAACATGGTTTTCTGTAGAAATTCAATATAATTATGTAATCTGAGGCCTGTCGCTTGCGGGCCTGATATAGCAATCAGACCATTAAAATCTGACCCAAATACACCCTCGGATCAGGAAAAATTTCATACACATGGCAGTGTACCTGTAACCCTGATCAAGTTCCAGTGACCATTGAACTGAAACTGGTCTGCCACGTGTGATCTAGCAACCCGATTGGAATGAAAACTTAACTCGACCTAGATCCAAGGTCAGTGAGCTTAAATCTGACCTTTGGCTCAAGATGGGGCTCCGAAAGTGCTCCGTTGAGCTGAAATAGACTCCCATTGGCTATCACCTAAGTATACCTTGGCCCTAGGGCCATTTTCATCAGTTTTATGCCTATATAAGGACCTTAAACTCTCTCTCATTCACCCCATCCGAATTTGAGAAAACCCTAGGAGAGAGAAGAGAGTAAAGAGAGAAAGTGAGTGAGAAGTTAGAATCATTCTTGGGAATCGATCCCTGCTATTCTCCGTGCCTATCCATCACTACTGTATAGCTTTTCCGGTGATTCTAATTCCTTTTTCGGGTAAGAAATCCTAACCCTAATCTGTTCTAGAGATTCAACTAGTGTAAGGGATAAAATAGCTAACCTATTTCATGTCATACGTTGCCATTCTACCGTTGATAAAGACTTGGTGTTTAAACTGAGTCTGTTACTCGCTTCTAAGGCATAAGGTGCAGACTTTAAACGTATAGGTTATGGTTTTTAAGGCTTTCAATCTCAGTTAATGATATATTACTGACGTGGATGCTATTGCACATGTACAAAGTACTGTCCGTTTCATTTTTCAGATATACGTTAACTATGTTGACTATACTGTATTCCTCGTATTTGTAGAAAATACCGTATACGTATGAAATACAGATTTGTACTTACTATGATTAATTGTTGTCTATGTATGCTAGATGCATGTGTATTAACTTTTGGGTGAATGGATTAGCTTAATACCTGTTATATTAACATACGTCGTGTATGTACAAGTTGTAGCCTAAGTGTTTGTGACATTGTCTAAGTGAGTATAAACTATGCATTAGTGTACACCACGACTAACCGTCGTGGATATGTGATTATTGTATAGGCAGCAATCCTTTGACGAAAGGACTTGCCCTAATACGTATTCTAACTACTACATACCATGTATGATGTTATGTGCAGACTAAGTGTATGCAAACATGTCCGTATGAGTATGTGCTTATAAATTCTTCTCTAATTGGGTGTTGAGATATGATTCTCAACTTCTTTAACTATGTGCATGCTTTCCTCCATGTACCGTATATTATAGTGTTTGTGTATCTATGTAATGCATATGTTTAAATCTATATTTATGTTGTATTCCATAAACTGTAAAAACAAGCCGTGAAGGGTGATGGGGGAGTGGTGTAATGATTCCGTGCAACAGCCCTGGCAGTCCTAAAGCGGGCAATATTGGACCTTCGAATGTATGATTTAAAATCTTGATTCATAATTGCTTTAACTATCTTTTAGGATATCCTGTTGTAATTAAATGTGATTGGGACTATTGTATAGTCCAGGCAATCGGTAATCGATCCCAGATTGGTGGATGATGTTATTTCACCATACAGGATGTGTTCGACAAATCTGAGGCGTACTTCAGTTATCGATAGTGGTTAGGCCACACGGAGTGCTTACGCACTTCATGTCAATCAACTTGATGTGCACTCGTGCTAGTCGACCTCGTCAAGTAACTCGATTGGCCCTATGTATGTTCACCATATTTGGACGTTATTGCTTGAACCTAAAGTACCAAACTCACTAGTGAAAACTCCGTTAACCTTAGTACCTCGATCCGCTAAGACTCATGAGCTGGACATGGTGGTATGGGACACCGTGGTCGAGCTGTCAACCTACGCTGGGGTGACGAGCCTCCCCGTATTGACCAGTGAGTAACTCAGACTTGTGAGCCGAATACAGTGATATGAGACACTGTATTCGAGCTGTCGGCTTACACTGTTTTGATGACGAAGCCATGATGGGTGATGGGGGAGTGGTATAACAGTTCTGTGCAATAGCCCTGACAGCCCTAAATGTGCCCTTTGTAGTGACCTCGAGCATACTCTGAGTCTACATGGAGGTGATAACCCTTCTGTAGCATCTGGAGTATAAACTAGGCCTGTAATGATTTGGCGGTGAGCCCATTGCAGCGACCTAGAAATGCAACTTCGTATGAGATTTACTAGGATCGACGACCCTAGAATGGATCATTGTTTGGGTATTGATATAAGGGTGGTACTTTAGTTTTCCAACCTTGCTGTATGAAAATGACTAATAAGAACTTGGTAATCATATGCATGCACTGCATTACGCATGCGTTCAGGCGTTGCAGGTCAAGTACCGAGGCAGTGTTGTCATGTACAAACGTGAGATGAAGTCGCTGAGGGCATGCATCATACATTCATACCATTCTTGCATTACCAAGAGTACATAGGGATGTGTGATTTACTGCTTTATCATTACTGCTTAACTGAATTGATAACATGTTAACCTTTGCTTTATTATTCCACTGAGTTGATCACTCACTCCCATGTTACGAGATGGCATTGTGCACACCAACCAGACCATGTTTGAGTTTCAGATGATGGCGATGCTTGCGAAGTGGAGTCAGATTTTTATGATGATGCGGAGGGTTTCTCCTTATACAGCTATCAGGTGGGTCTATATAGACCATCTTCTGATTGACAGGGTTACAGGGTTGTTGATTAGATGTCATTATACTTTAGTTTGCTCTTTTGGAACACCCTTGTATATTCATTTTATCCATTTTTTTGGAGTATACATTAATATATTTAACCTGGTAACATGTTCACACTCTAGAGACTTACAATAGTTTATATATGTTATGTATCTATCACAGTCTTCCGCTGCTTAATTTAACTGTCTCTGGAGTATGATATGCTATTTTGGCTTAATCCCATTCATATTTAATGCACTAACACAGACAACATTTAATCATCATTATTTATGTTGCATAAGTGATGCGTTGGAACTCAGGAGTTGAGTTTATGCTCGACCCCTGATTTTCAGGGCGTTACATGGACACTACGGGGAGGGTCGTCACCCCAGCATAGGCCGACAGCTCGACCATGGTATCCGATACCACCATACTTGGCTCATGAGTCTTAGCGGATCATGGTACCAAGGATAAATGGGCTTTGCTTTGGTAAGTGGTACCTTAAATTCAAGCAGTAGCGTCCATACATGGTAAACATACATTAGGGCGATCGGGTTACTTGACAAGCTCTACTGTATGAACGCATGTTAAATTAATCGACATGGAGCACATACGTACTCCTCGTGGCCTAACCACTATCAATAATCACCGTACGACTTGGATTCATCGAACGTATCCGTTGTAGTGAAACTAGTTCGGCCACTGATCGTAGACCGTTATCGATTGGCTAGATTACGTATTAGTCCTAGTCATACTCAAATACAATTGGCATTCATATATGATAGTCAAAATAGCATGTGACAACCAATTCAAATGTAATTCTCATTTGAGCATTTTAACAACCATGTAGTGCACATGTTATCATACATAGGCATTTCATCCATAAATCACGTAGTAGCGAGATAGGTTACATAAAGGAAATTGTAACTATAAATACAGTAATTGAGAATCCTATCTCAACACCCTTATTAAATATATTTCAACAAACAACTTCTTGTAACATCCCGAATTTTTGCCAATCTGGAATTAGACGTCCTTAGGTAATGGGTCGATCCTAACACCTTATTAACCTGTCAGAACTCAATCCCAAAGTCTAAAGCCGCTTTTGAACCCATTTCCTTCACAAATCCCACCCTTCACCACCTCGTTCTTTAAATCCTTCTAAGTACTTTCACATTAGACACTAATCTTAAGGTTTAGGTGATGAAGAAAATACTTAAACTATAAATTGTTGTAATTAGTAAATACAGAAATAAAATGGGCTTTTAACCAATAACCTTATGGAATTTCACAAAATGAATAAGTTATTTAGAACATCTGCCTCTCCTGCCCTAGGATTTCCTTCTGTTGTAATTAGGGCGTGCTTTAGTAAGTATTGATAACTTGAATCACTGTATGTACCAACTACAAAGGCCCAAGTACCACCTCAGACAGAAATCTTATAGGACTAAATCCTTTAGAAATTTGACAAAGTTAACTAAGTGTTAAACTAGATTAGCTACGAAATCCACTTGATCCACTTTAAATACGATCTGCAAGACCCAAAACTTGTAGAATCATTGACGCTAGGTTACCCAAAAATCTCGGATCAATTTCATTACCCAGTTGCTCTCGGGAGCACATTGAAACTCCGTATCAGGTCTGGACCGTACGTCGAAAGTCTGATTAACATGAAGTTAAGGAATTAAGACCGCCTTGTTGGGCTTAACAACCTTCTCGAAAATCAAATCCAGACAGTGTCCCATGGCTGTTCGCTTGAGTCCGGAGCGAGGAGTGTGAGAACGCTTGATTTTCTTTATAAATAAATATCTCAAATAGTAATCTGAGACTTGTTACTTGCAGACATTTTCTAAGAAACTAGACCATCAGAATCTGACTCAAATACACTCTCGGATCAGGAAAAATTTCATAAACATATCCATGTACTTGAAAATTTAGATCGAGATTCGCTGACCGTTAAACTGAAATTGGTCCGTTACGCATGATCTGAGAATCCAACTGAAACAAAAACTTAACTCCACCTTAATCCAAGGTTGGTGAGCTTAAGTCCGACCTGTGGCTCAAGGGGGCCCGCCAGAAGTCCTCTATTGAGTTGAAATTGTGTCACTTTGGTTATAACCCAAGTATACCTTGACCTTAAGTCTATTTTAGTGTGTTTTTAGGCTATATAAGGACCTTAGAACCCTCTCTCTTGCAGCCATACGAATTTGAGAGAAACCCTAGAGAGAGAAGAGAGAAAAGAGAGAGAAAGTGTGAGAGAAACTCCCTTCTACTATTTCCTGCCGCTACCCAAGCTCCACCACTCCATTCTTGTCGCTTTCCCGGTGATTCCAACTTCCTTTCTAGGTAAGAAACCCTAACCTTAATCTGTTTTGGAGTTGTAAAGGTTGTAGGTTATGAAATAACTAACTATTTAATTCTATAGGCTACTAAACTGTCGAATACGGAAGCTTGGCAAACCTATCATCTTCGTTACGATTCTACTATAAAAGGTGAGGGCTTTAGGTGTATAGGTTATGGTTTTCAATGCTTTCAATGTCAGATAATGATAGATTTATGATCTACATGTAATTGCACATGTACAAAGTGCTTTCTATTTTCCGTTTCGATTAAAGACATAGAATATGGAATTTTACATATTCTATGTATTTGTAGAAAGTACCGTATACGTATAAATTTTGAAAATGTGTTTGCCATAATTATTTGCTGTATAAATATATTACATATGGATAAAATACTTATTTGGTGAAAGGACTCGCCCTAATACATGTTTTGCTAATATACACTATGTATGTTGAAATAGTGTATTCTAGAAAGTACCATATACGTATAAATTTTGAAAATGTGTTTGCCATGATTATTTGTTGTATGAACATATTATATATATGTATAACACTTACTTGGCGATAGAGTTCGCCCTAATACATGTTTGTGCTAGTATATGTTATGTATGTTAAAGGAGTGTATCCCAAGTGTTTGTGAAAATGACTGAATGAGTATAGAATTCTCATTTGTGCTCACCATGACTAATTGTCATGGATATATGATTGTTATATTGGCGATACCCCTTTGACGAAAGGATTTGCCCTAAATCATGCCACGGCCAACATGTTAAACTGTGTAGCCCAAGTGTTTGTGAAAATGTTCAAATGAATATGGAACTTGGATTCATGCTTGCCATGATTATCCGTCATGGGTGCACGCGTGTTATAATTGGGGCAACTCCCTAGTGAAAGGATTTGGCTTAATACCTATGTGATCAACATACATCGTATATGTTGATGTATGTAGTCTAAAGTGTTTGTTGAAATGTCTGAATGAGTAGTCATTAGTAAATTGTAATGTATAAAGGTGTTGAGATAGGATTCTCAACCACCTTAGTAATGTGTATGATTTCCTTTATGTAAGTTATTTAGTCTAATCGCTTACTGTTTTATGAAACGTATGTGTTTGGATTTCCTGTTTGCATTATATTTTATAACATGCTTGTTAATATATTTGAATTACTTGTTTATTTAATTCTGCTCTGATTACTTCACATGTTCAAGTTGTATTCCATAAATTCGTGTAGGGTGATGGGGAGTGGTGCAACGTTTTCGAGCAACAGCCCTGGCAGCCCTAAGCGGACAATATTGGATATTTGATTGTATGATTTGAAATCTTGATCCATTACTGCTTTTAACTGTTTTGTAATTGATTGTGCTTGGGGCTATGATTATAGTCCAAGAAATTGGTAATGGGATTGAATTTGTGACTGAGATTCATTTGCCACGTAGGATGTGTTTGACGAACCTGAGTCGTACTTCGGTTAGCGGCAGTGGTTAGGCCACGCAAAGTACTTATGCGCTTCATGCCGTTCAACTTGTTGTGCGCTCGAGCTAGTCGAGCTCGTCAAGTAACCTGATCTATCTTATGTATGTTCACCATATTTGGACACTACTACTTGAACCTAGGGTACCAAACTTACCAGTGAAATCCCGTTAACCATGGTACCTCGATCCGCTAAGACTCATGAGCCGGGCATGATGGTATGGGACACCGTGGTCAAGCTATCGGCCTACGCCGGGGCCACGTGCCTCCCCATAGTGACCAGTGAGTAACCAGACTCGTGAGCCGATTATGGTGGTATGGGACACTATATTCGTGTTGTTGGCCTACATTGATAAGGTGATGGGAGAGTTATGTAACCTTTGTGCGTATGTCAGCCATTTTGAACCTCGAGCATACTCGAATTTGCGGTGAGCCTTAGAGTTTTGCCGTGGTGTATAGAGTATGAAGTAGGCCTGTATCTGTATAGTGATGAATCGTTAAAGAGGTGATGGGGGAGTAGTGTAACCATTGTGCGTAATAGCCCTGACAACTTTGCAGATGACCTAGAAACACATTATCGTATAAGATTAACTAGGACTGACGACCCTAGAATGGATCATGTTTGGGAATGATACAAGGGAGGTACCTTAGTTTCCCAATACTGCTGTTTGAAATAGACTAATAATAACTCGGCAATCATGCTCATCATACATTGCATGTGCCTGGAAGATGTGGAGCACTAAGGAATGCAAGCATGCCGCGATCGTAAGATGGTGTCGCACGAGGGAGGGTGTGGTGAGGTCATACATCATGACTGCATCCATACTTGCATTAATAAGAGTAGTTAGGAGTGTTTGATTATACTGCTTTATCATTACTGCTTGACTACATTGATAACATGTTAACCTATGCTTTATTGTTCCACTGAGTTAGCTACTCACTCCCACGTTACGGGACAGTGCTTGCAACACTAACCAGATTGTCTTAGCTGCAGGTGATAGCGATACTTATGAAACAGAGCCGGACTACTATTATGATGTTGAAGAGGAGTTCTCCTACATATAACTCTCTGACAGGTCTATGAAGACCTGAAATTGCATTGACGAGGCTTGGTATTTGGGATAGAAGACATTATACTTCCACAACTTGGTATTTTTTTGAAATTATACTTGTAATTCATTAACCTGGTAACCTTATCACACTCTGGAGACTTACTATAGTTTATATATTTTTATATCTATCACAGTCTTCCGCTTACAATTTAACTGTCTCTAGAGTATGACATGCTGTTTTGGCTTAATCTCACTCATGTTCATTACACTAATACAGACAACATTCAATCATCATTCATTTTGTTGCATAAGTGATGCGTTGGAACTTGGGAGCTGAGTTTATGCTCGACCCTTGATTTTCTGGGCGTTACACTTCTCATTCAAACATTTTATCAAACACTTAGACTACACATATCAACATACATGTAATAAATTAGTTATAACATATATTATAGCAAATCCTTTCATAAATGAGTTGTCACACATACAACAATCATGTATTCTCAATCAATGATCATGGTAAGCACAAATCATAATTCCATATTCATTCCAACATTTCAACAAACACATGAAATGCATTATATTCAACATAGTTCATGTATATGTGTAATATACAGAAAATATCGCATCTAAGTACATGTGACAGCAATCAAGTCAGTCATAAATCATTAACTAACGTTGAAAGCCTTGAAAAGCTATAACCTAAATGTTTATAGTCTGCACCTTTCATCGGTTTGGTCATTACGAACTCGGTTTGTACACTACGTCTCCGTTTACAGTAAAATGGCTACCTAAATCATGAAATAGGTTAACTATTCCACCGACTTCTCTATTTGGATTCCTAAAACAGATTAGGGTTAGGATTTCTTACCCAAAAATGGATTTGGATTCGACGATGTAGCGACATGAGAGAAATGATTCGGCACGTGGAGTGGTGGGAGTGAATCCCAGCAACAAACCACAGATCTCTCACACTTCTCCTCACTCTTTCCTTCTCTTTTATCTCTTCTCTCTCCTAGGGTTAGAGAATTTGTATGGAATGAGAGAGGGGTGAGTTTAGGGCATTATATAGGCCCAAAAGTGATGTCAATGACCCTAGGGCCATGATATACTTAGGTTATAGCAAAAAGGTGGCTGTTTCGGGCCAATTGAACCCATCTGGAGGTCCATTGCTCACATGCGATCTAAACAAAGTTCCCTGACAATGGATCTATGCCAAGTTAAGGTTTCGGTCCGATCAGATTAGTGGATCGATCGTGGAGGACCCGTTTCAGTTCAACGGTCATCGTCACTCGATCATGGTCACAAGTATACCAATGGGTGCAGGGAAATTTCCCAGATCCAAGGGTGTAGTTGGGTTAGAATCTGCTAGTCAGAAACCTTAAATTTGGCCTGTAAGCGAAAGGCCCAATTCACTTAAATCTGAGTTCATTTTCTAAAGATATTCGCATTTCTCACACACTTTACTCAGGGCTCTAGTTGTGCATTTCTGGATGCTATTCGGGCTCGATTCCTATGATGGTTGCAAGTCCAGTAAGGTGGTCATAACCGTATAGTTTCGTGGCTATCGGACTTTCGACGCGCGGTCTAGGTCCGATATGGAGTTTCAATGTGTTCCCTGGAACAACTGGGTTTTGAGATTTCTCCTAGGTTTTTAGGTAATGTAGAATTAGCGATTCTACTAGTTTTAGGTCTTGCAGCTAATCTACTAATTAATTCATTTTAGTACTTAATTAATTTTAGTATAATCTCTACATAATTCGATCCTTAGTGATTTCTGCCTTAGGTGGTACTCGGGTCTTTGTACAGATTTTTCCAAGATGTTACAACTATCCTCAAAACTTCAAAGAAAACTACAAATGAGGAGGATGAAAGTGAAAGGGAAATTGAAGATGATGAAGTAGCTCTTTTAGCTCAACGGTTCTGAAAATTCTTCCATAAAAATCGTGGCCGACCATTTAGATAGTTGGACAACAAACATTTTACAGGTAAATCTGGTAAAAAGTCCAAGGAACCACAATGCTACACTTGCCGAAAGTTTAGACATCTGTCCACTGAATGCCCAAGTAGGAAAACCAAAGGAAAAGTAATGGCAGCTACATGAGATGATACTGAAGAGTCAAAATCAGATTATAGTGACTCAGAGAGTGATAGAGACCAAAAATCCCTGAAAATTCTTATGGTCTCTATAGCCTCCAACATTCCCATAGAAATTGAGAAAATCAAAGAACCTCAAGCCACTGAATCATTTCCATCTAATGATGAGGAAACTGAGAAAGAAGAATAAGAAAATGATAAACTGCAGGATGCCTATAATCAACTTTATATCCATGGCATCAATATCCTTAAAAGACTTGGGATAAATGAAAACAAAAACAAATTACTGAAAATAGATTTAGACAAAACATTGGAAATCAATACGCACTTAATTAATGATCTACAACAATACCACTCAGAAAATGATAGGCTCAAAAGAATCAATACTTTTCTCAAATCTGAGTTTGAAAAACTAAATAAACAGATTGAACTATTAAAAGATAAAAACATGCATCTTCAGAATGAAAATCACACACTCATGTTTGACGTAACAAATCCAGAAAATCTGTTAAATTGAATTATAAAATTTTCCAGAGTAGTGAAAATTAGAAAAACTCTTAGGAATGGGAAGACCTGGGAAAGATAAGAGTGGATTAGGATATGAAACATTCATATCAAAATCCAAAAATGCAGCATTAATCTTTAAGAAAACAGTTGCATCAGGAAGTAAAACAATAGCTACTTCTATCTGTCATTCGTGTGGAGACTCTAGCCATTTCAAATTTGAATTTATTGCTCCAAGGTGGACAATAACGCCCAGATTTGGAGGGTTAAGCAAAGCTCAACTCCCGAGATCCAGCGTATCACTTATGCAACATGGATAATGATGTTTAAATGTTGTCCATATCAAGGTATTAAACATGAGTGAGATTATACTAAATTAGCATATCATACTCCAGAGATAATATAATTAAGCAAGCAGAAGACTGAAACAAATATATTAAAGTATGTATGTGTTTCACAACCTCCAGAATATGAGTATGTTACCGGGCTGAATATATACATGTTTTGTTTCAAAATATACAACAACTCAAAATGTAGGTGTCTAAATAATCCATAAGACCTTGTAATCTCGTCGTATCGGTACAAGGTCTACGTAGACCCGCTTGATAGCTAAACATAGGAGAATTCTTCCTCGTCCATGAAGTCCGACTCTGTTGCATAGACTACATCGTCACCTGCATCTAAGCCATAGTCTAGTTGGTGTTTTAAAACACCGTCCCAGGGTGGGAGTGAGTGATCAACTCAGTGGTACTATAAGGCAGAAGTTAACATGTTATCAAGTCAATCAAGTAGTAATGATAAAGCAATACAACAATCACTTCCTAACTACTCTTGTTAATGTAGGAATGGAATGCAATAATGTTGCATGCCCTCACACAAAGCTCCCTCACAAGCGACTCCGACAACCAAGTTCACGCATGATAAACTCCCTAAAGTGCAACTTCCTCACCAAAGCACTTGCAATGCGATGTATGGTTGTGTTAGCCAAGTACTTAATTAAGCTTATTCATACAGCAAGTTCGGGTAGCTAAGGTACCTCCCTTTATATCATTACACCAAATGAATGATCCATCTAGGTTCGTCAATCCTACTTAACCACATATGATAGGCAAGTTGTAGGGCATCACCCTTAATGGAAAGTAGTCGATAGGCAAATTTAAAGGTTTATACTCACGGTCACTACGAGAAAGTTCATCACCTTATCATAAGCCGACAGCTCGAACACAGTGTCCTATACCACCATGCCTGGCTCACGAGTTTGGGGTACTAATTGGTCACTATGGGGAGGTTTGTCACCCCAGCGTAGGCCGACAGCTCGACCATGGTGTCCCATACCACCATGCCCGGCTCATGAGTCTTAGCAAATCATGATACCAAGGTTGAAACGGGCTTTTACATTGGTAAGTGGTATATTAGTTTCAAGCAGTAATGTTCATACATGGTAAACACATAATAGGCCAATCGATTTATTTGGTAAGTTCGATTGGTACGAGCACACGTTGACTTAATCGATATGGAGTGCATAAGCACCCCTTGTGGCCTAACCACTATCAACAGTCGTCGTGTGACTCAGATTCGTCGAGCTACCTAATTGTGGCGAGACTAATTCGGCCACCTGTACATGGATGTTTACCAATTAACTGGGCCACACTATGGCCCCAATCTTACTCAGATGCAGTAGTTAAGCACATGCGATAATCACTTTAGCATTTAATGATCAATTTAGGTGAATTCCTCATTTCAACATTTTATCAAACACATAGAACATGTTACCAAATATTTGTATTTTATCCATAGATTTCATAGTGACAAATATGATCACATGAAAGAACTAATACATATGAGCAAGGTAATTAAGAATCCTATCTTAATACACTTAAGACATACAAATCATTAACATTTTCTCATTCAAACAATTTATCAAACATTTAGGCTACACCTCATAAAATATATAGACTAGGTTAGTTACAACATATAATTTAGCAAATCCTTATATAAAGAGGTCAGCATGCATATGGCAACAATGAATCCTAGATTAGTAGGCATAGCAAACACAAATCATGTTTATATGTTCATTCAAACATTTCAACAAACACAGGATGCATATTTGTCTAACATAGGTCATACATGTATAATATGTTGAAATTGACGTGTCTAAGACAATATGGTAGCAATTAAGTCAGACATAAATCATTAGCTGACATTGAAAGCATTGAAAATCATAACCTAAACATTTATAGTCTGCACCTTTCGTTGGAATACACGATTCGGGCTCAGTTCCAACACTACGTTCCCAAAAATGGAACGATGGGCACCTAAACAATGAAATAGGTTAATTATTTCGTTGATTACTCTATTTGGATTTCTAAATCAAGATTAGGGTTAGGATTTCTTACCCAAATCGTAACCGGAAATGATTGTGCAGTGATGTGGGGAGGTGAATCCATGGCGTTGAGTCGTGGGAAAGAATCACAACAACGATCTCCCTGTTTTTCTCTTCTTTCCTTACTCTTTTCTCTTCTTTTCTCTATTTTCTCTCCTAGGGTTAGAGAAATTCATATGGAATGGAAGTGGGGTGGTTTAAGGGCTATATATAAGCCCAGAAGTGATTTAAATGGCCCCATGGACATGGTATACTCAGGTTATATCTAAAGGGTGCCTGTTTCGGGCAAGCGGGGCTTGTCTGGAGGTCCATTATTCACATATGTCATAGGATAAGTTCCCTGACAATGGATCTATGGCATGATGCAACTTCGGCGTGATCAAATTAGCTGATCAACCGCAGGGGACCCGTGTCAGTTCAACGATCGTACATATTCGATCGGGGCCACAAGTATACGAATAAGAGCTGGGAAATTTCCTTTTCCCATAGGTGAAGTTTGGCTAGAAATTAATGGTCTGAAATCTTTAATTTTACGCATAAGCAAATGGCCCAATTCACTTAAGTTTCAATACATTTTCTAAAGATATTTGTGTTTCTCACACACTTTTCTCAAGAAGGCTCAAGTTGTACGTTTCTGGATACTATTTTAGCTCAATTCCCGCGATGGTTGTCAAGCCCACTAGGACGGATATAACCCTATATTTTTATGGCCATCGGACTCTCGACGTACAGTCCAGGTCTGATACGAAGTTTCAATGTGCTGTCAAGAGCAATAGGCTTTTCAGATTTTTCTTAGGTTTTAAAGTAGTGTTGAGTTAGCGGTATTAGTGGTTTTGAGTCTTGTTATTTGTATAAATAATGGTTCGAGTTAAATCGACTGATTAATTCAGTGAGTACTTATTCAATTTTTGCCTAAATTTCTAGAGAATACGGTCCTTAGGGATTTCTTCCTGAGGTGGTACTCGGGTCTTTGTACGGAGTTTTCTAAGACGTTACATGGACTTAATCTAATTTCGGTCCGAATCATACTGGTAAATGCAGACAAACTGGAAAATCAATACAGAATCCACTAAACAATATGGAAAAGGGAACATATCCATCTCCACCTAGAATGACCAAGAGAATGAAGGAGCTATTGGATTGGGTGGCTGAATTAAATAAAAAAATAAATGAATTTATGAAATAAGGAAACATGATTCAGTTACCCAACTTGATTAATGAAGCAAAAACTAACATAATATGAAATCCTATGACAAAATGGGTAGTGAAAGAGAAGAAAAATTGCCTTGTTACTCACTCAAATTATATAACAGGCAATAATGCTAAGTGGTACCTGGATAGCGGATGCTCTAGACATGTCACGGGTGACAAATCTCTCCTCACAAATTATTCAAATCTTGATGATGGGATAGTCACCTATGGAGATGGAAACACTGCTAAGGTGATAGGACAGGGAACTATCAAAGGAATGAATATGCTAAAAAATGAGAATGCCTTTTGGGTAAAAGGATTGACATATAATCTTCTAAGCATTTCTTAAATATGTGACAATGAGCATCTAGTTATATACAACAAGCAAGAATGCGAGATTCTAGACCTATCAGGTAAACCAGTGATGAAGGGTTGTCGAACAAGTAACCATTGCTATGTCATTAAAGGCAATGAGAAGGACGACCTATATGCTTAGTAACAATTGAGCATGGAAAACATGTCTAGGTCATGCATCTAGATCTGGTTGGTTGTTGAAATAATGCAATTCTGATGATTTTCATGATATATCTGAGGTCTCTACACCTCAAAATTTTTTTGTGCATAAACATTACTAATATTTATAATTTTGGATGGTACAATGTTTGTACAAATTTTGATGTGTATACTGACTAATATGAAAATATACTAAGTTATACATATATGAAAGAACATCGAAATGTTGAAATGAATGATACACACCTTCTCTTTGATAAGTTTGTTGATGAATCATATTGATCCTCGATTAAAATGAACAAATATTGACATCATCGATGCCCCTTTGGAATTAGAAGCATCACATGTTCTAGAATGCTATTGAGGATATCTTCGATAGCATCAAATGGGGTATATCGATATCATCGAAACAAATGTTGATGATATCAAAATTCACTGCCCGATACATAACTGGTGAGCGAGAAAAATTCACTTTTTTCTTCTCGGTTCGATTTCTTTGGAAAGTTCTTCCGTGGCTCTCATCGTTTATCAACCTGATGCCATCTAGGGTGTCTTGAATCAGGTAATCTCTTGCACATACCCTTAATTCCCCAACGTATACTTCATTGTGTTAGGGCCTTTCTAGTTGGAAATTTCGGGTTTGTTCTCATAGTCCTCAGATTCCTTTTCTTTAACATTTCCTTCTGAGTTATTCTAATGAGTAAGGAGAAAGCAAAGTCTCCTACCATCAGTGAGTCATCTAGGCCTGTCAGAAAGAAATTTGTGGCCTCAAAAGAAAGAGGAAGGGCTCAGTCTCAATGATCCCCTGCACGCCCACGGAGCTCCTTTACTCGGCAATCGTCTCATAGAGAAGCTCCAGCTAAAGCACCAGCACCGCCACATACTGTTGTGGGCCCTCCTCCACACATACTTGAAAAGTACTTAGGGAGGCGCTTGGTGTATGAGCGTATGATTGACAGGGAATGCATAAGACCCTACAATGTAGAAACTCTGTTAGAAGCAATCGACTGGCTGCCTCTTCTTGATTCCGGGGGTCCATATCATGATGAGCAAGCCTACCGCTTCCTTGCATACTATCATTCTCCAACACTAGAACCACCATCCATTATTGTCACAGCCGGGGATGATAGTGTTGACATTACTACAGAATCCATTGCGAGCATTTTTTGTCTAACTTTCTCTCCAGTTGGTATGTCTAACCTTGATCTTGAAAATCCCATCACTCGGTCTACAATTACAAAATTCCTGTGTCAGGATCTAGATCTCCCATGGTACCAAGGGAATACATTAAAGGCAAAATATATGCATGCTCGATACCGAGTCTTGCACGGGATATTCTGCTCAAATGCTTATCCTCGTGGACCCAATCACGCTGATCTTACCAGGTTTATGGGCATGATTATGTATTGTGTTGCCACTGGAGTCAAACTTTGTCTGCCTACCTTAATCCTTCACCAAATAACAAATGTCATCTACTAGTCCAGTGCAGTACATTTGCCCTTTCCTCACATCATTCATGTGATTTGCGATACAATCGGTATTCCTCAGACAGACGATCCTGAGTGTCCTCTCCAGCCTTTTAACAAGGTCAATATTCAAAAATTGGACCTTAAATTTCATGCCTATGTGGAAGAACAATCTGAGGAAGCTATTCATGAAGGTGGTGAAATGGGAGAAGACATGACACCAACTGGTGGAGATCCTCTAGAGTCACAACAAGTTCCAGATCCGAGTTGTTCGACTCAAACCTAGCGCTTCAAGTTTCACCAAGATAGGGTCGGGGCAACGCAGAAAGGATTAGCTCGAATAAAGAATAAGCTGGGGGGACATGGTGCACGGTTCTCAGCATTGGAGAAGATGATATCTAGCGTACAGTAGTCAGTGCACCAATTGGTCGATCTGATAACATGCCGACGAGACTATACAACACCGTCTTCATCTACCCCTCCACCATAGTATCAATAATCTTCATGCCATCACATACACCTGATACTTCTCTCGGCATATGGGCATGGATATCTTTTTGAATGCCTTATGATCTTATGAGTGTATGTAATGGCTACCAAACATGAAAGGTCTAACGGTTTTTTTTTTTTGAATGGTTTATGGATATCCTCTAAATGAGGAAAGTACTTTTGGTATGCCCATGGTTGGGCTAGATATTTTGTTGAAATGGTTTGGGATGGATGATGAAATACTGCCATGCTTGGGCAGTTTTTATTTTGGATATTTTTATTAATGGGTGATTTATAATTCATATATCTCTACTCTCATATCTCTCTGTTCTCAATTATGCATGAAATTCTGAGACAGGCTAGTATAAATTGTGATTGTCTTCTTCTGCATGTTCCCTAACAATTGAGAAATGGTTTTGTGATTTATGACATTTAAAGCCATGCTACTATTTTCTGTTAAAATCACAGCTCTCCTTTAAACCTGGTATGCATCAACGGTTTCCTTGCAAATAGAGATGTCGTTATCTGTTATACATCTGTCTCTTACTAATTATGCATTTTAAAGATGTATCTTATATGTATTGAACTATCTGGATGTTTATTGGTTCTCCCATATCTTTATGCTTCAACTTCAGTCAACACCTATTGCGATATTGCCCTTTGTCAATGACTGACAAAAAGGGGGAGAACAAATCCCACCACGGAGGAAAATTGTGTGTATCTATTTGTTAATGGTGGTACAGGTGTTAGGGGGAGCAGCTGCAAGAAGACAAGGGGAGCAACTACTACAGAATGATACAGTCGTGTGCGTGATAACATTGTAAAATTGTGTAAAGTTCATGTACACCCAATTTAGGGTGTTGGTCTAGATGTTGTTCTAGGACTTCAGGTGTTTTGTCACGTAATTAACAAAGGGGGAGATTGAAAGTACCCTAGTTTGTCAATTAGCATTTGTGTTGAGTCAGCAAGACAAGTGAGCCCCACAGGAAGATTGTTCAAGCGTCTGCCTTAACAAGATATGTGCCCGAACTTGTCAAAGGTAAACCTTAGCCTCACATCCCATGTCCCAAAACACTAGGTATATAAAAACCCTTAAAAATGGATAGATTATCTTAGGGTTTCAGGTAAGAAAATTATTTTGCAAAATCAGGAAAATCTCTAAGTTTTTTGCCTTTGTTGATTTATCGATACGTGGTTCGATGAAATCGAACCCTGTTATCAATGTCCTCGAAACTCACTCGATATTATCGAATTAAGGACTTCCGATGTCCAGCAACTGTAAAGAATTCTGGATTGAATTATCGATGAATCGATGGAATGTTCAATATCATCGAATTTTGAATCTTGAGTTCAATAATACGACTCGATAAAATTAACATCTGGTCATATGTATCTAATATGTTGTTAAGGCAAATCATGTGATTTTCGATATATCGAAGATAGCCTTGATATCCTCGAAATTCAAACCTCGATGATATCGAGAGACCTTCAATGATATCGGATTGGGACACAAAACTATCCAGCATGCTTACAGGTAAAATATTTCAAGTATCGACGATCACTTGATAAAATTGATATTCAAATATCGATCATATTGAGACCAGGTCGATGTCATCGAAATAGGACATAAACTGTCCAGCAAGCTTATAGGAAAATTCCTTGAAAATATCGATGAATCGACACCATCATCGATATTAAAATTTTGATGATATTGAGGGATGCTCGATCATATCAAAACCAGTTAAGTTTCAAAGGAAACTTCTCTCACATTTTCAAATGTAGAGGAATCGAACCTTGTTTCAATGAAATCGAAGTTCGAAATCTGTTGACATTGAAGAGTGTTCAATTTTCTCAACCTGTTGGCAAAAAGGTTCAAAAGTGTTTGACAGATTGAGTTCGTGTCATCGAGCGGCAATTCGACGGTATCGAGAGCATACGCTCGATGACATCAAAGCCTTCTCGATGATATCGAACTCTGTAAAAAATTATGACCGTTTTATTTCCGTTGGAAATTTTTGTCTATTTAATGAGAGCTTGCCTTTGGTTGTTTGTAGAGAAAATAGATAGAGCTTTTGAGTGTTTTAAATCCAGGTCATATACCCTAAGCCTTTTTCTCTCATGGGAGTTCATCCTCCAATCCACCCTCATCATTGATATTCAATAGAGTGGATTGGTGAATGAACTTCCGCATTCAAGGATCCTTCAGCTACCATCTTAATGGTAAATCATTGAGCTAGGATACCTTGAATGCATAGATGGTTGAAATCACTTCGTTCCCAATATAGGAAAATATTTAATAGAGTAAGATTCCAACATAACATTGATCTAACTCGTCGCCATGCATTGGAGCATCGTTTGTGTTGCGGTTCAAGAGAGCTGAAGATTCTTCGTCATTAGAGGAGATCTTCATCAATGTGCTAAAGCTCATCTACTTATTTGTAAGTCATTAGAGTCTATAGACCCTTTTGATCATTCTTTTTGTAGGATTGGGTCAAAGGTGCTTCTCACCCCTTTTAAAGTCCTCATAGGAGGCCTCCGACGGGAGTGTATGTGGGGTGCTGTGTGTTGACCCTTGCTCTGTGGAGAGCATAAACTTAGGTCCTTGTATAGGTCTTTGACCTATATGGTCTAAAACCTGGGTGCTGTGTGTTGACCCTTGCTCACAGGAGCATAAACTATCAGATTCCTTGGGTGGATCCTTGGCCTGTTCTAAAATCTGAGAGCTGTGTGTTAACCCTTGCTCTTGTGTGGGGCATAAACTTGTGTCGTGAAGACATGTTAGAGTCAACCTAATGTAGCTTGTAATGGTTTGAGGTGAACCTGATTTAAAACCTTTATTAGTGAGATCCGGTACACTCAAGGGTTGAGTGCGTCCACCGGAAGTGGAGTAGACATATAGTCAAACCACTATAAAAATAAATGTGTTTGAGATTGCTATTTACTTCTACTGCTTATGTGATTTCTCTGAATATTCTCATATTGCATGTGTACATGATTATCTGAAACTAAGTAGAATCACACCTCATACATAGTCACATCCATCATAAACTATGTTACACATCCTGTTTATCATTTGAATAGTCTTATGATTGGATCCTCTACTTGGCTTGGAAGCCAGTAAAGAAATCTTGTTGTTTGCATATTAGGCAAGGATTGGGTTGATTAGTTTTAAATCATCATAAAATTTAAAAGTCCTATTCACCCCCCTCTAGGACATCTTGGCATATTCTTACTTCAACTAAAGCGGTCATTACCACAATTTCAATACTGAATATCAATATGCTTCGTATGGGAATGCTAGATGGGATTTTTAGATATATTAATTGTGCTAGAGTTATCGCAATACAATATCATTATATCTTGCACAATTGTATAATCATTAAGCATTCTTTTCATCCATACTAGCTGGGTACAAGCATTTTTTGCTACATTGTATTTAGTCTCAGCTGTGGATAATGATACAGAACTCTGTTTCTTACTGTGCCAGGAAACTAAACAATTCCCAACATAAAAACATCCACCACTGGTAGATTTTCTATCATCTATATTCCCAACCTAGTTAGCATCCGTATAACTAGCTAATTGAACATTTGTATTATGTGGATACCAGAGGCCTAGATTAGTTGTACTTATGACATATCTAATAATACGCTTGACAACAATAAGATGAGATTCCTTAGGATCTGATTGATATCTAGCACAGATACTTACACTGAATGCTATATCAAGATGGCTTGCAATTAAGTATAACAAACTACCAATCATACTACAATATAACCGAGGATCTATAATTTTACCTGTTGCATCTTTTAAGGGCTCGAGAGTCGTACTTATAGGAGTATCGAATTTCTTACCATTTTCAAATCCAAATTTCTTAATCAGGTTTAAGGTATACTTAGTTTGAGAAATGAAGATACCGTCTTCCAGTTGTTTAACCTATTAGCTTAGAAAGTAGTTCAATTCTCCCACCATACTCATTTTGAACCTAGATTTCATAAGCTCCGCAAACTCAGTGGACAAGTTAGAGCAAGTAGAACCATAAATAATATCATCAACGTATATCTGTACTATTAGTATGTGTTCATTATATTTTTTTAACAAAAAGAGTTTTATCAACACTCCCCATAACAAAATTATGACTTAGTAAGAACTTAGTCAAATTTTCATACCATGCCCTGGGAGCTTGTTTCAAACCATAAAGTGCCTTTTTAAGGTGATACACATGATTAGAGTGTTTGGGGTCCTCAAAACCCTTAGGTTGTTAAACATAAACCTCTTCATGTAGATCACCATTTAAGAATGCACTTTTAACATCCATTTGATAAATCTTAAACCTTTTAAAGTAAGCAATGGATATGAATAATCTGATGGATTCAAGATAAGCTATTGAGGCAAAGGTTTCATCATAATCGACTCCTTCTATTTGAGTGTACCCTTATACAACCAGTCTAGCCTTGTTTCTAATTATATTTCCTAATTCATTAGATTTATTTTTAAAAATCTACTTGGTCCCAATTATATATTTATCAGATGGTCTTGGAAACAAATACCACACATCATTCCTAAAAATTAATTCAATTCATTGTATATGGTAACAATCCAATTTTCATCAGTGAGTGCCTCTTTTACATTGGTTGGTTCGATTTGGAAAGTAAAACACAGATAATTGCATATGTTTTCCAGTTGTTTTCGAGTATGCACACCAGTGAAAGGATTGCCTAGAATTTGATCAGTAGAATGGCCTTTGACTGATCGTAGTTCAGTATTGATTGGATAAGATGAGGAGTCAGGTTTTTCAATTATATTGATTTCATCATCTTTTGAAGTAGATGTTGGTGTGTTCAAGTGATCATCAATAACAACATTTGCGCTTGGGTATTGTTTTAACTTCATTGAGAGTCTTAGATTTTTCTCTCATGAATGTTACCTAAGTAAATCAGGTAAAGTCATCCACAATTACCAAGAAATACTTCTTACCACCGCTACAATCCGTTTTGGTTGGTCCAACAAGATCCATGTGGAGAAGTTCAAGAGGTTTGGATGTGGCAGAGGAGTTCACTTTCTTGTGACTACTCCTTATTTATTTTCACCATATATTTTATCCATTTTTTTAAAAAAAAATTGGGTAGACCTCTAATAAGATCGGCATTGCTCAATATATACAGATTTTGGTAGTTAACATGTCCAAGGCATTTGTGCCATAATTTGTTTTCATTAGTTTGGACCATGTAACAAGATAATTCAGATGAGCAAGATTCATTAATGATATAACAATCAGACATTCTACGACCATTTAATATCACACAACCTTTCGCATTTGAGATCTCGCATCCTTGATTTGTAAATTTAACATTATGCTTATTATCGCAGATTTGAGAGATACTCAAAAGATTGTGCTTAGCCCTTCTACAAATAAAACATTTTTAAAAAGAGGGAGGTTAGAAATTTGAACTGTAACTTAGATAATTATTTTGTAGTTGCTTCCATCACCAAAAGTGACTGAGCCATCAGTCATTTCTTTGTAGTTGGTGAATGAATCTTTGTCACCTGTCATGTGTCTTGAGCAACCACTGTCTAGGTACCACTTTGACTGACTCGAAGCCTTGAAGGCAGTGTGGGCAACAAGACAAGCAACCTTAGGAACCCATTTCATTGTTGTTTTGAGTTTTGGTGCACTATTGGTTTTTCTTTGCTTAATATTACTTTGTCTATCAACTCTCATATTAAAGTTAGATTTAAGTAGCTCCTTGAGTAAGTCCATAATTTTTTCAGCTAAAGGATTATAGCATTGTTTTCTAAAGCTCACATTATTAGTATTAACTTTAGATGCTTGAAAAGTTTTTACATTTTTAAAATTGTTTTGATTTTTATATTTCAAGCCCTTTCCTTTTGAGTTAGAGGATTCTCCTTTGACAAAGGTAGGAGATACACTCTTATTTTTTCTAACGTATGTCTTTAACATAGCCCAAACCCAATCCATCTCCACATTTTCTAGAAGTAGTTAATAACGTTTCAAGTTTAGGGTCTCCATGGGCATACCTTCATCTATCCTTTGAACTTAATAGGGAAGAAACTTCAATTTTTAGTTTCTCATTTTCTATTCTTAATTTTTCAAGTTCAGAATTTTTGAAACTAAAATCGTATTTTTCTTTCTCAAAATGATCAGAAATATGAGATTATTCTAAAACCAAATTTTCAAATTCCTTCTTTAATTTCAGAAAATTTTCTTTTTAAAGTTTTGGCTTGACAACAATCTTACAACTTTCCTTGTATAGGGCATTATAGGCATCCTGAAGATCATCTTCATTTTCAGGGTCACTCCTTAGATTTTCATATTCTGTGGAAGTGACTCTGGCTAGAGTCATTAAAGCCTTGACTTCATTTGAAGTTTCAAGTTCTGATTCATCCAACTCAGAAGAAGCTTTAGAGTTAGATGATTCACCCCATGTGGCTAACATGCCTTTTCTCTTTGGTTTGTCTCTTTTTGGACACTTATTTGCCAAATGCCCATATTCATAGCAGTTAAAACACTATCTTTTGGAGATTGTCAGTTTTTAGATTTACCCTTTTTCTTCTCAGAGGGTTTTTGAAAATCTACTCTTTTCTTACTTTTCAAAATCGTGTAAAACTTTTTAGCGAGTAAATCCATATCATCCACTAAGTTTTCACAATCAGAATTAATATCACTATCTTTTGAAATAGATTTCAATGGCTTAAGAGCTGTGGACTTACCTTTTGGGGCTTTAAAATTTAACTCGTAAGTTTGAAGTGAACCAACAAGTTCCTCAACCTTCATATGATCTGTCTCTAAGTTCTTGAATGACAGTCACCTTGGAATTAAATCTCTCAGGAAGAGATCAGAGTATTTTTGCACAGAATTTGCTTTATGGGATACCATCTCCTAGACCCCACATAGAGTTAACTATGTCATTTAGTTTTGTATAGAAGTCCATGAAAGACTCATTTTCTTCCATACAAATCTCCTCCAACCTAGTGGTGAGGATTTGAACTTTATATTTTTTTACTATAGTTGTTCCCTCATGTGTCATTTCAAGAATGTCCTAGGCTTGTTTAGAAGTATCACATGAAATGATTCTTTTAAATTCATTAGGTAATAGTGCACAAGTGATTGCATTTAAAGCCTTAGCATTAGCACTGCTCTCATTTTTTTGAAGAGTAGTCCACATATAGAAAGGTGTTTCCTTAAGGGACTTGGTTCCATCACTGCCTAGAACCTCAGACATCGGTGGATTCCATCTAGTCACCGTGGCTTGCCACACATTTTCATCAATGGATTTCTGAAAATTCCTCATTCTAGTTTTCTAATAAGCATAGTTTGAGCCATCAAATAGTGGTGGCATAGTATTAGATAGGCAATCAAAATTTGACATACTGAAAGCTCTAGATCGATACGCTCAAGAAATAAATCTAAAAGAATGAGCAACATAGCTCTGATACCACTTGAAAAGGGCGAGCTCTAAGTCTTAGAGGGGGAGGGGGGGTGTGTGAATAGGACTATGCTAAATAAAAATAATTGTGAAATATAAAATGAAGATAGTTGAATCAAATAACAATCTTAATTGCAATAGTATTAAGAAGTTGATTCACACGTTGTTCAAAGGACAACCTTACACCAAAAACCAAAGTTTATGGTAAGACAACTTGATTTCTTGAACTTAGTAAGGATCAAAAACCCAAACTAAAACAAGAGGCAAAATAATGAAATATAGCTATTACAACATTCACCACATGTACATGAAATAGATACAATCATTCACCACTCATACATCACATACATCAATTCACAAAACACCAGAAATTATAGTGGTTCGGTGTGTACACCAACTGTTCTCAAATAACCACACCTACTCCACTCCCAATAATCATAACCCACGTGATATTGGCTTTCACTGAGAAAGAAGGTTTTCCAAGGTTCACCTTAAAACCTATACAATTGCATTTTCAATGGACTACTACAATTAAAAACCCCACACTAAGATTTTCTACCTATCTCAGTTAAAACTACAATAGAGATTTTTTTATAATCTTAAAAACTAAAAGCAATATAAACAAAATACTTATCTGAAGATTCTGCTTGATGTAGCTTAGTAGAACCGCTTCTTTTGAAGATGAAGATGTCCAGTGTTCAATCACACATATAGAAGGGTTCTAAGTCTAAATGAATTTTAAATTAATCTAACCTTGGACTACTTTGATTTAATTCCTTAGTTCTCAAAATGGGTAGAGAAGAACAGCCTTTTATAAAATCAGATTGAAGTAAAGAGAGATCAAGAAATTAGAAATAAAAAAGCTATAAAAAGAATCTTAATTTACCTGACAATAACTTGATAATCACTGGGGCTTTTCTCTCAAAGAGGAGGCTTTATTTGGCTTTTTTCTGAATGAAAAAAAAATGAGAAAAGTCCTCTATTGATAGGCTAAAAATCGGTTCCTTCTACTGGTCTAAGGTCTCCTTCAACTGGTCTAAGGTTTAACTAAATTTTAAAATTTCTAACGCAATCAAATAAAACCAACCTACGACTGGTCGAGTGTGCTGCTCGACTGGTCGAGCATGTCCCACGACCGATCGTGGGACCTAAAAAGATGTTGCTAGACTTCGAGTCCAGTGGTCCATGATTGGTCTAGCAGGGTGCTCGACTGGTCGTGACCCTACTAGAAAAAACTAAAATTTTGCAACAAATCCTGGACTAGTTAAGAAAAACCTCGGACTGGTCGAGCTAGAGCCTAGACTAGTCGAACATAGGCTAGGACTAGTCGAAATAGAGCCTATAACAAGCACAATAACCCATACTAAATATGCAATATGAATGACCTAAACCTAAGGTCTTTCTAGGGTCATTTATATCCGAAATATTGAACATTGAACTTATAGTTTCAGTTGCTTCGGTTGATCTTCAACTTCATTTACTTGAAGCTTAATCTTGTACACTTGAAGCTTGATCTTGATCTTGACCATGTAGTGCACTTGGACTTGAACTTGAAGTAGCACTTGAACTTGGTCTAGCTCTTGAACTTGAACATGTACTTTAACTTGAACTTTGAAATAGAACTTGCACTTGAACTAGAAGTAGTACTTGAAGTTAATCTTGAACAAGGTAGAACAATCTTCATGACTTGAGCTTTGTAGCACATCTTCTTATGAAGGTGAACTTTCCATCTTTGAACAAGTTCATCATTCTAAAGTGGTTAGTCACAATGGAATTTGACAACATAGGGTGCTTGATATACAACATAGCACTTATAGCGTACAACTCCTAATATGCACAAGTGATTTGTATAACAGCGATGTGCGCGTAATGAATCTATAATATGGGCACGATGGGTCTGATATATGGACAGTCAACTTGAGTGATGATTATTCAATTGTGAAGGGATTGAACGAGACCCTAATATGGGTTAAAAGATCAAAGTGTCTTCTCATAAGCATGGAATCAATCAGAATGGATATCATTCTAGTACAACGATATTCAATACTGAAGATCCCAACGCAATCTAAAATGCTGTAAAATTAATATTAAACATTTGATATTTGTATTGGATTATATAAAAAGTTTACTTTAGAATCAAAGGAGATAAAGGATATAAACGAATTCAGAATAAATAAATATCATGATTATTCTCTTCATTCTTCTTTTATTAATTACTGAGTAAAATAATTCTTCCAAATCGAATGCATTTATTTCTTGTCGAAACAATGGCCCTCTAATATGTTGCTCTAGCTTTTTTGAGCCCGAAAGGCATCACAACCCAGAAGTAGTTGCCGATTGCCCTTCGTAAAGGAAACACCATCTTTAGAACATCTTCTTTGGCAATGAAGATCTGATTGTACCCAGAATGGTTGTCCATGAATGACATTATTTTGCATCTAATGGCCCATCGATGAGTTGTCTGTAATCTACATCAGATATTCATCCTTTAAGGTTGCCAAATTCATATTTTTGAAGTCTATATAGATCCTTTGTTTTTCATTCTTCTCGATAACAGCTGCTATCTTTGAGATCCAATCCCTGTATTTGATTAGTTTGATGAATCCTTCCTTCAACAGTCGCTTAGTCTGCTCCTTGATCTTGAGCATTACTTCTAGGGACATCCTTCTAATGGGCTATCTGAATAGCTTGAACCCTTCCTTGATCGGAGGGTGATGTTTGACCAAATCTCAATCCAAACAAGGCATCTCGTGATAATACTAGGCAAAGCAATGTGCATAATCCATGAGGAGTAGATCATCTTCATCTAGGCTTCAGGATCCAGCTTAATGCTAATATATGTTGGCCGAGGGTCTTTCTTCATTCCAAGATTTACCTCAATGAGGGTATCTTGAACATCGGCCTTGGCATTGTCCATCTTGGCGGGTTCTGGTTCCAATTCATGGAACAATAAATCATCTTCTGCTACTATATCTTCTTTCATCAAATACTCTACTATGTTGATGTGGCATCTATCACGATTAATGGTGGTGCTAAGATATTGCTTGAGGTTACGGATGATGGCCATGATTTCGTTCTCTCATTCGTTCTTGATCTTGAAATCCATCAGGTAACCTCTTTAACGAAGTATTTGGGAGACTGCTGATATGGGGTAATCACATGCTGCTCGTTAGATGGCTTTGAATGTTCTTCTATCGTAGTAATAATCAATTCTGTAGACCAACCTTCTTTTTATATGATGATAAGTAGGTGAGGTTGTAAATGCTGGAAATTGGCGCTCACACTTTTATCTTTGTTTTTTATTGTATGGCTTGATTTAGATTGATGATATAATAGACTTGGAGTTGCCACTAGCCTTTAACTCACAATCCTTTAGTCGGCTAGAATCTAAAAAAGATAGAGAATCTAGAGACTCTCTTACTTTAAGTTGACTCCTGATTTGTGACCTGGGATTCCAAGGGACCTCAGTTATAGAGAGGAAAGGTGTTAGGCACCCACTCTACTCATACAGGTGTATGATCTCTACTTTGTGCGGTTAACTAATTTTAAGGGATAAAATGATAAGGTGCAAAGTACTAAAAAGTGTTGTTTCAATTAGCACTCGGTCAGGGACCTTGAAACTTTAACGTCGTGGCCCAACGTAGAAGAGTTGAACTACTGAAGTAGCCCGCCCTACCCTAAATTCGTATATCGCATGTACAATAACTCACTTTGGTTTATGACATACAACCATTTCTGATTCCGACGAACCATATCATCTCCGCCTTAAACAAAGGACCTTCTAGCTACTTGGACTGTCGAGCGGACAATTCCTCAAGCCTGTATGGGCCGCCATCGACTCAGAGACAACATTTTATGCCCATCTTGAACACGTCTTGCACCACCGCTAGACCGACGAGCTTGGGATTACGACAAATGTTTCGCCCCTGCCGATTATACCATGAAATGATCAGAGGAGTGGCGGGCCACAGCCATTTGTGCACGCCCCTGCTGGAAAAAGGACATGAGGTGGCAAAGTCACAACCATTTTGGGTGGGACACTGCCAAACATCACAGGAGGTGATAGGGCCGCCGCCTAACCTTCCAGGGGATGGCGGGGCCACCGCCTTCACCCAAGCTAGAGTGGGCCCTCCCACAAGTGTGGGACCCCTCTCTTTGCTCCTTCTAGCTATTAAACCCTTAGGACCCCCTTTTAAACACATTCTAACCCCTACCCATCTCTACTCTCACCCCATTTCAACTCCAAACCCTCAAAAATGAAATCTCCAAACCCCAAATCCCTCCTTTCAATCCACCTCAACCTCAAACAACCACCTCAATCCTTAATCTCACTAACCACCCCCAACAACAACTCTAAGGCCATCCATTCCTATTCCATTTTGAACCAAAACCCTCTTCCTTAAGGGCCTCTAGATCTTGTCTCTCCAAACTAACCTCCTAAACCATCTTTCCCTTAAAACTCTTCATCCCTTGTCCCATCTCCTTCTAAGCAAGAAGAAACCCAATCCTCATGGCCTTCCTTGAAGTAATCTCCTCATTCTTCTCCATTTCCTTGGTTCTTTCCCTTATGGGGAAGAAAAGAGCGGCCCTTGAACAAATGGGGCCAAGCCACAAGAGAAGGTCGAAGAAGAAGCAAGATAACCTAGTAGGGCCAATCTTTGAGAAAAGGTCTAAGAGAAACTTCGACCCTCTAACTTCACCCGCACAAGTGGCTCCACCAGGTGTAGAATTTGGTAGATTCAGGAGTTAGAAGATTGTGTTCGAGGCAAACGTGGATGACAATTTGTTTGGTGAGTATCAATTGCTCGACCACCTTCTGGAAAATGGTTAGGAATGGATATTCGAGGGAAAATATCATGCCAATGAGAATCTAGTGAGAGCATTCTATGCACGAATGCGAAATCTTAAGCTTGAACCACACGAATTTGGCATTGGCCTTGGCAGACAAGAGGCCCACTTTGGCATGGAAACCATCGCTCAGATACTTGGTGTGGAGTGTGGAAATGTGCATGCCAATGAGGATAACCTAAAGGAGAAGTGACAAAAAGACAAGCATGTCTGCCACCTATGCGGCCAACTCGTCGAGTGGTGAAGAGGAAGCAACATCAAGTCCTTGGATCTGACACCTGACTACTGCCTCCTCCACCATATATGTACATATAATGTGTACCAAAGAGCCAGTAATCGTATGAAATGTTCTCGATTTATGGTAGATTTTCTCTACCAGGTGGGACAATGGGAGAAGGTGTGTCTGCCCACCCTTGTGTTGACCTAGATCGTGAAGGCTGCATTGGTACCTTGTGAAAAAATGGCGCTTCCATTTGGCCGTCTAATCTGTAAAATAGCAAACAACTACGAATACAGACAGCCAGATGGACTCCGCTACCTAATTAAGGTGATCAACAAGGATACCTTGAACCATATGAAGATGGGCCCTAAATAGTATAGGGCCCACATTGAAGAATTTGGGGATGAAGAAGAAGAGGAAAGTGAAGACGGAGGAGAATATGAGGAGGCAGAAGAGAACAAAGAAGAAGAAGAGGAAGAAATCCAAGAAGATGGAGAAGAGCACCTGTTGCTCAAGGAGTACTTGAAGGCTGGGATGCGCTCAATGCCCGAATGGCGAAGATGAAAGAGAACTAGGGGAACTTAGAAAGGAGGATCAAGAAGCTATCTTGCACAATATTATGTTGTGTCCTGAAGGAGGGAGCGCCCCCTCCTTCACCTGACTAAAAAGATCAGTAGCTTAGTATGGAAGTTAGTTGTTCCCATGTTGTTTGAAGTAGTTAAAGTCACTTCTCTTGTTAGGCAGGTGGTAGTTAATTTCTGTTTTGACTAGGTTATAGTTTCCTTATGTTTTCATCAACTGGTAACTCTTGTATTCCCTGTGCAAGTAGTGTAACGACCCATATTTCAATGACATTTTGACTAATGAGAATACTTAGAGTTGCTTAAGTGCATTTTGCTTGTGGGATCGATGATTAGCCACTAATGCTTTGCTCGAGTCACCTCTTTATGGCAGTGTGTATATGCTTGGACTTGTATGAATGAACCTGTAACGACCCGTAAATTTTCGTACGTTGGTTCGAGTACCACCTCGACCAGAAATCAATTAGGATTAAATCCTTTAGAAATTTAACAAAGTTAACTAAGTACTAAACTCGATTAGCCGTGAAATCCATTGGGATCACTTTAAATATGATCTGCAAGACCCAAAACTTGCAAAACAAGTGACGCTAGGTTACCCTAAAGTTTAGAACCAAACTCATTTCCCGGCTGCTCTCGGGAATGAAACAAAACTTCGTATTAGGTCTAGACCGCTCATCGAAAGTCCGATTAACACAAAGTTAAGGAACTAGGACTGCCTCACTGGACTTGACAATCATCTCAAAAATCAGGTCCATCCGATGTCCCATGACCATTCGTTTCGATCCGGAGCGAGGGTGTGTGAAAAACACTATTCCCATCCCAAAATAAATATCAGGAATAGTGATCTCGCACCTTCGCTTGCAAGGCGTCGATAAGCAACTAACCTGACAACGTGACCGAATCGACAAATTACACCCTTGGATTAAGAAAAATTTCAAAACATTTACATGTACTTGGAATTTCTAATCGTGGCCCACTGACCGTCGAACTGAAAGTGGTCCGCCACGTGCGATCTGGGAATCCGATCGAGTCAAAAACGTAATCCCACATAGATCCATAGGTGGTGAGTTTAAGTCGACGTTTGGCTCAAGGAGGGCTACCGAACCTCTCTTTGAAATGAAAAGTGACGAATATCCTATATTAGCAAACCTAGAACCCTTGAACCTGAGTCTATTTTTGAAATATTTTTGGCTATAAAAGGAGCTTAGAACAGCCCCTCTCACAGCCATACGAATTTGGGATTAAAACCCTAGAGAGAGAGAGAGAAAAAGAGAGAGAAGAGCTTGGGATTTGTGGGAGATCTTCCTCCTACTGCTTTCGGTTGTCGCACGGCCTACACCGCTCCTTTCCAGGTGTTTTCTCGGTGGTATCCATTCCGTTTGAAGGTAAGAAACCCTAACCCTAGGTCTGATTTGATGTAAGTTCGTTGTAGGTTATGTAAAGGCTAACCGATTCCGCTCTTTAGGCTAGAAAACTCCCGTATACGGAAGCTCAACGACCCTTGCTGATTCGTTGTGATTCCAAGGGCAAAGGTGAGGACTTTAAGTGTATAAGTTGCGGTTTTCAACGTTTTCAATGTCAGATAATGGTAGATTCATGATCTGCATGCAATTGCACATGTACAAAGTGCCTTCCATTTTCTGTTTTGATTAGACTTGTAGAATTTGGAATTTCACATACTTTAGGTATTCGTATAAAATACCGTATACGTATTTTTTATGGAAATGTGATTGACATGTTTAATTGTCGTATGGACATATGATGTATGGATAAAATACTCATTTGGTGAAAGGGTTCGCCTAAATACATGTTTACTAATATACACCATGTATGTAGAAATACGGTATTGTAAGAAGTACCGTATACGTGTATATTTTTGCGACGTGTTTGTCATGATTAATTGTTGTATAAATATATTACGTGCGTATAAATTAATTGTTTGGCAAAAAGAATCGCCGTATTACAAGTTCCCTTGTAAACACTATGTATGTTGAAATTGGGTATACTAGAACATACCCTATACGTATAAAATTTGCTGATTAATTGTCAGGATTATTTCTGTATGAATATGATGTATATGTATAAAATACTAGTTTAGTAAAGGGACAACCCTAGTGCACTTTCCTCTAACATACGTCATGTATGTTGAAATAGACCATTCCAAGTGTTGGTGAAATCGCTTGTGAGTGTAAGTGCTTAAGTGTTAGAACCTTAGGTAGGTGCTGAGATGGAATTCTCAGCTACCTTAGAGTCACACATGATACCCTCCATGTGTTTATTCACTCTAACCACTCACCTATGAAATATATGTATTTGTATCCCTATTTGCATAATGCTTTATAACATGCTTTTGAACATGCTTTGTAACTTGTTTATTAACATGCTTCATGATAGGCTTTATAACATGATTGCTAGTGTTCTTGAATTACCATGTTCTCATGCTGTATTTCACATGCTATGGTTAGGACTTGATTGAGCTTGGGACTATGTCCATAGTCCAGCATTCATATCGACTTGAAGTTGTGGTTGGGATTCGTTCCGCCACACATGATGTGTTGGCGAACCCGTGTCGCACTTCGGTTGGCGATAGTGGTTGGCCACACGAGGTGCTTCTGCGCTTCATATCGCCCAACTTGTTGTGCGCTCGAGCCAGCCAAACATGTCAAGTAACCCGTGTGTCTTATGTATGTTCACCATGTTTGGTCGCTAATGTTTGAACCTAGGGTACCAAAC
The DNA here is from genome assembly GCA_030180095.1 of Magnolia changhungtana. Classification (NCBI taxonomy): domain Eukaryota; kingdom Viridiplantae; phylum Streptophyta; class Magnoliopsida; order Magnoliales; family Magnoliaceae; genus Magnolia; species Magnolia changhungtana. Next base: position 1,561,515 of record JASAUF010000674.1, on the reverse strand, counting down.
TTACCAGTAAAAATCTCGTTAACCATGGTACCTCGATCCGCTAAGACTCATGAGCCGGGCATGGTGGTATGAGACACCGTGGTCGAGCTGTCGGCCTACGCTGGGGCTACGTGCCTCCCCGTAGTGACCAGTGAGCAACTTAACTCGTGAGCCGATTATGGTGGTATGGGACACTATATTCGCGCTGTCGGCCTACATTGATAAGGTGATGGGGGAGTGGTGCAACCTTTATGCGTAACAGCCCTGGCAGCCCTTTGTAGTGACCACGAGCATATTCTGAAGTCGCAGTGCACCTTAGGGTTCGCCGTGATATATAGAGTATGAACTAGGCCTGTTTCTGTATAGTGATGAATCGTTTAAGGGGTGATGGGGGAGTGGTGCAACCTTTGTGCGTAACAGCCCTGGCAGCCTCTGCAGTGACCTAGAAAATACACCATCGTCTGATATTAACTAGGACTAACGACCATAGAATGGATCATGTTTGGGAATGATACAAGGGAGGTACCTTAGTTTCCCAATCATGCTGTTTGAAATGAACTAATTAAAAACTCGGTAATCATGCTCATCATGCATCGCATGTGCCCGGAAGATGTGGAGCACTGTGGGATGTAAGCATGCCGCAAACGTGAGATGGTGTCGCATGAGGGAGTATGTCGGTGAGGGCATCCATCATACCTGCATTCATTCCTGCATTAATCAGAGTAATTAGGAGTGTTTGATTTACTGCTTTATCATTACTGCTTGACTGTATTGATGGCATGATAACTTATGCCTTATTGTTCCACTGAGTTAGGTACTCACTCCCACGTTACGGGACGGTGTTGTGCACACCAACCAGACTCTGTCTCAGGTTTAGGCGATCCGACGACTCTGGAGGCGGAGCCTGATTATGACGAGGACCAGGAGGAGTTCTCGTATATGCAGTTCTCTGGCGGCTTCAACTAGGTTGCCAGGATCGACGAGTTCTACAGGGATTGTACCTAGTTTATTTTTGACATTTTGATTATAAACAGAAATGTATATGGAGACTCAGATGGATTCATACTCTGGAGAATGAAACGTTTATTTTGTTTCTTTACATACATATATATACAGTTCAGTCTTCCGCTTGCTTTTATACAATTGATCTGGAGTTTGAATTACTGTTTTGGTATAATCTCATTCATGTTTATTGCTCTAACACAGACAACATTTAAACATCATTAAATATGTTGCATAAGTGATGCGTTGGAACTCGGGAGTTGAGTTACACTCGACCCCCGATTTTCAGGGCGTTACAGAACCTCCTTACATTTAACACCTCAAAAAAATTGTTTCACGATATGCGTCTTCAAGGAGACAGTTGTTTAGTCCACCTGACTCATTGCGGACTGGTTGAGATAAACCATCCTGCTCTCGACGAACAACCGGGCCACTAGGGGACGGTCAATAAACCTAACGCAGGGAATATTATCCAAGAAAACATTTCAGAAACACTGCCAACCCAGGCCGCGACCTCCACACCTTGAGCGGCCCCAGCCACAAACACAATAGAGAAAATGTTGTTCATCATGTAATAGCAATAGCAAACACTAGCTACTCTAGTGGGGACTATGGTGCATAACATGAATATGCACCCACCTGAGTAGCCCGCGTCAACGGTCGCCACGAGCGATCTATTCGAGTGGTTTCAGAGGCTCAATCTACCTACTTTTGCTAAAACTCATCACCTCGAAGAAGCTGAGTTTTGTCTAAATCAGGTCACCAAGACGATTCGACCCCTCCATTACACCGAGGCTGAGAAGGTTGAGTTGATCTCCTACCTCGTTGAGAAAGAGGCCGATTTATGGTGGGAAAGCGTGTTGAGGGCCATCACTGCCAATTTTTTCTGGACTTGGGAAGAGTTTGAAACGTGTTTCTTTCAGAAGTACTTCCCACAGATCTACAGGAATGAGAAGGAAAAATGAGTTCCTGAGCCTCCAACAGGGGGGATGTCGATAGCCGAATATGAGAACCACTTCACTGAGTTGTCACACTATACACCTCGAATTATTGCAGATGAGGAGACCTAGATGCTGTGTTTCACTGAAGGCTTAAGGGCCGACATTCGCACGAAGACGTGTTGTGTGAGTATTTGTTCTTATGCTGCCTTGGTGGAGATGTCACTGCATTCTGAGTAGGATAGAGAGCGGGTCTCTTGAGCTCATCTACAACTCTACCAGCGAGGCAGGGCGGAGGAGCAGTCCTCATCATTCACAGGGAAGAGGCCACACCCAAAATCACCTCCTAGACTCGCCACTCCACCATCCACCTATGCGCGACCCGTTCGTATTTGCGAATATTGTAAAAAGGTGGGCCACTCAGAGGCCTTTTGCTTCTCTAGGATGAGGGATCATGGTTACGTACCCCCTTAGCACATCAGCCAGCCACCTTAACAAGCCATACATGCTCCCCCTCACTGGGCCCTAGGTCCTGCCCAACAATTCCACCTCCCACCTGTACCTCGGAATAGGCCGCCGCAACAGCCTATGCATCAGCCCAACCTGCCACAACAAGCCCAGGTCCATGCAATGGCGACAGAGGTTCTGAATGTGCCCATGCCCATGACATTCGAACTGACGACTCATATCCGAGGTACCCCCATATTCCTTTTGGTGGACGTTGGGTCCACTACGTTTCTAATATCATGCACCATAATCAAGCATTTGGAATTACCCACAGCTTCCATGTCGGGGGTGAGGATCATTATGGCAGCCAAGACTTTCTTGGAAGCTACAAAGGTGTGTCGAGGCTGCCCCATAGACTTGGGGGGTAAGAGAACATGTGTGGACCTAATCGTCATAAAGGTCTTCAATTATGACATCATCTTGGACATGAATTGGCTCACCACAATGAAAGCAAAAATAGATTGCGAAACTCGAACGATGATGATCCATGAAGACGATGTCACTTCCTTTACGTTTGCGGTCCAGGTCAGCTACCTCCATCAAATTCGTTGTTAAGCTTCCTTAAAAGAAGGCTACGACAAAGCCTCATTAACATGCATGCCTATTGTCCAAGACTACATAGATGTATTCAAACCGATACCTAGGCTCCCTCTCTAGAGGGAGATTGGTTTCAGCATTGATTTGGTACCATGTGTCATGCTTATTTCCTTACCAATTTGTTGCATGCCCCCATGCAAAATGGAGGAGCTTATGACTCAAATTGATGATCTACTAGTGTTAGGCTTCATCTAGCCTAAGATCTCACCTTAGGGAGCTCTAGTTTTATTTGTAAAGAAAAATGACGACACCTTGCAGTTGTGCACTGACTATAGGAGGCTAAACCACATCAAGGTGAGAAATAAACGCCTGCAGCCTAAGATCGATGACTTATTAGATCAACTGAGAGGTGCACAATATTTCTCAAAGATAGACTTGTAATCTAGGTACCACTAATTACGAGTCAGGAGGGAGGACGTGCCGAAAATAGCCTTCGGACCAATTTTGGACATTATGAGTACCTAGTCATGCCTTTCGGACTCATAAATGCACCAGCAGTGTTCATAGCTCTTACGAATAGAGTCTTCTGACCCTTCTTATATAGATTTGTTATCGTGTTCATCGACGACATATTGGTATACTCGAAGAGTCAAAAGGACCATGAAGAACACTTATGGGCAGTCCTCGAGACACTCGAGCAAAACCAATTGTTTGCCCAATTCCGGAAACGCAACTTCTGGAAGGAAGAGGTCAAATTTCTAGGACATGTGGTGCTAAGGAGGGCATTTCCATGGATCTCGCTAAGGTGGCGGTCGTGCAAGACTGGAAGCAACTAAGCTCGTTACCGAAGTGAGAAGCTTTCTTGGATTGGTAGGATACTATCGCCGGTTCATTGAAGATTTCTCAAAAATAGCTCGGCCATTGTCCCAACTCACTCTGAAGGACATCAAGTTCTCGTGGAATGAAAGGGCAGAGGTGGCCTTCCAAGAACTGAATGATAAGTTGACGTCGACACTGGTGCTTGTCCTGCCTGAACAAGGAGTCAAATATATCATTTATACGGATGCCTCTCGAGTAGGCTTGGCTGCGTGCTTATGTAAAAGGACAGAGTCATCACCTACGCCTCCCGACAACTAAGAAAACATGAAGAGAACTATCCTACTCACGACCTTGAGTTGGTGGCGATCATCTTCGATCTGAAGCTATGGAGACACTATCTCTATGGGGAAGAATTCAAACTCTTCTGCGATCATACGAGCCTCAATACATCTTCACCCAAAGAGATTTAAACATGAGACAACGTCGCTAGATGGAGACGTTGAAGGATTTCAAATTTGAGGTTTCCTACCACCCAAGCATGGTCAACTTGGTGGCTGATGCCTTAAGTCATAAAAGGGCACTAGAATTTGCGGTCCCGTTAATGGTGGAAGAATGGAGCATGGTGGAGTTCGTATGAGACTTCGACATGAAACTGACGATGGAAAAGTATACGAGACTGGAACCCACATCCACGTACAACCATTGATCGATAATTGAATCATTGAGGCCCAAGGGAGTGACAAATTGCTAAAAAGGATGATGGGAATAGCGGGAGGCAGTGATGAGTCCTAATGGAGAGTCAGTTTTAATGGTGGGTTGCGATTCCGGGGCCGCCTATGCATCCTGAACCTTCTCAGGCTAAGAGAAGAAGTTCTGAGTGCCACCCACAACTCCAAGCTAGCAATCCACCTGGAAATCACTAAAATGTACCAAGACCTTAAGTGAAATTATTGGTGGAACAACATGAAGAGGGAGATAGCAGACTACGTGTCATGATGTCTCAACTGCTAACAAGTCAAGGTCGAGCACCGCCAGCTGTCAGGTCTTTTGCAGTCCATGCCTTTGACCAAGTGGAAATGGGATTTCATATCCACGGACTTCATTTCTGGCTTGCCCAAGATGAGGAAGGGACATGATTTAATTTGGGTTATTGTGGATAGATTAACGAAACCAACCCACTTTCTCCCAATCCAGGCTTTTAACTCAGCCGACGATCTAGCTAAGCTGTATATTAAGGAGATAATACGGCTCCATGGCGTCCCATTGGAGATTAAGTGGGATGGTCTACCATAGAGGGCCTCAAAAGGAGCCATGCTGATAGTTGCCTGATAGCTGTTGTTATACGTGAACTCAGCGAGGCGCATGTACTCATCCCAACTGCCCACAAAGTCAATCACACAAGTTCTGAGCATATCCTCAAGGATCTGGTTGACCTTTTCGGTCTGCCTATCTGTCTGCGGATGATAAGCGGTGCTAAGATGCAAACTTGACCCCCAACGCCTGTTGGAAACTTCTCCAAAATTGAGACATAAATCTGGAGTCTTGGTGAAAGACGATCGACACTGGAATGCCTTGCAATCTCACATTCTCCTCAATGAATACCTTTGCTAACTGGTCCATCGACCAAGAAACACGTACTGGAATGAAATGAGTCGACTTCGTCAAACGATCGACGATAACCCAGATGGTATCGTGACCACGGTGAGTCCTCGGCAAACTTGCAATGAAGTCCATCGATACGTGCTCCCACTTCCACTCTAGAATGCTCAACGAATGTAAGGGACGAGGGGGTTTCTAGTGACCAGCTGAAAAGGCCAAGCTATATGTCCTAGAGGGGGGGGGGTGAATAGGACTATGCCAAATTTAAAATAAAATCAGCGGAAATAAAGTAAACCAATATCCTTACAATTATGAATCAATTCACAATGCTAAATTTAAATCACCTTGATAAATAAGTATTGAGAGATTGATACAAATTCAGTTCTAAGGACAACCTTACACCATAATAAACAAGGGCTTATGGTAGGACAACCTTATTTCTAGAACATCTATAACACTTGTACATTCTACACAATCGAATGATAAAAGATATGAAAATTAAGCAAGCATTCAATCCACAAGGCAAAGAGTTATAGTGGTTCGCCTGTGTGTACACCAACTGTTTTCCAACAGCCACACAAAAAGCTACTCCACTCCTAATATCCTCACACAGGGGATATTAGCATTCACTATCAAATAGGTTTTCTCAGGTTCACCAAAAACCTTTACAATTGTGTCTTTTTCACTTGGGCTTACACAATTCAAAAACCCCTCTTTTCTGAGTTTTCTGATTTTCCTCAGACAACCAATACAATGAGATTTTTCGGCTCAACCTCAAACAAAACCAGTACAATGAGATTTTTCTGGCTTAACCTCAAACAAAACCAAAACTAAATAAATTTTACAGAATTGTAAAATACCTGGATTTCTTCTTTTCGTAGCAGCCCGGTAGAACCAATCGGAGTAGATGATTGAATGTCAAAGTTCAATTTCTAATACTCTCATTCATAAGGTTCTAAATTCTAATAGATTTTAGATTTAACTTGTTGGGCGTAGCTATATTTGATTTTGATTCCAAGAAGAAGGAATAAGATAATTCCTCTTATCAAATAAGATTGGAATATAGAAACAAAATCAAATTAAATAAGTTAGCAAAAAGGAATATTAAATAAGCACAATGTAGCTTAAAATAAACACAGACTTATCTCAGAGTGATCACTTGAAAATTCTTGAATTGAATAGAGTTGAAGTGTGTAAACTCTGAATTTCGTGTTCAATTTATAGAAGCAAAAATCGTTCCTACGACTGGTCTTAGAAACCTTCAACTGGTCGTAGCTCTAACAGATTTTTGAAATATTGAGCGCGATCTTTAAAATTCGTTCCACGACTGGTCGTGAGTAGCCTACGACTGGTCGTGGGTCACCTACGACTGGTCGTAGATCCTTACGACTGGTCATAGGACCATAGATTACGTTGCTGGACTTTGAGTCGTAGCTCCACGACTGGTCGTGGGCGAACCAAAAATTCCGAAAAATCTTCAACTACTTAGGACTGGTTGTGGAATTTCTTGGACTAGTCGAACCAATGTCAGGACTGGTCGAACAAGAGCTAGGACTGGTCGTAGAATAGACCAAACTTATGTAAAATAAATATTTGATTTATGTATCCAAAGTGACCTACTTAAAGGGTCAACCTAAGGTCATTCAAACCTGAATCATGTCGTATGGACATTGAACTTCAACCATTCAACGAATGTAGATTGTTTGAACCATATCAGCTTGAGATCTTGAACTTGTTGTAGCTTCAAACTTGAGATCTTCATCAAAGATAACAACTACTTCATGCATTGCTTATTAGTCTTGAAGTCATGAGTTGTTTCTTAAGACTTGAACATCAACATTGTAGCTTCTTGAGACTTCAACATGTAGCTTCTTGAACTTCAATATGTAACTTCTTGAAAAGTTCAACTTGTAGCTTCTAGAAGTGTTTATGCAGTGTCTTGAATTCATATAAATCATCATACAAGCACAAAACACAGATAGATGTTTTGACACAACAAAATTTGACAATCAAAGGAGTATGAGACCATAACACTTACACCAGCCTTGACACGCTGGCATGTGTCACACTTGGCCACAAAACTCGCAATCTGGCACTTCATCCCCTTCCAGAAGTACTGCCTCCTCATATCACGATACATCTTCGTGGAGCCCGGAAGGATAGTAAGTCTCGATCAGTGTGCCTCAGTCATCAGATCACGATGCAACTCTGGCATGTCTGGGACACACAATCGGCCTCTGAAGCGTAATCCACTATCGGAACCAATCTGTTAGTCTGACTGCTCCACGGATACAACCTTTGATCGGTACTCCTGAAGTGACTCGCTCGTCTGCTGCGCTTCGATCACCCTAGCGACTAAAGAGGGTTGAATCGACAAGCTCGAAAGCTGAAAATGGAAGACTGCAGACCGAATTCAAAGTCATACTCTAAAACATCCTCGAGCATCTGCCACTGTCGAACCATTATATGTGCCACCAGGCCTCATGACTGACGGCTGAGTGCATCCACCACCACGTTCGCCTTGCCCAGGTGGTATTGAAGGTCAAAATCATAGTCTTTCAGCAACTCCATCCATCGCCTCTGTCGCAGGTTCAACTTGGACTACAAAAATAGATACTTCAAGCTCTTATGATCCAAGAAGAGCTCAAACTTGACCCCATATAGATAATGCCTCAACACCTTCAGTGCGAAGACAACGGCTGTAAGCTCCAAATCATGAGTGGGGTACGCCACTGGCTTCTCATGTTGCATCAGTACAACACCCAAGCTAACTCTAGAGGCATCAGTAAAAACAACAAAACCCTCACTCCCATCAGGAAGAGTGAGAACAGGAGAGGACGTGAGGCAGTCCTTCAACTCCGTAAATGCTTTCTCGTAAGCGTCACTCCAGATGAACTCGTAAGCGTCACTCCAGATCAACCGGGTCAGCGGTGCTATATATGGGAAAAACCCTCGATAGACCGTCAATAATATCTCGCTAGACTAAGGAATCTGTGAATTTTGGACGCGTTCGTGGGCTGGCCCCACTGACTCACTGCATCGACCTTTGAGGGGTACACATCGACACCCTCCCTCGTCACTACGTGACCGAGGAACTTCATCTCCTCCTACCAAACTCACACTTATCTAGCTTCGCATACAGCTGGTGGGCACGGAGGGTCTCAAGCACAATTTATAGGTGCTCAGCATGGTCCTCTCGGGTCCTTGAATATACAAGAATATTATCAATGAATACCACCATGAACTGATCAAGGAACGGCTGAAAAACCATGTTCATCAGCTGCATGAATACGGCAGGCACATTGGTCAGTCCGAATGACATGACTAGAAACTCAAAGTGACTATTGCGCGTCCGAAAAGTCGTCTTTAGAATGTCCTCCTCTCGGACCCGAATCTAATGGTAACCAGAATGCAAGTCTATCTTGGAAAAATACTACGCACCCTATAACTGATCGAACAGATCATCAATACAGGGAAGCGGGTATCAGTTCTTGATGGTGACTCTATTAAGCTTGTGATAGTCCACACAGAGCTGCAAGGAACTATCCTTCTTCTTCACAAACAATACAGGGGCTCCCAAGGTGACTGCTAGGATGAATGAAACCTAACTCCCGGTGCCCATCCAACTACTCCTGCAGTTCTCTTAACTCTAACGGTGCCATCCGATATCGGCCCTTTGAGATAGGCGCGGTACCGGGCACCAAATCAATCTGGAACTCCACCTATCGATGCGGCAGTAAACCCGGAATCTCCTGAAACACATCCGGGTACTCACAAACAACTGGCAGCTGCTTAATACTCTCTGCCATAGAATCCTCAACGACTGAAGCCAAGAAACTAGATAACAGCTCCCCTCTGGGCTTGGTGATGATCAGGAATACTAGCAAGCCTGGGTATAAAATTTGACTATCCTGGCGGTACAGTCCAAGACGGCACCATACTCTACAAGCCAGTCTATACCCAGAATCACATCAAATCCTGTCATCGACATCACAAATAGATTGGCAGGGAGGAAAATCTTGCCCACTAACACCAGGCAAGAAGGATAACAATGGGTCAGCACAATAGACTTCCCCATGGGAGTCGAAACGGTCAAGGCCTCAGATATGGCCTTCGACGGAATACAGGTCTATCGACAAAACTGCTCGGCCACAAAAGAATAGGAAGTGCCAGAATCACACAAAACATAAGAAACACAAGGAGAAATAAGAAGAATACCCTCAACGACTCCACCGGTTGATGACTGCGAGTCCTGGCCTGGTGCCTGCTGCGCAAAAAAAAATGGCCCTGAGCTGGTAGGGGAACCAAACCTTAAGACTGAGGGTCTTGAGTCTGAGCCTACTGGGTTGTTATGCACACTAAACACATAGATCAAACAACATACAGATATCCCCTCTACTGGTGTTGCGGCTACTGCTGTCTCTTCGACTACTGTCTCTGTTGAGGAGATCTGCCTGGCTACCTCTGCTGTTGAGGAGGAGCCCTAAGGGCAACAGGTGGAAGCTGTGCTCTCTGCTGCTGCTGAGGAGGAAGAGGAGGGGACCATTGCCGTGGCCGCGGCTACTGAATAGGGAGAGGGCACTCACGCCTCCAATGCCCGGCCTGTCCACAACCGAAGCACATACCGAAAAAATGGCTGGAAGATGAAGTGGCTGGCAGTGCTGATGTAACTCCTTGAAAATCGGGGGCCGAGCATAAACTCAACTCCCGAGTTCCAACGCATCACTTATATAACAAAATGAATGATGATTAAATGTTGTCTGTATTAAGGCATTGAACATGAGTGAGATTAAGCCAAAATAGCATATCATACTCCAGAGACAAGTGAGATAGCAAGTGGAAGACTGTGATAGATAAATAAAATATATAAACTATGGTGAGTCTCCAGAGAGTGATAACGTTACCAGGCTAAATAATTACAAGTATAATTTTAAATTATACCAAGTTGTGGAAGTGTAATGTCTTCTATTCCAAATACCATAGCCTCGTCAATAAAATACCAGGTCTTCATAGACCTGTCAGAGAGATACATGTAGGAGAACTCCTCCTCAACATCATAGTAGTAGTCTGACTCTACTTCATAAGCATCGCCATCACCTGAAATTCAAACAAATCTGGTTGGTGTGTACAACACCGTCCTGTAACAGGGGAGTGAGTGATCAACTCAGTGGAACAGTAAAGCATAGGTTAACATGTTATCAATTCAGCCAAGTAGTAATGATAAAGCAGTACAATCAAACAATCCTAACTACTCTTATTTAATGCAAGTATGAAATGACATGATGAATGCCCTTGCCAAACCACTCTCATGCGACACCATCTTACGTTCGCGATATGTGTTCATCCCTAGTACTCCACATCTACCAGGCACATGCAGTGCGATGATGAGCATGATTACCGAGTTGTTATTAGTCCATTTCAAACAGCAGTATTGGGAAACTAAGGTACCTCCCTTGTATCATTCTCAAACATGATCCATTCTAGGGTCGTCAGTCCTAGTTAATCTTATACGATAATGTGTTTCTAGGTCGCTGCAGAGGCTACCAAGGCTGTTACGCAAAATGGTTGCACCACTCCCCCATCACCTCTTTAACGGTTCATCACTATACAAATACAGGCCTAGTTCATACTCTATACACCGTGGCAAAACTCTAAGGCTCACCGCAAATTTAGAGTATGCTCGAGGTCACTACAAAGGGCTGTCAGGGCTGTTACTCACAAAGGTTACACCACTCCCCCATCACCTTATCAATGTAGGCCAACAACATGAATATAGTGTCCCATACCACCATAATCGGCTCACGAGTCTGGTTGCTCACTGGTCACTACGGGGAGGCACATGGCCTTAGCGTAGGCCGACAGCTCCACCACGGTGTCCCATACCACCATGTCCGACTCATGAGTCTTAGCGGATCGAGGTACCATGGTTAACGGAATTTCACTAGTAAGTTTGGTACACTAGGTTCAAGCAGTAGCGTCCAAACATGGTGAACATACATAAGACAGATCGGGTTACTTGACGAGCTCGACTAGCATGAGCGCCCGTTGAGTTGTACGACATGAAGTGCATAAGCACTTCGTGTGGCCTAACCACTGCCGACAAGCAACGCACAACTTGGGTTCGTCAAACACATCCTATGTGGCAAATGAATCTCAACCATGAATTCGATCCCATTACCGACTGCCTGGACTATACAATAGCCCCAATCACATTCAATTGCAGATAGGTAAAGCAGTAATGGATCAAGATTCAAATCATACAATCAAAGTCTGATAATATCCGCTTAAGGCTGTCAGGGCTGTTGCATGCACTCATTACACCACTCCCCCATCACCCTTCACAGCACTTATGGAATACAATTTAAATATGTGAAGTAATCAGAGCAGAATTAAATAAACAAGTAATTCAAACATATTAACAAGCACGTTATAAAACATAATGTAAACAGAAAATCCAAACACATACGTTTCATGATGCAGTAAGCGATTAAACTAAATAACTTACATGAAGGAAATCATACACATCACTAAGGTAGTTGAGAATCCTATCCCAACACCTTTATACATTACAATTTACTAACTACTACTCATCCAGACATTTCAACAAACAATTTAGACTACATACATCAACATACACGACGTATGTTGATCACATAGGCATTAGGCCAAATCCTTTCACTAGGGAGTTGCCCCAATTATAACACATGTGCACCCACGAAGGATAATCATGGCAAGCATGAATCCAAGTTCCATATTCATTCAGTCATTTCCACAAATACTTGGGCCACACATTGTAACATATATAGTGTATATTGGCCGTGGAGTGATTTAGGGCAAATCCTTTCGTCAAAGGGGCATCGCCAATACAACAATCATATATCCATGACAATTAGTTATGGCGAGCATAAATGAGAATTCTATACTCATTCAGTCATTTTCACAAACACTTAGAATACACTATTTTCACATACATAGTGTATATTAGCAAAACATATATTAGGGCGAGTCCTTTCGCCAAATAAGTATTTTATCCATATATAATATATTCATACAACAAATAATCATGGCAAATACATTTCCAAAATTTATACGTATACAGTACTTTCTACAAATACCTAGAGTATGTAAAATTCCATATTCTTCATCTTTAATCGAAACGGAAAACAGACAGCACTTTGTACATGTGTAATTGCATGCAGATCATGAATCTATCATCATCTGACATTGAAAGTGTTGAAAATCATAACCTATACACCTAAAGTCCTCACCTTTTGTCGTTGAATCGTAACGGAGTCGATGGATTCGCTAAGCTTTAGTATACGGCAGTTTGGTAACCTATAGCATGCTTTCGATTAGTTATTTCATAAGATACAACTATCAAAACCCCAAAACAGATTAGGGGTAGAGTTTCTTACCTAGAAACGGAGCTAGAATCGCTGGGAAAGCGACTAGATAGGGGTGGTTGTGCTTGCATATAGGCAGGGAAGCATGGCAGGGAGATCCTCCTACAAATCCCACACTTTCTCTCTCTTTTCTCTCTTCTCAATATCAAATTCATATGGCTGTGAGAGAGAGGGTTCTAAGGTCCTTCTATAGCCTAAAACTCACTAAAATAGACTTATGGTTAAGGTATACTTAGGTTATAACCAAAGCGACCATTTTTCAGCTCAACGGAGGACTTCCGGCAGCCCCCCTTGAGCTAAAGGTCAGACTTAAGCTCACTAACATAGGATCTAGGTTTAGCTAAGTTTTTGTTCCAGTCGGCTTCTCAGATCACAAGTGGCGAACCAGTTTCAGTTCAATGGTCAGTGGATCTCGATCAGAAATTCTAAGTGCATGGATATGTTTATGAAAATTTTCCTGATCTGAGGGAGTATTTGGGTCATATTTTGACGGTTTGGTTGCTTACAAAATGTTCGTAAGTAACAAGTCTCAGATTACTATTTGAGATATTTATTTTGTAAAGAAAATAAGTGTTCTCACCCTCTCACACTCCGGACTCAAGCGAACAGCCATGGGACACTGTCTGGATTTGATTTCTGAGATGGTTGTCAAGCCTAGCGTAGCAGTCCTAAGTCCTTAACTTCGCATTACTCGGACTCCCGATGTACGGTCTAGATCTGATACGAAGTTTCAATGTGCTCCCGAGAGCAGTCGGGTAATGAGTTTGATCCTAGATTTTAGGGTAACCTAGCGTCAATGATTCTACAAGTTTTGAGTCTTGCAGATCATATTTAAAGTGGATCAAACGGATTTCGTAGCTAATCTAGTTTAACACTTAGTTACTTTGTCTCATTTCTAAATGATTTAGTCCTATAAGATTTTTGTCTGAGGTGGTACTTAGTCCTTTGTAGTTTGTACATAAGGTGATCCAAGCTATAATACTTAGCTAGTTTAAGATAGTGTCTAGGGTGAAAGTACTTGGAATAATTAAAAGAACAAGGTGGTGAAGGGTGGGATTTGTGAAGGAAATGGGTTCAAGATCAGTTTTAGACTTTGAGATTGAGTTCTGACAGGTTAATAAGGTGTTAAGATCGACCCATTGCCTAAGGACGTCTAATTCCAGGTTGGCAAAAATTTGGGATGTTACTGCTGATGATGATGAAGAGGCTACTAACTGAGCTATAGGCTACCGATACCCTGATCTGCCCCTCCATCTCTGCTAACGGTGTTGCATGGAACTGCTTGCTGGTGGACTCCTCTTCAGGTCTCCATCAGAACTCTGCTCTTTCGATCTCTGGGTCATAGTCCAATCCTTCTCATAAATTAGTGCCCAATGCACAACCTGATCGAATGTCTCCAAGCAACCCTACCACACAACTGCGAAAGGCAGGACTCAAACCGGTCACAAAACGACGTGCCCTCATCTTCTCATCACTGGTGAGATGAGGAGCAAATCTAGACAAGGCCAAGAAATGGGCCTCATACTGAGATATAGACAAATCACCATACACTAGAGTCTCAAACTCGATCACCCGCTGGATCTAAACGTGCTCAGGGAAGAACTTCTGGTCGAAACGGACTACGAACTCCTCCCATGTCCAAACAAACTGAGCCCTGACCATCCTTGACACGGATGACCACTAGTGACGAGCCTCACCCTAAAGACGGTAGGTGGCAAGGGATACTCTCTGACCCGCAGGACACTGTATAGTGTCAAAAATCCTTGCAACCTCAATGCGCCAAGCCTCAGTGACAGAAGGGCCAGGGTCACCACTAAACCTTGGGGGATCATGCTGGCGGAACTCTTGAGCTATCGCACTAGCACGTGGTAAATCAGACTGCCTAGAAACCTCGGCAATAGCTGGCTGATGGGTCTATAATGCGGTGGCAACAAACTGCATCAGCTACTGGAAATGCTTAGCTCCTATAGGTACTGTCGGAAAGGCAGGGGTGGCACTCGCCTTAGACGGAGGCACGGGTGCGGCCGACGGAGCAAGAGCCTCCGAAATCGAAATAGTAGACTGAGGAGGGGGAATATGTGAGGGAACCGGAGCAACTGGAGCCTCTGTAACTGGAATAACAGGCTGAGGAGGGGAGATAAGTGGGGGAACCGGAGCAACTGAAGGTATGGGCGTTACAGGCTCAACTGAAGGAACAGGCCGGATCGAGACCTCAGTAATCGGATCCTCAACAACGGGAGCAGGATGTGATCGAGTAGGATGGGTGACTCAGGCGCCTCGTCCACGAGCACCACGACCATGGGCACCACATCCACATGGCATCATCTACAAAATAATGATGATGCAAGGAGTCAGGATAATTATAGGCTCAATACAGAGTGAATAGAAGAATCTCAGGACATTACTTGTCCTATGTTCTTGGAAGACATGTGATGTTATCCTCAGTCATCCCAGAATTACTTGCTATGCTCTGATACCAACTCTTGTCACACCCCAGACTCGGTAACCGGACTCACGAGGAACCCGATCGCCAGTTCTGGCCGCAACAGCCTCCGTAGTACCCCATTTTTTTCTCCTGAGGAGGTTTCGATCCTGGGATCTTACAAGGAGAAATTCCATGATAGCATAATTGTTTCTAATACGAGCATAACCAAGATCACAATAAGTACATCTGAGAATAACAAAGGCACACATCGTAAAATCCACTATAAATTTAAACTTTTACAATCATCCATAAGGTCCAAAAGAACATACATGAGATAAAAGGGAAAGAGAGAAAGGTCAGTAACACTGGAGTCCTCAAATGTTCAGCTCTACTCCATGCTCTGCTGCTATGTCGCCTGCCTAGAGTCTTCTGCACGCATCAATCGTGCATAAGCTTATAGAAGCTCAAAGGGTGGTGTAAGTGTGTGATAATGGTGCACAAAATAATAGCAGGAGGTACAAGGAAAGAACATGCTCAATGAGAATATCATTATCCTTACCAAGGCATATAATGAATATCATGCAATGAGTACTGGGTGCCATACCAAGGCAACGCATGAAGGGGGCTTACACAGCAATGCTAATGCGATGCAAGTAATGCCAGTGCTCATAACCAAACCATATGTTAAGTATATTTCCAATCATAAGGAAATCACCGAGGTCCGTTACACTGTTGAATGACTGCCGCTCTATAGACCCCGCACATCAAACGAGTGTAAAAGACCTCATTACCCGCCTGTGAACAACCAATCATAGCAAGGCCTAAAGGTAGAGAACCCATTTATGAGTTGGTCAGACTTAGCCTAGTAATGCCTCCTTACATCAGGCGAGTAAGGCCACACCCCTATCCAACCGACTACATGACAGTGGGAGTCACGGCCTAATGGTATAAGGCCCTCGTGCGCTACTATATTCCACATGATCACAGCGTTGGAGCAGATCCTTGGTACTATGGAAGTTTTAAAATTTTCACACATGGGCATCCTATGCACCCGGTATGCTCAAATAATATTTCTGGTGTCCACACATACGGCCATCCACGAGTATCCTTGTGGAGGTAAGGCCCTGGTGAAGCAAGGGCGGATATCCACATACTATGCAATGCCAAATGTATGAATCACATAATCACCCATGCCTCAATCCCAAGCATCCATTATGTTCTAGAGGAGAAAACTTCACCCCTCAAGGAGATACCAACACGTCCTACACAATGGCACAACCATGGCCAATCATACCTCAACCAAGCATGTATATGATGCGTATGGGAGTGGGCCATGAAGATGAATAGGGGTGCCAATGAGGTAAAGATGAACTCTCTACCTAACCATAAAGGGTCTAGGTACTTAACCAATTTCTTATAAGGAATACAACCTCTAGTGGGGGCCTATTTACCTGGGGTAGCCCATGAGATTAAGCATACAAACTACGGGCCTAAATAATATAGAGATGGACCTAGCAAGAGATTAAGGTGGGCATTCAACTACACTTGGAGGGGTCCATAATGGGGACATTTAACCACCATTTTTTTAAGGCATAACCAACCATAATTCATATAGATATAAGGCCCAAGGCCTACATCCAAACTACATACATAATCCCCGCATAAAGGCTTGAGAAAAAGGGTTCAATACTACCTTCAACAACATAGGCCCAAGGAGGGGAATCAAGGCCTAAGGCCTAAGTCCCAATGGCCATAGGACTCATACATTCAGTTGAACTTAATGGGCAGCCCATGAGCACAAAAACTCAGCTTAAAAATGAGTTTAAGTTGGGTGGGATGGGCCCCACTACATCAGCCCAACAACTAGCAATCTAAGTCGGCAACCAAGGGCCCAATACCACCCTCATCTCAGCCCATAAGTCCATCAAAATGGTGGAAGTCAGCCCAACATATGGCTAGGCCAAGCTCGAACGTTCTAACCCAATCTATGCCTATTAGGAAGTCCCAAAATCTTGTTTATGTTTGGGTCCCACAAGGGATTAATTAAGCTCAAGAATATTCTAAAATATAAGGGAGCAATAAATACCCAATTTTCTCCATACGGTGGGCCCCATAATCATGGCCCCAATGGGCCCTAGAACATCAGGGATGGGTCCCCAACTAATCATACATAAAGCCCAATGGGCTGGGGCCCAAAAGTTCTGAAATAACAAAGGGGACAATAATGTAGAAGAAATTTCTGCAATGCATGTTGCTATCTAAAATTTGGGCACTCCATTAGAGTGCGTCCAGGGCCTCTAAAACTCTGGGAATTGAGGGTCAAGGTCCTTCATCATGCATACAATAAGAGAAAACCCAAAAAGGTGGCCCACCATCAGAGGGAACATTTTTGAATTATGGTTTTTATCAAGGCATATTGCTGGACTGCATAGTAGAAAAATCTGGCAATCCAACCATCTTGGCCCATTCTTTTGGATGCCCAATGGGGTTAGTTGGGGCTAAAATTTTACAAAGCGACACTTCCATAGGTGGGCCACACCCCCACAAAATTTCAGAATTTTTGGATTTTCAAAAGTATTTTAATTAATTTAAACAAGACAGTCTGTCCAGAAAATCGGATAGAACTGGACATCCCAACGTGGTGGGCCAATCCGGTCCTCGCCACAGTGTACACAGGGGTCCATTGGCCCTAAAATTTGGTAGGTGGGTCCTACCATGAGTGGACCACATCCTTATAGAATTTTAGAATTTATGGACGTCTATAAAAATTTTAATTCATTTAAGGAAGTCAATTTGTCCTCAAAATCAGACTGATCTAAACACCATAATATAGTGGGCCGGTCCAGCCACCACCATGGTGTGTACAGGCATCCATTGGCCCCAAAATTTTGTAGGTGGTTTCTGCCATGGGTGGGCCACCTCTCTATAATTTTTTTAGAATTTTTGGACA
Organism: Magnolia changhungtana; assembly: GCA_030180095.1. NCBI lineage: Eukaryota > Viridiplantae > Streptophyta > Magnoliopsida > Magnoliales > Magnoliaceae > Magnolia > Magnolia changhungtana. The sequence goes on along the minus strand of JASAUF010000674.1, from coordinate 1,543,356 downwards.
CCCAAAGGTATTTTAATAAATTTCAGAATTCCAACCTATCCAGGGTGCAATGCTATCGGAACAGTGCAGAAAATCCAGACTGTCCACCTCACTTGGACCACACTTTTGGGACCCCAATGAAGGTCATATGGGGCTGATATTTGGCATGATTATAGGTGGGGTCCACACCTTCAAGAAACATATATTACATGGGACCAAACACCCTCCAAATGTCTATAAATCTGGACTCAAAATGACCCAAAAATCTGTCCAGATAGTTCTAGACAGCAACATATGACTGAAAATAAATAAATATAAATACTATTTAAAAGGGGATTTAATCCAAGAAAATCATGGTATTAACCCCCCAGTGGGTCCCACAAACATACAGACCCTTCCCATTACAAAATACCCCTTGCATGTGCCCCATATAGGTAGATAAGGGGGCTCCAACGTCCAAGGGTGGACTGTCATGGACGTCCACCCTCCATGGATGGTCTGGATATTTTTGGTCTACAAAGTGGGTCACATACTCATGATCAGAAGGTCATCAACAATGGAAAATAAGGATTTAGCCACAAGGGAAGGGTGTCCGCCACATTGAGGCCCTTCCCCTCATCACTCATGCACACACATTCCACTATCACAAGATATACAAGATCTACATGATCATAGTATTTCTACTTGAGATCTATGGTGGAGATGCAATCTCCACCAAGGATCAAGGGTCTAGATGACCCAAAGATCCCTTATCAAAGAAGGAAAAACCATATAGGGGTCTATGAAGAATGGCCCCTTACATGGAATCATGCATGCAAGTAAGATGGGCTATGAGCCCCATCCATGAAATCTTGGGGGCCACCACCATCATTTGATGGGCCCGACAAGCTACAACATAAAAAAAGGGAAGAACAAATAAGAAATAGAAGAAATCCAAATTTGCAATTACATGCACACCCACCTTAAGATCTTTATCAAAACTCCACTCCAAGCTTCTAATTATCCAAGGAAGCGAGATGAAAGGTTGAGGGGAAAAAGGAGGAGAAGGGGCTGGAAAAGAGGAAAAATGGGGCTGGATTTTTTTTTTTGTAAGAGAGAAAGAAGGAGAGAAGAGAGTAGAGAGAAATGGAGGGAGAGTATGGAAATTTATTCGAAAAGAGAGAGAGAGAGAGAGAGAGAGAGAGAGAAAGAGAGAGAGAGTAATCATGAGCTCTCTCACCTTGGATAGGGAAACCCATCATGAAAAGTAGGGTGATATAAACAAAGTTCATAGACTTATAGGTTTGGGGTAGGGATGGGTAGTGTGTGCATAGTGGGTGGTGTAGAGGATGAGGTTTAGGTAGTGTGTGGGTGGTGTGTTGGAAATAGTTCCAAGAGATGGGACCTACCTAGAAATCCGTGCACACCATCCCTAGGTGGGCTACATGATCATGATCAAGGGCTTAGAAAATGAAATGTACACAACTTATGATCTACATGCCGGATGGATGTACAAGATGTAACGTTGGAACCGCGGTGATGATGTGGTCACAATGGCATAGGTCTTGGGTCAATCTGAGTCAGGTCTACCTGACTGAACTTAAGGATGACTGAAAACACTATTCGAGGGTCGTAAGTCACCGAAATTTGACTGGTAAGACCGCGAGACCAAGATGGATAGAATGCATACTCACACACACACATGCACATATAGGAACTCGGGTCAAGTCTCACATCCAACTCGGTCCATGTCAAGCTCTCACTTTTCTGAGCCTCCTCTAGTTGGATCTTGAGAGCGACCTACTCCTCCCTGGACTTCTTTCGGGTCTTCTCCAGCAAAAATCTTAAAGTCGCCTGCTCCTCCATGAAGTTTACCAGAGCTTCATAAAGGGCCTCGATCTCCTCGATCCTCGACTTGAGGCTAGCTTCGGCCTATTCGCACTCAGCGACTAGCATCATCGAGTGGCGAACCGACAAGATAGTAGGGATGAGCCAAAAAATAGAAACTGTTAAGACACCAATGGTAAAGACAAAATAAAGGAAAATAAAGAAGAGAAACTAACCTTGTAGCACATAGTTGCCTGGTCGCCCAATATTGTCTGACGATGGGAATTGACCATCTTAGTGATTTCATCTTCTAGGGCGAGCTTAGCCATCCACTTGGCTAAGCCGTTCATGTAGTAGTCAGGTGAGAGCATGCTCGACCTTTCTGCCTCATTCGCCAATTGGGCTAAGGCCTCACCCTCGTTGGCTCGAACTTCTTCTATTGAAGGCTGAAGATCCCCAGCAGTGGGAATCTCTTCTTGAGTTGGAGGAGATTCCAAGTTTACTACCTTCAAAGCCATTGACTGAGGAGGATCAATGAAAGAGGGGCGTCCTGAACCCCCTCACTCGGAACGATCAGGAGTGACAGCTCGTGCACAACCAGGGCAACCAAAGATAACTGTTCGGCCACCGACTACTCCGCACCGAGCTCCGACCTTGCCCTCACGGCCATGAAAGACCCTGCATGCATTACCGAAAGCATGATTGCTCTCCTTTTTATAGGTGGCTTATTTTGAGTAACCTCAGCAACAAGGGGATCTCGCATCTTCTTAGCAGGGCACAAGAGATCAACCATTCCTACACAAATGAGGAGTGCCATTCGGAAATGGAAAAGAAAAGTCAATTTCAATGGTCGGTTCATTTACCTCCCGAGATAGATGGGGCAAGACCGAACTGATGAAGGAGCTCATGGGTGATCAACGGCTTTTAAGATCTCTTAGAAGGGTCTTCTAACCTCGCATGAGTGATCTGATTGCACTCCGATTCAGTTACTACGGCAGGCTTTCTAGGCAGAACTACAAAAAACTACTATAGTTAGAAACAAAGTGAAATGAATACAAACTACAAGGTCAGCAGTTCAGATATACCTGACCTGGATTTCCAAAGTGTGTTAGAATTCGAGGTCATAGCGCAGCAGCCTCCAAAGCTTCCCAGTCTCCATATGCCTAAAAGCACTTGTCCTTCTAATTCTTATTGAAGGACAGGTTGTTGGTAATGAGGGCCTTGCCCTTACCCTAGCAGGCTGAGAAGTAATACCAACCCATGTGCTTAGGTTTGACCTTTGCCTAGTAGAGATGGAGGAACTCATCGGCAGTTAGCTCGGGTTGCTCAAGCTGAAACCATAAAATGAAGGCCCCCAATAAAGCCCTCTAAGCATTCGAGATTATTTAGCCGGGGGCCAACCTTAAATGTGAGATGACCTCGCTAATAATGTGATGAAAGGGAAGTCTGAGGCTGCACTGTAAGGCAACCAAGAACATGGCCACCTCTCCCTTGGCAGGATCTAATTGCTTGCCTCCAAGTACAAAGGTTCATAAGTAATATCCTGTGAATACAGGGTCGATCCCACAGGGAGATGATTTATGAGAATGAGAAAATCAAATGCAAAATTAACTAAATAATGGAAACTAAACAAATGAAATAATTTTGAAGGTTTGGAATGTATGGAATTCAATTAATTTGAAAACAACACCTAAGCTTCAAAGTTCCACACATAGGTTAATGTTTCATAAGTCATGATGACTTGATAACACAACTAGGATCTGAGCACTATGGTCAGCCTAATTGGAAAATAAAACAGTTTAAATATTTTAATAAATGATATAAAAGATTAGAGAATCATTGATATATATTCCCAAGAGCCAGTGATTTTAAGCATTCAATATCCATGAGATAATGAATAAAAGAAATGTAGCAGGTTAAGAACATCTTTCATCTAGGAAATCTAATTAATCCAAATTAAGCCTATCCATCAATATGGATCTCATATGATGGAAACATATGGATCTTGAAAGTGCCTGTGCTTGTCAATTAGCTTGACGATTGAGTTGGTAAGTCAAATGAGCCTCATATGAAGAACTTCAAGCTGCTGCCTCAACTGGATGGATGATTCCGGAATGTCAAAAGGTAAATTAAACCTCACCTCATATGAAGAACTTCAAGCTGTTGCCTCAACTGGATGGATGATTCAGGAACGACAAAAGGTAAATTAAACCTCACATCCCATGTCCAAAGCACCCCAGGTATATAATTCCCTTTAAAAATCATAGAACCGTAAAGGAATTCAATGTTTGAGAACTTGGTGCAAATAGGTAAATTTTCCTAGTTTTATACAGGTCACTTCGATCCATCGAAACGTGAGTCGATGACATCGAAAAGTGACTCTCATATATCTAGCAACCACAGATATACTTGGGCTGAAAATTCAATTCATCGAACATACCTTTGATGACATCAAACATGTGTATTCGATGACATCGATGGTGATTCGATGACATCGAAGAACTTAGAGTTTTGTCCAGCAAACTTCTTGGAAAAATATTCTGGAAATTCTCGAGGAATCAAACTAGTTTCGATGTCATCGAGATTCGATTTCCAATGACATCGAAGCTGTTTCAATGACATCGAAAAATGACAAGAAAATGTCCAGCAAACTTACAAAGGAAAACCTTATGAAATTTTGAGGAATCAAACTAGATTCGATGTCATTGGAATTCAAACTTCGATGACATCGAACCATGTTCTATGACATCAAAAAAGGACAAGCATATATCCAGCGAGCTTTCAAGAAAAATCTTCTAAAATGCTCGAGGAATTGAACTTGATTCGATGATATTGAGATTCAAACCTCCATGACATCGACCAAGTTCGATTACATCGAACACAGTTAAATTCTGACCGCTATGTTGCTGTTGGTCAAAGTGCTATGTTGATAGATAGAAAGTGCTATGTTGATAAACCCTAAGTATTGTCAAATTTTGGTGTGACAAACCAATTTAAGTTTGTGTCTTGATTTGTATCAAGCTTGTGCATCTGTTCACATTGAATCTTTGATGTTCATTCTGTTCATGCTGAATCTATCTTGCCGATATCTATGACGAACTTACCGAGATCTTCAAACTGGAAGAAAGTGAAGAGTTTCATATATTGAGTGAAGACAAAGTTTTCAAGAACATTGTGGTTCAAGATCTGGAACCAAAAAAGTCCAAGAACTCAAGACCTAGTTGAATATTATGTTTGGTATGTCGAATTCAAGCTTTGAAGATCGCAAGAATTAAAGCTACCGAAGTAATCAGTAGATTAAGTGTTCATATGTTTTATCTCACAAGTAAGGTATGATTGACCTAGATTGACCTTAGATCATGATTAGATCATTTCATACTTTCAATCAGTCATTTTTGTCATTTTATAAGTGTAAAATTCAGTTCTTTCGACTAGCCCTAACACTAGCTCGACCAATCCTAGTATTTCCTTGACCAGTCCAGGATTTGCTATGAATTTTTAGAATTTTTCTGTTGGTCTACGACCAATCCTAGAAGCTACTCGACTAGTCGTGTGAATAGTGCTCGACTCATTCTTCACCGAGTAATTTGGACTCACATGACCAGTCGTGTGGTGTCCACAACTAGTCAAGCAGGCCACTAGACCAGTCATGGGACCCATAAGGCCAGTTGTGTGACTGAAAAATCTTAACGTGCCAGAATTTTTTACAATCTTTTTGGATATGACCAGTCGTAGCTAACCAAAGTCCAGTCGTGCAAACCGATTTTTCACTTATAAATAGTGCTCAAATTTCAGAGTTTTCGATTCAATTCTTATCATTCTTAAGCAATCACTCTAAGACAATTTTGAGTATATTCTAAGCTATTTTGTGCATATTTAAGATTCTTTAAAGTAGCTCTTGTTTTTTATTTTGGTTCTCTATTCCATTCTCATTTTGAAAAGGGATATTTAATTTACCCTTCTTTAAGATCAAAATCAATACAAAGTCCTTGCTGATTTAATTAAAGATCATCTAGACTTAGAACCCTACATACTTGTGAGACTGAACGTTGAACATCTATATCGTCATCAAGTTGGTTCTACCGGGCTGCTTCAGAATCGTCATACGGATAAGTTTTTACTTTTTCTATTATTTAATTCATTTCTGGTTTGTGAGATTGTTCCAGAAAATCTTTATTTTGGTTTTGTCTAAGGTGATCCAGAAAATCTCAGAGCATGGGGTTTTTTAATTATGTTAGCCTATCTAAATACACAATTGTGAAGGTTTTAGGTGAACCTTGAAAAACCTATTTTAATTAGTGAACGTTAATATCCCGAGGGAGTGGATATTAGGAGTGGTGTAGTTGTGTGGCTGTTTATTAACAATTGGTGTAAGAGACCCGTATCCTAGCCTATACCGTTCCGTAAATTTTTGCGGTCCTCCCAGTCAAATTCTGACGACCAGCGATGGGTGGATAACATTTGCACATGCTCTTAAGTCGCATCTTGTAAATCCAAGCTGACTCAAGCCGAGACCTATATCATTGCGATCGCGCTATTGCCGCGTCTTGAACGCCAAGGTGATTCCCAGGCCAGGAGATGTGGGCCCGCATTCAGTTTGAGGAAAACACCGCGGGTTGCAATCTTAAGAGAATCCATCACATCAATCCCATTAATGCCATCAATCAAGTACACATCACACTCTATCACTCACCCATCCCCAACTACCCCTCCCCTAAAGTCAAACCTCTCTTACACAAGTACGCATCATTCACTCACACCCATCTCTCTCTCTCTCTCTCTTTCACCTCTCTCTCATCTCTCTTCCTCATTTTTCCAAGCAACCCATGAGAGTCCATCGTCCAAGCTTCATGAGAGAAGCTTGGCATGGCCCACTCCCTACCACCCAATACCACCCTTAAAAATCAATCTCGATTGTTGAATCGTATCCTTTGGAGCTCTAGGGTGCGTTGATGGAAGAAGAAAGTCCAAGAAGAAGGTCGATCAGTGGGTTCTTCTTTCTCTCTCTCCCCCTCTCTCTTTCAATATTTTGGTATGATGATGTGGCTGTGTGGCCCACCCGGATGTACCCACCATGATGTATGTGATGTCCAAGCTGTCTATCAAATGGACCACATGGCCATCCAAACCATGTGGGCCCCACCTTATGGATGTTGGGAAAATACAAAGATCAGATTGGTCAAGTGGGTCACATCCATGTGGGACCCACCCAGTCTGTCCAGCATCCCTGGACGCTCTGGACGTGTTCACTGAAACGTGAACAGGCAGTGAGGTGTTCTAACAAGCAAATAAAAATAAATAAATAAATATTAGTTGGATTTTAAACCTTTTTAGTGGGCCGCTCATACGGGCCCCACCTTGATATATATATATTTTTAATCCAAGCCATTCATCCCTGTAACATCCCAAAATTTTGCCAACCTGGAATTAGACGCCCTTAGGCAATGGGTCAATCCTAACACCTTATTAACTTGTCAGAACTTAATCCCACAGTCTGAAACCACATTTGAACCCATTTCCTTCACAAATCCCACCCTTCACCACCGTGTTCTTTCAATTATTCTAAGTACTTTCACCCTAGACCTATGCTAAACTAGCTAAGTATTATGACTTGGATCACTTTATATACAAACTACAAAGGCCCAGGTACCACCTCAGACAGAAATCTTATAGGACCGAGTACCACCTCGACCAGAAATCACTTAGGATTAAATCCTTTAGAAATTTGACAAAGTTAACTAAGTGCTAAACTAGAGTAGCCATGAAATTCATTTAAATCACTTTAAATATGATCTGTAAGACCCAAAACTTGTAGAATCATTGATGTTAGGTTACCCTAAAATCTTGAATCAATCTCATTACCCAGTTTCTCTTAGGAGTACATTGAAACTCCGTATCAGGTCTGGACCGCACATCGGGAATCCGAATAATACGAAGTTAAGGACTTGGGACCGCCTCGCTGGGCTTAACAGCCATTTCAGAAATCAAATCTAGACAATGTCCCACGGCTGTTCTCTTGAGTCCGGAGCGAGAGAGTGTGAAAACACTTGTTTTCTTTACAAAATAAATATCTCAAATAGTAGTCTGAGACTTGTTACTTGTGGGCATTTTGTAAGCAACCAGACCATCAGAATCTGACCCAAATACACCCTCAGATCAGGAAAAATTTCATAAACATATCCATATACTTGGAATTTCAGATCGAAATCCACAGACCGTTGAACTGAAACTGGTTTACCACGCGTGATCTGGGAATTCGACTGAAAAGGAAACTTAACTCCACCTAGATCTAAGGTTGGTGAGCTTAAGTCTGACCTTTATCTCAAGGAGGTTCACCAGAAGTCCTCCGTTAAGCTGAAATAGAGTCACTTTGGTTATAACCCAAGTATACCTTGACCTTAAGTCTAGTTTGGTGCATTTTTAGGCTATATAAGGACCTTAGAACTCTCTCTCTCTCACAGCTATATGAATTTGAGAGAAACCCTAGAGAGAGAAGAGAGAAAAGAGAGAGAAAGAGTGAGAGAAGTGGGAGAAACTCCCTGCTACTATTTCCTGCCGCTACCCAAGCTCCACCACTCCATTCTTGTCGCTTTTCCGGCGATACTGACTTCGTTTCTAGGTAAGAAACCCTAACCCTAATCTGTTTTGGGGTGTGAAGGTTGTAGGTTATGAAGTAGTTAACCTATTTCATTCTTTAGGCTACCAAACTGCCGAATACAGAAGCTTAACAAACCTAGCTGATTCGTTACGATTCTAAGACGAAAGGTGCAGACTTTAGGTGTATAGGTTATGGTTTTCAATGCTTTCAATGTCAGATAATGATAGATTCATGATCTACATGCAATTAAACATGTGCAAAGTGCTGTCTGTTTTCCGTTTCGCTTAAAGATGAAGAATATGGAATTTTACATACTCTAGGTATTTGTAGAAAGTACCGTATACGTATAAATTTTGAAAATGTGTTTGCCATGATTATTTGTTGTATGAATATATTATATATGGATAAAATACTTGTTTGGCGAAAGGACTCGCCCTAATATTTGTTTTGCTAATATACACTATGTATGTGAAAATAGTGTATTCTATGTATTTGTGAAAATGACTGAATGAGTATAGAATTCTCATTCGTGCTTGCCATGACTAATTTTCATGGATATATGATTATTGTATTGGTGATACCCCCTTTGACGAAAGGATTTTCCCTAAATCACGCCACGACCACTATACGTTATATATGTTGAAATGTGTAGCCCAAGTGTTTGTGAAAATGTTCAAATGAATATGGAACTTGAATTCATGCTTGCCATGATTATCCATCGTGGGTGCATACGTGTTATAATTGGGGCAACTCCCTAGTGAAAGGATTTGGCCTAATGCATATGTGATCAACAAATGTCATGTATGTTGATGTATGTAGTTTAAAGTGTTTGTTGAAATATCTGAATGAGTAGTAGTTAGTAAATTGTAATGTATAAGGGTGTTGAGATATGATTCTCAACTTCTTTAACAATGTATATGATTTCTTTAGATATCCGTGTGATTAGAAATTGAATATGTACAAACTCATGCTCATGTTGTACTTCATAACATGCTCAACTGATTGTATGATTTTATCTGTATAATGCATATGTTTAAATTCATATTTAAATTGTATTCCATAAATTCGTGAAGGGTGATGGGGGAGTGGTGCAACGTTTCTGAGCAACAGCCCTGACAGCCCTAAGCGGACAATATTGGATATTTGATTGTATGATTTGAAATCTTGATCCATTACTGCTTTAACTGTTCTGTAATTGATTATGTTTGGGGCTATAATTATAGTTCAGGCAATCGGTAATGGGATTGAATTCGTGGCTGAGATTCATTTGCCATGTAGGATGTGTTTGACGAACCCGAGTCACACTTCAGTTGGTGACAGTGATTAGGCCACACGAAGTACTTATGCACTTCATGTCATTCAGTTGATTATGCGCTCGAGCTAGTCAGGCTCATCAAGTAACCCAATTTGTCTTATGTATGTTCACCATGTTTGGACACCTCTGTTTGAACCGAGGGTACCAAACTTACGAGTGAAATCCCGTTAACCATGGTACCTCGATCCGCTAAGACTCATGAGTTGGGCATGGTGGTATGGGACACCGTGGTCGAGCTATTAGCTTATGTTGGGGCCATGTGCCTCCCCGTAGTGACCAGTGAGCAACCAGAGTTGTGAGCTGATTATGGTGGTATGAGACACTATATTCGAGCTGTCGGCCTACATTGATAAGGTGATGGGGGAGTGGTGTAACCTTTGTGTGTAACAGCCCTGGCAGCCCTTTGTAGTGACCTTGAGCATACTCTGAATTTGCGGTGAGACTTAGAGTTTTGCCACGGTGTATAGAGTATGATCTAGGCCTGTATCTGTATAGTGATGAACCATTAAAGAGGTGATAGGGAAGTGGTATAACCATTGTGCATAACAGCCCTGGCAGCCTCTGTAGAGACCTAGAAACACATTATCGTATGAGATTTACTATGACTGACGACCCTAGAATAGATCATGTTTGGGAATGATACAAGAGAGGTACCTTAGTTTTCCAATACTGCTGTTTGAAATGGACTAATAACTACTCGGTAATCATGCTCATCATCGCACTGCATGTGCCTGGTAGATGTGGAGCACTGAGGGATGAATGCATATCGCGAACGTAAGATGGTTTCGCATGAGGGTGGTTTGGCAAGGGCATTCATCATGTTATTTCATACTTGCATTAAATAAGAGTAGTTAAGATTGTTTGATTGTACTGCTTTATCATTACTGCTTGACTGTTTTGATAACATGTTAACCTATGCTTTACTGTTCCACTGAGTTGATCACTCACTCCCACATTACGGGACGGTGTTGTACACAAAAAATAGACTTGTTTGAGTTTTAGATGATGGCGATGCTGCGAAGTGGAGCCGGACTTTTATGAGGATGAGGAGGATTCCTCCGTTATGCTGTTTCAGGTGGGTTCTTGTGAGCTGTGTCTTGATCGACAGGGCTTTCTGGGATATTATCTAGATGACATTACACAATTTGGTATATTTTAGGATTGTACTTGTAATTGTTTAACCTGGTAATCTTATCACACTCTGGAGACTTACCATAGTTTATATATTATATATATCTATCATAGTCTTTCGCTTGCAAATTTAACTGTCTCTGGAGTATGATATGCTGTTTTGGTATAATCTCATTCATGTTTCAATGCTCTCATCTTAATTATCATTATCTGTGTTGCATAAGTGATGCGTTGGAACTCGGGAGCTGAGCTTTGCTCGACCCACGATTTTCAGGGCGTTACAAGATGGTATCAGAGCATGATTTGGATTAAACCGGACCCGGGTTATGGTCACACAACGCACTCTGACTTAAGAGGGGGCGACAAAACATTGAAACCGACTTAGGATTTTCCAATTTCGTCGAACGGCGAAACCGACCGAAATCGACCGCTGAGATTGGGCCTGTGCACACCCATGATCACGTGAAACGATCCTGAATCACTTCTAGACCATCAGTCGATGGGTTTGAGTCGTTCCCTAGAAATGAATGCCCTTAGGTTGTGGGTCAACCATAACACCTTATACTTAATCTCAAAGCCTAGAGCTTCTTTTCATCCAATTCCTTCAAAATCTCTCATTACACCACTTCATTCTTTAATTTTTTCTAAGTCCCTTTCATACTAGACATAAATCCTAATGTAAAATGATGAAGAATAATACTTAAACAAAAAGTTGCTATACATAGTAAATATATGTAGAAATTAGACTTTTGACCATTCAAATTTTGGAATCTGACCAAATAAATGGCTTAGTTGGATAGATTAGCTCCTCCTACCCCAAAATCATATGCTTCATGTCACATAAAATTATTCTGGTTTGTAATTTGGCCCCGATATGGCTCAAAACAGAGTCAGGGGTCTATCCACACCATTCCAGTGGGACCTAGGGTTTTCGAGGCCTGGGGGGCAGGAGGGTCTCGCCCATGGGGCGAGCCCTCCTAATCTGGACCGTTGGTCGGTGAGGCCCTCACTCGGTCGGCTAGGCCTCGCAGGATTTTGGGCTGGGTCAGGCCCACAGCTCAGGCCGATGGTGTTTGGGGGCTAAGGGAAGCCCCTAGTGTGTGGGTCGTCGATTAAAAACCCCCCTATGACATACCTCCACAAACCACCCCTCCAAGCTCTCTTTTCTCTTTCAAACTTCTGATTTTTGGTAAAAATCACCCCTCTAATCACCCATTCTATCATTTTCTATCACAACCAGTTCACCTCCATCATTTATAACAATACACACCCCCTACCCTCTTTATCCTCTCTCATTTGAGTTCCCACACCCCCCGTTTGAAGCTCAAATCGTGTAAGCTCTAAATCCCTCCCATCTCTTCACTTCCTTTCTTTAAACCCTGTTTATTGGGCCTCTACAACATTTGTTGAGGCTCCAATCCATGGAGAACCAAACCTCCAACCCTTTCTCTCTCTCTCTCTCCATCACTTTTCATTCACTTTTCCATGGCTCTCTCTGAGCTTTGTACGATCATCTTCTCGGGTGTCTAGCTGTCCGTATGTTGTCTTGTAGTTTATATGGGTTACTGTCTTAGGATGTTTATGTTTTCATGTTGATGGGTGTAGTAGTTAGTAGTATGTTTTAAGTGTTTAAAGCGTTGGTTGTATTAGCTCACATGCATCTTCTGTCATGGACTGGAGTTATACTTGACAATTGCGAACTCCTTCTACCCCTCCACCATTACTTCTCTAAACTCATCTCTTACTCCTTTTGGCCTCACCATTTCACACCCATATGGGCACAACAATCCACATTTTTGTGTCCCATGACTTTCATAACCTCCAAATGTTAGGACGTTTAGGGCCCGTTTGGCTAACTGCATTAGGTGAGTTAGGTTGATAGCATTGTATAAGTAACAATAAATGTATGTGTAAGGTATGGCCCCTAGATTGGGTGTATCCCATGTTTTCCAACACCATGTTTGGAATGTATCCAATTAAAAGTAAATTCTGAGATTTCCTTTCAAATCATCATGGGGTTTGAAAATCCCATCTCACACTTTCCAACACTAGGCTCTTTTTCCAAAGCCTATACCATTAATTTTAATCCCCACCCATCCTCCTATCGACCATGTCACTCCCAATCCCGAGGAGGGATTAGCAATGCAAGCCCATTTAATATAACTTAAGACCATTGGCCAAATAGGCCTTTGGAATTTTGGACCTAGAGCGGTGTTCCTAGATTCGAATGACCTAATAGTAGGGAAAATTCAATAGATTGATAAGGTGAACCCTAGGACCTCCTTAGTTGTTGTGGTCGTGTGTGAAGTGCTCAAGCATAGTTACATTCTAGTTTGGGCATGAGCATAGACCTTGAACTACAACTAATGGATTACCGCTACTCCTAAATTAAGACTAGACTACTGGTTAGGCTAAGGAAGGTAAAAGACTAATTAATTATGCTAAGCCAATTAAATCATAGACGTAGTTATTTGGCTTAACCGACTCAGACCTACTACACAACTTTCCTTCCGTGTTGGCCCGACTACTTACAACTAAAAGTTTATGACTTCGTCTTTGAGAAGTATTAGGAGTATATAGCTGATCGAGATTTTATCTTTTAGGCCTAAGGAATTGCCCAAATGGCCAACAGACAGTTAGGAATCAGGTCCCAAATCACATGCCATGTCGGCATACATATTGTGCATATGAACGTAGAAAGATAGTCTGCCTGTTAAGCTAGACATGATTAAATAGGATAAGCCTGGACCGTGACAAAACTTCTTGGTATAATTAGGCATCTTGCCACAAACTCACACCTATCCCTGAAATCAACCACAATATCCATCATCTTTAGCTCCTTTCTATAATCATTAGTACCAATGCCATAATACACATCATCGATATAAAAAGATCAATGTATTGTTAAATCGCTTCCCATGTCATACCAAAGATAGTCACTAAATAGGATGAGCTACCCTATCACGGACATAGAATGAGACGAGGATTTTCTTAGACCAAGACCTGAAGGGCATCCTTATAAATATGACATTTGAACCTTTTAATGATGGACATTCTCTACGTTTTTAGAGTGATCGGACTACGGAGTTACTGACATATACAACTGCGAAGTATTCGTGGCTTGACCCAATTCTCAATCTCGTGTGACTACTAATGGATTCACTGCTGACGAGCAAAAGACTAGGATCCACTAGGATTCAGAAGGGATACGATGAGCTTTCTCCCTGGCCTGGTAGATGATCGATGTATCGGGACCAAGCCCATTATAACCGTCTCTCCGTGTTAGTCAAACATTGAAAACAACTATGTTACTCTAACTAGTTGGGAATCGAAATCAAAACCCCAAATAGGGAAAGAAATTCATTGTAGCAAACCATCAGGATATGAGAAATGGATAAAGAAATAAGTTCTAAGGGGGGTAGACAAAAATGAACCAGGCTAGTATATACCTTACCACGCGTAGAAACTAGAAATCAATAAGTCTTAGGCAAATGAAATAATAGAATTTTTACTTATTACCCTTAGGCAATTTCGGGTATGAAATTTTATTTTAAGGGGGGTAGATTATAACATCCCGAATTTTTGCCAACTTGAAATTAGACGCCCTTAGGCAATGGGTCAATCCTAACACCTTATTAACTTGTCAGAACTCAATCCCATAGTCTAAAACCACTTTTGAACCCACTTCCTTCACAAATCCCACCCTTCACCACCTTGTTCTTTTAATTATTCTAAGTACTTTCACCCTAGACATTATCATAAACTAGCTATGTATTATGACTTGGATCACTTTATATACAAACTACAAAGGCCCAGGTACCACCTTAGACAGAAATCTTACAGGATCGAGTACCACCTCGACCAGAAATCACTTAGGATTAAATCCTTTAGAAATTTGGCAAAGTTAACGAAGTGCTAAACTAGAGTAGTCATGAAATCCGTTTAAATTGCTTTAAATACGATCTGCAAGACCCAAAACTTGTAGAATCATTGACACTAGGTTACCTTAAAATCTCGAATCAATCTCATTACCCAGTTTCTCTCAGGAGCACATTGAAACTCCATATCAGGTCTGGACCGCACATCGGGAGTCTGAATAATACGAAGTTAAGGACTCGGGACCGCCTCGCTGGGCTTGATAACCATTTCAGAAATCGAATCTAGAAAGTTCCCACGGCTGTTCGCTTGAGTCCGGAGCGAGAGAGTGTGAGAACACTTGTTTTCTTTACAAAATAATTATTTCAAATAGTAATCTGAGACTTGTTACTTGCGGACATTTTATAAGCAACCAAACCGTTTGAATCTGACCCAAATACACCCTCGGATCAGGAAAAAATTCATAAACATATCCATGTACTTGGAATTTCAGATCGAGATCTGCTGACCGTTGAACTGAAACTGGTTCGCCATGCGTGATCTGGGAATCCGACTGAAACTAAAACTTAACTCCACCTAGATCCAAGGTTGGTGAGCTTAAGTCCGACCTTTGGCTCAAGGCGGCCTGCCAGAAGTCCTTCGTTAAGCTGAAACAGAGTCACTTTGGTTATAACCCAAGTATACATTGACCTTAAGTCTAGTTTAGTGAATTTTTAAGCTATATAAGGACCTTAGAACTCTCTCTCTCATAGCCATACGAATTTAAGAGAAACCTTAGAGAGAGAAGAGAGAAAAGAGAGAGAAAGAGTGCGAGAAGTGGGAGAAACTCCCTGCTACTATTTCCTGCCGCTACCCAAGCTCCACCACTCCATTCTTGTCGCTTTCCCGATGATACCGACTTTGTTTCTAGGTAAGAAACCCTAACCCTAATCTATTTTGAGGTGTGAAGGTTGTAGGTTATGAAGTAGATAACCTATTTCATTCCTTAGGCTACCAAACTGCCAAATACGGAAGCTTAACAAACCTAGCTGATTCGTTACGATTCTAAGACGAAAGGTGCGGACTTTAGGTGTATAGGTTATGGTTTTCAATGCTTTCAATGTTAAATAATGATAGATTCATGATCTGCATGCAATTGCATATGTGCAAAGTGCTGTCTGTTTTCCGTTTCGCTTAAAGATGAAGAATATGGAATTTTACATACTCTAGGTATTTGTAGAAAGTACCGTATACGTATAAATTTTGGAAATGTGTTTGCCATGATTATTTGTTGTATGAATATATTATATATGGATAAAATACTTGTTTGGGGAAAGGACTCTCCCTAATATATGTTTTGCTAATATACACTATGTATGTGAAAATAGTGTATTCTAAGTGTTTGTGAAAATGACTGAATGAGTATAGAATTCTCATTCGTGCTCGCCATGACTAATTATCATGGATATATGATTGTTGTATTGGTGATACCCCCTTTGACGAAAGGATTTTCCCTAAATCACGCCATGACCACTATACGCTATATATGTTGAAATGTATTGCCCAAGTGTTTATGAAAATGTTCAAATGAATATGGAACTTGGATTCATGCTTGCCATGATTATCTGTCGTGGGTGCATGCGTGTTATAGTTGGGGTAACTCCCTAGTGAAAGGATTTGGCCTAATGCTTATGTGATCAACATATGTCATGTATGTTGATGTATGTAGTTTAAAGTGTTTGTTAAAATGTCTGAATGAGTAGTAGTTAGTAAATTGTAATGTATAAGGGTGTTGAGATATGATTCTCAACTTCTTTAACAATGTATATGATTTCTTTAGATATCTGTGTGATTAGAAATTGAATATGTACAAACTCATGCTTATGTTGTACTTCATAACATGCTCAACTGATTGTATGATTTTATCTGTGTAATGCATATGTTTAAATTCATATTTAAATTGTATTCCATAAATTCGTGAAGGGTGATGGGGGAGTGGTGCAACGTTTCCAGCAACACTGTACCACTGACGTGACCCTAAGCGAACAATATTGGATATTTGATTGTATGATTTGAAATCTTGATCCATTACTGCTTTAACTGTTCTGTAATTGATTATGTTTGGGGCTATAATTATAGTTCAGGCAATCGGTAATGGGATTGAATTCGTGGCTGAGATTCATTTGCCATGTAGGATGTGTTTGACGAACCCGAGTCACACTTCAGTTGGTGACAGTGATTAGGCCACACGAAGTACTTATGCACTTCATGTTATTCAGTTGATTATGCGCTCGAGCTAGTCAGGCTCGTCAAGTAACCCAATTTGTCTTATGTATGTTCACCATGTTTGGACACCTCTATTTGAACCTAGGGTATCAAACTTACCAGTGAAATCCCGTTAACCATGGTACCTCGATCCGCTAAGACTCATGAGTTGGGCATGGTGGTATGGGACACCGTGGTCGAGCTATTAGCTTATGCTGGGGCCATGTGCCTCCCCGTAGTGACCAGTGAGCAACCAGACTTGTGAGCCGATTATGGTGGTATGGGACACTATATTCGAGCTGTTGGCCTACATTGATAAGGTGATGGGGGAGTGGTGTAACATTTATGTGTAACAGCCCTGACAACCCTTTGTAGTGACCTCGAGCATACTCTGAATTTGCGGTGAGCCTTAGTGTTTTACCGCAGTGTATAGAGTATGAACTAGGCCTGTATCTATATAGTGATGAACTGTTAAGAGGTGATGGGGGAGTGGTGTAACCATTGTGTGTAACAGCCCTGACAGCCTCTGCAGTGACCTAGAAATATATTATCGTATGAGATTTGCTAGGACTGACGACCCTAGAATGGATCATGTTTACAAATGATACAAGGGAGGTACCTTAGTTTCCCAATATTGTTGTTTGAAATGGACTAATAACTACTCGATAATCATGCTCATCATTGCACTACATGTGCTTAGTAGATGTGGAGCACTGAGGGATGAATGCATATCGCGAACATAAGATGGTGCCGCATGAGGGTGATTTGGCAAGGGCATTCATCATGTTATTTCATACTTGCATTAAATAAGAGTAGTTAGGATTGTTTGATTGTACTGCTTTATCATTACTACTTGATTGTTTTGATAACATGTTAACCTATGCTTTACTGTTCCACTGAGTTGATCACTCGCTCCCACGTTACGGGACGGTGTTGTACACACCAACCAGACTTGTTTGAGTTTCAGATGATGACGATGCTGCGAAGCGGAGCCGGAATTTTATAAGGATGAGGAGGATTCCTCCTTTATGCTATTTCAGGCGGGTTCCTGTGAGCCGTGTCCTGATCGACGGGGCTTTCTGGGATATTGACTAAATGACATCACACAACTTGGTATATTTTAGGATTGTACTTGTAATTGTTTAACCTGGTAACCTTATCACACTCTGGAGACTTACCATAGTTTATACATTATATATATCTATCATACTCTTCCGCTTACAAATTTAACTGTCTCTGGAGTATGATATGCTGTTTTGGTTTAATCCTATTCATGTTTTAATGCTCTCATCTTAATCATCATTATCTGTGTTGCATAAGTGATGCGTTGGAACTTGGGAGCTGAGCTTTGCTCGACCCCCGATTTTCAAGGCGTTACAATCCCCCTTTCTACCCCATTTTAAGTGTTGAGCCGAAAAATAGGGTCAATACAATTTTCTAGTGGGCTATATCTTTGAAAACAGTGATTTTCACTGTTGAAACTCACCTTAATTTTTCTACACGCCAAAATATGCCCAATATTGGGCTTAATGGATTTGTAATGGATGGTAGAATCCATTGGCGGACGTGGATTCACCTGATGCGGGCCCCACATGGAAAAAATTGTAATATTACATGTTTTTTTAAAATAATATTAATAAATAGATAAGCAGCAGCGCTTGCTGCTGCTGACCTCCCTGAGGATGGACGCGCGTCCTGCGCTAGACGTGAAGGGGGCTAGGATGTGGGTTCCAGCCATGGGCCCCACCATGATGTGCGCTACACATCAAAACCGTGCATTTGGTGGCCCCCTTAAGATAGTGGGCTCCACCCTAAAAATCAGCTCCATCGGGAACTCGAGTAGCCCACATATAGGAAACAGTGTGATTTAATGTCTGCCATTGAAACCCCTTTTTGGGTCACAAAAGTTTTGGAAAATTATGAAATTTGTTTTTCCTATTCATCTAGGTTCGTGTGGCCTTACCAACAGATTGGATGGAAAATAAACCATTATGGTGGGCCCCATGTGGGACCCAAGGATGTATGTGTTATATACCACACCGTCCACTGACGGTGGAACCCACCAAAATGCATGTGTTTTATCATGTTGTCCAGCCATTTTGATGGGTTGCTGGATGGCTAGTGGACCCCACAATGATGTTCGGGTCCTATCCTCACCGTCCCTTACTTGGACGGTGGGACATACCCCTAGTGCAGGCTACACCATGATGTGTGCATTTATCCAGGCTATCCAGGGCCTAGACATTTAAATTTAATATTATATACATATATTATGTATACATGTGGGTCCCACCTACTTCATCCACACCGTCCATTTGTGGGACCCACCCGTTTCATTGGTTGGGGTATCTTACACCATCTATATAGCTGCTATATTGACGCCACTAAGTTCTGTAAGTCCCATATGTTATATCTTTGTCGTCCATCCCTATGGGATTCACAATGATGCATGTGTTGCATCCAAACCATCCACCATTTGGCAAGCTTGTCTTAAGGCTTAAGGCTAAAAATAAGGCAGATCTAGGATTATGTGGACCACACTATGGACATCAATGGGTTTGATCGTCCACCATTAAAACCCCTTTCAGGTCATTGTGACCTTATGATCAGATTGGATGGGAAATAAATGTTATCGTGGGCCTTGGGAATTTTATTAGTGAAAATCATTACCGCTACTTATCTTTGGGTATGGCCCATTTGATATGCATGGGGCCCCATTTGGTGTGGCCCATTTGATATACATATGACCCATGCGATGTGGCCCACTTGTCATATTTATGACCATCCATTGAGGCCCACCTTGGTATATGTATGAGGCCCATCTTGATCTATTTGTGGCCATCTATTGAGGCCCACCTTATTGTGTATGAGGCCCACCTTGATGTGCTTTGTGGCCCATCCACCTCGCCCACTATGATATATTTTGTGGCCCAATCGAGAGGCCCACTTTGATATACATGTGACTCATCATGATGCATCTTTGACCCATCAGCAGGGCCCACCTGTTGTGTATTTTGAGGCATAGGTGCAGGGCCCACCTGTTATATATTTGAGGCCTATGGTGATTTATTAGAGCCCATGTGTTGAGGCCCATTGTGATGTAATCAAGGTCCGTTATTTGAGGCCCACCTTAACATATATGAGGACCATATGATGAGGCCCATTTGATGTCTTTGAGGCTCATGGGTCGAGGCCCAATGGGATGTATATAAGGCCCTTTGCAATATGTGATTCCACCTTGGTTATGTAATGACGTTTATGGCAGACCATGTCTTGTGAGCAATGTTGGTTTGATGTCCACATTATAAGATGAATGTTGGTTAAATGTCCATATTGTCACTCTCCCTAGGGCCCATTGATAGGCCCAACTTGTTGTGTATGAGGCCCATGTACAGGGCCCACATGCGATGTATATTAGGCCTATGTGTAGGGCCCATCCATTGTGTATTAAGGCCTATGGTTTGTGGCCCATTGTGATGTATTTCCGACCTAGATGGCAAGGCCCGATGTTATGTATAAGAGGCTAATGGGATATGGTCTATTGTAATGTACACGCGGCTCGTATATGGGGACCATTATGATGATACATATGGCCTTGTGTGAGGACTAATGTGATGCATGTGAGGCTTATGTGATGATACCCACTTTAATATACTTGAGGCCCATTAGTGCGGCTCGTTGATGCCATGCACTTGATGTACATGAGGCCCATTGGTGTGGCCCATCCATGAGGCCCATTGACGTTCTGATTTAATATACATGAAGTCCATTGGTGTGACCCATGTAATACAGCTCATGTGATGTGGCCCACTTGGCATGCGAGGCCCATTATGATGTATTCGAGGCCCATGGGCATGGCCCAATGTGATGCATATGTGGCCCATGAGTGAGGCTCATAGCGATGTATGTTAGGCCCTTGTGTAGGGCCATGGGCCCACTATACGTATGGCTCTATGTGGACCACTCCTTGGGGAGTGATGTTAGTTAAATGTCCACATTAATCGGTAATGGTGGTTGAATTTCCACATTATGACCTTTCCTTAGGCCCATTGTTCGGCCTACTCCAATTGACGTGACCGAATTGCCGATTTTAATTTTCTGCTAATTTCGATTGACGTGACTGATTTGCCAATTTTGATTATCGATCGATTCCGATTGTCATGACCGATTGCCGATTCCGATTGACGTGACCGATTTACCGATTTTGATTATTGATTTATCCTGATTGTTGTGACTGATTTGCTGATTCTGATTATCGATCGATTCCGACGACGTGACCGATTTGCTGATTCCGATTATCGAACAATTCCGATTGTCGAGGCCAAGTATCGAGGCCGAGTATCGAGGCTGATTCCGAGTGTCGATTTCAATTGTCAAGACCTATATGATGTATATGCGACTCGTAGTTAAGGCCCATTGTGATGTATGTTAGGCCTATGTGAAAGGCCCATTATGATGTGTATTAAGCTCTTGAGTGAGGCCCATGGTGTTGTATATTTGACCCTTGTGTGAGGTTATGGGTCCACTATATGTTAGGATCTATGACGGGCATTCCTCGGGAGCAATGTTGGTTAAATGTCCACATTGTCGAGGTCGATTGTCGATGCCGGTTGTTAATACTGATTATGAGTATGTGACAGCATAGCATCATGATACATGCCCATATGCATCATCTGCATGTTTGTTATGAGATGTGGTTGATCATTGCATATGTCATTGAGCATATTATTATGAGACTCCCTGATAGGCGGAGGTTATCTCACATGAGCGTACGGTATGCATAGGATTGATGCATGACTGGATAATATGACTCATGCATCTTGCATTAAGATTACTGTACACCATAGCGACATCAGGGCCGTAGCCTTCACAGGCATATCATGGATGGCCAGACAGGACACCGAAAATTTGTTCTAGCATCGGGCTGCCATAGATGGCCCTGGGTGAAAATCTCTAAAACCCTCTTGGTACTAAAGGACACCCCAACGTCGAGACCAAGTGGATACATGAGCGCCCGAGTGCCGAATACCTAGAGGCTGTGTCTCCCACTGTGTCGTGGTCGGTTGGGAGGGGGTGTGGCCTTACCCGCCCGAGCACAGGGGGCATTCTAGGTTGAGTTTGACTAGCTCATGAATGAGTCCTCTATCGACATGCCGAATAGGTATTGACAGACTATTGGCCAGGCGGATAGTGAGGTTTCTTATGCTCACTTAGACCATGCGGCTGGGAGAGAGGCAGTGCCATTTAGAGGGTATAAAACCCCGGTGATGATCCCAGAGATGAACCGTACCGATATGTGGACTTATTGAGCAGGATTTGCATACTTATTCATTCATTCACTCACTATCCACTCGGGCTAGTGGTGCTCAACTATTTGTTATGTGAACTTTTGCAATGGCCAGGATTTCTATTGGGGTGCGCGACTGACTTGAGATCAGGAGTTTACTACATTAAGTCTGACTATCCAAATTTAGGTATGGGATTGGTTTGGATAGAAGTCCCTTGTGATGGACCCCATAGCCTATGATACTACGTACTATCATCCCGACTTCATACTCCAGCATGGTCATTCCATTCGCACCGCATATTGCATTACATTTGTGGCATATGACATTTTGGGTTTCCTGTGTTTCTGCATTTATATGGTTTAGATACAACATCTGATATTTGACTCTTTATGACTCCTCATTTGTATAGTTGATCTGTATTGCGTATTCTGATATTGCTTGACTCATGGACTTGTTAGTATTTTTGCTTACTCTGATAACGTATAATTCATGACCTTTCGCCTATTTCAACATTGTATGATTATGATATTGCGTTGAATATTTGGCACTTACCTTGGGCACACACTTACACCATCCTCTAAGCTTTCTATAAGCTTATGCATGACAGATGGGTGGAGGTGATGTTAGGTTGTAGCAGTGTTGAGCTTGGAGCGTGCAGTGGTCTTCTAGAGCTTGATTTTTGATTTATGTATTTCCCTTTCAGCATTGTACCAAATGATTATATTAGTGGATATGTGATGATGATGTTGCCTTTATGAATTGGGTAATCTTATGGTTATGCTTATTATAAGTTAAATGTAAAAAAAATTAAAAAATTCCTCCTTATAGGATCCCAAGATCGGAGTCTGGCGTATGGACGCTAGGAGCCGAGAATGGGGTATTACGGAGGATGTCGGCACTGGATTCGGAGATCAGGATTCCTGTGAATCCGATTTCTGGATTTGGGGCGTGACAGAAGTTAGTATCAGAGCATAACTTAGGAATACCTAAGGATAACATCACATATCTTCTGATAGGTACCCTGCACTCTATGATTGTTGAGAAGTTAGAATGGTTAGATTCCGAAGTTTGAATAACTTAAGAGATTTTCTGATATAGCTCCCTACCATTGAGATTATGAGGTTGCGTGATATTCTCATTTCGATCGTTTCTGATCTGGGATCCAAGGATTTGTACAGTTCACCATTTCGTTAAGGAGGCATCTTAGGAGTGCAAGGCTGAGATTAAAGAATACTATCTCCATTCATTTATAGATTGATTATGCCTTGTATATGTTTATGTCAATGCTTCCTCTTCCCTCGCTAAGTCATGGGTGATAGTAAATTTCGAGGACGAAATTTTTATTTGGTGGGGAGAGCTGTAAGACCCTTATCGTAGCCTGTATCGTTCTGTAAATTTTCACTGTCCTCCCAGTCGAATTCCGATAACCCGCGACGTATGGATAGCATTTGTGCATGCTCTTGAGTTGCATCCTATAAGCCTAAGACGACTCAAGCTGAGACCTATATCATTGTGACCGCGCTATCGCCGCGGTTCCGATGCCGCTTCTCGCTCGCCAAGGCGATTCTCGGGCTAGGAGATGTGGGCCCATATTCAGTTCGAGGAAAACGTCGGGCGTTACAATCTTGAGAGAATCCATCACATCAATCCCATCAATCCCATCAATCAAGTATACATCACACTTTATCACTCACCCATCCCTGAGTACAACCACCCCTCCCCTGAAGTCAAACCTCTCTTACACAAGTACACATCATTCACTCACACCCATCACACCCATCTCTCTATCTCTCTCTTACACCTCTCTCTCTCTCATCTCTCTTCCTCATTCTCCCAAGCAACCCATGAGAGTCCATCGTCCAAACTCCATGAGAGAAGCTTGGCATGGCCCACTCCCTACCACCCAATCCCACCCTCAAAAATCAATCTCGACCATTGAATCGTATCCTTTGGAGCTCTAGGGTGCGTTGATGGAAGAAGAAAGTCCAAGAAGAAGGCCGATTGGTGGGTTCTTCTTTCTCTCTCTCCCCCTATGTCTTTCAATATTTTTGTGTGATGATGTGGCCGTGTGGCACACCCGGATGTACCCACCTTGATGTATGTGATGTCCAAGCTGTCCATCAAATGGACCACAAGGCCATTCAAACCATGTGGGCCACACCTTGTGGATGTTGGGAAAACACAAAGATTAGATTGATCAAGTGGGCCACATACATGTGGGACTCACCTTGATCAACATTTGAACCTAATCCGTCCAGCATCCGTGGACGCTCTGGACGTGTTCACTGAAACGTGAATAGGCAGTGAGGTGTTCTAACAAGCAAACAAAAAAAAATATAAATATATATCAGTTGGATTTTAAACCTTTTTGGTGGGCTGCTCATACAGGCCCCACCTTGATATATATTTTTAATCCAAGTCGTCCATCCCCCTTTCTACCCCATTTTAGGCATTGAGCCGAAAAATAGGGCCAATACAATTTTCTAGTGGGCCATACCTTTGAAAACAGTGATTTTCATCATTGAAACTCACCTTAATTTTTCTACATGCCGAAATATGCCCAATATTGAGCTTGATAGATTTGTTATGGATGGTAGAATCCATTGGCGGACCTGGATTCACCTGATGCAGGCCCCACATGGGAAAAACAGTGATATTACATGTTTTTTTAAAAAAATAAAAAAATTAGATCAGCAGTAGTGCCTGCTGCTGCTGACCTCCCTGAGGACGGACACGCGTCCTGCGCTGGACGTGAAGGGGGCTGGGACGTGGGTCCTAGCCATGGGTCCCACCATGATGTGCGCTGCACATCAAAACCGTGCATTTGGGGGCCCCCTTAGGGCAGTGGGCCCCACCCCAAAAATCAGCTCCATCGGGAACTCGGGTAACCCACATAATAGGAAATAGTGTGATTTAATGTCTGCCATTGAAACCCCTTTCTGGGTCACAAAAGTTTTGGAACATTATGAAATTTGTTTTTCCTATTCATCTGGGTCCGTGTGGCCTTACCAACAGGTTGGATGGAAAATAAACCATTATGGTGGGCACCACGTGGGACCTAAGGATGTATGTGTTATATACCACACTGTCTACGGATGGTGGAACCCACCAAAATGCATGTGTTTTATCATGCCGTCCAGCCATTTTGATGGGTTGCTGGATGGCTAGTGGACCCCATCGTGATGTTCGGATCCTATCCTTACCGTCCCTTACTTGGACGGTGGGACATACCCCTAGTGCAGGCTACACCTTGATTTGTGCATTCGTCCAGGCTATCCAGGGCCTGGACATTTAATTTTAATATTATATATTTATATATTATATACATATATTATGTATATATGTGGGTCCCACCTACTTCATCCACACCGTCCATCTGTGGGACCCACCCATTTGATTGGCTGGGGTATCTCACACCATCTATATAGCTGCTATATTGACGCCACCAAGTTTTGTGGGTCCCATATGTTATATCTATGCCGTCCATCCTTATGAGATCCACAATGATACATGTGTTGCATCCAAACCGTCTAACATTTGGCAAGCTATGGACATCAGTGGGTTTGATTGTCCACCATTAAAACCCCTTTCAGGTCATTGTGACCTTATGATCAGATTAGATGGGAAATAAATGTTATCGTGGGCCTTGGGAATTTTATTAGTGGAAATCATTACCGCCACTAATCTTTGGGTATGGCCTATTTGATATGTGTGAGGCCCCATTTGGTGTGGCCCATTTGATATACATATGGCCCATGTGATGTGGCCCACTTGTCATATTTATGGTCGTCCATTGAGGCCCACCTTGGTATATGTATGAGGCCCATCTTGATCTATTTGTGGTCATCCATTGAGGCCCACCTTAATGTGTATGAGGCCTGTTGTTAAGGCCCACCTTAATGTACTTTGTGGCCCATCCGCCTGGCACACTTTGATATATTGTGTGGCCCAATCGAGAGGCCCACTTTGATATACATGTGACTCATCATGATGCATCTTTGACCCATGAGCGGGGCCCACCTGTTGTGTGTTCTGAGGCCTAAGTGCAGGGCCCACCTGTTATGTATTTGAGTCCCATGGTAATGTATTAGGGCCCATGGGTTGAGGCCCATTGTAATGTATTAGGGCACATGGGTTGAGGCCCATTGTGATGTATTTTGAGCCCATGGGTTGAGGCCCATTGTGACAGAATCAAGGTCCATTATTTGAGGCCCACCTTGACATATATCAGGACCATATGATAAGGCCCATTTGATGTATTTAAGGCCCATGGGTCAAGGCCCAATGAGATGTATATAAGACTGTTGGGACATAAAAATGATCATCATGAAAAAGAAAGATTAACATTTCAGTGAAAAATACTGGAGGAAGGCAGTTGCACGGATCGCGTAACTGAGAAATTACTTGCGCATATTGCATAATTGAGAAGTCACTTGCATGGGTCGCGCAACCAACTGATTCAATTGCGAAAGTCCCATAGCCGAGACAACAGTTGCGCGGGTCGTGGAATAAGAATGATAGTTGCGTGAATCGCGCAATCAAGAAGGCAGTTGCGCGAGTCACGCAATCAATAAAGACAACTGACATGTTTGGTCGCAGAACAATGTTCCCCGTTACGCGGTCGTGGAACGAAGTTCTCCATTGCACGAGTTGCAGAGTCAAGAGGTTCTGTTGCGCGGGACGCGTAACCAAGAAGTTGTGCGGATCGCCCAATCAAGACACAAGAATTGAGGATTGACGCATGTGTGGGGCCTATAAATACCCCACTCCCCCCTCTCATTTGGTGATTGAAAGAATTCAAAAACTGAAGCAGAGCAACTAAAGGTAGAAGAGGGAGAGGCAATGATCAGTAGCGTGGACCGTGCAAAGTGCGATATCGGTTGCGCGGACTGCACAACCAGAATATCTCTTGCGCGAACCGCACAACCACATTATCAAGTGCGTAGGTCGCGTAAAAGTCACTCAACTTACTTGGTTCAGGAGTTTTGCTGAGTCTTCAAATCTTCTTTGAAAGGAGAGATCGGTTGATTAATTCAACATTCCTCCTAAGTATTGGGAGATGACTGAAGAAGCTAACGGAGTGCTGTCAGAATTTCTATCTTCAAGAAGATTAACTGATCAATTCAGTAATTCCTCCTAAGTATTGGGAGATGACCGAAATAGCGCTGGAGTGCTGCTAAAATTTATATTGAATCTTAACAATCACACTTAGAATAAATTTCCAATTTTGAGTGATCTATCTTAGAATCAAGGGATAGAGAGGATGTAAATGAATTCAGAATCAATAAAGTGTGATGATTGTCCTTATAATATTCCATTGTTATGTTTGAATAAGATAATTCTCCCAAATCAAATACATTTGTTTCCTTGTCGAAACAAAATGGCGACTCCACTGGGGAACTTTATCTTATTTAACATTAACATTGGGGAAAGTTGTAAGACTCTCATCACTTTTTGACATCTTTTAGACGCCAAAATGGCGACTCCTAGTGGAAACATCCTCCCCTTCATCTCTAAGATAGCTTACCTAATCTCTCGCATACTAACTTTACGTGTGTTTCATAACTGAAGGTACCCAAATTCAATACATAATACTACTAATGGCTAACATTGCAAGAAAAGTGAACTTCCACTTCATCCCCACTGGATTCATAGTCGAATACGTGCCCAGCTGAACTCCCGAGCATACAAATGCATGCACCATCAACAATCACAGAGTGACTCAAGTAACAGCGGGAGTCATTTCCGTCTCACCTCAACTACAAGAAAGCGACGAGAACTAGACTGTGGTCTTATTTAGGAAGACAAAAGCAAAGAACTTAAAGAACCGTAGGGCAAACTCATCTGTACCAAGAGCTGAGAGACCAATCACGCGCAGTATGGCAAGAAGAAAACCCAAGCTCGCTCCTCCTGCGATATACCCCGAACAAGCAGCTCTACAGTTCACGTCGCGTGATTTTCTGGCTCTGATCGCCCCAAGGACTAAATGGACAAAAGCACAGAAAGGTAAAATGCTGATGATAGGATCACTGGTGGCTGTATCACCCCAGATAAATCCGTCCATAACTATATCGCCCCGATCAATCAGCAGCACGGGAAGCGTACAAAAGTCAAACGAGACTCTGATATCTCCTCTCTTTATAAGCCCTGTTACATCAACGTACTCTCATTTTACTCCAACAATAGCCTCGACAAACAGTCAAGGGGCCGCAATGTATATGGCAGAGACGGGTCAAGAAAACAGGCTGACCACAGAAGAACGTGTTGACCAAATGGCAGAGGTACAAAGAGCACTAATCGATGAATGCCGGAACCTCAGAGAAGCTCTGGCAACTCTGGCGCATAATGTAGCCCAGATAGTGGCTCCACCTATGATGGGAACGACAAATGGACAGGAGAACCAACCTGAAGGTTCCTTTCCACAGGGGATAGGGTCACGAGGATCCATTCCAGCAACAAGAGCTATAACACAGGAGGATGTAAGGCAAGTCATCGAAGAAGCAGTCAGAATAGAGAGAGAACGCGTGAATACTGGCCGTTTTAGATGCAGAACACCCTATCCAAGAGAGGTAGAAGATGTTCTGTTTCCGGCCAATTTTAAGCATCCAAACTTACAGAATTTTAATGGGAAAGGATCACCAGAAGAACATCTGATGCATTTCATTACCAGCATGGGGAATTTCTCTACAATTCCTCAATAATGCTTATGATTATTTGGGTCATCATTGACAAGTAAAGCTTTCAGATGATATTTAAATTTGGACCGGGATCTATATGCACATGGGAAGAAATGCAAGATGCTTTCATGTCAAACTTCTTCTCGTCAGAGTGCAATGTTAGCACACAGAATTAGCTTCAGTACGACAGTGAGAAAGAGAACCGGTCGAAAAGTTCATAGACAGATGGAAAACACTGGGGGCATCTTGTAGACAGTTGCCGGAAGAAAAGGAACAAGTCAAGATGTGTCTGAACTCTATGGAGACAGGAATCGCATTCGGACTTACCAGCGCCGATATCGGAACCTTTTGCGATTTGACTACCAAAGCCCATGCATTGGAATTACTGACTCGTAAAATGCCAGCATTTCATCATGAAACCATCAGGAGAATACCTGGCAGAACGACCGTCAATACCATTGATCGGGATAAGAAGAATCAAGATGTGAGGTGCTCAAGAGACAAAAGGATGGAAGGAAAAGAAAGTTGGAATCAATCAAGGGACAGATACGGTGAAAAAAAAGCTCAGAATGCTCGATTCTCACGAAGGATTTGAATTCGAGAAAGAAGACATAGTTCCTATGATGCAGCAGTTGTTGAAAGCTGGCACCCTGGAATTACCAGAACCCAAACGCCCTGAAGATGTAATGAAGACCTAGGAAAGAAACTTTTGCTGCTATCATCGCCTGGTGGGACATCCGACTGAGAATTGCTACATGTTGAAGTGCATCATACAGCGAATGATAAATAGAGGTGATACAATAACTAGCGAAAGCAAAGAAAAGAATACAAGGGCAACAACAAATGTATTGTCAATCCAGGAAAAGGCTCGAGAAATAAAAGAGAAGGAAAATCAAAAGTCAATAAAGAATGTGGCAATGATTACGTTGCTATCGGAGAAGCAGGTAATATGTCCGGTGAAGCAAAAAGCAGGAATTGCAAGGAAAGAAGTGATCGGAAGACAGAACGGCGACGATGGAAGTAAAACTGGGGACGCAGCGACAAAAGTGGCTTATGACGTAGTTAGCCACTCGAAGGGCATACCGGCACGTTTAAGCATCTATGATGCGCTCAAGTTATCAGAAGAATTTCGACAGAGTTTGATCCAAGCGTTGTCTGATCATAATGTGAGAGAAGCTTTATTGACAGAAATGAAACATGAAAAATACAATGAACGGGTGAATTGTCTACCAGTAATCTCTTTCTCTGATGACAATTTGATTGGTGAAGCAGAACATAACAGACCATTAATGATAGAAGGGTATGTTTGTGAAAAGAAGATAAAATGGATTATGATAGATAATGGGTCTGCAGTGAATCTTTTGCCGCTCTCCATGATAAAAAAATTGGGCTATCGCCGCTCTGATTTGCGCCCCAGCGGAATGATGATACAAGGGTTCAATCAAGATGGACAATGCGCACTCGGTAAGATTACAGTGACATTGGAAGTGCGAGACTTAATTACTACTGTTGTATGTCACGTAATAAATGTTGTGACAACGTATAACCTTCTTTTGGGAAGGCTATGGATACATCAGTACAGTATTGTACCCTCTACTCTACACCAATGTTTCAAATACTGTAAGGACGGAATGCAATGCAAAGTGATGGCTGATGTGAAACCATATATAGAAGCTGAGTCTTTCTTTGCGGACGCCAGCCATTATAAAGGTTTATCTGAAGAGGTGGGAAATGATGATGAAAAGAGAGTCTTAAAAGATGACCGAATAAACAATGTTAGAGAAGAGAGGGCAGAATCTTCTAGGACTGCAGAAGCAAGAAAGGAGTTCTATTTTGTACCCAAGCGTCTGAGACAACCGGGACAGCCATCGTTGACATTGTTATCGGTAGAACAATTGAAAATCTTACAGTCCAATTATACAATACCCTTACCCAATATTGAAAGATGTAAGCCATTAACAGCCGCTCCAGGAAGATTTCAAATCAAGGCTAGTGTTAAATACCCTGAGCCGATAGAATTCCATGCTGCAGTGGAAGTGAAGGATGAAATCACAAGCAATAAATATCACGGAGAGTTAACACCGCAAAATTTGAAAAAATACAGTGCAGTAAGCAAGAAAATCATGAGAAATATGGGTTTTGATTGTAACAAACCCACTGGACTGAATCATGGGAAAGGAATTCAAATCCCTCTCGGAGTCGATCAGGAAAAGCGGAGAAAGTTTCAAGGGCTAGGAGCAGAATCATCAGTGAATATGGTATCAGTACATATGACTTCGGCCGCAAAAATACTAGAACAGGATACTAAAGTAGTCGAGTATCCTGAAACAGCTCCAAAACAAATAAAAGATGGGGGGCAACTGACAATAGATGGCTTGCGAGAAATAAATTTGGGAACAAAAGAAGAGCCGAGGAATACATTCATCAGCGTCAGTCTTTCTGAACAGGAATTTGAGAAATATGGCCAACTTCTCAAAGAAAATAAAGACGTTTTCACCTGGACATATGAAGAAATGTCAGGACTGGAACCTTCCGTAGCAATGCATCGATTAAACATCTCCAAAGAAAAGAAACCAATAAAGCAAGCACAAAGGCGCTTTCACCCGGACCTGATTCCGTTAATTGAAGAGGAGGTGAAAAAACTAATAAAGGTTGGATTCATCAGGGAAGTTAAATATCCCAAGTGGATATCAAACATTGTTCCTGTGAAGAAAAAGAATGGGAAGATCAGAGTATGTATTGACTTCAGAGATCTGAACGAAGCATGTCCAAAGGACGACTTCCCTCTCCCGATAACAGAGTTATTGATCGATAGTACTACTCAGTATGCTATTATGTCTTTTATGGACGGTTATGCAGGCTATGATCAAATCAGGATGACGCCCGAAGATAAAGAGGCGACCGCATTCAGAACACCGCTCAGGATTTTTTGTTATAAAGTTATGCCTTTCGGTCTTAAAAATGCTGGGGCAACATATCAAAGGGTGATGAAAAATATCTTTCAAGATATGATGCATAAACATGTTGAATGCTATGTTGATGACCTAGTGGTTAGGTCAGGAGATCATCAAGAACACCGTGAACATTTGGCAACAGTCTTCCGTCGACTCAGAAAGAAACAATTAAAGATGAACCCTGCTAAATGCGGGTTCGGGGTATCTTCTGGCAAATTCCTCGGCTTTGTTGTACGGCATAGAGGCATTGAGATCGATCCAGAAAAAATTAAGGCTATTCAAAATATGCCGCCACCAACAACGCTGAAGGAATTGAAAAGTTTACAAGGAAAACTGGCGTACATTCGCCGTTTCATTTCAAACCTCGCAGGAAGGTGTCAACCATTTTTGCGGCTAATGAAGAAAGATACAGAATTTGTATAGGATCATGCCTGCCAGAATGCATTTGATTCAATTAAGGAATTGCTGAAACAGCCGCCGGTGTTAACAGCTCCAGTAAGAGGTAAGCCACTTATCTTGTATACTCTGCAGCTACAAATTCTTTGGGTGGTTTGTTAGCACAAGTAAATGAAACCGGAAAGGAGACTGCTCTTTATTATCTAAGCCGAACATTGATGGGGGCAAAATGCAATTATTCCTCGATCAAGAAAGAATGTTTGGCGCTGATATTCGATGTACAAAAGCTAAGACATTATTGTCTCTCCCACGATATAACTTTGATCTCAAGAGCAGATCCGATAAAATTCTTGATGACCAGGCCAATATTGTAGGGAAGACTAGCCAAATGGATGTTATTGTTATCAGAATATACTATTTCATATAGACCGGAGAAAGCAGTAAAAGGACAGGCCATGGCAGATTTCCTCGAAGCACATCCTGTGGCAGAGAGTGAAGAAATTAATGATGACTTCCCGGACGAACAGGTTATGTTGGCCGAATCTCAAAGCCCATGGCAGATGTATTTTGACGGTGCTGCTCGAACATTGGGAGCAGGGGCAAGAGTGATATTCATTACTCCTCAAGGTGATCCGTTACCATACTCCTTTACACTGGGCACCACATGCACGAACAATGAGGCTAAATACAGAGCCCTCATTATCGGAATGGAAATAACGCAACAAATGGAAATAAAATTATTGCATATCTTCGGAGATTCTAAATTGATTATAAATCAATTGACAACAGAATTCGAAGTAAGGAAACAAGAGCTTCTGCCTTATTATCGGAAGGCACAACAGTTGCTTGAACAGTTTTGTCATGTGAAAATCAAACATATACCGCGATCTGAGAATGCAAAAGCAGATGCTTTGGCCAGTCTGGCAGTGGCTCTGTCCTGCACAAATCGAAGTCCTCTCCAAGTAACTATAGAAGAAAGAAGATTCCTGCCATCCGAAGAAGTTATCGAAGAAATCGTTGAAATGTTTCCTATATCCTATCTGGAAGTAACAATAGATGATTGGCATCAGCCTTTCGTCGATTATCTCAAATATAACATCCTGCCAGAAGATAATGCGCAAAGACAGCAGATTAAGCAGCGATCGAGAAAATTTGTCATATGCAGTGAAGTATTGTATAGAAAATTTTATAATAGAATGCTGTTATGGTGCTTAAACAAGCAAGAAGCAAATCAAATGCTGTAGGAGGCACATTCAGGAGAATGTGGAGCGCACCAAGCTGGCCAAAATTTATGCCATAGAGTGCATCGAATGGGTTATTACTGGCCTACCATGTTCAAAGATGCGATAGAATATGCGAAGCGGTGTCATGAATGCAAAATACATGGGAATATAATACATGTTCCCCTAGAAGACTTACATCACTTCATTGCTTCTTGGCCTTTCTCAGCTTGGGGACTCGACATGATTGGCCCTATAAATCCACCTTCATCTAAAGGAAAACAGTATATTCTGGCAGCAGCAGACTATTTCTCTAAGTGGACCGAAGCAGTCGCCTTGCGTAAGTTAAAGAAAAGGATGTGGTCAATTTCATTCAGCATGCCATAATATACCGTCGTGGTATTCCGAAAAAGATCGTCTTTAATAATGACACCCCTTTTAAAAATAGAGGCATGGAAAAGTTGTGTTAGAAGTTCGGTATCCAATATTCGTTTTCAACACCTTACTATCCTTCGACCAATGGATTAGCAGAGGCGTTTAACAAAACGATTGTCAAAATAATAAAGAAAATGGTGACAAGCAATAAACGCGATTGGGATGAAAAGTTACAGGAAGCATTATGTGCCTACAGAACTACTCATTGTGCAGAAACAGGGGCGACACCGTATTCATTAATCTATGGTATGGAGGCATTTATCCCAATTGAAATGCAAGTGGCATCACTCAGAATAGTGGTACATCAGTCTATAACAGATGATGAAAATGCAAAAATAAGGCTGAAAGAATTAGATATGCTCGATGAGAAACGTCTTGCAGCTCAGCAGCGGTTGCAGTCATATCAGGCAAGGATATCGGCTGCCTTTGATAAGCAAGTTAAATATCGCTCTTTCAAAAAAGGAGATATAGTGTTAATGCTGAAAAGACCTACAGTGGTCACCCGCCGGACAGGGGGAAAGTTCGAGCCGAAATAAGACGGTCCATATGTGGTAAAAGAAGTATACTCCAATGGGGCATATAGAATCACAAATCAAGAGGGACAGGGTATCAGTATACTTGTCAATGCCCGCTTCATCAAAAGATACTACCCCTGAAGATAGACATGTTGATTTTGACCCAGAATATTATCGGTATAATGATTCTGTATCAAAAGGGGGCAAGGATGAATAAGATCATGTCTATATGTCAATAAAAGAAGCTATGAAGAAGAAGTTCACGAGCATGTCAACTATGTTAGCAAGCATTTAAAAAATATATATGATCATCATCATCACCAAATAAGTTTGACAAAGTCAATATCATCTTGAAGATTCTTTTGAAGATATTGACAAGATTGATATATTGCCTTACAAGGCACAGATCCTCTTGAAGATATTGACAAGATTGATATATTGCCTTACAAGGCACAGATCTTCTTGAAGATATTATCTCAGTCGGAAATATCTACTATACTGGCAATGACGATGATCATAATTTTTATTGCCTTACAAGGCACGGATCTTCTTAAAGATATTATCAAAAGCAAGGATATATCAATCTCAGTCAAAGAGACAGTATAGCTAAGCCAAATTCTAAAAGAGCCAAATTGAGCCAAATCAAAAAGATCAAGCTCTAAAAAAAATAATAATAATAATAAAAAGATAAAGATCAAGCTCTCAAAGGATCAAGCTCTAAAAGAGCCGGCCAACTATACGTAAGACCTATGAAGATCGCCATTCGGGCAGCGGCGAGGATCAGTGGCCCTAAAAATCCCCACGAAGACCATCGTTCGCACCCATGCGGGTAGCTGACGAAGTCAAGGATTCAAAGCCTAAAAGGTCATAAATCCGCAAAGACTAGTCACCGTAACTCCCATGCCGTCTGTATAGCTTCTGGAAGTGCCACGGGGAACGAATGAAAATGCCCTCCTGTGAATGGGCTCGACCTTGCAGACGAAGAAAATAGGGGCCACAGTGCGAGCTTTAGGCCAACCATGCGTAAGACCCTCCAGATCTAGGGTTTGATTTCAGTAGTAACTCATGAGGAAGGGCTTAAACTTACTCATTGATGGACTGGTGACCCTAGATTTGGTGCCCAAAGGTAGCCTTGCCCTACGAACTCTAGAGAGTTACCGTGGCCAACCCTATATGTAAAACCCAACAGTTCACCGCCCGGTAGCGTTAATGGGCCCCTCTGATGGACCATGGTCGTGAGCTCAAGGCAGTGAAAAGTCCAAGAGAACTCTAGAGAGTTACAGCGGCCATCACATAAGACCCATAAGTGCTCCACTACTCATGAGCTTAAACTGTGTGTGTGCGCACGCTCCACTACTCATGAGCTTAAACTGTGTGTGACTAACTAAATTGAAACGTAGTACCGCCAACTAAGAATAAGGATCATTTAGGAAATCCCCACTGACAATGCATAAAAGGATATAAGTAAATATACAATATAATAGTAACAAAAAATCAAAGGGACATAATGCATCATAAACATATTAATTAGAACATCACATAAATTAGACAATGTATCGTCATCTGAATGTTATAAGTCACTTATGATTCTCCTCTAAAAGCATGAAAAGTAATAAAATATCTATTAAAGTTATGCATTTTTACAACTCTTCTGTGATGCCTAATGTTGCTAAGTATTGCTGCAAATTTTCTTGAAGACTAACTTAGGCAGCGACATGCTCCAATCGAGCATTTGAAATCAGTTGGGCATGATCCGGAATACCCACTAATTTTCCCTCTAAAGAAATGATCAGCTTTTCATTCTCCAATAATTTGGATCTCTCAGAATCCATAGAAGGACAGCTGCATTCTATGTTTTCTTGGATTCTTTCAATATTTAGCTCTATCTCCGAACTCTGCCTTTCCAATTGCAAAATTTCTTGCTTTAGGGCTGTAATATGATCTAGAACAGATGATTTCTCATTAATAAGAGTCTTCAATTGATCCTGTAAAGATGATTGTTCTTGATCGTGACGAGAGACAAGAGGAGCAAGCTAGGAAATTCTCTCTTTGAGATCTACAAGCTGTTTTCTATATTCTAAAATCTCAGGAGGAATAGTCATGGTTGTAGTTGATGACATGGCTATTATTGAATTATGAAATCTCAAGAGAGCATCACGTAAAGAGGAGATATCAACTTTAGCCATGCGAGAAGCGCTGTTCAAGACATCCAAAGCAACAGCCAAGTCACACTATTGATCAGGATCTTTGAAGATTTCAACAATAGCCAGTATTGAATTTCTGATCAAAGCCAATTTATGCACAAAGATCTTCTCAAAAGATGTCGCATTCAATGAAGTGCCAATAGAACCAGAACTGGCCGCACTACTTGGAGGTAAATTCCCTGTTAAGGAATGAAATAAATTATTGATAAAGGTTTTGTGCACAGGTGATAAGAAAAGCAGCAACAAGAAAAAAGAAAAGAATATACCTTCTGCTGGTACCGAAACAACAAGAGGTTGCCCTCTTTCAGCAAGAAGAGGATCGGGTGCTATCATATCGACAAAAGATGGAGTTGTGTTTTCAGCACTTGTGGTGGCAATAGCAGGGATGAGTGAGTCAGCGGGCTCTTCTGAAAAAGCTATTTCACGAGCCACTGAGCGCGGAGGAATGGAAGATCTTGGCGAAGCTGATGGTGCGACAGGGGGCAAGTTCAGAGGAGAAGCGTTACGTGCTTCTGCAGTTACAATATGATCACCTGAGATGAAATGGGTGAGATAAGAGAAAGGAAGAGCAAAAGTGAAATGATAATAGCGAAATTATCTTACGTGGCGAATATCCGTATTCTCCATAATCAAGAGGTTCTTCTTCCTCTCTCGCTACAGGGGAGGGCTTTGCAAGAGTAGCCTTGGAAGTAGAAGGGACATGTCTTTTGTCAGCAGGAATATTTTCTGCAATTGCCTCATCTTCGCCACTAATATTCACTTCTCCTTCTTCATAAGCATCATCAAGATTCTCCCTTTCTACCTCACTCTCATTAGAGGAAGTATCCTCAGATGAAGAAGTTGGAGAAGACGAATCTTCGCCAACAGTATCCTCCGTGCTTGAATCTTCAATGACAACTTGTTTGCCTTTAGAGGGAGGAGGTTGGGAACTTTCCAGTTAAATATCAGCAGTAATTTGAGTTGGGCAAGTAACGATAGTAGTCTCTCCCTGTGGAGAAGCCTGAGCGCGTGTGCGAGATCTTGTCATTGGAGAAGAGGACGGCTGCTCCGAAAGGCGAACAGTCTCTGAGGCAGGGGAAGGAACCTATTGCTGTTAATGGAAAGTGGAAGAAGAAGGTTGGTTAGGTGGGCCAGCATTAATCTTAGGTTGAATAGGAGATTCTGTTGCAATTTCTTCTCTGGGCGGTTGATAGAGGGGAATTTGCTCAAATTCACAAGTATCGCCATATGCTATCCATCCTTCAAGAGTATTATCAGGCTTTATTTCACGAATGGGTTCATCCACTGAGATCATGGCGCGAATACTACCTGAAGGAGCATGACTGGTTTCTGCAATGAAGCCAATGCCTGCTTCGAAAATGCGACCTTTGAGTCTGGGGGGAGGAAGCCAGACCGGTTGCGACACTGGAAGACTTTTCGGACCAGGTATGATTGGTGCACCCACCATCTCATGTGATTGTATGATACCCTTGGAGTACGACTGCATCCTGGGATAATGAAGGAAGAATTAGCTCGGCCCAACAATTATTTCCAGATCATTGCCCAATTATATGGACCAGTCCTGTAACTGCACGTTCTTCGAGTAACTAGTCCACGGTCTTCCGGAACTGCCTGGTCAAAACCGAATTGACGCACGAAGCGACTTGGATAATATGGCTCTCTCCAGAATTCAGTTCCTTCTCTCAAGGGCAGACTGCATGATCTGATAGATATAAAAAAATCCCCTTTTCGCTGGAGAGAGTGAGTCAGTGTCCGCCTTTTCAGTATCTTCGATATAGCGGGGAAGGCTGAAATGGAAG
Source organism: Magnolia changhungtana (assembly GCA_030180095.1). Taxonomy (NCBI): domain Eukaryota; kingdom Viridiplantae; phylum Streptophyta; class Magnoliopsida; order Magnoliales; family Magnoliaceae; genus Magnolia; species Magnolia changhungtana. The sequence goes on along the minus strand of JASAUF010000674.1, from coordinate 1,504,919 downwards.
TAATTTATCTTAGCGTCAGAAGAAATGGCATCCTTGGCCTAGTGATAAGATCTTTTGGCCATAGATCTCTTTTGGAAAAAATAAAGAGGAACTTTGGAAGGGTGAATGTAGGCTTTTTTTGGAACTTTGAAAGTCCAGCGAAAGTAAACGCCAAGCCAACCTAGAAAATAATGTCATGGCATGTAAGTTGAGGTTGAGCCGACAGAAGGACTTTTTATGTGGTAGGCTATTTCTCCAAAACCTCTGTAGATTGAACAAAGGACAGGGGGAGCAAGAGAAAACTTCATTCCTTCAGCCATAGCACCTGCAACTACGAATAATGAAGGACGGATGGCATCCAATGATTTGGAACTAGGGAAGACCACTATACTCAGCCAGTATGCGATGAAGGCTGCAAGTTCCCCATGAATAGAATATTCGGCACGACCTTTTATGCCTTTCCGAAGACGTTCAAGCTCTCGCGAATGATTACTGTTGAATCTGGAAGGGTAAATGAATAAGATTAAGTTATATATATATAAAGATGTGATAAAAAGAAAGCAAAGAAAAAGAAAATTACTTCAGAGCACGGCTGAAATACACCAGCCATTGCATGGGGTGGATCTTATGAATATTCAGAAATTTTGACATCTCCTTGAAGAGTTCAATGGTTGACTCTGAGATGAAAGGGAGGCGATCAGGAGATGAAACGAAAGCAAATTCTTCATTAGTGGGGACGAATTCATAAAAAAACTGGCCGGTTATTGGTAAACCTGCGATCCTATGGATATCCCATAATGTAATGCTCATTTCACCTTCAGGGAGATGGAAAGAATTGGTGGAAGGACACCAGTAGTTGAGGAATGCTTTCAAGATGGAAGATTCTTTACAGAAAGGATGTGATGTCGCTTCTATCGCCAAAAAGATGTCAAGGTCCGACAAAATCTTATCATACTTTGTCAAGACTGCCCTGGCCCATTTGGAATAATAATTTCTGGGAGTCAGAAGGCCTCTGGTTCTGAATTCTTCTGGACTCCAGAGTTGGGGATGATAGCTGAAACGCTACTTAAGGTTTTCATAAAAATGTGACGGGTATAGGCTATGGACGTCGTAAGAAGGGATGAGAAAAATCATAGAGTGAATATCGCCTATCTGTTGCCTCGGTCTTGGTGGCTGCAGAATTCCTTCCAATAACCTGGTTTCTTTAAAAGACCAGGATTTCACGTAAGATAACCTTTCTGCCAATAGATGATCTCTAGGTTCACAGCCCAGCATATAATGATGGCGGTGCATGCTGAGTGGAAGAGAGACAACACCCCGTTTATAAGGGTTGCCAAATCTGATGGCACCCTGTACTTCGTGCACAGATTCCCAGGAGTTGTTGAGTTTTTTCCAATTATGTTCTTTAATCTTCTCTTGAAATTCTTTGGCCTTATTTCGACGATGCTTCTTAGGCCTGGAAGGAGGAGGGGTATCTTCTCTGATAGGCGGCCTCTGACTACTTGTCTGATAATGAGCTGTGGTCTTCAACCACTCATCCTAATCATATTCGTGACCACGCTTTGGAGGCATGGTCAGGTCACCTGTGGTAATAGCTCTGTGAATAGGGGATGATAATGATTTGATCCGTGAAGTGAAGTCAAAAGTGGAAGTACGGGCTCCTTTATGTAGGCGTGACGTTTGGCAGTTGTTTGAAACGTTTGGATGAAGGTTAAGCCAGAGGAGACGGCGATCCCATTACCTGAGGAGTTAGAGTGGTGGTATGATAAGCTTTAGTGTTTGGTAACTCTAGATGGGATGGTTGACTAGGAGGGTTGATGATAGTAAAAGTCCTCTTGGTGGGAGCCATGAGGAATGCAACAAGATAAGTTTGGGAAGATTTGCTGAGATGGCGGTTGCACTGATCGCACAGCAGAATCGGGAGTTACGTGGATCGCGCAATGAGGTTGGTCTTTGCGCAGGTCGCGCAATGAGATTGGTCGTTACACGGGCAGCGTAACGGCTTAAAAAGCCTTGCGTGACGAAAAGTCGTTGCGCGGGTTACGCAACAGTGATCAGTTGTGCAGGGAGCGAAAATTTTGCAAGAGCTTCGCTGTAGAAATTTGAAGATAGAAGAAAATGAGAAGTTTTACTATTTAAAGACAACATGGCTGAGTACGGTCCTCGGGTGCCGGTTACGTGGGTATTGCAACCAGTTGAAAATTACAAAGGAAAATTTAGTGTAAGTTGATCCTGATTCTTTGATCAACTGATTCTTTGATTTAGTAAAACAAAGAATGGATCAAGGGGGCATCTGTTGGGACATAAAAATGATCATCATGAAAAAGAAAGATTGACATTTCAGCGAAAAATACTGGAGGAAGGCAGTTGGGCGGATCGTGTAACTGAGAAGTTACTTGCGCGGATCGCGTAACCGAGAAGTCACTTGCGCGGGTCGCACAACCAACTGATTCAATTGCGAAAGTCCCATAACCGAGACAACAGTTGCGTAGGTCGTGGAATAAGAATGATAGTTGCACGGATTGCGCAATCAAGAAGGCAGTTGCGCGGGTTGCGCAATCAATAAAGATAGCAGACACATTTGGTCGCAGAACAACGTTCCCTGTTGTGCGGTCATGGAACGAAGTTCTCCGTTGCGCGGGACGCGCAACCAAGAAGTTAGTTGCGTTGATCGTGCAATCAAGACACAAGAATTGAGGATTGGCGCATGTGTAGGGCCTATAAATACCCCGCTCCCCCCTCTCGTTTGGTGATTGAAAGAATTTGAAAATTGAAGCAAAGCAACTGAAGGTAGAAGAGAGAGAGGTAATGATTAGTTGCGCAGACCGCGCAAAGTGTGATATCGGTTGCGCGGACCGCGGAAAGTGCGATATTGGTTGTGCGGACCGCGCAACCAGAATATCTCTTGCACGAACCGCACAACCACATTATCAGTTACGCGGGTCGCGCAAAAGTCACTCAACTTTCTTGGTTCAGGAGTTTTGCTGAGTCTTCAAATCTTCTTTGAAAGGAGAGATCAGTTGATTAATTCAACATTTCTCCTAAGTATTGGGAGATGACTGAAGAAGCTAACAGAGTGCTGGCGGAATTTCTATCTTCAAGAAGATTAACTGATCAATTCAGTAATTCCTCCTAAGTATTGGGAGATGACCGAAATAGTGCTGGAGTGCTGCTGAAATTTATATTGAATCATAACAATCGTACTTAGAATAAATTTCCAATTTTGAGTGATCTATCTTAGAATCAAGGGATATAGAGACGATGTAAATGAATTCAGAATCAATAAAGTGTGATGATTGTCCTTATAATGTTCCATTGTTATATTTGAATAAGATAATTCTCCCAAATCAAATACATGTTTTCCTTGTCGAAACAAAGACCCTTTGCAATATGTGATTCCACCTTAGTTATGTATTGACGTTTATGCCAGACCATGTCTTGTGAGCAATGTTGGTTTGACGTCCATATTGTAAGATGAATGTTGGTTAAATGTCCGCGTTGTCACTCTCCCTAAGGCCCATTGATAGGCCCAACTTATTGTGTATGAGGCCCATGTACAGGGCCCACATGTGATGTATATTAGGCCCATGTGTATGGCCCATCTATTGTGTATTAAGGCCCATGAGTTGTTGCCCATTGTAATGTATTTTCAGCCTAGATAGTAAGGCCCGATGTTATGTATGAGAGGCTCATGGGATATGGTCTATTGTAATGTACATACGGCCCGTATATGGGGACCATTATGATGATACATATGGCCTTTTGTGAGGACTAATGTGATGCATGTGAGGCTTATGTGATGAGGCCCACTTTGATATACTTGAGGCCCATTAGTGCGGCCCATTGATGCCATGCACTTGATGTGCATGAGGCCTATTGGTGTGGCCCATCCATGAGGCCCATTGGCGAGTTCCGATTTGATATACATGAAGTCCATTGGTGCGACCCATGTAATACAGCTCATGTGATGTGGCCCACTTGGTATGCGAGGCCCATTATGATGTATTCAAGGCCCATTGGCGTGGCCCAATGTAATGCATATCTGGCCCATTAGTGAGGGTCATAGTAATGTATGTTAGGCGCTTGTGTATGGCCATGGGTTCACTATACGTATGGCTCTATGTGGACCACTCCTTAGGCAGTGATGTCGGTTATATATCCACATTAATGGGTAATGGTGGTTGAATGTCCACATTGTGACCTTTCCTTAGGCCAATTCTGATTGACGTGACCGAATTGGAGTTTCTGATTTTCGGCCAATTTCGATTTACGTGACCGATTTGTCAATTTTGATTATCGATCGATTCCAATTGTCATGACTGATTGTCGATTCCGATTGACGTGACCGATTTACTAATTTTGATTATCGATCTATCCCAATTGTTATGACCAATTTGCCGATTCTGATTATCGATCAATTCCGATTAAGGTGACTGATTTGCCGATTACGATTATAGAACAATTCCTATTGTCGAGGCCAAGTATCGAGACCGACTCTGATTGTCAAGGACGTTTCCGAGTGTCGATTTCGATTGTCGAGACCTATATGGTGTATATACGACTCGTAGTTGAGGCCCGTTGCGATATATGTTAGGCCCATGTGAAAGACCCATCGTGATGTGTATTAAGCTCTTGAGTGAGGCCAATGGTGCTGTATGTTTGGCCCTTGTGTAAGGTCGTGGGTCCACTATATGTTAGGATCTATGAGGGCGATTGTAACAACCCGTAAATTTCCGTACAAGGGTTCGAGTATCACCTCGACCAGAAATCACTTAGGATTAAATCCTTTAGAAATTTAACAAAGTTAACTAAGTGCTAAACTAAATTAGCCATGAAATCCGTTAGAATCGCTTTAAATAGATCTGCAAGACCCAAAACTTATAGAATCATTGACGCTAGGTTACCCAAAAGTTTAGGATCAAACCCATTACCCGGCTATTCTCGGGAATGACTTGGAACTTCATATTAGGGCTAGACCGCACATCGGTAGTCCGATTAACACGAAGTTAAGGACTTAGGACCGCCTCGCTGGGCTCGACAACCATCTCGAAAATCAAGTCCAGACAATGTCCCACGGCTATTCGATCGCGTCCGGAGTGAGGGAGTGTGAAAACCACTTTTTCCTTTACAAAATAAATATCTTGAATAGTGATCTGACACCATTCGGTTGCGGATCAGTATTAAGCAACCAGACCGTCAGAATCAGACCAAATTACACCCTTGGATCAGGAAAAATTTCAGGAACATTTACATGTACTTGGAATTTCGGATCGTGGCCCACTGACCGTTGAACTGAAAGTGGTCCGCCCCGTGTGATCTGGGAATCCGATCGAGTCGAAAACGTAATCCCACGTAGATCCATAAGTTGTGAGCTTAAGTCTGACGTTTGGCTCGAGGGGGGCCGCCAGAAACACTCTTTTAAGCTGGAAAAGCGCCGAATTACTTATAATAGTCGTACCTCTTGAACTGGAGTCTATTCCGGGGAGGTTCTAGGCTATATAAGGGCCTTATAACAGCCCTCTCACAGCCATATGAATTTGGGATAAAACCCTAGAGAGAGAGAGAGAGAGGAAAAGAGAGAGAAAGCTTAGGAGAAGTGGGAGAATCTTCCTCCTACTGTTGCAAATCACCCCACGGGCTGCACCGCCTCTTTCCAGGCACTTTCCCAGCGATATCAACTCCATTTTAAGGTGAGAAACCCTAACCATATATCTGATTTGAAGTGTATAGGCTATAGGTTGTGAAATAGCTAACCGATTTCACTCTTTAGGCTAGAAAACTCTCGAATACGAAAGCTCATCCAACCTTGCTGATTCGTTGAGATTCCAAGAGGCAAGGTGAGGACTTTAGGTATATAGGTTGCAGTTTTCAATGCTTTCAATGTCAGATAATGGTAGATTCATGATCTGCATGCAATTGCACATGTATAAAGTGCTTTTTGTTTTCTGTTTCGATTAGAATTGTAGAATTTGGAATTTCACATACTCTAGGTATTCGTATAAAATACCGTATACGTATTTTTTATGGAAATGTGTTTGACATGTTTAATTGTCGGATGGATATATTATGTATGGATAAAATACTCATTTGGCAAAAGGGTTCGCCTAAATACATGTTTACTAATATACACCATGTATGTAGAAATACGGTATTGTAAGAAGTACCATATACGTGTATATTTTAGTAATGTGTTTGTCATGATTAATTGTTGTATAAATATATTATGTGCGTATAAATTAATTTCTTGGCGAGAAGAATCGCCGTATTACAAGTTCTCTTGTAAACACTATGTATGTTGAAATTGGGTATCCTAGAAAATACCCTATACGTATAAAATTTGCTGATGTAATTGTCATGATTATTTACTGTATGAATATGATGTATACATATAAAATACTAGTTTGGTAAAGGGACAGCCCTAGTGCACTTTCCTCTAACATACGTCATGTATGTTGAAAAAGTGCATTCCAAGTGTTTGAAAAAATTGCTTATGAATGTAAGTGCTTAAGTGTTAGAACCTTAGGTAGGTGCTGAGATGGGATTCTCAACTACCTTAGAGTCACATATGATATCCTCCATGTGGTTATTTACTCTAACCACTCACCTATGAAATATATGTATTTATATCCCTATTTGTATAGTGCTTTACAACATGCTTTTGAACATGCCTTGTAACTTGTTTATTAACATGCTTTATAACATGATTACTAGTGTTCATGAATCACCATGTTATCATGCTGTACTTTACATGCTATGGTTAGGAATTGATTGAGCTTGGAACTATGTCCATAGTCCAGGCATCCGGTATCAGACTTGGAGTTGTGGTTGAGATTCGTTTCTCCACACATGATGTGTTGGCGAACCCGTGTCGTACTTCGGCTGGCGATAGTGGTTGGCCACACGAGGTGCTTCTGCGCTTCATATCGCCTAACTTGTTGTGTGCTCGAGCCAGCCGAACACGTCAAGAAACCCGTGTATCTTATGTATGTTTACCATGTTTGGTCGCTAATGTTTGAACCTAGGGTACCAAACTTACCAGTGAAAATTTCGTTAACCATGGTACCTCGATCTGATAAGACTCATGAACCGGGCATGGTGGTATGGGACACCGTGGTCGTGCTGTCGGCCTACGCTGGGGCTACGTGCCTCCCCATAGTGACCAGTGAGCAACTTAACTCGTGAGCCGATTATGGTAGTATGGGACATTATATTCACGCTGTTGGCCTATATTGATAAGGTGATGGGGGAGTGGTGCAACCTTTGTGCTTAATGCTGGCGACTTTTAGTAGGACTGCGAGCATATTCTCAAGTCGCAGATGCCCTTAGGGTTCGCCGCGATATATGGAGTATGAACTAGGCCTCAAGTACGTATAGTGATGAATCGTTTAAGGGGTGATGGGGAGTGGTGTAACCTTTGTGCGTAATGACCACAGGCAAATCTCTCGCAGATGACCTAAAAACACACCATCGTCGATATTAACTAGACCGACGACCCTAGAATGGATCATGTTTGAGAATGATACAAGGGAGGTACCTTAGTTTCCCAATCCTGCTGTTTGAAATGGATTAATTAAAAACTCAGTAATCATGCTCATCATGCATCGCATGTGCCTGAAAGATGTGGAGCACTGTAGGATGTAAGCATGCCACGAGCGTGAGATGGTGTCGCATGAGGGAGTATGTCGGTGAGGGCATCCATCATACCTGCATTCATACTTACATTAATCAGAGTAACTAGGAGTGTTTGATTTATTGCTTGACTGTATTGATAACATGATAACTTATGCCTTATTGTTCCATTGAGTTAGCTACTCACTCCCACGTTACGGGACGGTGTTGTGCACACCAACCAGACTCTGTCTCAGGTTTGGGCAGGAGACGACTCTGGAGGCGGAGCCTGATTATGACGAGGACCAGGAGGAGTTCTCGTATATGCAGTTCTCTAGCGGCTTCGATTAGGCTGCCAGGACCGCTGAGTTTTACAGGGATTGTACCTAGTTTATTTTTGACATTTTGATTATAAACAGACATGTATATGGTGACTCAGATGGATTCATACTCTAGAGAATGAAACGTTTATTTTGTTTCTTTACATACATATATATACAGATTCATTTTCCGCTTGCTTTTATACAATTGATCCGGGAGTATGAATTACTTGCTTTGGTATAATCTCATTCATGTTTATTGCTCTAACACAGACAACATTCAAACATCATTAAATATGTTGCATAAGTGATGCGTTGGGACTCGGGAGTTGAGTTACACTCGACCCCCGATTTTCAGGGCGTTACAAGTTGGTATCAGAGCATGATTTTGATTAAACCGGACCTGAGTTATGTTTCCACGATGTCCACTGATGTATTACAACTTAGGAGGGTGCACAAGAATAAGGAAACAGTCTTAGGGTCTCCCGATTTCGCCGTTCGGCGAGGTTCATTGAAAATGAACATTTTGATCGAGTTCGTACTTGATCCCGACTGCACGTATGGATTGCAAATCACTTATAGACCGTCTATTGACGTGTCTAGATTGCTATCCACCCAAATTCAGTCGTTAAAAACCAGAAAAGATCAGTCTAGATCTGAAACTTCTCGGAAACACGCGATTTGGAACCAAATCGAGTCGGGGGCCTCCCCACTTAAATCCAAAGGGACCCAGGGTCGAACCAGGGTGCAATTGGCACCTTGGGAGTATAGAGGACATGGCTCCACCGTGGAGGCGCGGCTCCGGCCAAGGCGGACCGCGGTGCGCCGCCGTCAGGTGGCTCGGCTGGTGGTGGGCCGGGCCTGGGAATGGTCGGCCCGACCTCCCCTATCACGTGGCACGTGCGGTTTGGGCTGGGGTTTAAGATTTTTAGGGTTGGAGCCCCCCTTCCTCTCACATCTTCACTTCCAAACGCCCCAAACCCCCATTTTTTATTTTTTTCCTCAACTCATTCCCCTAAATCTTGCAATCCCCCATTTTCTTCCATAGACCACCCACTCAAACCGTCCACAACAGCCCTAGCCTCCTCCTTTCTTTTTTTCTCACGTTGGAGCTCTCATATCACCCATTTGGAGCTAAAAATTGGGTAACCTCCTAACCCATTCCACTTTCCTTTTATTCCTTCTTCATTTCCTGCCCTAGTGTCTCTCCAACACACTGTGGGGACTGTTGCTCGTGGAGAATCGAAGAAACCAAATTTCTTTTTCTCTCATTCCTTCATTCTATGGCTCTTTTTGAGTTGGTCACGGCCATATTCTCCATTTCCTCCATCCTATCTCTCATGGGAAAGAGGAAGACCGCAGCTGATGATGCTAGCCCGAGTAGGCCAGCCCATTCGTGAAGAAGATTTGACGATGGGGCTAGCACTAGCACCGTTCGAGAGTATAGGTCGAAGCGAGACCTGGATCCCCAAATGCCGCTTAAGGATGCACTACCGATCGGTTTCGAATACGATCATTTTACTAACCGTAAGGTCGTGTTTGAAGCTCATGTGGATGAAGGGATATTTGGAACACACCCGATGATGGACCATTTGGTGGATGTCGTCGGATGGGGTCCTATATTTGAAGGCGAGTCTTCCGCATGCGAGAACACGGTTCGCGCCTTCTACGCTCATATCATAGACCCATCGTTGGTGCCGCTTCAGTTCACTGTCTCTGTGAAGGGCATAAGGCGTACGATTACTGTGGCTGAGGTGGCACGACTCTTGAACATCTCGCGTGGTGAAGTGCTTCCAAACAACGACTTCTCCAGGAGTGCGCGAGAAAGGGATCGCCGTACGCGATACCTTTGTGATCGACGGGTCTCTTCGACGCGAGGAAACTGCCTTCCATCGACGAAGATGACGGATGACTTCCATTTGCTCCACCACATTTTCACATATAATGTGTATCCATGGTCGATTAACCGTACATAGTGTACTCGGTTGATGGAGGATTTTCTATACAGGATGGGACATGGAGACAACTTATGCCTACTCACGTTCTTCTTATATCAGATAGTTCAGGTTGTCCGATCTGTCAGAAATGACCTCTCACTCCCATTTGGCAGCCTGATATGTAGGATGGCTCGTGATGTCAGCTATAGGCTCAACATGGAAGACCTTGCGCCAGTCCGAGTCATAAATGAGACTACACTTAACAACATGAAGATCGGCCCTCGCCAGCGGCAAGCCAGGCTCGATAAGTCTGGCGATGAGTCGGATAGTGCCGGTGAGGAGAGCGTTAACCTCGAGGTTGGTAGCGAAGATGGTGGCAGTGATGAGATTTAGGAAGAGGAACCTGCGGCCCAGGATACTGAGGAGAGTTCACCTCCTGCAGCCCAGGAGCAAGGCATCGATCGGGCTTCCATACATGCGCGTTTAGCACGTCTCGAGGAAAGCCAAGCCGCCCTTCGAAAGGAAGTCGGGCGGGTCCAAACCAAGCTAAACAAGGTGTCTCGCACCTTGAAGGCCATCCTGTGTTGTCTACAGGACAAGAATGCTCCTCCTCCATCGCCTGACTCGGATGCCTAGTCTTCTACGTTGTTGTGTGTGGTTGTTTCTTTTGGTTACCGCGATAGGCGGTTTATATTTTCATGTAGAAGATCTAGTAGATAGTAGAATGTTTTAAGTGTTTGATGTTGTAGATGTATCGGCTTACATGTTATTTCTGTCATGATTCATGTAACTCTGTATCCATGTATTGTGACAATTTTGGATAAATGAAAAGCATGTAGCCTCTTTTGTTATGATGATGTGTGGAATGCTTAAAGTACTTATATGATGCGTGCTATGCTTTATCTCACCAATGTTATACCCTATGTTGTATAGGGCATGCCGCGACAATATATGCGGAGCATGGCACACCTCCGCCTTACTGACTCTATGGACCAGACTTCTTCTGGTAGTGGCGGTCCTGCGGACCGTGGATTAGGTTCTGATCAGCCTCCTGCTGGTCCTGCCAGTGGATTGTCACCTTACACGCCCCCGGTTCGTGAGTAATACCGGGCATCATCATCTGCCAGCATGATTCATAGGCTGCTCCACCTACTGATAAGATCGAGCAGTTGATGTTGATGATGCACCAAAGAAGAGATGCAGCAAGCAAGTACAGAGGCAGGCAGAAGCCGAAGACCAAAGAACTTATGACCACTATTGCTGAGGCCTTATTCCAGGGTGGTAGTGTGACTCCACCTACGACATCTGCTCGTCCTGCTGAGCATTCGGAGCCTCCTGCTTAGTGTGAGGATGTGCCTCTGCCCTCACCCGTTGTGCCTCCTACTGGAGATGTCAGTACTCGCGGTTTACTCGAGCGATTTCAGCGCTTAAAACCTCCTTCATTCATGGGCACTCATAGACCTGAGGAGGCAGATTTTTGGTTGGACAGCATCTCCAAGATGCTTCGGATGCTGCACTGTTCAGAGGCAGAGCAGGTTGAGCTGACCACTTTCATGTTTGAGAGGGAGGTCAGTTTATGGTGGGATAGCGTGCTGCAGTCTGTCGCAGCAGATTACGTGTGGACTTGGGAGGCTTTCGAGTTTCGGTTCCACGAGAAATACTACTCGTAGATGTATCGACATGAGCGGGAGGATGAGTTTCTGTGCCTCAGGCAGGGAGGCATGACGATTACAGAGTATGAGCACCGCTTCACAAAGTTGGGCCGCTTTGTCCCGACTATACTGGTGGATGAGCAGATGCGGATGCGACGTTTTTCCTTGGGTTTGCGAATGGAGATACGGTCGAAGATATGCTACCTTAGCATACCTACCTACGCAGCACTGGTTCACATGTCTATGACGGCAGAGCAGGATGTGGACCGGTTGGCCCGATCTCATGGTGCTATGGTTGGGAGGCCACGACAGGAGTTACAGAGCACGCCTATCCTAGGCAAGAGGCCTCGTGCTGACTCGCCTCCCAGGATCGCAGCGCCAGTAGCTTCGATGAGGTGCCCTATTGTGACTTGCACATACTGCTGGAAGCAGGGTCATCTTATTGGGAGCTGTTTGGCGCGGATGAAGGATAATGGTTTCTCTCCGCCACAGATGTTGAGTCGCTCTCGCCTGCAGGCCATATCGACTCCACCTTTACAGACGGTACCTGCCCATCCTTCCTTCCGACCTCCTGTATCACGGTTCAGGCCACCGCAATGGCCTTTGGTCCCTCAGCCAAACCGTCAGCAGCATGCGCGCATTCATACACTTGTGGCTGAGGCACCTGAGACATCACTTGCAACCCCGACAGCTTTTGAGGGTACGACTCACATTCTCGGTACTTCTGTTTCCTTGTTGGTGGACACTGGGTCCACTACTTCTATTATTTCTTGTGGGGCAGTTAAACGTCTATCTTTGCGTACTATTCCCACTAAGGGACTGAGACTTACTACGGCCATTGGTACTTTTTCCGATATCGTACGGTTATGTGAGGGTTGCTCTGTGGATTTAGGTAGCCGCACCGTGCTCGTCGACCTCATTGTTGCTCCGCTGTGGCACTACGATGTTGTTCTCGGTATGGACTGGCTCTCGAAGATGAGAGCAGAGATAGATTGTGATACTTGAGTCGTGACAGCCTATGAATCAGACGGCGCAGCTTTCACATTTCCAGTACAGGTCAGTTGGTGCTGTCGTGTTGATGGTTATACTGCTTTATTAGCGCCGATTGATGGTTCGACGTTGAGAAATACGCCGGTGGTTCGAGAATTTGCAGGCGTGTTTGAGACTATTCCTGGTTTACCTCCTCGGCGCGAGATCGATTTTACAATTGATCTTACGCCTGATGCGACACCCATCTCATTGCCGACTTATCGTATGCCTCCATGTGAGATGGAGGAGCTGCAAAAATAGATTGACGAGCTGGTAGACAAGGGTTTTATACGACCTAGTGTGTCTCCTTGGGAAGCACCTGTGTTATTTGTGAAGAAGAAGGACGGGTCGCTACGGTTATGTATTGACTACCGTAGGTTGAACCAGGTTACAGTGAAGAACAAGTATCCTTTGCCCAGGATAGATGATCCGTTTGATCGCCTTGAGGGGGCGAAGTATTTTTCGAAGATTGATCTACGGTCGGGGTACCACCGCCGGTGCGCGTGAAGGATGAGGACGTGCGAGAAAATGCCTTCAGGACGTGCTTTGGGCACTATGAGTTCCTGGTGATGTCGTTCGGCCTTACGAACGCACCAGCCGTATTCATGGATCTGATGAACCAGGTATTTCGGCCCTTCCTGTACCGATTCGTCATCATCTTTATTGATGACATTTTGATATACTCTACTAGTCGGGAGGAGCAAGAGGAACACCTGAGGGCGGTGTTAGGTACACTGAAGAAGAACCAGTTGTTCACACAGTACAAGAAGTACGACTTCTGGCAGGAGGAAGTCAAGTTCCTCGGACATGTAGTGTCCAAGGATGGGATAGCAGTGGACCTTGCTAAGGTAGCCGCAGTTCAGGATTGGCAGCAGCCTGGCTCGGTTATCGAAGTAAGGAGTTTTCTTGGCCTGGTAGGGTATTACAGGCGCTTCATTCGTGATTTCTCAAAGATTGTCAGGCCATTGTCTCAGTTGACCCGGAAGGACCTGAAGTTCACCTGGAATGAGAAGGCGGAAGCAGCTTTCAAGGAGCTGAAGGACAAGTTGACGTCCGCCCCTGTGCTAGTATTGCTAGAGCAAGGGGAGAAATACACGATATATACTGATGCGCCTCGCGTTGGTTTAGGTTGTGTCCTGATGCAGAAGGACAGGGTGATTTTGTATGCCTCGAGACAATTAAGGAAGCACGAGGAGAATTACCCTACACACGACCTGGAGTTGGTAGCTGTCATCTTTGCATTGAAGCTCTGGAGACATTACCTCTATGGAGAGGAGTTCGAGCTTTTCTACTACCACAAGAGCCTTAAGTACATATTCACATAGCGAGACTTGAATATGAGACAACGTCGATGGATGGAGACCTTGAAGGACTTCAAGTTCGAGGTTTCCTACCATCCTGGCAAGGCGAACCTTGTGGCAAACGCGTTGAGCCGCAAGAAGGCTATAGCATTTGCGGCACCATTGATGATAGCTGAGTGGGACATGGTTGAGTTCATGCGAGACTTTGAGCAGAGACTCACTGTGGAGGAGCCATTCCATTTGAGTGTGTTGCGCACGTTCGGGTGCGACCACTTATTGACGACAGGGTTATTGAGGCCCAGAAGGGCGATGTGCGGCTGTCTGAGCTTCGTGAGCAAGCTAGCGATGCCGGGGACTCCGAGTGGAGAGTTGGTTCTGATGGGGGTCTACGATTCCGTGGCTGCCTATGCATTCCTGATATGCCTGACTTGAGACGCGAGCTTCTCGAGTCTGCCCATAACTCGAAGCTTGTGATGCATCCTGGTAGCACGAAGATGTACTGGGATTTGAGACGGACGTATTGGTGGGATAATATGAAGACCCACATCGCTGAGTTTGTGTCTCGATGTCTGACGTGCCAGCAAGTTAAGGCTGAACATCGCCGACCTCCTGGACTGCTTCAGCCCATGCCCATAGCAGAGTGGAAGTGGGACTTCATCTCCATGGACTTCATATCTGGGCTGCCGAAGACGAGGAAGGGACACGATTCTATATGGGTGATTGTGGACCGGTTGACCAAATCGGCCCTTTTCCTCCCTATCAGAGTTACGAACTCTACAGACAAGCTGGCTAGGTTGTACATCAGGGAGATCGTTCGTCTGCATGGAGTTCCTTTAGAGATCGTGTCGGACGGAGAAACTCTGTTCACATCTATCTTCTGGACTCGTATCCAGGAGGCGATGGGTGTGAAGTTGAAGTTCAGTACGGCGTTTCATCCTCAGACTGATGGGTAGACAGAGCGGGTGAATCAGATTCTGGAGGATATGTTGTGAGCATGTGTGTTGGACTTCAAGGACAGCTAGGATGACTGTCTCCCTTACGCAGAGTTCGCCTACAACAACAGCTTCCAGGCGACTATTGGCATGGCGCCATATGAGGCCCTATATGGTCGTCCTTGCAGGACACCGCATTGTTGGGCTGAGGTTGGCGAGCGTAGTCTGATTGGCCCGGAGTTGGTTTAGGCGACTACAGAAAAGGTCGACATCATCAGGCGTCGACTACTTACAGTACAGAGTAGGCAAAAGAGTTACGCCGATACGAGGCGGCGACCGCTTGAGTTCGAGGTCGGGGATCATGTATTCCTCCGAGTTTCCCCTATGAAGGGAGTCCTTCGGTTTGGCAAGAAAGGGAAGCTCACGCCGAGGTTTATTAGTCCGTTTCTGATACTGGATCGCGTGGGTGATGTGGCGTATCATCTCGCTTTACCCACACCACTTGCATCTGTACACAACGTATTTCATGTATCTATGTTGAATAAGTACGTTCCTGATCTTTCGCATATCATCAGATGGGAGCAGGTACAGCTGAGCAAGGATGCTACGTATGAGTTGCGCCCAACGCGTATCCTTGACAGAAAGGAGTAGGTACTGCGTAGCAAGGTCATTCCACTCGTGAAGGTATTATGGACACATCATTCAGAGGAGGAAGCTACTTGGGAGACTGAGGCCGAGGTCAGGAAGAACTACCCTCAGATTCTCGAGGAATACGAAAAGGTACAAATTTCGAGGATGAAATTTTTATTTAAGGGGGGTAGATTGTAACGACCAGTAAATTTCCGTACAAGCGTTCGAGTATCACCTCGACCAGAAATCACTTAGGATTAAATCCTTTAGAAATTTAACAAAGTTAACTAAGTGTTAAACTAGATTAGCCATGAAATCCGTTAGAATCGCTTTAAATACGATCTGCAAGACCCAAAACTTATAGAATCATTGACGCTAGGTTACCCTAAAGTTTAGGATCAAACCCATTACCCGGCTATTCTCGGGAATGACTTAGAACTTCGTATTAAGGCTAGACCGCACATCGGTAGTCCGATTAACATGAAGTTAAGGACTTAGGACCGCCTCGCTGGGCTCGACAACCATCTCAGAAATCAAGTCCAGACAATGTCCCACGGCCATTCGATCGCGTCCGGAGTGAGGGAGTGTAAAAACCACTCTTTCCTTTACAAAATAAATATCTTGAATAGTGATCTGGCACCATTCGGTTACGGATCAGTATTAAGCAACCAGACCGTCAGAATCAGACCAAATTACACCCTCGGATCAGGAAAAATTTCAGGAACATTTACATGTACTTGGAATTTCGGATCGTGGCCCACTGACCGTTGAGCTGAAAGTGGTCCGCCCTGTGTGATCTGGGAATCCGATCGAGTCGAAAACGTAAGCCCACTTTGATCCAAGAGTTGTGAGCTTAAGTCTGACGTTTGGCTCGAGAGGGGCCGCCAGAAACACTCTTTTGAGCTGGAAAAGCTCCGAATTACTTATAATATTCGTACCTCTTGAACCGGAATATATTCTGGGAGGTTTTAGGCTATATAAGGGCCTTAGAACAGCCCTCTCACAGCCATACGAATTTGGGATAAAACCCTAGAGAGAGAGAGAGGAAAAGAGAGAGAAAGCTTAGGAGAAGTGGGAGAATCTTCCTCCTACTGTTGCAAATCACCTCACGGGCTGCACCGCTTCTTTCCAGGCACTTTTCTGGCGATATCAACTCCGTTTTAAGGTGAGAAACCCTAACCCTAGATCTGATTTGAGGTGTATAGGCTATAGGTTGTGAAATAGCTAACCGTTTTCACTCTTTAGGCTAGAAAACTCCCGAATACGGAAGCTCATCCAACCTTGCTGATTCGTTGAGATTCCAAGAGGCAAGGTGAGGACTTTAGGTGTATAGGTTGCGGTTTTCAACGCTTTCAATGTCAGATAATGGTAGATTCATGATCTGCATGCAATTGCACATGTACAAAGTGCTTTCTGTTTTCTGTTTCGATTAGAATTGTAGAATTTAGAATTTGACATACTCTAGGTATTCGTATAAAATACCATATATGTATTTTTTATGGAAGTGTGTTTGACATGTTTAATTGTCATATGGATATATGATGTATGGATAAAATACTCATTTGGCAAAAGGGTTCGCCTAAATACATGTTTACTAATATACACCATGTATGTAGAAATACGGTATTGTAAGAAGTACCGTATACGTGTATATTTTAGCGATGTGTTTGTCATGATTAATTGTTGTATAAATATATTATGTGCATATAAATTAATTGCTTGGCGAGAAGAATTGCCGTATTACAAGTTCTCTTGTAATCACTATGTATGTTGAAATTGGGTATCCTAGAAAATACCCTATACGTATAAATTTGCTGATGTAATTGTCATGATTATTTGTTGTATGAATATGATGTATACATATAAAATACTAGTTTGTTAAAGGGACAGCCCTAGTGCACTTTCCTCTAACATATGTCATGTATGTTGAAAAAGTGAATTCCAAGTGTTTGTAAAAATTGCTTGTGAATGTAAGTGCTAAAGTGTTAGAACCTTAGGTAGGTGTTGAGATGGGATTCTCAACTACCTTAGAGTCACATATGATACCCTCCATGTGGTTATTTACTCTAACCACTCACCTATGAAATATATGTATTTATATCCCTATTTGTATAGTGCTTTACAACATGCTTTTGAACATGCCTTGTAACTTGTTTATTAACATGCTTTATAATATGATTACCAGTATTCTTGAATCATCATGTTATCATGCTGTACTTCACATGCTATGGTTAGGAATTGATTGAGCTTGGGACTATGTCCATAGTCCAGGCATCCGGTATCAGACTTGGAGTTGTGGTTGAGATTCGTATCGCCACACATGATGTGTTGGCGAACCTATGTCATACTTCGGTTGGCGATAGTGGTTGGCCACACGAGGTGCTTCTGCGCTTCATATCGCCCAACTTGTTGTGCGCTCGAGCCAGCCGAACACGTCAAGAAACTCGTATCTTATGTATGTTCAATATATTTGGTCGCTAATGTTTGAACCTAGGGTACCAAACTTACCAGTGAAAATCCCGTTAACCATGGTACCTCGATCCGCTAAGACTCATGAGCCGGCATGGTGGTATGGGACACCGTGGTCGAGCTGTCGGCCTACGCTGGGGCTACGTGCCTCCCCGTAGTGACCAGTGAGCAACTTAACTCGTGAGCCGATTATGGTGGTATGGGATACTATATTCGCGCTGTCGGCCTACATTGATAAGGTGATGGGGGAGTGGTGCAACCTTTGTGCGTAATAACCCTAGCGACCCTTTGTAGTGACCGCGAGCATATTCTGAAGTCGCAGTGCGCCTTAGGGTTCGCCGCGATATATAGAGTATGAACTAGGCCTGTTTCTGTATAGTGATGAATCGTTTAAGGGGTGATGGGGGAGTGGTGCAACCTTTGTGCATAACAGCCCTAGCAGCCTCTGCAGTGACCTAGAAAACACACCATCGTCTGATATTAACTAGGACTGATGACCTTAGAATGGATCATGTTTGGGAATGATACAAGGGAGGTACCTTAGTTTCCCAATCTTGCTGTTTGAAATAGATTAATTAAAAACTCGGTAATTATGCTCATCATACATCGCATGTACCTGGAAGATGTGGAGCACTGTGGGATGTAAGCATGTCGTGAGCGTGAGATGGTGTCGCATGAGGGAGTATGTCGGTGAGGGCATCCATCATACCTGTATTCATACTTGCATTAATCAGAGTAACTAGGAGTGTTTGATTTACTGCTTGACTGTATTGATAACATGATAACTTATGCCTTATTGTTCCACTGAGTTAGCTACTCACTCCCACGTTACGGGACGGTGTTGAGCACACCAACTAGACTCTGTCTCAGGTTTAGGCGAGCCGACGACTCTGGAGGTGGAGCCTGATTATGACGAGGACCAGGAGGAGTTCTCGTATATGCAGTTCTCTAACGGCTTCGACTAGGCTGCCAGGACCGCCGGGTTTTATAGGGATTATACCTAGTTTATTTTTGACATTTTGATTATAAACAGACATGTATATGGTGACTCAGATGGATTCATACTCTGGAGAATGAAACGTTTATTTTGTTTCTTTACATACATATATATACAGTTCAGTCTTCCGCTTGCTTTTATACAATTAATCTGGAGTATGAATTACTATTTTGGTATAATCTCATTCATGTTTATTGCTCTAACACAGACAACATTCAAACATCATTAAATATGTTGCATAAGTGATGCGTTGGGACTCAGGAGTTGAGTTACACTCGACCCCCGATTTTCAGGGCGTTACAGCGATTCCTCGGGAGCAATGTTGGTTAAATGTCTACATTATCGGGGTCAATTGTCGATGCCGATTATTAATACGGATTATGGGTATGTGACAGCATAACATCATGATACATGCCCATACGCATTATCTGCATGTTTGTTATGAGATGTGGTTGATCATTGCATTTGTCATTAAGGATGTTACTATGAGACTCCCTGATAGGCGGAGGTTATCTCACATGAGCGCACGGTATGCGCAGGATTGATGCATGACTGGATAGTATGACTCATGCATCTTGCATTAAGATTACTGTACGCCCTAGCGACATCAGGGCCGTAGCCTCCACAAGCATATCGTGGATGGCCAGACGAGGCACCGAAAATTTGTTCTAGCATCGGGTTGCCATAGATGGCCCTGGGTGAAAATCCCTAAAACCCTCTTAGTACTAGAGTGGGTACATGAGCGCCCGAGTGCCGAATACCAGGAGGTCGTTTCTCGCACTGTGTCGTGGTCGGTTAGGAGGGGGTATGGCCTTACCCGCCAGAGCACAGGGGGCATTGCTAGGCTGAGTTTGACCAGCTCGTGAATGGGTCCGCTATCGATGTGCCGAATGAAAGTGCACCTACTTGTGCCCTGGTTTGTCAAGTTATGTGAATGATAAGTCAGACTGGCTACAAAACTTGATAGGAAGATTATTTCAAGCATCTGCCTCAACCAGATGTGTGGAAGATCGCAATAGGTAAATCATAACCTCACATCCCATGTCCCAAAACACCAGGTGATCAAAACCCTTAAAACAAGATAGACATCTTAGGTTTTTTAAGGTGAGAAAACTTTTTTCAAATAAGAAAATCTATAAGTTTTTCTCGCCCTATCGATCTTATCGAACACCCACGATATTATTGACCTGTTCTGTCGATGTCCTCGATACCTTAATGATATTATCGATGAGAGGACCAAAAGTGTCCAACAACTAAATATTCATCTGGACGGATTTATCGATGTATCGATACACATATCGATATCATTGATATAAGTACAAATATGTCTAGCAACTTCATAACATATTTGGATGAATTATCGATGTATCGATACACCTATCGATAGCATCGATATTCAAATATCGAGTCCATTGAGAGTGACTCGATAAGATCAACAGGCAGATTTTCGGTGCCCCTGTTTTTTAAAGAAAATCTCAAAATCCTTCAATTACATCGATGCTCTTCTAATATGATCTAAATTAAAATATCGATACGATCGACGATCCATCGATGATATCGATCGTGGGCGCGCAGATCTTACAACAGATATTTCAGGTTGTTCTTAACTATGATCGGGGGCCCTTCGATAGAATCAATATTCAAATATCGATGATATCGACACCAAATCGATTGCATCGAACAAAGCCATAAATTGTCCAGTAAGCTTAAGATAAATCAGCTAGATTTATCGATGCCTCGACTCTTATCTTGATATCATCGACATTCAAATTCCGATGATCTTGATGCTTCCCCGATCAATCTTGAAAACCTGAAATATCTCAAAGTCAGGTCTCTCTCATTTTTCATGTGTCGATCAATCGATCTTGTCATCAATGGAATCGGAGTTCAAAATCTGATGTCATCGACAATTGCTTCGATTCATCGACTATTTGGTAAAGAGTTTCAAAAGCGTATGACATCGAGTCTGAGTCATCGAGCAGACCATCGATGCTATCGAGAGTATACGCTCGATGATATCAAACTTGCTTGATGATATCAAACTCTGTTATAAATGTGACTGTTTTATATCCGTTGGAACTTTTTGCCTATATATAGAGGACTTGTCTTTTGTTACTATGAGAGAAAGAAGAGAGAGCTATTGAGTATTTCAACTTATATCATATATCTAAAGCCCTTTCTCTCAAGGGAGTTCATCCTCCAATCCACCCTTACCATTGACATTCAATAGAGTGGATTGGGGAATGAACTTCCGCATTCAAGGATCCTTCAGCAACTACCTTAATGGAAAATCATTAAGCTGGGATGCCTTAAATGCATAAGATTGGAACTACTCCACCTTCCTTATAGGTAAACCTTTAGAGAGTAGGATTCCATCTTAACCTTTACCCAACCCTAAGCCTAGTCTTGGTATATCCTTTGTGTTGCGGATCAAGGAAGTAGAAGACTCTTCATCAACAAGGAGGAGGAGATCTTCAGCGTTGTGCTTAACAGGACTCATCAACTTATCTGTAAGTATCTAGAGTCCAAGAGGACACTTGTGATCATTCCTTTCTAGGATTGAGTCTTAAGTGGTTCTCACCCTTTGAAGCCCTCGTAGGAGGCCTCCAGCGGGAGTGTACACTGTGGGTATGTTGTGTGGACCCTTGCTCTATGGAGAGCATAAACATATGGTTAGGAGTGAACCAGTGAAACTCCAGGGTTAGAAGTGAACTGAGTAGAAACCTCTGGGTGCGTTGTGTGGACCCTTTCTTTATGGAGAGCATAAACATCTGGTTAGGGGTGAACCAGTGAAACTCAAGGGTTAAAGGTGAACTGAGTAGAAACTTCCGTGTAAAGGTTGAAGGTGAACCTGATTTAAAACCTTAGGTTTAAGGTGAACCCTGGGAAACCTCCTTAGTGAAATCCGGTACACTCAATGGTTGAGTGCGGCAGTTGGGAGTGGAGTAGAAAAGTAGTCGAACTACTATAAAAATGACTGTCTGTGATTGATTCTTATACTTGATCATTTGTTTAATTATGTTAACTGAATTCATATCTGATCACACTTCACACACAGTCACATCCATCATAGACTATAACTGCTCCATGCTTATTATTTGAATAGTTCTGTGATTAGATCCTCTATTAGGCTTGGAACCAGTTGAGTTACATTTGAGTAATCCTGAAAATTGCATACTTGATAAGATTAGAGTGATAGGATTTTTAATAACTTGTAAATCTTTAAAAAGTCCTATTCACCCCCTCTAGGACATATTGACATATTCTAACCTCAACTCAAGCGGTCTTCACCGTTATTTCAATTGGTATCAAAACGGGTCTCTCTTTAAGGGCTTCACCGCCTAGAGAGTGATCTTAACTGAAGTTGGAAATATGGCTAAAGGAGAGGGCTCATCAGTCACCAAGCCTCCAATATTTGACGACTTAAATTATGCATACTGGAAGGCTCGGATGCACTACTTTCTGAGATCTTTGGATCATGACGTTTGAGATATAGTTGAAAGAGGATATATGCCACCAACTAAACAAATCATACTTGACAATGGCACAACCACTACCAGAAAAAGGGGCAAAGGCTATAAACTATGTTGGTTTTTTTGCTACGGATATAAACTGTAGCTACAATTACTACGGTTTTAATCCGTAGCTACAAAATTGACACCCGATTAATAATTAACGGTGTTGTAAGGGGCTCTATGGGGCCTAAAAATATATATATGTTCTATCTAAACCATCCATCTATTTGAAAATATTTCTTTAGAACATTAAATAAAAAATCAGCTAGATTGAAGGCTTAAGTGGACCACACGGTAGGAAACATGGAGATAAAATCACCTTTTCTTCCTATAGTGTGGTCCATTAGGGCCTTCAATATACCTTATGTTTGGGATCATAAACTAAAATATTTTAATAGAATTAATGGTCAGAATGGATGAAACAAATACATCACGGTGGGCCCCATGGAGCCCCCGTCAGGACCGTCCACCGTCCGTCAAACGAAAGGTCGCCGAAATTTAGGTGCGCTCACAACAAAGCCGCGCCCAAAACGGCCTCAACTCTCTCCCTCTCTCTCTTCGTTCCCTAATCCCCTCTCACTCTCTCTCTCTCTCTCTATTTCCCAATCCTCTCTCTCCCTCCCGATCTCTGCTCCATCTCTCCCTCCCAATCTCTGTTCCATCTCTCACATTCTCCTCCCTCTCTCTCCACAGCAACTCTACCGTCTCTTCTATCTCTCTCCATTACAGCAGCCGTGAAGCTCGTACCCGAAGAAACATACACCGTGAAGCTCCTCTCCATAGGTTTGATATCTTCTTCTATTTGTATCTCTTTTCCTGTCTTTCAGATTTGATATATGCTAACTATTTGATGAAATGGCATGCTATTTGTTTGTTGAAACGGCTAGATGAGATTTCTGTAATTTTATATACATGCTAACGGTTGTTCATGCTCTTTAAATCTTTTGTAATTTTAGATACTGGCTCTGCCGATTCTTTTGAGGTATGGAACAAAAACGGTTATTTAATTACAAGCAGTTTCTGATGTCTGAGCCTTGTTTCTGTTCTCGGCCGATCGCTCAGAATCGTCTTGAAATCAGTAATTGCAATTTGCCTCAGATGCCTGCTCAGATGATTCTCTTACAGGAGATTAAGGGTTTTCATTGTGCCACGTATGTTGTAAATCATGGATATCTATGAGATCAGGTCATCCATTCATTTTTGTGGGCTCCACCCTGTCCAAAAATTAGGCCAGTTTGCTCATCAGGTGGGTCATGTGGGCCAAGTTTGAAAAGTGGATGGTTAGAAAAACATGAAGAACAGTCCATGTCCAACATTGATGCATGCCCTGTTTGATGTATGTCAATTCATCACTACTCACTAGGGTTGTCTTTTCCATGTAGAAATTATAAATTATTAAAGTCCATTATTCATATTTACAGTAGGATAGATGGGAATCTTATCTCCATCTACATGCTTTATTCATGAGGTCATTATATTTGATACTTCGTCATTCCATTTGTTTATGCTTGTATAAAGCTTGCAATGGGGCGTGATGGCCCACTTTAATGTTTCAAAATTGGGATGGTTGACAGTAACAATAGGTCTGTTTGTTGTAGAAGTGTGGGTACTTGATTTTTTATATTTTGCCCTATCATTGACAGGCTCATGAGTTTGCGAATGAACTTCGTGCCAATACCAAAGCATCAAGAAATCCAACAGTCTGGCTTGAAGCTTCTACAGGTTCTAATAAGGCCATGAACAATGTAGACACTTCTACAGTTTCTGAAGCATACTCGAAGATGCTTATAATATTCATTCCTCTTCTTGTGGATGAGGTTATTCTGCATTGCTTCTCTATTCTTATGCTTTTACTAAGACCGTTGTAGGGTATGGGATTGTTAACTGCCTTCACCACTTAATTGCAGAGTTCATTTTTTGCACACTTCATGTTCTTTGAAGTTCTTGCACTTGTTCCACCCGCTAATTCTACCACAAGCAGTGCCACTGCTGATGATGCTAATGACGATGAGTTGAGCCTTATGGACCTTGACGAAAATGACATAAAGCCTTGTAATCCCCTTCTATATGTATTCTCCTACAGTTCTCTCATGGGATATTCTCTTGATAGTACAAGCTTAACATGTTTCAATCTTTTCAGGCACTAATTTTGCTGAGCTAGAAGCATTAAATGAATTTCTACAAGAGTTTCTCAATGGGATCCAAGTAACTTTTTGCCAATCTGATTTTCTATCTGTGCTCATGGACAATGTTAGTTGCAGGAAATCACATTTGGGCTTTTTATATATGGGGTGGGAAATGGTCTCTATGGAAGGAAGTTTCCCCTGAGCCTTTAGGTGTTGTTTTTTACAAGTTTGGATAGTTTCCTCTTGCTAAAATCTACTACTGCCTCTCTAATTCTAACATATTCCTTCCTGGACCATCAACAAAAAGGTTGTTAAAACTATGGTTGGAATTTATTAGCTGCATACTTAAGTTATGAAACCATGATGACTAAATAAAAATCCCAGAAAGAAGTTAAATCAGGAAGGGAAGTGTAAAACTGAAGTGATTCAATGCCAAATTCATGGTGATTTGGCCTTTCACTTTCATTTCTATGTTTATTTTGCCATGTACTGGCTAATCCATCATACTACCGGATAAGGAAAATCCTTTTGTGCATTCCGTGTTCTTTACAATATACTACACTCTTCAATCTCATGGCCTACTATGGATGAGAACACGCATTGAATACATGTAACTTACAAATTCACTTCAGAGAGAATCTTCCCTAGTTTTTTTCTGACGATAATTTTCTCTTGCAGAGATCTTTCCTTTAACAATTTGACAGGAGATATTCCAAGCAGCTTTTCAAGACTCTCGGTAGCTAGATTATATGTACGAAAAATAGACATTCATTACCAAAATTTCACTGATTCTCTTGCTAGATACTTCAGGAAAATGGACAATCCTTCTGTAATTTTTGGACCCTCAATGATGCTTCGGTGATATTTTTATCACAAATTAGAAATCCGTCTCATGATATAATTTTTTTAATGTAGGTATCTTACTAGCAACATAGCTGACTGGGGTCATACCCTCTTGGGTCCGAGGTAGCAACCATAACTTGTAAGTATTACTTAGTAAATCTCAAATTACATTTCACTAGCAATATGATCTGTATATTTGTTGGCTTCTTTTTCCATGCATATTAATGTTTTGTTAAACTCTCTTGTATGATTATTCCATGCACTTGACCGAGGGATGAACAACATGGATATGACCCATACATCATGCTGGAGCTTACGAAACAATGTCACATCAACACACGTCCGCCAATCTATGTAATGTTGTGATTCATAAGGATTACTGTGCTTTGACATTCTGCAATATCCAATCAAAGACAATATGCAATGATGTGAGTTTTACATCACATTACTGTGTTAGTCCATCATCCAAACACACCCTTAACCCATTTATACAAGAAGCCCACCATAAAGTGCTCTTCTAAAACAACATGTGTCCACTTAAAGTTCCTTACCTTGAAACATGGGCCATGTTTAATCAATTCAACTTTTTGCAGTAGATGCATTATGATATGATTCAGTCCTTTTTTGTTTATTTCAATTTATAGTTCATGATTTTAAATCACTTGTTTAATTGATGCTTGTTGTTATTAAAGAATACATCATGGCTGGGCTCTTTGATCAACACGATAATAGGGAACCTGAAGTTCTCTATTACCAATATCCACATTACATATGAGGATCTTGAAAGGTAATGACTCTATCTTATTTCATTCATCATAGCATGTTAGCTTGTGTATATGTTGTATATGTGAGCCCTTCTAGGACAACATAATATTCTGCCTCACTTGCATAGACTGTCATATCAGGACATGCATGTCTTAATACATCGGGACCATCTATTATTCATCATCCATGAGTCCTTCCTTTTTTAGTCTTATAAGATGTTACTTCTACATCTTGTGTGTTGTTATCGAGCTTGTTTCTCATGAATGACTCTATTTTCATTTTGGACCAAATATATGTTTTCTTTCCAGAGGAACCGAAGGTGGGCGTTAAGACAATGAAGACTTACGCCAACCGAATGAAAGAAGAGAATGTTTCCAAAGCAATTATAATCATCCAAAAGAGTCTTACCCCTTTTGCAAAATCTTGCATTAATGAAATTTCATCAAAGTATACTTTGGAGGTTTTCCAAGTGAGTTCCTCATAACCTTCCTTCTCATCGAGTTTTATGAATGATGGTGTTTGCACTATACATGCTTCTTGAATGAAACACATGCAATGGTTGGATTCCAGAGTAATGTATAATCTTCAACCTGTTGTGATATGTTGGGATGATCCTTTTCTCCTTCTTTTTCATTGATTTATCAAGAAGAGAAACATATGAAGATGGTAAGTATACAAGTAAATATAATATGTAAGCAAATATGGTATAAATCTTATGGCGGTCTATAAAACCACACATGTATATAGTGGTTTTGGAATAAAACTTTCTTGGGAAAAAAACCCCTACAACTCAGTCCACTTGGTTTTGGCCCTGTCTTGATTAAATGCGCCAATCAGATTAATGGTCTGTAACAATGAACCATGGGCCCCACTTGTGCAAACGGATCTTGGGATCCTATATTCATGTGTAATCCTTGGGTTGAGCAAGATGCTCTTTATTCTCCACTGGACAAGAAGTTAATGGAATGTCCTTTGAATGAACTGTCAGGATGCAGAGCTGCTAGTCAACATTAAAGAGCATGATCTTGTTCTAGAGCATATGGTGCTTACAAGCGAAGAAAAGAAGACCTTGTTGGATCGATAACTTGATAGTTTACTTTGAGACAGTCACCATCATCCAATGAATGGACTGGTTTGACGAGTTTTAGAATCTGATAAGACTTCACATTGTTGACTTCGTTTGAGTCAAGGAGGTAACTTGATAGTTTACTTTGAGACAGGTCAATCATCATCCAATGATTGGTGCATCAATTCATGCATTACTATGATGCATGTGAGATCGTATCTAACATGTGTAAACATGGAAAACCTATTATATACATCCATCATGCTTGTATTTTAGTTTACCTGTGCAATACTGACAATACTCTACTGTATGATGCTTAGTACTAACACTAACACAAAAACTATGACTTGTTTTTCCTTTTTCTTTCTTTCTTTTTATTTTCTTGTTTCTTTTTCTTCCATTTAGGTATTTAACTGGGAATATGATGACTGGGCCTATACCGGGATGGATCTTGTAAAGAAACAACAACTTGTACGTATAAGTACCTTGATGCCGAAGATATTCACTTCATGTTTCCATTTCAACCAAACCTCACTAACCAAACTTAGGTTTCCAATTTCCAAGCATGCCATGAGAATTCCACTCACTCTCATGATTCTCTGCTGCTTCTAGACATGTCTTTATATAACAAGAAATGGGCTCAAATGGTTAAAACCATAATTTTAAAACTCGAAAGAAATTAACTCATTTGGCTGAGTCAACTTGACTAGACCAGATTTACCAAGACTTGGAAAAACTAGATCCAATCACACCTTGGTTAAAACTTGAGAAAAATAGTAAAAATTTAGCAACACTGAACAAAAAATTCAGTCCACTTGGATAGTCCTAGTTGCTTGATTTGAGGAAAAAAAAGGCAGGTCCTTGGGCCCTGTTCTGATTGAGCATTTAGGATGGTCATCTGATAGGCCTGATTTTTAAAACCATGCTCATGTATGGTGATATTGTACAAGTCTGCCATACATTCTTGTGGCAACTTGTGTGTAAAAATGGGAGTCTGAACTCATTCTTTTGAAAAATAGAAAAATGAATTTTCTTGAAGGCAGCCATAACCTTGGTTAAGGTTTGGGCTGAAAGTACGAGTGCGGGAGCCAACACTTTCAGAATCCGAACTCATTCTTTTGAAAAATAGAAAAATGGGAATATTAGTAAATATGGATTTTCTTGTTAAGAAGAAAATGGAAGGTAAAGAAGAGACATAACTGAAACTTTGCACTGTGAAAAGTAATATTAACCATCTTACTTTCCCCGTTGAATTTGACGTCCACAAAATGGACTTTTTCCAGAAAATCATGGATTTAAAACCATTAAATCCTTCTCAGAAATCTGAGTTTATTGAACTGAATCGAATTATTACAATTCAATTTTGTTGAATATCCAAACGCAAGGTTTCCATGAATTAGGCAGATGAATTCATTCTAACCCATTTTGTTGAATATCCAAACGCAAGGATTTTTTATTTTATTATGATTATTATTATTATTATTTTGTGATATACAATAGCTTTTCAGAATTCATATGTAGGTGCATACTTATGCTAATTCACGTGGACTTTGACTATCTTTCTTAAATTTCTTTGGTTTTTCTAATTTTTGTATCTAATTTTGAATTTCTATGCCTTAAAACAAGATTCAAGGTGTCGTCAACAATGCTAATAGAATCCTCCAGGTCAGATTGTTGATTGGACTTGATTTTATTTAAATGATTTTGATAATCCATTTTATTTAAATGAGCAAACCCGGATGTGCGTCGGAGCTATTTGGATGTTGAGCGGGGGTCCCTGGAATTGGGAACCGCTGTTATAACTATGATGAAGCTATCTATTTCCTATGGACAACATTAGAGTGACCTGACCATTTGGATAGGCTGTGTTTATATCTGTATTTACTCAAAATTTATAGAGTAGACCCAGATGTGCGTCGGAGCTATCCAGATGTTGAGAGGGGGTCCCTGGAAGGTGGGAACCGCTGTTATGACCATGATGAAACTGTCCATTTCCTATAGACAACATTGGAGTGGCCTGGCCATTTGGACAGGCCGTGTTTATGTATTTTCTACAAATTAATGGAGTAGACCCGGCTGTGCGTTGGAGCTATCCAGATAAGCGGGGCTTCCTGGAAGGTGGGAACCACTATTATGACCATGATTAAGCTATCCATTTCCAATGGACAACATTGGAAGGGCCTGGCCATTTGGACAGGCCATGTTTATGTAATTGCTCAAAATTAATGGATTAGACCCAGATGTGTGTCGAAGCTATTCGGATGAGCGGGGCTCCCTGGAAGGTGGGAACCGCTATTATGACCATGATGAAGCTGTCCATTTCCTATGGACAGACATTGGAGGGGCCTAGCTATTTGTACAGGCCGTGTTTATATCTATATTTGCAGGTACCACACCCTAAACCTAAACCACACCCTAAACCTATAACCTAAACCTATTCTCAATTCCCTAAAGCTATAACCTATAACCTAAACCTTAACCTAAACATAAACCTAAACCTAAACCTATACCTATAGCTTATACTTATAACCTTAACCTAAACTATAACCTTAACCTATAACCTATACTTATAACCTTAACCTAAACTTATAACCTTAACCTGAATCTATTCTCAAATCCCAAAACCTATACTTATAACCTAAACCTAGACCTTAACCTAAACCTAAACCTATACTTAAAACCTATAACCTATAACCCAAACCTTAACCTATAACCCAAACCTTAACCTATAAACCAAACCTATAACCTATAAACTAAACCTATAACCTATAACCTATAACCTAAACGTATACTTAACCTTAACCTATAACCTAAACCTAAACCTATAACTTATAACCTAAAACCTAAACCCGATCCCGAACCGAACCCGATTACCTAAACCTAAACCTATTCTTAAATCCCAAAACCCATAACCTAAACCTAAACCTTAACCTAAACCTATAACCTAAACCAAAACCTATAACCTAAACCCGAACCCGAACCGTAATCCCTAACCTTAACCTAAACATATAACCTATAACCTATAACCTAAGCCTTCATACCTAAACCTAAAACCTAAACCTAAACCTAAACCTATAACTAAAACATAAACCTATAACCCAAACCCTATAACCTTAACCTAAATCTTAACCTAAACATAAACCTAAAATTATAACTTAAACCTATTCTCAAATCATAAACCTATAACCTAAACCTAAACCTTAACCTATAACCCAACCTAAACCTAAACTTATAACATAAACCTATTCTCAAATCCCAAAACCTATAACCTAAACCTAAACCTTAACCTATAACCCAACCTAAACCTATTCTCAAATCCCAAAACCTATAACCTAAACCTAAACCTTAACCTATAACCCAACCTAAACCTATACTTATAACCTAAACGTATTCTCAAAACCCATAACCCATAACCTAAACCTAAACCTTAACCTAAACCAATAAACTATAACCTAAACCAAAACCTATAACATAAACCCGAACCCAAACTCGAACTCGAACCCGAATCCTAAACCTTAACCTAAACATATAACGTATACCCTATAACCTAAGCCTATACCTAAACCTAAAACCTAAACCTAAACCTAAACCTATAACTAAAACATAAACCTATAACCTATAACAAACCTATAACCTTAACCTAAATCTTAACCTAAACATAAACCTAAAATTATAACTTAAACCTATTCTCAAATCGCAAAACCTATAACTTAAACCTAAACCTTAACCTATAACCCAACCTAAACCTAAACTTATAACATAAACCTATTCTCAAATCCCAAAACCTATAACCTAAACCTAAACCTTAACCTATAACCCAACCTAAACCTATTCTCAAATCCCAAAACCTATAACCTAAACCTAAACCTTAACCTATAACCCAACCTAAACCTATACTTATAACCTAAACGTATTCTCAAAACCCATAACCCATAACCTAAACCTAAACCTTAACCTAAACCAATAAACTATAACCTAAACCAAAACCTATAACATAAACCCGAACCCAAACTCGAACACAACCCGAATCTCTAAACCTTAACCTAAACATATAACGTATACCCTATAACCTGCTTCATACCTAAACCTAAAACCTAAACCTAAACCTAAACCTATAACTTGAACCTAAACCTAAACCTATAACCTATAACCTAAACCCTATAATCTTAACCTAAACCTATAACCTAAACCTAACCTTAACCTATAACCCAACCTAAACCTAAACTTATAACCTAAACCTATTCTCAAATCCCAAAACCTATAACCTAAACATAAACCTTAACCTATAACCAACCTAAACCTAAACTTATAACCTAAACCTATTCTCAAATCCCAAAACCTATAACCTAAACCTATAATCTTAACCTAAACCTATAACCTAAACCTAACCTTAACCTATAACCCAACCTAAACCTAAACTTATAACCTAAACCTATTCTCAAATCCCAAAACCTATAACCTAAACATAAAGCAACCTATAACCAACCTAAACCTAAACTTATAACCTAAACCTATTCTCAAATCCCAAAACCTATAACCTAAACCTAAACCTTAACCTATAACCCAACCTAAACCTATACTTATAGCCTAAACCTATTCTCAAATCCGAAAACCCATAACCTAAACCTAAACCTATAACCTATAACCTAAACACGAACCTAAACCCGAACTCGAACCCGAATCTCTAAACCTTAACCTAAACATATAACCTATAACCTATAACCTAAGCCGATACCTAGACCTAAAACCTAAACCTAAACCTAAACCTATAACTTAAACCTAAACCTATAACCTATAACTTAAACCCTATAACCTTAACCTAAACTTAAACCTAAACTTATAACCTAATAAACCTATTCTCAAATCCCAAAACCTATAACCTAAACCTATACGTTAACCTATAACCCAACCTAAACCTAAAGTTATAACCTAAACCTATTCTCAAATCCCAAAACCTATAACCTAAACCTATACTTATAACCTAAACCTCTTCTCAAATCCGAAAACCTTAACCTAAACCTATAACCTATAAACTAAACCCGAACCCAAACCCGAACTCGAACCCGAATCCCTAAACCTTAACCTAAACATATAACCTATAACAATTAACCTAAGCCTATACCTAAACCTAAAACCTAAACCTATAAACTTAAACCTAAAGTTATAACCTATAACTTAAACCCTATAACCTTAACCTAAACCTATAACCTAAACCTAAACCTAAACTTATAACCTAATAAACTATTCTCAAATCCCAAAATCTATAACCTTAACCTATAACCCAACCTAAACCTAAACTTATAACCTAAACCTATTCTCAAATCCCAAAACCTATAACCTAAACCTAAACCTTAACCTATAACCCAACCTAAACCTAATCTCAAATCTCAAAACCTATAACCTAAACCTAAACCTTAACCTATAACCCAACCTAAGCCTATACTTATAACCTAAACCTATTCTCAAATCCCAAAACCCATAACCTAAACCTAAACCTTAACCTAAACCTATAACCTATAACCTAAACTCGAACCCGAACCCGAACCCGAACCCGAATCCTAAACCTTAACCTAAACATATAACCTATAACCTATAACCTAAGCCTATACCTAAACCTAAAACCTAAACCTAAACCTAAACCTATAACTTAAACCTAAACCTATAACCTATAACCTAAACCTATAACCTAAACCCTATAACCCATAACCTATAACCTAAACTCAAATCCCTAAACCTTAACTTATAACCCAACCTAAACCTATACTTATAACCTAAAACTATTCTCAAATCCCAAAACCTAAACCTAAAACCTAAATGTAATCTCAAATCCCTAAACCTAAACCTACAACTAATCCTAATCTCAACTCCCTAACCTAAACCTAAACCTAAACTTGAAAACCCAAACTTAAAGCGAATCCCAAACCCGAACCCGATTTCCTAAACTTAAACCTTAACCTATACTCAATTCCCAAGGCTATAACCTATAACCTATAGCCTAAACCTAAACCTAACCTAAACCTATAACCTAAACCTATAACCTTAACCTGAACCTAAAACCTAAATGTATTCTCAAATCCTTAAACCTAAACCTACACCTAATCCTAATCTCACCTCCTTAACCGAAACCTAAACTTGAACACCCAAACCTAAACCCGATCCCGAACCGAATTTCCTAAACCTAAACCTTAACCTATTCTCAATTCCCTAAACCTATAACCTATAACTTATAACCTAAACCTAAACCTAAACCTAACCTAAACCTATAACCAAAACGTAAACCTAAAACCTAAATGTATTCTCAAATCCTTAAACCTAAACCTACACCTAATCCTAATCTCAACTCCTTAACCTAAACCTAAACTTGAAAACCCAAATCTAAACCCGATCCCGAACCCAAACCCGATTTCCTAAACCTAAACCTATAACCTTAACCTAAACCTAAAACCTAAACCTAAACATAAAACCTAAAACCTAAATGTATTCTCAAATCCCTAAACCTAGACCTACTCCTAATCCGAATCTCAACTCCCTAACTTAAACCTAAACCTAAAATTGAAAACCCAAACCTAAACCCGATCCCAAACCCGAACCCGATTTCCTAAACCTAAACCTTAACCTATTCTCAATTCCCTAAACCTAAACCTAAATGTATTCTCAAATCCCTAAACCTAAACCTACATCTATTCCTAATCTCAACTCCCTAACCTCAACCTAAACCTAAACTTGAAACCCCAAACCTAAACCGGATCTCAAACCCAAACCCGATTTCCTAAACCTAAACCTTAACCTATTCACAATTCCCTAAACCTTAACCTAAATGTATTCTCAAATCCCTAAACCTAAACCTACACCTAATCCTAATCTCAACTCCCTAACCTAAACCTAAACCTAAACTTGAAAACCCAAACTTAAACCCGATCCCGAACCTAAACCCGATTTCCTAAACCTAAACCTTAACCTATTCTCAATTCCTTAAACCTAAACCTAAATGTATTCTCAAATCCCTAAACCTAAACCTACACCTAATCCTAATCTCAACTCCCTAACCTAAACTTAAACTTAAACTTGAAAACCCAAACCTAAACCCGATCCCATACCCGAACCCGATTTCCTAAACCTTAACCTATTCTCAATTCCCTAAACCTTAACCTAAATGTATTCTCAAATCCCTAAAACCTAAAGCTACACCTAATCATAATCTCAACTTCCTAACCTAAACCTAAACCTAAACTTGAAAACCCAAACCTAGACCCGATCCCGAACCCGAACCCGATTTCCTAAACCTAAACCTTAACCAATTCTCAATTCCCTAAACCTAAACCTAAATGTATTCTCAAATCCCTAAACCTAAACCTACACCTAATCCTAATCTCAACTCCCTAACTTAAACCTAAACCTAAACTTGAAAACCCAAACCTAAACCCGATCCCGAACCCGAACCCGATTTCTTAAACCTCAACCTTAACCTATTCTCAATTCTCTAAACCTATAACCTAAACCTAAAACCTAAACCTAAACCTAAACCTAAACCTAAACCTATCACCTTAACCTAAGCCTAAAACCTAAAACCTAAACCTAAACCTAAACCTATACCAAAACCTATAACCTTAACCTAAACCAAAACCTATAACCTAAACCTTAACCTATAACGCATAACTTATAACCTATAACCAAAACTTATAACCTATAACCTAACCTTAACCTAAACCTAAACGTAAATGTATTCTCCAATCCCTAAACCTAAATCTATACCTAATCCTAATCTTAACTCCCTAACCTAAACCTAAACCTGAACTTAAAAACCCGATCCCGAACCTGAACCCGATTTCCTAAACCTAAACCTTAACCTATTCTCAATTCCTTAAAGCTATACTTATAACAACATATAACCTAAACCTAAAACCTTAACCTAAACCTAAACCATCTTAACTTAAACCAAAACCTATAAACTATACCTTAACCTATAACTTATAACCTAAACTTATAATCGATAACCTAACCTATGGATTTTCTCATAGTTTAGAAGATTTGTAGGTACATTTTTTATTTCTTCATATATATATATATATATATATATATTGTCTTTCTTCCTTTTGAGATGTGTACAAAGGCATGCTTGTTTGATTGTGTCTACAATTGCTGTTTTATATAGGCCGATAAGCTAAAGAAGTCAGTGGAGGATGAAATTGATTTTCTTAAGGGAAGGGTTTCAGAACTTGAAAGTGATCTTGTGTCGAAGTCCATAGAAGTTACATCTGCAGTTTCAAGGAAAGAAGAAGCTCTATCTTCTG
The DNA here is from genome assembly GCA_030180095.1 of Magnolia changhungtana. Taxonomy (NCBI): domain Eukaryota; kingdom Viridiplantae; phylum Streptophyta; class Magnoliopsida; order Magnoliales; family Magnoliaceae; genus Magnolia; species Magnolia changhungtana. The sequence continues at coordinate 1,469,459 of JASAUF010000674.1, read as the reverse complement.
TGTTTGCTAAAATTGACTGTCTGAAGGAAGAAAATTCTGTAAAAACGTGAGCATTATTGAATGCATATGGAGGGTGTTTACTGTGTTGGAGTGTATTTGTTTTTTGCACATGAGGGCACGCCTTAGTTATAATTCTTATGATAGGTTGAGCAAAGTGAAGTATTGTTTATTTAGAAATTTGAATGTAGGATGCATTGTAGATTTGATTGCTATTGTAATAAATGCATCGTTTTTCTTCTCTGATTGCATTTTATCTACTACTTTTATCATTAAGATGAGTAATCACAGCAGGTTATTGCAATGGAAACAGGTAAAAATAGCTACTAATATAATCCGTAGCTTTAGCTACGACTTTTGTCCATAGCTATTTCTATCTATTGCTACAAATATGGTCCATAGCTATTTTTATCTATAGCTACGGATAGAATCCGTAGCTATTGGTATCTATTGCTACAGATATTATCCGTAGCTATTGGTATCTATCGCTACAGATAATATCCGTAGCTATTGGTATATATTGCTATGGATTGTATCTGTAGCTATTGGTATCTATAGCTACGGATCTAATCCGTAGCTATTAGTACCTATTGCTACGGATAAGGTCCGTAGCAATTGATATCTATTGCTACGAATATAGTCCGTAGCTAGACCTTTAGCTACACCACCAATAGTGACGGACGTACTATGGATTATATCCGTAGCAAAAGGTCTTTTGCTACAGATTTTGGCCGTAGCCATTACCCGTTTTTCTTGTAGTGAACAATCACAAAGCCCAAACCCAAAGAAAAGTAGACAACATTTGACAAAGAAAAGCAAACATCTGAAGCCAAGGCTATGAATGCTATCTACTATGCTATGTCCCAGGATATATTCAATCAGATAAGTATGTGTGGGACATCTAAATAAGCATGAGATCTATTGAAAACAACCCATGAAGGCACAAGTACTGTGAAGAGGTCCAAACTTCAACTATTGACCTCACAGTTCGAAAGTCTCATAATGGAAGAGCATGAAACATTTATAGAGTTTTTCACAAAGTTGAACATTATTTGTAACTGCATGGGTGGATTGGGAGAAAAAGTTTCGGTTCCTAAAATCTGTAGGAAAATATTAAGATCATTGCCGGAACGGTTTAATCCCAAGGTCACAATAATTGAGGAGTGTAGGAATATAGATGAAATGAAAGTAGAAGAACTTGTAGGTTCCCTACAAAATTTTGAACTACACTTCACTCAATCCCAAAAATCCAAAAACACTGTCCTAAAAACCTCAAAGAAAACAATTCATGAGGATAGTGAAAGCGAAAAGGAAGATGAAGATGAAGAAGTGGCCTTGCTGGCACAAAAATTCAGGAGGTTCTTCCAAAAGAATCGCGGCCGTCCCTCTAGAGGGAGAAAGGTAGATAACAAACTATCTGCAGGCAAATTTGGCAAAAAGACTAGAGAACCACAATGCTATGCCTGTCGAGAGTATGGACACCTATCTACCGAATTCCCAAACAGAAAAACCAAGAGTAAGGCAATGGCCGCCACGTGGGATGATACAGATGAGTCAAATTCAGAATCTAGTGACTCAGAAAGCAATGAAGACCATAAATCATTGAAAATTTTCATGGTCTCCACTGCTTCAATCATTTTCACTGAATCTGAGAACGAAAAAGAACAGCAAGACACAGAATCATTTCCATCCGATAATGAAGAAAGAGAAGAAAATGAATAAAACAAGTTACAAGATGCTTATAATCAGCTTTATATTCATAGCATCAACATTCTTAAAAGACTTGGTATATCTAAGAACAAAAAGGAAATGCTGCAAAAAGAATTGAATAAAACTCTAGATATCAATACACATTTAATCAATGATTTACAGCAATATCACTCAGATAATAATAGACTCGAACAAGTCAATACTCTTCTTAAAAATGAGTCTGAAAAACTAAACAAACAGGTTGAGAAATTAAAAGACAAAAATATGCTGATTTAAAATGAAAATCATACACTCCTGTTTGATTTAGAAGAATCCAAGAAGATGGCCAAGATAAACTACAAGTTTTCCCAAAGTGGTGAAAAGTTGGAAAAACTGTTAGGAATGGGAAGACCTGGAAAGGATAAAAGTGGGCTTGGATATGAAAAACATAAATCAAAGACTGGAAATGCAACTCCCAAAAATGAAAAATCTGCTGCTTCTGGAAGTAAAATCAGAACAACTCCAGTATGTCATTTATGTGGTAATTCAGGTCATTATAAATTTGAATGCATAACACTGAAGAGGACTCAACCCAACTCTGGTCAGAAACATGGAAATTTATTAACCAGAGAAATACAAAAAGTCAAAAGTCTTCTTAGGAATGTGGATAGAAATGCCTATGCATCACCACCTAAATTGGCTAGCAAAAGTAAATGGGTAAGAAAAAAGTAGTTCAGATCATGTTTCAAGATCTGAACATGTGCTAAAATGAGATTTTTTTTGTTTGAGCTTGCAATGATAAATCTGAGGTCCCTTACCTCAATCTTTTGTATATAAACATTTTATATGTTTATAATTTTGTTGTGTACAGTGATTGTACATAATTTTGCCAAGTATATTGTTGTTTCATAGAAATATTAAGAGCATACTTGAAGGATCGTCTGAAAAATACAGAATCATTCATCAGTGATTGGACTATCGATAGTACATTTTCAATTAAATCGGTAGAGGGTTGATATTATCGACGATTCCTTAGAATACAAATTGACAGGTGGCTAAGAATGATATCGAAGACAGACTTGATGGTATCGATAAGCAATCTCTCGATATTATCGAAACAACGATCGATCATATCGAAAGATGCCGCCCGATAAAAGCGAGTGAAACGAAAAAGGGGGTCATTTTTTCCAAGGGTTTCACTGTCACCCCCTCTGCTTGATTCTCTCGACCAAATCAGTTGGAGCCACGTTGGATTGCTAACATCATTCCACAAATCAGGTAATACCCTTCTAACACATCAAGAGTCCATTCTCTTTTGGGTATTTGTCGTTTTGTCATTTTTTTTTCGTCTTTCCCAAATCGTTTAATACTCTATCTGTCACATGGGTAAAGATAAAGGAGTAGCATCCGGTCTAGGGGAGTCTTCAAGATCTACTCGACAAAAAGTCCTCGCCTCTAAAGAAAGGGCAAGGGCCCCGGAAAGTGGGATCCCCACTAGGCAAAGATCATAGGCTTCATGAGGTGGGTCCCAAACTGAATCCCCGACACCACCTCCTCCGATTGGAGCAAGTTCATGACCACCAAAATATATGGGTAGGAAACTTATTCAAGAGAGAAGGGTTGATAGGGAATGCCTCAAACCAAACATATTGGAACCCCTGTTTGCCGCAATAGATTGGCTGCCCGTTCTGAATTTTGGTGGGCCATGCCAACTTGAGATAACACGAAAATTTCTTACCCCGTGTCTTTCACCGGTGGTTGATCCTCTTTCCTTCATGGTATCATTGAGAGGTGATGATGGATTTATCACACCAGCTACAATAGCTGAGCCATCGGACTCAACATGGCCTTAGAAGGTATCCCAGAAATGAATCTTGATGACATAGACATCCGATCCAAGGTCACAAAATACCTCTGCAATGGTAGGGACATCCCTTGGTATCAAGGGAATGCATTAAAGTCTAGGTATATGGAACCCAGGTTTCAGATCTTTCATGGTATATTTACAACGAACATCTATCTTAGAAGTACCAACAGATCTGACCTCACCGGGCTTATGACCATGATCGTCTACTCAGTTGCCAGTGGGTCAAAGATCTGCCTTCCATCTCTGATTGTCTCTCAGTTGGTAAATGCCATCCACACATCTAGAGACCTCCATTTGCTGTACCCCTGGATTATCAGTATGATATGTAACAAAATCGGGTTTCCATCAACTATTGATCCAGTATTCCCGCTCCAAGTTTTCAATAAAAGAAATATCCAGAGAATGGACTTGGAGTTTCACGATTACAAGGAGAACCCGGAGGAAGAAATCTAGGCGGGAGAAGTTGAAGGTGAAGGTGGTGATCCCATGGAAGGGGTGAAAATGGCTGAAATGCATCTCCTGGACCTGATCTAGCCACGTCCACATCATCAGCCGGGTATGGCAAGAGGTTCAAAATGGATAGAATTGGGGCAATCTAAAGAGAGATTCATTCTGTACGGGAGAAGTTAACAGTTTTGGAGTGTGTCGTCCAAAAAGTGCAGCAGTCTGTACAACAGCTGGTGGATCTGCTGACATCCGATGGGACGACATGATGCCATCTCATTCTGCTCCGTAAGGCCGGTCATATATGCTATCATACACACTTTATCATTGGTGTGTACGACAGCCTTTCTAAGACAAGGATAAAAGTGCACCTGCTAGTGCCCTGGTTGTCAAGTTACGTGTATGGTGAGTCAGACTAGCTGCAGAACTCGATAGAAAGATCATTTCAAGTGTCTGCCTCAACCGGATGTGTGGAAGCTCGCAACAAGTAAATCACAGCCTCACATCCCATGTCCCAAAACATCAGGTGATTAAAACCCTTAAAACAAGATAGACATCTTAGGGTTTTATGGTGAGAAAACTTTTTGCAAAATAGGAAAATCTCTAAGTTTTTCTCACCCAGTCGATTCTATCGAAGCACCCTCGATATGATCGACCTGCACTGTTGATGTCCTCGATACCTTAACGATATTATCGATAAGAGGACTAAAAGTGAACAGCAACTAAATATTCATCTCGACGGATTTATCGATGTATTGATACACCTATCGATATCATCGATATAAGCACAAATATATCCAACAACTTCACAATATATCTAGACGAATTATCGATGTATCGATACTCATCAATATCATCGATATTCAAATCTCGAGACCATCGAGAGTGGCTCCATAAGATCGACAGGCAGATTTTTGGCGCCCCTATTTTCTAATGAAAATCTCAAATTCCTTCGATATATTGATGACAGTCCGATATGATCTAAATTCAAGTATCGATAAGATCAGAGGTCGATCGATGATATCGACAGTGGGTGCGTATTTCTTACAACAGTTATTTCAGGTTGTTTCTTAACTTTAATCGGGGGCCCTACGAACTAATCGATATTCAAATATCAATGATATCGACACCAGATCAATTGCGTCGAATAAAGTCATAAACTATCTAGCAAGTTCAAAGATAAATCAGACAGATTTATCGATGCCTCAACTCTGATCTCGATGTCATCGACATTCAAATTCCGATGACCTCGACGGTTCCCCCGATCATTCATGAAAACTTGAAATATCTCAAAGTCAAGTCTCTCTCATTTTTCAAGTGTCGGTGGATCGAGACTGTCATCGATGGAATCAGAGTTTGAAATCCGATGACATCGATAATAGCTTCGATTCATCGACCAATTGGCAAAGAGTTTCAAAAGCACATGACATCGAGTCCGAGCCATCGAGCAGAGCATCGATGCCATTGAGAGTTTACGATCGATGATATCGAACCTGCTTGATGATATCGAACTCTGTCATAAATGTGACCGTTTTATATCCGTTGAAACTTTTTGCCTATTTATAGAGGACTTGTCTTTTATTGTTGTGAGAGAAAGTAGAGAGAGCTTTTGAGTGTTTTAACTTATATCCTATACCTAAAGCCCTTTCTCTCAAGGGAGTTCATCCTCTAACCCACCCTTACCATTGATATTCAATAGAGTGGATTAGGGAATGAATTTTCGCATTCAAGGGTCCTCCAGCTACTACCTTAATGGCAAATCTTTATGCTGGGATGCCTTGAATGCATAAGAGAGGATCTACTCTATCTTCCTTATAGGAAAATTTTTAGAGAGTAGGATTCCATCTCACCCTTAACCCAACATAAAGCCAAGCATTAGTATATCATCTTGCGTTACGGATCAAGGGAGTAGAAGACTCTTCGCAACAAGAAGGAGGAGATCTTTGGCGTTGTGCTTAATGGGACTCATCAACTTATCTGTAAGTATCTAGAGTCCAAGAGGACACTTGTGATCATTCCTTTCTAGGATTGAGTCTTAAGTGGTTCTCACCCTTTGAAGCCCTCGTAGGAGGCCTCCGGCGGGAGTGTACATAGTGGGTGTATAGTGTGGACCCTTGCTCTTGTGTGGGGCATAAACCTTTAAGTCCTTGTGTAGGTCCTTGACCTGTGTGGCCTAAAATCCGGGTGCATTGTGTGGACCCTTGCTCTTATATAGGGCATAAACCTTTAGGTCCTTATGTAGGTCCTTGACCTATGTGGTCTAAAATTCGGGTGTGTTGTGTGGACCCTTGCTCTATGGAGAGCATAAATATCTAGTTAGGAGTGAACCAATAAAACTCTGGGTTTGAGGTGAACCGGGTAAAACCTCTATAAAGGTTGAAGGTGAATCTAATCTAAAACCTTAGGTTTGAGGTGAACTCTGGGAAACCTCCTTAGTAAAATCTGGTATACTCAAGGGTTGAGTGCGATAGCCGGGAGTGGAGTAGACAAGTAGTCGAACCACTATAAAAATAACTGTGTTTGCGATTGCTTTTCTATATGTGTGACTCATGATAATGCATTCATATTCATATATCTGAACACATCTCTCTCACACACACACAGAGTCACATCCAATATAGACTAAGGTGCATATTGATATATCTTGATTAGTTTATGATTAGATCCTCTACTTGGCTTGGAAGCCAGTAGAGTTACATTTGAGTAATCCTGAAAAATTGCATACACAATAGGATTAGTGTGATAGGATTTTTAAACAACTCATAAATCTTTAAAAAGTCTATTCAACCCCCCTCTAGGACATATTGGCATATTCCAACTTCTACTCAAGCGGTCTTCACCACTATTTCAATTGGTATTAGAGCAGGTCTCTCTTTAAGGGCTTCACCGCTTAGGGAGTGATCTTGACTGAAGTTGGGAATATGGCCAAAGGAGAAGGCTCATCGGTCACTAGACCTCCAGTATTTGATGGATGAAATTATGCATACTGAAGGGCTAGGATGCACTACTTTCTGAGATCTTTGAATCATGACGTTTGGGATATTGTTGAAAGCGGATACGTGCCACCAACGGAACAAATTGTACTTGATTGTGGCATAGCAATCACAAAGCCCAAACCCAAAGAAAAGTGGACAGCCTTCGACAAAGAAAAACAAACATCTGAAGTCAAGGCTATAAATGCTATCTACTGTGCCGTGTCCTAGGATATCTTCAATCAAATAAGCATGTGTGGGACATCAAAAGAAGCATGGAATTTACTAGAAACAACCCATGAAGCACTGTGAAGCGATCTAAACTTCAACTCCTGACTTCACAGTTTGAAAGTCTTAGAATGGAAGAGCATGAGACATTTATGGAGTTCTTTACAAAACTGAATATCATTTGTAACTCCATGGGTAGATTGGGAGAGAAGGTCCCGGTTCCTAAAATTTGCAGGAAAATTCTAAGATCATTACCAGAACACTTCAATCCCAAAATAACAACGATTCAGGAGAGTAGGAATATTGATGAAATGAAAGTAGAACTTGTAGGTTCCCTACAAACTTTTGAACTACACTTTACTCAAACCCCTAAATCCAAAACAACTATCCTAAAAGCCTCTAAGAAAACACTAAAAGAGGACAGTGAAAGTGAAAGAGAGGATGATGATGAGGAAGTGGCTTTACTGATACAAAGATTCAGAAGATTCTTTCAAAAGAATCGCGGCCATCCCTCTAAAGGTAGAAAGATGGATAACAAACCCTCTGCAGAAAAATTTGGTAAAAAGACCAAAGAACCACAATGCTACGCCTATAGAGAGTATGGACACCTATCTACCAAATGCCCAAACAGAAAAACCAAGGGCAAGGCAATGGCCGCAACATGGAATGATACTAAGGAATTAAATTCAGAATCTAGCAACTCAGAAAGTGATGGAGACCGAAAATCTTTGAAAATACTCATGGTCTCCACTGCTTCGATCATTCCAACTGAATCTGAGGAAGAACAGCAAGCTACTAACTCATTTCCATTTGACAATGAGGAAGTTGAAGAAGAGGAAGAAAGTGGCCAAGATGAATTACAAGATGCGTATAATCAACTTTACATTCATAGCGTCAATATTATCAAAAGACTAGGAATAGTTGAAAACAAAAAGGAATTGCTGCAATTAGATTTGGATAAAGCTTCGAATATCAATACTCATCTAATTACTGATTTGCAGCAATGTTACTCAGATAATGATAGAATTGAAAGAACAAACATTTCCTTGAAATCTCAGTCAGAAAAACTGAAGAAACAAGTCGAAGCATTAAATGAAGAAAACTTGATTCTTCAGAATAACAATTATACACTTCAAAATGATTTAGAAGAATCCTGGAAAATAGCCAAGCTAAACTGCAAATTTTCCCAAGGTAGTGAGAGATTAGAAAAACTTTTGGGTATTGGAAAATATGGGAACAACAAATATGACTTAAGCTATGAAAAAGCTAGAACAAGAACTGGATAAAGAACACATGGAAAATCTGATATTTCCAGTAGCATCAAAGGCAAAAATCTTACTTATCAAACAAGTGGTGATTCAAAGGATGTGTTGAACAAAGGATATATACAACCATCACCACTCAAAGTATCTGATAGGAAGAAAGGCTTAGTGAATCAAGTGGTTGAATCAGATAAGAAAATCCAATCTGCGACAAGTGAAACCCCTGTCACAAAGTGGGTGATTAAGGAAAAGACAAATTGCCTTGTTACACATTCAGATCATCTATCAAGCAATGGCGCTAGATGGTACCTTAACAGTGGTTGCTCAAGACATGTCACAGGTGACAAATCTCTTCTCTCCAACTATAAAAACCTTCATAAAGGGATAGTCACCTATGGAGATGGAGCCACTGCCAATGTAATTGGACAAGGAATGATAAGTAATCTGCTAAAAAATGAGAATGTTTTTTGTATAAAAGGACTAGCACTTAATTTGTTAAGCATCTCTCAAATCTATGATAATGGGTGTGTGGTCAAATTCAACAAAGAAGAATGCGATATCCTAGATTAATCAGAAAAAATAGTAATTAAGGGTCATCGCACAAACAACCACTGCTACATCATCAAAGGTATAAAAAGGACGGATGCCTAGAAATACTGAGCAGAGAAAAATAAGTCCATATCATGCATCTATATTTCGATATTTGCTGAAATGATGCAATTCTGTGAGGTTTCTCACCTCAATCTTTTGTAAATAAACATGCAAATGTTTATAACTTTTGATGTACTGTAATTGTACATAATTTTGTTGAATATGACATTGATATACTTGAAGGGTCGAAAAAGAATAATATTCTTCTTCATTCCTATCAATCTGTCATTTTCGATTAATCGATCATGGGTCGATATCATCGATGTCTCTTCAGAATATGGAAAGTCACGGATCGGTACTACTATCGAAACAGTTACCAATAACTTCGGATATGGATTATCGATACAATCGAAATTAAGTTTGATAAAATCGAAGACTCCTGGCCATTAAAAGGCGATCGAGTGAAAGAAATTTATTTCTCTGAAATTTTTTTAGTCTTGCTCTCTGCTCGAATCCTCGGCCAGAAGATCATCAACGGGTCTCAGAAGCGTCAAAAGAAACAGGTGTTATCCTTCCATCCCTTCCTCTCTAGAGTCTAATCTCACATTTGGTTGGGTACTTTCCATTCTCTTGGTTGACCTTCCTTACCTTTACTCGCCTCTTACACTGAAAAATCATGAACAAAGGGAAAGGTAAGTCTCTTTCTCAGTCTTCAAAAGGGAAAGCAAAACAACCTAGTAAACATCAACTCACTTCATCAGTGAGACATCTGGACACTGTCGTTGAACGACTGGTTCTCAACAGCGCTATCGAGTCATTTGGTATCGACCTATTTCTTAAAGTTATTGGATGGCAAAATATTTTGAATCTTGGTGGTACTTATCAAATTGGAGTAATTCATGACTTCCTCAGCAAATGTCAAGTTATTTGTGCTGATCCACCTTGCATTCAAGTAGAGTTACAACATTACTCTAAGTACATCACTCCCATCACTCTGGGCAACCTCTTAGATCTCCAAGTCACTCGCATTCCTGTTACGAATCAGAATCTAAATGGTCTTGGTGTCTGGGGCGAGATAACACATGCACTATGTCAAGGAACTACTATTTCTCGAAATGATGATAATTCTCTTCACATTAATCATCTTGGACCCACTTTTAAAATTCTACACAGTGTTTTTGGGTCCAATGTCTATCCTTGTGATATAAATGGTAATCATCTGTCCCCCTTTGTGTTGAATGTGTTGTATGATGTATATCAGGAAGTTCAGGTGTGCCTTCCAATACTTCTTCTTAAACATATAATTTGGATTATTCAAGGAAATTATCAGGATACACTAGCTTTTCCTGTACTCATCTGTAAATTAGCTCATCATGTTGGTATACCTGCCTCATCTGATAGAGTCTATCCAGAGAAGTGGTTTGACAGTGATGCAGCTCAGGTGGCACAACAACTTTGTCTTCCTTCTGATCCTCCTGAGAACAGTGCTCCCTTACAGTCAGCTGCTCCATATGCTCATCCGTCATATCCATGGGGATCCAAACGAACGTCATTGTTGAGTCCGGAGTCTATAACAAATCGTCAAACACATCACCTCAAACGCCACCTACTGAATGGTATGACAAGTATAGAGGAGCAACTTCACAACTGTGAGAGGCGTCTCATCATGATCGAAGAAAAAGTCGATCCTCTACAGCAAACGAATTAGCAAATGGTGGACTTGCTCACATATGGTGCGTCTAGAAGACGATAGGGGCTGACTGTGCAGTTTAAATTTTTTTGGGTTTGAAACGTTTTTTTTTTTGATCGATCTACATGCGTCGTGGCGATGTGTTTTGGATAGTTTTCTTTTTGAATCAGTTGGGATAATGTTTAAATGTACTGCCATCTGGGGGCAGTTTTGGTTTTTCGTTGGCTGAATAGAATTCTTATCATTAATGCCATATTTTGTTCCCCTAGTTTGTCTGATGGAATGCATATAATGTGTTTAATGCTCAACTGCTTTACTGTTATCACTGCTTTCCACCTGTTCTGACCACAGATGACTTCTTATAATATTTTGATCATTACTCATCTGTATCTTGTATGTATGTTCTCTCAAGTATTTTAAGCTTCAGTCAATATCACTTACTATACCTTTGCCAATGATTGACAAATAAGGGGAGAATAATTCAAAACACCCCGAGTGAAAATTGTATATCTAATGTGTTGCAGGTGTTAGGGGGAGCAGCTGCATCAAGAAAGGGGGAATTTTTGAACTAAGGGGGAGCAGATACTTCTAGAATGTGTACATGGGTTAGAAATAAATTGTAAAATTGTCTAAATACATGTACACACAATAAAGGGTGTGTCTAGAAGTGTTCTAGGGTGTTTTGGATATTTTGTCATGTAATTGACAAAGGGGGAGATTGAAAGTGCACCTGCTAGTGCCCTGGTTTGTCAAGTTACGTGTATGGTGAGTCAGACTAACTACAGAACTCGATAAGAAGATCATTTCAAGCATCTGCCTCAACCGGATGTGTGGAAGCTCGCAACAGGTAAATCATAGCCTCACATCCCATGTCCCAAAACACCAGGTGATTAAAACCCTTAAAATAAGATAGACATCTTAGGGTTTTATTGTGAGAAAACATTTTACAAAATAGAAAAATCTCTAAGTTTTTCTCGCCCCGTCAATTCTATCGAAGCACCCTCGATATGATCGACCTACACCGTCGATGTCCTCGATACCTTAACGATATTATCGATAAGAGGACCAAAAGTGTCCGGCAACTAAATATTCACCTAGACGGATATATCGATGTATTGATACACCATCGATATCATCGATATAAGCACAAATATGTCCAACAACTTCACAATATATCTGGACGAATTATCGATGTATCGATACATATATCGATATCATCGATATTCAAATCTTGAGACCATCAAGAGTGGCTCGATAAGATCGACAGGCAGATTTCCGGCACCCTTGTTTTTTAATGAAAATCTCAAATTTCTTCGATATATCGATGACCGTCCGATATGATCTAAATTTAAGTATCGATAAGATCGGAGGTCGATCGATGATATTGACAGTGGGTGTGCATTTCTTACAACAATTATTTCAGGTTGTTTCTTAACTATGATCGGAGGCTCTTCGATATCATCGATATTTAAATATCGATGATATCGACACCAGATCGATTGCATCGAACAAAGCCATAAATTGTCCAGAAAATTCAAAGATAAATTTGCTGGATATATCGATGCCTCGACTCTGATCTCGATGTCATCAACATTTAAATTCCAATGACCTCGACGGTTCCCCTGATCATTCATGAAAACCTGAAATATCTCAAAGTCAAGTCTCTCTCATTTTTCAAGTGTCGATGGATCGAGCCTGTCATCGATGGAATCAGAGTTTGAAATCCGATGACATCGACAATAGCTTCGATTCATCGACCAATTGGCAAAGAGTTTCAAAAGCACATGACATCGAGTCCGAGCCATCGAGCAGAGCATCGATGCCATTGAGAGTTTACGATCGATGATATCGAACCTGCTCGATGATATCAAACTCTGTCATAAATGTGACTATTTTATATCCGTTGGAACTTTTGCCTATTTATAGAGGACTTGTCTTTTGTTGCTGTGAGAGAAAGCAGAGAGAGCTTTTGAGTGTTTTAACTTATATCCTATACCTAAATCCCTTTCTCTCAAGGGAGTTCATCCTCCAATCCACCCTCACTATTGATATTCAATAGAGTGGATTGGGGAATGAACTTCTGCATTCAAGGATCCTCCAGCTACTACCTTAATGGCAAATCTTTATGCTGGGATGCCTTGAATGCATAAGAGATGATCTACTCTATCTTTCTTATACGAAAATCTTTAGAGAGTAGGATTCCATCTCACCCTTAACCCAAGCCAAAGCCAAGCATTAGTATATCATCTTGTGTTGTGGATCAAGGGTGCAGAAGACTCTTCGTCAACAAGAAGGAGGAGATCTTCGGCATTGTGCTTAACGGGACTCATCAACTTATTTGTAAGTATCTAGAGTCCAAGAGGACACTTGTGATCATTCCTTTCTAGGTCTTGGTCTTAAGTGGTTCTCACCCTTTGAAGCCCTCATAGGAGGCCTCCGGTGGGAGTGTACGTAGCGGGTACATAGTGTGGACTCTTACTCTGGTGTAGGGCATAAACCTTTAGGTCCTTGTGTAGGTCCTTGACCTGTGTGGTCTAAAATTTGGATGCGTTGTGTGGACCCTTGCTCTTGTGTAGGGTATAAACCTTTAGGTCTTTATGTAGGTCCTTGACTTATGTGGTCTAAAATTTGGGTGCGTTGTGTGGACCCTTGCTCTATGGAGATCATAAACATCTAGTTAGGAGTGAACCAGTAAAACTCTGGGTTTGAGGTGAACTGCGTAAAACCTCTGTAAAGGTTGAAGGTGAACCTAATTTAAAACCTTAGGTTTGAAGTGAACCCTGGGAAACCTCCTTAGTGAAATCCAGTATACTCAAGGGTTAAGTACGACAGCCGGGAGTGGAGTAGAGAAGTAGTCGAACCACTATAAAAATGACTGTGTTTGCGATTGCTTTTTTATATGTGTGAATCATGACAATGCATTCATATTCATATATCTGAACACATTTCACACACACACAGTCACATCCAACATAGACTAAGGTGCATATTGATATATCTTGATTAGTTTGTGATTGGATCCTCTACTTGGCTTAGAAGCCAGTGAGTTACATTTGAGTAATCCTGAAAAATTGCATACACAATAGGATTAGTATGATAGGATTTTTAAATAACTCATAAACCTTTAAAAAGTCCTATTCACCCCCCTCTAGGACATATTGGCATATTCCAACTTCTACTCAAGCGGTCTTCACCGCTATTTCAAAGGACAGTTTCTTGTTGTTTTGTATATGCCCACAGTTGGGCTAACATTGGTTACTTTTGAATGCTCATACATGGGCTCAGTTATTTTGATTAGAACTGGAAAGTTTATTTTGTTGGTTGGGGTGCACTGCTGACTTGGGTAGTTATATTTTTTTTGCCAAATATAATGCTTAATTGTGTCATATGTGTATTATCTTTCCCTTAGCTTACCAAGTTATGGATTGCATGTGCTGCTTCTTAACAGTTATTCTATACTTCTATATCACTGCTCTACTTTCTGCATCCATAGGTTATGAAAATGATGATTGTTTTAAAATGATTTCATCTGTATACATCTATCTGATTGGCTCTTCCATGTAATTTACTCTTCAGTCAACGTCACTTGCTATACCTTTGCCAATGACTGACAAAAAGGGGGAGAACAATTCAATACACCTCGAGTGAAAAATTGTATATTTAATGTTGTTGCAGGTGTGAGGGGGAGAAGCTGCACCAAGAAAGGGGGAGTTTTGAAGTAAGTGGGAGCAGATACTTCTGGACTATGTTCATGGGGTAGAAATATTGTAAAATTGTGTAAATACATGTACACACAATTTAGGGTGTGTCTAGAAGTGTTCTAGGGTGTTTTGGGTATTTTGTCATGTAATTGACAAAGGGAGAGATTGAAAGTGCACTTACTTGTGCCCTGGTTTGTCAAGTTAAGTGAATGGTAAGTCAGACTGGCTATAGAACTTGATAGGAAGATTATTTCAAGCATCTGCCTCAATCAGATGTATGGAAGCACGCAATATGTAAATCAAAGCCTCACATCCCATGTCCCAAAACACCAGGTGATTAAAACCCTTAAAATAAGATAGACATCTTAGGATTTTTATGGTGAGAAAACTTTTTTCAAATAGAAAAATCAATAAGTTTTTCTCGCCCTGTCGATCTTATCGAAACACCCTCGATATGATCGACCTATTCTGTCAATGTCCTCGATACCATAACGATATTATTGATGAGAGGACCAAAAGTGTTCTGCAACTAAATATTCATCTAGACGAATTTATTGATGTATCGATACACATATCGATATCATCGATATAAGTACAAATATGTCCAGCAACTTTATAACATATCTGGACGAATTATCGATGTATCGATACACCTATCGATACCATCGATATTCAATTTTCGAGTCCATTGAGAGTGACTCTATAAGATCGACAGACAGATTTTCGGCACCCTTGTTTTTTAAAGAAAATCTCAAATCCTTCGATTGCATCGATGCTCTTTTGATATGATCTGAATTCAAATATCGATAAGATCGAAGATCCATCGATGATATCGATCGTGGGTGTGCATATCTTACAGCAGATATTTCAAGTTGTTCTTAACTACGATCGGGGGCCCGTCGATAGAATCGATATTCAAATATCGATGATATCGACACCAGATCGATTGCATCAAACAAAGTCATAAATTGTCCAGCAAGCTCAAGATAAATCAGCTGGATTTATCGATGCCTCAACTCTGATCAAGATATCATGATCTCAATGGTTCTCCGATCAATCTTAAAAACCTGAAATATCTCAAAGTCAAGTCTCTCTCATTTTTCACGTGTCGATCAATCGATCTTGTCATCGATGGAATCAGAGCTCAAAATCCGATGTCATCGATAATTGTTTCGATTCCTCGACCATTTGGCAAAGAGTTTTACAAGTGTATGCCATTGAGTCCGAGTCATCGAGCAGACCATCGATGTTATCGAGAGTATACGCTCGATGATATCAAACCTGGTCGATGATATCGAACTCTGTCATAAATGTGACCGTTTTATATCCATTGGAACTTTTTGCCTATATATAGAGGACTTATCTTTTGTTGCTGTGAAAGAAAGAAGAGAGAGCATTCGAGTGTTTCAACTTATATCATATATTTAAAGCTCTTTCTCTTAAGGGAGTTCATCCTCCAATCCACCCTCACCATTGACATTCAATAGAGTGGATTGGGGAATGAACTTCCACATTCAAGGATCCTTCAGCTACTACCTTAATGGCAAATCATTAAGCTAGGATGCCTTAAATGCATAAGATTAGAACTACTCTACCTTCCTTATAGGTAAACCTTTAGAGAGTAGGATTCCATCTTAACCTTGACCCAACCCAAAAGCTTAGTCTTGGTATATCCTTTGTGTTGGAAATCAAGGAAGAAGAAGACTCTTCGTCGACAGGGAGGAGGAGATCTTCGGTGTTGTGCTTAACGGGACTCATCAACTTATCTGTAAGTATCTAAAGTCTAAGAGGACACTAGCGATCATTCCTTTATAGGATTGGGTCTTAAGTGGTTCTCACCCTTTGAAGCCATCGTAAGAGGCCTCCAGCGGGAGTGTACACTGTGGGTGCGTTGTGTGGACCCTTGCTCTATGGAGAGCATAAACATCTGGTTAGGAGTGAACTAGTGAAACTCTAAGGTTAAAGGTGAACCGAGTAAAAACCTCTAGGTGCGTTGTGTGGACCCTTGCTCTATGAAGAGCATAAACATCTGGTTAGGAGTGAACCGATGAAACTCTAGGATTAGAGGTGAACCAGGTAGAAACCTCCGTGTAAAGGTTGAAGGTGAACCTGATTTAAAACCTTAGGTTTGAGGTGAACCCTGGGAAACCTCCTTAGTGAAATCTGGTACACTCAAGGGTTGAGTGCGGCAGCCGATAGTGGAGTAGACAAGTAGTCGAACCACTATAAAAATGACTGTGTCTGTGATTGATTCTTATTCTTGATCATTTGTGTGATTATGTTAACTGAATTCATATCTGCTCACACTTCACACACAGTCACATCCATCATATACTATAGTTGCTTCATGCGTATTATTTGAACAGTTCTGTGATTGGATCCTCTACTAGGCTTGGAAGCCAATTGAGTTACATTTGAGTAATCCTGAAAATTGCATACTTGATAGGATTAGAGTGATAGGATTTTTAATAACTTGTAAATCTTTAAAAAGTCATATTCACCTCCCTCTAGGACATATTGACATATTTCAACCTCAACTTAAGCGGTCTTCACCGCTATTTCACCGAATAGGTATTGGCAGACTATTGGCCAGGCAGATAGTGAGGTTTTCTTATGCTCACTTAGACTGTACGGCTGGGAGAGCGGCAGTGCCATTTGGAGGATACTAAACCCCGATGATGATCCCAGAGATGAACCGTACCGATATGTGGACTTATTGAGCAGAATTTGCATACTCATTCATTCATTCACTCATTATCCACTTGGGTTCGTGGTGCTCAACTATTTATTATGTGAACTTTCGCAATAGCCAGGATTTTAGTTGGGGCACGCGACTAACCTGAGATCAGGAGTTTCCACATTGAGGCTGACTATCCAAATTTAGGTATGTGACTAGTTTGGATAGAAGTCTCTTGTGATGGACCCCATAGCCTACGATACTACATAATATCATCCAAACTTCACACTCCAGCATGGTCATTCCATTCGCACCGTATATTACATTACATTCGCGGCATATGACATTTTGGGTTACCTGGGTTTCTTCATTTATATGTTTAGATACAACATCTAATATTTGACTCTTTATGACTCCTCATTTGTATAGTTGATCTATATCGCGTATTCTAATATTATTCCTCATTTGTATAGTTGATCTGTATTGCGTATTATGATATTGCTTGACTCGTGGACTTGTTAGTATTTTCTCTTACTCTGATAATGTATGATTCATGACCTTGTGCCTATTTCACCATTGTATGATTATGACATTACATTGAATATTTGACACTTACCTTATGCACACACTTACACCACCCTCTAAGCTTTCTATAATCTTATAGGTGATAGCTGCTTGCAGGTGATGTTAGGTTGTAGCAGTGTTGAGTTTGAAATGTGCAGCGGTCTTCTGGAGCTTGATTTTCGATTTACATATTTCCCTTTCAGCATTGTACTCGAATGATTATATTAGTGGATATGTGATGATGATGTTGCCTTTGTGAATCGAGTAATCTTATGGTTATGCTTATTATGAGTTAAATGTAACAAAAAATTTCCTCCTTGTAAGATCCCAGGATCGGAATCTGGTGTATGAATGCTAGGAGCCAAGAATGGGGTACTACGGAGGTTGTCGGCACCAGATTGGGAGATCAGGATTCCTGTGAATCCGATTTCCAGATTTGGGGCGTGACAGTTGGTGTACACACAAGTGAACCCCTATAATTCTATGTGTTTGGTGGATGTGTGGTTTATTTCTTTATCTTTTATGGTTTAAGATTGTAGGATGTATTTGTGGATGTGAATGTTGTAATCTTTATATTTCAGCATTGTGTGGTGAATATTGTAATAGATTAGTTTATAATTCTTTCAAATCCTCTTGAGTTTGAATTTTTTATACTCACCCACGTTCTAGTAAGGTTGTCCTACCATAAACCATTGATTTTTGGTGTTAGGTTGTCCTTAGAACCAAGTTTGTATCAACCTCTCAATACTTGATTTTTGAGGTTGTTATTTCCTTTTGTTATTTGCATTCTTTTTGGCTATCTGTTGTCTATATTCCGCTTATTAATTTTTATTTGGCATAGTCCTATTCACCCCCCCCCCCCCCCCTCTCTAAGACATATAGCTCGGCCTTTCCAATTGGATGTTTTGCCTTTATAAAGAGGAGCTTGGCTATGGTTGTTGTATTGAGAAATAGAGAGAGTTCAAAGGAGGTAACTACTTACCTACCATCATTAACCCTTTTTCTCATGGGAGTTCATCCTTCAATCCTCTCTTAATCATTGATATTCAAAAGAGTGGATTGGTGAATGAACTTCTCCATTCAAGGATCCTCCACCTACTATCTTAATGGCATATCATTAAGCTGGAGTCACTTGAATGCTTAAACTCTAAAATCTCTTTGTGTCTTAAATGATCAACATTCAATAGAGTAGATTCCACAATATACCTTGACCCAAACACAATTACTTATATTGGCAAATTTTCAAGTGTTGCGGTTCAAGAGAGCTGGAGAATCTCTGCCATAAAGCAAGATTGTAACGACTCGTAAATTTTCGTACGTTGGCTCGAGTACCACCTCGACCAGAAATTAATTAGGATTAAATCCTTTAGAAATTTAACAAAGTTAACTAAGTGCAAAACTTGATTAGACATGAAATCCATTGGGATCACTTTAAATACGATCTGCAAGACCCAAAACTTGCAAAATCAGTGACTCTAGTTTACCCTAAAGTTTAGAGCCAAACTAATTACCCGGCTGCTCTCGGGAATGAAACGAAACTTTGTATTAGATCTAGATCGCACATCGAAAGTCCGATTAACACAAAGTTAAGGAACTAGGACCGCCTCACTGGGCTTGACAATCATCTCAAAAATCAGGTCCAGCCGATGTCCCACGGCCATTCGTTTGGATCCGGAGCGAGGGTGTGTCAAAAACACTATTCCCTTTGAAAAATAAATATCTGGAATAGTGATCTGCACCATTCGCCACAGATCAAGATATAGCAACAAGACCGTCGAATCAGACCAAATTACACCCTCGGATTAAGAAAAATTTCAGGAACATTTACATGAACTTGGAATTTCGGATCGTGGCCCACTGACCGTTGAACTGAAAGTGGTCCGCCACGGGTGATCTGGGAATCCGATCGGGTCGAAAACATAATCCCACATAGATCCATGTGTGGTGAGCTTAAGTCTGACGTTTGGCTCAAGGGGGGCCACCAGAAACACTCTTTTGAGCTGGAAAAGTGATGAAATACCTATATAAGCAGTAACCATTGAACCTGAGTCTGTTTTGGGGAGGTTTTTGGCTATAAAAGGAGCTTAGAACAGCCCCTCTCACAGCCATACAAATTTGGGATAAAACCCTAGAGAGAGAGAGAAAAGGGAGAGAAAGCTTTGGGTTTGTGGGACCACCTTCCTCCTACTGCTTTCAATCATCACACGGCCTACACCGCCTCTTTCCAGGCGCTTTCTCAGCGGTATCTACTCCGTTTGAAGGTGAGAAACCCTAACCCTAGGTCTGATTTGAAGTATATAGGTTGTAAGTTGTGAAAAGGCTAACCGATTTCACTATTTAGCCTAGAAAACGCCCGTATACGGAAGCTCAACAACCCTTGCTGATTCGTTGTGATTCCAAGGGCAAAGGTGAGGAATTTAAGTGTATAAGTTACAGTTTTCAATGCTTTCAATGTCAGATAATGATAGATTCATGATCTGCATGCAATTGCATATGTACAAAGTGCTTTCCGTTTCCTGTTTCGATTAACGTTGTAGAATATGGAATTTCACATACTCTAGGTATACGTAGAAATACCATATACATATTTTTTTTGGGAAAAGGTTTGACATGTTTATTTAATGTATGATTATACAATACATGGATAAAATACTAGTTTGGCGAAAGGAAACGCCGTAATATATGTTCGCTTGTAAACACTATGTATGTTGAAATTGTGTATTCTAGAAATACCGCATATGTGTAAATTTTGGAAGTGTAATCATCATGATTATTTGTTGTATGAATATGGTATACAAGGATAAAATAACCACTTGGCGAAAGAATAACCCTAATACGCATTTGCTAACATACGTCATGTATGTTGGAATAGCGTACTCTAAGTGTTTGTGTAAATGCTTGTGTGTGTAAAAGCTTGAGTGTTAGTGCCTTAAATAGGCGCTGATATGGAATTCCCGACTACCTTAGAGACATGTAGGATCCCCTCCATGTGATGGTTCACTATAACCACTCACTTGTGATGTGTATGTAATTGTATCCCTACTTGTATAGTGCTTTATAACATGCTTTACAACATGCTTTACTTCATGCTTTAGTTCATGTTTTATAACATGCCTGCTAACATGCTTGTACTACTTTGTTATCATGCTTTACTCCACATGCTATTGATGAGAACTGTTTGAGTTTGGGACTAAGTCTATAGTCCAAACATTCGGTACCAGACTTGAGATTGTGGCTGAGACTCATGTCACCTTAAAGGATGTGTCTGGCGAACCCGAGTCGTACTTCGGTTGGCGATAGTGGTTGGCTACACGGAGTGCTTTTACGCTCCATATCACCCAACTTGTGGTGCGCTCGAGCTAGTCAGGCTCGTCAAGTAAACCGATATGTGTACGTGTGTTCACCATGTTTGGTCACTACTGCTTGAACCTAGGGTACCAAACTTACCAGTGGCGATCCCGTTAACCATGGTACCTCGATCCGCTAAGACTCATGAGTCGGGCATGGTGGTATGGGACACCGTGGTCGAGCTGTCGGCCTACGCTGGGGCCATGTGCCTCCCCGTAGTGACCATTGCGCAACCAAACTCATGAGCCAAATACGGTGGTATGGGACACTGTATTTCGAGTGTCGATACTACAGCCGAGAGCCGAGTATGGTGAGACCCGTACGTCTTGCCGACGGCGACGAGTCCTCCGTAGTATCTTCGAGTATACTCCAAGTGTCTGTGATTGACGACGAGTCTTTCACAGCAACTAGAGTATGAGTTGAGCCGAGTATGGTGAGACCTGTACTCGAGCTATGGCTAGTGATTGAGCCGAGTACGGTGAAACCTGTACTTGAGCTGACGGCCAGCAATTGAGCCGCATACGGTGAGATCTGTATTCGCGCTGACGGGTGACGAGCCCTTTGCGATGCCTTCACTACGCTTCTCAAACCATTATATCGTATGAGATTAGCTAGGATTGATGACCCTAGAATGGATCATGTTTGGGAATGATACAAGGGAGGTACCTTAGTTTCCCAATACTGCTGTTTGAAATGGACTAATAATAACTTGGTAATCATGATCATCATCGCACCGCATGTGCTTAGTAGATGTGGCACACTGAGGGAGTTAAGCATTCGCGAACGTAAGATGATGTCGCATGAGGGTGGTTTGGCAAGGGCATACAGCATCATGTCATTTCATTCTCACACTTAATAAGAGTAGTTAGAATTGTTTGATTTGTACTGTTTTATCATTACTGCTTGATTGAATTGATAACATGTCAACCTATGCTTTATTGTTCCACTGAGTTAGCTACTCACTCCTACGTTACGGGACGGTGTTTGCAACACCCACCAGACTCTGTCGTAGGTATAGATGGCGCCTCGGTTCAGGAGCTGGAGCCCGACTTCGATGAGGATCAGGAGGAGTTCTCCTTTATGCAGTACTCTGACGGCTTTGCTTCATCGCGAGGATTTCATGGCTTCTCTTGGGAGTTGTATTTTGATTTTTGACTTAGAAACAATACATGCATATTGGTACTCAGTTAATACTCATACTCTGGAGTTCATAAAATTTTGTTACTTTACATACTTTGAATATAAAATTTCAGTCTTCCGCTTGCCTTTATACAATGGAACTGGAGTATGATTACTGTTTTGGTATAATCTCATTCATGTTTATTGCTCTAACTCATACAACATTTAACCATCATTGTGTATGTTGCATAAGTGATGCGTTGGAACTCGGGAGTTGAGTTCATACTCGACCCCCGATTTTCAGGGCGTTACAAAGATCATCTTCATGAAGTGCATAATGGGGCTCATCTACTTACAAGTAAGTCATTAGAGTCCAAAGATCCTATAGATATCATTCCTTATGTAGGATTGGGTCGCAGGTTGTATCTCAAACTTACCAAGTCCTTAGTGGAGGCCTCCGACGGCAGAGTATGTTTAGGTTCTTTGTGCAGAACCTTGGCCTGTATGGCCTAAACCTAGGTTCTTTATATAGAAACTTGACCTGTGTGCCCTAAACCTAGGCCATTGTGTAGGACCTTAGCCTGTGTGGCCTAAACCTAGGTTTTTTGTGTAGGACCTTAGCCTATGTGGCCTAAACCCAGGTGCTTTGTGTAGGTCCTTTGCTCTTGTGTAGGGCATAAACTATTAAGTCCTTATGAAGGATGATTTGCCTTGTGTAGGCATCCTTAGGAACCTTGTATAGGTCCTAGTGTTAACCTTATGTAGGTTGTAATGTTTTGAGGTGAACCTGAATTGAAACCTCCATTAGTGAAATCTAGTACACTCAAGGGTTGAGTGCATCCACCGGGAGTGGAGTAGGCACATAGTCGAACCACTATATATGATTGTGTTTGGGATTACTGTTTGTATATTCTTTTGATTATGTTTATCTTGAATACTTGACCTGATGTAGGATTGTTTTAATGATTAAAACTGATAGAAATCACATCCCTCGCACTCATATACACGATCCATCACAGACTAGTTGTTTAACTCGTTCAATCTTTAATAGTCTATTGTTTAGATCCTTTACTTGGCTTGGAAGCCTTTAGAGTTAAGATAATTGTATCTTGATTAATTACATGGTAGATCAAGATTAGGAAAGTAGGATTTAAATTGTCATAAATTTTATAAAGTCCTATTCACCCCTCTAGGACACTTTGACTTATTCCATACTTCTACTATAACGGTCTAAACTGCAATTTCAAATCTCACACGAGGATAAAAGACCTAAACTTAAATAATTGATGACATGCAAACACCATTCATCTCATCATTAAAAGCAATCAATCATCATAATTTATAAAATTATTAAACCAATGTGCTTGACTTTTAACTTGGGCTAGAGGGAACTAGAAAAACATAATTAAATTGTAAAATAGAAAAGTAATTAGAAAGAAATAAATGCAAATAGAAAAGATCTAAAAGAAAAAAAAATTATAAAACTTTAAAAAAATTAAAAACTCTCTAAAAACCATAAATCTTACTCTTGAATGCTTTGAATGATGCCAAGGAATGCCCTGAGAAGCCTTATTTATAAGTGGGGAACTTCCTCCTTCAAACTGATTTAAAAAAAAATCTGGAAACCACATCAAATTTATGCAGTTTGCTAAAATAGAGTTCACTTTTTACGGTTTCTCAAAATAGACTTAACTCTGCACATGTAACGCCCTGAAAATCGGGGGTCAAGCATAAACTCAACTCCCGAGTTCCAATGCATCACTTATGCAACATAAAGAATGATGATTAAATGTTGTTCGTATTAGTGCATTAAAGATGAATGGGATTAAGCCAAAACAACATATCATACTCCAAAGATAGTTAAATTATGCAAGCGGAAGACTATGATAGATATATAAAATATATAAACTGTTGTAAGTCTCTAGAGTGTGAACATGTTACCGGGTTAAATATATCAATGTATACTCCAAAAATGGAAAAAATGAATATACAAGGGTGCTCCAAAAGAGCAAACTAAAGTGTAATGACATCTAATCAGCAACCCTGTAACCCCGTCGATCAGAAGATGGTCTACTTAGACCCACCTGATAGCTGTGTAAGGAGAAACCATCCTCATCATCATAAAAAATTTGGCTCCACTTTGCAAGCATCACTATCATCTGAAACTCAAACAAGGTCTGGTTTGGTATTTAAACACCGTCCCGTAACGTGAGAGTGAGTGATTAACTCAGTGGAACAATAGAGCATAGGTTAACATGTTATCAATTCAGTCAAGTATTAATGATAAAGCAGTAAATGACACATTCCTAATACTGTTGTTAATGCAGGAATGCATGGATGTATGATGCATGCCCTCGCCTACGTTCCCTCAGTGACTTCATCTTACGTTCGCAAAGATAACACTACCTCAATGCTTAACCTGCAACGCCTGATTGCAGCGTAATGTGGTGCATGCATATGATTACTAAGTTCTTATTAGTCCTTTTTATACAACAGGATTGGGAAACTAAGGTACCTTCCTCGTTTCATTCCTAAACAAAGATCCATTCTAGGGTCATCAATCCTATATAATCTCATACGATAGTGTGGTTTTAGGTCGCTGCAAGGGTCGTGTGGTCGAGGCATTACACTAATCATTGCACCACTCCCCCATCACCTTATTAATACAGGCCTAATTTATACTCTATTTACTACGGGAAGGCTCGTCGCCTTGCTGTAGATTCAGAGTATACTCGAGGTCACTACACCGGGTATGGTCAGGACTGCCAGGGCTATTACACGGAATCGTTGCACCACTCCCCCATCACCCATCAAAACAGTGTAGGCCGATAGCTCAAATATAGTGTCTCATACCACCATAATCAGTTCACAAGTCTGGTTGCTGAATGGTCACTACGGGGAGGTTTGTGACCCCAGTGTAGGCCGACAGCTCGACTACGGTGTCCCATACCACCACGCCCGGCTCATGAGTCTTAGCGGATCAAGGTACCATGGTTAACAGGATTCCACTGGTAAGGTTAGTACCTTAGGTTCAAACAGAGGCGTCCAAACATGGTGAACATACATAAGACAGATCGGGTTACTTGACGAGCTCGGCTAGCTTGAGTGCACAACAAGTTGAACGATATGAAGCGCATAAGCACTTCGTGTGGCTAGCCACTATCGTCAACCGAAGTACGACTCGGGTTCATCGAACACATCTCGCACGGTGAATAAATCTCAGTCACGTATTCATTTCCGTTTCCAATTGCCTGGACTATAATCATAGCCCCAAACACAATCAATCCTTGACCAGAAGCATGTAGAGTAAAGCAGAATAAACAAAGTAATTCAAGCATGTTAACAAGCATGTCATAAAGCATGTTATAAAGCACAATATAAACAAGAAATACAAACACATATATTTCATAAGTAAGCGGTTAAATTAAACAAACAGCATGGAGGAAATCATATACATCTCTAAGGTAGCTGAGAATCCTATCTCAATACCTACCTAAAGCACAATCCTCTAAGTACTTACTCTTACAAGCATTTTCACAAACACTTAGGATACACTCTTTCAACATACATAGCGTATACTAGCAAAAACATGTATTAGGGTGAACCCTTTCGCCAAGTAAGTATTATACACATATATAGCATGTTCATACAGTAATTAATCATGGCAAACACACTTTCAAAATTTATACGTATACGGTACTTTCTACAAATATGAGGAATACAGTATATTCAACATAGTTAACGTATAATTGAATAATAAAACGGATAGCACTTTGTACATTGCAATAGCATCCAGATTATGAATCTATCATTATCTAACATTGAAAGCGTTGAAATCATAACCTATACGTCTAAAGTCCGCATCTTTTGTCGTAGAATCGTAACAAATACGCTAGAATCTCTAAGTCTTCGTCTACGACAGTATATCAAACTATAGCACGGGATACGTTAGCTATTTCGCTACTTGAATCAATTCAAACCCTAAAATAGGTTAGAGTTAGGGTTTTCTTACCTAGAAACGAAGCCGGAATTGCCGGGAAAGTGATTAGAAAATGATGGTTAAGCCTGTAGATCGACAGGGTAGAACGACAGGAAGAATCTCCCACCTCTCCCACATTTTCTCTCTTTTCTCTCTCTTCTCTCTCTCTCCTATGTTTTCTCAAATTCGTATGGGAGGAATGAGAGAGGGTTTAAGGTCTTTATATAGGCTCAGAACTCACGGAAATAGACTCGGGGTCAAGGTATACTTAGGTTATAGCCAAAGTGGGTCTGTTCCGTCTCAACGGAGCACTTCTAGCAGCCCCTTTTTAGTGTACGGTCGGACTTAAGCTCACTAACACTAGATCTAGGTTCAGCTGAGGTTTTGTTCCAGTCGGGTTTTCAGATCGCACGTGGCTGACTAGTTTCAGTTCAACAGTCACCACAACTCGATCAGGGTTACAAGTACATGGACATGTATATGAAATTTCCCCTGATCCGAGAGTGTATTTGGGTTAGATTCTAACGGTCTGATTGCTTATATCAGGCCCGCAAGTGACAAGTCTCAGATTACTTAAATGAGACTTAATTTCTTAAGAAATCTACATTTTCTTACACTCTTCACTCCGGGCTTAAGCGAATAGCCGTGGGACATTATCTGGATTTGACTTCTGAGATGGTTGTCAAGCCCAGCAAGACAGTCCTAACCGTTTAACTTCACGTTAATCAAACTTCCGACGTGCGGTCCAGATCTGATACGAAGTTTTAATGTGCTCCCGAGAGCAGCTGGGTAATGAGATTAATCCTAGATTTTAAGGTAACCTAGTGTAAATGATTCTACAAGTTTTGGGTCTTGTAAATCGGATTTAAAGTAATTAGTGCGGATTTCGTATGTGATCTGATTTAGCGCTTAGTTAACTTTGTCTAATTTCTAAAGGATTTAGTCCTTTAAGATTTCCGTCTGAGGTGGTAGTTGGGCCTTTGTAGTTTGTGCATGCAGTGATCCAAGTTATTAATACTTACTAAAGCATGCCCTAATTACAATAGAAGAAGATCCTAGGGCAGGAGAGGCTGATGTTCTAAATAACCTATTCGTTTTGTGAAATTCCATAAGGGTATTGGTTAAAAGCCCATTTTATTTATGTATTTACTATTTTCAGTAATGTTTAGTTTAAGTATTGTTCTTCATCACCTAAACTTTACGATAGTGTCTAATGTGAAAATATTTAGAGACATTTAAAGAACAAGGTAGTGAAAGGGGAGATTTGTAAAGGAAATGGGTTAAGAAGCGATTTTAGACTGTGGGATTCAGTTCTAACAAGTTAATAAGGCATTAGGATAGACCCATTGCCTAAGGACGTCTGATTCCAGGTTGGCAAAAATCCGGGATGTTACAGTACAATTTCACAAAATGACCCAAAGTTTTAGAATATGCTTTTTCAAGATGATTTTAGGATTCCTTTTCTTCATTTCAAATCTTTAATTCTCTTCATTTCTCACTTGGTTTTCTTAGATCTATGGCATGTGAATTCTTTAATCTTGGTCTTCTAAGATCCATCCCTTACCTTGGTGATTCTTAAGCATCAAATCCATGCTTTTAGTACCATTTTCAATCTAAGCTCTTAAATTCACCTTGCAACACAAACATGAGTAAAATAGATCATTAAGCATTATCATGTTCATAAAACTAAAATATAAATGGGGGATAATATGCAATATTTGATCCTCAACGGGATCACCTAGAATTTCACCAAGCATAGGAGCTCGAAGTACCACCGGGTCAGGGATGTGGTACTCCGACCTGATCTACACTAGGTCAGATTCCTTGAGTCTCAACCCAAATAGGCCGATCTCTTCGTTTCATCTACAGTGGACCAAGTTCTCTCTCTCTCTCTCTCTCTCTCTCTCTCTCTCGGAGCAGAAACCACATCTACACCTATGGGCCGCTCAACTGAGGACTGGGCCGCCGCCCTCTCTGTTGAAGCGGATGTGGTCTCTTGATCAC
Organism: Magnolia changhungtana; assembly: GCA_030180095.1. Lineage (NCBI taxonomy): Eukaryota > Viridiplantae > Streptophyta > Magnoliopsida > Magnoliales > Magnoliaceae > Magnolia > Magnolia changhungtana. The sequence continues at coordinate 1,441,327 of JASAUF010000674.1, read as the reverse complement.
TCAACAGTGGAATTGAATATAGTGGATCACGGGAAGCCTTCGACGATGAATCCTAATCCTTCGGCTCTGAATCACCCTCAAAAGCCATGGGTTCATCCCATTAATCCAACATATCAGACATTTCTGACCATAAAGTGGTAAGAACGCAGGAGTAGGAAACAAAAATGAAAAAGAAGGAAAATGGAGAAGATCTAAGAAAGTAGAGCTCGCCGAAGAGGAAGCTTTCCGACTTACCAGAAATGGCCAAGTCTGGGAAATCAAGGAGAGGCAGAAGGAGAAAATGGTTGGAATCACTAGGGTTCCTTCCTTTTTATAGGTAGCTCGGACGTAGGCATTAATTGCCTGCATTAAATGCAGCAACCGAAGAGGCTCCTCGGCACGTGTGTATGACCACGTGGAGGCAACCCACTTGACTAATGACCCAACTTCCCAGGTAGCGCCACTCGTCCACACCCCATGGGTCAAGAGCCTAAGAGGTATCTTACCAGCACACACCTCCTTAAGTGCGTTGTACCATCATTGGAGATCCTCCTCGATCTCCGCACATGCCACCTCTCTCCACATTAATGACAAACAAGCTCTCCCATGCACGAAACAATCTCACTTCACTACACTAGTTTACTTCCTGCGCGTCGCAATCAGCTCAGAATTAGGGACACTACTGTTGTGGGTGAGAATGAACTGGTCAGAAATATAAGGGCGGCTCAAACATCTGTGTCATGATCAAGGAGCTCCTTAAAAACGCCGAGCTCTAAGTCCTAGAGGGGGGTGAATAAGACTATGCCAAATTAAAAAATAAATGTAGAATACAAAGATAGATAGTACAATCAAATAATAAAATGGCACGAGTAAATGGCAACCTCAAATGCACTAGTCTTGAGAGGTTGATACAAAATGAGTTCTAAGGACAACCTAACACCAAAAACCAAAGGCTTATGGAAGGACAACCTTATTAGAACGTTTGTAAGCATAAAAAACTCAAACTAATAAAGAGGTAAAGGAAATAAACTAAGTTATTACAATATTCACCACAAGTGCATAAAGTAAATTACACCATTCACCACAAGTGCATTAAGTAAATTACAACATTCACACACATAAACAAATCCAATCATCCACCACAACTCTAGGAATTATAGTGGTTCATTTGTGTGTACACCAACTATTAGCAAACAGCAACACAACTACTCCAATCTTAATATCCACACCCACGGGATATTGGCTTTCACTATAAAATAAGGTTTTCCAAGGTTCACCTTAAAACCTTCATAATTGTGTCTTTCAAATAGGCTTACACAATTACAAAAACCCCACAATGAGTTTTTCCTAGCTAATTCTCACAAACTAAAATACAGAAAATTAAATTGTACTTATTTGAAGATTCTTCTTCTGATGAAGGCCGGTAGAACCAATTCGATGTAGACAAAGATGTTTAATGTCCATTCTCACAAGTGAAAGGATTCTAGGTCTAGCTTGATTTGATTTTGATCTCGAAACAGGGTAAATTATAATTCCCTTCTTTAATGAAATAGAGTTGAATGGAGATCATAAAATTAAATAACAAAAGCTATTAAAATGAATCTAAAATGAGCACAATATAGCTTAACAAATGCAAGAACTTATCTCTCAGAGTGATGGCTTGATTTAGCTTGGAATGAATGAAAAATTTTGAAATTCATCCTCTATTTATAGGTGAAAATGTTGTTCACTCGACTGGTCTAAGGGTCGGTTCGATTGGTCGAAGGACTGACCAATTTTTTAAATTTCTAGCGCGATAAAATAAGATCGTTACTCGACTGATCGAGTGGCCTACTCGACTGGTCAAGCAATGCACTCAGCTAGTCGGGCGGGACCAAAAAACCTTACTGAACTTTGAGTAGAGCCTGCACGACTGGTCGAGCACTGTTCACTCGACTGGTTGAGTAGTCTCCATGACTGGTCGAGGGTCTAATAGAAAATTCTAAAAATTCACAACAAATCTTGGACTGATCAAGCCAAATCTTGGACTAGTCGAACAAAGACTAGGAATAGTCGAGGAAATGACCTATAAACTTATGAAATGATCCACATAAAATATGCAATGAATATGACACAACCTATGGTCAATCTAGGGTCATCCATACCTTGTTTGTGAGTTTGAACAATTGAAACATCATTCGCTCTACTAACTCATTCACTTGAAATACTTGAAGCTTGTCTTCAAAATCATAAACTTGAGCTTGAACTAAGGCTTGAGTTATTGAATTTTTTTTTTGAAGGTACTGAACTTGAAGCTTAAACTTGAACTTGAGCCTTGAACTTGTACTTATACTTGAGCTTGAAATCTTAAACTTCGACAACGCTCTTCAACTTGAATACGTTGAAAAGTTTGACAAAGACGTGGACAACCTTAAAATGCACGAAGTTGATCTATTCATCTCATCAACACATGATACAGATTCTAAATGATTTGGCATAACAAAATTCGACGACTCTAGGTGCTAGAATTACAATATAACATTTACACTCCTCAACGGCCGAAAAGCGATAATCCATTATGTGAAGATCTGCCCTTCTGATGTGTAAGTGATGTGTTGTATAAAGCACCCTTATTTGTCAAATTTTGATGAGAAAAAACAGCTTATAGTGTGACTCATTCATGTGATGAAAAATTCACCTTCAAGTGAATCAAGATGGAAAGTTCACCTTCAAGATCAACACATGAAGTTGGAAAGTGCAAGACATGAAGAATGTTACTTCAAGTTTAAGTTCTACTTCAAGTTTAAGATCAAGCTTGTCATGCCCTAAACTCAAAAATCGGGCTCACAAATTTTTCGATCGCTGAATCCGGTGCCAACAGCCTCCATAGTACCCCATTCTCGGCTCCCAGCATCTATACACCAGATTCCGATCCTGGGATCCTACATGGAGGATTTTCAACGTACTTTTGTCTTGTAATAAGCATAACTACAAGTTTACCCAAATCACAAAGGTAATATCATCATCACATATCTATTAATATAAACAGTTGAATACAATGCTGAAAAGGAAATACATATGTATCAAAATCAAAGCTCTAGAAGTTCGCTGCACACTCCAAGTTCAATGCTGTTACGACCTAACGCCACCTGCACACATATATCATGCATAAGCTTATAGAAAGCTTAGAGGGTAGTGAAAGTGTGTGTAAGTTAAGTGCCAAGTATACAATAAAGTCCATAAATCATACATCATCGGGGTAAGCGGAAATACTGATAAAATCAGAGTAAGCGAAAATATGGTAAGTCCATGAGCGCTATCATCCGTACCAAGGCTATGTGATACAAGACATGAATGTTAATGGCCATATCAAGGCTATGGAATGCAAAACATAATAAGACAATAACAGATGTCGTGGATCCAATGCAATATGCAAATCCTAATGAGCCATGAATACCATTAACCTCATTTAGGCCATACATTAAACCTACACGTATCGTGCGATCATGTGGGGGTAACTCCATCTCACAAGGAGTCCTATAAGCATCTCAGAACAATGGCATATGCTCTAATCAATCATCCACCAAATCATGCATACAAATGATGGAGGTCTACAGAAGGACGGTGGATCTAGTCTAAATATCAAGATAGTCTCTAAACAAAGAATACTTCAAACCTGATACTGCATATCCTTACATTTACGAAAAGGGGTGATATAGACTGTTTTGTCGAAGCTCATTGATTTAAAACACGAAACGACAGTTTAAGGAAGGAATCCAACTTATAACCACCATAACATCGGACTATGCTTCCGATGTGGGACAATATTCTGCCTTCACTATGTGCACAGTAGCCTGCCAATCATTGGTAGCTCGCCAGGCTCCTTAGGCCCCACCCACATCAGTGTCTGCCCACATGTAACCGCCTACATGTGATCACAGTGACGGAGCATCATGATATCACCCACCAAGTACAGAGCCGAGTCTAAGTACACTAAGTGCGCTTCCTGACCCTCTCTATCGCGTAATAAACTGGACTTCTTATGGGGTCCAATAATTAGGGTCAACCTATAAAGTGAAGAATGATAAAGGGCATGTGTCATGATGCTATGTTGTCACATACTCACAATCGGTATCAATAACTGGCATCAACAATCGGCCTCGGCAATGTGGACATTTAACCAACATTATTCTCACAATGTGGATGTCAAACCATCATTACTCCCAAGGCATAGCCCGCAATAAACATCATTACATAAACCATGGTGGAATTACACATCGCAGTGGACCTTATATACGTCCCATTTGGCCTCTACCCATGGGCCTCAAACACATTAAATGAGCTGCATTACGTGGACCTATATATCAAGGTGGGCCTTAATAATGGGCCTCATACATCTCATCAAGATGGGCCTCAACAACGGGCCTCGTATATCACATCGGGCCTAATCAAATGGGTCGAATCATTAGGCTGAATCAAATGGGCCGAGTCCAACTCATCTATTTTTTTAGAGATCCATATAGAGTATTATATAAAAATGAACCATATCAAAAGATCAACTAGACCATACAACAACTAGCAGTGGAGATAATGATTTTCACCCTTAAAATCCTACAAGGCCACCACAGAAAACCATGAGAGCACCCACACCCACCGTTAAAACATTTATAGGACCCATCGTTATGTATTTTTGAGATCCGACCTATTCATAAGTTAACATGGAGATAGATGAAGTGAAAGCAAAAATGACAGTTTGATCAAAACTACCGTGGCCCTTAAGAAGTTTTGAATAGTGGATGTCACTGTCCACTATTTCAATGGTGGGCTCCACTTGAACCTTAGATCTGACTCATTCTTAGTCTCAATCCTTAAAATTATCTTTCAAAATAGGTGGACGGTTTGGATGCAACACATGCATCATGGTGGACCCCATAGATGGCGTGGATGAAGCAAGTGGGTCTCACAAAACTTGGTGACACGACTATAGCAGCTATGTAGCTGGAGTGAGGTACACCAGCTGTCCCACTCCCAAAATGGGGACGGTGTGGTTGAAACACCACATTAGTGGGTCCCATGTGGGGCCCACCATAATGTTTATTTGTCATCCAATCTATTGGTAAGGTCACACAGACCCGGATGAGGAGGAAAAACAAATTTCATAATGATCCAAAACTTCTAAACCCAGAAAGGATTTCAATGGTAGACGTTCAACACCACTGTTTCCTGCTGTGTGGGCCACCTGAGTGTTGTATACGGCTGCTATTTGGGGGCACCACATATATGAAGGGGACCCATCAAATGCACGGTGTTGATGTGCAACACACATCATGGTGAGACCCACGACTGGGACCACATCCCTGCCTCCAACAAGCAGTAAAGCAGGACGCCGTTCAAGCTACGTCCTCTGGGGGCGTATAAGAACAACACTTCTTTGCATTAGTTTTTTATTTATATTTTTTTGAAAATGGCTTTTACGTGGTTTTTCCTAGGTGGGGCTTGCATCCGAAGAATCCAACCCAGCCGTTGGATTCTATGGCTCAAGACAGCCTGAATAAGCCCAATATTCGATGTGTTTTGGTGTACAGAAACATCAGAGTGGATTTTAATGGTAAAAATCACTGTTTTCTATGCTATGGCCCGCCAGATATTCGGATTGGCTTCATTTTTCGGCTCAACGCCTAAAATGAATAGGGGAACAAGATAGACGGTGTGGATTAGATTCATGCATCAAGGTGGGTCCTACATGAGCAACCCACCCAAAAGCTTAAACCAAGCTAATATATTTTTTTATTTTCTTTGTTGTTTGTTGGGCGATACACACCGTCAATTCACACCTCTCTATATGGCAACGTCCAGCGTCCCTGGACGCTGGATGGTTTGGGTAACACATATATGAGGTGGGCCCCCACCTACAGACACGCTACTGGTGGGCCACCAAATGGTTTGATGGTGTAGATAAGACACACATCAAGGTGGGGTCCATCCGGGTGGACCACACAGTCACATTATCACACAACAACATGAAAAAGAGAGGGAGAGAGAGAGAGAGAGAAAGAGAGACACACGTGCGATGGAGGGACCCCGACACTATGGGCCCTCCCTTCCATGCATTCAATCGTACATCAAGTGGGTCCCAATACATGTGGGCCTACCAAATCAAAAATCAGTAGGCCTCTTCTCCACCAAAATGGAAGGTCTAGATGACCTCTTTAAATCTAGAAAAGTAAACATCATGATGGGGTCCATGGAGAATGGCCCCATCATGGAATGATCATGAGAATCAAGGTGGGCCATCGGCCACATCTAGGGTCCAAAGTGAGATCCATACCATCAATCGGTAGGCATCACTTGGCCCATCATAAAAAAAGTGAAATCTAGGCCTATAGAAACACCCACTGTTCGATCTTCTTAGTCCGATGGAATACCAATCTTCTTGTGTCTCACTTTGATGGAAGATTATGAGAAGTGAAGGGCTAGGGTGATGGATCTTGGGATAGGAAGTGGGCCACACAACTCACTCTTTTCTCTCTTAGAAGTGCTTGGACGTGCACTCCTTTCTTTGCTTGAAAAATGTGAAGAGAATGAGAGAGGGAAAGGATGGTTGTAAGAGAGGTGATGGGTGTGAGTGATGGATGTGAGGAAATAGTTGTACCTCACTTGAGAGTTGACTTGGTAGGTTGCTTGACTTGTGGAGAAAGAAAGCATGGGTTGTGTACTTTGATTGATTGATTGATGGGATGGGTTGTATAGATTCTCTTGGGTTCACAAATGCACGGTGTTTCTTTGAAATAAATGCCGGCCCACATCTTTTGACCATGGTATCGTGTCGGTGTGCAAAACTCAGCGTTAGAACCACGGCGACGGTGTGGTCGCAATGGTACAAGTCTCGAAATAAGCCAACTCAAATCAATGGGATACGACTTAAGGTCACTCGCAAACGTCAATTATAGGTCACGGGTTGTCGAAATTCGTCGGGAAAGATCATGGGAGTTAACGGAATAGTATGGACTATGATATAGGCCTTACAAAGCTACAACTTCGAGTAGAAGATCCAGTAAACACTACTGAAGATTTAAGTAGAAACTTCAAGGTATATACTTCAATGTTCAATAATTTCAGGTATAATTCACCCTAGAAAGACCCTAGACTTAGGTCTTTTCATATGTTAAACATATACGGGTTTTTATAATTTGGTTAAGCTTAAATTTGACTAGTCTAAGCCTAAGTTCGACTAGTCTAGTCTCTCATTCGACCAATCCAAGAAATAATTTGACCAGTCTAAGATTGAAACTCAAAAATTGGATTTTTCTGGTAGTTCCTCGACCGGTCGAGCAGTGTACTCGACCAGTCGTGGACACATCCTCGACCAGTCGAAGGGAGCTCGACTCAAACTCTAGCAACTGAAATAATGCTCACTCGACTAGTTGAGCAGGCCACTCGACCAATCGAGCAAGCCCTCAACCAGTCGAAGGATGGTTTTATCCGATCGCGCCGGAAATTTGAAATTTTGTTGATTCTTCGACCAGTCGAAGGAGACCTTAGACCAATTGAAGGAACCATTTTTCAGCCTATAAATAGAGGTCTTTTCTCATTCTAATTCATTAAAAAAAGCCACAAAAAGCCTTCACTTTGAGAGAGAAAAGTTCCCTTCATTTTCAAGCTATAACTCAGTAATTTTAAATCTTTTTATAGTTTTTTATTTTTGTAATTCCTTGATCTTTATTTTATGAATCTTATATTTTAAAGGAGTTTATACTCTACTTTGTGAGATCTAAGGAATTCAAATCACTATCCCAAAGTTTGAGTTAATTTAAAATCTGTTTAGAACCTAAAACCTTTGATTATATTTATTGGACATTGAACATCTATGAATCAAGTGAAGCGGTTCTACAGGCTACATCAAAGAGTGTCTTCAGAAGAAGATAAGTATTCTTCATTTATTTTTGGTTTCTTGAGATATCCAGAAAAACTCTGCATTGATTTTAACTGAAATAGCCAAAAAAATCTCAACGTGGGGTTTTGATTGTGATAGCCCATTTGAAAACACAACTGTATAGGTTTTTAAGGTAAACTTGAGAAAACCTTGATTACTAGTGAACAACAATATCACGTGGGTTGTGATTATTGGGAGTGGAGTAGGTGTGGCTATTTGAGAATAGTTGGTGTACACACCTAACCACTATAACTCCTGGTGTTTTGTGGTGAATGATGTATGTGATGTATATGTGTTGAATGATTGTAATCTTTTCATGTACATGTGGTGAATATTTGTAATAGATAGTTTTCTTCCTTTACCTCTTGTTTTAGTTTACGATCTTGATCCTTATTGCATTCAAGAAATCAGGTTGTCTACTTAAAACATCTATTTTTGGTGTAAGGTTGTCCTTTGAACAAGGTTTGAATCAATTTCTTAATACTATTACAATTAAGATCTCTGATTAGTTCAGATTTATTTAATCTTTTAGTTCATTAATTTTTAAATTGGCATAGTCCTATTCACCTCCCCCCCCCCCTCTCTAGGACCGAGAACTCACCCTTTTCAAGTGGTATCAGAGTTAAGTTGCTCATTTACTTGGATTAAGTTCCTTAAGTTTACAGATCTAGAGCTTTCATTATGTCAAATTTCGATAGCTTTTCTATCACCAGACCACCACCCTTTGATGGCTCAAATTATGCTTATCGGAAAGCCAGAATGAGGATTTTCTTAAAATCCATTGATGAAAGCATGTGGCAAGCCACAGAAACCAAATGGAAACCACCCATATTTGAGGTTTTAGGCAGTGATAGAACCAAGTGCATTAAAGAAACTATTTTTTATTTATGGACTACACCTCAGAAAAATGAAAGCAGTGCAAATGCTAAGGCTTTAAATGCAATTACATGTGCTCTATCACCTGATGAATTCAAAATAATCATTTCATATGATACAGCTAAACAAGCCTAGGATATTCTTGAAATGATAAACAAAGGAACGACTATTGCTAAGAAATCTAAAGTTCAAATCCTCACTACAAGGTTTGTGGAAATTCATATGGAAGAAAATGAGACTTTCATGGACTTTTATACGAAATTAAATGATATAGTCAATTCTATGTGGGGTCTAGGTTATAAGACCCTACCCGAGTATCCATTTCGTTTCTTTAGGTTCCGTGGTCCTACCAGTCGAATGTTGGCGACCCGCGACCTATGGAGAGCGTTTACGGCCATCCTTAAGTCCGGTCACGTAGATCCGACCCGGATTGACTCGAAACCTATGTCATTGTGACCGCATTGGCGCCACTATTCCAATGTCGTGTCTCATGCGTAATTCTAATGTGTGTATCTTAACTTATCATCCGAGCATTATTGGCCTTTGATCATGTGGTGGGACCCACTTAGCTAGCCTTGCACATTTTTTTTAGAATGGGTCCCACCTAGCTCCTTTTTCTAGAAAGCCTATCATGCCTACCTTAACACCTTACCTACCCTGCCTATCATAACCTAGCTATAGGCCACCTTATCTAGAAAATCATTATTGGCCTTAGGTTCTACCCCCCATGTGCCATGATGACTTTGCTCTTCCCTAGCCTAGAGAACAATCATTACTTGGATATACCCCTCCCTCTCCTCCTCTCTCTCTCTCTCTCTCTCTCTCTCTCTCTCTCTCTCTCCTTCTCATCCTCTCATCTCCCTCTTCCATTGCTAGAGACGTCCCACCCTCTCCCCTATTCTAGCAACTCTCCTCTCTATTTCTTGCTTAATCTAATATTCTAATCCCCATCTCAACCATATAAACTTCTCCATTGAAGCCTAGGACCTAGCTCTTGGAGTTTTGAAGGCTTCCTTGGAGGTGGGTGATCCATGTAGATGTTTCTTCTTTCTTTCTTCTTTCCTTCCTTTTCTTACATGCATGGAAGCATGTAGGACCCACCAATCCATGGTGGAGGTCCTACATGACTCCTAAGATCAAGGTCATGGACCTAGATGCATGCATTTCATCTTCCATGGTGGGCTATTCTCCATGGACCCACCATGAGGCATTTCTCTTATAACTAACCTATCATAGGTCATTTAGACCTTTGCATGCAATGGTAAGAATGGTATCCTTACCTCAGCACCTCTTTTCAATTGAACATAGCTTGCATGTATGCTATAAATGTATTGCAAGGTGTGGATTGAAGGTGGAAGGTTCATTAGTGGCGGAACCTTCCACCAATGGCCGGATCTCTCTCCCTTTCTCTCTATTTTCTTCTATTTATTTTTGGAGATGTGCGGCCCACTAAGGTGGTCAGAAACATCTCAGATCCATCAGGAAGATGGGACGTCCAAGCCCACCTTGCTAGACGTCCAGGCCCAACATGACATGCATGGGTTGGGTGGCCTCCAAACATGGTTTTTCATGAATGTTTTGGTGTACTAATGGATCTAAAATTTGGCTAACCTATCTAGGTGGACCCCACTTAATGGATCAAGGTATAAAATCCTTTAAATAATTTATATGGACTAAAATATGGATAACATATGTTGCTGTCCAGATTTCAGGCTCATCTGGAACATGAATTTTGAGCTAATGTTTGGGACTGTTTGCATGCCTTTTTCCCCTAAATTTCTTTGGAGATTTTATAGTGTGTGGACCCCACTTTGATGAGGAATGGAGCTCACATCATTTCCCTCATGATTGAGGCCCATGGGATGGGCTAAAGTGGGCTAACTGTCCAGAAAATTCAAGACAGTTCAGCAACATTGTATGTTAGAAATGAGCACTCTTACCTTGATTCTTAAAGTAAGTGGGCCGCTATAGTGGACCCCACTTGTTGTCCATATGTGGGACCATCCTTCCCACCTTTTTTCCAGGGGTTTGGACAAGCTTAGGCCCACCCCGTGTGGTGCCAAACATGGGGACAACAATAATTTCTGCACCACCAGATTTTCTGGATATATTGCTGTCCATTTTTTTAAAACAAAATACTTGGCATGTATAATAAATTCTGAAACTAATTCCTATAGTGGCCCACCCTTGCTGGGACTCACCAATATTAGGCCATCTAGGCCATTCGAATTTCGGGTGCAAGTGGCTAGACCAACCACTTTGTTGGACGTCCCAGGTGTTGACATCCAGCAAGGCTGGCTGTCTCACCCTTGTGAGGCCCACCTTGATGTAATGTTTTCATTCGTGTGTTCATCCATTATGTGGCCCACCCTGGTGTGGAATGTCCAAGATGGGGCCCACTTTAGCCTTTGGAGAGGGCTGGGTGTCCAGCCCATTGGACCGCCCAAGCCCATTGTGGGATGCCCATTATGGGCTGTTGTTGGACTTTTAGTTCACCAGTGTGGCCCACCTATTCCTTGTGTTGTTGGAGTACTCCCTATGTGGTGGGACCCTTTGATCATGATGTTGGACCTCCCTAGACCCTTATGTCAATCAGAAGATTATCTTACTGGGCTCTAGCATGCCCAGATAGCTGGTGGACTAAAAATCCAACAAGGTTTCTTAAAAATGTGCATTATTTTTGGGCTGAGGTCTTAAGGGTGTGGGCCCCACCATATTGTGAGGATTTCATAATGATAGTTTCATGCCCTTACTTCCTTAATTTGGACTTAATTAAGGCACTCTTGAGGCCAACCATAGTTGGGTTATATGGGCATATTTGTAACCAGATTTTTGGACTCCTTATAGGCCCAAATGGGCTGGAACTTTCTAGATAGGCCCAGTATATTCTTGGGCTGAATTCATCATAGTATTGTGTTGGGCTAGTGGGCTGGAATGTGTGAATGGTTGGGCCCTTGGTTGCCCACCAAATTAACTATATCCTTAGGCTAGGTTGTATGCCCAACTTGCTTATCTTGAATGAGAATTCTTACCCATGTGTTGGAGTAATAGGCTACCCACTAGGCCCACCACAATGTATGGTCTTGGTGGCCCTTATGGTTGGGCCCTAACCTTCCATATGGGCCCATATTATTACGTGTAGATTAGGCCATATATGTTATATTGCCTTTTGGACCTATGTGTTGAGTAGGCCTTGGACCATTTAATTGAGGCCAACATGGAAATGTATGTATGTTATAGCTGCCCGTTTCTTATTTATGGTAATGTTTGGGCCTTGGGCCTTGATTCTTGATAGATTATTTATGGGCTACCTTCTTGGGATAAATAGTGGTTGAATGTCCACATTTGTGGCCACAAGGTAGGCCCACTTACTTCCATGGGTGGTTAAAGGTCCACCATATACCCCCTTGCTAGGCCCATTCTTATTATTTAGGCCCGTGCCATTGTCTACCTTAGCCATGTGGGCTACCCCAGGCTATTAGGCCCCCACTAGCAGTTGTATTCCTTATAAAATTTTATATAAGTACCTTGACCCTACTTGGTTAGGAGGAGAGTACAACATCATCATGGCATACTTGTTTATCTTCATGACCAATTCCCACATGCATCATGTGTGTGCTTGGTTGAGATTATGATTGGTCATGGTTATGCCACTGGGCAGGATATTATGGTATTCCCTGAGGGATGGAGTTGCCCCTCTTAAGCGCATTGGATGCTCGGGATTGATGTATGGTTGATTGTGTTATTCATACATGTGGCATCGCATAGCATGTGGATATTTGCCCTTGCTTCATCAGGGCTGTAGCCTCCACAGGTATATCATGGATGGCTAGATTTGGACACCGAAAATGTTACTTCAGCATTTAGGGCACTTAGGATGTCCTTGGGTGAAAGCCCTGAAACTTTCATGGTACCAGGAGACGCCTTAATGCTGAGACCAAGTGGAAAACATGAGTGCCCGAGTGTCTTATACTATTAGGCTGTGACTCCCACTGTAGCATGATCGGTTGAGATTGGGTGTTGCCTTAGTTGCCTGAGTGAGAGGGAAATAGCTAGGCTGAGTTTGACTATGTAACATCCTAGATTTTTGCCAACCTGGAATTAGACGTCCTTAGGCAATGGGTCGATCCTAACACCTTATTAACTTGTTAGAACTCAATCCCAAAGTCTAAAACCGCTTGTTAACCCTTTTCATTCACAAATCCCACCCTTCACCACCTTGTTCTTTCAATTATTCCAAGTACTTTCACCCTAGACACTATCTTAAACTAGCTAGGTATTATAGCTTGGATCACCTTTTGTACAAACTACAAAGGCCTAGGTACCACCTTAGACAGAAATCTTATAGGACTAAATCCTTTAGAAATGAGACAAAGTAACTAAGTGTTAAACAAGATTAGCCACGAAATCCACTTGATCCACTTAAATACAATCTGCAAGACCCAAAACTTGTAGAATCATTGAAGCTAGGTTACCTTAAAATCTAGGATCAATCTCATTACTCGGCTACTCTCAGGAGCATCCTGAAACTCCGTATCAGATCTAGACCGTACGTCGGAAGTCCGAATAATACCAAGTTAAGGAACTAGGACTGCTACGCTGGGCTCGACAACTATCTCAGAAATTAAATCCAGACAGTGTCCCATGGCTATTTGCTTGAGTCCGGAGTGTGAGAGGGTGAGAACACTTGTTTTCTTTACAAAATAAATATCTCAAATAGTAATCTAAGACTTGTTACTTGCGGTTCAGTATTAAGCAACCTGACCGTCAGAATCTGACCCAAATACACCCTCGGATCAAGAAAAATTTCATAAACATATCCATGTACTTGGAATTCCAGATCAAGATCTTCTTACCGTTGAACTGAAACTGGTCCGCCACGCTTGATCTGGGAATTCGACTGAAATGAAAACTTAACTCCACCTGGATCCAAGGTTGGTGAGCTTAAGTCTGACCTTTGGATCAAGGAGGCCCGCTAGAAGTCCTCCGTTGAGCTGGAAAAGTGCCACTTTGGTTATAACTCAAGTATACCTTGACCTTAAGTCTAGTTTAGTGCATTTTTAGGCTATATAAGGACCTTAGAACTCTCTCTCTCTCTCACAGCCATATGAATTTGAGAGAAACCCTAGAAAGAGAAGAGAGAAAAGAGAGAGAAAGAGTGAGAGTTGTGGGAGATCCTTCCTACCCTTTTTCCTGCCGTTCTACAAGCCCATTCTCGTCGCTTTCCCGGTGATTCCGACTTCGTTTCTAGGTAAGAAACCCTAACCCTAATCTATTTTGGGGTTGTGAAGGTTGTAGCTTATGAGATAGCTGACCTATTTCATTCTTTAGGCTACCAAACTGCCGAATACGGAAGCTTGGCAAACCTATCGTATTCGTTGCGATTCTACGGTAAAAGGTGCGGACTTTAGATGTATAGGTTATGATTTTCAATGCTTTCAATGTCAGATAATGATGGATTCATGATCTGCATGCAATTGCATATGTACAAATTGCTGTCTGTTTTTCGTTTCGATTAAAGATGAAGAATATGGAATTTTACATACTCTAGGTATTTGTAGAAAGTACCATATATGTATAAATTTTGAAAATGTATTTGCCATGTTTATTTGTTGTATGAATATATTATAATGGATAAAATACTTATTTGGCGAAAGGACTCGCCATAATACATGATTTGCTAATATACACTATGTATGTAGAAACCCTATATGTATAAATTTTGGAGATGTGTTTGCCATGATTATTTGCTGTATGAATATATTATATATATGCGTAAAATACTTGCTTGGCGAAAGGACTCACCCTAATACATGTTTTCCTAATATACACTATGTATGTTATAATAATGTATTCTAAGTGTTTGTGAAAATGCTTGTGAGAGTAAGTGTTTGGATGATGGTGCCTTAGGTAAGTCTTGAGATGGGATTTTCAACTACCTTAGAGACATATATGATTTCCTCCATGTGGTTGTTTACTTAACTGCTTACTTATGAAATATATGTGTTTGTATTCTTATTTATATAGTGCTTTATAACATGCTTTATAATATATTTGTTACCTTGCTTGAATTACTTTGTTTATTATGCTTTAAGGATTGATTGCATTTGGGACTATAATTATAGTCCAGACAATCGGTACCAGACTTGAGATTGTGGTTGAGATTCATTTCACCACATAGGATGTGTTTGAATAACCCGAGTCGTACTTCAATTGGTGACAGTGGTTAGGCCACGCGAAGTGCTTATGCACTTCATGTCGTTCAGTTGATCGTGCGCTCGAGCTAGTCAGGCTCGTCAAGTAACCTGATTTGTCTAATGCATGTTCACCATGTTTGGTCACTACTGCTTAAACCTAGGGTACCAAACTTACCAGTGAAATCCCGTTAACCATGGTACCTTGATCTGCTAAGACTCATGAGCCGGGCATGGTGGTATGGGACACCGTAGTCGAGCTGTTGGCCTACGCTGGGGCCTCGAGCCTCCCCGTAGTGACCATTGAGCAATTAGACTCATGAGTTGATTATGGTGGTATGGGACACTATATTCGAGCTGTCGGCCTACACTGCTTTGATGGGTGATGGGGGAGTGATGCAATGATTCCGTGTAACAGCCCAAGGAGCCCTGACCGTACCCAGTGTAGTGACCTCGAGCATACTCTAAATCTGTAGTGAAGCGACGAGCCTTCCCGTAGTAACAGAGTATAAACTATGCCTGTATTGATAAGGTGATGGGGGAGTGGTGCAACGATTCCGTGTAACAGCCCTGTCAGCCCTTGCAGTGACCTAGAAACACACCATCATATGAGATTGTCTAGGACTGACGACCCTATAATGGATCATTGTTTGGGAATGATATAAGGAAGGTACCTTAGTTTTCCAATCCTGTTGTTTGAAATAGACTAAAAACAACTCGGTAATCATGCTCTTCATACATTAAATGTGCCTGGAAGATGTGGAGCACTGAGGAATGCAAGCATGCCGCGAACGTAAGATGGTGTCACACGAGGGAGTATGTGGTGAGGGCATACATCATGACTGCATTCATACTTGCATTAATAAGAGTAGTTAGGAGTGTTTGATTGTACTGCTTTATCATTACTGCTTGACTAAGTTGATAACATGTTAACATATGTTTTATTATTCCACTGAGTTAGCTACTCACTCCCACGTTACGGGACGGTGTTCCGAATACCCACCAAACTTTGTCTAATTGCAGATGGCGATGCTATTCCTGAGGCAGAGCCGGACTATTGTGTCGATGAGGGTGCTTTCTTGTATATGTTGTTTATGGCGGCTTCATTTGAGTCGTGCCTTGATCGATGGGATTACAGGGATGTTGACTAGATGACACTACACCTTAGGTATATTTTGAAATGTACTTATAATTATTTAACCTGGTATTGTTATCACACTTTGGAGACTCACCACAGTTTATATATTACATATAGCTATCATAGTCTTTCACTTACAATTTAACTGTCTTTGGAGTATGATATGTTGTTTTGGCTTAATCTCACTCATGTTATTTATACAAAAGCAGACAACATTCAATCATCATTCATTTTGTTGCATAAGTGATGTGTTGGAACTCGGGAGTTGAGTTTATGCTCGACCCCCAATTTTCAGGGCATTACAGACTAGCTCATGAATGGGTCTGCTATCGTTGAGCCTTACTGGTGATTGGTTGCCCACGAGCGGGTAGTGAGGTCTCTTATGCTCGTTAGACTATGCGGCTAGGAGAGCAGTAGTCAGCTGGGTATTTGACCCTAGTGGTTTCTGAAATTATGGTGAAAATCGCTTTAGTAGAAGTAGGAATATGCCAATATGTCCTAGAGGGGGGAGAATAGGACTTTTTAATAATTTTATAATAATTTAAAACCCTATCACTCTAATACTAACAGTAAGCATATATTAGGATTACTTAAGAGTAACTCTACTGGCTTCCAAGCCTGGTAGAGGATCCAATCACAAACTATTTAAGAGATGAACAATATGCAAACTAATTTATGATGGATATGACTTTGCATGTGTGTGAGGTGTGACCTTAGATAATCAGATATGAAAGTATTTAAGGAAATCACATAAGCAAATGAAAGATAATAACAATCTCAAACACAATCATTTTTATAGTGGTTCGACTACTTATCTACTCCACTCCCGGTAACCGAACTCAACCCTTGAGTGTACCGGATTTTACTAAGGAGGTTTCACATGGTTCACCCCAAACCCAAGGTTTTAAATCAGGTTCACCTTTAACCTTTATAACCTACACCTAGGCTGACTATTTATGCTCCCACGAGCAAGGGTCAACACATAACACCCAATTTTAGGCACACTGGCCAAGGATCCACACAAGGAACCTTACTGTTTATGCTCTCACGAGTAAGGGTCAACACAACACACTCACTTTTAAGCACACTGGCTAAGGATCTTCAGCAAGACCCTAACTGTTTATGCTCTCCACAGAGCAAGGGTCAACACAATGCATCCACCACCCACACTCCCACCGGTGGCCTCCTAGAGGACTTGCAAGGGGTGAGAAACACCTTAGATCTAATCTTACAAAGGAATGATCACAAGGGTCCTCTGGACTCTAATAACTTACAGATAAGCAGATGAGTCCCTTTCAGCGCATTTGTCGAAGATCTTCCTCCTTTGTTGATGAAGAATCTTCTGCTTCCTTGATTCGTAACTCAGAAGATGTACTGATGCATGGAGACGGGTTGGGTCAAGGTTATGACAGAATCCTACTCTCAAATATTTTCCTATAAGGAGATAGAGTGATTCCAATCATCTATGCATTCAAGGCATCCCAGCTTAATGATTTGCCATTAAGGAGGTAGATGGAGGATCCTTAAATGCGGAAGTTCATTCCCCAATCCACTCTATTAAATGTCAATGATGAGGGTTGATTGGAGGATGAACTTCCATGAGAGAAAGGGCTCTGGGTATATGATCTAAGGTTAAACACTCAAAAGCACTCTCTTCTTTCTCTACCAGCAACAAAAGACAAGCTCTCTATATATAGGCAAAAATGTTCCAACAAATATAAAATGGTCACATTTATGATAGAGTTCGATATCATCGAGTAGGGTCGATATCATCGAGTGTAATTCTCGATTGCATCGACTGGCTGCTTGATGATACAAACTTAAATGTCATATGCTTTTGAAACCTTTTACCAGCTAGTCAAGGGAATCGAAACACGCATCGATATCATCGGATTTCAAACTCTGATTTTATCGACACGGGAATCGATTGCTTGACATTTGAAAAATGAGAGAGATAATGCCATTGAATATTTTCAGGTCAAGGGTATGATCGAGGTACACTCGATATCATCGAAATTTGAATGTCAATGATATCGATGGCAGTGTCGATGCATTGATAAATCCAAAGGATTTTCCAATAAGCTTGCTGGATAGGTTATGTCCTTTCTCGATGCAATTGACCTGGCCTCGATATCATTAAAATTTGAATATCGATTCTATCAAGTGCCCCTTGATCCAAGATAAAAACCATCTAAAAATATCTGCTGGAAAATTATGTCTAAGGCCGATATCATCGAAGGATTTCCGTTATCATTCGTTTTTGAATTCCGAGGATATCGAGGAGTACTTTAATATATCGAAGGTTTTCATGATTTTCTTTAGAAAAACAGGGACACAGAAGCTCTGTTGTCGATTTTATCGAGTCAACTTCGATAGACTCGTGTTTCAAATTTTGATGATATCGATACATCAATAATTCCATCCAGTAGAATATGTGGTTGCTGGACATCTTTGGTCCTCATTTCAATGTTGCCGATTGATCATCGAGGACATCGATAGCTTTGCTCGAGGATATCAAACAGTCTATTGATAAATCGACAGATGTAGGAAACTTAGAGATTTTTTGAATTTGTAAAACAGTTTTCTAACCCAAAAATCCTATGATATTCTAATAAATTTTAAGGGTTTTATTCACCTGGTGTTTTGGGACATGGGATGTGAGGCTTAAATTTACTTGTGGCGAGTTCAGGCGCACATCCAATTGAGGCAGACGGTTGATTGATCTTCCTATGGAGCTTCTCTATCTAGCCGACTCAACACTCACGCTAATTGACAAACCCGAGCACTTTCATTCTCCCCCTTTGTCAATTACGTGACAAAATACCAAAACACCCTAGAACAACTTCTATACTGACACCCTAAATTGTGTGTACATGAACTTTACACAATTGTACAATGCTATCTAGTTCATATACGAAAACATTTAGAAGTCGCTCCCCTTAACAGCATTCTCCCCCTATTTTGATGTAGTTGCTCCCCCTAACACTTGTATCACCAATCACAAGTAGATATGCATAATTTTCCTGTTGGGGTGTTGGGACTGTTCTCCCCCTTTTTTTTCAGTCATTGACAAAGATAAATATAGCAATTGATATTGACTGAAGTTTGAAGTAGTTGAGAGAACCAACATCCAGAGAACATACATATATAAATGATAGATGCATAATGATCAAATCAGATATCATTTTCAAAAACTATGTATGCATAGCAGTCCAAATAGAGCAATGATATAAGCAGATAGAATAATCATAAAAAAACTTCACCATCATCATACATATCATAAACTAGATAAAACTAGGGGATCTTAAGACATAATCATGGCAGTAAATATGTGAATTACGATCAGCCATACAAATGTCCAAAAATATTCAAAACATATATACTGCCCCAGTTTGGCAATATTATAATAGTCATCCAAGCAAAATTACCATTCCCATCCATGGGTACCCAAAATTCAACCATCAGTATCTAGCTTAACCATGGGCATATACAACACCAAAAAAAAAAATATATGTTAGACTGTGCGGATTAGTGAGTTATCAGATACACCCATGAGAGCGTAGAAAATCCAAAAAGATACTAACGTTCATACGTGGAAATGGAGCTTAAATCTCTTTGCATGCCCAGACCCTAATCTGGATGGTGCTTGATAGGACGCAGAAGGTTCATGCCTAGCCTCCTCGGCTCCTTCACCGGGAGCATCACCTTCACCTCCTGTTTCTTCTTCTTGTATGCCTTCCTCTGGATCCTCGGGATACTTATGGAACTTCAAGTCCATCCTTCGAATGTTGTTCTTATTGAAGACATGGAGGGGAAGTTCCGGATTACTAGTCATTGGGAAGTCGATGGCAGCTGAAGATCCCTGGATGTATGAAGCCAACTGATGTACAATCAGAGTCGGGAGGCAGATTTTTATCCTGTTAGCTATTGAATACACTATCATGGTCATGAATCTTGTGAGATCGGACCAGTTGGTACTTCTAAGATAGATGTTTATGGCGAAGATATCGTGCAAGACCGAAAATCATGGTTCCATGAACTTAGATTTCAATGCATTTCCTTAGTACTAAGGAATATCTCTACTATAACAGAGGTATTTAGTAACCATGGACCGAATTTCAACATTTTTGAGGTCGATTTCAAGGTGACCATCGGGTGACATTTCCAGCCCTAGGATATTTGTAATTGTAGCAGGAGTGATCGATACATCATCACCATCCAGAGATACCATGATAGAAGGAGGATCAGACGCGGGTGAGTGACAAGCAACGAGGAAGTTGTGTGTTCGTTCAAGATGACATGGCCCACCGAAATCAAGAATAGGCAACCAATCAATTGTAAAAAATAAGGATTCCAGATTGTACGGTTTTAAACAATCCCTGTCTACCTTCCTCTCATTAATGAGCTTCCTACCCATGTATTTAGCTGGAAGTGGATTTGCTCTAATCGGAGGAGGGGCTAGTATGTCGGATTGGGACCCACCACGAGACGTTTGTTGTGACCTCTGACAAGTGGGGGTCCCTCGATCAGGGGTTCTCGCTCTCTCTTTTGAAGCAAGGATCTTTTATAGAGAGGCCCAGAGGACTCTCCAGGACCAGATGCCTTCTCCTTATCTTTACCCATGTAGATAGAGATTTGAGAGAAGAAACGGATAAAAATCCTCTTTAAAAAAAAACTGAAAATACCCGACCACAAGCAAGATAAAATCTGGAATGGAAGGAATAAAGGGGTAATACCAGTTTTGAGGAACTTCCGGGACCCACCGATGTACTTCTGGCTGAGGGGATGAATAGAAAAAAGTGAAATGCTTTTTCAGAAAAAAAATTTCGCTCAACCACCTTTTATCGGGCTGCATCCGTCGATTTCATCGAACTTAGTTTCCATTATATCGATGATCCTCATCCGATGTTATTGATAATGGCTTCGATAATAGTCTTAATCACGTGTTTTTCCAAATTCTGAAGAGGTGTCGATGATATTGACTGTTGATCGATTTGATCAAAAATGCTCATGACTTATTGACAAATATATCAAAGATGAATGTTTTCAATTTTTTAGCTTTCAGACAACCTATCATGTATACTTTTAGTATATCAATGTATCAACATTATACGCAATAAAAGTTTGTACATGCATTGTACAGATCAAAATTATAAACATTAGAATGTTTATATACAAAAAGATTGAGGTGAGGAACCTCAGACATATCATTAAGAGCTCAGTAAAAATTGCATCATTTCAGCAAATATCCAGATCTTGATGCATGATCTGGGCTTGTTTTTCTATGCCCAATATTTCTAGGCATAGGGATCATTCTTTCCTTTACATTTGATGACATAGCAGTGGTTATTTGTGCGAGAACCCTTCATCACTGATTTACCTGAGAGGTCTAAGATTTCGCATTTTTCTTTGTTGAATGTAACCACATGCTCACCATCACATATTTGAGAAATGCTTAAAAGATTATGTGTTAATTCTTTTATGCAAAAAGCATTCTCATTTTTTAGCAAATTTATTCCTTTAATAATTCCCTGTCCAATTACCTTAGTGGTTCTTTCATCTCCATAGGTAACTATCCCATCATTAAGATCTAAATAGTGAGAAAGAAGGGATTTGTCACCCATGACATGTCTTGAGCAACCGTTATCCAGGTACCACTTAGTATCATTGCCTGTTATATGATTTGAGTGAGTAATAAGACAATTTTTCTTTTCTTTTACTATGCATTTTGTGACAGGATTTTTGGTTGTGGTAGTTTTAGTTTTTTTGTTTAACTCAACCACTTGATTCAATAACTCCTTCATTCTGTTATTTGCTCTAAGTGGTGATGGATGTATGTTTCTTCTATCCATATCCCTATGTGGACTCCTAACATTTTGCATTTCTCTGGTTGATTTGAATTTACCAATATAACTTTAACCAGAGCTACGTTGAGTCCTCCTAGGAGACATGCATTCGAACTTATAATGACCAATATCACCAAACAAATGAGAAACTGGAGTAGTTCCAGATTTTTCAGCCAGTTGTGCTACATTTCCAGTTTTTAATTTAAATTTATCATATCATAAGCCACTCTTGTCCTTTCCAGGTCTTCCCATACCTAAAAGTTTTTCTAACTTCTCACCACTCTAGGAAAACTTATAGTTTAGCTTAGAGATTTTTCTGGATTCTTCTAAATCAAACAGGAGTGTATGACTTTTTATTTTGAAGGAGCATGTTTTTGTCTTTTAATAGCTCAACCTGTTTGTTTAGTTTTTCAGACTCAGTTTAAAGGAAAGTGTTGATTCTTTCTAGTCTATCATTATCTAAATGATATTGCCATAAATCATTGATTAGATGTGTAATGATTTCTAAGGTTTTGTATAGATCTTTTTCTAGCAATTCTTTATTTTCAGATATACCAAGCCTTCTAACTATGTTGATGCTATGGATGTAAAGTTAATTATAGGCATCTTGTAGTTTGTTTTGTTCTTCCTCTTCCTCTCTTTTAGATTCCTCATTATCTAATGAAAATGATTCAGTGGCTTGTGGTTCTTTCTCGTTCTCAATTTCAATGGGATTGATTGGAACAGTGGAGACCATAAGAATTTTCAAAGATTTCTGGTCTCCATCGCTCTTTGAGTCGCTAGATTCTGAATTTGACTCTTCTGTACTATCCCATGTAGCAGCCATTGGTTTACCCTTAGTTTTTTCATTTGGGCATTTAGTAGATAGGTGTTCAAACTTCTGACAGGCGTAATATTGTGGTTCTTTAGTCTTTTTACTAGATTTACCTACAGAAGGTCTATTGTCCACCTTTCTTCCTTTAAATGGAGGACCACGATTTCTCTGGAAGAGCTTTCTGAATCGTTGAGCCAATAGAGCCACTTCCTCATCTTCATCTTCTCTTTCACTTTCAATGTCCTCATATGTTGTTTTCTTTAAAGTTTTTAGGACAGTAGTTTTGGATTCAGGGGTTTGTCTAAAGTGTAGTTCAAATGTTTGTAGGGAACCTACCAGTTCTTCTACTTTCATTTCGTCTATGTTCCTACATTCTTCAATGGTTGTTACTTTAGGATTGAACCTTTTTTGTAATGATTTTAGAATTTTTCTACAGATTTTTGGTACCGGAACTTTCTCTCCTAATCCACCCATGGAGTTACAAATGATATTCAGCTTTGTGAAAAACTCTATAAAGGTCTCATGCTCTTCCATTCTAAGACTTTCGAACTGTGAAGTCAGGAGTTGCAGTTTAGATCTCTTCACAGTGCTTGTACCTTCATGGGTTGTTTCCAACAAATCACATGCTTCTTTAGTTGTCCCATACATACTGATTTGATTGAAAATATCTTACGACACAGCACAGTAGATAACATTCATAGCTTTAGCTTTCACAGTCTGGTTTTCTTTATCAAATGTTGTCTACTTTTCTTTAGATTTTGGTTTTGTGATAGTTGTGCCATTGTCAAGTACTATTTGTTCAGATGGTGGCACAAATCCTCTTTTAACTATATCCAAACATCATGATCTAGACATCTCAAAAAGTAGTGCATTATAGCCTTCCAGTATGCATAATTTGATCCATAAAATACTGGAGGTCTATAAACGATGAGCCCTCTCCTTTGGCCATATTCCCAATTTCAGTTAAGATCACTCTCTAGGTGGTGAAGCCCTTAAAGAGAGACCTACTTTGATACTAAGTGAAATTACAATGAAGACTACTTTAGTAGAAATAGGAATATGCCAATATATCCTAAAGGGGGGTGAATAGGACTTTTTAATAATTTTATAATAATTTAAAATCCTATCACTCTAATCCTAACGATAAGCATATATTAAGATTAATCAAGAGTAACTCTACTGGCTTCCAAGCCCGGTAAAGGATCCAATCACAAACAATTTGAGAGATGAATAATATGCAGACTAGTTTATGATGGATATGACTATGCATGTGTGTGAGGTGTGATCTCAGATAATCAGATATGAAAGTATTTAAGGAAATCACATAAGCAAATGAAAGACAATAACAATCTCAAACAAAGTCATTTTTATAGTGGTTCGACTACTTGTTTACCCCACTCTCAGTAACCGCACTCAACCCTTAAGTGTACTGGATTTCACTAAGGAGGTTTCAAACAGTTCACCCCAAACACAAGGTTTTAAATCAGATTCACCTTTAGCCTTTATAACCTACACCTAGGTTGACTGTTTATGCTCCCACGAGCAAGGGTCAACACATAGCACCTGATTTTAGGCACACTGGCCAAGGATCTACATAAGGAACCATACTATTTATGCTCTCACAAGCAAGGGTCAACACAACACACTCACTTTTAGGCACACTGGCAAAGGATCTTCCACATGACCCTAACTGTTTATGCTCTCCACAGAGTAAGGGTCAACACGATGCACCCACCACGTACACTCCTACCGGAGGCCTCCTAGAGGACTTGTAAGGGGTGAGAAACACCTTAGACCCAATCCTGCAAAGGAATGATCACAAGGGTCCTTTGGACTCTAATAACTTACAGATAAGTAGATGAGTCCCTTTTAGTGCATTTGTCGAAGATCTTCCTCCTTTGTTGATGAAGAATCTTTTGCTTCCTTGATCCGCAACTCAGAAGATGTACCAATGCATGGCGACGGGTTGGGTCAAGGTTATGATAGAATCCTACTCTCAAATATTTTCTATAAGGAGATAGAGTGATTCCAATCATCTATGCATTTAAGGCATCCAAGCTTAATGATTTGCCATTAAGGTGGTAACTGGAGGATCCTTGAATGTAGAAGTTCATTCCCTAATCCACTCTATTGAATGTCAATGATGAGGGTGGATTGGAGGATGAACTTCCATGAGAGAAAGGGCTTTAGGTATATGATTAAGGTTAAACACTCAAAAGCACTCTCTTCTTTCTCTACTAGCAACAAAAGACATGCTCTCTATATATAGGCAAAAAAGTTCCAACGGATATAAAACAGACACATTTATGATAGAGTTTGATATCATCGAGCAGGGTCGATATCATCAAGCATATACTCTCGATTGCATCGATTGGCTGCTCGATGATACAAACTCAAATGTCATACGCTTTTGAAACCTTTTACCAGCTAGTCGAGGGAATCGAAACACTCGTCGATATCATCGGATTTTGAACTCCAATTTTCTCGATACGGGAATCGATTCCTCGACATTTGAAAATGAGAGAGACAATTCCTTAAAATATTTTTAATCCAAGGATATGATCGAGGTACACTCGATATCATCGAAATTTGAATGTTGATGATATCGATGGCAGTGTCGATGCATCGATAAATCCAAAGGATTTTCCAGTAAGCTTTTTGGATAGGTTATGTCCTTTTTGATGCAATCGACCCGGCCTCGATATCATCAAAATTTGAATATCGATCCTAATGAGTGCCCCTCAATCCAAGATAAAAACCACCTAAAAATATCTACTGGAAAACTGTGTCCAAGACCGATATCATAGATTTTTTAATTCCAAGGATATCGAGGAGTACTTCGATATATTGAAGGTTTTTATGATTTTCTTTATAAAAATAGGGAAACAGAAGCTCTGCTGTTGATTTTATTGAGTCAACTTCGATAGACTCGTGTTTCAAATTTTGATGATATCGATAGGGGTATCGATACATTGATAATTTCGTCCAGAAGAATATGTGGTTGCTGGACATCTTTGGTCCTCATTTCGATGTTATTGATTGATCATCGAGGACAACGACAGCTCTGCTCGAGGATATCGAACAGTCTATCGATAAATCGACATAGGTAGAAAACTTAGAGATTTTCTGAATTTGTAAAACAGTTTTCTAACCCAAAAACCCAATGATATTCTAATAAATTTTAAAGGTTTTATTCACCTGGTGTATTGGGGCATGGGATGTGAGGCTTAGATTTACCTGTGGCGAGTTTGGACACACATCTGGTTGAGGCAAATAGTTGATTAATCTTACTATGGAGCTTCTCTATCTAGCCGACTTAACACTTACGCTAATTAATAAACCATGGCACTTTTAGTTTCCCTAGAGTGGGACTGTATGGATATGTGGACTGGATATGAGGACTGACATGATTGCATTTGTACTTTGCATATGGCATTGGCTATGTATGCCTCTTATGCATCGCCTTGGTATGGCACCCAGTACTCATATGTTGCATCGCATAGCCTTATGATGGCTTACTACATTCATGCTTGGTATATCATAGCCTCAGAATGACTGGTGGCATTGATGATATTCATGGTTCATGCCGCATTCCATGAATACCGAGTCCATGAATATTAATGGTTCATGCCAAATATTAGCTATCGAGTCCATGAATACCATCAACCTTAATCAAGTTATGCAATATAGAAGCATAGTAAACCAAATGTTATGTGCTAAGTATGCAATGCAATACGCGATGTAAATGAAATGGCTGAGCTAAAGTGTGAAGTCAGGATGATAGTACATAGTATCGCAGGCTATAGGGTCCATCACAAGGGACTTCTATCCAAACTAGTCTCATACCTAAATTTGGATAGTCAGACTCAATGTGGTAAACTCCTGATCTCAGGTTGGTCGCACGCCCCGACCGAAATCCTATCCATTACGAAGGTACATATAACAATTAGTTGCACACCACCAACCCAAGTGGATAGGGAATGAATGAATGAATAGTATGCAACTCCTGCTCAATAAGTCCATAGATCAGTACAGTACAACTCTGGGATCATCACCGGGGTCTATACACTCTGCACGCAATCACCACCTACTGGATGCGCAACTATGCAGGTAGAAGAGACTTCATTATCCGCTTAGCTAGTAATCATCCAATATCTACCAAGCACGTCGATAGCGGACCCATTTATGAGCTGATTAAACTCAGCCTAGCTATGCCCCCTATCCTCGGGCAGATAAAGCCACACCCCCTTCCAACCGACTATGATATAGTGGGAGACGCAGCCTACTAGTATTTGGCACTCGGGCGCTCATGTATCCACTCGGTCTAAACGTTAGAGCGTCTCCTGGCCATGGAGGTTTAGGGATTTTCACCCAGGGACATCTATGACGCCCGTATGCTAGAACCAAATATTTTCGGTGTCTCATCTGGCCATCCATGATATACCTGTGGAGGTGACGACCCTGATATCACTAGGGCGTACAGTAGTCATATCACAAAATGCGAGATGCATGAGTCATACCATCTAGTCATGCATCAAACCTGTGCATACCATGCGCTCATGTGGGATGACTCCACTTATCACCGAGTCCCATAAACAACCTAACCTGCGACATATGAAATAGTCATCCACATCCCATAACAAACATGCAGATGATGCGTATAGGCATGTATCATGATGTATAATGTCAAATACTCATAATCGGTATCGATAACTGGCATCGATAATCGGCATCAATAATCAGCCTTAATAATCGGCTTAACAAAGGGCCTAAGGGAAGGTCACAATGTGTACATTTAACCATCATTGCCCATCAATGTGAACATTTAACCAACATTTCTCCCAAGGAGTGACCTTCATAGCGCTAAACATATAGTGGGCCCATGGCCTCACACAAGGGCCTCATACACAACATAATGGGCCACATACAATATCAATGAGCCTCATACAACCATAATGGGCCTTACCATATGGGCCTCACATATCACAATGGGTCGCATCACATGGGCTTCATATACAACACATCAGGCCTCATCATATGAGCCTCATATACATCAAGTGGGCGGCATCAACAGGATGCAACAATGGGCCTCATAAAAGTCAAGTGGGACGCAAAATGGGCCACACTAATGGGCCTCATATACATCTACACCATTCATCTATTTTAAAGATCATTATAGAGTATTTCCAAAAAAAATGAATCATGTCGAAAGATCATCTGGACCATACCACAAATAACAATGGAGGTAATGATTTCTACCGTTAAAATTCCCAGGGCCTACCATAACATTTAGTTTCCATCCGATCTGTTCATAAGGTCATAAAGACCTGAATCAAGTGGAAAAATAAATTTCATACCGATCTAGAACTGTTGTGACCCCAACAGTTCAATGGAGGATGGAGTGGACAAAACACATGCATCATGGTGAGCCCCATGCAGCATCGTCCAGCAATAGACGGTGAGGATACAGAATACACATCAAGGTGGGTCCCGCCCATCTAGGACGGATGGACAGCTAGGATAACACCCACATCACATGTGTATCACACCGTCCAGATGGACGGTGTGAATACAAAATAAATACATCAAGGAGGGTCCCACCCAAACGTGTGGGGTGGGCCACGTCTTGGGCGGACGACTGTAAATAAAACACATATATAATGGTGGATCCCACCGTCGAGCCCAATGGACGGTGGACCAGATATACATAAGGTGGCTCCCACTTGTCCACGTGTGAACAGTGCACACACCAAGGTGGAGTCCTACCATCCAGATGGACGATCAAGATATAACATATAATATGTGGCCTCCACATGTGTGGGGACAATGGACCATGCATGGGGACCCACTGTCCATGGTCGGACGGGCTGAAAAAAACACATACATCTGAGCCCCACCATCCCACATGGACGGTATGGATGAAACACTTACATCGTGTGTGGTCCACGTGGTGGCCCACCATAGATTTGAATCTACTTCATTTTGGGATGGTGTGGATGCACCACACGTGCCCAACAGGTGGGGTCATGATCTTGACGGTGTAAATTTAAAACACATACATCATACATGCACAGAACTTACTGACCTCATAGTAGTTGCCAACTGCGTGGGTCCCACAAAACTTGCTAATGTGTCCAGCGTTGACGTTAGCTGCAATATACCTAGTGGGATCCAAATAGATGGATGTTCTAGATGATCAGATCCCACTTGTTGACGTCAAAACATCAGCTATGAAGCTGGGGGTCTTCACAGAGATGGACGACGTGGAGTACACAATACATGGAGATGGGTTCCTTCATTCGATGGACGGCTTGGATCAACAGATACATCACGTGGAGCCCGACCACAATTTCCAGCAGATGGACGGCTGGATGTACACATGCATTGAGGTGGGTCTACACATGTGGGATCCACAGTTAGGATAAAGCTGGTATTTGTTTTCCCCTTCATTTGGGCCTGTCCCAACGGACAAGTAGCACGGTGGGCCTCATGAACGGATGGTCTAGATTAAGTGGGCCATACCCATCACAAAGAGAGAGAGAGAAAGAGAGAAAACGACATCCGATGGAGGGCTTCGCCACTATGAGCCCTCCCTTACAAAACATACATCAAGTGGGTCCCAATACATGTGGGCCCTAAATCAAAATTAAGATCTAGCGCTATCATCACCCACTGTTGGATCTTCTAGGGTCCTTGATCTCCCGATCTCTTAAGCTTCCTCTGTGATGGAGGATGATGAGAATAGAAGGGTTGAATGGTGAGGATTGAAGGCGTAGGAAGGGGGGTAGGAAGTAGGCCACACTTAACTTCTCCTCTCCCTTTGACGTTTCTCTCCTTGGGGTTACTTGAAAAAAATGGTAGAAAGAATGAGAGAGAAAGGAGATGTAAGGAGAGAGGGATGGGTGATGGATGGAGTGATGGGTGATGGGTTGTGTAAGAGAGAGTTGACTTGGGGAATGGCTTGTGTACTTGGGGATGGGATACATTGATGGGTTGTACTTTGACTGATTGATGTGATAGGTTGTAGAGATTCTCTCGAGATTCGCAATGCGTGGCGTTTCCTCAAAATATACGCGGGCTCATAACTCCTGCCCCGGGTATTGCATCGGCACGCGAGACGCGGCATTGGAACCATGGCGACAGTACGGTCGCTAGGATACAAGTTTCGAGTTGAGTCGACATAGATATACAAGATGTGACTTAGGGTTGTGCGCAAATGCTGATTACAAGCCGTGGGTCGTTGGAATTTGACCGAGAGGACCGCGGAAGCTTACAGAACAGTACGGTCTAGGATACGGGCCTTACAGTTCTCCCTTCCTAATAAAAATTTCATCTTCAAAATTTAAACCACAACACAACCAATATAGAGCTCACAAGGGAGGGAAACCTTATCACTATAGATATAATAAGAATACAACATACCAACATAATCAAACATGTAAGAGATGGGGATAACGCGCACGAATCTCAGCCTCTTACTCCCAAGATGCCTTATCAACACTATGATGACCCCATTGATCATCGGATCCCAGTAAAAAATGATCGAAATTGGAATACTATGCAGCCTCACAATCTTAACGCTAAGGGGTTATGTCAGAAAGTTTCTAAGTTAATCGAACTCGAGGATCTAAACATTCAAAGTTCTTAACAATCATAGAGCATAGGGTAGTTATCAGCAGATATGTGATGTTATCCTAAGGTATTCCCAAGCTATGCTTTGATACCAAGTTCTGTCACGCACCAAACTCAGAAACTGAGCTCACAAAATTCATAATTGCCGAATCCGGTGCCAATAGCATCCGTAGTACCCTATTCTCGGCTCCTACCACCCATACACTAGATTCCGATCCTGGGATCTTACAAGGAGGATTTTTCAATGTACATTTATCTCGTAAGAAGCATAACCACAAGTTTACATAAATCATAAAGGCAAAATCATCATCACATATCCACTAATATAAACAGTTGAATACAGTACTGAAAGGGAAATATACATATATTGAAAATCATGCTCCAGAAGACCGCTGCACGCTCCAAGCGCAACGCTGCTGCAACCTAACACCACCTGCAAGCATCTATCGTGCATAAGCTTATAGAAAGCTTAGAGAGTGGTGTAAGTGTGTACACAAGGTAAGCGTGCTCAGAATGCAATATCAGAGTAATGCAAAAACATGTTAGCAAGCTCATAAATACCATCATTCTTATCCAGGCTATGCGATGCAAAAACATAATAAGCCAATATCATATACTGAGGAAGTAATGTAGATTGGCTATGCAATGCAGAGACATAGTAAGCCAAATATCAGATACTGAGTCCATGAATACCATCAACCTTAATTAGGTAATGCAATACAGAAGTACTGTAAACCAAATGCTATGCATTAAGGATGCAATGGAATATGTGATGCGAATGAAATGGCCGAGCTGGAGTGTGAAGTCGGGATGATAGTATGTAGTATCGCAGGCTATGGGGTCCATCACAAGGGACTTCTTTCTAAACCAGTCCCATAACTAAATTTGGATAGTCAGACTCAATGTGGTAGACTCTTGATCTCATGTTAGTTACGCTCCCCAACCAAAATCCTGGCCATTACGAAGGTACACATAACAATTAGTTGTGCACCACCAGCCCGAGTGGATAGTGAATGAATGAATGAGTATGCAACTCCTGCTCAATAAGTCCACATATCAATATAGTACATCTCTGGGATCATCATTGGGGTCTAATACACTCTACATGCGATCACCTTTAACTGGACATGCAACCATACAAGTGGAAAAGACCTCACTATTTGCCTGGCCAGTAATCAGCCAATATCTACCCGGCACGTTGATAGCGGACCCATTTAC
This sequence comes from Magnolia changhungtana, assembly GCA_030180095.1. NCBI lineage: Eukaryota > Viridiplantae > Streptophyta > Magnoliopsida > Magnoliales > Magnoliaceae > Magnolia > Magnolia changhungtana. The sequence continues at coordinate 1,409,718 of JASAUF010000674.1, read as the reverse complement.
GAGCTGGTCAAACTCAGCCTAGCTATGCCCCTTACCCTCGGGTGGGTAAGGCCACACCGCCTTCCAACCCACCTCGACATAGTGGGAGACATGGCCTACTAGTGTTCGATACTCGGGAGCTCATGTATCCACTCGATTTAGATGTTGGAGCGTCCGTTTGCCACGAAGGTTTAAGAATTTTCACCCAGTGATGTCTATGTCGCCCGTATGCTAGAACCATATATTTCTGGTGTATAGTAGTCATATCACAAAATGTGAGATGCATGATTCATACCATCTAGTCACGCATCAACCCAACGCGTAGTGCGCACTCATGTGGCATGACTCCACCTATCAGAGAGTCCCATAAACAACCTACCCTGCGGCATATGCAATAGTCATCCACATATTATAACAAATATGCAAATGATGCGTATGGGCATGTATCACGATGTTATGTTGTCACAACTCATAATCGGTATCAATAGTCGGCATCGATAATCAGCATTAACAATCGGCCTCGATAATCATCCTTAATAATTGGCCTAACAAAGGGCCTAAGGGAAGGTCACAATGTGGACATCTAACCATCATTGCCCATCAATGTGAACATTTAACTAACATTGCTCCCAATGAGTGACCATCATAGGGCCAAACATATAGTGGGCCCATGGCCTCATATAAGGTCCTCATACCCAACATAATGGGCCACATACAATCTGAATAAGCCTCATACAATCATAATGCGCCTTACCATATGGGCCTCACATATCACAATGGGTCGCATCACATGGGCTTCATATACAACACATCGGGCCTCATCATATGAGCCTCATATACATCAAGTGGGCCGCATCAACGGGCTACACCAATGGGCCTCTTAAACATCAAGTGGGCCGCATCAATGGGCAACACCAATGGGCCTCATATACATCTATTTTAAAGATTATTATAGAGTATTTCCAAAAAAATGAATCATGTCGAAAGATCATCTGGACCATACCACAAATAACACTATAGATAATGATTTCCGCCGTAAAATTTCCCAGGGCCTACTATAACATTTATTCTCCATCTGATCTATTCATAAGGTCAGTGGACGGAACACATGCATCATAGTAAGCCCCATGCAGTACCTTCCAACAACGGATGATGCAGATAAAGAATACACATCAAGGTGGGTCCCGCCCGTCCATGACGGACGGAAGGCAAGGATAACACCCACATCACACGTGTATCACATCATCTAAATGGATGGTGTGAATCAGAATATATACATCAAGGAGGGTCCCACCCACACGTGTGGTTGGGCCACGTCCTAGACGAATGGCTGTAAATAAAACACATATATAATGGTAGGTCCCACAGTCCTGCCAATGGACGGTGGACCAGATTTACATCAGGTGGCTCCCACATGTCCACGTGTGGGCAGCACACACACCAGGGTGGAGTCCCACCGTCCAAATGGACGACAAAGATATAACACATAATCGGTGGGCTCCACATGTGTGGGGACAATGCACCATGTATGGGGACCCACCGTCCATAGTCGGATGGGGTGAATAAAACACATACATCTGGGCCCCACCATCCCACGTGGATGGTATGGATGAAACATTTACATCGTGTGTGGTCATGTGGTGGCCCACCATAGATTTGAATCTGCTTCATTTTGGAATGGTGTGGATGCACCACATGTGCCCAACAGGTGGAGCCATGATCTTAACGGTGTAGATTTAAAACACATACATCATACATGGGATCCACAAAACTTACTGAACTCACAGCAGCTGCCAGCTGCGTGGGTCCCACAGAACTTGCTGATGTCTCCAACAGCTGCTGGGCCACACAAAACTTGTTGACGTTAGCAGCTATATACCTGGTGGGGTCCACGTAGATGGACGGTTTGGATGATCATACCTAACTTTCTAACGTCAAAACATCAGCTATGAAGCTAGTGGTCTTCACAGAGATGGACGATGTGGAGTACAATATACATGGAGGTGGGTTCCTCCGTCTGATGGACAGCTTGGATCAACTGATACATCCCATCAGTTAGGATAAAGCTGGTATTTGTTTTCCCCTTCATTCGGGCCTGTCCCAATGCATAAGCGGCATGGCGGGCCTCATGAACGGATGGTCTGGATTAAGTGGGCCATCCCATCACAAAGAGAGAGAGAGAGAGAATGGCATCCGATGGAGGGCTCCGCCACTATGAGCCCTCTCTTGCAAAACATACATCAAGTGGGTCCCAATACATGTGGGCCCTAAATCAAAATTAAGATTTAGCGCTATCATCACCCACCATTGGATCTTCTAGGCTCCTCGATCTCCCGAGTTCCTAAGCTTCCTCTTTGATGGAGGATGATGAGAATAGAACGGTTGGATGGTGAGGATTGAGGTGGGTAGGAAGTGGGCCACACTTAACTTCTCCTCTCCCTTGGACGTTTCTCTCCATGGGGTTACTTGAAAAAAAATGGTAGAAAGAATGAGAGAGAAAGGAGATGTAAGGAGAGAGGGATGGGTGATGGATGGAGTGATGGGTGATGGGTTGTATAAGAGAGAGTTGACTTGGGGAATGACTTGTGTACTTGGGGATGGGATACATTGATGGGTTGTACTTTGATTGATTGATGTAATAGGTTATAGAGATTCTCTCGAGATTCGCAATGCATGGCGTTTCCTCGAAATATATGCAGGCCCACAACTCCTGGCCTGGGTACCGTATCAGCGCGTGAGACGCAATGTTGGAACTGCGACGATGGTACATGTAACACCCCGGCTTTTCAGGACCTGAGTACACGACCCGTTTCCCAAAAACCTGAGTGTTAACCTTAAAGGATGGTCAAATTCATGTATATATATATATATATATATTTCTTCATTCAGAGTAAGCAGATGAGCGTAGAATGGACAAGTAAGCATAAAAGGAAAACCTTCAATTACGTTTAGAATATACAAGAGATTGCCCATAATGACTTATACAAACCAATGTCTCCATTCTTACAAATACAAAATGAAATAACATTACATATGAAATAAAGTAAATTGCAACAATCTTGAGCTGTAAAATCCTGTAGCAGCCCTTAGTAAATATAATCATGCACCCTCGTCAACCATAGCCTACTCCTCACTAATATGAATGTGATGTTATCAGGGCCACGTGTGCTACCTATATGGTTGTATATTTGATGGATGAGTGGACGACCTAGTGTGAATTCTCCTCAAGATTACACACCATCGCATTAGGTAAGTAATAATATAAAACATCTAGGCAGCCAAAACAAAGTAAATGCAGTCTTATTATATGCATGGATGCATGAATGTAATCATTGTCTCGGGAAAACATATAGACGGACATTGAGGTTGTCACCCATGCAATCATCGACTCGGGTAAAACATCCAGATGGTCTGTGCCCCGGGTAAAACATCTAGATAGGCATTGGGCTCATCACCCATGAATATGACTGGTTATCAGTGCAACATTCAGCGTAATCGTATGAGCATGATGACCCAAGTTAATATCATAAATTGAATGACTGGTCATTAGCGCAACATTCATCGTAATCGCATGGGCATAATGATCCAAGCCATCGTAAATATGCTATGTATGCATGATTAGCCAAGTCATTATTAGTCCACTTACAACCAGCCAATTTAAATAAGGTCACTGTCACTACGGGGATCACATGGGCTACCGTAGGCCAACGGCTCGGGCATAGTGTCCCATGACCACCATCCCCGACCCATGAGACTACCATCTTAGGATGTTTAATAGAAACCCATCGACTTGTGGCCAATCATATTATAGTATATGGGGCTTACCATCGCATGGTTGCACAGTATAAAACATCGAACCCATATAAGAAAAATATTGAAATAAAACCATATAGGGTGAGAATCAAAATATGCCGCATAGGGCCGATATCAAAACCATACGATAAAGACTATCCTTAAAAACCATTGGACATAACAACCCTGGATAGTAGGCCCACATCAATGATCCACCTAGACCACCACTCAATAACCACTAGATCAAAGGTCCATTGCAATCTCCATTAATCGAGTTACATCCCTAGTATAGGTGTACATTTATAAGTGGGGGTCTCCCACTTATGTACCAGTTTAAGTCCCATAAGCAATCCACAAATAATTCATGAACAAATATACAGGATGAACATAGCAAGCAATATAACAATTCGATTTCCACCAGTTAACACATGTGATTATAAGAGAGAGATATTAATTATAAATTTAAATAAAAACTATAACTTAAGCTAATGGAAAGATGAAAAGCTCAAGGGGAAGAATCATCACCAGATCATGAAACAAATCACCTTCTAGTGACGCTAGCTTCTTGCGCCCTTAGGATTGAATCCTAGCACAAGTTATGGATTCATAAGGTTAAATCAAGGTTCTAAAAGACTATATGTGGTCTAGATTACACCCTAGGGTTTAATTTACTTAGGTCTAGGATTTTACCCTAGAGTTTTAGGTCTAGTCTAGATTTTTAGGGCATGAACCCTAGTGGTGCGTAATTAATTTTAATGTTAATTTAATAGTTATAAAATATTTATTAACATTAATGTTACAATTAGTGCTAGCTATTGCAGCAATGCCAATCATTATGATGATATCTAATTGTAAAATCTACTATTAATGACAATATTTAAGCATGATAAATAAAATGCTAAATATTTAATAACCATAAAATTTCTTATTTATTTATAATAGCCAATATAGGCATGGATAACCTTCTAATAGTTAATCATGCTATATGATTGTGTAACGACCTGAAAATTTCCGTACATTGGGTCGAGTACCACCTCGACCAGAAATCACGTAGGATTAAATCCTTTAGAAATTTAACAAAGTTAACTAAGTACTAAACTCAATTAGCTATGAAATCCATTAGGATCGCTTTAAATACGATCTGCAAGACCCAAAACTTGCAGAACAAGTGACGCTAGGTTACCCTAAAGTTTAGAATCAAACTCATTTCCTGGCTGCTATCGGGAATGAAACGAAACTTCGTATTAGGTCTAGATCGCACATCGGGAGTCCGATTAACCCGAAGCTAAGGAACTAGGACCGCCCCACTAGGCTTAACAATCATCTCAAAAATCAGCTCCATTCGATGTTCCACGGCCATTCGTTTCGATTCGGAGCGAGGGAGTGTGAAAAACACTATTCACATGCCAAAATAAATATCTGGAATAGTGATCTGGCATCATTTGTTGACGCGGCGTCGATAAGCAACCCGATCAATCGACCAAATTACACCCTCGGATTAAGAAAAATTTCAGGAACATTTACATGTACTTAGAATTTCTGATCGTGGCCCACTGACCGTCGAACTGAAAGTGGTCCGCCACGTGCGATCTGGAAATCCGATCGAGCCAAAAAAGTAATCCCACGTAGATCCATAGATGGAAAGCTTAAGTCTGACGTTTGGTTCAAGGAGGGCCACCAGAACCTTCCTTTTGAGCTGGAAAAGTGACGAAAATCCTATATTAGCAGTACCCCTTGAACCTGAGTCTAATTTCGTAATGTTTTTGGCTATAAAAGGAGCTTAGAACAGCCCCTCTCACAGCCATACGAATTTTGGAGAAAAACCCTAGAGGGAGAGAGAGAAAAGAGAGAAAAGAGCTTGGGTTTTGCTGCCGATCTTCCTCCTACTGCTTTGGACTGTTACACGGCCTACACCGCTTCATTCCAGGTGTTTTCCCGGTGGTTTTCGTCCCATTTGAAGGTAAGAAACCCTAACCCTAGGTCTAATTTGAGGTGGGATCGATGTGGGTTGTGTAACAACTAACCGATTCCGCTCTTTAGGCTAGAAAACTCCCGTATACGGAAGATCTTCTACCCTTGCTGTTTCGTTTCGTTTCCAAAGGCAAAGGTGAGGACTTTAAGTGTATAAGTTACGGTTTTCAACGCTTTCAATGTCAGATAATGGTAGATTCATGATCTGCTTGTAAATGCACATGTACAAAGTGCTTTCCGTTTCCTGTTTCGATTAACGTTGTAGAAATTGGAATTTCACATACTCTAGGTGTACGTAGAAATACCGTATACGTATTTTTTTTGAAAAAACGTTTGACATGTTTATTTAATGTATTATTATATGTTATATGGATAAAATACTAATTTGGTGAAAGAAATTGCTGAAATACATGTTCATGTGTAAATGCTACGTATGTAGAAATTGTATATTCTAGAAATACCGTATATGTACTTTTTTTGGGAAAATGTATGACATGTTTATTTAATGTATAATTATACAATATATGTATAAAATACTAGTTTGGCGAAAGGAATCGCCAAAATACATGTTCCCTTGTAAATGACAAGTATGTTGAAATTGCGTATTCCAGAAATACCGCATATGTGTAAAAATTGGAAATGTAATTGTCATGATTATTTGTTGTATAATTATGATATAAGCGGGTAAATTAACCGCTTGGCAAAAGAATAGCCCTAATATGCAATTGCTAACATATGTTATGTATGTTGGCATCGCACACTCTAAGTGTTCGGTGTACATGCTTGTGCGTAGAAGCTTGGGTGTTAGTGCCTTAGATAGGCGCTGATATGGAATTCCCGACTCCCTTAGAGACATGTAGGGTCCCCTCTATGCGGTGGTTCGCTACAACCACTCACTTGTGATGCGTATGTAATAGTATCCCTATGTGTATAGTGCTTTATAACATGCTTTACAACATGCTTTACAACATGCTTTATAACATGCTTTATTTCATGCTTTACTTCATGCTTTATAATATGTCTGCTAACATGCTTTACTTCATGCTTTACAACTGTTTGAGTTTGGGACTATTCTTATAGTACAAACATTCGGTACCAGACTTGCGGTTGTGGCCGAGATTCATATCGCCACAACGGACGTGTCTGGCGAACCCGAGTCGTACTTCGGTTGGCGATAGTGGTTGGCCACACGGAGTGCTTTTGCGCTCCATATCGCTCAACTTGTGGTGCGCTCGAGCTAGTCAGGCTCGTCAAGCAAACCGATATGTGTATATGTATGTTCACCATGTTTGGTCGCTACTGCTTGAACCTAGGGTACCAAACTTACCAGTGGCGATCCCGTTAACCATGGTACCTCGATCCGCTAAGACGTATGAGCCGGGCATGGTGGTATGGAACACCGTGGTCGAGCTGTCGGCCTACGCTGGGGTCATGTGCCTCCCTGTAGTAAACATTGCGCAACCAAACTCGTGAGCCGATTATGGTGGTATGAAACACTATATTCGAGCTATCGATACTTACGGCGAGAGCCGAGTACGGTGAGACCTGTGCTCGTGCTGACGGGTGACGAGTCCTCCGTAGTATCTTCGAGTATACTCCAAGTGTCTGTGATTGGCGACGAGTCTTTCACAGTAACTAGAGTATGAGTTGAGCCGAGTACGGTGAGACCTGTACTTGAGCTGACGGCTAGTGATTGAGCCAAGTACGGTGAGATATGTACTTGAGCTGACGGCCAGCAATTAAGCCGCATACGGTGAGATCTGTATCCGCGCTGATGGGTGACGAGCCCTTTACGATGCCTTCACTACGCTTCTCAAACCATAATATCGTATAAGATTAGCTAGGATTGACGACCCTAGAATGGATCATGTTTGGGAATGATACAAGGGAGGTGCCTTAGTTTCCCAATACTGCTGGTTGAAATGGATTAATAAAAACTTGGTAATCATGAGCATCATCGCACCGCATGTGCTTTGTAGATGTGGCGCACTGAGGGAGTTAGCATTCGCGAACGTAAGATGATGTCGCTTGAGGGTGGTTTGGCAAGGGCATACAACATCATGTCATATCATTTTTTGCATTTAACAAGAGTAGTTAGAAATGTTTGAATTGTACTGTGTTATCATTACTGCTTGATTGATTTGATAACATGTTAACCTACGCTTTATTGTTCCACTGAGTTAGCTACTCACTTCCACGTTACGGGATCGGTGTTTGCAACACCCACCAGACTGTCGCAGTGTAGATGGCGCCTTGTTCAGAGTCGAGCACTTTGATGAGGATCAAGAGGAGTTCTCCTTTATGCGTATGATTCTTTGCTTAGGCCGACCGCATCGCGGATTTTCGTGGCCTCTCTTGAGGATTGTATTTTGATTTTTGACTTAGAAACAATACATGTATATTGGTACTCAGTTAGTACTCATACTCTGGAGTTCCTAAAATTTTGTTACTTTACATACTTTGAATATAAAATTTCAGTCTTCCGCTTGCCTTTATACAATTGAACTGGAGTATGATCTACTGTTTTGGTATAATCTCATTCATGTTTATTGCACTAACTCAGACAACATTTAACCATCATTGTGTATGTTGCATAAGTGATGCGTTGGAACTCGGGAGTTGAGTTCATACTCGACCCCCGATTTTCAGGGCGTTACAGATTGCAACCATCATAGTAATACTAATGATAGTAAATAAATACCAGGATATACTATTACGATAATACTTAAGAATGACAAGGCAATACACTAGTATTTAATAATGATATTATTTTATTTCATTTTATTTTTGCCTAACATAACTAACATTAATATAGATAATTTACTAAGGGCTATTCATATCTATTATTTTTAGTAAAGGTATTAATCAGTTAATACTAATTATGACAACTCACAAGTTCATATATGAATGTACCAAAATTATCTAACATCCTTATAATGTCTAATAATCTTTTAAATGATACAATTGGTAATAATAAAACCCTTACTGGCAATAGTGTGATAGGGGCCCACATTAGGGAAATCAGGCCCATCAATCTTGCTCCATCAAGATGGCCCAACTTGAGTTTGGAATCCACTCGTAGACAAAGCCCAAACTGGGCCTGGTTTGGCCCAGCCTGTGTTGTGAAATCAAGGCCCAAAAACTGGGTCTGGGCTAGGCTGTTCTTGGCCCACCATCAGACAGCCCATTCACATGGCCCAATGTGAAATGCTAGGCTGGGCTCTTCCTGGCCCGACAGTATGGCTGCAAAAGGGCTGGGCCCACTGTGATGTGTGGTATGTCCTGTTAAGGTTTCAACTTGGTGAGCCCCACTGTGACTTATGGTGTGGCCCACTGGGTGTGCGACTGGGTAGGGCCAGCCATGATCCATGGTGTGGCCCACTTAAATGTCTCTCAGGTGCAGCCCACTGTGATGCATGTGGTGTGGTCTGCTGAGGTGTTTCTCAGTGAGGACCGAAGGTTGCAGCGAGTCAGGGCATGCCTGCTTGACTCAAAGAGTTTTAAGTCGTAACCTGCTGGAGGTGGGGTTTCGATTCCAGCTCCCAGATTCTTACGGCTGCAAGAAGGTGGGGGTTAATGATAGTTCAGCCCGGTTCGCTGGCAGCATCTTAGCCCATCTCGGACCTTGGATGGGAGTGCAGCGATGTCCACACTTGGTCTTCCCTCTCAATCTTTCTTCCTCTTGTTCTCCTCCTTTCTTTTTCTTTCTTGTCTGTTGTGCTCCGCAAGGTCCGAGCCAGGCCAGACGTGATGCGGTCCAGCTGCACTCGAGCTGTTACTCAGCAGAGAAGAAGACCTTCGATAATGGTAGCTTTGACCTGTCTGCTTCTTCCTCCAATCCAGACCTTAGGGATGGTCCATTTGGTCCCCTGAAAGCTTGCAAATAAGCTTCATTGAAGCTTCGTGGAGGATAGACTGGTGGGTTCGGCAGCTGAAGATGGCTATCGCACTAGAGCGTGGTGGCAAGGATAGGAGAGGCTACTGTTGCTCGATCTTTCACGCTCTTCTTTATATAAAAACCTAGCTTCCTTCGGACCGTCAGATGGAGAATGGGTGGTTCAGATCGCATTAGCTCGAAGCCATTTCCAGATACAGCTCCTAGGACCGAAACTGGCCACGGTTTTGGTTTCTCTGTGGGTGGAAACCCTCTCCCACGTGGTTAGTTGTGATTGTAGGAGAGATCCACACATGGATACCTCACCTGGTAGAAGCAAGAGAAATGGAAAGTTTCTATTTTTAGGAGTCTTTGTGTTTGTAGTGTGAGTTTGTAGCGAGGATCGTGTATTCATATGTACAAGAAAAATCAGTTATGACCATTGGGTTTTGGTCAGGCAGAGCTTCCCGACACGATGGTTGGTATGGATTGGCAATCCGACTTCATTTGGTGGGCCACTGATCAATGTTTTTTACGGCATTTTTCAAATGCGTCAGAGGCGATAAGAGAGAGAAAATCTCTCCTTATTTGGAAAGTTCAGGTCAGCCCGGTTTGACTGGGCTCTTAGGACCAGTGCACATGCACTGTGCACTCACGGGATTAGTGGTGGGGTCCACCGTGATGATTTTGAGAAATTTAATCCGTCCATTCATCCTACAAGGCCCTCCCATGGTCTGTTGCCAAAGGGAGGGCAGATCTAAGGTCCAGGTGGGGCCCACAACTTGATTTGGGTCCCGTTTATAAATTTCTCATTAGTCTCTTGGTCGGATCAGTTTGAAATTTAACGTTGATGGTTAAAAGAGTTCAAGGGTCCACTTAAGGCTTTCATCATGTATTATTAACTAATACTAATATTATTAGGGATTTACTTGTAATTACAATAATTAAAAACTCACACATATATATAAATATAATTTCTAATATTAACATGCTACTAATTACATGCTATTAATCACATATGTATTAGTATATAATTCATAATTTACAATATCATATTGTACATATGAATGAATTGAAGATTGTACGATATCATGTTTAATTAAAATTATATTTATATTTATTAATGTTGTTAAATAATATACAATTATATTAAAGTATCCAATGATTTTTGTATACATACTTACGAATGATATTTAATGCTACATTGGTATTTATAATTTGGTTTGATGTTGTGAAATCATTATTCATTATGTTCATTTAATATAATATTATTTTCATAATATCTTATATATATATTAGATACATACATATCACTCTATTAAAATGCATTTTCATACATTATTTATTTGTTAATAGATTATCAAAATACATCCATACTCTTTTGATCTAGGTTTGTGTAAAACTTATAATATAACAAATACACACACACACACACACACACACTTATGAAATATTTCTGGATGATTTGATCATCTTATTGAAGTGATTAAGATCCTAAGATAGACGTCTCTAGACTATTTTGAAAATTAATCGAATGGATGGCTTAATGTATGAATGAATGTTATACAAGACAGTTGAGATGAATGGATCGAGGATTTCTGGGTGTCGGCATGCATGAATGACTACGTGTGTTTCTACCCACGTGGAAACAAATTTAGACTTCCTTGGTGACACCTGTGTCCTGAAAAGTATGGGGTGTTACAATCTAGCCCCCTTAAAGAAAATCTCACCCTCGAGATTTGGTAACAAGGTGTACCCTATTTCATGTTTGCGTAACTGTGAAATTTCAATGCTATATCCCAATCTACCACAACCCTTGACTCTTCATCCTAGCAAATCAATTAATGCGTTTAGGTTCCACTAAATTTTAAAATCATTTCAGTATTAACTAGAACTAGGGGATCTTACTAATGCTTGTCAACATGAGGATTTCTTACAGCACTTACTAAGATTTTAAGTTCATTTGGGTGGCAAATACTAATATCCTAACATTGCTTTTATTTTCCTTTTCCTGGAATAATGGTTCCCAACATCTAAAGTACAATACAATTTTCTGGTTTTCAGTGTCTGAACTATCATGGACAAGTGGTTGTAGTGGGTTTGAGTTTGATACATCGATCCTTTACCTACGTAAAATAGAGGATTACTAGTTTCAATTCATAATCCTACTAAATCTTGATCCTTTGCTTGATTAGGGTATTGAGATCATTGAGACTTGTTAGGACTTGGAATTTAGATCAAACCGCGTACCCATCGCATAAACATGATTCCATCCATCCGTGACCCCGATTACTCTAAGTTCATGGGAAATATCATTTGACCATTTATTTTCGTAACGGCTAAGACTATGTGGCCCATTATGCTTCTAATGTGCGCTCTGATTGTCTGAACACAAAATCCTAGGACCATGGTTTTTGCATGAAATTTGAGCTTGAAATTTATAAACTCACTTAGGATTTCAAATCTAATCCTAATGTGTGCAGCTTAAGGTTAAAAATTTACCCAAAATTCCATTACTTCTCTTCTAATTAATTTCATGTACTAGAATTTGCAGGAAAGATTACTTTTAAGTAAAGAGATGTATTAAGGAATTCAAGTTACATTCATTGTATGATTTCTCAAGTTCAGGGAGCGTTTATGCTTGATCCTATGTACAATCTAGTGGATAAGGAATTTCCTACGAAGTCTAAGTTCGCCTCCTTTGTTGATCATTGTGACAATGTTATTTCTAATTAAGAGGTTTTTAAAATTGTCAAGTTTATGTTTCTAATAAAATTGTTTTTCAAAAGTCCTGTTCAAGGAATGTTCTTATTCTAGTTTAATCGCATCATAACGGGTACTTGTCCTTCTATGACACATGAATTTAATCTCTAAGTTCAAACGATAATTCTGGTAGCTTTCAAGGAAACTAAAGTTTTTTTTCTATGTTCAAATAACCAAACCTAAAATGTTCAAGGGACTTAAGTTCATTTATAGGTTCTACAATTACCAGAATAATTCTCTAGGGAACCTAACATTTGAGTTTCTACATTCCCATTTCTTCCTAGTTCTAAGGAATTCCTACATAAATGAAAGTTCAAAGGTCTAACCTAAAACTAAGATGTTCAAGGGGGCCTCAGAATTTTGAGTTCCTATACTCTCAATTTCTCCTAGCTACAAGGAAAGTTCACATAACTTCAAATGTTTACTCTAGTAATTTCTAAAGGGACCTAAGTTTTGGTTTCAACATTCTCAAAACGCTTCTAAGTCTAAGGGACATTCGTCTAAGTTCAAATTTCTAATTTCCAAACGTCCTAACTGAGACATTTAAGGCTTTTATAAGGTCATTTCCCAAGGCCAACTTTGTCCAAACTATGCTTTGATACCAACTGTAATGCCTCGGCTTTTCGGGACCCAAGTACGCGACTCATTTCCCAAAAACCTGAGTATTAACCTTAAAGGATGGTCAAATTCAAGTATATATTTTTTTCTTCATTCAGAGTAAGTAGACGAGCGTAGAATGGACAAGTAAGCATAAAAGAAAACATTCAATTATGTTTAGAATATACAAGAGATTACCCATAATGACTTATACAAACTAATGTCTCTATTCTTACAAATACAAAATGAAATAACATTACATGTGAAACAAAGTAAATTGCAACAATTTTGAGCTGTTAAATCTTGTAGCCGCCCTTAGCAAATATAATCATGTACCTTCGTCAACCATTACCTGCTCCTCACCAATATGAATGTGATCATTAGGGCCACCTGTGCTACTTGTACAGTTGTATATTTGATGGATGAGCAGCCAACTCAGTGTGAATTTTCCTCAAGATTACACACCGCCGCATTAGGTAAGAAATAGTATAAAACATTCAGGCAGCCAAAATAAAGTAAATGCAATCTTCTTATATACATGGATGCATTAATGCAATCATTGTCCCAAGAAAAACATCCAGACAGACATTGGGGTCGTCACCCATACAATCATCGACCCGGGTAAAACATCCAGACGGTCTGTGCTCCAGGTAAAACATCTAGATAGGCATTGGGCTCGTCACCCATGAATATGATTGGTTATCTGCATAACATTCAGCATAATCGAATGGGCATGATGATCCAAGTCATCATCATAAATTGAATGACTGGTTATAAGTTCAACATTCGGCATAATCACATGGACATAATGATCCAAGTCATCATAAATATTCCATGTATGGATGATTAGCCAAGTCATTATTAGTTCATTTACAACTAACTAATTTAAATAAGCTCACGGTCACTACGGGGAACACATGACGCAGTGTAGGCCGACGACTCGAGCATAGTATCCCATGACCACTATTCCCGGCCCATGAGACTACCATCTTAGGATGTTTAATGGAAACTCATCGACTAGTGGCTAATCATATTATAGTATATGAGGCTTACATTGTATGGTTGCACAAAATAAAACATCGAACCCATATAAGGAAAATATTAAAACAAAACTACGTAGGGTGAGCATCAAAATATGTCACATAGGGTCGATATCAAAACTATACGATAAAGACCATCCTTAAAAACCATTGGACACAACAACCCTAGATAGTATGCCCACATCAATGATCCATCTAGATCACCACTCAATAACCACTAGATCGAAGGTCCATTGTAATCTCCATCAATCGAGTTACATCCCAAGTATGGGTGTACATTTATAAGTGGGGGTTTCTCACTGATGTACCAATTTAAGTCCTATAAAGCAATCCAAAAATAATTCATGAACAAATATACAGGATGAACATTAGCAAGCATTATAGCAATTCAATTTCCACCAGTTAACACATGTGATTATAAGAGAGAGATATCAATTATAAATTTAAATAAAAATTATAACTTAAGCTAATGGAAAGAAGGAAAGCCCAAGGGGAAGAATCATCACCTAATCAGGAACCGAATCACCTTCTAGTGACATTAGCTGCTTACGCCCTTAAGATTGAATCCTAGCACAAGTTATGGATTCATAAGGTTAAATCAAGGTTCTACAAGACTATCTGTGGTCTAGATTACACGGGTTTAATTTACTTAGGTTTAGGATTTTACCCTAGAGTTTTAGGTCTAGTCTAGATTTTTAGGGCTTGAACCCTAGTGGTGTGTAATTAAATTTTAATGTTAATTTAATAGTTATAAAATATTTATTAACATCAGTGTTACAATTAGAGCTACCTATTGTAGCAATGCCAATCATTATGATGATATCTAATTGTAAAATCTACTATTAATGACAATATTTAAGCATGATAAATAAAATGGTAAATATATAATAACCGTAAAATTTCTTATTTATTTATAATAGCCAATATAGGCATGGATAACCTTCTAATAGTTAATCATGTTATATGAATGCAACCATCATAGTAATACTAATAATAGTAAATAATTACCAGGATCTACTATTACAATAATACTTAAGAATGATAAGGCAATACACTAGTATTTAATAATGATATTATTTTATTTCATTTTATTTTTGCCTAACATAACTAACATTAATATAGATAATTTACTAAGGGCTATTCACATCTAATATTCCTAATAAAGGTATTAATAAGTTAATATTAATTATGATTACTCATAAGTTCATATCTGAATGTACCAAAAATATCTAACATCCTTATAATGTCTAATAATCTTTTA
This sequence comes from Magnolia changhungtana, assembly GCA_030180095.1. Classification (NCBI taxonomy): domain Eukaryota; kingdom Viridiplantae; phylum Streptophyta; class Magnoliopsida; order Magnoliales; family Magnoliaceae; genus Magnolia; species Magnolia changhungtana. Next base: position 1,394,441 of record JASAUF010000674.1, on the reverse strand, counting down.
AATGATACAAGTAGTACTAATAAAACCCTTACTAACAATAGTGTGATAGGGGCCTGCATTAGGGAAATCAGGCCCATCAATCTTGGTCCATCAAGATGGCACAACTTGAGTCTAGAATCCACTGGTAAACAAAGACTGAACTAGGCTTGGTTTGGCCTGGCCAGTGTTGTGAAATCAAGGCCCAAAAACTGGGCCTGGGCTTGGCCGTTCCTGGCCCACCATCAGACGGCCCATTCACATGGCCCTATGTGAAATGATGGGCTGGGCTCATCCTAGCCTGGCAGTGGTATGTCCCGTTAAGGTTTCAACTTGGTGAGCCCCACTGTGACTTATGGTGTGGCCCACTAGGTGTGCGACTCGGTAAGACCCACCATGATCCATGGTGTGGCCCACTAAGATGTCCCTCAAGTGCTGCCCACTGTGATGCATGTGGTGTGGCCTGCTGAGGTGTTTCTCAGTGAGGACTGATGGTTGCAGCGAGTCTAGGCCTGCCTGCCTGACTCGAAGAATTTTAAGTCGTAACCTACTGTAGGTGGGATTCTGATTCCAGCTCCCAGATTCGGACGATGCAAGAAGGTGGGGGTTGATGATGGTTTGGCCCGATTCGCTGACAGCATCTTGGCCCATCTCAGACCTTAGATGGGAGTGCGGCGATGTCCACACTCGGTCTTCCCTCTTAATCTTTCTTCCTCCTGTTCTCCTCCTTTCTTTTTCCGAACCAGGCCAGACGTGATGCGGTCCAATTGCACTCGAGCCATTACTCGGCTGAGAAGAAGACCTCTGATAATGGTAGCTTTGACCTGTCTGCTTCTTCCTCCAATCTAAACCTTAGGGATGGTCTGTTTGGTCCCCTGAAAGCTTGCAAACAAGCTTCATTGAAGCTTCGTGGAGGACAGACTGGTGGGTTCGGCAGCTGAAGATGGCTGACGCACTCGAGCATGGCTGCAAGGATAGGAAAGGCTAATGTTGCTTGATCTTTCTCGCTCTTCTTTATATAAAAACCTAGCTTCCTCCGGACCGTCGAATGGAAAATGGGTGGTCCAGATCTCATTAGCTTGAAGCCATTTCTAGATACAGCTCCTGGGATCGAAACCAGCGACGGTTTTGGTTTTTCTATGGGCGGAAACCCTCTCCCACGTGGAGAGTCGTGATTGGAGGAGAGATCCACACATGGATCGCTCACCTGCCAGGAGCAAGAGAAACAGAAAGTTTCCATTTTTAGGAGTCTTTGTGTTTATAGTGTTAGTTTATAGCGAGGATCGTGTATCCATATGTACATGAAAATCTGTTATGACCATTGGGTTTTGGTCAGGCAGAGCTTCCCAGCACGATTGACAGTTTGAATTGGTGATCTGACTTCATTTGGTGGGCCACCGTTCAATGTTTCTTACGCCATTTTTCAAACGCATCACAGGTGGGAAGAGAGAGAAAATCTCTCCTTATTTGGAAAGATCAAGTCAGTCCGGTTTGACTGGGCTCCTAGGACCAGTGCACTGCTGGTGCACACGCACCGTGCACTCACGGGATTAGTGGTGGGGTCCACCATGATGATGTTGAGAAATCCAATCCATCCATTCATCCTGGAAGGCCCTGCCACGGTCTTTTGCTAAAGGCGGGGTAGATACAAGGTCCAGGTGGGGCCCATGACTTGATTTGGGTCCTATTTATGGATTTCCCATTAGTCTTTTGGTCGGATCAGTCTGAAATTTAACGTTGATGGTTAAAAAAGTTCAAGGGTCCACTTAAGGCTTTCATCATGTATTATTAACTAATACTAATATTATTAGGAATTTACTTGTAATTAAAATAATTAAAAACTCACATATATATATATAATTTCTAATATTAACATGCTGCTATTTACATGTTATTAATCACATATGTATTAATATCTGATTCATAATTTACAATATCATATTGTACATATAAATGAATTGAAGATTGTACGATATCGTGTTTAATTAAAATTATATTTGTATTTATTAATGTTGTTAAATAATATACAATTCTATTAAAGTATCCAATGATTTTTGTATACATACTTATGAAAGATATTTAATGCTACATTGGTATTTATAACTTAGTTCGATGTTGTGAAATCATTATTCATTATGTTCATTTAATATAATATTATTTTCATAATATCTGATATATATTAATACATACATATTACTCTATTACAATGCATTTTCATGTGTTATTTATTTATTAATAGATTATCAAAATACATTCATACTCTTTTGATCTATGTTTGTGTAAAACTAATAATATAACAAATAAAAATATACATATGTACACTTATGAAATATTTCTGGATGATTTAATCATCTTATTGAAGTGATTGGGATCCTAAAATAGACTTCTCTAGACTATTTTAAAAATCAATCGAATGGATGGTTTAATGTATGATTGAATGTTATGCAAGATAGTTGAGAGGAATGGATCGAGGATTTCTGGGTGTCGGTGAGCATGAATGACTACGTGTGTTTCTACACACGTGGAAACAGATTTAGACTTCCGTGGTGACACCCCTGTACTGAAAAGTATGGGGTGTTACAGTGCGGTCGCTAGGATACAAGTTTTGAGTCAAGTCGACATAGATATATAGGATGCTACTTAGGGTCACATGCAAATGTTGATTATAGGTCACGGGTCACCGAAATTTGATCGAGAGGACCGCAGAAGCTTATGGAACGGTACGGTCTAGGATACGGGCCTTAAATCTTTCCCTCCTAATAAAAATTTCATCCTCAAAATTTAAACCACAACACAACCAATACAGAGCTCACAAGGGAGGGAAACCCTATCACTATAGATATAATCAGAACACAACATACCAACATAATCAAACACCTAAGAGATGGGGATAACGCCCACTAATCTTAGCCTCTTGCTCCCAAGATGCCTCATCAGCACTATGATGACCCCACTGATCCTTAGATCCTGGTCAGAAATGATCGAAACTGGAATACTATGCAGCCTCACAATCTTAACGGTATGGGGCTATGTTAGAAAGTTTTTAAGTTAATCGAACTCAAGGATCTAACCATTCTATGTTCTGAACAAACATAGAGTGTAGGGTAGTTATCAGTAGATATGTGATTTTATCCTCAAGTATTCCCAAGTTATGATCTGATACCAACTTCTGTCACATCCCAAATTCAGAAACCGAGCTCAAAAAATTCCTAATTGCTGAATCCGGTGCCTACAGCCTCTGAGTGCCCCATTCTCGGCTCACAACACCCATACACCAGATTTCGATCCTGAGATCTTACAAGGAGGATTTTCCAACGTACATTTATCTCGTAAGAAGCATAACTACAAGTTTAGCCAAACCACAAAGGCAACATCAACATCACATATCCACTAATATAAACAGTTGAATACAGTGCTGAAAGGAAAATATACATATATAAAAAATCAAGCTCTAGAAGACTGCTTCACGCTCCAAGCTCAATGCTGCTACAACCTAACGCCACCTGCATGCATCTATCATGCATAATCTTATAAAAAGCTTAGAGGGTGGTGTAAGTGTGTGCACATGGTAAGCGTGCTCATAATGCAATATCAGAGTAATGCAAAAACATACTAGCAGGTTCATAAATACCATCATCCTTATCTAGGCTATGCGACGCAAAAACATAATAAGCCAATATTATATACTAAGGAAGCAATGTAGATCAGCTATGCAATGTGGAGACATAGTAAGCCAAATATTAGATACTAAGTCCATGAATACCGTCTACCTTAATCAGGTTATGCAATATAGAAGGACAGTAAACCAAATGCTATGCACTAAGGATGCAATGCAATATGTGATGCAAATGAAATGACCAAGCTGGAGTGTGAAGTCAGGATGATAGTACGTAGTATCGCAAGCTATGGGGTCCATCACAAGGGACTTCTATCCAAACTAGTCCCGTACCTAAATTTAGATAGTCAGACTCAATGTGGTAAACTCCTGATCTCATGTTGGTCGTGCAACCCAACCGAAATGCTGGCCATTACGAAGGTATATATAACAATTAGTTATGCACCACCAGCCCAAGTGGATTGTGAATGAATGAATGAATGAGTATACAACTCTTGCACGATAAGTCCACAAATCAGTACGACACATCTCTGGGATCATCACCAGGGTCTAGTACTCTCTACACGTGATCGCCGACCATTCGACGTGCAACCATGCTAGTGGAAGAGACCTCACTATCCGCTTGGCCAGTAATCATCCAATATTTACCTGGCACGTCGATAGCGGACCCATTTATGAGCTGGTCAAACTCAGCCTAACTATGCCCCCTACCCTCGGGCGGGTAAGACCACACCCCCTTCCAACCGACCACGATATAGTGGGAAACTCAGCCTACTGGTATTCGGCACTCGGGCCTTCATGTATCCACTCGGTCTAGACGTTGGAGCGTCTGTTGGCTACAAAGATTTAAGGATTTTCACCCAAGGACATTTATGGTGCCCGTATGCTAAAACCAAACATTTTCGATGTTCCATCTGACCATTCATGATATGCCTGTGGAGGCAACGACCTTGATATCGCTAGGGCGTAGAGTAGTTATATCACAAAATTTGAGATGCATGAGTCATACCATCCAGTCATACATCAAACCTGCGTATACCGTGCGCTCATGTGGGATGACTCCACCTATCTGGGAGTCCCATAAATAACTTGCCCTGCGGCATATGCAATAGTCATCCACATCTCATAACAAACATGCAGATGATGCATATCGGCATGTAGCATGATGCTATGCTAACACATACTCATAATCGATATCGATAACCGGCATCGATAATTGGCATCAACAATCGACCTCGATAATCAGCCTCAATAATTATCTTAATGGGAAGGTGACAATGTGGACATTTAACCATCATTGCCCATCAATGTGAACATTTAACCAACATTGCTCCTAAGGACTGGCCTTCATAAGGCCAAACATATAGTGGGCCCATGGCCTCACATAAGGGCATAATGGGTCACATACAATCTCAACGAGCCTCATAAAATCATAATAGGCCCATATGGGCCTCATATATCACAATGGGCCACATCATATGGGCTTCATATACAATACATCGGGCCTCATCATATGAGCCTCATATACATCAAGTAGGCCGCATCAATGGGCTACACCAATGGGCCTCATAAACATCAAGTGGGCCACATCAACGGGCTGCACCAATGGGCCTCATAAACATCAAGTGGGCCGCATCAACGGGCTGTACCAATGGGCCTCATATACCTCTACACCATTCATCTATTTTAAAGATTATTATAGAGCATTTTCAAAAAAATGAATAACGTAGAAAGATCATTTGGACCATACCATAAATAAAAGTGGAGATAATGAATTCCGCCATTAAAATTCCCAGGGCCTACCATAATATTTATTTTCCATCCGATCTATTCATATGGTCACAAAGACCCGAATTAAGTGAAAAAATAAATTTCACACTGATCGAGAACTGTTGTGATCCCAGCAATTCAATGGTGGACGGAGTGGATGAAACACGTGCATCATGGTGAGCCCCATGCAGCACCATCCAATAATAGATGGTGCGGATACATAATACACATCAAGGTGGGTCCCACCCATCCAAGACAGATGGACGGCTGGGATAACACCCACATCACACTGTATCACACTGTCGAGATGGATGTTGTGAATACAAAATATATACATCAAGGAGGGTCCCACCCACACGTGGGGTGGGCCACGTCTTGGATGGACGGTTGTAAATAAAACACATATAATGGTGGTTCCCACTGTCCTGCCCAATGGATGGTGGGCCAGATATACAACAGGTGGCTCCCACGTGTCCATGTGTGGACAGTGTACACACCAAGATGGAGTCCCACCGTCCAGATGAACGGTGAGGATATAACACATAATCAGTGGGCTCCACACGTGTGGGGACAATGCACCATGCATGGGGACCCATCGTTCATGGTCGAACGGGGTGAATAAAACACATACATCTGGGCCCCACCATCCCACGTGGACGGTATGGATGAAACACTTACATCGTTGTGGTCCACGTGGTGGCCTACCATAGATTTAAATCTGCTTCATTTTGGGATGGTATGGACGCACCACACGTGCCCAACAAGTGGGGCCATGATCTTGACGGTGTAGATTTAAGACACATACATCATACATGGGATCCACAGAACTTACTGACCTCACAGCAGCTGCTAGCTACATGGGTCCCACAGAACTTGTTGACATCTCCAGCAGCTACTGGGCCCCACAAAACTTGCTGACGTTAGCAAATATATACCTAGTGGGGTTCACATAGATCGACAGTCTGGATGATTAGACCCCTCTTGCTGACGTCAAAACATCACTTATGAAGTTGGTGGTCTTCATAGAGATAGACGACATGGAGTACACAATACATGGAGGTGGGTTCCTTCATCCGATGGATGTCTTGGATCAACAAATACATCACGTGGAGCCCCACAACAATTTCCAGCTGCTGGCCCAGCGTCTAGCAGATGGATGGCTGGATGTACACATACGTTGTGGTGGGTCCACACATGTGGGACCCACCAGTTAGGATAAAGATGGTATTTGTTTTCCCCTTCATTCAGGCCTATCCCAACCGACAAGCAACACGGTGGGCCTCATGAACGGATGGTCTGGATTAAGTGGGCCATAACCATCACAAAGAGAGAGAGAGAGGAGAGAGAGAACGACATCCGATGGAGGGCTCCGCCACTATGAGCCCTCCCTTACAAAACAACATTAAGTGGATCCCAATACATGTGGGCCCTAAATCAAAATTAAGATTTAACGCTATGATCACCCACCATTAGATCTTCTAGGCTCATTGATCTCCTGAGCTCCTAAGCTTCCTCTTTGATGGAGGATGATGAGAGTAGAAGGATTGGATGGTGAGGATTGAGGGGCGGTAGGAAGTGTGCCACACCTAACTTCTCCTCTCCCTTGGACGTTTCTCTCCTTGGGGTTGCTTTAAAAAATGGTAGAAAGAATGAGAGAGAAAGGAGATGTAAGGAGAGAGGGATGGGTGATGGGTGATGGGTTGTGTAAGAGAGAGTTGACTTGGGGAATGGCTTGTGTACTTCGGGATGGGATACGTGGGCCCACAACTCTTGGCCTGGTGTTTACTCCCTAAGTATAGGGTTGTGATGTAGTAATAAACTTGGTGAGATCGATGTCAAATCCATAGGGACTAAAACCTGTACGTAATCTGAAAGTAACTAGGACTAGAACTAGAATAAGATGAAATCTAAATTGAATAATTTTAAGGAATAATGGTGTAATAGGAAACTAATATTTATAGAATTCAAAAGTAGGAAACTAAGGATTCAAAGGATCCACTTGTAGAGATTAGGGAGATTTTATGCCTGCATCAAGAACTCAACTGGACTTAGATTCCCATCTGCATCTAGTTGAACCACTACGCTAAAATAGTGAAAAAAGGACAGTCTAAAACCATCTCAAATGACCAAAAAGGACGGTCCAAAACCGTCTCAAATGACCAAAAAGGATGGTCATGGACCGTCGCATAGGCAATCAAATTTTGACGTGTCCTATTACTTAAAGGACGATTGAAAACCGTCATTCTTATTGACGAAAAAAGACAGTTATGGACCGTCCTTAAAATGGACTGTCATAGACCATCTCTTATGAGCCCAGAAAGGACGGCCATGGACCGTCCTTTAAAAGGACTGTCATGGACCGTCCTTTAAAAAGACTGTCATGAACCGTCTCTTATGGGCCTTCAGAAGACAGCGATAGACCGTCCTTTAAATGGATGGTCATGGACCGTCCTTTAAAAGGACTGTCATGGACCGTCTTGTATGAGCCTTCAAAGGACGGTTATAGACCATCCTTTAAAAGGACTGCTATGGGCCGTCTCTTATGACCCTTAAAGGACTTTTCAAATTTGACCTATTACAGTCTTCTTCCTGATATACACCTATTATACAATATATTTCATCACATTCACATTCACATCCATCTAAACCCAAACTACGTAAATCCATCCAAACACACAATCTTCCTGATATACACCTGTTATACAATATATTTCATCACATTCACATTCACATCCATTTAAATCCAAACTACGTAAATCCATCTAAACACACAGTCTTCCTTATATACACCTGTTATACAATATATTTCATCACATTCACATTCACATCCATCTAAACCCAAACTACGTAAATCCATCCAAACACACAATCTTCCTGATATACACCTATTATACAATATATTTCATCACATTCACATTCACATCCATCTAAACCCAAACTACGTAAATCGATCTAAACACACAATCTTCCTTATATACACCTGTTATACAATATATTTCATCACATTCACATTCACATCCATCTAAACCCAAACTACGTAAATCCATCCAAACACAATCTTATCCACATTACATTCATCCACGCATAATACATATAAGTTTAACTTCATAAGTAAAAAAACAATTTTATCCACATTTCATCACATTCACATCCATTTAAACCCAAACTACGTAAATCCATCTAAACATAAACTACATCCATCCAAACACAAACAATCTTATTCACATTACATTCATCCACGCATAATACATATAAATAAGTTTAGGTTTAAGTTAGGTTATAAGCTATAGGTTTAGGGAATTGAGAATAGGTTAAGGTTTAGGTTTAGGAAATCAGGTTCGGGTTAGGGATCGAGTTTAGGTTTGGGTTTTCAAGTTTAGGTTTAGGTTTAGGTTAGGGAGTTGAGATTAGGATTAAGTGTAGGTGTAGGTTTAGGGATTTGAGAATAGGTTAAGGTTTAAGTCTAAGAATTCGGGTTCGGGTTTGGGATTGGGTTTAGGTTTGGGTTTTCAAGTTAAGGTTTAGGTTAGGGAGTTTAGATTATGATTAGGTTTAGGTTTAGAGATTTGAGAATAGGTTAAGGTTTAGGTTTAGTAAATCGGGTTTAGGTTTGGGTTTTCAAGTTTAGGTTTAGGTTTAGGTTAGGGAGTTGAGATTAGGATTAGGTGTAGGTGTAGGTTTAGGGATTTGAGAATATATTTAGGTTATAGGTTATAGGTTCGGTTTAACTTTAGGTTTAGAGAATTGAGAATAGGTTAAGGTTTTGGTTTAAGAAATCGGGTTCGGGTTCGGGGATCGGGTCTAGGTTTGGGTTTTCAAGTTTAGGTTTAAGTTTAGGTTAGGGAGTTGAGATTAGGATTAGGTGTAGGTCTAGGTTTAGGTTTAGGGATTAGAAAATAGGCTAAGGTTTAGGTTTAAGAATTCGGGTTCGGGTTCGGGATTGGGTTTAGGTTTGGGTTTTCAAGTTTAGGTTTAGGTTTAGGTTAGGGAGTTTAGATTAGGATTAGGTGTAGGTTTAGGTTTGGAGATTTGAGAATAGGTTAAGGTTTAGGTTTAGGAAATCGGGTTCGGGTTCGGGATAGGGTTTTAGGTTTGGGTTTTCAAGTTTAGGTTAGGGAGTTGAGATTAGGATTAGGTGTAGGTTTAGGTTTAGGGATTTGAGAATACATTTAGGTTTTAGGTCATAGGTTTTGGTTTAGGTTAAGGTTATAGGTTTAGCTTTAGGTTTAGGTTAAGGTTTAGGTTTAGGTTATAAGTTATAGGTTTAGGGAATTGAGAATAGGTTAAGGTATAGGTTTAGGAAATCGGGTTCGGGTTCGGGTTCGAGATCACGTTTAGGTTTGGGTTTTCAAGTTTAGGTTTAGGTTTAGGTTTAGGTTAGGGAGTTGAAATTAGGATTAGGTGTAGGTTTAGGTTTATGGATTTGAGAGTACATTTAGGTTTTAGGTCATAGGATTTGGTTTAGGTTAAGGTTATAGGTTTAGGTTAAGGTTTAGGTTTAGGTTATAAGCTATAGGTTTAGGGTATAGGTTTAGAAATCGGGCTCGGGCTCGGGATTGGGTTTAGGTTTGGGTTTTCAAGTTTAAGTTTAGGTTTAGGTTAGGGAGTTGAGATTACGATTAGGTGTAGGTTTAGGTTTAGAGATTTGAGAATACATTTAAGTTTTAGGTCATAGGATTTGGTTTAGGTTATGGTTATAGGTTAAGGTTTAGATTTAGGTTAAGGTTTAAGTTTAGGTTATAAGCTATAGGTTTGGGAAATAGGTTTAGGTTTAGGTTTAGGTTTAGGAAATAGGGTTCGGGTTCGGGATCGAGTTTAGTTTTGGGTTTTCAAGTTTAGGTTTAGGTTTAAGTTAGGGAGTTAAGATTAGGATTAGGTGTAGGTTTAGGTTTAGGGATTTGAGAATACATTTAGGTTTTAGGTCATAGGTTTAAGTTTTAGGCTTAGGTTTAGGTTATAGGTTTAGGTTTAGCTTATAAGTGTAGGTTATAGATTTAGGTTTAGGTTTAGGTTAGGTTATATGTTAAGGTTTAGAAATTGAGAATAGGTTAAGGTTTAGGTTTAGGAAATCGGGTTCGGGTTCGGGATCGGAGTTTAGGTATGGGTTTTCAAGTTTAGGTTTAAGTTTACGTTAGGGAGTTAAGATTAGTATTAGGTGTGGGTTTAGGTTAGAGATTTGAGAATACATTTAGGTTTTAGGTCATAGGTTTTGGTTTAGGTTAAGGTTATAGGTTTAGGTTTAGTTAAGGTTTAGGTGTAGGTTATAAGCTATAGGTTTAGGGATTTGAGAATAGGTTAAGGTATAGGTTTAGGAAATTGGGTTCGGGTTTCGGATCGCATTTAGGTTTGGGTTTTCAAGTTTAGGCTTTAGTTTAGGTTAGGGAGTTGGGATTAGGATTAGGTGTAGGTTTAGGTTTAGGGATTTGAGAATACATTTAGGTATTAGGTCATAGGATTTGGTTTAGGTTTAGGGATTTGAGAATATATTTAGGTATTAGGTCATAGGATTTGGTTTAGGTTAAGGTTATAGGTTTAGGTTAAGGTTTAGGTTTAGGTTTAGGTTTAGGTTAAGGTTTAGGTTATAAGCTATAGGTTTAGGGAATTAAGAATAAGTTAAGGTATAGGTTTAGGAAATCGGGTTCGGGTTCGAGATCGGGTTTAGGTTTACGTTTAGGTTAGGAGTTTGAGATTAGGATTAGGTGTAGGTTTAGGTTTAGAGATTTGAGAATACATTTAGGTTTTAGGTCATAGGATTTGGTTTAGGTTTAAAGTTATAGGTTTAGGTTAAGGTTTAGGTTTAGATTGAGGTTTAGGTTATAAGCTATAGGTTTAAGGAATTGAGAATAGGTTAAGGTTTAGGTTTAGGAAATCGGGTTCGGGTTCTGGATCGTTTTAGGCTTTGGGTTTTCAAGTTTTAGGTTTAGGTTTATGTTTTAGTTTTAGGTTTAGGTTATTTAGGTTATAGGTTTAGGTTTAGGTTTAGGTTTAGGTTTAGGTTATAATGTATGTTATAGGTTTAGGTTATAGGTTAAGGTTTAGGGAATTGAGTTTAGGTTATAGGTTATAGTTTAGGTTATAGGTTATACGGTATAGGTTAAGGTTAGGTTTAGGTTATAAGTTATAGCTTTAGGGAATGAGAATAGGTTAAGGTTTAGGTTTAGGTTTAGAAATCGGGTTTGGGTTCGGGATCGGGTTTAGGTTTGGGTTTTCAAGTTTAGGTTTAGGTTTAGGTTTTAGGTTAGTTTATAGGTTATAGGTTATAAGTTAAGGTTTAGGTTTAGGTTATAAGTATAGATTTTGGGATTTGAGAATAGGTTTAGGTTAAGGTTATAAGTTTTAGTTAAGGTTATAGGTATTGGTTTTGAGATTTGAGAATAGGTTTAGGTTAAGGTTATAAGTTTAGGTTTAGGTTATAGGTTAAGGTTTAGGTTTAGGTTATAAGTATAGGTCTTAGGATTTGATAAAGATTTAGGTTAAGGTTATAAGTTTAGGTTATAGGTTAAGGTTTAGGTTTAGGTTTAGGTTATAGAGGTTTAGGTTTAGGTTATAGGTTATAGGTTATAGGTTAACGTTTAGGTTAGGTTTTAAGTTTAGGTTAAGGTTATAGGTTTAGGTTATAAGTGTAGGTTATAGGTTTAGGTTTAGGTTATAGGTTATAGGTTAAGGTTTAGGGAATTGAGTTTAGGTTATAGGTTAAGGTTTAAGTTTAGGTTAAGGTCTAGGTTAGGTTTAGGTTATAGGTTATGGGATTTGAGAATAGGTTTAGGTTAAGGTTATAAGTTTAGGTTTAAGAAATTGGGTTCGGGTTCGGGATCGGGTTTAGGTTTAAGTTTTCAAGTTTAGGTTTAGGTTTAGGTTAGGGAGTTAAGATTAGGATTAGGTGTAGGTTTAGGTTTAAGGATTAGAGAATACATTAAGATTTAGGTTTAGGAAATCGGGTTCGGGTTCGGGTTTGATTTGAGTTTTAGGGTTTACGTTATAGGTTATAAGTGTAGGTTTAGGTTTAGGTTTTAGGTTTTGGTTTTAGGTTATAGGTTTAGGTTAAGTTAAGGTTTAGGTTATAGGTTATAAGTGTAGGTTTTTAGCTTTTAGCTTTTGGTTATAGGTTATAGGTTTAGGTTAAGGTTTAGGTTTAGGTTATAGGTTATAAGTGTAGTTTAGGTTTAGGTTTTAGCTTTAGGTTATAGGTTATAGGTTTAGGTTAAGGTTTAGGTTTAGGTTATAGGTTTTGGGATTTGAGTATAGGTTTAGGTTATAAGAATAGGTTTAGGTTATAAGTATAGGTTTAGGTTTAGGTTTTATGTTTAGGTTAAGGTTATAGGTTTAGGTTTAGGTTATAAGTGTAGGTTATAGGTTTAGGTTTAGGTTTAGGTTAGGTTATAGGTTAAGGTTTAGGGAATTAAGTTTAGGTTATAGGTTTAGGTTAAAAGTTAAGGTTATAGGTTAAGGTTAAGGGATAGGTTTACGTTTAGGTTTAGGTTATAGGTTTTGGGATTTGAGAATAGGTTTAGGTTAAGGTTATAAGTTTAAGTTTAGGAAATCTAGATCGGGTTTAGGTTTGGGTTTTCAAGTTTAGGTTTAGGTTTAGATTTAGGTTAGGGAGTTGAGACTAGGATTAGGTGTAGGTTTTGGTTTAGGGATTTGAGAATACATTTAGGTTTTAGGTCATAGGTTTAAGTTTTAGGCTTAGGTTTAGGTTATAGGTTTAGGTTATAAGTGTAGGTTATAGGTGTAGGTTTAGGTTTACGTTAGGTTATAGGTTAAGGTTTAGGAAATGAGAATAAGTTAAGGTTTAGGTTTAGAAATCGGGTTCGGGTTCGGGATCGGAGTTTAGGTTTAGGTTTTCAAGTTTAGGTTTAGGTTTAGGTTAGGGAATTGAGTTTAGGATTAGGTGTAGGTTTAGGTTTAGGGATTTGAGAATACATTTAGGTTTTAGGTTTAGGTTTAGGTTATAGGTTATAGGTTATAGGTTTAGGTTTAGGTTTAGGTTATAGGTTATAGGTTATAGGTTTAGGTTTAGGTTTAGGTTAAGGTTATAAGCTATAGGTTTAGGGAATTGAGAATAGGTTAAGGTATAGGTTTAGGAAATCGAGTTCGGGTTCGGGATCGGGTTTAGGTTTAGGTTTTCAAGTTTAGGTTTAGGTTTAGGTTTAGGGATTTGAGTTTAGGTTATAGGTTTAGCTTTAGGTTTAAGTTATAGGTTTAGGTTATAGGTTATAGGTTATATTTTTTGGTTAAGGTTTAGGAATTAGGGTTCGGGTTTAGGTTATAGGTTTTGGGATTTGAGAATAGTTTTAGGTTATAAGTATAGGTTTAGGTTAGGTTATAGGTTAAAGTTTAACGATTTCGAGAATAGCTTTAGGTTATAAGTAAGGTTTTAGGTTTAGGTATAGCTTAAGTTATAGGTTATAGGTTATATGTTTAGGTTAAGGTTTAGAAATTTGGGTTTGGGTTCGGGTTGGATTCGAGTTTAGGTTATAGGTTTTGGGATTTGAGAATAGTTTTAGGTTATAAGTATAGGTTTAGGTTAGGTTATGGTTAAGGTTTAAGGATTTGAGAATAGTTTTAGGTTATAAGTAAGGTTTAGGTTTAGGTAGAGGCTTAAGTTATAGGTTATAGGTTATATGTTTAGGTTAAGGTTTAGGAATTTGGGTTCGGGTTTGGGTTTGGGTTCGGGTTTAGGTTATAGGTTTTGGTTTAGGTTTAGGTTTAGGTTATAAGTTTTGGTTTAAGTTAAGGTTTAGGTTTAGGTTATAGGTTATGGGATTTGAGAATGGGTTCGGGTTTAGGTTATAGATTTTGGTTTAGGTTTAGGTTACGGTGTTTTGGGATTTGAGAATAGGTTTAGGTTAAGTCATAAGTTTAGGTTTAGAAAATCGGATCGTAGGTTCGGGTTCGGGTTTAGTTTTGGGTTTTCAAGTTTAGGTTTAGGTTTAGGTTAGGGGTTGAGATTAGGATTAGGTGTAGGTTTAGGTTTAGGGATTTGAGAATACGTTAAGGTTTAGGTATAGAAAATTGGGTTCAGGTTCAGATCGGGTTTACGTTTGGGTTTTGGGTTTAGGCTAAGCGTTTAGGGATTCAGATTCGGGTTCGGGATCAAGTTTAGGTTTGAGTTTTCAAGTTTAGGTCTAAGTTTAGGTTAGGGAGTTGAGATTAGGATTAGGTGTAGGTTTAAGTTTAGGGATTTGAGAATACGTTAAGGTTTAGGTATAGGAAATCAAGTCTGGGTTCAAGATCGGGTTTACGTTTGGGTTTTAGGTTTAGGCTAAGGGTTTAGGGATTCAAATTTGGGTTCTGGGATCGGGTTTGGGTTTAGGTTTAGGTTTTACGTTTAGGTTAAGGTTACAGGTTGAGGTTATAGGTTTAGGTTTAGGTTATAAGTGTAGGTTATAAGTTACAGTTTAGGGAATTGAGAATAGGTTAAGGTTTAGGTTTAGGAAATCGGGTTCAGGTTCGGGTTTGTGTACGGATTTAGGTTTGGGTTTTCAAGTTTAGGTTTAGGTTAAGGAGTAGATTAGGATTAGGTGTAGGTTTAGGTTTAAGGATTCTCTAGAATATCTACTATTGAACCTAGTATTATCTACTACATACTAGTAACATACAACCAATATTAGGGCACCATACCATAAGCTACAAGAATTTCATGTCCCCCTAAACAAGGTATCCTCCATTGATAACATATATATATATATATATATATATATTATAAGTTTTTTATTTTCATTTACATTCCCAAATACATTCATCATCGATCTAAGAAAATTGAAACAAGTACTGTCAATCTATCTTATCTTACCGACCGCCTTATATTTCTTTTCACCTTTGTAGCTCTCATATTTGTTGCAGCTGCTAGTTCACCATCAGTAGTCTCCCTAACCAAATCTTTGTGCAGTCCCTCCATTTGAAGCAGTGGCTGAAGTTATAAGAAGTAGGACTGATTGAGATGGCCAATGACCGTCTCTAATTGAGACGGTCCATGACAGTCTCAAATTACCAGTAAGAGACGGCCATTGACCGTCTCTAATATGGACGGTCTTTAACCGTCTCAAATTGTCGCATATAAGATGGTCAGAGACCGTCTCTTATTCCAAACGGTCAATGGCCGTCTTTTATCTGCAGTTAACGACGGTTTTTTACCGTCTTAAATGATTTGTGGATGTTCAAATTTTTGAGACAATATTAATGACGGTCAAGGGCCATCTAAAAGTTTAAAGACAGTTTACGACCGTCTCTAAAGCATCTTTAAACCAAGCAATTTTAGAGACGGTCCAGAACCGTCTCTAAATCTGTCATTTTTTTCCTTTTTTCACGTAGTGAACAATGTAACCATGGAAATCAAACTGAACTTCCTTTGATATAGTTTTAAAGAGATGAAAGGTATATGAATTAGAATGGATTCCATCACCAAACCATGCCCAAGTGATAAAGTAAACAACATAATTAAACTGACTACCAACCAATCAAGAGATATATGAAGGTTAGGAAGGGTACCGACATCCAACCACGCCCAAGAAACGATGGTGAACAACAGGGCTTCCTGACGTCATAATCATAAAAAGGGAAGGAACATGCTCTAAGCTATCGCAAATCCATTGTAAATTTCAGTCACAACATACCATTAAAAACTAAGAACATTCCCATAATAAGATTAAATCAAGATCCACTCAATCTAAATAAAAAGGCACAAGCAAGAGTCTCCCACCACGCTACAAGCTTCACCTATTAGCCCTAGCTAAGAGGTTCAGTCCAACATGAATGGGTTGTGAAAGGGCCTAACTATATGCCCCATAGGGGGGTGAATAGGGCAATGCCAAATAAAACTTAAAACAACGGAATAATAAAAGATATAAATAACAATGCTGAAATAATAACAATCTCAAAGCACATGAAATATGAGAATGATATTGAATCAGTTGTAAGGACAACCTTACACCAAAAACCAATGGCTTATGGTAGGACAACCTTATTTCTAGAACAATCTAGAAATCACAAATGATATCGAAAATAAATCAAGAATAACTTACAGAAATAAATCCTAAGTTATTACACCATTCAACCACACTTGCTTGAAATGAAAATTACAACATTCATCCACAAAAGCAATCCACAATACTAAAGGAATAAATGAATAAAGAAATCAAGCACATCCACAACACAACATATATAGTGGTTCGCTTTGTGTGTTCACCAACTGTTAGCCAACAGCCACACATAATGCTACTCCACTCCTAATATCCTCACGCAGGGGATATTAGCATGCACTCTCAAAAT
This sequence comes from Magnolia changhungtana, assembly GCA_030180095.1. NCBI lineage: Eukaryota > Viridiplantae > Streptophyta > Magnoliopsida > Magnoliales > Magnoliaceae > Magnolia > Magnolia changhungtana. The sequence continues at coordinate 1,377,808 of JASAUF010000674.1, read as the reverse complement.
AGGTTTTCACAGGTTCACCCAAAACCTTCACAATTGTGTCTTTTTATCTTGGGCTTACACAATCTAAAATCCCCCACAATCTGAGTTTTCTGGCTCTCCTCAGATAACCAATACAATGAGATTTTTCTGACAAATCTCAAACAAAACCAGAGAAAGTAAATTACAAAGTAAAATACCTGGATCTCCTTTTGAAGTAGCCTAGTAAAACCAATTGGAGTAGATGTATGATACGTCGTTCAATGTCTAATACTCACTTAAAGAATGGTTCTATGTCTAATTGATTTTAGATTAAATCAAGAAGAGCAAGGTCTATTTGATTTTGATCCCAGAAGAAAGAATATCATAAATTCCTCTTTTCTAAATGAGATTGGAATGTGGATCAAAATCACAATTGAATAATGCTAACAAAAGGAATATTAAATATGCACAGTAGCTTAAAAAAATAATCACAACTTATCTCAGAGTATAGCCTTAAATCGCTTGAATTAAATGTAATGGAATATCTAAAACTCTGAAATTCGTGCATTATTTATAGCCTGAAAAAATCCCATCTTCGACTGGTCTTAGGATCCCTAGGACCGGTCGTAGCTTCAAAGATTTTGAAAGATTTCCGCGGGATTAGATTAGCTGTTCCCACGACTGGTCTTAGGTAACCTACGACCGGTCGTGGGCCACCTACGACTGGTCGTGTGTCACCTACGACTGGTCGTAGGACCCTAGATAGGTCGCTGGAGTTCGAGTCGTAGGACTACGACTGGTCGAAGGATGAGTCGTAGAACTTTCCAAGACTGGTCGAAGCAAGTCCAGGACTGGTCGAAGGATAACTAGGAAAATCCAAAAATCTGTAACAACCTAGGACTGGTCCTGAGAAACCTAAGACTGGTTAAAGCAAAGCTAGGACTGGTCTTAAGATTTCTAGGACTAGTCTTAGAACAGTCATAACAAGCATATTAAAATATTCGGATTATGTATCCAGAATGACCTATCATACAGACCAACCTAAGGTCAATCTCAGGTCAAACAAACCTTGAAGTGAGATGAACATTGAAGTCTTGAAGGTTTGTATTCTCAGATGATCTTGAAGGTGAAGCTTGAATCGAGTTGACGGCTTTCTAGAGCTTGGTACTTTCTTGACTTGTCTTGATGAAGTCTTCTAATCTTGAACTCGTTAGAAGAAAACTTGAAGTCTTCTATTCTTGTAGACTTCATCCATGACATGTCTTGCAAATATTCTTCATTCATGATCTTGTCTTGAAAACATTCTTCATTCATGATCTTGTCTTAAAGCAGTGTGTAGTCATAAACAAGAAACACAAGAAGTACAAGACATATAGGTTTTGGCACTACAAAATTTGACAACCAAAGGGATATGAAATCATAGCACTAACAATCTTCCCCTTTGTCAAATTTGTGATAAAACACATTTATTAATATAAGAGTAAAATGAAGAAAGAATCATGAGCCATCAAAGCCATAAAAAATACTCTACTCTCCCTAAGTGAGTAGAAACAATGAACCATATTCTCCCTCTTTCAATTACTTCAATTACTCTCTCCTTACTTCAATTACTCTCTCCCTTTCTCCCCCGTTCCATACTACTCCCCCTTTTTGTCACAAAATGACAAGGGAAGGCCAAAGGAGAAAAGAGAACACCATATGAAGAGTCAAGATTAATTATGAAATTAGTACAACACTTCAATGTCATCAATCCAAATAAAGGATATACAATAAAACCAAACAACCAAAGTCATCAACCATAATAATAATACAGAATCTATCATATTCAAATATAATACAAACCAAAAAAAAGGATAATCCACCTAATCAGATCCAGATGAAGGAGCAGGGATGGTTGGATCAATCTGAAGTAAGCTCCTATTAATGCGACGAAGATATTTCGTATATATTTAAATTACATATCATGGGCTACACTCAGGTTATCAACCTTCTCCTCCAATGCACTTAGACGTGCATCATAACTAGAAGAGGGATCGTAATCAGGATCATTTTGGGAGTCATTTTCAATTTCTTCAAATATATCATCCATATTTATATCAGCCTGTGGAGGAAGATCAGCTGCTTCCCCTTCATTTCCTGCTTCAGCACCTTCACCACCACCTTCATAGAATTGACCAGGAAGCAAATCCAACTTCATCTTATTTAAATTAGTATTATTGAATAAAAGATGATGAATTGGTGCCTCATTCTCAGGTGAAGCAACAAGCATATTTGTGGCTAAACAAGTCATAAGATAACCAAATGGAATATCACTATGACTCGGATGAAGACGAAACTGTATGATAAAATGACATATCAAAGAAGGTAGACAAACAATGATGCCGGACACAACAGAGTGCAATACCCGAACCATGAAGGGAGTCAACTCGGTTTTATTGCCGGACCGAGGATATAAGTTTGAAATGAAGATCCAGTGCACAACTCTGTATCTGGGTAATAAAAATTTTGAGGGGAGCGCATTTCCTTTGTGCTTCCATTGTACTTCCATATTGCATAAATCTCTTGTCAACATTTGTTTTTCCGATTCTGATGGTTTGTCATATAATGTATGAATCGGAATACCTTCATCCTTGATAGGTATATCCATAATACCTGATATCAAATGTCGATCTATTAGAAATTTCCCTTCTCTATTAGCAATTAAGAACATTAAATTATCAAGGGAAAAATCAGAGATATATGCAATCATAGATTGTGCAATGGACTGGTATACAGGCCCACCCCAAAACAAAATGTTAGCCCAGCCAACAGATTCAAGGAGAGGGGCAATCCCAAATTGTTCAATGTGATTGAGACTTACAGGACGCTCAATGATAACTTTACGGCTACGTAAATCCCGTACATCATTGGGATCATCTTCAGGTGATCGAAGGTGCCATTTTGTTATAGATGTAGATCTAGATGAACATGGACCACGAGATATTTTCTTTTTCCCTCTAACATCCATTTTCAACCAGATTTACCAAGGAGCAAGCAAAAAAGAACACTAGAAGTGGTGGGTTTCTCTAGATCAGAGTTTTAGAGAGGAAACCCTAAAAAATCAACAAAAGACAAGATCTAGCTTATGGAATAAACAAATCAAAGCATAGAAAGCATAAATCTTCAATAAAAATGAAGAAAAACGACTTATCTTGAAGAAAATCATGAAATCTCAAGACTAGTCGAGCCACGACTCGTCGAAGGAAGAAGAGGAAATGAAGAAGAAAGTGATTTTCCCCAAATTATAAGATGCTCACGATCTTCACGACCGGTCGAGTGCAGTCTACGACCGGTTGAGCATCGACAAAAATAAATATTTTTATACAAAAATTGAAATTTATACACATAAAAATTCAAAATATAGTACACTATGATACATGCAGACAAGTATATTCAATTTAAAATGCACATACCAAGATCAAATTTCATTTTAGTAAACTCCTTTTTGTCGAAAGCGATTTAGTAAATATATCAGCAAGTTGGACATCGGTTGGAATATATTCCAAAGAGATAGCCTTTTCTTCAACTAATTCACGAATGTAATGATACCTAATGTTAATATGCTTAGTACGCGAATGCTGAATTGGATTTTTTGAAATATTAATAGCACTGGAATTATCACCATGTAAGATCATTGAATCTTGATTAATTCCATAATCGCTTAACACGTGTTTCATCCATACGAGTTGAGTACATGCATATTCTACTGCGATATACTCAGCCTCAGCAGTGGAGTGGAAAGTGATATTGAGCTTTACTTCTTGCTAAACCAAGAAACCAAACAGTTTCCAATGTAAAAACAACCACCACTGGTTGATTTTCTATCATCAATATTACCAGCCCAATCAGCATCTGAATACCCAGCTAATTTAACATTAGTATCAAAAGGATACCAAAGACCCAAATTAGTTGTACTTGCGACATATCTAATAATCCGTTTGACAGCAGTGAGATGTGAATCTTTAGGATTAGACTGATATCTCACACAAATACCAACGCTAAAAGCGATATCAGGTCTACTAGCAGTTAGATATAATAAACTACCAATCATACTACGATATAACTTAGGATCTACATCTTTACATGTAGAGTCTTTTGAGAGTCTCAAGGTTGTACTCATAGGAGTATCAAATTTTTTACCATTCTCAAATCCAAACCTTTTAACTAAGTTTGTAGCATACTTGGTTTGAGAAATGAAGATTACATCAGGTTGTTGTTTTACTTGTAACCCTAGGAAGTAATTTAGTTCACCAACCATGCTCGTTTCGAATCTTGATTTCATCAACTCTGCAAACTCAATAGACATGTTAGAATAAGTTGATCCATAAATAATATCGTCTACATAGATTTGAACCATTAAAATCTCATTATTATGTTTCTTAACAAATAGATTCTTATCGACACTTCCCACTTGAAAACTATGACTAAGTAAGAATTTAGTCAATTTTTCATACCATGCCCTGGGCACTTGTTTCAGACCATAGAGAGCCTTTTTGAGACGAAATACATGATCAGAAAGCTTGGGGTCTTCAAACCCTGAGGGTTGTTCTACTTCTTCATGTAAATCGCCATTTAAGAAGACACTCATTACATCCATCTGATAAATTTTAAACTTTCTAAAGCAAACGATGAAAATAAAAATTCTGATAGATTCAAGGCGAGCGACTGGAGCAAAGGTTTCATCGTAATCGATGCCTTCAATCTGAGTGTACCCTTATACAACCAGTCTAGCCTTGTTTCGTATAATATTTCTAAGTTCATCAGACTTATTTTTAAAGATCCATTTTGTTCCAATAATGTGTTTATCTTTAGGTCTAGGAACAAAATACCAGACATTATTACGAACAAATTGATTAAGTTCATCCTGTATAGCTACTATCCAATTTTCGTCAGAAAGAGCTTCTTTTACATTGACCGGTTCTATTTGGGATGTAAAACAAACATAATTACATATGTTTTCAAGTTATTTACGTGTACGAACTCTAGTGAGAGGGTTTTCAAGGATTTGATTGGTTGGATGATCTTTGACAGTCCTAGGTTCAGATTGAGTTGAAGAGGTATCTTGATTGTTGATTATAAGAATTTCATCATCATCTGAACTCAGAGCAAGTGTATTCAAATGATCATCAATGACCACATTGATGGACTCTTAAATCACACCTGTTCTTTTATTTAGAACCCTATAAGCTCAACTGTTTAAGGAATATCCAAGGAAAATACCTTCATCACTCTTCGTATCAAATTTTCCCAAATTTTCACGATCTTGTAAAATGTAACACTTACTGCCAAAAATTTGAAAGTATTTGACAGTAGGTTTCTTTTCGAACCATAACTCATAAGCAGTCTTATTTTCAAATTTACTAGTATAAACATGATTAAAATGTAGCAGGCAGTATTAATTCCTTCAACCCAAAGATTTCTGGAGAGCTTCATACTATTTAACATGACATTAGCCATATCCTTAAGCACTCTATTTTTTCTCTCAACTATACCATTTTGTTGAGGAGTTTTGGGCGCAGAGAATTCATGTGATATTCCCTGATCGCTACAGAATTTCTCAAAACTACTATTTTCGAATTCAGATCCATGATCACTACGGATCTTATAAACTTGAGAACCTTTTTCATTTTGGATTTGTTTAATTATCTTCTTTACTTCATCTAGGGTTTCAGATTTGTCTTTTAAGAATGATACCCAAGTGAATCTAGTAAAGTTATCTACGATAACCAAGATGTATTTTTTGCCACCTCGACTCTCCGTTCTGGTTGGTCCAATGAGATCCATGTGGAGAAGCTCGAGAGGTCAAGATGTGGTATTGGGGTTTACTTTCTTATGAGAGCTCCTAATCTGTTTGCCCAACTGGCATTCACCACATATTTTATCTACTTTTTGTAATTTGGGTAGACCTCTTATAAGTTCTCTTTTGCTCAATCTAAACAAGTTCCGGTAGTGTACATGTTCAAGGCGTTTATGCCATAATTCAGTCTCATCAGCATGGACCATGTAACACGATTGAGTAGATGAGCTTGCATCACTAACGATGTAGTAGTTTTCAGAAGTTTTGCGACCAGTTAATATAACAAAACCCTCTTTATTAACAATCTCACAACCTTGATTAGAAAACTTTACATTATGGTTGTTGTCGCATATCTGAGATATACTCAGTAGGTTGTGTTTCAAGCCCTCAACATACAATACATTTTTAAATAAGGGAAGGTTATAAAGCTGAACTGTACCTTGGCCAATGATTTTGCAATTGCTTCCATCACCAAAAGTGACTGACCCGTAAGTCCTATCTTTTAGATCGGTGAATAAAGCTTTGTCGCCTGTCATATGCCTGGAGCAACCACTATCTAGGTACCACTTTGAATGGCTTGTAGCTTTGAAAGCAGTGTGGGCAACCAAGCAGCCAACTTTAGGAACCCATTTCAGTACTATTTTGGGTTTAGGAGTGTAGTTGGACTTTTTCTGTATGTTGTTATACGAATGACCTATAGAGTTAAATTTCAATAGCTCCTTGAGAAAATCAATAATCTTTTCAACCAAAGGATTTCGGTTTTGAAGATTGAAGTTGGCATGACTATTTTTAGGTTTTTGAAAGGGTCCTCGAATTTTTTAGAAGACCTTGATAAGTATTCCTTACTTTTGAGTTCGAAGACTCTCCTTTCACAAACTTAGGAGCAGTATTCTTTTATTTAGGAGAAGTATTCTTATCATAGCCCAACCCGGATCGATCGTCATATTTTCTTGATCCGGTTAACATTTTTTCTAATTTAGGATCACCTTGGGCATATCTCCAAGTGTCTTTCAAACTCAAAAGATAAGCTACTTCATTTTTGAGTTTCTTGTTCTCGGATTTCAAATCATCAACTTGGGAGGTTTTGATTTTTAAATCACATTTGGTCTTTTCAAAAAAATCAGAAATATGAGATTTTTCTAAAATAAGAGACTCATAATCTTCTTTAAGTTTAGAAAATTTTTCCTTTTATAATTTAAGCTTGACAGCAATTTTACAACTCTCCTTATAAAGGGCATTGTATGTATCCTAAAGATCATCTTCGTTGTCGCAATCACTATTCAGATTCTCTTCGCTAGTTACTTCATCATAATCTGAAAAAGTGACTTTGGCTAGAGTCATAAGGGCTTTAATATCATCTCCCAACTCATTTTCAGAATCTTTTGATTTCGAAGAGGATTCCGAATCAGATGATTCATCCCAAGTAGCCAACATACTCTTCCTTTTTTATTTGTCCCTTTTAGGACATTTGTTAGCTAAGTGCCCATACTCTTGACAGTTGTAACATTGACTATCTTTCAAAGATTTTCGAGCTCTAGGTTTAGATTGTCTCTTATGTTTGATTTTGAAAATCTACTTTTTTCTTATTTTTGAAAATTTTATAAAACCTTTTTACAAAAAGTGCCATATCATCTTCAGAAATTTTAAAGTCCGAAGTGCTCTCTTGTGTAATATTTTTAGATGATTTAAGAGCAATTGATTTTTCTTTTGGAGCTTTAAAGTTCAATTCATAGGTCTGTAAAGAACTAACTAGTTCTTCAACCCTCATGTTATCCGTATCACGAAGTTCCTGAATCGCAGTTACTTTTGAATTGAACCGTTCAGGAAGTGAGTGTAGTATCTTTGCACACACTTTACTTTCTGAGATTCTATCACCAAGACCCCACATTGAGTTTACAATGTCATTCAATCTAGTGTAGAAGTTCATAAACATTTCATTCTCCTCCATATGTATTTCTTCAAATTTAGTTGTGAGGAGTTGGACTTTAGATTTCTTGACAATTGATGTACCCTCGTGTGTCATTTCTAAAAGATCCCATGCTTGTTTAACATTTTCACATGAGATGATTGTTTTGAATTCATCTAGTGACAATGCACAAGTAATTGCATTTAGTGCTTTTGCATTGACACTACTCTCACTTTTCTGAAGTGTGGTCCAAAGGGCATAAGATATTACTTTAATTGATTTTGAACCATCTTCATCAGTTACTTCAGTGATAGGTAGTTTACATCCATTCACTTGTTTTATTTCGTGGCAAAGTAACTAGGTAACAGTCCTTATCGTCTGATTGAAATCTGGTGCAGTTCATTTAAATACGATTTCAAGAACATTGTCCTAACCCTTTACCATACACTTTCATCTATGGATTTGAGAAAGATTCTCATCCTTGCTTTCCAATAGGCATAATTTGTGCCATTAAAGGGTGGTGGCCTAGTGACAGATAGGCTATCAAAATTTGACATCTTAATATAGCTTAGATCGTTAGCTCAGGAAATAAATCCAATAAATAAGCAATAAGCACGAGCTATTTAGCTCTGATGCCACTTGAAAGGGCCTAGCTATATGCCCTAGAGGAGGGTGAACAGGGCAATGCCAAATAAAACTTAAAACAACGGAATAATAAAAGATATAAATAACAATGCTGAAATAATAACAATCTCAAAGCACATGAAATATGAGAATGATACTGAATCAGTTCTAAGGGCAACCTTACACCAAAAACAAATGACTTATGGTAGGACAACCTTATTTCTATAACAATCTAGAAATCACAAATGATATCAAAAATAAATCAAGAATAACTTACAGAAATAAATCCTAAGTTATTACACCATTCAACCACACTTGCTTGAAATGAAAATTACAACATTCATCCACAAAAGCAATCCACAATACTGAAGGAATAAATGAATAAATAAATTAAGCACATCCACAACACAACGATATATAGTGGTTCGCCTGTGTGTTCACCAACTGTTAGCCAACAGCCACATAGAATGCTACTCCACTCCTAATATCCTCACACATGGGATATTAGCATGCACTCTCAAAATAGGTTTTCACAGGTTCACCCAAAACCTTCACAATTGTGTCTTTTTATCTCGGGCTTACACAATCCAAAAACCCCCACAATCTGAGTTTTCTGGCTCTCCTCAAATAACCAATACAATGAGATTTTTCTGGCAAATCTCAAACAAAACCAAAGAAAGTAAATTACAAAGTAAAATACCTGGATCTCCTTTTGAAGTAGCCCAGTAAAACCAATCGGAGTAGATGTATGATACGTCGTTCAATGTCCAATACTCACTTAAAGAATGGTTCTATGTCTAATTGATTTTATATTAAATTAAGAAGAGTAACGTCTATTTGATTTTGATCCCAGAAGAAAGAATATCACAAATTCCACTTTTCTAAATAAGATTGGAATGTGGATCAAAATCACAATAGAATAATGCTAACAAAAGGAATATTAAATATGCACAGTAGCTTAAACAAATAATGACAACTTATCTCAGAGTATAGCCTTAAATCGCTTGAATTGAATGTGATGAAATATTTAAAACTCTGAAATTCGTGCATTATTTATAGCCTGAAAAAATCCCATCTTCGACTGGTCTTAGTATCCCTAGGACCGGTCGTAACTTCAAAGATTTTGAAAGATTTCCGCAGGATTAGATTAGTTGTTCCCACGACTGGTCTTGGGTAACCTACGACCGGTCGTGGGCCACCTACGACTGGTCGTGTGTCACCTACGACTGGTCGTAGGACCCTAGATAGGTCACTGGAGTTCGAGTCGTAGGACTACGACTGGTCAAAAGATGAGTCTATCTATCCCGTGAAGAAAGAATAACTACAAATTCCTCTTTTCTAAATATGCGTAGAACTTCCCAGATCGGGTCGAAGCAAGTCCATGGTAACAACAAGGAAAATTCAAAAATCTGTAACAACCTAGGACTGGTCCTGAGAAACCTAAGACTGGTCGAAGCAAAGCTAGGACTGGTCTTAAGATTTCTAGGACTGGTCTTAGAACAGTCATAACAAGCATATTAAAATATTTGGATTATGTATCCAGAATGACCTATCATACAGACCAACCTAAGGTCAATCTAAGGTCAAACAAACCTTGAAGTGAGATGAACATTGAAGTCTTGAAGGTCTGTATTCTCAGATGATCTTGAAGGAGAAGCTTGAATCGAGTTGACGGCTTTCTAGAGCTTGGTACTTTCTTGACTTGTCTTGATGAAGTCTTCTAATCTTGAACTTGTTAGAAGCAAACTTGAAGTCTTCTATTCTTGTAGACTTCATCCATGACATGTCTTGTAAACATTCTTCATTCGTGATCCTGTCTTGAAAACATTCTTCATTCATGATCTTGTCTTGAAGTAGTGTGTAGTCACAAACAAGAAACACAAGAAGTACAAGACATATAGGTTTTAGCACTACAAAATTTGACAACTAAAGGGAAATGAAATCATAGCACTAACAGGTTGGATCCCTTAAATAAAAATAAAATAAAAGAAAAGAACTACTCTCTGCCTCTCTCTCTCTAAAACTTGTTCAAAACCAAAGCTAAGATCCCTCTCTCTCTTTCTCCCCCTTCTTTTATAGCTGCTGATGGAGGTCGGCTGAGACGTGGAGAGGTACGGATGTTGGAGAGTCCATGCGAAACCCAGCTTGGACAGCTGTTTACGCAACAGCAGATTCGGAAATCTCCTTGCGCAGAAACTGTTTATGCGTCCACAAAACAGCACCGAACCTCCTTCTTCCCGTGCTTGTTTTCTAAAAGGATTGTGTCCCTTGGGATGTTTTGGGAAGGTCTACATGATGGACGGTCCAGATCAGCCATATGATCGTCATCGAAATCACACCATAGTCCACAAAATTCAGGCTGTGATCAGACGTGAAGCAGAGCTGCGAATCCTCTTTCGCTGCGATGTTGGTCAGGCCCTTGATCATAAATATTTAAGAAATCCAGTCCGTCTATTAGCTTAGTCATGAAAATTAGATCGGACATGACCGTTTTTGGATTGGCTTCTTGGTGGCTCATGGATGATTTCATTCCACCCTCCATCTTCCTTTTGGATGTCTACGATCCCATCCTCCTTGTTTCCTCAAAAATTGTCCCTTAGGCCTTGGTGAGTAAGCCTTTACGAATCTGATTAATGGCTTGGATTGTCCATATGGACAATGGGTGGGGCCCACAACAGCAACCAACGCTCGTGCGGAAGCCTGCTGTAACGGCAGTTGCCATTTGCATAAGGAGTCGGTCAACACCGACTTTAACCGGGATTCTCCGAGCAGTGCACTAAGAGTGCACTTGTGCACTAGGCACTGACACCTCCAATGGGGTCCACTGCAATGTTTTGGATGAAATCTAATCCAACCATCTATTTCCTCAGCTAATGTAATGGGTTGCGACCAACATTGAAGCATATCCAGATATCCGGTGGGCCCCAATTTAACGATTCATGGGCTGATCAAGCCGTTGGGTCACTTCCACATGGATCCAAGGGCTCAAATTTGACGTGTACGGTTAATTTAAGGTCCTCAGGCCCTGTATGAAGTTTCGAGCTGATCAAATGTTGAGAACCCTGTGATCTTGTATTCTGGACATTTTTTAGGCCTGTTTGAAGTGAGTGGTGTAATTCCTCTGATCTCTGGTGTGTAACTCCTCGATATTGGTCTCATGAAGTCCCGTCCAATGCCTTGGTGATGCCAGAGCGTTAAATCCGTGCTTTTAGCATCCTTTCCAGCCTACGCTCCTAGATTCACCTTGCATCACAAACATGATTAAAATAAACCATTAAGCAGTATCATGTTCGTAAAATTAAGTAATTACTAGGGTCTAATATGCAATATTTAACCCTCAACACAACCCCTAACCAGCATTTTGCTAGTCCCGAGCAAAATATGCGAAAAATAAGTTGAGAATTACAAAACAATTTCTTATAAAGTTGAGTAATTTTTGAAAATAATCCAGATATTAGAAGTCTAAGATTCATGAATGTTGATCATTAATTTCTCCTCAATGCAAGCGCATGGTAGACTTCGTAATCATGTTCAAAAGTATTAATCTATGAATTAGAACAATTATAAACATTGAGTTCCATGAGTGTATAGTGTAATCTCGACTTATCATCATTAAGAGATCCAATCGTCAATTTTCATGATAACATTGATGAAAAAGAGCATTCAGGACGACCAAAACTAAAAACAGAACTTGCCTTATAGTTCTTCTTTTTCATTCTTCCAGCCCTTGATTTTTCCATCAATGGGGAGAGGAACCAAATCCTTAGCTATAGGGAGCAAACCTATGGTGAAGACTGTACACCCAACCCTTTGCACATATCATCCATGGGGAATCAAATCTACACCTATAGGGAGCAAACCTATGGTGAGGATTAGTCACCCAATCCTTTCCAAAGGTATCTATTTTTTTTTTATTATCATGACAAGCAAATTTTTCAGGCTGGTTCCTTACATGCTTAGTGATTACCAAGTTAAACCTTTAATATCAAATTGAAAGCTTAATGTAACCGCGAGATGTGATATGTGAAATCATGACTCAATCAATGTTTAAAACTTCTAATCATGGATTAATAATTCGAATGTAATTGTGAGATCCAACAGGTAACTAAATCCAAGAGTCGTAAATCACCAACATTCCGTATCTTATATGTCTCAAATCACGATTATCCTTCAAGATCACTTCGAATTCACAAGAAAGTCCAGAAAAAATTTAAAAAATTAAAAATTTTCACAATTTCTGCTCAAGATAAAAAAACACTGATTATGTTACCTAATCTCCCACCCCCAACCTAAAATCTACATTGTCCTCAATGTAAAAGATATATGGGCATGCAATGCACTTGGGACAATGAAAGTAAATGAAACATGATGGGAAGATAGTACCTGAATAATGAATCGAGAGAGACTTTCTAAGAGATCGTAGTGTGAGAGTAGGTCAGTACGAGAGTGAAAACATGAAAGCAAACTATCCTAAAATAATGCAGGAAACAAACTAACCTAATGGCATAAAACCATCTAACCTAAAACAGCATAAAGCAAATTACCCTAGTCCTATGAAAGCGGGGAAAAACTACTCGATCATGCCACAAGGTTCCTCTTCTGGCCAATATCGTGATAAATTTCTCAGTAGGTTTCTCAACAGGATCATCCAAAAGCCCTTTTTGCAATAGGCTTGGATGCCCTGGAGCTTGACTTTCTAGAGAAACTTATATACCTCATTAAAAATTTGTCATTGATTCGCCTGAGGTATCCAAAGTATATATAATTCACTTATGTTAGAAAAAGTTTCGAAATTAGTATCCCATGGTGAATTAGAGACTACAGGTAGATCAAATTGAGGCAAATTTTTAGGAAGTGGTGTAGTCTCAACACATTTCGAAGTATCAGACTTCAGTTCAATTTTCAGCTCCTCCTCCCTTAAAGGTAAATAGTGAGGATCTGGGGAGGGAGGGGCTTCAGAGTAAGGGTTCTCTCGGCCAATAATGGCTACCGAGATGTCATCTTGGAAGGCATTCACTATATCTCTTATCATTGGATCGTTTGAATCTGCAAAGTGTGCCAAGCAATCATCAAAAGAGTTGGGACATTCAGTTGAGAGTGACTCATTCTCCACATTGAAGTGTGTGATGATCTGTTCAAGGATTCCATCGTCTTTAAAAGTAGATGGAGGTATGCTCTCTTGCTTCAACCCTGTGTAAACAATTTGAGGGTCATGAGACGAAGTATTGATGTGAGGACTCTGTTCATTGATACTACTCAGAAGAGGCATTGAATCGTCAACATTCAACAGTTCAAATGGTAACCTCAACTGGGTGGTTTCCAATTCCATAGTCATATTAAGTAACTCATCCATTTCCCAAATCATATCATCATTAAATTCAGGGGAGTGGTCCAAACATATCTCACAAGAGATAGAAGGATCGGTTCTAAGGAGCTCATCCACTTTTAGATCAGACATGTCAGGTGAGTGGAGTAGCTCATTTTTACCGTTCCCTTCGTGTACTTCTGGATCATTGTCCTGGACTAAACTTGAGGTCAATTTCAGGGGAACTGTGGCTGCACATTCATGATCATCATCCCAATACTCATCATATTCTAGTTCAGTACAGTGCACACTTGGGATGGAATCACTTTCCTCACCTTCTACACCAAGAATGGGTTAAGGTTTGCATAAACTAACCTCTTCTTCATCATTGAAATCTAGTGTGTCATGTGATTGAAGTGTGTCATCATCATTATATTTGAAAGAAAGCCATGTCTCTTCCCCATTCTTTTGAACAATCATCGAGGTCGACTCATCGGGAAATTGAACCACATGCTCGTTAACGTAATTCAACTCTTCATTCCAAATTCCAGAGTTTTTCAAAAGCGAGTGGGGATCACTTTCCTCATATTGTATTTCTGGATTGGGTTGTGACTGAGATGAACTAGCCTTCATTAGCCTATTAAGGCGTGATTCAAGTGCTTCTATTAATTTCCTCATGTCAGTAACATAGTCTGTGTAACTCGTAGATAACTCCTCTTGGATCGTTTCTGGTGGATATTAAAATGTGGCTAATCCACAAGGGTTATTACCATGATATTTTACTGACTCAACTTCGAAATATTTATGTTTCCACTAATCAAAATCATACGGGTCATCGGTCGGGAGTTAATACGCGTCATCATTCCAATAATCACGTACTATTTTCTTAACTCATGGAATGCAATTATTCTCCTGCAAATAATCACCGAAAGACTTTTTAATCGGTGGATCATCATATTCCGATTGGTTCTCGAAGATATTTTCAGAAAAATTTTGAGGCCTAGGCTTTTTTTCATAAGTTATCTCAACATACTGACGTGTCCACTCATTCATATACATGGTGAAACCTTAACTCTGAATCTAATCCTACAGAAAATAAAATAAAAATTCCGATAGCAGTACAGAAAGTAAGAGGAGAAGTTAGAAGAATGTTACCACATTAGAAGTTCCTATGTTAAGATCTTGCAAAAGAAAACAAAAGAAATTAGTTTCTAAAAGATAAAATCTAATATAAAGAATAGAGGAAGTAAAGAAATTAGGATGAAGTTACCAATTAAGAAGATATAACAAAATCCTACAAAGTAGGAAAGTAAGTTATTTTCTAAAAATCAATTAGAACGAAAACCCTAAAACTAAAGTTAGTAAAAATCCTAATCTTAAACTAATTCTAAAACCAATTAATTTCAAGAAACGCAACTGTTAGTCCTCGGCAATGGCGCCAAAAACCTGTTCACTCCCCAAGTATAGGGTTGTGATGTAGTAATAAACTCGGTGAGACCGAGGTCGAATCCACAGGGACTGAAACCTGTATGTAATCTGAAAGTAACTAGAATTAGAACTAGAATAAGATGAAATCTAAATCGAATAATTTTGAGGAATAATGGTGTAATAGGAAACTAAAATTTATAGAATTCAAAAGTAGGAAACTAAGGATTCAGAGGATCCACTTATAGAGATCAGGGAGATTTTATGCCTGCATCAAGAACTCAACTGGACTTAGAGTCTCATCTGCATCCAGTTGAAGAATGTAACCATGAAAATCAAACTGAACTTCCTTTGATATAGTTTTAAAGAGATGAAAGGTATATGAATTAGAATGGATTCCATCACCAAACCATGCCTAGGAGACAAAGTAAGCAACAAAATTAAACTAACTACTAACCAATCAACAAATATATGAAGGTTAGGAAGGGTACCGACATCTAACCATGCCCAGGAGACGATGGTGAACAATAGGGCTTCCTGACGTCATAATCATAAAAAGGGAAGGAACATGCTCTAAGCTATCGCAGACCCATTGTAATTTCAGTCACAACATACCATTAAAAACTAAGAACATTCTCATAATAAGATTAAATCAAGATCCATTCTGTATAAATAAAAAGGCATAAGCAAGAGTCTCCCACCACACTACAAGCTTTACCTCTTAGCCCTAGTTAAGAGGTTCAGTCCAACATGAATGGGCTGGATCCCTTAAATAAAAATAAAATAAAAAGAAAAGAAAAGAAAAGAAAAGAACTACTCTCTGCCTCTCTTTTTAAAACTTGTTCAAAACCAAAGTTATGATCCCTCTCTCTCTTTCTCCCCTTTCTTTTATAGCTGCTGATGGAGGTTGGCTGAGACGTGGAGAGGTGCGGACGCTGGAGAGTCCGTGCGAAACTCAGCTTGGACAACTATTTACACAACAGCAGATTAAAAAATCTCCTTGCGCAAAAACTGTTTATGCGTCCACAAAACAGCATCGAACCTCCTTCTTCCCGTGCTTGTTTTCTAAAAGGATAGCGTCCCTTAGGACATTTTGGGAAGGTCTACATGATGGATGGTCCAGATCAGCCGTATGATCGTCATCGAAATCACACCACAGTCTGCAAAACTCGGGCTATGATCGGACGTGAAATAGAGCTGGGCCCCTGATCATAAATATTTAAGAAATTCTGTCCGTCTATTAGCTTAGTCATGAAAATTAGATCAGACATGACTGTTTTTAGATTGGCTTCTTGGTGGCCCATGGATGATTTCATTCCACCGTCCGTCTTCCTTTTGGATGTCTGCGATCCCATCCTCCTTGTTTCCTCAAAAATTGTCCCCTAGGCCTTGCTGAGTAGGCCTTTATGAATCTGATTAATAGCTTGGATTGTCCATATGGACAATGGGTGGGGCCCACAACAATAACCGATGCTCGTGTGGAAACTTACTGTAACGGCAGTTGCCATTTGCGTAAGGAGTCGGTCAACACCGACTTTAACCGGGCTTCTCCATCCGGTGCACTGAGAGTGCACTTGTGCACTGGGCACTGACACCTCCAATGGGGTCCACTGTAATGTTTCAGATGAAATCTAATCCAACCATCTATTTCCTCAGCTAATGTAATGGGTTGCGACCAACATTGAAGCATATCCAAATATCCGGTGGGCCCCAGTTTAACCATTCATGGGCTGATCAAGCCATTGGGCCACTTCCACATGGATCCAAGGGCTCAAATTTGACGTGTACGGTTTATTTAAGGTCCTCAGGCCCTGTATGAAGTTTTGAGCTGATCAGATGGTGAGAACCCTATGATCTTGTATTCTGTACATTTTTCAGGCCTGTTTGAAGTGAGTGGTTGTAATTCCTCTGATCTCTGGTGTGTAACTCCTCGATATTGGTCTCATGAAGTCCCGACCAATGCCTTGGTAATGCCAGAGCGTTAAATCCGTGCTTTTAGCATCCTTTCTAGCCTATGCTCCTAGATTCACCTTGCATCACAAACATGATTAAAATAAACCGTTAAGCAGTATCATGTTCGTAAAATCAAGTAATTACTAGGGTCTAATATGCAATATTTAACCCTCAACACCTGGGTATCGCATCGACGCATGAGACGTGGTGATAACATGGTCACTAGGATACAAGTTTTGAGTCGACATAAATGTACAGGATGCGACTTAGGGTCACGCGCAAATGCCAATTACTGGTCGTGGGTAGCCAAAATTTGACCGGGAGGACCGCGCATACGAAATAGTACGGTTTAGGATAAGAGCCTTATAATAAACATTACAGCAAAAGATGTTCCCTCCCGATGAGGGAGAGGTTAATTTTACCGCCGTTATACAATATCATTGGTAAAGGTACTTTATATCGACGAAAAAAATCGTCAGTAAAGATAGCAGAGGTTGATCATGGTTGTTGAGTTGTAATTTTTGTTTTTGGTGTAGTTTAAAAATATATTTGTATCTAAGATTATTTTTTAACAATTGATTGAATGCAAATATATATATATATATATATATAATTTTTATAGCAAATGAGTGAAATTTTTTTTTAAAATAAAAGTAATATTTACATGATTTGTAATATCACATGAAAAATAATATTGGGAAGTTTAAAATTTTTAACAATGTTTGAGAAAAATTTTGAAAACAGAATGATGCTTTTAAAGTAAAAAAATCGGGATTTTAAAATTTTTGAGAAAAAATTAAAATATATATGAGAAAATTTTTGAGATTTGGAAAATAAAAATTTAGAATTTGTATTTTAATTTTTTTAAAATAATTTATAATAAAATTGATATTTTGTTAAAAGTTTTCAAAGAAAAAATAAAAGTAAAAAAATATACATTTTGAAAAAAAATGTTATTTTTAAATGGAAATATTGAAATTAATCTATGAAAAAAAATAATTTACTAAACTATTAGCCACATCCACTAATTGAACCTTTAACCGTTTTTGGACAATCTAACCAGTCCAGATTCAAAAGTAAATAACTTCAGATATTTAAATCAAATTTCACTCAAATCGTTGATCAATCTTGTATGCCCAATATCTTTTTAATATGTAGCTTGATCAAGACGAGTAACTAGTTAAATTGAGTATTGATCAGTAAAATAGAGTGAATGGACCAGACATGTGAAATGGGCCAAATATTCTGGTCAAAATTGTGACCCAACTTATTGACCTCGTGAGAACCTAAGAATTGATATTAGTAAGTTTTATGGGGCCCATAATGTGTGTCGAATAACAACATCGTGCATTTAATGTGTCCCCTTTAGGTTGTGAGATATGTTAAAAATCATTCTTATACGAAACTCAGGTGGGCCATGCCATCTAAAACCATGTGAAGACATCCAAAAAAATATAAAAGCACTTGGTGGGGCCCACAGAGCTTTAGATGGAGCTGAAACTTGGTCTGAGTGGGTTGGATATGTGAATCACATTTAGGCAGGCCCAATATATGATAATGAATGTTTTAAGGAAACCTCTCTCCACTACATTTAGGTGAGTTACTCATTACCCTTACCAGAGTAAACTCTGTGGGGTCCACCGTTATTTATTTATTTTATCCACTCCATTCATATACGTTAATAGATAATTTGAGGTATAAAGAACGAAAAGGAAGCATATCCAAAGCTTAAGTGGACCACACCATAGGAAATAGTGTCATTGAACCTCTACCATTGAAAAATTCTTGGAGGCCATAGAAGTCTTGGATCAAGCTGATGTTTGTGTTTTCTCTTGATTCATATCTTTTTGATATTATGAACAGGTTGGAATATGGAAAATAAACATTACTGTGGGCCCAAGGAAGGTATCAACGGTGGAAATCATTATTCCACACTGTTTCGTGTGGCATGGTCCACTTGAGTTTTTGATTTACCAAAAATTTGGGATCAACTCACAACGTTCATCCATTTTTTTGAGATCATTTTAGAGAATTATCCAAAAAATGTATCATATCCAAAGATTAAATGGATCACACCATAAATAAGGGGAACGGATTGGCTACTCCCCCTGACACCAGCCAATGGCTGGTGGTTGGTGCTCTGTGGGCCCCACCATGATGTATGTGTCTCATCCATGCCACCCATCTATTTTTAAAGATCATCTAACAACATGAGACCAAAAATGAGTTATATCCCAATCTAAAATGGACCACATTACAGGAAACAATATTGAATGAGCGTCAACCATTAAAAACATTTTGGAGGCCATAAAAGTTTTGTATCGAGATGATTTTTGTTTTTTCCTTTCATCTAGGCTTGTATGACCTAGTAAACAGATTGGGTCAAATAAATAGTAAAGCGGGCCTTAAGAGGATTTTAATGATGGATATCCAATCACTATTTTTTATCAATGAAAATTTCCAACAGTAATAAGCTTATATTTTAAACCGAAATGACTCCAGTGCCCATCCATCTCTCTCTCTCTCTCTCTCTCTCTCTCTCTCTCTCTCTCTCTCTCTCTCTCTCTCTCTCTCTCTCTCTGCCTCTCCATCTCCCTCTCCATCTCCCTCTCCCTCTCTGTTCGCTCTCTATCTCACTCTCCAACTCTCGCTCTCTCTCTCTCTCTCTCTCTCTCTCTCTCCTCTCTCTCTCTCTCTCTCTCTCTCTCTCTCTCTCTCTCTCTCTCTCTTTCTCTCTGAAGACCGTGAGGTATATCTCTCTCTCTCTCTCCCAATCTCTCTCAATCTCAATACCGATTTAGGGATTTAGGGATTTAGCAAGTTGTGGATTCCTGAAAATTTTCATATGGGTTTTATTGTTCTTCGTGTGATGAATTTGCTTCTGGTTTTTTTTCTGGGGATTTTAGGGATTTGTATTGCAGTGAGGATTTTAGGGATTTAGGGATTTTGGGGGGTTTTTAGAGATTTGTATTGCAGAGAGGATAAGGGTTTTCATGCTTGGATCTTGAAAATTTTCATATGGGTTTTATTGTTCTTCGTGTGATGAATTTGCTTCTGGTTTTTCTTGTTTTGTATAGAGGAAATATTAAATGGGTTTTGCTTACTTTCTGGTGATTTTTCTTCTTGTTTGGGATTTCTAGGGTTGTTTAGAGATTGGTGTTGCAGAGAAGGTTAGGGTTTTCATGTTGGTATCATGAAAAATTTTCATATGGGTTTTGTTATTTTTGTGATGAATTTTCTTCTGGTTGGTTCTTTTGTTTTTCTCTCTTTGGTGTAGATAGATGTTGCAGTGATTCTGAGGTTCTTATACGCTATTTTTTGTTGGAACAATGGAAAGTTGCAAATGGGTTTGACATTTTTCATATGGGTTTTTGCGATGATTTTGCTTCTATTTTGAAATTTCTACTATTTTATAGATGGATACTGCAAATAAGATTTGAACTCGAGAATGTCCGTGCTAGAAGCCTTGGAAGTATTTTTATGTGTTTTGTTCTTAATATGGTGAATTTGCTTGTGGTTGGAGATTTCTGGGCTTTTTATGCATGGATATAGCCAATCTCCAATCTTCAGATGGGCTTTTTACTTGTAAAATTTTTCCGATTTTGGAAAAATCTGATATGCTTTTTGTTTGTTATCTAATCTCCTGGTTTAAAACACCTGTGGATTTATTTCTGGTTGGATTTTTCTGGGCTTCATATGGGCTTTCTACATGTTCTTTTTTGTTTGTTTTCCTATCACCTAGTTTGAAACTTCTAGATTTTTACACATGGATATTGCAGAGAGGACCCAAAAAGGGGTCTTTCATATGTTCTTTTATGTTGGATTCATAGGATTTTTCATATTGCTTTTGTTGTTTGTTTGGTTAATTTTGCTTCTATTTAGCCATCTCTAGGTTTTATAGACATGGGTATTGTTACTATTGGGTGGAGGTATCTAACATGCAAATTGTATTTTGAAACATTGAAAATTTTCACAAGAGTACTGTTTTTTGTGTGAAGAATTTGTTTTTGGTGTTGGATATTATTGCATTTTTTTGGACATGGGTATCTCTGATGTTCACTAGTAAGGTTTTTGTATCCTTTGCAAGCCTTATGTATGATTTTCAAGAAGTAATGGATGCTTCTTGGTTTGAATTTTGTCAAGTATTTAGTGATCATTTATGCATCGGGTGGAAAGTGCTGAGCCATTTGAGGCTTCTGGTGTTCTTTGAAGGATAGTTTGTTCATGAGTATAGCCTTGGGTACCTTGAACAATATAAAATAAAAGTAGAAGTATCAACACGTATCCTGTTATTCTCACGTGGATTTAGAAATTTAAAATGCATCTGCTAAAGTTAAAATCATTTTGGTCCATTGAAGCAGGCATAAGGGGAGTGTTAGAAGAATGGTTGCCTCTCCTTAGCTAATCCTTATCTGCTTGTAACTTCTCACATACAAATAAGGATGTTCATCTGCCTTGAGGGGCTCCATCTGATTGTGTGCATGTATTAGGGGAGGATGATGTTTATAAGAAAGAAACTAAATCATATGAACTAGTGGACTCCAGTTAATCTTGCAGTGCAGGGAAATAACTAGGAACAGTGACTGTTGGGTGGAAGTTGATATAAGCTTGATCAAGCCTAAACTAATTAAGATGGTCCATAGGCAATGCATTTATATATAGGCCAGGGCTAAGTCAAGTTTGCCTGATGTTTCTAATACCTCATTTAATACAAATTACTTTTGATCAGTAACCTAGGCGCCCCTACACTCCGATTCTAATCCCACAATATTTTTTTTTAATTAATTTGATTTTATTTGATCGACTTATTTGCATGAATTAAATGAATTTAGACCGTGAGGTCTAGACTTGACCCTGGTCAAGTTACAGTAGAATATATTTTTAGACTATTTAAACCCAAATCCACGTAAACATATCCGTTCCAAGCCAAGCAATGTGGACTTTGAGAAGATTAAACACATGGTTTGAGGACTCCTTTGAGTCGTATCCAACTCATCTAAGTTTTCTCAGTTTCAATGGTGAATGGATCGATTTGGTACAACAATTCAGCCCCAAGATTGGGTGAGTCATGACTCGACTTAAAATAAATATGAGTCAGGACAAGTTGCCAAGTCGAGAAAACATGTTGAAACCTTATAGTAGTAATGTGGTGACATGGACCTAGCCAATGGGTTCAAATATAGCCCAAGGGTTTTGTCCAACCACCCGTTGAGTTAACAATCATCACCCTAAACTTTTTAATGTGTTCACAAATCATTAAACACTGTTAGATAAACTAACATTTTTTTCTTAAATTATTATTGTGACTTATTAGTTTATAGTTAGGACTTGTGATTGTGATTTGTAAGTTACATAATTAGTTACCCATTTGAGGATTTCTATGTGGCCATACATAGATATGGTGTGTTTTTGATGGCATATAAATCGCTCAAATTGTTCCATTCTAGATAGTTTAAGGTTAGATGGATAGCATGCTTTCATATAATTTATTTAAATGTTTATGCCTGATCCGTCGTCCATCTCCTCATTTCTCTCTGGATATATTTCTTCCGTTTCGTATCCAATGTCAAATATCTTTACATTGCTTTAGATATTTGGCATTGGAATGTAATGTAAGATCAACTTATTTGGAGAGGCATGGGGAGATGCTGCCGGATTTTCAGCATGGACATTTAAATGGAAATATGAAAATATTACAATCTATCCAACCTCGGATGGGTAACTAATTTAGGATTTAACTAAGCGTTGGTCCCTGTAAGGTGGGAACCGCTGTTATGACCATGACAAAGCTGTCCATTTCGTATGGATAACAATATGGGTGGCCTGGCCATTTGGACAGGCCCATGTTTATGTATTAACTCGAAATTGATGGATCAGACCTAGATGTGCATTGGAGCTACTCGGATGTTGAGCGGGGGGCCCTGAAAGGTGGAAACCGTTGTTATTACCATGATGAAGTTGTCCATTTTCTATGGACAACAATATGGGTGGCTTGTCCATTTACACGGGCCCATGTTTATGTATTAGCTTGAAATTGATGGAGCAGACCCGGATGTGCGTCAGAGCTATCCGGATGTTGAGCAGGAGTCCGTGGAAGGTGGGAACCGTTGATATTTATTTTTTCCCTTCATCATTGTCTGTGTGATCTTGTGAACAGGTTGTCCCTAAACCTAAACCTATAATCTAAACTTAAACCTAAACGTAAACCTAAACCTATAACCTATGCAACCTAAACCTATAACCTATGTAACCTAAACCTAAACCTAAATCTATAACCTATAACCTATTCCTAAACCTAAACTTAAACATAATTCACTTAACTTAAACCTACACCTAAACCCAAACCTATAACCCGAACCCGAACCCAAACCCGAATTCGTAAACCTAAACCTAAACCTATTCTCAAATCCCTAAACCTATAACCTAAACCTATAACCTATAACTTAAACCTATAACCTAAACCTAAACCTAAACCTATAACCTATAACCTTAACCTATAACCTTAACCTAAACCTAATCTTAAACCAATAATCCTAACTCGAACTCGAACTCGAACCCGAATACCTATACCTAAACCTATTCTAAGATCCCTAAACCTATAGCCTTAACCTATAACATAAACCTAAACCTATAACCTATATAACCAAAACCTAAACCTAAACCTATAACCTATAACCTTAACCTAAACCTAAACTTAAACTTAATTCACTTAACTTAAATCTACACCTAAACCCAAACCTATAACCCTAACCCGAACCCGAACCCGAATTCCTAAACCTAAACCTAAACCTATTCTCAAATCCCTAAACCTATAACCCAAACCTCAACCTATAACATATAACCTAAACCTAAACCTATAACCTTAAACTAATCTTAAACCTATAACCTATAATCTATAACCTACAGCTAAACCTAAACCTATAACCTATACCTAAACCTATATCCTCAACCAAAACCTAAACTTCTAACCTTAACCTAAACCTATAACCTAGACCTAAAGCTGTAAATGCTATTCTATCTAGTTCCTATGTTTGTCAAACTTTGTAGTGCCAAAACCTCTTAGAATCTGTGTCTTGTGTACCTCATCTACATATTCAAGATCATGAAATTCATGTACAAGAACAAAAGTCTTTACCTCAAGAACTTCAAATGCAAGAACAAGAGATTCACAAGTCTAAGTACAACATCAAGTGATAGTTCAAGGTTCAAGCTTCAAAGTACTTCAAGTTCACGCTTCAAAGAACTTCAAGTTCAAGCTTCAAAGAACTTCAAGTTTAAGCTTCAAAGAACTTCAAGTTCAAGCTTCAAAGCACTTCAAGATATCAAGCTTCATGTACTTCATGATCTACTATCAATCGAAGCGAATGATGATTCAATGTTCAAATTCACTTATAAGGTATGAATGACCCAAGATTGACCATATGTTAGGTCGTATTAATTGCATACTTAAATTGGGTCATTATTTAATTGTATAAGCCTTTTCTCGACTAGTCTGAGCCTATGTTCGACTAGTCATAGTATTGGCTCGACTAGTCCAAGATTTTCCTGGACCAGTCCAAGGTTTGCTACTAATTTTTGGGATTTTTTTATTGGACCCTCGACCAATCCTGGAAACTGCTCGACCAATCAAGTGAACGGTACTCGACCAGTCAAGCAGGCTCGACTCAAAGTCCAACAACCAAATTGGGTCCCATTCGAGAGTAGGGCTCGACCAGTCGTGGAACAGTCTTATCTTATCGTGCCCATTTTTTTGAATTCTTGTTGGTCCTTCGACCAATAAAGCTATCCTCTGGGCCAGTCGAGTGAACATTTTCTGCACTTATAAATCGAGCACGATTTTCAGAGTTTTTCATTCAATTCAAGAAAAATTAAGACACCACTTCGAGAGATAAGTTTGTGATATTCTTAAGCTATTTAGTGCTCATTTAATATTCTCTTTAATTTAGCTTTTTGTATTTGATTTGAGTTCTATATTCCAATCTTATTTGAAGAAGGGATTTAAGTTTTCCCCTTTCTTGGAATCAAAATCAAATTAATCAAGCCCAAGGTGATTTAATATAAAATTCAATTAGAACTTATAACCTTTTCATAAGTGAGTGTGGACATTAAACATCTACGTTAAACATCTACTTCGAATTGGTTCTTCTGGGCTTTATCAAAGGAGAATATCCAGATAAGTATGTTTACATTTCTGTAAATCTTTCTTTTGGTTTTTGAGGTTGTGCTAGAAAAATCTCTCTTTCTTTTGGCTTTGTCTGAGTTAATCTAGAAAACTCAGAGTGTGAGGGTTTTGAATTGTGTAAGCCCACTTAAAAGACACAATTGTGAAGGTTTTAGGTGAACCTTGAAAAACCTATTGCATAGTAAATGCTAATATCCACTGTGTGAAGATATTGGAAGTGGAGTAGTTGTGTGGCTATTTTTCTAAATAGTTGGTGTACACACAAGCGAACCACTATAATTTATGTCTTGTGGTGGTTGATTGATTGTGGCTTTGTGTGAATGTTGTAATTTCTTTTTAAGTCTTTATGGAGAATGTTATAATCTCTTTTATGCAAGTGTGGGAATGCTGTAATAGCTTAGTTTATTTTCTTTGCTATTCTTATTCTTTATTCCTCTGTATTGGTTTGAGATTTTGATACATAGATCTTTCTAGGAATCAAGTTGTCCTACCATAAGCCATTGGTTTTTAGTGTAAGGTTGTCCTTAGAACAACATTTGTATCAACCTCTCAATACTTGTACATTTAAGGTTATTATTCATTTCTGTTTTGTGGGATTGTTTAATGTTATCTTTGTTTATATCTGTTTAATTTCGCATTTATTTTTTTTAATTTGGCATAGTCCTATTCATCCCCCCCCCCCCCCTCCCCTTTTAGGACTCTTAGCTCAGCCTTTTCAAGTGGTATTAGAGCCTAATAACTCGCTTTATTTTTTGGATTAATTTCCTTAGCTAATCGATCTGAGCATTTTAAGATATCAAATTTTGATAGCCTTTTAAGTACTAGGCCTCCACCTTTTAATGGCTCCAATTATGCCTATTGGAAAGCCAGAATGAGGATTTTTTAAAAATCCATGGATGAGACCGTGTAGAAAGCCACAGTGACCAATTGGACCCCTCCTACCACTGAGGTGACTGGCACTGATGGATCTAAAACTGTAAAAGTAACACCTTACTTTTCTTGGGCCGCTCTTCAAAAAAGTGAGATTAGTGCCAATACAAAGGCTTTAAATGCAATTACTTGCGCACTATCACCGAATGAATTCAAGAGAAATATATCCTGTGAAGGAATATTCTGGAAATGACACACGAGGGTACAACAATTGTCAAGAAATCTAAAGTCCAAATCCTTACATCCAAATTTGAGGAAATACGTATGGAAGAAAGTGAAACTTTCATGGACTTCTATACAAGATTGAATAACATTGTCAACTCTATATGGAGTCTTAGTGATAGGATCCTAGAAAGTAAAGTATGTGCAAAGATACTGCGCTCATTACATGAACGGTTCAATTCAAAGGTGACCACGATCCAGGAATTTCGTGATACGGATAATATGAAGGTAGAAGAATTGGTTAGTTCTTTACAAACCTACGAGTTAAACTTTAAAGCTCCTAAAGGTAAATTCATCGCCCTTAAGTCTTCTAAAATTATTTCTCAAGAAAATTGTAATAATTCTAATTTAGAAACTTCTAAAGATGATATGACCCTTTTAGCTAAAAATTTTTACAAGATTTTTAAAAGTAAAAAGAGGGTAGATTTACAATAACCTACTGAACAGAAAAGAACTAGATCTAAAACTTGAAAATCTTTAAAAGACAACCAATGCTACAACTGCCATGAATATGGGCATTTAGCAAACAAATGTCCTAAAAAGGACAAGTCTAAAAAGAAAAGTATGTTGGCTACATGGGATGATTCTTCTTGCTCTGAAGTCTCTTTTGAGTCAGAAGATTCTGACACCGAGTCAACTAATGATGTTAAAGCCTTAATGACTCTAGCTAAGTTCACATTTTCAGATAATAATGATTCAACCAGTGAAGAAAATCTAAATAGTGATCATGAAAATGAAGAAGATCTTCAAGATTCTTATGATGCCCTATAGAAGGAAAGTTGCAAAATTGCTGTAAAGCTAAAACTTCGGAAAGAAAAGTTTTCAAAACTAAAAGAAAATTTTGATAATCTAGTCTTAGAAAAATCACACATTTTAGATTGCTTAGAAAAAACTAAGTGCGACTTAGATTTCAAAACCTCTCAAGTTAAGAACTTAAAATCTGAAAATGAAAAGCTAAAATGAGAAGTCTCTTTGCTTTTGAGTTTAAAAGACACATGGAGGTATGCCCAAGGTGATCCTAAATTAGAAAAACTTTTATCCGGATCCAGAAAATGTGGCGATCGATCTGGATTGGGCTACGATAAAAGTATTCCTCCCAAACATAAGAATACTCCACCAAAATTTATGAAAGGGGAGTCTTCTAACTCAAAAGGGAAATATCTGAATCAAAATTATTCTAAAAATACTAAAACTTTTTAGACCTAAAACCTGAAAGCAACCATATCAACTATAAAAATCAGAATCGTAATCCTTTAGCTGAGAAACTTGTTGACTTACTTAACGAGCTCTTAAAATCTAACTCGGTGGATCGAACTTATAACAACTACAAACATAAGAAGACCAACTACACTCCTAAACCCAAAACTGTAATGAAATGGGTCCTTAAGGTTACTTGTTTGGTTGCCCACACTACTTTCAAAGCTTCGAGCCATTCAAAGTGATACCTAGACAATGGTTGCTCTAGACATATGACAAGTGATAAAGGTTTGTTCACTAATCTTAGAGACATGACTAATGGTTCAGTCACATTTGGTGAAGGTAGCAACAGCAGAATTGTTGGCCAAGGTACGGTTCAACTCTTTAACCTCCCTTTATTTGAGAATGTTTTATATGTAGAAGGGTTAAAACATAATTTATTAAGCATCTCTCAAATATGTGATAATAATCATAGTGTAAAATTTACTAACCAAGGGTGTGAAATTTTAAATAAAAATGGTTCTATAATATTAACTGGTCGCAGAACTTCTGAAAACTGCTACATTGTTTATGATTCAAGCTCATCTAATTTATCGTGTTACATGGTCCAAACCGATGAGACCGAATTATGGCATAAGCGCCTCGGACATGTACACTATCGCAACTTGTATAGATTGAGCAAAAGAGAGTTGGTAAGAGGTCTACCCAAAATACAGAAAGTAGACAAAATATGTGGCAAGTGCTAGATTGGTAAACAAACCAGGAGTACTCACAAAAAGGTGAACTCTAATGCCACATCTAAACCACTCGAACTTCTCTACATGGATCTCATTGGAACAACTAGAATAGAGAGTCAAGGTAGCAAGAAGTATATTCTAGTAATTGTTGATGACTTTACCAGGTACACTTGGGTAGTCTTCTTAAGAGAGAAATTAGAAACTCTTGATAAAGTAAAGAGGGTACTTAAATGTATCTAAATGGAAAAAAAATCACAAGTCTCTAAGATCCATAGTGATCATGCTTCTGAATTTGAAAATAGCGGTTTTGAGAAATTTTGCAACGATCAAGGAATATCACATGAATATTCTGCGTCCAAAACTCCACAACAAAATGGTATAGTGGAAAGAAAAAATAGAGTGCTTTAAGAAATGGAAAACGTAATGTTAAATAGTATGAAGCTTCCTAAAATATTTGGGCTGAAGCCGTAAATATTGCTTATTATATAATTAACTGGGTTTATACTAGAAAATCAAATGGTAAAATGGCTTATGAAATGTGGTTTGATAAGAAGCCTAATGTCAAATACTTTTAAGGTTTTGGCAGCAAGTGCTACATCTTACGTGACCGAGAAAATCTGAGTAAATTTGACACCAAAAGTGATGAAGGGATATTTTTAGGGTATGCTCTGAATAGTCAAGCATATCGAGTTCTTAGCAAGAGGACTGGTGTAATTCAAGAGTCTATTAATGTGGTTATAGACGATCACTTGGATACACCTGTCTCAAGTTCAGAAAATGATGAAATTCTTTTAATTGATAAACCAGACTCTTCATTAAGTCAAAATAACATTGAACTGAGGACAATTAAAGACCATCTTTCTAATCAAATCCTTGGAAACCCTCTCACTAGTGTGCGCACTTGTAAACAACTTGAAGATATATATAACTGCATTTGCTTTACATCTTAGATAGATCCGGCTAACGTAAAAGACGCTCTTACTAACGAAAAATGAATTGTAGCGATGCAAGAAGAGCTCAATCAGTTTGTAAGAAATGATGTTTGGTATTTAGTTCCAAGACTAGAAGATAAACATATTATCGGAACAAAATGGATTTTCAAAAATAACTCTGATGAACTTGGTAATATTATTAGAAACAAGACTAGGCTAGTTATACAAGGGTACACTCAAATAGAAGGCATTGATTATGATGAGACCTTTACCCCAGTAAATCGTCTTGAATCTATCAAACTATTTATATCCATTGTGTGCTTTAAAAAATTCAAAATATATTAAATGGATGTAAAGAGTGTATTCTTAAACGGAGATTTACATGAAGAGGTGTATGTTGAACAACCAACAGGTTTTGAAGACCTTAAGCATGCTAATCATGTTTACCGCCTGAAAAATGCACTCTATGATTTGAAACAAGCTCCCAGGTCATGGTACGAAAAGTTGACTAAGTTTCTACTATGTCGTAACTTTATAATGGGAAGTGTTGATAAGATATTGTTTGTAAAGAAACATAATGATCACATGCTAATAGTGCAAATCTATGCTGGTGAGATTATCTATGGATCGACTTGTTCTAACATGACTGTTGAGTTTGCAGATCTTCTGAAGTCTAAATTTGAAATGAGCATGGTTTGAAAACTAAATTATTTCCTGGGGTTGTAAGTCAAACGACTACCTAATAGTTTCTTTAAAAAGTTCGGATTTGAGAGTGGGAAAAATTTTAATACTCCAATGAGTACTACTCTAAAACTCTCTAAGGATTCAACAGGTAAGAGTGTAGATCTTAAGTTGTATCACAGTATAATAGAAACCTTATTTAACTGCGAGTTGACCTGATATTGCATTTAACGTAGAAATTTGTGCTAAATATCAATCTGACCTTAAAGAGTCACGTCTGATAGTTTGTCAAGCGCATTTTACGATATGTCGCTAGTTCAGCTAATCTTGGTCTCTTGTATTTACATGATACTAGTGTGCAATTAGTTGATTACACGGATGTTGATTGGGCTGGTAACATTGATGATCGTAAATCAACCAGTGGTGGTTGTTTATATGTCGGGAACTATTTAGTTTCTTGGATAAGTAAGAAACAAAGTTTTGTATCGCTCTCCACAGTTGAGGCTGAATATATTGTTGCAGGTAATGCATGTACTCAGCTTGTGAGGATGAAAAGAATGCTAAACGATTACGGAATTGCACAAGAATCCATGGTTTTATATTGTGATAATTCAAGCGTAATTAATATCTCTAAAAATCCAATTCAGCATTCACGAACCAAGCATATTGACATTAGATATCATTATATTCATGAATTGGTGGAAGACAAGATAATTTCTTTGGAATATATTTCGACTGGGCCTCAACCTACAGACATATTCACATAACCGCTCGACAAAAATAGGCTTGTAAAATTGAAATTTGATCTTAGTATAGGAAATATGTACTGATGATTTGTGTCTATGTGTATTATAATGTATATATTTTTATTCTGAAATTTTTAGAATTCAAAATTTATGTAAAATTACAAATTTCCAGTGCTGCACGACTAGTCGAGTACAAACTCGACCAGTTGTGGCTTGACCAGTCGAGTATGTACTCGACTACTAGTGAATCTCGGGTTTGACCATTTATTTGGGAAAAATTCACTTTTTTCGTCATTTGGGTCTTCTTCTCCAACGAGCCCTACCACGCCCGTTCGGACCTATCTTCGATTCCTCTATGGTTAGTGCTTTATTTTTTATTTTCTTCTAGATTCAAGTCCTTTGCACTTTCTTTTCTTCATTTGTGTGGTTTATTTCATGCTTTATAATTGTTTTGAGGGTTTTCTATCAAAAAACCTGATTTAGTAGAAACCCTTCTTGCCTCTTTTGCAATCTCTTTATTCCTTGCTTTCTTTATTACGATGGATGATAGAATTAAGAAGAAAGGATCTTGTGGTCCCTCTTCATCTCGTTCGGCTCCTATCATGGTGCGCCATCTTCGGTCACCCGAGGAAGTTGTCGAGTTTGTGCGGGATATTCGCTTGCGTAATGTGATAGTTGAACGGACTGTTAATCCCGATCATTTGGCACCATTTGATGTTGTTCCTCTCCTTCAATATGTAGAATGGGATAATATATTACATTGAGGTGGATCGACATACTGCTCCATTGCGTAGGCTATGTATACTTGCATTAGTAACTTCTCTTCTGAGAATCTGACGTTTAAAATTACAACCAGAGAAGGTCCAATTGATGTGAACTGTCATCTTATTTTTAGGTTAATGAATATACCTATCAATGATGATGATATTCCCATTAGTTCTCTTGTTGTAAAACCTTCTGAAACTAAAAAGCGAATGCTTACTAAAGATTTATGTAATATGGATATGGAATGGAGTACTGGGAATGCCCTCGCTTTTAAGTTTATGTTACCCAGATACAGAATTCTTTATAGGATTTTCATTTCAAATGTTTATCCTCGATCTGGTAACAAAACCGAGTTTACTACATTCATGGTTCGTATTCTTCATTCTATCATTTCTGGAGTCCATGTGTGTCTTCCTTCTCTTATTTGTTATATCTTGATTCAGTTCCGTCTCCACTCGAGTCACAGTGATACACATTTTGCTTATCTTATGACTGTGTTAACCACCTATAGTTTAGTGGCTATGCCTATTAGAGAAGCTCTCATTCACCATATACCCTTCAACAACTCTAACATTAACAAGATGAATTTGAAGTTGGCCCTAGGCCAAGTTTATTTGAGTGCTAGTGGAGCTACTGCCGTATATGAAGAGGAGGGTGATTTGCCTCCAGATGATGTCAATATGGATGACCTCTTTAATGAAATTAAATCCAATTCTGCTGGTGATCCTGATTATCAGCCATTTGATTATGATGTGCATTTGCGATCACTTGAGGAGAAGGTTGAAGGTATGCATTGTCATGCCCCAGACTCCGTAATCAGAGTCACAAGGAACCCAATGGTTTGTTCTAGCCGCAACAACCTTCGTAGTACCTCATTCTCGGCTCCTGAGGCAGGTTCCAATCCTGGGATCATACAAGGAGGATTTCTATAACAATATAATCATTTTCAATACAACCATACCCAAGATCACAACAAGTATATCTGAGAATAATAAGACACACATCACAAAATTCACTAAGAATCTAAACTTTTACAAGCTTCCATAAGGTCCAAAAGGACATACATAAGGTAATAGAAAAGGAGAGAAAAGTCAGCAACACTAGAGTCCTCAAGCTCAACTCTACTCTAAGTTCTGCTGCTACGACACCTGCCTAGGATCACCTACACGCATCAATCGTGCATAAGCTTATAGAAGATTAGAGGGTGGTGGAAGTGTGTGATAATGGTGCACAGAAGAATAGGAGATACAGGAAGAGGGGCATGCTCAATGACGATATCACTAGCCTTACCAAGGCTTAGCATGAATACGCTGCAATGAGTACTGAGTGCCATACCAAGCCAATGCATGAAAGGGATTATGCAGCCAATGCGATGCAAAGTCAATATCCAATCCACATATCAAGTACATTTCTAATCATAAGGAAATCACCAAGGTCCATTACACTACTGGATGAATGCCGCTCTACTAACCCCGCACAGTCAAACGAGAGTAAGAGACCTCACTACCCGCCTGTGGATAGCCAATCACCAGCAAGGCTTTATGGTAGTGAACCCATTTCACGAGCTGGTCAGACTCAGCCTAGTAATGCCCTCTTACATCAAGCGAGTAAGGCCACACCTCTATCTA
Source organism: Magnolia changhungtana (assembly GCA_030180095.1). NCBI lineage: Eukaryota > Viridiplantae > Streptophyta > Magnoliopsida > Magnoliales > Magnoliaceae > Magnolia > Magnolia changhungtana. The sequence goes on along the minus strand of JASAUF010000674.1, from coordinate 1,344,781 downwards.
ACCAACTACACGACAGTGGGAGTCGCGGCTTAATGGTATAAGGCCCTCGTGCGCTTATATAACCCTCGGTCACAACACTGGAGCAGATCCTTTGTACCATGAAAGTTTTAGAAATTTCACCCATGGGCATCCTATGCACCCGGTATGCTCAAGTATCATTTCTGGTGTCTACACATCCAACCATCCACGAGTTTCCCTGTGGAGGCGAGGCCCTGATAAAGCAAGGGCGGTATCATCATGAAATGCGATACCAATGCATGAGACACACATATTAATCATGCACCAGCTATAGGTACTCAATGTGCACAGGGGGAGAAACTTCATCCCTTTATGACCACAACACAATACAATCAATATATACAGATGATGCATATGGGTCACAATGATGTAAGTGCACTACCTATAGAATTTATATGTATTCCTCCTTCCCAAGGAGGGACAAGGTCTAGGTACATAGATAGATACTCTAAGGAGAAGGAAAGTCTTTTAGTGAGGGCTCAATACTTTGGGATGACCCACAAGCTAAGAGAGTTATAATCTCAAGGAGAAAACAGTCCTAACCAAGGTCCAAGGTGGGCCTTCAACCACCCATAAGGGCCCTATGGGGCTACCTTAGGGCTACCAAGGAGGACATTCAACCTCAACTAGGTCCCAAAAGGTATCCCTCTATGAATAAAAAGTAAGGTCCAAGGCCCAAGTAATCAATGGCCTAATGGATTATACACAAAGCCCAACTCATAGTCAATATGGTGGGCCTTCAAGCAAGGTTTGGACCGAACCATGAAGGTCATAAACCCACATACCATGGTGGGCCTTGTGGTAGGCCTTATGGGTGGCCCAATAGTTTAACCACATGGGCAATTTTACACTTAGTACAAGTGAGTAGGGCCTCACATCATAGCCCAAGTACAAGGTTAATTTGGCGGGCAGCCATGGGCCCAACTACTTACATATTATACCCTATAAACCCATCATAATAGGTGGAAGAGTATAAGCCCAAAATTCAATGGGCCTACTTAAAGGTTCTCGTGGAACTAGTCAATTAACTACATATAATGTTCCAATAAAAACCCAACTTGGGTGGGCCTCAGATGAGCACTAATTAAACCCAAAAATACAGAAGAAAAAATGCAAGATAACTAATTAAATCTACATCAAATCTGGTGGGCCATGCTACCCCAAAACAAATATTTATGGGTAGCAACATTGGGCCCATTGCTGAATTTCCAGCCCACCTGCTTTCTAGGTTTATTGGAGTCTAGTAAATAATTTAATATATAGTATTTATTTCCTGATTACCCACATACATCATTGTGGGTCCCATCAGATAAGAGGGGGATGCACAACACATTACAAGTGGGCCATGCTACTGGAATACATGCTCAACAACAGCACAAGGTAAGGGCGTCCCATGGTGGGTAGTCCTACGGGCATGGGTATTTGGCCCAAAACTGACCCAAATTTTCAGGCCGCACCATCGTCAGTACAGGGGCTTGATGCCCTAAAAATTTATAGGATGTTCCTTCCATGGGTGGGCCACACCTCCTCAAAATTTTGTGATTTTTAGATAGCCATAAGTATTTTAATTAATTTAAATAAAACAGACTGTCCAGAAAATCTGGTTAATCTGGACGTCCTAACGTGGTGGGCCGGTCTAGCCCTTACCACGGTGTGCACAGGGGTCCATTGGCCCCAAATTTTGGTAGGTAGGTCATACCATAGGTGGATCACACTTATATAAAATTTTAGAATTTTTGGATACTCAAAAATATTTTAATTAAATTAAGGAATACAATCTTTCCAGAAATTCTACTAAGTGCAGAATTTTGGATAGACTATGTTTGAGCAACCAATGGGGAGCGCCCTGGATGTCCAAAATTTTGGAAAATTAAATTTAAATCTTTAAACATATATGTAGTACAATTTAGGGTCCACAAAAGTGGCTCACTTGATCCAAAACTATTTTAAAATTTTGAGTTTTCAAATTGGAACCTTGCTAGAATTATAGCAGAAATTTCAGCAAGGTACCCATATTGGCCCACTCTTTTGGAGTCCCAAATGAGGTCAGTTGAGGCTGAAATTTGGCATGCATATAGGTGGGACATGTACCTTTAAAAATCTTATATCACTTGGTATAAAACTCACCACCAAAAGCCCCAAATTCTGGCCTCAAGTTGGCCTAAAAATCTGTCCAGACAAATTTGGACAACAACATGTAATTGAAAGAAATAAGATATAAACATTATTTATCATGGGATTTAGCCCTAGGAATTTGTGTGGTGGACCACCACAGTGGGCCCCACAAATGTCTAGACCTTCCCCATCATCAAATACCCCTTGCATGTGTCCCACTTAGGTGGATTTTGAGGCCACATGTCGAAGGATGGACCGCTATGGGCGCCCAAGCTCCATAGATGGTCTGGATTTTTGTTGGTGCAAGATCAAAATTGTATCATAAAAGAAAATTAAAGAATCAGCCACAAGAGGAGGGGTTCCGCCACATTGAGGCCGTCCCCTTCATCAATCACACCATACATTCCTTTTATTCATATGTTACAACAAGGATTCACCACATGCATGTCCTGGATTTAAGATCAATGGTTAAGATGTCATCCCAACCATGATTCTAATGTCTAGATGACCTATCATGTAATAGAATCCAAATAATCCTCCATAATGGGGGCCCATAGAGGGAAAACTCATGCATGGGCATACATGCATCAAATAGGCCATTTGGCCACAATTAGGGGATGGTGTAGGATCTCCATCATTGATTGGTGGGTCCTACATTTCCCATATGAAAGAAAAGAGATCTAAAAACATGAAAATAGAGATCCTAAATCCTAGGAGTACACCCACCTTAAATCGCTCCAAACTTAGACCTCCTAGCTCCTTGTGCACCAAGGGATCCATATCAATGTGTGAGATTGGATTTAGATGGATAGATTTAGAGGATTTGAGGGAAAATGGGGCTGGAATGGAGGGAAGATGAGCTGGAATAATGGAGGAAAATTGCTAGGGAAGAAGAGAAGAGAGACAAAAAATGAGAGGGCAAGAGAGAGAAATCTCTCTCTCTCTCTCCCCCTAGAGAAGAGAAATTATGAAAATTTCAGATATAGGTAAGAGGGAAAGTGGCTTTTGTATGGAAAATGGAAAAAGGAGCCCTCTTTGGTAAGAGGACCCATGATTGCTAGCTAGCTAAGTAGGATAGGGACCTAGCCTACTCCACCTACCGTATGATGGCTAGGGTGATGAAACCTAAGCTAGGGAATTGCACCAAAACCTAGGTGGGCTCCACAATCACGATCAATGGCCTAGAATGAGCACGACCCACAACTCTTGATCTACAACTCGGACTGCCACACAAGATGCGACGTTGGAACCGCAATGACAATAGGGTCGCTATGGCACTAGTTTCGATTCGATTCGGTTCGGGTTTATATAATGGAACTTAAGGATCATCACAAATGCAAACCGTAGGTCGAGGGTCACCAGAATTCGACCGGTAGGACCATGAGACCAAGATGAACGAAATGCATACTCATACACACTCATGTACACATGCGAACTCGGGTCAAGTCTCACAGCATGTTTCCCAAGAAATGCAATTTAAATATATGCCCAAATATCTTAGGCTCATTAACAAAGGACTTCATCAAATTGATCCATCCATACCTGCTCCTTCTTCTGGTTCGGATTAGTATTTAATTATCTAATATGTAATAACTTGTAGACTTGAATTTCTCTTGTTTTTATGTACTTGGACATATTTTCTTTTTATTTGTAGACATGTTTAGCTAGTTATTTTGCCCATATCTTGCCTCTATGTTATCTTAACCTTACCTCTCTCATTTATATTTTCTTTCTTTTGTCATATCATGACAAAAAGGGGGAGAATTTATTTTGACATGAATGAATGTGGAACTGTGAAGAATGTGGAATAAGTAGCAATTTTTTCAATTCTCCTCTTGGATTGCAGTAAGGTATTAAGGGGAGTTTTGATGAATATTGATTTGACCAGTTTGTAACTGGTGCAGGATTCTTTGACCAGGTTGTAACTGGTGCATGATTCTTTATTGTACATATCATTCTTATCTTATTTTATGTATTTTGTTTTGTCACGAATTTGACAAAGGGGGAGAATGTAAATGTTCTAGTTCCTATGTTTGTCAAATTTTGAAGTGCTAAAACCTCTTGGAATTTGTATCTTGTGTAGCTCATCTACGTATTCAAGATCATGAAACTCATGTACAAGAACAAAGGTCTTTACCTCAAGAACTTCAAATGCAAGAACAAGAGATTCACAAGTTCAAGTACAACGTCAAGTGATAGTTCAAGGTTTCAAGCTTCAAAGTACTTCAAGTTCATGCTTTAAAGTACTTCAAGATCAACTTCAAAGAACTTCAAGTTCAAGCTTCAAAGTACTTTAAGTTCAAGCTTCAAAGCACTTCAAGATGTCAAGCTTCAAGTACTTCAAGATCTATTATCAACTGAAGCGAATGATGATTCAATGTTCAAATATCACTTATAAGGTATGAATGACCCTAGATTAACCATAGGTTAGGTCGTATTGATTGCATACTTAAATTGGGTCACTATAATTGTATAGGCCTTTTCTCGACTAGTCTGAGCCTATGTTAGACTAGTCTTAGTACTGGCTCGACCAGTCTAAGATTTTCCTTGACTAGTCCAAGGTTTGTTACTAATTTTCAGGATTTTTTTGTTGGACCCTCGACCAATCGAGTGAACAGTGCTCGACTAGTCGAGCAGGCTCAAATCAAAGTCTAGTAACCAAATTGGGTCTCACTCGACCAATCGAGAGCAGGGCTCGACCAGTCAAGTAGGCCACTCTACCAGTCGTGAAATGGTCTTATCTTATCGCACCCATTTTTTTTAATTATTGTTGGTCCTACGACCAATCGAGCTGTCCTCTAGGCCAGTCGAGTGAACAGTTTCTGCACTTATAAATAAAGCACAATTTTTAGAGTTTTTCATTCAATTCAATCAAAATCAAGACACCACTCTAAGAGATAAGTTTGTGATATTCTTTAGCTATTTAGTGCTCAGTTAATATTCTCTTTAATTTAGCTTTTTGTATTTGATTTGAGTTATATATTCTAATCTTATTTGAAGAAGGCATTTAAGTTTTCTCCTTTCTTGGAATCAAAATCAAATCAAGCAAACCCAAGGTGATTTAATCTAAAATTTAATTAGAACTTAGAACCTTTTCATAAGTGAGTGTGGACATTGAACATCTACGTCGAACATCTACTTCGAATTGGTTCTTCCGGGCTTCATCAAAGGAGAATATCCAGATAAGTATATTTACATTTCTATAAATCTTTCTTTTAGTTTTTGAGGTTGTGTCATAAAAATTTCTCTTTCTTTTTGGTTTGTCTGAGGTGATCAAGAAAACTCAAAGGGTGGGGTTTTTGAATTGTGTAAGCCTACTTGAAAGACACAATTGTGAAGGTTTTAGGTGAACCTTGTAAAACTTATTGCATAGTGAATGCCAATATCCACTGTGCGAGGATATTGAGAGTGGAGTAGTTGTGTGGCTATTTTTTTAAACAGTTGGTATACACACAAGTGAACCAGTATAATTTGTCTTGTGGTGGTTGATTGATTGTGACTTTGTGTGAATGTTGTAATTTCTTTTTAAGTCTTTGTGGAGAATGTTGTAATCTCTTGTATGCAAGTGTGGGAATGCTGTAATAACTTAGTTTATTTTCTTTGTTATTTTTATTCTTTATGCGTCTGTATCGGTTTGAGATTTTGATTCACAGATCTTTCTAGGAATCAGGTTGTCCTACCATAAGCCATTAGTTTTTGGTGTAAGGTTGTCCTTAGAACAACATTTGTATCAACCACTCAATACTTGTACATTTGAGGTTGTTATTTATTACTGCTTTATGGGATTGTTTAATGCTATCTTTATTTATATCTTTTTAATTCCACATTTATTTTTTATTTTTTTAATTTGGCATAATCCTATTTACCCTACCCACTCTCTAGGACTCTTATCTTGGCCTTTTCAAAACCTATAACCCATAACCTAAACCTAAATCCTTAATTTAAACATAAACCTATAACGTTAACCTAAACCTAAACAGATAACCTAATCCTATAACCTATAACCTAAACCTAAACCTATATCCTTAACCTAAACGTAAACCTATAACCCAAACTTAATCCTATAACCTAAACCTATAACCTATATAACCTATACCTATACCTATACCTATACCTATAACCTAAACCTAGCCTATAACCTAAACCAAAACCTAAACCTATAACCTATAGCCTACACCTAAACCTAAACCTATAACCTAAACCTAAACCTAAACCTATAACATATAACCTAAACCTATAACCTATATAATCTAAACCTATACCTATACCTATAACCTAAACCAAACCTATAACCTAAACCTAAACCTATTGTAAGACCCTAACCTGAGTATCCATTTCGTTCCTTTAGGTCTTGCAGTCCTACCGGTCGAATCCCGGCAACCCGTGACCTGTAGATTTCATTTGCGGTTACCCTTAATTTCCGTCATGCTAACCCGACCCGGATCGACTCGAAACCTACGTCATTGCTACCGCATCGACGCCGCGTCTCATGCCTGAATCTAACGTGTAAATCTTGAGTATTGACTACACCATTCTTGGCCATTCATTGTGCATGTGGGACCCACTAGATCCATGGGCACATTTCCCCATGTGTGGGCCCTACCTAGTGCTCTCTTTTCTATGATTGCTACTCCTACCCTAGCCATCATTACTCCTATTTTCAAAACTCATCATGGGCTTCTTTTCCTCTTTTCTAGAGAGCAATCATGGGATTTACTCTCTATTCCAAGCAAATCTCTCTTCCCTAAGCTACCCATTCTCCCAAACTAATCATCACTTTGCTAGAACCCTTCCATCCCTCTCTCTCTTCTCTCATTTCTCTCCTTCTCCTTTTCTTGCATGGTGGAAACGTCCACCACTCCTCCATTTTTCCATCTCTCTCTCAATCACCCCATCTTCACACCATCTCCTCCATTAGAACACCACCCTTGGAGCTTTGGAGCTAGTACCTTAAAGGAGAGGGTGGATCTTGAAGGTGGGTGTTACCTATTGAAGCTTCTCTATTCTTTTCTTTTACATCTCTTTTTTGTCATACTTGGGAGTATGTAGGACCTACCAATCAATGGTGGAGGTCCTACATGGCTCCATGAAGTGAGGCCAAAGGCCCACTACATGCATGCACGTTTTCATGGTGGGTCATTCTCCATGGACCCGCCATGATGGATTTCCTCTTTGAATCTAGATTATTTGGGTCATTTAGACCTAAGATGCATGGTGGGGATGACATCCCTACCTCAAAATTTCTTGGATTTGTATAGATTACATGCATGCATGATCTATGTAAATGTGTGGTGTGGATGTGTTGGTGGAGGGTTCATAGTATCAGAACCCTCCCCTTTGGCCGTGATTTCTCTCTCTCTCTCTCTCTCTCTCTCTCTCTCTCTCTCTCCCCCTCCCTCCCTCCCTCCTTTTCTCTTTATTTCTTCCTATTTTTCTACTGATGTTGGTGGCCCACTAATGTGATCAGAAAATCCCAGATCCATCAGAATTTTGGGGACGTCCAAGCCCACCTGCTGGACATCCAGGGCCACCCTGACATGCATGGGTTGGATGGCCCTTAAACCTTGAATTTCTTGGAAATCTTTGCAAGGTGATAGGTCAGAAATTTTTATGGTCCATCTAAGTGGACCCCACTTATATTATTTAGGCATAAATCCCTCTAGATATTTTTTTATGGGATGAAAATGGACAACATATGTTGCCTATCCATATTTCAGGCCCATTTGCTGCATAGTTTTTAGGCATTGTTTTAGGCTAGTTTGTGGAGCTTTTCTCCGTGATTTCTTTGGGGGTTTTCAGAGGTGTGGACCCCACCTTGATGTAGGATGGAGCCCACACCCTCCATCCCCTGATTGAGACATAAGGGATGGCCCAAAGAGGGCTGGGCGTCTAGAAATTTCTGGACAATCTAGCAGGGTTGCATGTTAGAAATGGACCTATTACACCTTGATTTTAGGGAAAGTGGGCCACTCCAGTGAAACCCACTTGATGTCCATACATGGGAGCATCAAATCCACCTATTTACCCCTTAATTTGGCAGGCCTAGGTCCACCCCATGAGGTGCCAAAGATGGGGATAGCAACAATTTCAACAATAGATTTTTCAGAAACACCTTGATGTCCATAAATTGCAAAAATTATTTGGCATGTCTAATGACCTCAAAATTTCTCTCCATTGTGGCCCACCTTGCCGGGACACATCATATATGATTGAGGGCAATTTAGACCACCAGAAATTAGGGGACATGGCTAACCACCAACCATGCTGGACGTCCCATGGTGGTTGACATCCAGCATGGGCTGGCCGTCCCACCTTCATTTGGTCCACCATGATGTAATGTTTTATCCACCCTTCTACCCATCTGGTGTGGCCCACTTAGATGTGGCCCACCCTTGGAGGGGTGTCCATGGTGGGGTCCACCTTCAATTTATTTTGGGCAGCCGTCTAGACCATTGGACCGCCCACCTGGTTGGGACGCCCTCTGGTATGGGCTGACTGCTGGACTTCCAGTCTAGCAGTAAGGCTCATTTGACTTATGTGTTGAATAGCCACTCCCCATGTGGTGGGACCCCCTGTGTGTGTTGCAGATCACCTTGAGAATTTTATTCACTTGATTTTACATATTTTTGTACCTTAGCAGGCCTAGAAAGAGAAGTGGGCTGAAAATCCAACTTGTCGCCTTGAAAGAATGTATTGTTTGTGGCTGAAAATTTAAGGGTGTGGGGCCCACTATGTTTAGAGGACTTGTGGGAATGTTTAATGCTTTGATTCCTCAGAATTTTGGGCTTGATTAATGCATCTTGGAGGCCCACTTTAGTTGGGTTATGAGAACCTATGTTTAACCAGATTTTTAGGACTTTTTGTAGGCCTAAATGGGCTAGAACATCCTAGCTTGGCCCAGTAAATTCATGGGTTGTTTCTACCATTGTATTGTGCTAGACTAGTGGGCTGGAATGTAGAGGCGGTTGGGCCCTTGGTTGCCCATTTAATTAACTAGTTTTTGGGCTAATGTGTAAGACCCATTTAGGCCCAACTTGGAAATGATTCTTGCCTATGTGTTTGGGCATTTGGGCTACCCACTAAGTCTAACATAATGCTTGAGTTTTGGTTGTATTATCCTTAGGCCATAACCTCCTCTTTGGACCCATTGTGTGGCATGTTTTTGGGCCATGTATTGCCCTTTAGACCCATGTGTTTGTATGTAGGCCTTGGGCCATTTATTTAAGGCCCATCATGTGATGTGATTATATGTACATAGCTGCCCATTTCTTTTGCATGGTTGTACTTGGGCCACAGGCCTTACTTCTTGATAGGTTGTTATTGGGCTGCCTCCTTGGGACAAATGGTGGTTAGATGTCCACATTTGTGTACCCTTTTAGGCTCTTGTTAGTCCCACTTGCATTATGGGTGGTTAAATGTCCACCATAAACCCTTTGCTAGGGCCATTCTCATCATTTAGGCCCATGTCATTGTTTATCTTAGTATTGTGGGCTACCCCAGGCTATTGAGCCCCCCACTAGAGGTTGTGTTCTTTATGAAAATTTGTCTAAGTACTTAGACCCTACTTGGTTAGGAGGAGAGTACAATATCACCGCATGGCATACTTGCTTATCTTCATGATCCATCTCACATACATCATATGTGTGCTTAGTTGAGATTATGATTGGTCATGGTTATGCCATTGGGTAGGATATTATGGTATTCCCCGAGGGATGGAGTTGCCCCTCTCGAGCACATAGGATGTTTGGGACTGATGCATGGTTGATTTGTGTGGTTCATGCATCTGGTATTGTATATCACATGGATATTCACCCTTGCTTCATCAGGGCCATAGCCTCCAAGGCATATCATGGATGGTTGGAATTGGACACCGAAAATGTTACTTGAGCATTTAGGGCACTTAGGATGTCCTTGGGTGAAAGCCCCTAAACCTTCATGGTACGAGGAGATGCCTTAACACTGAGACTGAGTGAAAAATAAAAGCACTTGAGTGCCTTATACCATTAGGTCGCGACTCTCACTGTAGCGTGGTCGGTTGAGATGGGGTGTGGCCTTACTGCCTGAGTGAGGGGGTAATTCCTAGGTTGAGTTTGATCAGCTCGTAAATGGGTCCGCTACAGTCAATCCTTGTTAGTGATTAGCTATCCACAGGCGAGTAGTGAGGTCTCTTACGCTTGTTAGATTATGCGACTAGGAGAGCGGCAGTTGGCTGACAGTGTATTTGACCCCGATGGATTCCCTACAGTGGAATTATATTGATATGTGGACTTGATATGACGACTGGCATTGATTGCATTACACCTTGCATTGGCATTGATTATGTAGGCCTCTTGTGCATCGCCTTGGTATGGGTCCCGATACTCATGTGTTGTATTGCATAGCCTTGGTATGGCTTATGGCATTCATGCTTGGTATAACATAGCCTTAGTATGGTTGTTGGAATTGATGGTATTCATGGTTCATGCCGCATTTCCACATTATCTGATATTGCCTTCCCAACACTGGCATTACACACACTTACACTGCCCTCTAAGATTTTTATAAGCTTATGCACGATTGAAGCGTGTAGGAGACTTTAGGCAGCAGCAGTAGTAGGACAGGAGCATGGAGCGTGCCGTGGACCTTTTGGAGATTGCTCTTATATAGTTCTTGTATATCCCTTTTGAGCCATGTATCTTGTATAAGTTTAAATTCTTAGCGAATCTTGTAATGTGTTCCTGTAGTTTCTTATGGTTACTATGTTATAATCTTGGGTATGCTCTTATGGGTTTAGACTTATGTTATAGAAATCTTCCTTATATGATCCTAGGATCGGAACCTGGTGAATGGGTGTCAGGAGCCAAGAATGGGGTACTGTGGAGGTTGTCAACGCCAAAATCGGCTATCAGGATTCTTGTGAGTTCCGGTCACTGAATCTGGGGCGTGACACCTATACCCTATAACCTAAACCTATAACCTTAACTTAACCTATAACCTATAACTTAAACCTAAACCTATAACCTAAACCTAAACCTAAACCTATAACCTAAACCTATAACCTATAACCTAAACATAAACCTAAACCTAAATCTATAACCTATACTTATAACCTAAGCCTAAACCTATAACCTTAACCTAAACCTAAACTTAAACCTTTAACCTAAACCTAAACCTATAACCTAAACCTAAACCTAAACCTATAACCTTAACCTAACCTAAACTTAAACCTATGACCTAAACCTAAACCTAAGCTTGAAAACCTAATCCTAAACCCGATCCCGAACCCGAACCCAAATCTGAATCCTTAAACCTACAACTAAACCTAAACCTAAGCCTATTCTCAAATCCCTAAACCTAAGCTTAAACAAACACCTAAACCTAAACTTATAACCTAAACCTATAACCCTAACCTAATCTTAAACCTATTTTCATAAACTGACTTTAATCTTTTCATTGAAGAGATGGATAAGAGTTGGATGTGAGCTTAGAATAGGTTTGGCCCAGAGTATAAACAAGGGGTTTAAGAGTTCATGGAATTTGTGCAAAATTGGGCAGATTTAGGAAATACGATTAGGTGTCCATGTCGAAAATGCAAGAACATGGTTCATAAGACTTTAGACAAAGTAGAAAATAATTTGTTCATAGTTGGGATTGACCAAGATTACACATGGTGGATACATCATGGTGAAGAGTTCCACTAAAGATTGAGGCCACTGAAGTCCTTGCTAACCCAATTGCATCGGATGACGGGGATGAAGACGTTGACAAAATGCAAGATAACATAGGGAATGTGTTTAGGGGAATAATTACCGATACTGATTTTCCAACAACAAGTAGTAGCTAAGATATTCCTCCTATGGGTGATGCTAAATTATAAAAGTTTAGTAGGTTCTCGAGGGATGCGCAACGTCCACTTTATCGGGTGTGTGAGAACTTCTCAAAGTTGAATTTTCTTATAAGGTTACTTCATTTGAAGACAATGATCTTGACTTATTGAAAGAAGCATTACCGGACGGTGAAACATTGCCTAAGTCTCATTATGAGGCAAAATCCTTGATGAGAGACTTGGGCCTTGGTTACATCCCCATACATGAATGTATAAATAATTATGTATTATATTGGAAAGAGCATGAAAATGTTGAAGAGTGTTCAGAATGTGGAGAGTCTAGGTTGAAGTATGACTAATTCAAGCATAAGAAAATCCCGCAGAAGGTGTTATGGTACTTTCCATTGAAACCCAGATTGCAAAGATTGTTTACGTCTCGCAAGATGGCTGAAGATATGAGGTGGCATAAGGAGAAATGCGTTCATGATAATAGTACATGAGGCACCCTGTGGACTCTGAAGCTTAGTAAAATTTTGACAAGCAATATGACTGGTTTGCAGAGGATTCTCGCAATGTTCGACTAGGTCTTACAAGTAATGGTTTTAATCCATTTGGTAATATGAGTAACTCGTATAGTATGTGGTCAGTGGTACTTATGCCCTACAATTTACCTCCTTGGTTGTGTATGAAGGATTTATTTTTTATGATGTAATTTCTTATTCCTGGACCCATATCACCTAAGAATGACATTGATGTGTATTTGCGACTGTTAGTAGATGAGTTAAACGAGTTGTGGAGTCAAGGTGTATAGACGTATGACACATTTGCAAGAACATTTTGATTACATGCAGTGGTCTTGTGGACAATAAATGACTTTCTCGCGTATGAGAATTTTCTAGGTGGAGCACGAAGGGAAAGTTGGCTTGTCCTACATGTATTACTGAGACTTATTCATTGTCATTGAAGCATGGTAAAAAATGTGTTATACGGGCCATCGTCGCTTCCTTCTGAGCAATTATAGTTGGCACAGGAAGACAATGATCTTTGATGGCAAACAAGATTATAGGTTACCACCGAAAGAGTTATCTGGAGAAGATGTGATACAACAGCTGAGTAACATTGGAGAAGTTAAATTTAGTAAGGAACCACACTTGAAGAAGAGGAAACGTACAGTATTGGAGTATAACTAAAGGAAGAAGAACAAATTTTGTAATTACCCTATTGGAGTGATCTAAAACTGCAACACAACTTGGATGTCATGCATATTGAGAAGAATATATGTGACAATGTCTTCGGAACATTGATGAACATAGAGAAGAAAACAAAGGACAGTTTCAAGACTCAATTGATCTACAAGCAATGGGTTTAAGGAAAGAGTTGCACTTACAACCACATAGAAATTCATATACTATACTAGTAGCCTGCTACACATTGACAAAACTATAGAAAAAGCGTTTATTTGAATGGTTGAGATTGGTGAAGTTTCCTGATGGGTATATGTTAAATATCTCTCAGCGTGTAAACATTACGGACTGTAAGGTAACAAGAATGAAAAGTCATGATTGTCACGTCCTTCTGCAACTTCTACTACCTATTGCGATTCATGGATTCCTGAGCAAGGATATCAGTGCGACGCTAATTGAGTTGGGGATATTCTTTAAGGATTTGTGTTCAAAATTATTGAATGTATAAGTTATTAAACGACTGGAGAGAGACATTGTCATAATCCTTTGCAAACTTGAAAGAATATCTCCACCTACGTTTTTCGATGTCATGGTACAGTTAACGATTCACTTATTGCACGAGGCGAAGCTTGTAGGCCCAATACAATATCATTGGATGTATCTGATCGAAAGGTGGTAGAACCTATTAAAATTTTTATTCATTCCATGAACTACATATATCCATGTTTCCATATATATAACATAGTGATTTTGTGTACAAATACCTTCACACTTTAAAATGATCTATGAGGAATAAGGCACGTCCAAAGGATCCATTACTGAGGCATATATTGATAATGAATGCTTGACATTTTGCTCCATGTATCTTCGTGGCATAGAGACTAGATACAACTGAGAAGATCGAAATGCCGACGAAGGGCAGGAGCATGAACAAGGACTCATATCTGTATTCTCACATAGCATCCGTCCTTTAGGATCCCTGATGTTTAAGGATATGGATCTTGGGGATCAAGTAAAGGCGCGGTGGTATGTGTTGTATAATTATGAAGAAATAGATCATACTTAGAGTAAGTCTTCCCTCGATAATTGTATCTCTACATACGATGATCATAATTTTTCTTACTGATGACATGGTAATTATGTGTAGCGAACACACAAAGGAGATGAAGTCCCAATACTCGATAAATTATGATCGAATGCATCAGGATCAGTTTCCAGAATGGTTCGCAAAATGTGTAAGATTTCACCTTGTATCTTACCACACTTAAAATTTTGTTGTATTACACAATATTTAAACCTAAGAAAATCCTTAAATAATTACATTTTCTATGTGATAATAGATGAAGATGTTGAGTGCTAACAACTCTGCGAATGTGTCTGATGTACTTTACTCACTGGCGTATGGCCCTGATAGACGTGATCTAGATATATACAGGTTGTATTGTAAATGGGATTCGGTTCCACACCGAAGAGCGTGACAAGTATATGACCACATAAAATAGTGGGGTGTTTGTAAAGGGAATGCATGAGGAGGTAGAAATTGACTTTTATGGCATTTTAATAGTATTATTGAGCTGAGTTATTGTATGAGAAAATGGGTGTACTTATTTAAATGTGATTGGTGGGACATTGGAAATAAGAAGTTGGGAATACAGACTCACGACTACTTTACGAGCATAAATTTATCTCAGAAGTGGTTTAAGGACGATCCATTTGTCCTCGCCAGCTATGCCAAACAGGTATTTTACCTCTCTGACACCAAGATAGGTGGCTCTTGACATGTGGTGCAAAAAATAAAGCCTAGGAACATATTTGACATTCTCGAACTAGATGTTGAAGATAGCGAGGAGTAGGACATGATCAGAAATTTAGGATCACCTTGGGCATACCTTCATGTGTCCTTCAAACTCAAAAGTGAAGAGACTTATAGTTTTAGCTTTTCATTTTCAGATTTTAAGTTTTTAACTTAGGACGTTTTGAAATCTAAGCCGTACTTAAATTTTTCAAAGCAATCTAAAAAGTGTGATTTTTCTAAGACTAGATTATTAAAATTCTCTTTTAGTTTTGAAAACTTTTCTTTCTGAATTTTTAACTTTACAACTATTTTGCAACTTTCCTTGTACAGGGCATTATAAGCATCTTGAAGGTCTTCTTCATTTTCATGGTCACTACCCAGATTTTCTTCATAAGTTGAATCATTATTATTTGAGAAAGTGAACTTGGCTAGAGTCATTAGGGCTTTTACATCATTAGCCGACTCAGTTTCATAATCTTCTGACTCAGAAAAGACTTCAGAGCAGGAAGATTCATCCCATGTAGCCAACATACCTTTCTTTTTAGACTTGTCCTTCTTAGGACATTTGTTTGTTAGATGCCAATATTCATGACAGTTGTAGCATTAGCTGTCTTTTAGAGATTTCCAATTTTTAGACCTAGATCTTTTCTTTTCAATAGGTTTTTGCAAATCAACCCTCTTTTTACTTTTGAAAAATCTTTTAAAACTTTTAGGCTAAAATAACCATATCATCTTCAGAAGTTTCTAAATCAGAATTATTACTATTTTCATGAGAAATAATTTTAGAAGACTTGAGGGCGATTGACTTACCTTTAGGGGCCTTAAAATTTAACTCATAGGTTTGAAGAGACCCAACTAACTCTTCTACCCTCATATTTATCCGTATCATAAAGTTCTTGGATCGTGGTCACTTTGGAATTGGACCGATCAAGCAACGAGCGTAGTATCTTTGCACAGACTTTACTTTCTGAGATCCTATCACCAAGACCCCACATAAAGTTGACAATGTCATTCAATCTTGTATAAAGTTCAAAAAGTTTTACTTTCTTCCATATGTATTTCCTCAAATTTAGTTGTGAGGATTTGAACTTTAGATTTCTTGACAATTGTTGTACCCTCATGTGTCATTTTCAAAATATCTCAGGCTTGCTTTGCAGTATCACAAGATATAATTCTCTTGAATTCATCTGGTGATAGTGTGCAAGTAATAGCATTTAAAGCCTTTGCATTGGCACTACTCTTACTTTTCTGAAGGGCGGTCCAAGAAAATAAGGTGTAACTTTTACAGTTTTAGATCCATTAGTACCAGTCACTTCAGTGGTAGGAGTGGTCCAATTAGTCGTTGTGGCTTGCCACATGCTCTTATCCATGGACTTTAAAAAGATACTCATTCTGGCTTTCCAATAGGCATAACTGGAGCCATAAAATGGTGGAGGCCTAATGTTTGAGAGACTATCAAAATTTGACATCTTAAAAAGCTCAGATCGATTAACTTAGGAATTTAATCCAAATAACAATAATAAAACGAGCTATTAGGCTCTGATACCACTTGAAATGGCCGAGCTAAATGTCTAGAGGGGGGGGGGGGTTGAATAAGACAATGTCAAATTTAAAAATAAAGTGTGAAAATAAAGACTTAATAAACAATTGATAACACAACAGAAAGCAAGCTCTAAAATGAAGTATTGAGAGGTTGATACAAACTTGGTTCTAAGGGCAACCTGACACCAAAAACCTATGATTTATGGCATGACAACCTTACTAGAACGTGGGTGAGTATCAAAAACTCAAACTCAAATGGAGATGAAAGAAATAAAACGTAATCTATTACAGCATTCACTAAACAATGCTTAAAAAATAAAGATTACAACATTCACATCTACCAATACATCCCACAGCCATAAACCACAAAATGATAAAAAAAATAAATCAAACATCCACCAAACACTAGAGAATTATAGTGGTTTGTGTGTGTACACCAATTGTTTGAAAATATCCACACAACTTCTCCACTCCTAATATCCACTCCCTCGGGATATTAGCGTTCACTAATCAAATAGGTTTTTCATGGTTCACCTAAAACCTTCACAATTGTATTTTAAATGGGCTCACACAATCACAACCCCACACTCCGAGATTTTCTGGTTGATCTTAGAAAAAAACCCAATGAGATTTTCTGGTTTATCTCATAAACCAAGTAAAATGAAATTACAGAAAAGGAATCACTTCTGTATGAAGATTCTGAAGTAGCTCGGTAGAACCAACTTGATGATGACATAGATGTTCAACGTTTAGTTCCACAAGTGTATAGGGTTCTAAGTCGAGATGATTTTTAATTTAAATCAACCTGGGCTAGCTTGATTTGATTTCGATCTCAAGAAAGGGTAAATCAAATGTCCCTTTTTCAAAATTAGATTGGAATAGAGATCTAAAATCAAATAACAAGAGCTATATAAAGAGTCTAAAATATGCACAAAATAGCTTAGAATGAACACAAAATTATCTCAAAGTGATTGCTTAAAAATAATTAGAATTGAATGTAAAACTCTGAAATTCGAGTGCTATTTATTGGTGAAATATTTGTTCACTCGACTGGCCTTAGGTTCGCTTCGCCTGGCCTTAGGTCCAACAGATTTTTGAAAATTCTAGCATGATAAGATTTGACAACTACTCGACTGGGCTTGTGGGTCCCACGACTAGTCGAGTGGCCTACTCGACTGGTCGTGGACTACACATGACTGGTCAAGTGGGGCCAGATTGCTTGGTGTAATTCTAGTCGAACCCTGCACGACTAGTCGAGCACTGTTCACTCAACTGGTCGAGTAGTTTTCAGGACTGGTCGAGGACCAACAAAAAAATTCTGAAAATTTGTAACAAATCCTAGACTGGTCGAGATAATTCTAGGACTGGTTGAGCCAGTGTTAGTGCTAGTTGAACAAATAACCTATTAATTTATAAAATGACCGATACCAATTATGAAATGAACGTAACATGCCCTAAGGTCAATCTAGGTCATTCATACCTTACTTGTGGGATAGAACGTGTGAACCATCAAACTATCGATTACATCAGCAACTTTAATTCTTGCGATATTCAAAGCTTGAACTCAACGTATCGAACTTAGTCTTCAATTAGGACTTGAGTTCTTGGACGTTTCCGGTTATAGAACTTAAACCACGATATTGCGATTGGGTTCTTGAAAGTCGAGTCTTCAACCGACACTTGAAACTCATACACTTTCTTCAGCTTGAAAATCTCGGCAAGTTCGTCATAGATATCGGTAAGATTAATTTAGCACGATCATCGGATATTCAAAGCAAATCAAAGTACAAGCTTGATACATAAAATACATAAGCATGACACAAACTCGAATTTGTTTCACACACCACAATTTGACTAAACTTAGGGTTTCCAACATATCAATTTCAATCTCCCCCTTTGTCAAATTTGTGACAAAACAAAAATACGAGTCATGCAATAGATATTCAATAAGAACACATGCTTAACAAAGAATCATGCACCATTTATTTAACAAATGATCAATAATATATTATCAATAAAGAATCATGTACCATCTGTGCACACCATACAACTCTCCCCCTTAATTCATTACTCCAAATTGTAATTAAAAAATATTGCATTTAAATACCTCTTTCACATCGTCATATCAAATTAATTCAAGCTTATGCCATACAATATTCTCCCCCTTTTTCTCCTTTTTATCATAATATGACAAAGGAAAGAAATAGATGATAAATGATAAATGTAGATAATAAGAGAGTAAAGAAGATAGAAAGGAACATGATAAAAAGATTAATATGAGATAACCATCAAGTATCATGTCACAAAAGGTAAGTATTTCAAGTAGTTATCATCCAAACTCATAGACGGTAAAGAGAGTTAAAAGAAATTAATACAGAACCAAAGCATATAGAACAACTAGTTAGATCCTGATGAAGAAGCAGGAATAGATGGATCATTCTTGTATAAACCCTTATTGATGCGTCTCATATATTTGCGCATATATTTGAAATGCGATTGTTGGATTACATGAATATGAGCCATTTGTTCCTCAAGACAATGCAGTCCCTCGTCAAAATCAGAAAACTGATAATCAAAATCAGATGCAGAATTTGAGTCTAGCTCATTAAACAAATCATCCATGTTTACATCTTCTTGTGGCAAAGCATCACCTTCTTCAGCTTCTTCACCTCCTCCAACGTCCCCATTAACTTGACCAGGATTCAGGTCCAGGTTCATCTTGTTGATATTTGAATTGTTGAAGGAACAGAGATTAATGGAACCTTCTCCAACAGGCATAACTACCAAAGCATGGGTAGCTAGGGCAGTCATAAGATAAGCAAAGGGAATATCACTATGACCAGGATGTAAACGAAACTAAATGATAAGATGACAGATAAGTGAAGGAAGACATATATGGATACCAAACACAACAGAATGCATAATACAGGTCATGAAAGCAGTCAACTCAGTCTTGTTACCTACGCGAGGATACATATTTAAAATGAAAATGCAAGAAAGGACCCTGTATCTAGGTAACATAAATTTGGAACTAAGCGCAATATCGCCACTCCACTCCACATCCATGTTGCAAAGTACTCTTGTAATCAGACGTTTTGCATTCTCAGAAGGTTTAGAGGTCAAAGTAGATATGGGAACTTCGTCGTCAATAACAGGTATATTCAGGATAGAAGAAATCAAATGATGGTCTACTTCAATCAGACCTTCTCTAATTGACATAGTATATGTCAAATTCTCTTGAGAAAAGTCAGTAATACAAGCATACATAGCCTATGCAATGGACTAGTATGCCGAAACGCCCCAAGATAATATGTTCTCCCATCCTACAGCTTGAAGGAGGGGGACTATGTTGAAGCATTCAATATGACCAACATTAACAACACGCGCAACAATAACATTCCATGTTAGATATCCCGCACATACTCGAGGTCCTCTTCAAGTGACCGAAGATGACGCACTGAAATGGTGCAGAACGAGATGAAGAGGTACCACGAATGGTTTTCTTTCTATTTCGCCCTTCCATAACAATAACAACTTAAGAAAAATAAGGATTGCAAAAAGGAGAGAAAGGATCCCAAGGAAATCATATGTTTGGGTAAAAACCTTTTCAAACTACCATAGAACTTGAAACAAGTTGTAAAATCAAGTTAAAGGAAAATCAATGAACTCAAATCTACAAGGAATTAGAAAATGAAGCACTAATTGAAGAGGAATTGAAGATGGGTTCGACTGGTTGTGCACTACTGAAAATATGTAATTTTACATCTATTTGAATTTTAAAATTTTTTGAACAATAAAAATATACATTATGATACAAATAGGCACAAATCATTAGTTCATTTTGCACATACCAAGATCAAATTTCAATTTTACAAACATATTTTTGTCGAGCAGTTTTGTAAATATGTCTGCAAGTTGATTCTCGGTCTGAATATATTCAAATCAAATTATCTTGTCTTCCACCAATTCCCGAATATAATGATACTTAATGTCAATATGCTTGGTTCGTGAATGTTGAATTGGATTTTTAGAAATATTAATTGTGCTTCTATTGTCACAATATAAAACCAAAAATTCTTGTACAATTTCGTAATCGCTTAGCATTCTCTTGATCAACACAGGTTGAGTGCATGCATTACCAGCAGCAATATATTCAGCCTCAGCTGTGGAGAGCAATACGAAACTTTATTTCTTACTAAGCCAATAAACCAAACAGTTCCTGACATAGAAACAACCATCGTTGGTCGATTTACGATCATCAATGTTACCAACCCAATCAGCATCATTGTAACCAGCTAATTGCACATTAGTATCATGTGAATACCAAAGACCAAGATTAGCTGAACTAGTGACATATCATAAAATGCGCTTAAAAGTAATTAGGTGGGACTCTTTAAGGTCCGATTGATCTAGCACAAATTCCTACGCTAAAAGCAATATTAGGTCGGTTCACAGTTAAATAAAGTAAACTACCTATCATACTGCAATACAACTTTGGATCCGCACTCTTACCTATTGAATCCTTAGAGAGTTTTAGAGTAGTACTCAATGGAGTATCAAAATTTTTCCCACTCTCAAATCCGAACTTTTTAACGAAGTTCAGAGCATATTTGATTTGAGAGATAAAGAATCCATCAGGGGGTTATTTAACTTGAAACCCTAGGAAATAGTTTAGTTCTCCAACTATGCTCATTTCAAATTTATATTTCATAAGATCTGTAAACTCAACAGACATGTTAGCATAGGTAGATCCATAAATAATGTCATCAACATAGATTTGTACTGTTAGTATATAATCATTATGTTTCTTAACAAATAATGTTTTATCTACACTCCCTATAACAAAGTAATGACTTAACAAGAATTTAGTCAATTTCTTGTACCATGCCCTAAAAGCCTATTTCAAACCATAGAGTACCTTTTTCAGGCGATAGACATGATTAGCATGCTTAGGGTCTTCAAAACCCTTTGGTTGTTCAACATACACTTCTTCATGCAAATTGCCGTTTAAGAACACACTCTTTATATCCATTTAATATATTTTGAATTTTTTAAAGCAAGCAATGGATTTTATTTTTTTACACACACACACACACACACACCCCCACACACTCACGCTAGTGGAATTTCACCACCTATGGATACTCGAACGCTTGACCGGATGTTGAAATTCCTGAGAGTCTACCATCTAAGCAAGAGTAAGGATCCTTCAATTTGACGAGCTACTAGGTCAAAGGTCTCATCATAATCAATGCCCTCAATTTGAGAATACCCTTGTACAACCAGCCTAGCCTTGTTTCTAATGATATTACCAAGTTCATCAGACTTATTTTTGAAAATCCATTTTGTTTCGATAATGTGTTTATCTTTTGGTCTTGGAACTAAGTACTAAACATCATTTCTAACAAGCTGATTAAGCTCTTCTTGCATTGCTACATTCCAGTTTTCGTCAGTAAGGGTTTCTTTTACGTTAGCCGGTTCTATCTGAGATGTAAAGCACACGTACTTGCACATATGTTGTAGTTATTTATGAGTACGAACACGAGTGAAAGGGTTTCCAAGGATTTGATCAGGTAGATGGTCTTTAACTATCTGTAGTTCAGTGTTATTTTGACTAAATGAAGAGTCTAGTTTATCAAATAAAAGGACTTCATCATTTTCTGAACTTGAGACAGGTGTATTCAAGTGATCATCTATAACCACATTAATGGACTCTTGAATTACACCAGTCCTCTTGTTAAGAACTCGATACGCTCGACTATTCAGAGCATACCCTAAAAATATCCCTTTATCACTTTTGGTGTCGAATTTACCCAGATTTTCTTAGTCACACAAGATGTAGCATTTGCTCCCGAAAACTCAAAAGTATTTGACAGTAGGCTTCTTATCAAACCACATTTCATAAGCTATTTTACTATTTATTTTTTTAGTATAAATACGGCTAATTATATAACAAGCAGTATTTACGGCTTCAGCCTAAAGATTTTTAGGAAGCTTCATACTATTTAGCATTACATTTTCCATTTCTTGAAGCACTCTATTTTTCCTTTCCACTATCCCATTTTGTTGTGGTGCTTTGGGTGCAGAATATTCATGTGATATTCCCTGGTCACTGCAAAATTTCTCAAAACTGCTATTTTCAAACTCAAAACCATGATTACTACAGATCTTAGTGACTTATGATTCTTTTTAAGTTTGGATACGTTTAAGTACCCTTTTTACTTCATCGAGAGTTTCTGATTTCTCTCTTAAGAAAACTACCCAATTATACCCGTTAAAGTCATCTACAATGACCAGAATATACTTCTTGCCACCTTGACTCTCCATTCTAGTTGGTCCAATGAGATCAATGTGGAGAAGTTCGAGTGGTTTAGATGTGGCATTGGAGTTCACCTTTTTGTGAGCACTCCTGCTTTGTTTACCAATCTAGCACTCGCCACATATTTTATCCACTTTCTTTATTTTGGGTAGACCTCTTACCAATTCACTTTTACTCAATCTATACACGTTGCGGTAGTGTATATGTTGTCCTGTATGCCATAATTTCGTCTCATCGATTTGGACCATGTAACACAATAGCTTAGATGAGCTTGAATCATTGACTATGTAGCAGTTCTCAAAAGTTCTGCGACCAATTAATATTACAGAACCATTCTTTTTAAAATTTCACACCCTTGATAAATTTTACATTATGATTATTATCACATATTTGAGAGATTCTTGATAGATTATGTTTTAAACCTTCTACATATAAAACATTCTCAAATAGAGAGAGGTTAAAGAGTTGAACCATACCTTGGCCAACAATTCTACAATTGCTACGATCACCGAATGTGACTGAATCATCAGTCATGTCTTTAAGACTGGTGAACAGACCTTTGTCACTTGTCATATGTCTGGAGTAACCACTATCTAGGTATCACTTTGAATGGTTCGAAGCCATGAAAGCGGTGTGGGCAACCAAACAAGCAACCTTAGGGACCCATTTCATTACAGTTTTGGGTTTAGGAGCATAGTTGGTCTTCTTATGTTTATAGTTGTTATAAGTCCTACACACTGAGTTAGATTTTAAGAGCTCATTGAGTAAGTCAATAATTTTCTCAGCTAAAGGATAATGATTCTGATTTTTATAGTTGATATGGTTGCTTTTAGGTTTTAAAGTGTGAAAAGTTTTCATATTTTTATAATTATTTTTATTCAGACTTTTCTCTTTTGAGTTAAAAAACTCCCCTTTAATAAATTTAGGTATAGTATTCTTATATTTGAGAGGAATGCTTTTATCATAGCCCAATCTAGATCGATCGCCACATTTTCTGGATCTGGATAAAAGTTTTTCTAATTTAGGATCACCTCGGACATACCACCATGTGTCCTTCAAACTCAAAAGTGAAGAGACTTCTAGTTTTAGCTTTTTATTTCAGATTTTAAGTTTTCAACTTGGGACGTTTTGAAATCTAAGTCGCACTTAGTTTTTTCAAAGCAATCTGAAAAGTGTGATTTTTCTAAGACTAGATTATTAAAATTCTCTTTTAGCTTTGAAAACTTTTCTTTATGAAGTTCTAACTTTACAACTATTTTGCAACTTTCCTTATAGGGCATCATAAGTATCTTAAAGGTCTTCTTCATTTTCATGGTCACTACTCGGATTTTCTTCACTGGTTGAATCATCATTATCTGAGAAAGTGAACTTCGCTAGAGTCATTAGGGCGTTAACATCATTAGCCAACTTGGTTTCAGAATCTTCTGACTCAGAAGAGACTTCAGAGCAGGAAGATTCATCCCATGTAGCCAACATACCTTTCTTTTTAGACTTGTCCTTCTTAGGACATTTGTTTGTTAGATGCTCATATTCATGGCAGTTGTAGCATTGGCTGTCTTTTAGAGATTTCCAATTTTAGAATCTTGTAAAACTTTTTGGCTAAAAGAGCCATATCATCTTCAGAAGTTTCTAAATCAGAATTATTATTTTCATAAGAAATAATTTTAGAAGACTTGAGGGCGATTGACTTACCTTTAGGGGCCTTACAATTTAACTCATAGGTTTGAAGAGAGCCAACTAACTCTTCTACCCTCATATTATCCGTATCACAAAGTTCCTAGATTGTAGTCACTTTTGAATTGAACCGATCAGGCAACGAGCGCATTATCATTGCACAGACTTTACTTTCTAGGATCCTATCACCAATACCTCACAAAGAGTTGACAATGTCATTCAATCTTGTATAGAAGTCCAAGAAAGTTTCACTTTCTTCTATAAGTATTTCCTCAAATTTAGTTGTGAGGATTTGAACTTTAGATTTCTTAACATTGTTGTACCCTTGTGTGTTATTTCCAAAATATCATAGGCTTGCTTCGCAGTATCACAGGATAAAATTCTCTTGAATTCATCCAGTGATAGTGTGAAAGTAATAACATTTAAAGCCTTTGTATTGGCACTACTCTCACTTTTCTGAAGAGCGATCCAAGAAAAGTAAGGTGTAACTTTTACAGTTTTAGATCCATCAGTACCAGTCACTTCAGTGATAGGAGGGGTCCAATTGGTCAATGTGGCTTGCCACATGCTCTCATCCATAGACTTTAAAAACATCCTCATCCTGGCTTACCAATAGGCATAATTGGAGCCATCAAATGGTGGAGGCCTAGTGATTGAGAGGCTATCAAAATTTGACATCTTAAAAAGCTCAGATCGATTAACTCAGGAATTTAATCCAAATTACAAAAATAAAATAAGCTATTAATCTCTAATACCACTTGAAAAGGCAGAGTTAAATGTCCTAGAGGGGGGGGGGGAGGTGAATAGGACAATGTCGAATTTTAAAATAAAGCACGGAAATAAAGACTTAATAAACAATTGATAGCACAATAGAAAGCAACCTCTAAAATCAAGTATTGAAAGGTTGATACAAACTTGGTTCTACGGACAACCTGACACCAAAAACCTATGGTTTATGGCAAGACAACCTTACTAGAACGTGGGTAAGTATAAAAAACTCAAACTCAAATGGAGATGAAAGAAATAAGAACTAATATATTACAACATTCACCACACAATGCTTAAAAAAATAAAGATTACATCACATCGACAAATATATCCTACAATCTTAAACCATAAAATGATAAAGAAATGAATTAAACATCCACCAAACACCAAAGAATTATAGTGGTTTGTGTGTGTACACCAACTGTCTGAAAATAGCTACACAACTAGTCCTCTCCTAATATCCACTCCGTCGGGATATTAGCGTTCACTAATCAAATAGATTTTTCAAGGTTCACCTAAAACCTTCACAATTGCATTTTAAATGAGCTCACACAATCACAACCCCATACTATGAGATTTTCTGGTTGATCTCAGAAAAAACCAAATGAGATTTTCTGGTTTAGCTCCTAAACTAAGCAAAATGAAATTACAGAAAAGGAAACACTTATCTGTATGAAGATTCTGAAGTAGCCTGGTAGAACTAACTTGATGGTGACGTAGATGTTCAACGTTCAGTCCCACAAGTGTATAGGGTTCTAGTTCTAGAAGATTTTTAATTTAAATCAACATGGGCTAGCTTGATTTGATTTCGATCTTAATAAAGAGTAAATCAAATGTCTCTTTTCAAAATCAGATTGGAATAGAGATCTAAAATCAAATAAGAAGTGCTATATAAAGAATCTAAAATACGCACAAAATAGCCTAGAATGAACATAAAATTATCTCATAGTGATGGCTTAAAAATAATTAGAATTGAATGTAAAACTCTGAAATTTGAGTGTTATTTATAGGGAAAAAATCTGTTCACTTGACTGGCCTTAGGTTCTCTTCGACTGGCCTTAGGTCCAACAGATTTTCAAAAATTTTGGCGTGATAAGATTTGACAACTGCTCAACTAGCCTTGTGGGTCCAACGACTGGTCGAGTGGCCTGCTCGAATGGTCGTGGACTACACACGACTGGTCAAGTGGGCCCAGATTGCTTGTTGTGATTTGAGTCGAGCCCTACACGATCGGTCAAGCACTGTTCACTTAACTGGTCGATCAGTTTTCAGGACTGGTCAAGGACCAACAGAAAAATTTTGAAAAATTATAACAAATCCTCGACTGGTCGAGATAATTCTAGGACTACTGGAGCTAGTATCAAGGCTAGTCGAACAAACAACCTATTAACCTATAAAATGACCGATACTGAGTATAAAATGAACGTAACGTACCCTAAGGTCAATTTAGGTCATTCATACCTTACTTGTGAGATAGAACGTAAAAACCATCAAACTATCAAGCACATTGGCAACTTTAATTCTTGCGATATTTGAAGCTTAAACTCAATGTATCGAACTTAGTCTTCAATTAGGACTTGAGTTCTTGGACGTTTCCGGTTATAGAACTTGAACCGCAATATTGCGATTGAGTTCTTGAAAGTTGAGTCTTCAACTAACACTTGAAACTCATACACTTTCTTCAGCTTGAAGATCTCGACAAGTTCGTCGTAGATATCAGATAGATTGATTCAGCACGATCGTCGGATATTCAAAGCAAATCGAAGTACAAGCTTGATACATAAAACACATAAGCATGACACGTACTCAAATTTGTTTGGCACACCAAAATTTGACTAGACTTAGGGTTTCCAACATAGAAATTTTAACTTCATCAGTTGTTGTGGATGGACTTTTCAGCCCTATCTTCTTCTGGTAGGGCCAAAGAGATAGCCGGTTTGGTTGATGAGTGTAGGGAGGAATGTATCGACGATGACTAGGATGAAAGATTATACAATCTAAAAAAAATTCCGGACCTGATAGAGGAATATAACTGCAGGAAACTTCATATGGAAGATGTTGTTTTGTCACTTACACATATGAATGGAGTCCTAAGAGACTAGATTTCTCCTATTGTGACTGACATGTTGGCTGTAATAATGTCGATTGCCTCACACACCTTGACATATACTTCTGCAGCGTAAGATAACTTACACAGGAAGTACTTCGGATAGTTGATCCGAAGTTGTTTCGTATTACAATGAAATACATGTATTTAATATAGAATGATAATGTATAATGAAAATTTTAAATTTTACTAAAATGTTTATGCTTTTATTATATTCTGCTTACATTATAGTGTAATGGTCTAATCATATTTTAATCATCTCTGTAAGCATAAGCACAAATTCATTCTACAATCAACGCTACTTGTATAATGTTTTAATATATTCCACTTGTACTATAAAGTTTAATGTGTTTATTATATTAATGTTCATACACTTGTACTAACATTGTTTAAATTTATAAGTTCTTACTTCACACATATTCAGTCATGGCACCAGGTGGGAGATCAGGTCATTCACGCATTGGATCTACCCCTTTCACTCATGATGCGGTGGAGACAACATCGACGTTGCATGCTGCATCACAGGCGTCTGAGCCCTCGGTTGTGCATACACATGGAACTGCATGTAAGTCTGGACATATATTTATTTTAGTGACTTCTGTTTATGTTTATACTTACATATTTCTTTTGCAACAGCATCGTCGACCAGCGAACGAGTACGTGGACCCACTCGTGGGTTAATTTTAGAGTGACTTATGCGTGAGGGTAGGGTGACGGTAAAGTTCCCACAGGACTACCTTAAACATGTTGGGGATAATGCTAGATTGTTTACGTCGGAGGTCGATGTCCTATGCCAATCTCTGATCCCTACCACCACCTCCTGTTGGGCAGACGTGATAGATAATGTGCGGCAGCTCATCCGTCAGCGCCTTCAGGTAAATTTTAGTAAATTAAATTTTCTTTTCTAAAAGTTCATTTACGGTTAAGTTATTTTCTTAATAAGCTTATTAATTTAATCTATTATTTATGAAACTACAAGATAAATTTATCTTATATCTGAGTGCTCCCTATATTTCCCATGCCGTTGACGATAAGGTCAAGGAGTGGTTCAAGGAGTACCGAGGAGAGTTACACATGCGGTACAAGAGCCATGAGGAGGCCGTAATGTCCGCACCGCCGTAGGTGACTACAGAAGACTAGCGGACACTCTATGAGAGATTTTCTTCTGAGGCTTTTCAGGTAATATTTACATATTTACGATATCTTAAGGTAACAATTAAATTCACAATTAATAACAATGTATTATGAATAATGTGTTCAGAAGAGGATCAGAATAAATTCTACGAATAGGGAAAAGTTGGAAGTGAACCACGTAGCTGGTTCAAAGTTATTTGTACGACATCATCACGACATGGTAAGAAATTTTTAGTGATTATTAAGTTGATATATTCAAAGTCATTTATATTAACTCTATTGTCCTTTCAATTGTGCAGCGAGATTTCATCACCGCCCAAGAGCCTGGACCAGTAGACCTCTACAGAGGGACTCACTGTCAACAGGTGACGAGATCTTGGGTTCATCTTAAAGCCAACGAGAATTGGGTAAAAATCATTACATTATAAAATTTAATTGCATTGAATTATAATAAAGTCATTCGTTATGAAAATTCATATGTTTTCATTACAGGCGGTGATGGACACCATTCGCAGTCAGCCCACTCCCAATGGTAGTCAGCGAAGTAAGCCAGATATCCTGAGCGAGGTGCTTGGCATCCGTTCTGGATATGTGCATGGGCTTGGCCATGGTGCCAAGCTCATGACACCCGCTAGACCTACCTCCAGCCGATTCGTTGCTGGCGAGAGCACCCTACGCTGAGCTGATATCACAGAGAGAGAGGTTCAATAGCTATGGGTCATCGTTGATGAGTCAGAGAGCAGTTGGAGAGGCAGAGAGAGGAGGACGAGAGATGATAGGAGGAGCAGGAGAGGAGGATTGAGGAGATGAGGGTGGAGCATGAGCGACAGATGCAGGAGATGTTTCAGGCTCTCGCTATATGCTTAAGCACCGATACCCCACCACCTCCACCTTCGTCTTCGTGATTTTTTTATTTTATACGAATGTTGAACTTATATGTATTTGTGCATGGATGAATGTGATGTGAATAAGATTGTTTGTGTATATATGTATATGGTTTATGTTTGGATGGATGTAGCTTGTGTTTGGATGGATGTGGATGTAAATACAATGAAAATGTATTGTAACAGGTGTATATCATGAATTTTTTCCTGAATTTTGAAAAAAAAAAAAGAGACTATTACCGACAAAATATTTCATTGGCAATAGTAGGTTGAAAACTTATACCGACAAAATGTTTCGTAGGTAGAAATTAATACAAAAATTTATACCAACGAATATGACGTTGGTAATAGTAGGTTGAAAACTTATACTGACGAAACATTTCGTAGTTAGAAATTAATGCAAATAGTTTATATCGACAAAATATTTCATAGGTAAAAGTTTATACCGAGGACATATTTATAGGTAAAAGATTAATCCACAGTTTTTACGACGAATATTTCGTAGGTAAAAGTTTAATCCATAGTTTTTACCTAGGAAATATTTCATAGGTAAAATTTTAATCCACATTTTTTACTTACAAAATATTTCATAGGTAAAAGTTTTTACCTATGAAATATTTCGTACTTAAAAGTTTAATCCATAGTTTTTACCTACAAAATATTTTGTAGGTAAAAGTTTAATCCACAGCTTTACCAATGACATATTTCGTTAGTAGAAGCTGTGTTTATCGATAAAATATATTATTTTTTCCTACCAAAAGTAACATGTTTTACCAATGATGTTTTTCATCAGTAATTGTGTTACCATTGCCGACGAAGTAATATTTCATCGGGAAGAGACTTTAGCCATGGTCTTATCGCGACGATATTTCTGACGACATATTTCATCGGTAATAATAATTACCGATGAAAAAATCTGAAATAACGACAAAATATATCATTCGCAAAATAGCAATTTCCTGTAATGGTGGAGAGCCGTCGCTAAGGGTTTTTCTTCCTTTATTCCTTAGTTTTTCATGTTTCCTTCTAGAGATTTTAGTCCAATCATGTCTATGGTTGGCTAAACCTCTTACCTAGGGCTAAGAGGTGAAGCTTGTAGCATGATGGAATGTTTCTATTGCTTTGATTCAGGTTTATGATGAACTTACTTCGATCCTCGTTTGATTATGTAACGCCCTAAAAATCGGGGGTCGAGCATAAACTCAACTCCCGAGTTCCAGAACATCACTTATGCAACAAAATGAATGATGATTGAATGTTGACTGTATTCGTGCATTGAACATGAGTGAGATTAAGCCAAAACAAAGATATCATACTCTAGAGACAGATTAATTTTGCAAGCGGAAGACTATGATAGATAGATAAAATATATAAACTATGATGAGTCTCCAGAGTGTGATAACATTACTAGGTTAAATAAATACAAGTACAGTTCTAAAATATACTAAATGTGTAAGTTTAATGTCTTCTATCCCTAGTACTACAGCCCCGATAATACAGTACCAGGTCTTCAAAGACCCGTTAGAGGGTTACATGATAGGAGAACTCCTCCTCATCACCATAGACGTAGTCCGGCTTTGCTTCATAAGCATCGCCATCATCTGAAATTCAACAAATCTGTTTGGTGTGTACAACACCGTCCCGTAACGTGGGAGTGAATAGCTAACTCAGTGGAACAATAAGGCATAAGTTATCATGTTATCAATACTGTCAAGCAAAGAATGATAAAGCAGTAAATCAAACACTCCTAGTTACTCGATTAATGCAAGTATGAATGCGGGTATGATGGATGCCCTCGCCGACATACTCCCTCATGCGACACCATCTCACGTTCGCGGCATGCTTACATCCCACAGTGCTCCACATCTTCCTGGGCACATGCGATGCATGATGAGTATGATTACCGAGTTTTTAATTAGTCCATTTCAAACAAAGATTGGGGAAACTAAGGTACCTCCCTTGTATCATTTCCAAACATGATCCAATCTAGGGTCGTCGATCCCTAGTTAATATCGACGACGATGATGTGTTTTCTAGGTCACTCATGCCGGAAATTGGCCGAGGCATTATGCACAAAGGTTGCACCACTCCCCCATCACCCTTTAAACGATTCATCACTATACAGAAACAGGCCTAGTTCATACTCTATATATCGCGGCGAACCCTAAGGTGCACCGCAACTTCAGAATATGCTCGTGGTCACTACAAAGGGCTGCCAGGGCTGTTACGCACAAAGGTTGCACCACTCCCCCATCACCTTATCAATGTAGGCCGACAGTGCGAATATAGTGTCCCATACCACTATAATCGGCTCACGAGTTAAGTTGCTCACTGGTCACTACGGGGAGGCACGTAGCCCCAGCGTAGGCCGACAGCTTGACCACGGTGTCCCATACCACCATGTCCGACTCATGAGTCTTAGCGGATCGAGGTACCATGGTTAACGGGATCTTCACTAGTAAGTTTGGTACCCTAGGTTCAAACATTAGCGACCAAACATGGTGAACATACATAAGACACACGGGTTACTTGACGTGTTCGGCTGGCTCGAGCGCACAACAAGTTGGGCGATATGAAGCGCAGAAGCACCTCGTGTGGCTAACCACTATCGCCAACCGAAGTACGACACGGGTTCGCCAACACATCATGCGTGGCGGAACGAATCCCAACCACAACTATAGGTTTGATACCGGATGCCTGGACTATGGACATAGTCCCAAGCTCAGTCAAGTCCTAACCATAGCATATGAAATACGGCATGATAACATGGTAATTCAAGGACACTAGTAGTCATGTTACAAAGCATATCAGGAAGCATGGTAATAAACAAATTACAAAGCATGTTCAAAAGCATGTTATAAAGCATTATGCAAATAGGGATACAAATACATATATTTCATAGGTAAGTGATTAGAGTGAATAACCACATGGAGGATGTCATAGGTGACTCTAAGGTAGCTAAGAATCCCATCTCAGCACCTACCTAAGGTTCTAACACTTAAGCACTTACACTCACAAGTGATTTCATCAACACTTGGAATGCACTATTTCAACATACATGACGTATGCTAGAGAAATGTGTACTAGGGTTGTCCCTTTGCCAAACTAATATTTTATACATATACATCATATTCATACACAAATAAACCGACAATCATGTCAGTAAAATTTATACGTATAGGTACTTCCTAGTGTACCCATTTTAGACATACATATGTTTACAAGGGAGCTTGTAATACGGCGATTCCTTTCGCCAAGCTAGTATTTTATTCATATATTGTATAATCATATATTAAATAGGTATGGCAAACATTATTCCAAAAGAAATACGTATACGGTATTTCTAACATACACAATTTCAACATACGTCGCATTTACAAGTGAACATGTATTTTGGCGATTCCTTTCGCCAAACTAGTATTTTATTCATATATTATATAATCATACATTAAATAAACATGTCAAACATTTATCCAAAAAAAATACATATACGCTATTTCTAGGTATACCTAGAATATGTGAAAATTCCATATTTCACAACGTTAATCGAAACAGGAAACGGAAAGCACTTTGTACATGTGCAATTGCATGCAGATCATGAATCTACCATTATCTGACATTGAAAGCATTGAAAACCGTAACTTATACACTTAAAGTCCTCACCTTTGCCTTTGGAAATGAAACGAATCAACAAGGGTAGCAAATCTTCCGTATACGGGAGTTTTCTAGCCTAAAGAGCGGAATCGGTTAGTCGTTACACAACCCACATCGATCCCACCTCAAATCAGACCTAGGGTTAGGGTTTCTTACCTTCAAATGGGATGGAAACCGGCAGGAAAACACCTGAATGAAGCGGTGTAGGCCGTGTAATACAAATCAGCAAAGAGGAGGAAGATCTCCCACAAAACCCAAGCTCTTCTCTCTCTTTTCTCTCTCTCTCTAGGGTTTTTCTCCAAAATTCGTATGGCTGTGAGAGGGGCTGTTCTAAGCCCCTTTTATAGCCAAAACATTCAAAATTAGACTCATGTTCAAGGGTACTACTTATATAGGATATTCGTCGCTTTTCCAGCTCAAAAGGGAAGTTCTGGTGGCCCTCCTTGAACCAAACGTCAGACTTAAGCTCACCATCTATGGATCTACGTGAGATTACATTTTAACTCGATCGGATTCCCAAATCGCACGTGGCGGACCACTTTCGGCCGACGGTCGATTCGGTGGGCCACGATCGAAATTCCAAGTACATGTAAATGTTCTGAAATTTTTCTTAATCCGAGGGTGTAATTTGTTCTGATTCGACGGCCGGGTTGCTTAATATGACGCGTCAACGAATGATGCGGATCACTATTCCGGATATTTATTTTGGCATGGAATAGTGTTTTTCACACTCCCTCGCTCCGAATCGAAACGAATGGCCGTGGAACATCGGATGGAGCTGATTTTTGAGATGATTGTTAAGTCCAGTGGGACGGTCCTAGTTCCTTAGCTTCATGTTAATCGGACTTCCGATGTGCGATCTAGACCTAATACGAAGTTTCGTTTAATTCCCGAGAGCAGCCGGGAAATGAGTTTGGTTCTAAACTTTAGGGTAACCTAGCGTAAATGATTCTACAAGTTTTGGGTCTTGCAGATCGTATTTAAAGCGATTCAAACAGATTTCGTAGCAAATCTGGTTTCGCACTTAGTTACTTTGTCTCATTTTTAAAGGATTTAGTCCAAAGTGAATTCTGGTCGAGGTGGTACTCAGGCCTTTGGAGTTTGTATATAAAGTGATCCAAGTTATACTACTTAGCTAGTTTAAGATAGTGTCTAGGGTGAAAGTTCTTAGAAAAATTGGAAGATCAAGGTGATGAAGGGTGAGGTTTGCGAAGGAAATGAGTTCAAAGGCGGCTTAAGACTTTGGGATTCAATTCTGACAAGTTAATGAGATATTAGGATCGACCCATTGCCTAAGGACGTCTAATCCCAGGTTGGCAAAAATTCGGGGCGTTACAGATTATAAGGAATACTTTCAGTTTTTAATGGTTTATTGTGACTCAAATTACAATAGATTTGCGATAACTTTGAGTATGTTCTTTTCATGTTTTGGGATTGTGAATCTAGGAAATCCTGTTGTTCACCATTATCCCTTGGGCATGGTTGGATGATGGAATCATCCCTTACTTTCACAATTCTCTCGGATTGATTGTGGGATTGGTGAATCCTGTTGTGAGCCATTATCTCATGGGCATGGTTTTGTGATGGAATCACTTCTAGTTCTCACGTCACTCTTTCATTAAGAATTAGGTCAAAGCAAGTTCAGATTTGATTTTACTGAGATATCTTCCAATTGGATAAGATGGGACCCTGATTTCAGTTGTGTTCATGAATCAAGCATAGATCTCCCTGATCTCTATAAGTGGATCCTTGGAAACCCTAGTTTCCCACCTCTGAATTTTTTAAGTTTTTCATTAAATCTCTCACAATTACTTTCAAATATTCCATATATAGATATACATCTTCTTCTAGTTCTAGTTTTAGTTGCTTTCAGAATACTCATGAGATTAGTCCCTGTGGATTCGACCTCGGTCTCACCGAGATTATTACTACATCGCGACCCTACACTTGGGGTTGTGAACATCATCCAACTCTAAAATTTCTTCTGAGTTAGATGAACCAAAACATGAAACTTTAAATAAAGTAAAGGCTCTAATGACTATAACTAGAGTCACCTCCTCAAATAGTTGCAATTTATCTGATTATGAGAATATCAGGAGTGACCTTGAAAATGAAAATGAAGATGATCTTCAGGATGCCTATAATGCCCTATACAGGAAAAGTTGCAAAATAGTTGTCAAGTTAAAGATTCAAAAAGAAAATTTTCTTCAATTAAAATAAGATCTTGAAAATATTGGTTTGGAAAATCTTATCTTTCTGATTGTTATGAAAAAACAAAACTTGATTTAAATTTCAAAACTTCTGAATTTGAAAAACTCAGAACAGAAAATAAGAATTTAAAGCTTGAAGTTTCTTCTTTATTGAGTTCTAAGGATACTTGGAGATATGCCCATGGAGATCCTAAGCAGGAAAAACTATTAACCGCATCCAGAAAGTGTGGCGATAAATTAGGTCTAGGCTATATCAAAGTTACTCTACTGAAAAATAAGAATGCATTTCTTATATTTGTAAAAGGAGAATCCTCAAACTCAAAAGGTAAGAACTTGAAAAATAATAACCAAAAAATTTTTAAAAATTCAAAACCTTTTCAAGCTTCTAAAGTCAATCATAATAACATCAACTTTAGAAATCAAAGATATAACCCCTTAGCTAAAGAAATAGTGGACTTACTAAAAGAGCTTCTCAAATCTAACTCTAATATCAGAGTTGATAGATAAAGAAATTTCAATTCTAACAAGCCAAGGAAAACCAATGGTACTCCTAAACCAAGAACAACAATGAAATGGATTCCTAAAGTTACTTATCCTGTTGCCCACACTACCTTCAAGGATTCTAGCCATTCAAAGTGGTACATAGACAATGGATGTTTAAGACATATGACGGGTGACAAGGATATATTCACCAACTACAAAAAAATGAATGACGGCTCAGTTACTTTTAGTGATGGAAGCAACCGCGAGATTATTGGCCAAGGTACTGTACAAATTTCTAACCTTCCTCCTTTTGAAAACGTCTTATATGTTGAAGGTCTTAAACACCATATTCTAAGTATATCTCAAATCTGCGATAACAAACATAGTGTAAAATTTACTAATCAAAGATGCGAGATTTCAAATGAGAAAGGTTGTTTTATATTAAATGGTCGTAGGACTTCTGAAAATTGATATATTATTAATGAGTCTTGCTCTTCTATATTCTCATGTTACATGGTCTAAACAGATGAAATACAATTATGAAATAAACGTCTTGGACATGTTAACTACCACAACCTCGATAGATTGAGCAAAATTAATTGTATTAGAGGTTTACCCAAACTAAAGCAAGTTGATAAAATATGTGGCGCATGCCAAATTGGCAAACAAACTAGGAGTAGTCACAAGAAAGTGAACTCTTCTGCCACATACAATCCTCTTGAACTTCTCCATATGGATCTAGTTGGACTAACCAGAATGGAGAGTAGAGGTGGTAAGAAGTATTTTCTGGTTATTGTTGACAACTTTACCAGATTTACTTGGGTAGCATTCATGCGAGAAAAATCTAAGACACTCTATGAAGTCAAAAGAATACTAAAACAAATTCAAATTGGAAAATAAATGAATGTTATCAAGATCAGAAGTGATCATATTACTGAAATAAAAAATAACAAATTTGAGAAATACTGTACTAATCATGACATATCACATGAGTTTTTCGCTCTTAAAACACCTCAACAGAATGGGGTTGTTGAAAGAAAGAATAGAGTGCTACAAGAGATGACCAATGTTATGCTAAAGAGCACGAAGTTACCAAAAAACTTGTGGGCAGAAGCTATAAATATTACTTGCTATATTATAAACTATGTGTACATAAGAAAATCTAATGATAAATTAGCCTATGAGTTATGGTTCAATGAGAAACCAACTGTTAAATACTTTCAAATTTTTGGAAGTAGCTGCTTCATTTTACGTGACCATGAAAATTTAGGGAAGTTTAAAGCCAAGAGTGATGAAGAGATATTCTTGGGTTATGCCTTAAATAGTCGAGCATATTATGTTCGTAATAAGAGAACAAGAGTGATTCAAGAATCTATTAATGTTGTAATTGATGATTACCTGAACACACCCACACTTAGTATAAAAGATGATGAAGTCAATTTAATTAAGAAACCTGACTCCTCATCTAGTCCAGTCAATTCAAAACTAAGATCAGTCAAAGACCATCCTACTGATCTGATATTAGGTAATATTCTCACTAGTGTACGAACAAGAAAATAATTAGAGAATATTTGCAATTATGTTTGCTTTACTTCTCAAATTGAACCAGCCAACGTAAAAAAAGCACTTACCAATGAAAATTAGATTGCAACCATGGAAGAATAATTAAATCAGTTTGTTAGGAATGATGTCTAGTATTTGGTTCCAAGACCGTCTGATAAACATATAATTGGAACCAAATAGATTTCTAAAAATAAATCTGATGAAATGGGAAATATAATTAGAAAAAAAGGTTAGACTGGTTGTACAAGGGTACACTTAAATAGAAGGAGTCGATTATGATGAAACATTTGCGCAAGTAGCTCGCCTTGAATCCATCAAATTATTTATATTCATTGCTTACTTCAAAAAGTTCAAGATATATCAAATGGATGTTAAAAGTGCATTCTTAAATGATGATTTACATGAAAAAGTCTATGTTGAACAACCTAAGGGCTTTGAGCACCCTAAACACTCAAATCATGTATATCACCTTAAAAAGACACTTTATGGTCTAAAATAAGCTCCCAGGGCATGGTATGTGAAGCTGACTAAGTTTTTACTTAGTTACAATTTTATTATGGGAAGTGTTGATACAACTTTATTTGTTAAAAAATACAATGAACACTTACTAATTGTACAAATATATGTTGATGATATTATCTATGGTTCTACAAGCACTAACCTGTCCGTTGAGTTTGTAGAGCTTATGAAATCCAAGTTTGAGATGAGTATGGTTGGAGAATTGAATTGCTTTCTAGGCTTACAAGTTAAACAGCTAGAAGATGGTATCTTCATTTCTCAAACTAAATATACCTTAAATTTGGTTAAGAAATTTGGATTCAAGAATGGTAAGAAATTTGAAACTCCTATGAGTACAACTCTCAAACCTTCAAAGGATGAAACAGGTAAAAGTATAGACTCTCGGTTATATAGCAACATGATTGGTAGTCTCTTATAGTTAACTGCTAGTAGATCAGATATTGCCTTCAGTGTAGGTATCGGTGTTAGATATCAATCTGATCGAAAAGAATCACATCTTATTGCTATTAAGCGCATTATTAGATATGTCACAAGTACTACTAATTTAGGCCTTTGGTATCCGCATGATACAAATGTTCAACTAGATGGATATACAAATGTCGACTGGGCAGGGAACATCGATGATAGAAAGTCTACCAGTGGTGGATGTTTCTATGTTAGAAATTATTTAGTTTCCTGACACAGTAAGAAACAGAGTTCGGTATCTTTATCTGAGACTGAATATATCACAGTTGGTAATGCATGTACCCAGCTGGTTTGGATGAAAAGGATGTTAAATGATTATGAAATTGTGTAAGATACAATGATCTTGTATTGCGATAACTCTAGTACAATTAATATTTCAAAAAATCACATCCAACATTCTCGTACGAAGCATATAGACATTTGTTCTCACTATATTTGAGAATTGGTTAAAGATAAAAGCATTTCTTTAGAATATATCCAGACCAAAAATCAGCATTATGACAAAACCGCTTGACAAGAATAGATTTTCCAAATTAAAACGTGATATTGGTATGTGTAATTCAAATTAATTAAATCATGTTATTTTTTGCATTTTTTTATTTATATTTTTTATACAAAAATTTTGGAATAATTTTAAATAAATTTATTATTTCAGTGTGGCACAACCAGTCGAGGAGGTGGGTGGTCTCTAAAAAGGGAAAAAATCACTTTTTTCTTCATTTTCCTCATCAAGCCCTCTCTCAACTCGTCGAACCCATCTCCATAGGGTCATTATAAGTGCCTCTTTTTCAATTTCCTTTTAGATGGGTTCTTGTATGCATCTTTAGCATCATTTTATTGTCTATTTGAGATTTCCACTTCGTTCTTAGAGGGTTTTTCCTATAAACTCTGATTCCTTTTAAACCCATCTTTTATTTTTAATTTTCTCTATTGCAATCATCATATGGATAATCAAACTAAGAAGAGAGCATCTCGTGGTTCATCTTCTAGGGTAACTCCTCATAGGATTAGAACCCTAAGGGCACCAGAGGAAGACCCAGAGTATGTTTAGGATCTTGGCAATAGAGAAGTCATAATAGAAAGAACGGTTAATGTCAATCATTTGGCTTTATTTCAGCTTCTTCCCATCCTTACTTCTGTTGGTTAGGAAAACATTTTACATTGGGGCGAACCGGCATACCGCTCGATTGCATAAGGAATGTATGCGTCTATAGGTGAGCATCCCTAGATGATCTGACATTCTCTATCAATTTTAAAGAAAGGACGTTCCCTATTGATAAACATCTTATCACAAGTCTATTGGACATAAATGTCAATGATGAAGGTATTTTAATACCTACATTAGCTGAGAGAATGACTGAATCTGAACGGCAAACAATTACCCACAAATTATGTCGGTTTAATGTCGAATGGAGTTTGGGTAATGCCTTCCGTGCCAATCAAATGTCGCCCAAGTATAGAGTTCTTCACCACACTTTTATTTCTAATGTCTATCCTAGGTTTGGGAACAAGGTTGAGCTTACCTCCTACATGTGTCATATTCTTCACTCTGTTGTGTCTGGCATCCACGTATGTCTTCCTTCTCTAATTTGTTATATCATGATACAATTTTCGTCTCCATCCTAGCCATGGCTATATCCCTTTTGCCTATCTAATGACTACCCTAGCAATTCATTGTATTGTGGTCATTCCTCCTGTTGAAGCACTGATAAGAGTTCTTCCATTTAATAACTCCAACATCAACAAGATGAACTTGGAGTATCTGCCTAGTCAGTAAGATGA
The DNA here is from genome assembly GCA_030180095.1 of Magnolia changhungtana. Lineage (NCBI taxonomy): Eukaryota > Viridiplantae > Streptophyta > Magnoliopsida > Magnoliales > Magnoliaceae > Magnolia > Magnolia changhungtana. The sequence continues at coordinate 1,304,760 of JASAUF010000674.1, read as the reverse complement.
GGAGGATGTTGAAGAAGAAGAAGACACCTTACCTATAGACACCATTATGGATGACATCTTTGATGAGTTAGAAACTGATGATGAGGTGGATCCTGACTTTCAACCGTCTCACTTTGATGAGCGCCTTCATTCTTTAGAGGAGAAGGTGGTTGAGTTAAAAGTGTCACAGGACAATCTGACTGAAAGCCACAAGTCGTCAATGAAGTATATGTAAAAATATTTTCATTGCATTATTAAGGGACTTCATCAGATTGACCCGTCCATCCCACCTCCTTCTTCCCCTGGTTTTGACTAGTTTTTTTATTTTGGGACTATATAACTTTCACTTATACTTGGGTTGTATGAGTTAATTCCTACTCTTAGATGATACTTTATTTATGCTTTCTAAATCTTATTTCTACTCTCATGATTTACTCTTAATTATATTTCTCCTATTATGCTTCATTTATCTATTTATGATTCTCCTCCTGTCTTCCTTTTTCAAGTTGAGACAAAAAGGGGGAGAGACTTGTTATGGTTATTGTTATGATTAAATTAATTACGTTATTTTGGATTTTAATCAAATGCAATGTGCTATTGAATTATGTGGATTGTATATTTGGAAATATATATTTGTTAATACAGGTATTCTACAAAAATCCATGCTCAGATTGAGGGGGAGTAGATGTTGTGCTCATATTGAGAGAAAGTGTGACATCTTGTATGTCTTGTATTTGTATTCTGTTCTAAGTATGTTTTGTCATGAATTTGACAAAGGGGGAGATTGTAAGTGCTGTGTTGTATAAAACACCCTTATTTGTCAAATTTTGATGGGACAAAACAGCTTATAATGCGACTCGTTCATGTGATAAAAGGTTCACCTTCAAGTGAATCGAGATGGAAAGTTCACCTTCAAGATCAACACATAAAGTTGAAAAGTGTAAGACATAAAGATGGTTACTTCAAGTTTGAGTTCTACTTCAAGTTCAAGATCAAGCTACAACTTCAAGTTTACTTCAAATAGAAGATCCACTGAACGTTACTGAAGATTCAAGTAGAAACTTCAAGGTATATACTTCAATGTCCAATAATTTTAGGTATAATTCACCTTGGAAAGACCCTATATGTAGGTCCTTTCATATGCTAAACATATACTGGTTTTTATACTTTGGTTTGGCTTAAATTCGACTAGTCCATGCCAAAGTTCGACTAGTCCAAGCTCTAGTTCAACCAGTCCAAGAAATACTTCGAGCAGTCCAAGATTTAAACTCAAAAATCAAATTTTTCTGGTAGTTCCTCAACCAGTCAAGCAGTGTGCTTGACTAGTCATTGCATTTCCTCGACCAGTCGGAGGGAGCTCGACTCGAACTCTAATAACTAAAATAATGCTTGAAAGTGCCCAGGTTTGTCAATTAGCATGAGTGTTGAGCCAGTCAGACTGTAGAGCCTCATAGGAAGAACATTTCAAGCGTTTGTCTCAACCGGATGTGTGCAAGCTCGCCACAGGTAAATCTAGCCTCACATCCCATGTCCCAAAACTCCAGGTATATAAAACCTTTAAAACAAACTAGAACATTATAGGGTTTTGAGTTAAGAAAACTTTTTCGAAAATAGGAAAATTCTCTAAGTTTTCTTGCTCGGTCGATTTTATTGATACACATCTCGATATGATCGACCTATGCTGTCGATGTCTACGATACTTAAATGATATCATCGGAATGAGGACAAAAGTGTCTAGCAACCACATGAACATCTGGAGAGATTTATCGATGTATCGATATACCTATCGATATCATCGATATTCAAATCTCGAGTCCATCGAAGGTGACTCGATAATATCGACAAGCAGATCTCTGACGCCCCTATTTTTTCTTAAGAATATCATATATGCATCGATATATTGAAGTCTCCTCGATACCATCGAAGTTCCAATCTTGATGGTATCGGAAGCCTCTCGATAATATCGGTCTTAGCCGCCAAGTTCTTCCAGCAAAATATTTCAGGGTTGTTTATCTATGATCGGGGGTCACTCGATAGAATCGATATTCAAATGTCAATAATATCGGTACGGTATCGATTGCATTGAACATGGACATAAACTGTCCAGCAAGGTTAAAGAAAAATCCATTGGATTTATCGATGCATCGACACGGGTATCGATATAATCTACATTCAAATTCTGATGATCTCGATGGTCCCTCGATCATTCTTGTAAACCTAAAATATTTTTAGTCAAGTCTCTCTCATGTTCAAATGTCGATGAATCAACACTAGTATCGATGAAATCGAAGTTTGAAATCCGATGACATCGACACCTGTTTCGATTCCATCGACCAGCTAGCAAGAGGTTTCAAAAGCCTATGCCATTTGAGTTTGTGTCATCGAGCGGACCATCAATGGGATCGAGAGTATATGCTCGATGATATCGAACTCTGTCATAAATGTGACCATTTTATATCTGTTGGAACCTTTTGTCTATATATAGAGGACTTCTCTATTATTACTGGGAGAGAAAGAAGAGAGTGTTTTTGTATATTTTACCTTATATCATATACCTAAAGCCCTTTCTCTTAAGAAAATTCATCCTCCAATCCACCCTCATCATTAATATTCAATAGAGTGGATTGGGGAATGAACTTCCACATTCAGAGATCCTCCAGCTACTACCTTAATGGCAAATCATTAAGCTGGGATGCCTTAAATGCATAATCGGAATCACTCTATCTTCCTTGTAGGAAATATTTTATAGAGTAGGATTTTGTCTTAACCTTGACCCAGCCCGAAGACTCGTATTGGTATATCATTTGTATTGCGGATCAAGGAAGCCGATGAATCTTCGTCAATAAAGGAGGAGATCTTCGTCAATGTGCTGAATGAGACTTATATGCTTATCTGTAAGTTATTAGTCCAGAAGACACTTGTGATCATTCCTTTTTAAGATTGGGTCTTAGGTGTTTCTCACCCTTACAAGCCCTCATAGGAGGCCTCTGGCGGGAGTGTACATAGTGAGTGTGTTGTATGGACCTTTGCTCTGTGGAGAGCATAAACATCCGGTTGAAGGTGAACCTGTTTAAAACCTTGGGTTTGAGGTAATCCGAGTGAAACCTCCATCAAGGTCTTATGGAAGATCCTTGGCCAATGTGCCTAAAAGTGGGTGCGTTGTGTTGACCCTTGCTCGTGAGAGCATAAATAATTAGCCTCAGTGTAGGTCGTAAAGGTTGAAGGTGAACCTGATTTAAAACCTTAGGTTTGATGTGAATCGCTGTGAAACCTCCTTAGTGAAATCTGGTACACTCAAAGGTGAGTGCGTCTGCCGGGAGTGGAGTAAACTGATCGTTGAACCACTATAAAATGATTGTGTTTGAAATTGATATCTGTTCTTGATTATTTGTATGATTTACTTTAATATTTTCATATCTGAATATCTAAGAGCACACCTCACACACATACACAGTCATATCCATCATAAACTAGTTTGCATATTGTTCACTTCTTAAATAGTTTGTGATTGGATCCTCTACCAAGCTTGGAAGCCAGTAGAGTTACTTTTTGAGTAATCCTAATATGTGCTTGTTGTTAGGATTAGTGTAATAGGATTTTAAATAAACCATAAAAACTTTAAAAAGTCCTATTCACCCCCCTCTAGGACATATTGGCATATTCCCACTTCAATTAAAGCGGTCTTCACGGCTATTTCAAGTGGTATCAGAGCGGGTCTCTCTTTAAGGGCTTCACCACCTAGAGAGTGATCTTGACTGAAGTTGGGAATATGGCCAAAGGAGAGGGCTCATCAGTTACAAGACCTCTAGTATTTGATGGATCAAATTATGCATACTGAAATGCTAGGATGCACTACTTTCTAATATCTTTGGATCATGATGTTTGGGATATGGTTGAAAGTGGATATATGCTACCAACTGAACAAATTATAATTGACAGTGGCACAACCATCACAAAACCCAAGCCTAAAGAGAAGTGGACGATGTTCGATAAAGAAAGACAAACTGTTGAAGCTAAAGCTATGAACGCCATCTACTGTGCCGTGTCTCATGATATATTCAATCAAATAAGTAAGTGTGGGACATCCAAAAAAGCATGGGATTTATTGGAAACAACCCATGAAGGCACAAGCACTGTGAAGAGATCTAAACTTCAACTCCCGACTACACAGTTCAAAAGTCTCAGAATGGAAGAACATGAGATATTTATGGAGTTCTTCACTAAATTAAATATCATTGGCAACTTCATGGGTGGACTAGGAGAGAAAGTTTCAGTACCAAAAATTTGTAGGAAAATTCTAAGATCCCTACCGGAACAGTTCAACCGTAAAGTAACAACCATTGAAGAGTGTAGGAGTATTGATGAAATAAAAGTAGAAGAACTAGTAGGTTCCCTACAAACTTTTGAACTACACTTCAAACAAATCCCTAAATCCAAAACAACTGTTCTAAAAACTTAAAAGAAAATAATAAAGAGGACAGTGAAAGTAAAAAAGATGATGAGGATGTGGAAGTGGCCTTGCTAGCACAAAGATTCAGGAAATTCTTTCAGAATAATCGTGGCCGCCCTACTAGAGGAAGGAAGATGGACAACAGACCTTCAACAGGCAAATTTGGTAAAAAGACCAAAGAACCACAATGTTATGCCTGTCAGAAGTATGGACATCTGTCTACTGAATACCTAAATAAAAAAACTAAGGGCAAGGCGATGGCTGCCACATGGGATGATACAAAAGAGTCAAACTCAAAATCTAGTGACTCAGAGAGTGATGGGGACCAGAAATCCTTGAAAATTCTTATGGTCTCCACTACTTCAATCATTCCTAGTGAATCTAAGAACGAAAAAGAACAATAAGCCACTGAATCATTTTCGTTAGATAATGAGGAAACCGAAAAGGAAGAAGAAGAACAAAATAAGCTACAAGATGCTTACAATCAACTTTATATCCACAACATCAAAGTGGTTAAAAGACTTGGAATATCTAAGAACAAAAAGGAATTGCTGCAAAAAGATTTGGATAAACTTCTAGAAATTAATACACATCTAATCAATGATTTACAGCAATGTCACTCAGATAATGATAGACTCAAGAAAATTAACTCCTTAAATCCGAGTCCGAAAAACTAAATAAACAAGTTGAGCAATTAAAAGACAAAAATATGCTCCTTCAAAATGAAAATCATACACTCCTGTTTGATCTAGAAAAGTCCAAAAGAATTGCTAAGCCAAACTATAAGTTTTCTCGAAATGGTGAGAAGTTAGAAAGACTTCTAGGTATGGGAACATCTGACAAGAACAAAAATGGCTTAGGATATGAACAAATTGAAGCAAAAACTGGATATGGAGCACAAATAGAAAAATCTGGTATTACCAAAAGAAACACAAGAGCTACCATTAAAGCAAGTGTGTGAATCAAATGAGAAATCTAAAACTACCACAACAAAAAATTCTGTTACAAAATGGGTAATAAAAGAAAAGAAAAATTACCTTGCTACTCACACAAATCTTTTGACAGGCAAGAATACTAAGTGGTACTTAGACAGTGGTTGCTCAAGACATGTCACGGGTGACAAATCCCTTCTTTCAAACTATACAGATCTTTATAATGGGATAGTCACCTGCAGAGATGGAACCACTGCTAAAGTAATTGGACAGGGAATCATAAAAGGGATTAATTTGCTTTAAAATGAGAATGCTTTCTGTATAAAAAGTTTGGCACATAATCTCCTAAGCATATCTCATATCTGTGACAATGGACATCTGGTCAAATTTAACAAATAAGAATGTGAAATCCTAAACCAATCCGGAAAATCAGTAATGAAGGGTCATCGTACAAACAACCACAGCTACATTATCAAAGGCAAAGAAAGGACTGATGCCTGGAAGCACTAAGCATAGAAAAACATTCAGATGTTTATAATTCTGATGTGTGCGTTTGATTGTACAAAATTTTGCTGTTTATACTATTAATAAATTTATATACTAAAAGTATACATGAAAGATTGTCTGAAAGATGAAAATTGAAAAAATTCAACTTAGATACGTTTGTCGATAATTAAGGAGCATTCATCGATCAAATCGATCAACAGTCGATATCATCAACATCTCTTCAGAATGTGGAAAGTCACATGATCGAAACTATTATCGAAGCTATTATCGATAATATCGAATGAGGATCATCAATATAATCGAAAGTAAGTTCGATAAAATCGAAGACTGCAGCCCAAAAAAAGGCGGTTGAGCCAAAAATTTTATTTTTCTAAAAGGGTGTCTATTTTTCTCCTTCTACTCGAATCTTCAGCCGGAATCCATTGGTGGGTTCTAGAAACTCCTCAAACTGGTATTATTCTTCCATTTCTTCAATTCCAAAGTCTATTTTGCTTTTTGGTCAGGTATTGTCAGTTTCTTTAAAAGAAGAATTTTGTCCTCTTTCCCAAAGTTTTCAAACCCTCTTTTTGTTCGAATGGGTAAAGACAAAGGAAAAGCATCCAGACAGGGGGAGTCTTCGAGATCCGCCCAACAAAAAGTGCTTGCTTCAAGAGGAAGGGCAAGGGCCCCGGAACATGGGACCCCCACAAGGCAACGCTCGAGGTGTGGCGAGTCCTAGTCTGAGGTGCAGGCACCTCCACCGGTGCAGATTAATCCGGTTTTGGAAAAATTCACTGGGAGAAAAGTTATTCCGGAAAGAAAAGTAGACAGAAGTTGCTTAATTTCATATAATATGGAACCTCTATTTGCCGCCATAGATTGGTTACCAGTTCTCGACTTGGGGGACCATATCAACTTGAGTGGACCTATAATTTCTTTGCAGCCTATCATTATCCGACATCTGACCCTCCATCCATCACCGTAACCGTCGATGGTGATGATGTGTTGATCACTCCTGAGTCTGTTGCAGGGATATTCAATCTTACCTTATCTTCTGTAGGACTCCCAGATATGGACATGGAAAATATGGAAGTTCGATCCGAGGTCACCAAACTCCTCTGTCATAATCATGATGTCCAGTGGCACCAAGGGAATGCCCTAAAAGTCATATTCATGGAACCACGTTATCGGGTCTTGCATGGTATTCTTGCTTCAAACATTTACTCTAAGGGCTCCAACAGGGCAGATCTCATGAGCTTCATGACTATGATCATTTACTCGGTCACTGCTGGGATCAAGATTTGTCTGCCTACCCTCATCCTGTATCAGTTGGTGTATGCTTTTCATAGGGCTAGGGACATTCATTTACCATATCCCTGGATCATAGATACGATTTGCAATGCCATAGCATTCCCAACTACTAGTGATCCAGTACTTCCTCTCTAAACCTTCAACAAAAGTAACATTCAAAGGATGGATTTGAAGTTTCATAAATATCTTGAGGACCTATAGGAAGATATTTAAGCAGAGAGAGAAGGTGGGATAGGAGACGCTTTGATGGAAGGAACTGAGATAGCAGGAGAAGAAGCTTTTGGACTTCATCATGCACCATCAACGTTAATGCCCGGGTATGCCAAACGACTCAAGCTAGATAGAATTGGGGCAATTCAGAAGGATACCTACTCGATGCATGAAAGGCTTACTATTTTGGAACGGATGGTCTAAGGAGTGTAGTAGACAGTAAAACAATTGGTCGAGCTGTTCACCTGTCGTCGTGATGATACGACGTCATCTTCCTCGGCTCCATAAGTACTGGTCTCTGGGTGCTATCACATATACTTCACTCTTATTTCCACGTACGAACATTAGTATCTTTTTGGATGTTCTACGTTCTTTATGGGTGTATGTGATAGCTCTCTAACTTGCAAAGGCTAACATTTTATTATTATTATTATTATTTTTTGGTTGTATATGCCCATGGTTGGGTTACATACTGATAGTCATTTCTAGGTGCCCTTAAATGAGTTTGATGATTTCTAGGTAACTGTTAATCTACTACTGTCTGTGGCAGTATGTATTTTTTTGGATATTTGTGTATATGGCTTAATGAAATTCTCATCTTTACTGCCATACTTCGACTCCAAGATCCCCTGCTTTATCTAGTTTATATGTGGAATGCATGCGATATTTCTTAATGATTATTCTATATGCTTTTATCACTACTTTATCTAATCTGATATACATCCATACTATCTGAAAATCCTGCATGCTTAAAGCTGGTTTAATCTTTATACATCTATATCTATTGGTTCTCCTAAATAATTCAAACCTTAGTCAATATCAACGGCTATATCTTTGTTAATGACTGACAAAAAGGGGGAGAACAATTCAAATACCCCGAACGAAAAATTGTGTATTGATTGGAATTGTGTTGCAGGTGTTAGGGGGAGCAGCTGCACCAAGACAAGGGGAGTTTGAAGTCAAGGGGAGCAGATACTATGTCGTGTATATGGTTTAACTAGAAATTGTAAAATTGTGTAAATACATGTACAGACAATTTAGGATGTGTTTGTCTAGATACTGTTCTAGGGTGTTTTAGTATTTTATCAAGTAATTGACAAAGGGGGAGATTGAAAGTGCCCTGGTTTGTCAATTAGCGTGAGTGTTGAGCCAGTCAGATTGTAGAGCCTCATAGGAAGAACAATTCAAGCGTCTATCTCAACCGGATGTGTACAAGTTTGGCACAGGTAAATCTAGCCTCACATCTCATGTCCCAAAACACCAGGTATATAAAACCCTTAAAACAAACTAGAACATTATAGGGTTTTGAGTTAAGAAAACTTTTTTTAAAATAGGAAAATTCTCTAAGTTTTCTTGCTCTGTCAATTTTATCGATACACATCTCGATATGATTGACCTGCGCTGTCGATGTCCTCGATAACTAAACGATATCACCGGAATGAAGGCAAAAGTGTTCAACAACCACATGAACATCTGGACCAATATCATCGATAAACCTATTGATATCATCGATATTCAAATCTTGAGTCCATTAAAGGTGACTCGATAATATCGACAGGCAGATCTCCGGCGTCCTTATTTTTTCTTAAGAATATCATATATGCATCGATATATCAAAGCCTCTTTAATACCATCGAAGTTCAAATCTCGATGATATCGGAAGGCTCTCGATAATATCAATCTTGGCCGCCAAGTTCTTCCAGCAAAATATTTCAGGGTAGTTTATCTATGATCAGGGGTCACTCGATAGAATTGATATTCAAATGTCGATAATATCAATATGGTATCGATTACATCGAACATGGACATAAACTGTCCAGCAAACTTAAAGAAAAATTCGTTGGAGTTATTGATGCATCGACACGGGTATCAATATCATCGACATTCAAATTTCGATGATCTCGTTGGTCCCTCGATCATTCTTGTAAACCTGAAATTTTTTCAGTCAAGTCTCTCTCATTTTTAAATGTCGATGAATCGACATTAGCATCGATGGAATCTGCGTTCAAAATCCAATGACATCGACACCTGTTTCGATTCTATCGACCAGCTGGCAAATAGTTTCAAAAGCGTATAACATTTGGGTTTGTGTCATCGAGCGAACCATCGATGCGATCGAGAGTATACGCTTAATGATATCGAACCCGCTCGATGATATCGAACTCTATCATAAATGTGGTCGTTTTATATCCATAGGAACCTTTTGCCTATATATAGAGGACTTGTCTATTATTTTGGGAGAGAAAGAAGAGAGTCCTTTTGTGTGTTTTACCTTAGATCATATACCTAAAGCCCTTTCTCTCAAGGATGTTCATCCTCCAATCCACCATCATCATTAATATTTAATAGAGTGGATTGGGGAATGAACTTCTGTAATCAAGGATCCTCCAGTTACTACCTTAATGGCAAATTATTAAGCCAAGATGCCTTGAATGCATAATCGAAATCACTCTATCTTCCTTATAGGAAAATATTTTAGAGAGTAGGATTCCATCTTAACCTTGACCCAACTTGAAGCCTCATATTAGTACGTCATTTGTGCTGCGAATCAAGGAAGCTGAAGACTCTTCGTCAATAAAGAAGGAGATCTTTGTCAATGTGCTGAATGAAACTCATCTGCTTATCTGTAAGTTATTTGAGTGCAGAGGACACTTGTGATCATTCCTTTTTAGGATTAGGTCTTAGGTGTTTCTCACCCTTGCAAGCCCTCGTAGGAAGCCTCCGGTAGGTGTGTACGTAGTAGGTACATTGTGTGGACCCTTGCTCTGTGGAGAGCATAAACATCCAGTTGAAGGTGAACCTATTTAAAACCTTAGGTTCGAGGTGATCTGAGTGAAATCTCCGTCAGGGTCTTATAGAAGATCCTTAGCCAGTGTGCCTAAAAGTGGTTGCATTGTGTTGACCCTTGCTCATGAGAGCATAAACAGTCAGCATCAATATAGGTTGTAAAGGTTAAAGATGAACCTGATTTAAAACATTAGGTTTGAGGTGAACCGATGTAAAACCTCCTTAGTGAAATCTAGCACACTCAAAGGTGAGTGCGTCTGCCGGGAGTGGAGTAGACTGATCGTCGAACCACTATAAAATGATTGTGTTTGAGATTGATATCTGTTCTAGATTATTTATGTGATTTTCTTTAATATGTTTTATATCTAAATATCTGAGATCACACCTCACACACATACACAGTCATATCCATCATAAACTAATTTGCATATTGTTCACTTCTTAAATAGTTTGTGATTGGATCTTCTACCGGGCTTGGAAGTCAGTAGAGTTACTTTTTGAGTAATCCTAATATGTGCTTGTTGTTAGGATTAGTGTAATAGGATTTTAAATAAACCATAAAAACTTTAAAAAGTCCTATTCACCCCCCTCTATGACATATTGGCATATCTCTACTTCAACTAAAGCGGTCTTCACCGCTATTTCAATGCTCCCTCGACTAGTCGAAGGCTATTCTCGACTAGTCGAGCAGTCCACTTATAACTCCCTAAAAATTGGGGGTCGAGCATAAACTCAACTCCTGAGTTCCAGCACATCACTTATGCAACATAAATAAGGATGATTTAATGTTGTCCGTGTTCGTGCATTGAATATGAATGGGATTAAACCAAAACAACATATCATACTCTAGAGACAGTTAAATTTCGTAAGTGAAAGACTGTGATAGATATATAAAATATATATAAACTAGTGTAAGTCTCCAGAGTGTGAACATGTTACCAGGTTAAAGAATTACAAGTGTAGTTCCACAATGTACAAAACAAGAAAGTGTAATGTTCTCTATCCAAAACCCTGTAGCCCCGTCAGCGCAACTCCAGGTCTACATAGACCCATTAGAGAGTTGCATATAGGAGAGCTCCTCCTCGTCGTTGTAAAAGTCTGGCTCTGCCTCATAAGCATCGTCATCACCTGCAGCTAAGACAGAGTCTAGTTGGTGTGTACACCACCGTCCCGTAACGTGGGAGTGAGTGATCAACTCAGTGGAACAATAAAGCAAAGGTTAACATGTTATCAATTCAGTCAAGCAATAATGACAAAGCAGTAAAATCAAACATCCCTGAATATTCTTATTAATGCAAAAATGATATGAATAATGATGCATGCCCTTGTCTACACTCCCTCGTGCGACACCATCTTACGGTCGCGGCATGCTTTCTTCCCTCTGTGCTCTTCAACCCAGGGCACATGCAGTGCAATGTTATGAACGTGATTACCAAGTTTTTATTAGTCCTTTTCATACAGTACGTTTGGGAAATTAAGGTACCTCCCTTATATCAATTCCTAAACAATGATCCATCTAGGGTATCAATCCTAGTTAATCACATACAATAGGCAAGTTCAGGTCACTACCACCAACACTCTACCAACTGGCAGTCTATTTTTGAAGGCTCGTCGCCAACCCGACTGGGCACCAAAACTAGGCTGTGTCGAGGTAGGCCTATTTTATACTCTTGTTGCTACGGAAGGGTTGTCGCCTCCACATAGACTCAGAGTACACTCGAGGTCACTACAAAGGGCTCGTCACCAAATCAGTGTAAGCCGATAGCTTGAATACAATGTCCCATACTACCGTATTCAGCTCACGAGTATGGGTTGCTCACTGGTCACTACGGGGAGGCTCATCGTCCCAACATAGGCCGACAGCTCGACCACGGTATCCCATACCACCATGCCGGGCTCATGAGTCTTAGCGGATCGAGGTACCAAGGTTAACGAGGTATCCACTGGTGAGTTTGGTACCTTAGGTTCAAGCAGTAGCGTCCAAACATGGTGAACATACATCGGGTTAATCGGGTTACTTGACGAGCTTGACTAGCATGAACGCATATCGAGTGGATCGACATGAAGTGCATAAGCACTCCGTGTGGCCTAACTGAAAAGGCCAAACTATATGTCCTAGAGGGGGGGTAAATAGGACTATGCCAAATTTAAAATGAAATCAGCGGAAATAAAGTAAACCAATAGCCTTACAATATGAATCAATTCACAATGCTAAATTTTAAATCACCTTGATAAATAAGTATTGAGAGATTGATACAAATTCAGTTCTAAGGACAACCTTACACTATAATAAACAAGGGCTTATGGTAGGACAACCTTATTTCTAAAACTTCTTTTGGATCAAGGACTCAATTTTAATATAAGTAAATGAAATAGCAAGGAATTGAAATTAAATGCAGAAGTATAGATCTAAATTATTACAACAATCCCCACACTTGCTTGAAATGTAAATAATTACAACATTCACATCCACTTGTACATTCCACACAATCGAATGATAAAAGATATAAAAATTAAGCAAGCATTCAATCCACAAGATAAAGAGTTATAGTGGTTCGCCTATGTGTACACCAACTGTTTTCCAACAGCCACACAGAATGCTACTCCACTCCTAATATCCTCACACAGGAGATATTAGCGTTCACTATCAAATAGGTTTTCACAGGTTCACCAAAAACCTTTACAATTGTGTCTTTTTCACTTGGGCTTACACAATTCAAAAACCCCTCTTTTCTGAGTTTTCTGGTTTTCCTCAGACAACCAATACAATGAGATTTTTCTGGCTCAACCTCAAACAAAACCAGTACAATGAGATTTTTCTGGCTTAATCTCAAATAAAACCAAAAGTAAATAAATTTTACAGAATTGTAAAATACCTGAATTTCACCTTTTCTTAGCAGCCCGGTAGAACCAATCGGAGTAGATGATTGAATGTCAAAGTTCAATTTCCAATACTCACATTCAAAAGGTTCTAAATTCTAATTGATTTTAGATTTAACTTGTTGGGCGTAGCTATATTTGATTTTGATTCCAAGAAGAAGGAATAAGATAATTCCTCTTTTCAAATAAGATTGGAATATAGAAACAAAATCAAATTAAATAAGCTAGCAAAAAGGAATATTAAATAAGCACAATGTAGCTTAAAATAAACACAGACTTATCTCAGAGTAATCACTTGAAAATTCTTGAATTGAATGGAGTTGAAGTGAGTAAACTCTGAATTTCGTGTTCAATTTATAGAAGCAAAAATCGTTCCTACGACTGGTCTTAGAAACCTTGGACTGGTCGTAGCTCAAATAGATTTTTGAAATATTGAGCGCGATCTTTGAAAGTCGTTCCTACGACTGGTCGTGGGTACCCTACGACCGGTCGTGGGTCACCTACGACTGGTCGTAGATACCTACGACTGGTCGTAGGACCAGGATAACATTGCTGGATTTTGAGTCGTAGATTCACGACTGGCCGTGGACGAGTCGAAGCCACACCTACGACCGGTCGAAGGACATCCAGGACTGGTCGTGGGCGTTCCAAAAATTCTGAAAAATCTTCAACAACTTAGGACTGGTCGTGGAATTGCTTGGACTAGTCGAACCAATGCCGGGATCGGTCGAACAAGAGCTAGGGGATCGGTCGTAGAAACGACCAAACCTATGTAAAATAAATATTTGATTTATGTATCCAAAGTGACCTACTTAAAGGGTCAACCTAAGGTCATTCAAACCTGAATCATGTCGTATGGACATTGAACTTCAACCATTCAACGAATGTAGTTTGTTTGAACCATGTCAGGCTTGAGATCTTGAACTTGTTATAGCTTCAAACTTTGAGATCTTCATCAGCATAACAACTACTTCATGCATTGCTTATTAGTCTTGAACTCATGAGACTTAAACATGTAGCTTCTTGAGACTTCAACATGTAGCTTCTTGAAGTATTTAAGCAGTGTCTTGAATTCGTAGCTTCTTGAAGTATTTAAGCAGTGTCTTGAATTCATATAAATCATCATACAAGCACGGGGCACATCACAAATTTGACAACTAAAAGAGTATGAGACCATAACACTTACAATCTCCCCCTTTATCAAATTTGTGACAAAACATCCAAGTAATAATAATACTTCAAATAGATTCAAATAGACAAATAGACAATCAAATAGACATAAGAGAACAAACAGGTTCACAATAGATAAGCATGCATAGCATCATTCTCTCATAATAAGCATGCATAGCATCATTCTCTCATAATAAGCATGCATAGCATCATTCTCGCATAACTACCCCTGAGAAGCTTAACTCCCCCTGAGTAATAGCCTGAATAATAGGAGCAAATAAATCAAAAACCTCCAAAACTTCTCCCCCTTTTTGACACAAAATGACAAAAGAAGAAGAGCATTAATAATAATGAAAATAGGAGTTGATTCAAGAAAACATAGTGCATAATCCAAAAAGTCAGAAAGCATGAAAAGTTCAGTAAAAATATTACAGATCCATAAAAGAAATTTAGTCAGAACCAGAAGAGGGTGCAGGATTAGATGGATCAATTTTATGTAAACCCTTAGCAATCCGCCTCATATATTTGCGTAAATATGAAAATTGTGTGTCTTGGGTAACACGAATTTGAGCCACCTGCTCTTGAAGTGAATTCAATCTTTCATCAAAATCAGAAGGCTGAAAATCAGGATCATCAGCCGAGTCTGATTCAAGTTCTTCAAATAAATCATCCATATTCACGTCTTCAGGAAGATCACTAGCTTGACATTTCACCTTCAAAGACCATCAAGCTACAAGATCCACTTGGCCTTCAGCCAATTCTAAATTCATCTTGTTAAGATTGGAATTATTAAAAGGGAGATTATGGATGGGTTTTTCTCTAGTAGGCATAGCCACGAGCATATGATTTGCCAGCATAGTCAATAAATAACCAAAGGGTATATCACTGTGTCCAGGATGGTGACGAGACAAAATAATGGAATGACAAATTAAAGACGGTAGACATATTTTTGCACCAGAGACAACAGAATGCAAAACACGAACCATGAAAGCAGTGAGTTCGATTTTATTACCAGATCGTGGATAAAGATTTGAGATGAATATCCGATGAAGTACTCTGTGTCTGGGTAACAAATACCTTGAGGGAAGTACATGACCTTTATGAGTCCAATGAACATTCAAATGACATAAATCTCTAGTAAGCATTTTTCGTTCAGATTCTGAGAGACTGTCATGTAAAATATTAATTGGAATGCTCTCATCATTAACAGGTATTTCCATAATGTCAGCAATCAAATGTCGATCTACTAAAAACATTCCTTCCTGAGTATCAACTTTAAAAGTAAAATCCTCAAGAGAAAAATCACAGATACATGCAAACATGGATTGGGCAATGGACTGGTATGCAGCTCCACCCCAATGTAAGATGTTCTCCCATCCCACAGATTCCAACAGAGGAAGGATACCAAATGAAGCAATGTGATTAATATTAACATGACGCACAACAATAACATTGCGCATACGCAAATCCCGAGCATCAGAAGGATCATTTTCGGGAGAGCGAAGATAACGTTGTACAATAGAAGTTGATCTAGAAGAAGATGGACCTCGAGTAGTTTTCTTTTTACCTCTAACATCCATTTTCAAAGAAGGATTTCAAGGAAACAACAAGATGCAAGATAGAAGAATTGAGGTTTAGATAGAACAGATTTTTCAAGATAAAACCCCAAACTTGCAATGAACGACCAAATAGATTCCACAAGAATGAGATTTGAAACACTAGAAGCAAGAATCTACAAAGAAAATGCAAAAGAACCACTAACCTTGAAGTACTATGAAGGTGGGTTCGACCGGTCGTAGCTAGAACCGTTGGAGGGTAAAAAGAAATGAAGAAGAAGAGTCAAAATCCCCAAATTAAAGTGAAATCCCGAGTTTCACGACCGGTCGTGTAAGTGCTCGACCGGTTAGGTAACTTCACGACGGCCGGTCGTGTACACTCACGACTGGTCGAGTACGACATAAAATTTGCAATTTTTTTTTTAAATAATTTTCAAATTTAAGCAAATAAAACATCAAATTTATGTATATTATGATACACCAAATCATGCAAATTCAATTTAAATTGCACATACCGAGATCAAACTTTAATTTATTAAACCTGCTTTTGTCGAGCGGTTTAGTGAAAATGTCCGCAAGTTGAGTCTCGGTTGGAATGTAATCCAAATATATTAATTTTTCTTCCACTAATTCACGAATGTAATGAAATCTAATGTCAATATGCTTAGTACGTGAATGTTGAACTGGATTTTTAGAGATATTTATTGCACTGGAATTATCACAAAATAAAATCATAGAATCCTGAGTAATTCCATAATCGCTTAACATTCGTTTCATCCAAACAAGTTGAGTACATGCATTTCCAGCAGCAATGTATTCAGCCTCAGCTGTTGATAGCGATATTGAACTTTGCTTCTTGCTAAACCAAGAAATAAGACAATTTCCAATATAGAAACAACCACCACTGGTTGATTTCCTATCATCAATGTTTCCACCAAATCGGCAAGATCAGTAATACCCGGCTAATTGAACATTAGTCTCATGTGGATACCAGAGACCCGCTTTAGTGGAACTTGCGACATATCGCATAATCCGCTTAACAACAAGCTTAAGTGAGATTCTTTAGGATTTGATTGATAACGAGCACAAATACCAACACTCAAAGCAATATCTGGTCTACTAGCAGTCAGATAAAGCAAACTACCAATCAAACTACGATACAATTTAGGATCCACATCATTACCTGTAGAGTCTTTTGAGAGTCTCAAAGTTGTACTCATAGGAGTATCATAATTTTTACCTTTCTCAAATCCAAATTTCTTAATTAAACTCGAGCATATTTGGTTTGAGAGATAAAAATTCCATCAAGTTGTTGTTTTACTTGCAACCCTAGAAAATAGTTTAATTCTCCAACCATGCTCATTTCGAATTTAGACTTCATTAAATCTGCAAACTCAACAGTCATGTTAGTACAGTTGATCCATAAATAATATCACAACATATATTTGAACCATTAGAATATCATCGTTATGTTTCTTAACAAAGAGCGTCTTATCAACACATCCCATCCGAAAATTACGACTCAAGGTAAAAACTTAGTCAATTTTTTCATACCATGCTCGGGAGCTTGTTTCAGACCATAGAGAGCCTTCTTAAGACGATACACATGATCAGTAAATTTAGGATCTTCAAACCCCGTAGGTTGTTCAACATATACCTCTTCATGTAAATCACCATTCAGAAAGGCACTCTTTACATCCATTTGGTAAATTTTAATCTTCCTAAAACATGCAATGGAAATAAAAAGTCTGATTGATTCAAGACGAGCTACAGGAGCAAATGTTTCATTATAGTCAATACCTTCAATTTGTGTATACCCATGTACAACTAGTCTTGCTTTATTTCGAATAATATTTCCAAGTTCATCAGATTTGTTTTTGAAAATCCATTTCGTTCCAATAATATGTTTATCTTTAGGTCTAGAAACAAGGTGCCAGACATAATTTCTGACAAACTGATTAAGTTCTTCTTGCATCGCAAGAATCCAGTTTTCATCCGAAAGTGCTTCTTTTACATTAACTGGTTCAATCTGGGATGTAAAGCATACGTAGTTACATATGTCCTCTAATTGTCTACGAGTGCGCACACCAGTGAGAGGGTTTCCAAGTATTTGAGAAGTTGGATGATCTTTAACAGTCCTTAATTATGGATTAGTTTCACTTGATGGAATTTCTTATTTTTCAAGTATAAGAACTTCATCATTATCTGAACTAGGGACAGGTGTATTCAAAAGATCGTCAATCACAACATTTATTGACTCTTGAATCACACTGGTCCTGTTGTTCAGAACACGATATGCACGACTGTTCAAAGAATATCCTAAAAAGATCCCTTCATCACTTTTAGTGTCGAACTTTCCCAAATTTTCACGGTCACGCAAAATATAGCACTTGCTGCCAAAAACTCGAAAGTATTTGACAGAAGGCTTTTTCTCAAACCACATTTCATAAGCCATTTTATTATTAGATTTACAAATATAAACACGGTTAATAATGTAGCAGGCTGTATTCACTGCTTCAGCCCAGAGATTCCTAGGGAGCTTCATGCTATTTAACATAACATTTCCCATTTCTTGAAGCACTCTATTCTTCCTCTCGACAATTCCATTTTGTTGAGGAGTTTTAGGTGCAGAGAATTCATGCGATATTCCCTGATCGCTACAAAATTTCTCAAAACCGCTATTTTCGAACTCGGATCCATGATCACTACGAATCTTGCTGACTTGAGAACATTTTTCGGTTTGAATCCGTTTTATAATCTTTTTCACTCCATCAAGGGTTTCTGATTTATCTCTCAAGAATGAAACCCAAGTGTATCTTGTGTAATCATCTACAATAACTAAGATGTACTTTTTGCCACCTCGACTTTCCGTTCTTGTTGGTCCTATAAGATCCATGTGGAGAAGCTCGAGTGGTCTTGTGGTGATATTGGAGTTCACCTTTTTGTGAGAGCTCCTAGTTTGTTTACCATACTGGCATTCACCACAAATCTTATCTACTTTTTGCATCTTAGGTAGTCCTCTAATTAGTTCACTTTTGCTCAATCTGTATAAATTTCGGTAGTGTACATGTCCAAGGCGTTTATGCCATAATTCTGTCTCATCGGTATGGACCATGTAGCACGTTTGTTCAGATGAGCTACCATTGCTTACTATATAGCAATTTTCAGAAGTTCTCATGACCGCTTAATATTACATAACCTTTTTCATTTATAATTTCACAACCTTGATTAGAAAATTTAACATTATGGTTGTTATCGCATATTTGAGATATGCTCAACAGGTTGTGTTTTAAACCCTCAACATATAAAACATTTTTAAATAAGGGAAGGTTATAGAGTTGAACTGTACCTTTGCCAATTATCTTGCAGTTGCTACCATCACCAAATGTGACTGACCCATCAGTCATATCTTTAAGATCGGTGAATAGAGCTTTGTCGCCTGTCATATGTCTGGAGCATCCACTGTCTAGGTACCATTTTGAATGGCTTGTAGCTTTGAAAGCAGTGTGAGCAACCAAACAGGCAACCTTAGGAACCCATTTCAGTACTGTTTTGGGTTTAGGAGAATAATTGGTCTTCTTTTGTTTATAGTTATAAGAGTGACCTACTGAGTTAGATTTTAATAGCTCCTTAAGTAAATCAACAATTTTTTCAGCTAGTGGGTTTCGAATCTGATTTTTGAAATTTATATAGCTGCTATTGTGTTTTTGAAAAGTTTTTGTATTTTTAGAAAAAACTTGACTAGTACCTTTTCCTTTTGAGTTAGAAGTCTCTCCTTTCACAAAATTGGGAGTATTCTTCTGTTTAGGAGATATGTTTTTATCAAAGCCCAACCCGGATCGATCACCACATTTTCTTGATCCGGATAATAATTTTTCTAATTTTAGATCACCTTGGGCATATCTCCATGTATCCTTCAAACTCAGAAGAGAAGATACTTCATTTTTAAGTTTCTCATTTTCAGATTTCAAATTTTCAATTAGGGAGGTTTTGAATTCTAGATCACACTTTGATTTTTCAAAACAATCTGAAATTTGAGATTTTTCTAAAACAAGGGTTTCAAAACATTCTTTAAGTTTAAAAAACTTTTCTTTTTGAAGTTTAAGTTTGACAGCAATTTTACAACTTTCCTTATATAAGGCATTGTAAGCATCTTGAAGATCTTCATCATTTTCATGATCACTATCCAAATTTTCCTCACTTGTTGAATCATCGTGATCGGAAAAGGTAAACTTGGCTAGAGTCATAAGGGCCTTTGGTTCACTACCCGACTCGGTTTCTGAATTTTTTGATTCAGAAGAGGCTTCAGAATCAGACGATTCATCCCAAGTAGCCAACATACCCTTCCTTTTGGATCTGTCCTTTTTAGGACATTTGTTTGCTAAATGCCCATATACTTGACAGTTGTAGCATTGACTATCTTTCAATGATTTCCAAGTTTTAGACTTAGGTTTAGTACGTTTCTTTTCATTTGCCTTTTGAAAGTCGACTATTTTCTTACTTTTGAAAATCTTATAAAACTTTTTCGCCAAAAGGGTCATATCATCTTCAGACTTTTCTGAATCTGAATTTTCTTGAGTAATACTTTTAGATGACTTCAAAGCAATAGATTTACCTTTAAGAGCTTTAAAACTTAATTCATAGGTTTGCAAAGAACCAACTAATTCTTCTACCTTCATATTGTCCGTATCACGAAGTTCCTGGATTGCGGTTACCTTAGAATTGAACCGTTCAGGAAGAGAGCGTAGTATTTTTGCACACACTTTACTTTCTGGGATCTTATCGCCAAGACCCCACATTGAATTAACAATGTCATTCAATCTAGTAAAAAAGTTCATAAACATTTCATTTTCCTCCATATGAATTTCTTCAAATTTAGTTGTGAGGAGTTGGACTTTAGATTTCTTGACAATTGAAGTACCTTCATGTGTCATTTCTAAAATATCCCAAGCTTGCTTTGCAGTATCACAGGATATGATTCTTTTGAACTCATCCGGTGGTAGTGCACAAGTGATTGCATTTAGTGCTTTAGCATTAGCACTACTCTCATTTTTCTGAAGTGTGGTCCATTGATAATACGGTGTAATTTTCATAGATTTTGAACCATCAACACCAGTTACTTCCATGGTAGGAGGTTTCCATTCAGTCACTGTGGCTTGCCACACACTTTCATCCATTGATCTGAGAAAGATCCTCATTCTGGCTTTCCAATAGGCATAATTGGATCCATCAAAAGGTGGAGGCCTAGTAACTGAAAGGCTATCAAAATTTGACATCTTTTTATATAGCTTCGAACGTTAGCTCAGGAAATAAATCCAAATAAAAAGCAACAAAAATGAGCTATTAGGATTTGATACCACTTGAAAAGGCCAAACTATATGTCCTAGAGGGGGGGGGTGAATAGGACTATGCCAAATTTAAAATGAAATCAGCGGAAATAAAGTAAACCAATAGCCTTACAATATGAATCAATTCACAATGCTAAATTTTAAATCACCTTAATAAATAAGTATTGAGAGATTGATACAAATTCAGTTCTAAGGACAACCTTACACCATAATAAACAAGGGCTTATGGTAGGACAACCTTATTTCTAGAACTTCTTTTGGATCAAGGACTCAATTTTAATATAAGTAAACGAAATAGCAAGGAATTGAAATTAAATGCAGAAGTATAGATCTAAATTATTACAACAATCCCCACACTTGCTTGAAATGTAAATAATTATAACATTCACATCCACTTGTACATTCCACACAATCGAATGATAAAAGATATGAAAATTAAGCAAGCATTCAATCCACAAGACAAAGAGTTATAGTGGTTCGCCTGTGTGTACACCAACTGTTTTCCAACGGCCACACAGAATGCTACTCCACTCCTAATATCCTCACACAGGGGATATTAGCGTTCATTATCAAATAGGTTTTCATAGGTTCACCAAAAACCTTTACAATTGTGTCTTTTTCACTTGGGCTTACACAATTCAAAAACCCCTATTTTCTGAGTTTTCTGGTTTTCCTCAGACAACCAAAACAATGAGATTTTTCTGGCTCAACCTCAAACAAAACCAGTCCAATGAGATTTTTCAGGCTTAATCTCAAATAAAACCAAAAGTAAATAAATTTTACAGAATTGTAAAATACCTGAATTTCACCTTTTCTTAGCAGCCCGGTAGAACCAATCGAAGTAGATGATTGAATGTCAAAGTTCAATTTCCAATACTCACATTCAAAAGGTTCTAAATTCTAATTGATTTTAGATTTAACTTGTTGGGCGTAGCTATATTTGATTTTGATTCCAAGAAGAAGGAATAAGATAATTCCTCTTTTCAAATAAGATTGGAATATAGAAACAAAATCAAATTAAATAAGCTAGCAAAAAGGAATATTAAATAAGCACAATGTAGCTTAAAATAAACACAGACTTATCTCAGAGTAATCACGTGAAAATTCTTGAATTGAGTGGAGTTGAAGTGAGTAAACTCTGAATTTCGTGTTCAATTTATAGAAGCAAAAATCGTTCCTACGACTGGTCTTAGAAACCTTGGACTGGTCGTAGCTCAAACAGATTTTTGAAATATTGAGCGCGATCTTTGAAAGTCGTTCCTACGACTGGTCGTGGGTACCCTACGACTGGTCGTGGGTCACCTACGACTGGTCGTAGATACCTACGACTGGTCGTAGGACCAGGATAACATTGCTGGATTTTGAGTCGTAGATTCACGACTGGTCATGGACGAGTCGAAGCCACACATACGACCGATCGAAGGACCTCCAGGATTGGTCGTGGGCGTTCCAAAAATTCCGAAAAATCTTCAATAACTTAGGACTGGTCGTGGAATTGCTTGGACTAGTCGAACCAATGCCAGGATTGGTCGAACAAGAGCTAGGACTGGTCGTAGAACAGACCAAACTTATGTAAAATAAATATTTGATTTATGTATCCAAAGTGACCTACTTAAAGGGTCAACCTAAGGTCATTCAAACCTCTGAATCATGTCATATGGACATTGAACTTCAACCATTCAACGAATGTAGTTTGTTTGAACCATGTCAGGCTTGAGATCTTGAACTTGTTATAGCTTCAAACTTTGAGATCTTCATCAGCATAACAACTACTTCATGCATTGCTTATTAGTCTTGAAGTCATGAGACTTGAACATGTAGCTTCTTGAGACTTCAACATGTAGCTTCTTGAAGTATTTAAGCAGTGTCTTGAATTCGTAGCTTCTTGAAGTATTTAAGCAGTGTCTTGAATTCATATAAATCATCATACAAGCACGGGGCACATCACAAATTTGACAAGTAAAAGTGTATGAGACCATAACACTTACACTAACCACTGTCGACAACCGAAGTATAGCTCGGATTCATCGAACACATCCTGTGTGGTGAAACAACATCATCCACCAATCTAGGATCTGTTACCGATTGCCTGGACTATACAATAACCCCAATCGCATTTAATTACAATAAAATATCCTAGAAGGTAGTTAAAGCAGTAATGGATCAAGATTTCAAATCATACAATCAAAGGTCTGATGTTGTTCGCTTTAGGGCTGCCAGGGCTGTTACATGGAATCATTACACCACTCCCCCATCACCCTTTACGGCTTTATTTTTGCATTTTATGGAATACAACTTAAACATGGATTTATATATATGCATTATATAGATAAACAAACACTATAATATACGGTACATGGAGGAAAACATACACATAGTTAAAGGAGTTGAGAATCATATCTCAATACCCTTATACACTACAATTCACTAAATACTTATTCAAACAAACATTTTATCAAACACTTATACTACACCTATCAACATACATGACATATGTTGATTTTTAACATGTACTTGGACAAATCCTTCCGACAAGGAGTTGTCACATACACAATCATCATGTACTTGCATCCCATAACCACGGTATGCACAAATCATGATTTCATATTCATTCAGTCATTTCAACAAACACTTAGACTACACCCTCCATCATACATATTATATATTAGTTATCATACATATTAAGGCAAATTCTTTTGTCAAAGGGTTGTCACCTGTACGAAAATCATATATCCACGACAGTTAGTCATTGCGAGCACGAATGCAAATTCTATACTCATTCAGTCATTTCACAAACACCTAAACTACATATAATAACATACACAACGTATGTTGATATAACATGTATTAGGGCTAATCCGTTCACCCAGAAGTTGATACACATGCATCTAGCATACATAGACAATAATTAATTATGGTAAGCACAAATCCGAATTTCATACATATACGGTATTTTCTACAAATATGAGGAATACAGTATATTCAACCTAGTTAATGTATAACTTAAAAAATGAAACGGACATCACTTTATACATGTGAAATAGCACCTATGTCAAGAATAAATCATTAATCGACATTGAAAGCCTTGAAAACCATAACCTATACGTCTATAGATCACACCTTACGCTGTAGAAGCATAAGGAATTCGACAGAGACTCCAAGTCTTCGTCAACGATGGAATGACAACCTATAGCACGAGTTAAGTCAGCTATCTCGCCACTTGTAACAATTGAAACCCAAGAAAATATTAGGGTTAGGTTTTCTTCCTAAGAACGAAGTCAGAATCACCGAAATAGCGATTAGGTAACGATGAATAGGCATGTAGAATAGCAGGATAGAGTACCAGGAATCTTCTCCCATTTCTCTCACACCTTCTCTAACTTTACTCTCTTCTCTCTCCTAGGGTTTTCTCAAATTCGTATGGAGTGAATGAGAGAGGGTTTAAGGTCCTTATATAGGCTTAAAACTGATGGAAATGGCCCCAGGGCTAAGGTATACTTAGGTTATAGCCAAAGGGAGTTTATTTCAGCTTAACAGAGCACTTCCGGAGCCCCCCTTGAGCTAAAGGTCGGACTTAAGCTCACTGACCTTAGATCTAGGTCGAGTTAAGTTTTCAGGCCGATCGGATTTACAGATTGCCCGTGGTGAACCAGTTTCAATTCAATGGTCCACGAGCACCGATCAGGGCCACAAGTACACTAACTTATGTATGAAATTTGTCCTGACCCGAGGGTGTATTTGGGTCAGATTCTGACGGTCTAACTCCTTATATTCGGCTCGCAAGCGATAAGTCTCAGATGACTTAAATTTAGATTTTTATTTCCAAGATATCCACGTTTCTCAAACACTTCACTTGGGGCTTAAGCGAATAGCTTCGGGATACTATCTGAACTTAATTTCTAAGGTGGAGGTCAAGTCCAGCAAGGCGCTCTTAATTATATAATTTCTTAGTAATCGGACTTTCGACGTGCGGTCCAGATCCGATTCGAAGTTTCAATGTGCTCCCGAGAGCAACTGGGTAATGAGATTGATCCTAGATTTTAGAGTAACCTAGCGTTAATAATTCTACAAGTTTTGGATCTTGCAGATCATATTTAAAGTGATTAGTGCTAATTTCATAGGTACTATAGTTTAACACTTAGGTATTCTCGTTTAATTTATAAAGGATTTAAGGTTTAAGAAGTTAATAAGGGGTTAAGATCAACCCCTTCTCTAAAGACATCTAACTCCAAGTTGGCAAAAATCTGGAGCATTACACCACTCATCTAGTCGAGCAAGCCCCTCAACCAGTCAAATGATGGTTTAATCCAATCACATCAAAAATTTAAAATTTGGTTGATTCTTCGACCAGTCGAAGGAGACCTTAGACCAGTCGAAGGAACCATTTTTCAGCCTATAAATAGAGGTCTTTTCTTATTCTAGTTCATTTATAAAAGCCACAAAAAGCCTTCACTTTAAGAGAGAAAAGTCCCCGTCATTTTCAAGCTACAGCCCGGTAATTTTAGATCTTTTTATAGCTTTTTGTTTTTATAATTCTTTGATCTCTATTTTGTGAATCTTATATTTTAAAGGAGTTTATACCCTACTTTACAAGATCTAAGGAATTCAAACAAGTAGCCTAAAGTTGAGTTAATTTAAAATATATTTAGAACCTAAAACCCTTGATTATTTTTATTGGATATTTTATATCTATACATCAACCGAAGTAGTTCTACGAGCTACATCAAAGAGTGTCTTCAGAAGATGATAAGTATTCTTTATTTATTTTTGGTTTCTTGAGATATCCAGAAAATCTCCGTATTGGTTTTAACTGAGATAGCTAAAAAATCTCAGCGTGGGGTTTTGATTGTGATATCCCATTTGAAAACACAACTGTATAAGTTTTTAAGTTAAACCTGAGAAAACCTTGATAATTAGTGAATGCCACTATCACATAGGTTGTGATTATTAAGAGTGGAGTAGGTGTGGCTATTTGAGAACAGTTGGTGTACACATCGAACCACTATAACTCCTGGTGTTTTGTGATGAATGATGTATGTGATGTATATGTGTTGAATGATTGTAATCTTTTCATGTACTTGTTTTAGTTGATCTTGATCCTTATTACATTTAAGAAATCAGGTTGTCCTACCTAAGACATCTGTTTTTGGTGTAAGGTTGTCCTTTGAACAAGGTTTAAATAAATTTCTCAATACTATTACAATTGAGATCTCTGATTAGTTTTGATTTATTTAATCTTTCAGTTCGTTAATTTTTAAATTGGCATAGTCCTATTCAACCCCCCCCCCCCCCTCTCTAGGACTGAGAGCTCACCCTTTTCATGATGGATCTTTCAGCTAGAAGATAAATTACCTCCCTACCTTCTTTAGAAGAGGACGAGCATCGAGCCCTCCCATGTCCATTTCCAGGCTTCTACCCCATATGTAAGATGAAGAGGATGATCATCTGTGATGTCATATATGTTCCGTCATCGAAGGGAGCTCTATCATGCCTCAAACCCAAGAACTAGGTTCATAAAATTCCCTATTACCGAATCCGGTGCCGACAGCCTCCGTAGTACCCCATTTTCAGTTACCAACGCATATACACTAGATTTTGATCCTAAGATCCTACAAGGAGGATTTTTAGTGATTTTTTTTTGTAAAGAAGCATAACCACAAGTATACCCAAATCACAAGAACAACATCATCACCACATATCCACTAATATAAATATTAGAATACAGTGCTGAAAGGGAAATACATAAATAACAAAATCTCCAAAACGATCTTCCACAAGCTCCTGCCTCAATGCTGCTACGACCTAACGTCACCTGAACGCAACGGTCATGGATAACTTTACTAAAAAGCTTAGAGGGTGGTGCGTGTGTGCGTAATACATGTGCCAAGCATACAAAATATTAGAGTAAGCGGAAATACTGGCAAGTCCATGAATACTGTCAACCATAACAAGGCTATGTGATGCAAGACATGTGAAAATCTTGACATGTCCACTAATACCATCAGCCTTATCTATGCCATATAATGCAGAAACATAGTAAACCAAATGTCATTAATGTAAAATAAATGACAAAGCTGCAGTGTGTAATCGGGATGATAGTACGTGGTTTCATAAGCAGTGGGGTTCATCACAAGAGACTTCTATCTAAACCAGTCCCATACCTAAATTTGGATAGTTAAACTCAATGTGGTAAACTCCTGATCTCATGTTGGTCTTGCGCCCAACCGAAATCCCAGCCATTGTAAAGGTACACATAATGATTTGGTTGTGCGCCACCAGCCATTGTAAGTGTTGAGTGTACAACTCCTGCTCAACAAGTCCACATATGACCACCACAACAAGTTCAATGTGGGACAAGGTTCTGCCTCACTGTATGCACAGTAGCCTGCCAACTGCTGGTAGCTTGATGATGCCCTTACCCCCCCTCCCCCACGTGTGCAATAGTGACAGGGCATCACAATATCACTACCGTACATCTCTAGGATATGATCGGGTTATAGTACACTCCACACTAACTGTGCAACCAACAAGAGGAAAAGATCTCACTATCCGCCTAACCAGTAGTTTATCAATACCTGCCCGGCTCATCGATAACGGACCCATTTACTAGCTTGTCATACTCAACCTAGCTTATAGCCCCCTCACTCAGGCAGATAAGGCCACACCCCCTACCAATCGATCACGACACAATGGGAGATGCGGCCTACTGGTATTCGGCACTCGGGAGCTCATGTATCCACTTAGTCTAGACGTTGGAGCATCCCCTGGCCACTAAGGCTTAGGGATTTTCACCCATGGACATCCAAAGTTCCCATATGCTGAGTCCCAAACATTTTCGGTGTCCCATCTAGTCATCCATGATATGCCTGTGAAGGCCACAACCCTTGTGTCGCTTGGGTATACAGTGATCATGTAACATAAAATGCGAGATGCATGAGTGATACCATCCAGTCATGCATCAACCTGTGCATCCCGTGCAATCATGTGGGGAAACTCCGTCTTGCAAGGAGTCCCCTAAATAACTCATACCAAAGGCATTACTATGATCAAACATTCCTTACAACAGGCATATAGGTGATGCACATGAACATGTATCATGATGTAATCTATGCATATACTCAGTGTGTCTTACTAGACTAAGTACACTAGCATGATTATCAGATATGGCAGGGGATGATCGGCCTTAACCAGTATGTCACTTATAAGAATAGGGCTGAACGATATGCCCCACTAGGCATATAGAAGTCTATATAGAATGGTCCATGTTAGACTATTATAACCTACTCAACGTACTAGCATAACATATATCCTAAGGTGGGGTCCACTAAAAGGACAGTGGATCCAACCCATGCATCAAGGTAGTCTCCACACAGTTGATATACCAAATCGGATACTACATATTCTTCCATCTACGGCAATGGGTGATGATGTACTCTCCTCCAGATAGTGAATGGCCTAGATAACACACTAATGTCGAGGGTGGACCTCACACGTCTTAATAAGGAGATGGACGGTGTAGATGAAATGTACATATTACGAGGTCCTAACAAATGGGGTACAAAGGTAGGATACATTTCTCATGGTGAGTCAAGTGGGTATACAATGAGGTGAGTTCACAGGGTGAGCTAAAAGGGTGAACAATTGGGCTTCCTCAATTTCTTATCATGAATAAATCGGGCTTCCTTATGGGGCTCGATACATACACAAAGTGGGCATAATGGAGTTCATACATCTAGGACGATGTGTCCTTTTAAGCGGATTGGGTAGCTCGCTCAACACCTAAGTGGACCTTAGGTATGGTCACTAAACTTGGTCAGAACATGTATCTAACTAGGACACATTGTTATGGAAGGCCCGATATGAACATAATGTGGGCTCCAAGGTTTAAACAATCCTACAGGGCATGGTGGGAAGCACCATTATCAATGGGGGCCCAACGATTTGGATTAGCCCAATGGGTATTATTAACATAAGTGGGGACCCAACAGTTTGGGTTAGCCCACAAGGGTATCGGTGGAAATGAGTCTAACAATGGGCCCTGAGAAAGTTTTAAATGGTGGACATTTAACCACCACTGTCTTAAGGTGCGGTCCATTTGGGATAGAAATCAGAATCATAACGAGGCCCATGACCCTCCAAATATCTAAAAAACAAATGGACAGAGTGTGCACATCACTCATGCATGGTGGGCCTCACTCATCATAATTGGGCCTCCCACATTACAATGACCTTACACATCACAATCAACCTCACACAGGGGCCTCATATACATCATAATGGGCCTCACATAGGGGCCTCATATACATCCCAATGGGCCTTATCACATGGGTCTCATATACATCACAATGGGCCTCACACATGGGCCTCATATACATCATAATGGGCCTCACATAGGGGCCTCATATACATCCCAATGGGCCTCATCACATGAGTCTCATATACATCACATGGGCCTCACACATGGGCCTCATCACATGAGTCTCATATACATCACAATGGGCCTCACACATAAGCAACATATACATCACAATGAGCCTAACATACGGCCACAATGGGCCTCATCACATCACAGTGGGTCGTACATGTGTAACATGTGGGCCTCACATGTGCAATAGATGGGTCGCACCCGTGCAACAGGTGGGCTGCACACTTGAAGTAGGTGGGCCCTGCCCACTAGACTGCATGCATACAAAATAGATACATTAGGTAGGTCCCGTCCTAGCTGGATGGTGCAGACAAAATACATACATTACGATAGATCCCACCGTCTTGCTGGATGGTGCGGATACAACATATACAGCACGGTAAATCCCACTGTCCTATAGACGGTGTGGATGAAACACACATGACACAGTGGATCCCACATCCCTTGTTGGACGATGTGGATGCCACACATGCAAAGGGTCCCACTGTCCTAGGATGGTATTAATAAAACACTTACATCAGGGTCCCATCGTCCATTGTTGTTATTTATATTTTCCTTTGTCCGAGCCTGTCCAAATGGACAGCCAGGGTGGGCTAGCTAGATGCGGCAGTAAGGTGGGTCACTGGTTTGGACAGCTGATGCAGTCTGCTAAATGGATAACATGGATAAAATACTTACCTCATCAAGTGGGCCATCATATAAGGGAAAGAGAGAGAGAGAGAGAGAGAGAGAGAGAGAGAGAGAGAGAGACGTGTGGTGATGGAGGGAGCTCCGCCACTATGAGCTCCCTTGAGTCATATTACATTCATCAAGATGGGTCCCAAGAACATGTGGGCCCTCAATACATCAAATCAATGTGGGGATACCATCCCCACCATGAAATCAAGGTTCGAGATGACCTCTACATGTTATCATTGAATAAACATCATGGTGGGGGTCCATGGAGAATGGCCCCATGATGGATTAAACATATGATTCATGGTGGGCCATTGGCCACACCTTGGGTCCAAAATAGGATCCATACCATCATCGGTAGGGCTCACTTGGTCCATCACTAAAATTATAATCTAATCCTATTAAACGCCCACCTATGGTCCTCTTCTGTAGCTCCTTAGAATCCTTGGCTCATAAGCTATCTCTTTGATGGAAGATGATGAATATTGAAGGGTTGGATGGTGAGATTTGGGGGTAGGAAAGTGGGCGTTAATCTTAGGTTCTTTCTCTCATTAGAATTTTTTCTCTTGGTTACTTGGGATTTGGGTAGAGAAATGGG
Source organism: Magnolia changhungtana (assembly GCA_030180095.1). NCBI lineage: Eukaryota > Viridiplantae > Streptophyta > Magnoliopsida > Magnoliales > Magnoliaceae > Magnolia > Magnolia changhungtana. Next base: position 1,273,953 of record JASAUF010000674.1, on the reverse strand, counting down.
ATGGGATGGAGTGAAGCATGGGAGAGAGGGATCCTGTTGTGTAAGAAGGATGGGATAAGAGGGATGGGTGGTGTAAGAGGAGTGACATGAGAGGTATGGGTTGTGTTGACTTTTGGGGGCATGAGGTGGCATGGGGTATGGGTTGCCTTACATTATTGGTAAGAGGGGTGAGCTAGGTACGTGTTGTACTTGACTTGTATTTGATTGATTAATGTGATAGATTAGGTAGAGATTTCCTCAGGATTCGTGATGCGGGATATTTCCTCAAAATATATGTTGGCCCACTACTCCTAGCTTGGGCATCCCATAGGGTGCAAGATGTGGCATTGGAACCGCGGTGATGGCGCGGTCGCTATGGTACAAGTCTTGGGTCGAGTTGACTCAGATCTACGGCATGTGACTTAGGGTCGCGTGTAAATGTTGTTTACAAGTCGTGGGTCACCGGGATTTAATGGGGCGGATCACGGGAGTCTAAAGAATGGTACATACTAGGATACGGGCCTTATAAGCTTAGTCTTAGTGCTCAGACGTGGTCTTCACAAGAAGATCGGTAATCCGGTCAGGATGTTCGACCATAGTCCACCAAAGGGCCCAGCTCAAGGAGCTCAAGATGGCTGTAAAGATCAGGTCGAATGCTTGACCTCGATCTCTCTCTCCTACTACATGTCTTCCGACCTCGACCACTCAATCTTATCATCACCGAGGGTCTTGCGAATGATTGAGAAACATTTGCTAAACACACACCTATGATTCAGGAAGCGTCTCTCTCCACATAATCAACTTGTGGCCTATAAATAAAGGCTTTATCTACAGTGAAAGGTACACACCAGTAAACCCTTGACTCTACTGGATCCAGTTTGCTTGATTCTGACTTAGGCATCAGAGGATCCCCCTGCTACAATCAGGGTCTCCTTTGTTGTCTTCATGTGTAGGTACTCAAAGGTCCAGCGAGGGTTAACTAGATTTCTGCATCAACAATGTGTATGGGCATATAAGTTGGCATGATACCATCGCACTAAGCATGTTATTAGTGTGTCCTATCAGGCCAAGTACATTAACATGTTATCAGATATATTAGGCAATAATCGGCCTTAACTAGCACATCATATAGATGATAATCTACCTTAATTGGCACATCATATACAGAGAGTGATACCCAAATAATAAGCCCCACTATAAATGTAAAGGTCTATGTGGCATGGCCCTCTTAAGACTAAAATCGGCCCCATACTTGGGCCTGCACACATAAAGGAGATAACAAACAGATGTACATTTTGGATAAAACATATATATCAAGGTGGAACCATGACGGCCCCTCAGTCAAGTTGGATAACAATTAAATATTAAAGTGAGCATCGAAATATTTCCATTGGCAGACACTTAGCCAATCTGTTTTCATGATGTGGCCCACTTAAATCCAAGCCCCACACACCCCTACCAAGATGGATGGTAGGGTAGACAACACATCCCCCCAGATGGGACCCAAAAATGGGCTCCACAACCCCTAGCGGGCTAGGAAATAAACATTAGAGAGGCCTAAGGAAATTTTTAACAATAGACAACCCTCATTGTTTCCTATGGTATGGCCCACCTGAGATTTGTATTGGCCAGATTTTGGGCTCCTAGCCTAAAGTGATTTGGCAAAATAGATGATTAACATGGATGGAATACTTGAACTATGATGGGTCCCACGAGTGGCCCTCACTTTGCACCCTGTTGGGCATCCGTCCACCCTCTGGATGCTATAACAATGCTAGAGCTTGGGTTTTAATTATTATTATTATTATTATTATTATTATTATTATTATTATTATTATTATATATTACATTTTTAAATTCCACCATCATGGTGGGCCCCATTTAGACGATCCGATCCATCCATCAGATGGGCCAACTCGAGAATAGTCTAATAGGCTCTGACTGGGACTATTTTGGATGAATATGGAGCCCACAGTGGCCCTTGGAAGGTTTCAATATCCAGACATTATTTCCTTCTGTGCAGTTGTCTGGGATTCGGATCAGCCTAAATTTTTAGCCCTTGGACTAAAATGATCTAGAATGACGGATGAACAGAGTGGATAAATCACATACATCATGGGGGTCTCATGAGTGGGCCCTAATCCATGCCCTTGTTGGGTGACCTCCATCTTTGACAACAACTATTATTATTATTATATATGCATTTTTGTTTGGACACAACATTAAAGTGGGCCCCAAGTGGATAATCTGACCCATCCACCGCGTAAGCCAGTTGGATTGGTGGTCAATGGCCCTGATTTGGGCTCATTTGGACAAACAGGGACCCCTCGATGGGCCTTGGAAGGTTTTATCATATAGGAAATTTTCCCCTCTGCGTGGTCCACTCGAGACTCAGATATGGCTCATTTTTCGGTTCATGGCCTAAAATCATCTAGAGAAGATGGTGGACGGCATGGATTAAATGTATACATCAAGGTAGGGTCCACGACTGGGATGCCCCGCACCCACGTCCGCATGGCTGATGTGAGGGGTGCTCCTTGCCCCACTGTCGCCTCTAGTGTGGTTCACCTAATGTTGGATTGTCCTGTTTTTTTTTTTTTTTTTTTTTTAAAAAATTCTTTTTTGGGGCTCCACGACTTACATGAACCGGGAGACATATAGGTGGTGTGGATCTAAGAAATACATCACGGTGGGTCCTATCAGTGGAAACCCACTCCCCCAGCTCATGCGGAGGGCGTCAATGATGCTAGGCTTTTCTGCCCATTGGTTTACTATGGTGTGGACCACCTAATATATGGATCGGATTAATATTTGGGTTGAATGGCCAAAATGGGATGGAGAATCTAATGGACATAGTGGATGAAACATATGCATCATGGTGGGGCCTATGAGTGGATGCCCCATTCTTCCTCCATGCATTGATGACGTCTGGACGTTAGATTGTTCCAGCATCTCTAATGCTAAGAACATCCAACATCGGGACTTCTTTATTGTATTTATATATTTTTAAAAATAGACGTGTGGGTGGGGTACACGTGAGTGATCCGAACCGTCCATCAAATTGACCAACTCAAGGCGGCCCTAAGAAGCCTTGGTTCAACTCAATCTTATCGTTTTTCCACCATCTAAATATGTGTGATCTAATAAATAGGTTAGATAAAAAATAAACACCATGGTGTACCACACAAGGTGGTCCACACTGTGATAGCATGCGGGCACACTCTCCAACAGCGTGGCCCACTTGTAGGCCCTATAACATCATCAAAGGAAAAGAAAGGGAAAGTTAATGGAAAGAAAAGTAAGGGAAGGAGATCTGACCATCGGGGTCGCTCCCCACCACTAAGGGGTCCACCATACATACTATACATGATCAAGGTGGGTCACACCCCTGTGGGCCCACTAAAAATAGATAAATCATAAAGAAAGTGAGGATTTTGATCCTCCCATGCAATCACTTCGAAGGATGAACAGTTAGATCGGCTTGGATCAACGATCAGATGGTCCACCAAGCTCCTCTCCACCCTTATCTCCTCTAATCTCTCTATTCTTCTCCCTTCCTTTTAACCTCTTGGTCTCCCTTAATTCTATCTCAAGCTCTCTCTCTCTCTCTCTCTCTTTTCTCTTAATCTCTCACTAATCTTTCTTTCTTTTCTCTCTTTTTCTCTTAATCTCTACCTACTTTTTGTTTATCTTTTTCTTACTTTTCTTTCTTTCTCTCTTCTTAAATTCTTAAAAAAATGGGAATGAAAATATTCATAAGTAGGGAGGCTATTGTGGTCTAGAATTTGGGATAGGGAGGGGATTTTTAAAAGGGAGAGAGGGTAGTAAGGGGAGAAAAAAGAGAGGAATGAATAGTGTTGACCTTTGTATCTTCCTTTTCATGGGGAAGGGAAAAAGGTGATGGGGGTAGGGGTAATGGATTGATGGGTTTGATTAATTTGACAAAATTGGAATTTGTACAAGTGAGGCCCGCGTACATTGCGACCCCTATTTTAGAAGTTGCAATTTTGGCACGATCTGAGGTGGGTTGCTCAATGCACGTGGACCCCACTTGCACAAATCCCAATTTTATACTGCAATGTCACAAGGTGGTGTGGTACAAAAATAGGATCACGATCAAAACACATCGATATGGTCCATCTGGAACATGCCGATGTGAAGTTGAAGCATACAAAAGTTCTCACGAGGTTATGGGTCTTAAAGTCTACATATCGGAATAGTTCATATCTGGAAACATCATCGGGGTCTAGTACACTCCAACATTGGTTGCCGCCCACGACCCACACGACTAAGTGAGTGAAAAAGCCCTCATTATCTGCCTCATTAGTGGATATCAATGCCCACTAGGCTCATCGATAGCGGACCCATTTACGAGCTGGTCCGACTCAATGTAATGCCCCAGTTTTCAGAACCCAAGTACATGACTCACATTCCAAAAACTCGGGAGTTAACTGTTAATAGTGGTAATCAATAGATCAAAGTGAACAGTTGGAATAAAATGTAGTATAGATGTGATTCAAATGGGAACAATATTCTAACCCACTCAGCTAGGAGCTAGTTACAAAACCTCAAGTTTCTCAAACTCTAAATGTACTGAAATAAAATAAAGGGCTAATCTACTGATTCAACCCAAAATAGGCGGCCGCCTCCTGCTGCATCTCTTCATCATAGAGTTCCTCCTCGATCACCACACCCTCCAAGTCTGTCGCATACTTATCAGCTCTTGCACCTACATCCTCTATAAGGTTGAACATTGATGAATGAGTGGGCAACTCAGTGTGATCTCCCCTCAAGATTACACACCGCCACCTAAAACAATGAATAACATAAAGACTTATAGGCAATCCAAAACACAGTAGATGTAGTCTTGTTAAATGGATACATGAATGCAATCATCGGCATGGGTAAAATATCTAGATGGCCTGTGCCCCAGGTAAAACATCCAGACGAACATTGGGCTTGTCACCTATAAATATGGCTGGCCATCAGCGCAACACTCAGCGTAATTGCATGGGCATGATGATCCGAGTCATCATTATAAATTGAATGACTGGTCATTAGCACAACACTCAGTGTAATCGCATGGGCATAATGATCCAAGCCTTCGTAATATGTCATGTATGCATGATTAGCCAACCCATTATTAGTCCAATTGCAACCAGCCAATTTAAATGAGCTCACAGTCACTACAGGGAGCACATGACTCAGCGTAGGCCGATGGCTAGAGCATAGTGTCCCATGACCACCATCCCTGGCCCATGAGGCTATCGTCTTAAGGTGTATATAGTACCCACCAACATGTGGTCAATCAATTCAATAAAAAAGGGGCCACCACCAATGTCGACTGGGAACGAAAGGTTGAAATCACTAAATATGGCGATTAAAGCATGACGGCATGGATGGTTCAAAGATGGGTAAACAGTGGTGTCGGAATGGCCGTGAAATTCACCCCAATCAGTTAGGTGAAGCCACAGATGGATGGTAAACCCCATGGTCAAATGCCAACAACCCAAACCTCTATGACAAGGGCCTATGCACTTCACAGCTAGTCTATTTACATCCTAAGCATGGACACTCCTTTGCTAGGACTTCCCATGGAGAGATTTCAGTAATACATGTGTCACATCATCATATCAACAACATAGATCTTATTATGAATAGGGAACAATATAAATATTTCTATTAAATCACACTAATCGAGTTAACATAAGATACATGACATGAATGATCTAATTATTCACCTAGGCAGTTCAGAGTATATAATCAGGGGTCTAAACGATAGTAAGCATGGGAATCATTTTGTTTAAATAGATGGGTCAAGTGAATGCGGTCCATTTCCACACACAATTTATCATTAGTCTAACTAATCGTTAAAATTAACAAAACTACTAGTTCTGGTCTAATTAGGGATGGAAAGCTTAAGGGGAGGAAAATCATCACCAGACAATTTGCAGTGCCTCTTGATCCGAGTAATCGCGAGTACCTAGCTGCCCAACAACACGAGGGTAATCTCCTGGAGCCATTCCTAATAACTGACATTAGAAGCATCCCTATCTATAAAATAAGCACATCTAGGGAGGACTTGATGCTTTGGGGTACATGGGCCTGATTCATGATGAACAAGCCCACCAACCTCTTACCTAGTAAGGACCCAATTTGGGCCCCAAATTCACACCTAACTAAAGGCCAGACTAGTCATTCGTTTTGGCCTAACTATAGGGCCTAACACGACCCATGAAGCTAGGTTAGGCCATCGCTGGCCCATTAATTCATGGCTCAACCTAGCATCCCATTTGAGTATGGCCCACATGCATTGCAAAGTGCAGCCACTTGTGAAAGGTAAGGCTCACTATACATTTCTAGTGAGGCCCACAGCCCTTTGAATGGAAAGCGGCCCATCTGATTTTCAGAGTGTGGCCTACCTGACACTTCAAGGTGCGGTTTGTTCCACATAATGGTGAGGCCCACAGTACTATAGCTGTGGTGCGGCCCACCGAGATGGATCTCAGGTGTGGCCCACATGGCTGTATATGGTATGACCCACCTGTTGGTGTCGTGTGGCCCATTGTGGTCAGGGACGAGGCCCACCAGCAGGGTGCAGCCCACCGAGAGGTAAATCTCAGGCGGGACCCACAACTATACATGGCGTGGCCCACCTATTTTTAAACAGGGTGTGGCCCACCCCTACTTGCTTCAGTAGGCCCACATAGAGTCTACTTTCAATGTTAGACTTGGCCCAGATCTTGGCCTTTGACTGACATGATCCTAGCCCCAATCAGAGCTCTGCTATTGGTCTGATCCATGGCCCAAGTTGTGGCTTGGATAAGAGCCATTTTCAGCTATGTGGGAAGGCTATTCACGACCTGATCTTTGACCTATTTACACGACCAGATGAGGCTGTTTTTTACCTCGACAAAGATATCGCTTGGGCTGCCTCTGATGTTCATCATGGCATGTTATTGGTCCCGGCATCACTCGGCATATGGTCCAGCTACAAAGCTAGTGCATGGACTCGAACCAGGGCTTACTTAAGACCCAATTTCTTGTCCAGATTATGGCCCAATCGCTGGCCACTCTCAGCCTAATACAGAGCTCATTCAGGTGCTTACTTCCTGCAATAGTTTCGGTCTTATTTCAGCTTAAGACAGAGCCTGGTGAAGGCCTGTTTCTTGGCCCAATCGCAGCCATTATGAGGGCTGGTTTTGGGGCCGAGATGCAGGTGTTGCTAGGTTGAGATTTTTTCCCAGAAATTAGCTTAAAATAAGGCTGTTGTATGGCCTGATGGACGGTCCATTTTCAGCTCCAATCAGAGCCATTATGTGGTGTAACGCCCCAGATTTTTGCTAACCTGGAGTTAGATGTCCTTAGGCAAGGGGTAGATCCTAAACCCTTTTGAACCTCTCAAACCTCAAATCCTTTAGAAATTAGACGAGTTTAACTAAGTGCTAAACTAGATTAGCAGTGAAATTCACCTGAATCACTTTAAATACGATCTACAAGACCCAAAACTTGTAGAATCATTGACGCTAGGTTACGCTAAAATCTAAGATCAATCTCATTACCCAGTTACTCTCGGGAGTACATTGAAACTCTATATCGGATCTGGACCGCACGTTGAAAGTTTAAATAATACGAAGTTATATAATTAGGACTGCCTTATTGGGGTTACAACCATCTCAGAAATCGAGTCCAGATAGTGTCCCGAAGCCATTCGCTTGAGCCCGAAGCGAAGAGTGTGAGAAAACGTGGTTTCCTTTAGAAATTAAATCTAATTCAAGTAATCTGAGACTTGTCGCATGTGGGCCTGATATAAGCAATCAGACCATCAGAACCTGACCCAAATACACCCTTGAATCAGAGGAAATTTCATACACATGGCAGTGTACTTGTAACCCTGATCGAGTTCCGATGACCGTTGAACTGAAACTGGTCCACCATGTGTGATCTAGGAACCCGACTGGAATGAAAACTTAACTCGACCTAGATCCAAGGTCAGTGAGCTTAAGTTTGACCTTTAGCTTAAGGGGGGCTCCGAAAATGCTCTATTAAGCTGAAACAGATGCTCTTTGGACATAACCTAAGTATACCTTGGCCCTGGGGCCATTCCCATCAATTTTGAGCCTATATAAGGGCCTTAAGCCCTCACTCTCTCATCCCATACGAATTTGGGAAACCCTAGGAGAGAGAAGAGAGGAAAGAGAGAGAAAGAGAGAGAGAGAGAGAGTTGGAGTTCATCCCTGGGATTCAATCCCATCATTCTACGGGCTGAATCAGCTCTTCCATACCACTCTACCGGCGATACTGATCCCGTTCTTACGTAAGAAATTCAACCCCTAAGCTATTCTAGGGTTTTCAATAGTTAAAACAATGAAATAGCTAACCTAGTTCATGTTATACGTTGCCATCCTGCCAGTGACAAAGACTACGTGTTTCAAACGTATCTGTTACATGTTTACCGGCGTAAGGTGTTGACTTTAAACATATAGGTTATGGTTTTCAAGGCTTTCAATGTCAGTTAATGATATATTACTGACGTGGATGATATTACACATGTACAAAGTGCTGTATGTTTCGTTTTTCGGTTATACGTTAACTAAGTTGAATATACTGTATTCCTCATATTTGTAGAAAATACCATATACGTATGAAATTCAGATTTGTGCTTGCAATGATTAATTTCTATCTATGTATGCTAGATCCATGTGTATTAACTTCTGGGTAAACGGATTAGCCTAATACATGTTATCCCGACATACATTGTGTATGTTATAATGTGTAGCCTAAGTGTTTGTAGAAATGTTCGAATGAATATGAAACTATGATTTATGCTTGCCATGACTATTGGTCGTGAATGCATGATCGTGGTTCATGTGGCAACTCCTTTGTGAAAGGATTCGCTACGACATGTGTTATAACTAGCATATTACAGGTATGTTGGAAGGTGTAGTCTAAGTATTCGTAAACTTGTATGAATGAGTAAGTAGTTAGTAAATTACAATGTATAAGGGTGTTGAGATAAGATTCTCAACTACTTTAACTATGTGTATGCTTTCCTCCATGTACCGTATATTATACTGTTTGTTTATCTATGTAATGCATATGTATAAATCTATGTTTATGTTGTATTCCATAAAATACAAAAATAAATCCGTGAAGGGTGATGGGGGAGTGGTGTAACGATTTCGCGCAACAGCCCTGGTAGCCCTAAAGCAGACATGGTTGTATGATTTGAAATCTTGATCCATTACTGCTTTAACTATCTTCTAGGATATTTTGTTGTAATTGAATGTGATTGGAGCTATTGTATAGTCCAGGCAATTGGTAACAGAACCTAAATTGGTGGATGATGTTGTTTCACTACACAGGATGTGTTCGACGAATCCGAGCCATATTTCGATTATCGACAGTGGTTAGGCCACACGGAGTGCTTACACACTTAATGTCGATCAACTCGATGTGCGCCTGTGCTAGTCGAGCTCGTCAAGTAACCCGATTGGCCCTATGTGTGTTCACTATGTTTGGACGCTACTGCTTGAACTTAAGGTACCAAACTCACCAGTGGAAACCCCATTAACCTTGGTACCTCGATCTGCTAAGACTCATGAGCCAGACATGGTGGTATGGGACACCGTGGTTGAGCTGTCGGCCTACGTTGGGGCGACGAGCCTCCCTGTAGTGACCAGTGAGCAACTTAGACTCGTGAGCTGAATACGGTGATATGAGACACTGTATTTGAGTTGTCGGCCTACACTGTTTTGATGACGAAGCCGTGATGGGTGATAGGGGAGTGGTGTAATGATTCCGTGCAGCAGCCCTGACAGCCCTAAACGTGCCTTTTATAGTGACCTCGAGCATACTCTGAGTCCATGTGGAGGCGACAACCCTTCCGTAGCATCTAGAGTATAAACTAGGCCTATAGTGATTTGGCAATGAGCCCATTACAACGACCTAGAACCACAACTTTGTATGAGATTTACTAGGATTGACAACCCTAGAATGGATCATTGTTTGGGTATTGATATAAGGGCGGTACTTTAGTTTTCCAACCCTACTGTATGAAAAGGACTAATAAGAACTTGGTAATCATATGCATGCACCGCATTACACGTACGTTCAGATGTAGCAGGTCAAGCACTGAGGCAGTGTTGTTCATACGCGAACATGAGAGGAAGTCGTTGAGGGAGCGTAGGCGAGGGCATGCATCATACATTCATACCATTCGTGCATTAACACGAGTACATAGGGATGTGTGATTTATTGCTTTATCATTACTGCTTGACTGAATTGATAACATGTTAACCTTTGCTTTATTGTTCCACTGAGTTGATCACTCACTCCCACATTACAGGATGGTGTGTACACACCAACCAGACCTTGTTTGAGTTTCAGATGATGGCGATGCTTGTGAAGCGGAGCCGGATTTTTATGATGATGAGGAGGGTTTCTCCTTATACAGTTATCAGGCGGGTTTATGTAGACCATCTTCTGATCGACGAAGTTATAGGGTTGCTGATTAGATGCCATTACACTTTAGTTTGCTCTTTTAGAACACCCTTGTATATTCATTTTGTCCATTTTTTTGGAGTATACATTGATATATTTAACCTGGTAACATGTTCATGCTCTGGAGACTTACAACAGTTTATATATGTTATATATATGTCATAATCTTCTGATGGCATAATTTTACTATCTCTAGAGTATGATATGCTATTTTTGCTTAATCCCACTCATTTTTAATGCACTAACACAGACAACATTCAATCATCATTATTTATGTTGCATAAGTGATGCGTTGGAACTCGAGAGTTGAGTTTATGCTCGACCCCTGATTTTTAGGGCGTTACAAAATGGTATTAGAGCATGATTTGGATTAAACCGGACCTGGGTTATGGTCACACGATGTACGCTGATGCAAATTCAACTTAGGTGGGTGCGAAAAAATGTAAAAACAGTCATAGGAGTCCCGATTTTACCAATTGGCGAAGTTCACTGAAAACGGTCGCCGAGATCGGGTCCGTACTCATCCATGATCGCATGATCGATCCCAAATCACCCCTAGACCGTCACTTGACAGTTTTAGATCACAAATGACCTCATCCCAGCCTTTAGAAATTGTTAAATGTGAATATACATTAGATAATTTCTGAAATAGCCCAAATAGACTCAAAACGGAGGTGGGGCCCAAACGGAGCACTTCCAAAGGGACCCAAGGTGGGACCCATACATTTTTGGACCATGGGGGAGGGGAGGACCTCGCAGGGCAGGCCGCTCGGGCCGACGGTATTTGGGGTGTAGGGTGGCCCATTGATCTAGGGTTTATTGTTTAAAACCCTTCCAAACATACCCCTCCTTCACAAAGTGCTCTCCCAAGCTCTCCTTTCTCTCTCAAACTTCAGATTTTTCACAAAAATCACCCCTCCAACCTCTTCCTTTTTTGTTTTCATGCACCACGCCCACCACCCTGCCATACACCCATCTCTATTGCTGCCTACTTCTCCATTCTCTCTCATTTGAGCTCTTGAATCCCCCATTTGAGACTCAAATTCACGTGCACCCACTACCCATCCTCTTTCTTCATTTCCTTCCATTTGAGCACGAAGATTTGTGTTCCGTAACCTTCACAACCTCCACATGTTCGGCCAACTACATTTGGTGAGATTAAGGTGGATGAAATTGTAAAAGTAACAATAAATGCATGTGTAAGGTGTTGTCCCTGGATTAGGTGTATTCCATGTTTTCCAATACCATGTTTTGAATGTATGCAATTAAAAGTAAATCCTGGGATTTTCTGTCCAATTACACTTAGAAATTCATCATCATGGGATTTGAAAATCTCATCTCACACTTTCCAACATAAGACTCATTTTTCAAATCCTATGAAATTAATTTTAATCCCATCCCACCCTCCTTCCAAACATGTCATTCCCAATCCTGAAGTGGGATTAGCAATGCAATCTATTTAATACAACTTCATACCACTGGCCAAACAGTCCCTTAGAGTTTTGGACCTAGAGTTGGTACTCCTAGATTTTGCAAATAAATTTGGTAATATAGGAAATCCAATAAATTAATAATGTGAACCCTTGGACCTTCTTAGCTAGTATGAGCATGTGTGTAGTGCTCGAGTGTAGTTAAATTCAAGTTCATGCAACTCAATTCTAATCAGACAACGTTTGACCCTAAGCGATAAACAATTTCTTGTATTAGAAAGGGTATGAAATCATCTAGCGTATAAGCATAGACCTTGGATTACAACTATTGGTTGGTTATACTAAGGAATGTAAAACACTGATTATGCTAAGACAATTGAAAGATAAATTTAGTTAGTTGGCTTGATTAGGTTGGAGTGAGATCTCATTCCTTCGTTGAATCCCCCTAATACTTATAGGCTTATTTAATAACTCTTAGAAAAGTTGTTTTAACTTAGAAACTATTCATACTTAGGGAAAAGTTATATATCCCTCTGATTGAACATTAGATCAAAACAACATACCCCCTAGGGTTGTCTTCTCAAGGGCTTATTATAATCAGGAACACGGAGTAGAGAACTATATATAAGCGAGGTATTCGCGGTTTGAATTGAATCTCAATCCTAGTAGTTACCAATGAACTCAATGCTCTGATCAAGCAAAGGGTCGGGATCCACTAGGATTAAGAACTGATATGACAATTTTTTGTCCTAACAAGGCAGAAGGTCTATGTATCCGGCGCAAACCCACTACACAACTTTCCTTCCGTGTTGGCCAAACCACTTACAACCAAAAGTTTGTTACTTCGCTTTTAAGAAGTGTTAAGAACGCATAGCCAATAGGGATACTTTGCTCGGGCCTAAGAAATTTCTCAAATGGGCAACAGAGAGTTAGAGATTAGGTCCTAAATCACAGACCATTCGGGCATACATATTATGCATATAGCCTTAGAAAGATAGTCTACCCGTTAACCTATTTTGTTCAGATTCCTTATGCACTAATAATGTATAGGGTATCTTACAGTATTCGACTAGGTATAAATTACACCTCGTTCTGACGTAAGGAGCGAGACATGGATTCTTGAGCCTTAAATAAGTTTTTAAGGGGGGTAGAAAGGTTATGAATGCGGTCGAGTTAGGGCGTAACGAAAGCTTGGTGGGCCGATAGCCCACTAGCCCAGGATCGAATGGAATTGATATAGACTATACGTAAAGATTGGCACTAAATAAGATTTGAACCTTTCTTAGAATGTCGATAATAAAGTTACTAGAAGGAAAGTAATTAGGGTTTAAGTATTAAACCAATTCGTATTACAGAAAGGGCCTAACAATGAGTACGAGTTTAACTACTACCATGGACATGAATTAAGATGAGGACTCTCCTAGACCAAGACCCAACGGGCAACCTTATGACTAGGAAATTTGAACCTTTCATTGATGAACATTCCCTAAGTTTTTAGAGTGATCAGACTACGGAGTTACTGGAATATACAACTGCGAAGCATTTGCGGCTTGACCCAATTCTCAATCCTGGGTGGCTACCAATGGACTCACTGCTTTGACTGAGTAGAAGACCAAGATCTACCAAGACTAGGAAGGGATACGATGGGCTTTCTACCCTGGTCAGGTAGATGATCGATGTATCGGGATCAAGCTTACTACAACCGTCTCTCTGTATTGGTCGACCATTGAAACAAAATATCTTATTCTAAATAATTAGGAATTGTCGTCAAGACGTCAAATAGATAAAGGAATGAATTGTACCAAACCACCAGGGTATAAGCATGAGATAAAGGATATTTTTAAGGGGGGTAGACAAACATGAGCCAGACTAGCATAGATAGTATACGCTGTACCACACATATAAACTTGAAATTAGTAAAACTTGAGCAAGAGGAATAATAAAATCTTTACTTACTACCCTTAGGCAATTTCGGGGACGAAATTATTTTTAAGGGGGGTAAATTGTAATGCCCTAGATTTTTGCCAACCTGGAGTTAGATGTCCTTAGGTAAGGGGTAGATCCTAACCCCTTTTGAATCTCTCAAACCTCAAATCCTTTAGAAATTAGACAAGTTTAACTAAGTGTTAAACTAGATTAGCTGTTAAATCCGCTTGAATCACTTTAAATACGATTTGCAAGACCCAAAACTTGTAGAATCATCGACGCTAGGTTATCCTGAGATCTAGGATCAATCTCATTACCCAGTTGCTCTCAGGAGTACATTGAAACTCCGTTCAGATCTGGACCGCACATCAAAAGTTCGATTGCTACGAAATTATATAATTAGTACCACCTTGCTGATCTTGACAACCATCTCAAAAATTAACTCCAGATAGTGTCCCGGGCTATTCGTTTGAGTCCGGAGTGAAGAGTGTGAGAAAACGTGGTTTTCTTTAGAAATTCAATATAATTATGTAATCTGAGGCCTGTCGCTTGCGGGCCTGATATAAGCAATCAGACCGTTAGAATCTGACCCAAATACACCCTCGCATCAGGAGAAATTTCATACACATGGTAGTGTACTTGTAACCCTGATCAAGTTCCAGTGACCGTTGAACTGAAACTGGCCTGCCACATGTGATCTGGGAACCCGATTGGAATGACAACTTAACTCGACCTAGATCCTAGGTCAGTGAGCTTAAATCCGACCTTTGACTCAAGGGGGGGCTCCGGAAGTACTCCGTTGAGCTGAAATAGACTCCCTTTGGCTATCACCTAAGTATACCTTGGCCCTGGGGCCATTTTCATCAGTTTTAGGCCTATATAAGGACCTTAAACTCTCCCTCATTCACCCCATCCGAATTTGAGAAAACCCTAGGAGAGAGAAGAGAGTAAAGAGAGAAAGTGAGTGAGAAGTTAAAATCATTCTCGGGAATCGATCCCTGCTATTCTTCGTGCCTATCCATCACTACTGTATAGCTTTTCCAGTGATTTTGATTCCGTTTTCTGGTAAGAAATCCTAACCCTAATCTGTTCTAGAGATTCAACTAGTGTAAGGGATGAAATAGCTAACCTATTTCATATCATACGTTGCCATTCTACCGTTGATAAAGACTTGGTGTTTAAACTGAGTCTGTTACTCACTTCTAAGGCATAAGGTGCGGACTTTAAACGTATAGGTTATGGTTTTTAAGGCTTTCAATCTTAATTAATGATATATTACTGACGTAGATGCTATTGCACATGTACAAAGTACTGTCCATTTCATTTTTCAGATATACGTTAACTATATTGACTATACTGTATTCCTCATATTTGTAGAAAATACCGTATACGTATAAAATATGGATTTGCACTTACCATGATTAATTGTTGTCTATGTATGCTAGATGCATGTGTATCAACTTCTGGGTGAATGGATTAGCTTAATACCTGTTATATTAACATACGTCGTGTATGTACAAGTTGTAGCCTAAGTGTTTGTGACATTGTCTAGGTGAGTATAAACTATGCATTAGTGTACGCCACGACTAACCATCGTGGATATATGATTATTGTATAGGCAGCAATCCTTTGACGAAAGGACTTGCCCTAATATGTATTCTAACTACTATATACCATGTGTGATGTTATGTGCAGACTAAGTGTATGTAAACATGTCCGTATGAGTATGTGCTTATAAATTCTTATCTAATTGGGTGTTGAGATATGATTCTCAACTTCTTTAACTATGTGCATGCTTTCCTCCATGTACTGTATATTATAGTGTTTGTGTATCTATGTAATGCATATGTTTAAATCTATATTTATGTTGTATTCCATAAACTGCAAAAACAAGCCGTGAAGGGTGATGGGGGAGTGGTGTAACGATTCCGTACAATAGCCCTGGCAGCCTTAAAGCAGGCAATATCGGACCTTCGAATGTATGATTTAAAATCTTGATTCATAACTGCTTTAACTATCTTTTAGGATATCCTGTTGTAATTAAATGTGATTGGGACTATTGTATAGTCCAGGCAATCGGTAACTGATCCCAGATTGGTGGATGATGTTATTTCACCATACAGGATGTGTTCGATAAATCTGAGGCGTACTTCGGTTATCGACAGTGGTTAGGCCACACAGAGTGCTTACGCACTTCATGTCAATCAACTTGATGTGCGCTCGTGATAGTCGACCTCGTCAAGTAACTCGATTGGGCCTATGTATGTTCACCATATTTGGACACTACTGCTTGAACCTAAGGTACCAAACTCACTAGTGGAAACCAATTAACCTTAGTACCTCGATCCGCTAAGACTCATGAGCTGGACATGGTGGTATGGGACACCGTGGTCGAGCTATCGGCCTACGCTGGGGCGACGAGCCTCCCCGTATTGACCAGTGAGTAACTCAGACTCGTGAGCTGAATACAGTGATATGAGACACTGTATTCGAGCTATCGGCCTACACTGTTTTGATGATGAAGCCATGATGGGTGATGGAGGAGTGGTATAACAATTCTGTGCAACAGCCTTAACAACCCTAAATGTGCCCTTTGTAGTGACCTCGAGCATACTCTGAGTCTACGTGGAGGCGATAACCCTTCCGTAGCATCTGGAGTATAAACTAGGCCTGTAATGATTTGGCGGCCAGCCCATTGCAGCGACCTAGAACCGCAACTTCATATGAGATTTGCTAGGATCGACGACCCTAGAATGGATCATTGTTTGGGTATTGATATAAGGGCGGTACTTTAGTTTCCCAACCTTGCTGTATGAAAAGGACTAATAAGAACTTGGTAATCATATGCATGCACTGCATTACACGTGCGTTCAGGTGTTGCAGGTCAAGTACCGAGGTAGTGTTGTCATGCAGAAACGTGAGATGAAGTCGCTGAGGGCATGCATCATACATTCATACCATTCTTGCATTAACAAGAGTACATAGGGATGTGTGATTTACTGCTTTATCATTACTGCTTAACTGAATTGATAACATGTTAACCTTTGCTTTATTATTTCACTGAGTTGATCACTCACTCCCATGTTACGGGATAGTATTGTACACACCAACCAGACCCTGTTTGAGTTTTAGATGATGGCGATGCTTGGGAAGCGGAGTCGGATTTTTATGATGATGCGGAGGGTTTCTCCTTATACAGCTATCAGGTGGGTCTATGTAGACCATCTTCTGATCGACGGGATTACAGGGTTGTTGATTAGATGCCATTATACTTTAGTTTGCTCTTTTAGAACAACCTTGTATATTCATTTTGTCCATTTTTTTGGAGTATACATTGATATATTTAACCTGGTAACATGTTTACACTCTAGAGACTTACAATAGTTTGTATATGTAATATATCTATCACAGTCTTCCGCTGCTTAATTTAATTGTCTCTGGAGTATGATATGCTATTTTGGCTTAATCCCATTCATATTTAATGCACTAACACGGACAACATTTAATCATCATTATTTATGTTGTATAAGTGATGCATTGGAACTCAGGAGTTGAGTTTATGCTCGACCCCTGATTTTCAGGGCGTTACATGGACACTACGGGGAGGGTCGTCACCCCAGCATAGGCCGACAGCTCGACCATGGTATCCTATATCACCATGCTTGGCTCATGAGTCTTAGAGGATCATGGTACCAAGGATAAATGGGCTTTGCTTTGGTAAGTGGTACCTAAAATTCAAGCAGTAGCGTTCATACATGGTAAACATACATTAGGGCAATCGGGTTACTTGACAAGCTCACTGTATGAACGCATGCTAAATTAATCGACATGGAGCACATACGTACTCCTCGTGGCCTAACCACTATCAATAATCACCGTACGGCTTGGATTCATCGAACGTATCCATTGTAGTGAAACTAGATCGGCCACTAATCGTAGACCGTTATCGATTGGCTGGACTACGTATTAGTCCTAGTCATACTCAAATACAATAGGCATTCATATATGATAGTCAAAATAGCATGTGACAACCAATTCAAATGTAATTCTCATTTGAGCATTTTAACAACCATGTAGTGCACATGTTATCATACATAGGCATTTCATCCATAAATCACGTAGTAGCGAGATAGGTTACATGAAGGAAATTTCAACACCCTTATTAAATACATTTCAACAAACAACTTCTTGTAACATCCCGGATTTTTGCCAATCTGGAATTAGACGTCCTTAGGTAATGGGTCGATCCTAACACCTTATTAACCTGTCAGAACTCAATCCCAAAGTCTAAAGCCGCTTTTGAACCCATTTCCTTCATAAATCCCACCCTTCACCACCTCGTTCTTTAAATCCTTCTAAGTACTTTCATATTAGACACTAATCTTAAGGTTTAGGTGATGAAGAACAATACTTAAACTATAAATTGTTGTAATTAGTAAATACAGAAATAAAATGGGCTTTTAACCAATAACCTTATGGAATTTCATAAAACAAATAGGTTATTTAGAACATCTGCCTCTCCTACCTTAGGATTTCCTTCTATTGTAATTAGGGCGTGCTTTAGTAAGTATTGATAACTTGAATCACTGTATGTACCAACTATAAAGGCCCAAGTACCACCTCAGACAGAAATCTTACAAGACTAAATCCTTTAAAAATTTGACAAAGTTAACTAAGTGTTAAACTAGATTAGCTATGAAATCCACTTGATCCACTTTAAATACGATCTGCAAGACACAAAACTTGTAGAATCATTGACGCTAGGTTACACAAAAATCTCGGATCAATTTCATTACCCAGTTGCTCTCGGGAGCACATTGAAACTCCGTATCAGGTCTGGACCGTACGTCGGAAGTCCGATTAATATGAAATTAAGGAATTAGGACCGCCTTACTGGGCTTAACAACCATCTTGGAAATCAAATCCAGATAGTGTCCCACGACTGTTCGCTTGAGTCCGGAGTGAGGAGTGTGAGAACGCTTGGTTTTCTTTATAAATAAATATCTGAAATAGTAATCTGAGACTTGTTACTTGCGGACATTTTGTAAGCAAGCAGACCGTCAGAATCTGACCCAAATACACCCTCGGATCAGGGAAAATTTCATAAACATATCCATGTACTTGGAAATTCAGATCCACTGACCTTTGAACTGAAACTGGTCCGTCACGCATGATCTGGGAATCCAACTGAAACAAAAACTTAACTCCACCTTGATCCAAGGTTGGTGAGCTTAAGTCCGACCTGTGGCTCAAGGGGGCCTGCCAGAAGTCCTCCGTTGAGTTGAAATTGAGTCACTTTGGTTATAACACAAGTATACCTTGACCTTAAGTCTATTTTAGTGTGTTTTTAGGCTATATAAGGACCTTAGAACCCTCTCTCTTGCAGCCATACGAATTTGAGAGAAACCCTATAGAGAGAAGAGAGAAAAGAGAGAGAAAGTGTGAGAGAAACACCCTGTTACTATTTCCTGCCGCTACCCAAGCTCCACCACTCCATTCTTGTCACTTTCCCGGTGATTCCGACTTCCTTTCTAGGTAAGAAACCCTAACCTTAATCCGTTTTGGAGTTGTAAAGGTTGTAGGTTATGAAATAGCTAACCTATTTAATTCTATAGGCTACTCAACTGCCGAATACGGAAGCTTAGCAAACCTATCATCTTCGTTATGATTCTACGATAAAAGGTGAGGACTTTAGGTGTATAGGTTATGGTTTTCAATGCTTTCAATGTCAGATAATGATAGATTCATGATCTACATGCAATTGCACATGTACAAAGTGCTTTCTGTTTTCCGTTTCGATTAAAGACGTAGAATATGGAATTTTACATATTCTATGTATTTGTAGAAAGTACTGTATACGTATAAATTTTAGAAATGTGTTTGCCATAATTATTTGTTGTATGAATATATTATATATGGATAAAATACTTATTTGGCAAAAGGACTCGCCCTAATACATGTTTTGCTAATATACACTATGTATGTTGAAATAGTGTATTCTAGAAAGTACCGTATACGTATAAATTTTGGAAATGTGTTTGCCATGATTATTTGTTGTATGAACATATTATATATATGTATAACACTTACTTGGTGATAGAGTTCGCCCTAATACATGTTTGTGCTAGTATATGTTATGTATGTTAAAGGAGTGTATCCCAAGTGTTTGTGAAAATGACTGAATGAGTATAGAATTCTCATTTATGCTCGCCATCACTAATTGTCATGGATATATGATTGTTATATTGGCGATACCCCTTTGACGAAAGGATTTGCCCTAAATCATGCCACGGCCAACATGTTAAACTGTGTAGCCCAAGTGTTTGTGAAAATGTTCAATTGAATATGGAACTTGGATTCATGCTTGCCATGATTATCCATCATGGGTGCACGCGTGTTATAATTGGGGCAACTCCCTAGTGAAAGGATTTGGCTTAATACCTATGTGATCAACATACGTCGTATATGTTGATGTATGTAGTCTAAAGTGTTTGTTGAAATGTCTGAATGAGTAGTCGTTAGTAAATTGTAATGTATAAAGGTGTTGAGATAGGATTCTCAACCACCTTAGTAATGTGTATGATTTCCTTCATGTAAGTTATTTAGTCTAATCGCTTACTGTTTTATGAAACGTATGTGTTTGGATTTCCTGTTTGCATTATGTTTTATAATATGCGTGTTAATATATTTGAATTACTTGTTTATTTAATTATGCTCTGATTACTTCACATGTTCAAGTTGTATTCCATAAATCCGTGTAGGGTGATGGGGAGTGGTGCAACGTTTTCGAGCAACAGCCCTGGCAGCCCTGAGCGGACAATATTGGATATTTGATTGTATGATTTGAAATCTTGATCCATTACTGCTTTAACTGTTTTGTAATTAATTGTGCTTGGGGCCAGGCAATCGGTAATGAGATTGAATTTGTGGGTGAGATTCATTTGCCACGTAGGATGTGTTTGACGAACCTGAGTCGTACTTCGGTTAGCGGCAGTGGTTAGGCCACGCGAAGTACTTATGCGCTTCATGCCGTTCAACTTGTTGTGCGCTCGAGCTAGTCGAGCTCGTCAAGTAACCCGATTTATCTTATGTATGTTCACCATGTTTGGACGCTACTACTTGAACCTAGGATACCAAACTTACCAGTGAAATCCCGTTAACCATGGTACCTCGATCCGCTAAGACTCATGAGCCGGGCATGGTGGTATGGGATACCATGGTCAAGCTGTCGGCCTACGCTGGGGCCACGTGCCTCCCCATAGTGACCAGTGAGCAACCAGACTCGTGAGCCGATTATGGTGGTATGGGACACTATATTCGTGTTGTTAGCCTACATTGATAAGGTGATGGGAGAGTTATGTAACCTTTGTGCGTAACAGCCCTGACAGCCCTTTGTAGTGACCTCGAGCATACTCTGAATTTACGTTGAGCCTTAGAGTTTTGCCGTGGTGTATAGAGTATGAAGTAGGCTTGTATTTATATAGTGATGAATCGTTAAAGAGGTGATGGGGGAGTGGTGTAACCATTGTGCGTAACAGCCCTGACAGCCTTTGCAGCGACCTAGAAACATATTATCGTATAAGATTAACTAGGACTGACGACCCTATAATGAATCATGTTTGGGAATGATACAAGGGAGGTACCTTAGTTTCCCAATACTTCTGTTTGAAATGGACTAATAATAACTCAGGAATCATGCTCATCATGCATTGCATGTTCCTGGAAGATGTGGAGCACTAAGGAATGCAAGCATGCCGCAATCGTAAGATAGTGTTGCACGAGGGAGGGTGTGGTGAGGGCATACATCATGACTGCATCCATACTTGCATTAATAAGAGTAGTTAGGAGTGCTTGATTATACTGCTTTATCATTACTGCTTGACTATATTGATAACATGTTAACCTATGCTTTATTGTTCCACTGAGTTAGCTACTCACTCCCACGTTACGGGACGGTGCTTGCAACACTAACCAGATTGTCTTAGCTGCAGGTGATAGCGATACTTATGAAACAGAGCCGGACTACTATTATGATGTTGAAGAGGAGTTCTCCTACATGTAACTCTCTGACAGGTCTATGAAGACCTGGAATTGCATTGACGAGGCTATGGTATTTGGAATAGAAGACATTATACTTCCACAACTTGGTATTTTTTTGAAATTATACTTGTAATTCATTAACCTGGTAACCTTATCACACTCTGGAGACTTACTATAGTTTATATATTTTTATATCTATCACAGTCTTCCGCTTACAATTTAACTGTCTCTAGAGTATGACATGCTGTTTTGGCTTAATCTCACTCATGTTCATTACACTAATACAGACAACATTCAATCATCATTCATTTTGTTGCATAAGTGATGCGTTGGAACTTGGGAGTTGAGTTTATGCTCGACCCTTGATTTTCAGGGCGTTACACTTCTCATTCAAACATTTTATCAAACACTTAGACTACACATATCAACATACATGTAATAAATTAGTTATAACATATATTATAGCAAATCCTTTCATAAATGAGTTGTCACACATACAACAATCATGTATTCTCAATCAATGATCATGGCAAGCACAAATCATAATTCCATATTCATTCAAACATTTCAACAAACACATGGAATGCATTATAATCAACATAGTTCATGTATATGTGTAATATATGGAAAATATTGCATCTAAGTACATGTGACAACAATCAAGTCAGTCATAAATCATTAACTAACGTTGAAAGCCTTGAAAAACCATAACCTAAATGTTTATAGTCTGCACCTTTCGTCGGTTTGGTCATTACGAACTCGGTTTGTACACTACGTCTCCGTTTACAGCAAAATGGCTACCTAAATCATGAAATAGGTTAACTATTCCACCGACTTCTCTATTTGGATTCCTAAAACAGATTAGGGTTAGGATTTCTTACCCAAAAATGGATTTGGATTTGACGATGTAGCGACATGGGAGAAATGATTTGGCACATGGAGTGGTGGGAGTGAATCCCAGCAATAAACCACAGATCTCTCACACTTCTCCTCACTCTTTCCTTCTCTTTTATCTCTTCGCTCTCCTAGGGTTAGAGAATTCGTATGGAATGAGAGAGGGGTGAGTTTAGGGCATTATATAGGCCCAAAAGTGATGTCAACGACCCTAAGGCCATGGTATACTTAGGTTATAGCAAAAAGGTGGTTGTTTCGGGCAAATTGAACCCATCTGGAGGTCCATTGCTCACATGCAATCTAAACAAAGTTCCCTAACAATGGATCTATGCCAGGTTAAGGTTTCGGTCTGATCGGATTAGTGGATCGATTGTGGAGGACCCGTTTCAGTTCAACGGTCATCGTCACTCGATCATGGCCACAAGTATATCAATGGGTGCAGGGAAATTTCTCAAATCCAAGGGTGTAGTTGGGTCAGAATCTGCTAGTCAGAAACCTTAAATTTGGCCTGTAAGCAAAAGGCCCAATTCACTTAAATCTGAGTTCATTTTCTAAAGATATTCGCATTTCTCACACACTTTACTCAGGGCTCTAGTTGTGCATTTCTGGATGCTATTCGGGCTCGATTCTATGATGGTTGTCAAGCCCAGTAAAGTGGTCATAACCGTATAGTTTCGTGGCTATCGGACTTCCGACGCGCGGTCTAGGTCCGATATAGAGTTTCAATGTGTTCCCTGGAACAACTGGGTTTTGAGATTTCTCCTAGGTTTTTAGGTAATGTAGAATTAGCGATTCTACTAGTTTTAGGTCTTGAAACTAATCTACTAATTAATTCAGTTTAGTACTTAATTAATTTTAGTATAATCTCTACATAATTCGATCCTTAGTGATTTTTGCCTTAGGTGGTACTCGGGTCTTTGTACAGATTTTTCCAAGACATTACATCTATCCTCAAAACTTCAAAGAAAACTACAAATGAGGAGGATGAAAGTGAAAGGGAAATTGAAGATGATGAAGTAGCTCTTTTAGCTCAACGGTTCTGAAAATTCTTCCATAAAAATCGTGGCCGACCATTTAGATAGTTGGACAACAAACATTTTACGGGTAAATCTGGTAAAAAGTTGAAGGAACCACAATGCTACACTTGCTGAAAGTTTAGACATCTGTCCACTACATGCCCAAGTAGGAAAACCAAAGGAAATGTAATGGCAGCTACATGAGATGATACTGAAGAGTCAGAATCAGATTATAGTGACTCAGAGAGTGATAGAGACCAAAAATCCCTGAAAATTCTTATGATCTCTATAGCCTCCAACATTCCCATAGAAATTGAGAAAATTAAAGAACCTCAAGCCACTGAATCATTTCCATCTAATGATGAGGAAACTGAGAAAGAAGAATAAGAAAATGATAAACTGCAGGATGCCTATAATCAACTTTATATCCATGGTATCAATATCCTTAAAAGACTTGGGATAAATGAAAACAAAAACAAATTACTGAAAATAGATTTAGACAAAACATTGGAAATCAATACGCACTTAATTAATGATCTACAACAACACCACTCAGAAAATGATAGGCTCAAAAGAATCAATACTTTTCTCAAATCTGAGTCTGAAAAACTAAACAAACAGATTGAACTATTAAAAGATAAAAACATGCATCTTCAGAATGAAAATCACACACTCATGTTTGATGTAGAGAAATCCAGAAAATCTATTAAACTGAATTATAAAATTTTCCAGAGTAGTGAAAATTAGAAAAACTCTTAGGAATGGGAAGACCTAGGAAAGATAAGAGTGGATTAGGATATGAAAAATTCATATCAAAATCCAAAAATGCAGCATTAATCTTTGAGAAAACAGCTGCATCAGGAAGTAAAACAATAGCTACTTCTATCTATCATTCGTGTGGAGACTCTAGCCATTTCAAATTTGAATTTATTGCTCCAAGGTGGACAATAACGCCCAGATTTGGAGGGTCAAGCAAAGCTCAACTCATGAGATCCAGCGTATCACTTATGCAACATGGATAATGATGTTTAAATGTTGTCCATATCAAGGTATTAAACATGAGTGAGATTATACTAAATCAACATATCATACTCCAGAGATAATGTAATTAAGCAAGCAAAAGACTGAAACAAATATATTAAAGTATGTACGTGTTTCACAACCTCTAGAATATGAGTATGTTACCGGGCTGAATATATACATGTTTTGTTTCAAAATATACAACGACTCAAAATGTAGGTGTCTAAATAATCCATAAGACCTTGTAATCTCGTCGTATCGGTACAAGGTCTACGTAGACCTGCTTGATAGCTAAACATAGGAGAATTCTTCCTCGTCCATGAAGTCTGACTCTGTTGCATGGACTACATCGTCACCTGCATCTAAACCATAGTCTAGTTAGTGTTTTAAAACACCGTCCCATGGTGGGAGTGAGTGATCAACTCAGTAGTACTATAAGGTAGAAGTTAACATGTTATCAAGTCAATCAAGTAGTAATGATAAAGCAATACAACAATCACTTCCTAACTACTCTTGTTAATGTAGGAATGGAGTGCAATAATTTTGCATGCCCTCACACAAAGCTCCCTCAAAAGCGACTCCGACAACCAAGTTTACGCATGATAAACTCCCTAAAGTGCAACTTCCTCACCAAAGCACTTGCAATGCGGTGTATGGTCATGTTAGCCAAGTACTTAATTAAGCTTATTCATACAGCAAGTTCGGGTAGCTAAGGTACCTCCCTTTATATCATTACCCCAAATGAATGATCCATCTAGGTTCATCAATCCTACTTAACCACATACGATAGGCAAGTTGTAGGGCATCACCCTTAATGAAAAGCAGTTGATAGGCAAATTTAAAGGTTTATACTCGCGGTCACTACGAGAAAGTTCATCACCTTATCATAAGCCGACAACTCGAACACAGTGTCCTATACCACCATGCCTGGCTCACGAGTTTGGGGTGCTAATTGGTCACTATGGGGGAGGTTTGTCACCCCAGCATATGCCGACAGCTCGACCATGGTGTCCTATACCACCATACCCGGCTCATGAGTCTTAGCAAATCATGGTACCAAGGTTGAAACGGGCTTTTACATTAGTAAGTGGTATATTAGTTTCAAGCAGTGATGTTCATACATGGTAAACACATAATTGGCCAATCAATTTATTTGGTAAGTTCGATTGGTACGAGCACACGTTGACTTAATCGACATGGAGTGCATAAGCACCCCTTGTGGCCTAACCACTATCAACAGTCGTCGTGTGACTCAGATTCGTCGAGCTACCTAATTGTGCGAGACTAATTTAGGTGAATTAGTCGTCGTGTGACCCAATCTTACTCAGATGTAGTAGTTAAGCACATGCAATAATCACTTCAGCATTCAACGATCAATTTAGGTGAATTTCTCATTTCAGCATTTTATCAAACACATTGAACATGTTACGAAACACTTGTATTTTATCCATAGATTTCGTAGCGACAAATATGATCACATGAAAGAACTAATACATATGAGTAAGGTAATTAAGAATCCTATCTTAATACACTTAAGACATACAAATCATTAACATTTTCTCATTCAGACAATTTATCAAACATTTAAGCTACACCTCATAAAATATATAGACTAGGTTAGTTACAACATATAATTTAGCAAATCCTTATATAAAGAGGTCAGCATGCATATGGCAACAATGAATCCTAGATTAGTAGGCATAGCAAACACAAATCATGTTTATATGTTCATTCAAACATTTCAACAAACACAGGATGCATATTTGTCTAACATAGCTCATACATGTATAATATATTGAAATTGACGTGTCTAAGACAATATGGTAGCAATTAAGTCAGACATAAATCATTAGCTGACATTGAAAGTATTGAAAATCATAACCTAAACATTTATAGTCTGCACCTTTCGTTGGAATACACGATTCAGGCTCAGTTCCAACACTACGTTCCCAAAAACGGAACGATGGGCACCTAAACAATGAAATAGGTTAGTTATTTCGTCGATTACTCTATTTGGATTTCTAAATCAAGATTAGGGTTAGGATTTCTTACCCAAATCGTAATCGAAAATGATTGTGCAGCGATGTGGGGAGGTGAATCCATGGCGTTGAGTCGTGGGAAAGAATCACAACAATGATCTCCCTGTTTTTCTCTTCTCTCCTTACTCTTTTCTCTTCTTTTCTCTCTTTTCTCTCCTGGGGTTAGAGAAATTCGTATGGAATGGAAGTGAGGTGGTTTAAGGGCTATATATAAGCCCTGAAGTGATTTAAATGGCCCCATGGCCATGGTATACTCAGGTTATATCTAAAGGGTGCCTGTTTCGGGCAAGCAGGGCTTGTCTGGAGGTCCATTATTCACGTACGTTATAGGGTAAGTTCCCTAACAATGGATCTATGCCAGGATGCAATTTTAGCGTGATCAGATTAGCTGATCAACCGCAGGGGACCCGTGTCAATTCAACGATCGTACATATTCGATTGGGGCCACAAGTATACGAATAAGAGCTGGGAAATTTCCTTTTCCCATAGGTGAAGTTTGGCTAGAAATTAATAGTCTGAAATCTTCAATTTTGCGCATAAGCAAATGGCCCAATTCACTTAAGTTTCAATACATTTTCTAAAGATATTTGTGTTTCTCACATACTTTACTCAAGGCTCAAGTTGTACGTTTCTGGATACTATTTTAGCTCAATTCCTGCGATGGTTGTCAAGCCCACTAGGACGGATATAACCCTATATTTTTATGGCCATCGGACTCTCGACGTACAGTCCAGGTCTGATATGAAGTTTCAATGTGATGTCAAGAGCAGCAGGCTTTTCAGATTTTTCTTAGGTTTTAAAGTCATGTTGAGTTAGCAGTATTAGTGGTTTTGGGTCATGTTATTTGTATAAATAATGGTTCGAGTTAAATCGGCTGATTAATTTAGTGAGTACTTATTCAATTTTTGCTTAAATTTCTACAGAGTACGGTCCTTATGGATTTCTGCCTGAGGTGGTACTCGGGTCTTTGTACGGATTTTTCTAAGACGTTACATGGACTCAATCTAATTTCAGTCCGAATCATACTGGTAAATGCAGACAAACTGGAAAATCAATACAGAATCCACTAAACAATATGGAAAAAGGAACATATCCATCTCCACCCAGAATGACCAAGAGAATGAAGGAGCTATTGGATCGGGTGGTTGAATGAAATAAAAAAATAAATGAATTTATGAATTAAGGAAACATGATTCAGTTACCCAACTTGATTAATGAAGCAAAAACTAACATAGTAAGAAATCCTATGACAAAATGGGTAGTGAAAGAGAAGAAAAATTGCCTTGTTACTCACTCAAATTATATAACAAGCAATAATGCTAAGTGGTACCTGGATAGCGGATGCTCTAAACATGTCACGGGTGACAAATCTCTCCTCACAAATTATTCAAATCTTGATGATGGGATAGTCACCTATGGAGATGGAAACACTGCTAAGGTGATAGGACAGGGAACTATCAAAGGAATGAATATGCTAAAAAATGAGAATGCCTTTTGGGTAAAAGGATTGACATATAATCTTCTAAGCATTTCTTAAATATGTGACAATGAGCATCTGGTTACATTCAACAAGCAAGAATGCGAGATTCTAGACCTATCAGGTAAACCGGTGATGAAGGGTTGTCGAACAAGTAACCATTGCTATGTCATTAAAGGCAATGAGAAGGACGACCTATATGCTTAGTAACAATTGAGCATGGAAAACATGTCTAGGTCATGCATCTAGATCTAGTTGGTTGTTGAAATAATGCAATTCTGATGATTTTCATGATATATCTGAGGTCTCTACACCTCAAATTTTTTTTGTGCATAAACATTACTGATGTTTATAATTTTGGATGGTACAATGTTTGTACAAATTTTGATGTGTATACTGACTGATATGAAAATATACTAAGTTATACATATATGAAAGAACATCGAAATGTTGAAATGAATGATACACACCTTCTCTTTGATAAGTTTGTCGATGAATCGTATGGATCCTCGATTAAAATAAACAAATATTGACATCATCGACGCCCCTTTGGAATTAGAAGCGTCACATGTTCTAGAATGCTATTGAGGATATCTTCGATAGCATCGAATGGGGTATATCGATATCATCGAAACAAATGTTGATGATATCAAAATTCACTGCCCGATACATAGCTGGTGAGCGAGAAAAATTCACTTTTTGCTTCTCCGTTCGATTTCTTTGGAAAGTTCTTCCGTGGCTCTCATCGTTTATCAACCTGATGCCATCTAGGGTGTCTTGAATCAGGTAATCTCTTGCACATACCCTTAATTCCCCAACGTATACTTCATTGTGTTAGGGCCTTTCTAGTTGGAATTTTCAGGTTTGTTCTCATAGTCCTTAGATTCCTTTTCTTTAACAATTCCTTCTGAGTTATTCTAATGAGTAAGGAGAAAGGAAAGTCTCCTACCATCAGTGAGTCATCCAGGCCTATCAGAAAGAAATTCGTGGCCTCAAGAGAAAGAGGAAGGGCTCAATCTCAATGATCCCCTACACGCCCACGGAGCTCCTTTACTTGGCAATCGTCTCGTAGAGAAGCTCCAGCTAAAGCACCAGCACCACCACATACTGTTGTGGGTCCTCCTCCACACATACTTGAAAAGTACTCCGGGAGGCGCTTGGTGTATGAGCGTATGATTGACAGGGAATGCATAAGACCCTACAATGTGGAAACTCTGTTAGAAGCAATCGACTGGCTGCCTCTTCTTGATTCCGGGGGTCCATATCATGATGAGCAGACCTACCGCTTCCTTGCATACTGTCATTCTTCAACACTAGAACCACCATCCATTATTGTCACAGCCGGGGATGATAGTGTTGACATTACTACAGAATCCATTGCGAGCATTTTTTGTCTAACTTTCTCTCCAGTTAGTATGTCTAACCTTAATCTTGAAAATCCCATCACTCGATCTACAATTACAAAATTCCTGTGTCAGGATCTAGATCTCCCATGGTACCAAGGGAATACATTAAAGGTAAAATATATGCATGCTCGATACCAAGTCTTGCACGGGATATTCTGCTCAAATGCTTATCCTCGTGGACCCAATCGCGCTGATCTTACCAGGTTTATGGCCATGATTATGTATTGTGTTGCCACTGGAGTCAAACTTTGTCTGCCTACCTTGATCCTTCACCAAATAACAAATGTCATCTACTAGTCCAGTGCAGTACATTTGCCCTTTCCTCACATCATTCATGTGATTTGCGATACAATCGGTATTCCTCAAACAGATGATCCTGAGTGTCCTCTCTAGCCTTTTAACAAGGTCAATATTCGAAAATTGGACCTTAAATTTCATGCCTATATGGAAGAAAAATCTGAGGAAGCTATTCATGAAGGTGGTGAAACGGGAGAAGACATGACACCAACTGGTGGAGATCCTCTAGAGTCACAACAAGTTCCAGATCTGAGTTGTTCGACTCAGACCTAGTGCTTCAAGTTTCACCAAGATAGGGTCGGGGCAACGCAGCAAGGATTAGCTCGAATAAAGAATAAGCTGGGGGGACATGGTGCACGGTTCTCAGCATTGGAGAAGATGATGTCTAGCGTACAGCAGTCAGTGCACCAATTGGTCGATCTGATAACATGCCGACGAGACTATACAACATCGTCTTCATCTACCCCTCCACCATAGTATAAATAGTCTTCATGTCATCACATACACCTGATACTTATCTCATCATATGGGCATGGATATCTTTTTAAATGCCTTACGATCTTATGAGTGTATGTAATGGCTACCTAACATGAAAGGTCTAATAGTTTTTTTTTTAATGGTTTATGGATATCCTCTAAATGAGGAAAGTACTTTTGGTATACCCATGGTTGGGCTAGATATTTTGTTGAAATGGTTTGGGATGGATGATGAAATACTGCCATGCTTGGGCAGTTTTTATTTTGGATATTTTTATTAATGGGTGATTTATAATTCATATATCTATACTCTCATATCTCTCTGTTCTCAATTATGCATGAAATTCTGAGACAGGCTGGTATAAATTGTGATTGTCTTCTTCTGCATGTTCCCTAACAATTGAGAAATGGTTTTGTGATTTATGACAATTAAAGCCATGCTACTATTTTCTGTTAAAATCACAGCTCTCCTTTAAACCTAGTAGGCATCAACGGTTTCCTTGCAAATAGAGATGTCGTTATCTGTTATACATCTTTCTCTTACTAATTATGCATTTTAAAGATGTATCTTATATGTATTGAACTATCTGGATGTTTATTGGTTCTCCCATATCTTTATGCTTCAACTTCAGTCAACACCTATTGCGATATTGCCCTTTGTCAATGACTGACAAAAAGGGGGAGAACAAATCCCACCATGGAGGAAAATTGTGTGTATCTATTTGTTAATGGTGGTACAGGTGTTAGGGGGAGCAGCTGCAAGAAGACAAGGGGAGCAACTACTACTGAATGATACAGTCGTGTGCGTGAACTTGATAACATTGTAAAATTGTGTAAAGTTCATGTACACCCAATTTAGGGTGTTAGTCTAGATGTTGTTCTAGGACTTCAGGTGTTTTGTCACGTAATTGACAAAGGGGGAGATTAAAAGTTACCTACTTTGTCAATTAGCGTTTGTGTTGAGTTAGCAAGACAAGTGAGCCCCACAGGAAGATTGTTCAAGCGTCTACCTTAACGAAATATGTGCCCAAACTTGTCAAAGGTAAACCTTAGCCTCACATCCCATGTCCCAAAACACTAGGTATATAAAAACCCTTAAAAATGGATAGATTATCTTAGGGTTTTAGGTAAGAAAACTATTTTGCAAAATCAGGAAAATCTCTAAGTTTTTTGCCTTTGTTGATTTATCGATACGTGGATCGATGAAATCGAATCCTATTATCAATGTCCTCGAAACTCACTCGATATTATCGAATTAAGGACTTCAGATGTCCAGCAACTACAAAGAATTCTGGATTGAATTATCGATGAATCGATGGAATGTTCGATATCATCGAATTTTGAATCTCGAGTTCAACAATATGACTCGATAAAATTAACATCTAGTCATATGTGTCTAATATGTTGTTAAGGCAAATCATGTGATTTTCGATATATCGAAGAGAGACTTGATATCCTCAAAATTCAAACCTCGATGATATCGAGAGACCTTCAATGATATCGGATTGGGACATAAAACTATCCAGCATGCTTACAGGTAAAATATTTCAAGTATCGAGGATCACTTGATAAAATTGATATTCAAATATCGATCATATTGAGACCAGGTCGATGTCATCGAAATAGGACACAAACTGTCCAGCAAGCTTATAGGAAAATTCCTTGAAAATATTGATGAATCGACACTATCATCGATATTAAAATTTTGATGATATCGAGGGATGCTCGATCATATCAAAACCTGTTAAGTTTCAAAGGAAACTTCTCTCACATTTTCAAATGTTGAGGAATCGAACCTTGTTTCAATGAAATCGAAGTTCGAAATCTATTGACATTGAAGAGTGTTCAATTTTCTCAACCTGTTGGCAAAAAGGTTCAAAAGTGTTTGACAGATTGAGTTCGTATCATCGAGCGGCAATTCGACGGTATCGAGAGTATACACTCGATGACATCAAAGCCTTCTCAATGATATCGAACTCTATAAAAAATTATGACCGTTTTATTTCCGTTGGAAATTTTTGTCTATTTAATGAGAGCTTGCCTTTGGTTGTTTGTAGAGAAAATAGATAGAGCTTTTGAGTGTTTTAAATCCAGGTCATATACCCTAAGCCTTTTTCTCTCATGGGAGTTCATCATCCAATCCACCCTCATCATTGATATTCAATAGAGTGAATTGGTGAATGAACTTCCGCATTCAAGGATCCTTCAGCTACCATCTTAATGGTAAATCATTGAGCTAGGATACCTTAAATGCATAGATGGTTGGAACCACTTTGTTCCCAATATAGGAAAATATTTAATAGAGTAAGATTCCAACATAACATTGATCCAACCCGTCGCCATACATTGGAGCATCATTTATGTTGCGGTTCAAGAGAGCTGAAGATTCTTCGTCATTAGAGGAGATCTTCATCAACGTGCTAAAGCTCATCTACTTATCTGTAAGTCATTAGAGTCTATAGACCCTTTTGATCATTCTTTTTGTAGGATTGGGTCAAAGGTGCTTCTCACCCCTTTTAAAGTCCTCATAGGAGGCCTCCGATGGGAGTGTATGTGGGGTGCTGTGTGTTGACCCTTGCTCTATGGAGAGCATAAACTTAGGTCCTTGTATAGGTCTTTGACCTGTATGGTCTAAAACCTGGGTGCTGTGTGTTGACCCTTGCTCACGGGAGCATAAACTGTCAGGTTCCTTGGGTGGATCCTTGGCCTGTTGTAAAATCTGGGAGCTGTGTGTTAACCCTTGCTCTTGTGTGGGGCATAAACTTGTGTCGTGGAGACATGTTAGAGTCAGCCTAATGTAACTTGTAATGGTTTGAGGTGAACCTGATTTAAAACCTTTATTAGTGAGATTCGGTACACTCAAGGGTTGAGTGCGTCCGCCAGAAGTGGAGTAGATATATAGTCAAACCACTATAAAAATAAATGTGTTTGAGATTGCTATTTACTTCTACTACTTATGTGATTTCTCTGAATATTCTCATATTGCATGTGTACATGATTATCTGGAACTAAGTAGAATCACACCTCATACATAGTCACATCCATCATGAACTATGTTACACATCCTGTTTATCATTTGAATAGTCTTATGATCGGATCCTCTACTTGGCTTGGAAGCCAGTAGAGTTAATTTAAAGAAATCTTGTTGTTTGCATATTAAGCAAGGATTGGGTTGATTGGTTTTAAATCATCATAAAATTTAAAAGTCCTATTCACCCCCCTCTAGGACATTTTGGCATATTCTTACTTCAACTAAAGCGGTCATTACCACAATTTCAATACTGAATATCAATATGCTTCGTACGAGAATGCTAGATGGGATTTTTAGATATATTAATTGTGCTAGAGTTATCGCAATACAATATCATTATATCTTGCACAATTGTATAATCATTAAGCATTCTTTTCATCCATACTAGCTGGGTACAAGCATTTTCGGCTACATTGTATTCAGTCTCAGCTGTGGATAATGATACGGAACTCTGTTTCTTACTGTGCCTGGAAACTAAACAATTCCTAACATAAAAACATCCACCACTGGTAGATTTTCTATCATCTATATTCCCAACCTAGTTAGCATCCGTATAACTAGCTAATTGAACATTTGTATTATGTGGATACCAGAGGCCTAGATTAGTTGTACTTACGACATATCTAATAATATGCTTGACAACAATATGATGAGATTCCTTAGGATCTGATTGATATCTAGCACATATACCTACACTGAATGCTATATCAAGATGGCTTGCAATTAAGTATAACAAACTACCAATCATACTACAATATAACCGAGGATCTATAATTTTACCTGTTGCATCTTTTGAGAGCTCGAGAGTCGTACTTATAGGAGTATCGAATTTCTTACCATTTTCAAATCCAAATTTCTTAATCAGGTTTAAGGTATACTTGGTTTGAGAAATGAAGATACCATCTTCTAGTTGTTTAACCTATAAGCTTAGAAAGTAGTTCAATTCTCCCACCATACTCATTTCGAACCTAGATTTCATAAACTCTGCAAACTCAGTGGACAGGTTAGAGCAAGTAGAACCATAAATAATATCATCAACGTATATCTGTACTATTAGTATGTGTTCATTATATTTTTTTAACAAAAAGAGTTTTATCAACACTCCCCATAACAAAATTATGACTTAGTAAGAACTTAGTCAATTTTTCATACCATGCCCTGGGAGCTTGTTTCAAACCATAAAGTGCCTTTTTAAGGTGATACATATGATTAGAGTGTTTGGGGTCCTCAAAACCCTTAGGTTGTTAAACATAAACCTCTTCATGTAGATCACCATTTAAGAATGCACTTTTAACATCCATTTGATAAATCTTAAACCTTTTAAAGCAAGCAATGGATATGAATAATCTGATGGATTTAAGATAAGCTATTGAGGCAAAGGTTTCATCATAATCGACTCCTTCTATTTGAGTGTACCCTTATACAACCGGTCTAGCCTTGTTTCTGATTATATTTCCTAATTCATTAGATTTATTTTTAAAAATCTACTTGGTCCCAATTATATATTTTTCAGATGGTCTTGGAACCAAATACCACACATCATTCCTAAAAATTAATTCAATTCATCATATATGGTAACAATCCAATTTTCATCAGTGAGTGCCTCTTTTACATTGGTTGGTTCGATTTGGAAAGTAAAACACAGATAATTGCATATGTTTTCCAGTTGTTTTCGAGTATGCACACCAGTGAAAGGATTGCCTAGAATTTGATCAGTAGAATGTCCTTTGACTGATCGTAGTTCAGTATTGATTGGATAAGATGAGGAGTCAAGTTTTTCAATTATATTGACTTCATCATTTTTTGAACTAGATGTTGGTGTGTTCAAGTGATCATTAATAACAACATTTGCGCTTGGGTTTTCTTTTAACTTCATTGAGAGTCTTAGATTTTTCTCTCATGAATGTTACCTAAGTAAATCAGGTAAAGTCATCCACAATTACCAAGAAATACTTCTTACCACCTCTACAATCCGTTTTGGTTGGTCCAACAAGATCCATGTGGAGAAGTTTAAGAGGTTTGGATGTGGCAGAGGAGTTCACTTTCTTGTGACTACCTCTTATTTGTTTTCACCATATATTTTATCCATTTAAAAAAAAAAATTTGGGTAGACCTCTAATAAGATCAGCTTTGCTCAATATATACAGATTTTGGTAGTTAACATGTCCAAGGCATTTGTGCCATAATTTGTTTTCATTAGTTTGGACCATATAACAAGATAATTCAGATGAGCAAGATTCATTAATGATATAGCAATTTTCAGACATTCTACGACCATTTAATATCACACAACCTTTCTCATTTGAGATCTCGCATCCTTGATTTGTAAATTTAACATTATGCTTATTATCGCAGATTTGAGAGATACTCAAAAGATTGTGCTTAGCCCTTCTACAAATAAAACATTTTTAAAAAGAGGGAGGTTAGAAATTTGAACTGTAACTTGGATAATTATTTTGTAGTTGCTTCCATCACCAAAAGTGACTGAGCCATCAGTCATTTCTTTGTAGTTGGTGAATGAATCTTTGTCACCTGTCATGTGTCTTGAGCAACCACTGTCTAGGTACCACTTTGACTGACTCGAAGCCTTGAAGGCAGTGTGGGCAACAAGACAAGCAACCTTAGGAACCCATTTCATTGTTGCTTTGAGTTTTGGTGCACTATTGGTTTTCCTTTGCTTAATATTACTTTGTCTATCAACTCTCATATTAAAGTTAGATTTGAGTAGCTCCTTGAGTAAGTCCATAATTTTTTCAGCTAAAGGATTATAGCATTGTTTTCTAAAGCTCACATTATTAGTATTGACTTTAGATGCTTGAAAAGTTTTTACATTTTTAAAATTGTTTTGATTTTTATATTTCAAGCCCTTTCCTTTTGAGTTAGAGGATTCTCCTTTAACAAAGGTAGGAGATACACTCTTATTTTTTCTTACGTATGTCTTTAACATAGCCCAAACCCAATCCATCTCCACATTTTCTAGAAGTGGTTAATAACTTTTCAAGTTTAGGGTCTCCATGGGCATACCTTCATCTATCCTTTGAACTTAATAGGGAAGAAACTTCAATTTTTAGTTTCTCATTTTCTATTCTTAATTTTTCAAGTTCAGAATTTTTGAAACTAAAATCGTATTTTTCTTTCTCAAAATGATCAGAAATATGAGATTATTCTAAAACCAAATTTTCAAATTCCTTCTTTAATTTCAGAAAATTTTCTTTTTAAAGTTTTAGCTTGACAACAATCTTACAACTTTCCTTGTATAGGGCATTATAGGCATCCTGAAGATCATCTTCATTTTCAGGGTCACTCCTTAGATTTTCATATTCTGTAGAAGTGACTCTGGCTAGAGTCATTAAAGCCTTGACTTCATTTGAAGTTTCAAGTTCTGATTCATCCAACTTAGAAGAAGCTTTAGAGTTAGATGATTCATCCCATGTGGCTAACATGCCTTTTCTCTTTGGTTTCTCTTTTTAGACACTTATTTGCCAAATGCCCATATTCATAGCAGTTAAAACACTATCTTTTGGAGATTGTCAGTTTTTAGATTTACCTTTTTTCTTCTCAGAGGGTTTTTGAAAATCTACTCTTTTCTTACTTTTTAAAATCGTGTAAAACTTTTTAGCGAGTAAAGCCATATCATCGTCTAAGTTTTCACAATCAGAATTAATATCACTATCTTTTGAAATAGATTTCGATGGCTTAAGAGCTGTGGACTTACCTTTTGGGGCTTTGAAATTTAACTCGTAAGTTTGAAGTGAACCAACAAGTTCCTCAACCTTCATATGATCTGTCTCTAAGTTCTTGAATGACAGTCACCTTGGAATTAAATCTCTCAGGAAGAGATCGGAGTATTTTTACACAGAATTTGCTTTATGGGATACCATCTCCTAGACCCCACATAGAGTTAATTATGTCATTTAGTTTTGTATAGAAGTCCATGAAAGACTCATTTTCTTCCATACAAATCTCCTCCAACCTAGTGGTGAGGATTTGAACTTTATATTTTTTTACTATAGTTGTTCCCTCATGTGTCATTTCAAGAATGTCCTGGGCTTGTTTAGAAGTATCACATGAAATGATTCTTTTAAATTCATTAGGTAATAGTGCACAAGTGATTGCATTTAAAGCCTTAGCATTAGCACTGCTCTCATTTTTTTTAAGAGTAGTCCACATATAGAAAGGTGTTTCCTTAAGGGACTTGGTTCCATCACTGCCTAGAACCTCAGACATCGGTGGATTCCATCTAGTCACCGTGGCTTGCCACACACTTTCATCAATGGATTTCTGAAAATTCCTCATTCTAGTTTTCCAATAAGCATAGTTTGAGCCATCAAACAGTGGTGGCATAGTATTAGATAGGCAATCAAAATTTGACATATTGTAAGCTCTAAATCAATAAGCTCAAAATAAATCCAAAAGAATGAGCAACTTAGCTCTGATACCACTTGAAAAGGGCGAGCTCTAAGTCCTAGGGGGGGGGTTGAATAGGACTATGCCAAATAAAAATAATTGTGAAATATAAAATGAAGATAGCTGAATCAAATAACAATCTTAATTGCAATAGTATTAAGAAGTTGATTCAAACGTTGTTCAAAGGACAACCTTACACCAAAAACCAAAGTTTATGGTAAGACAACCTGATTTCTTGAACTTAGTAAGGATAAAAAACCCAAACTAAAACAAGAGGCAAAATAATGAAATATAGCTATTACAACATTCACCACATGTACATGAAATAGATACAATCATTCACCACTCATACATCACATACATCAATTCACAAAACACCAGAAATTATAGTGGTTCGGTGTGTACACCAACTGTTCTCAAACAGCCACACCTACTCCACTCCCAATAATCATAACCCACATGATATTGGCTTTTACTAAGAAAGAAGGTTTTCCAAGGTTCACCTTAAAACCTATACAATTGTATTTTCAATGGACTACTACAATTAAAAACCCCACGCTAAGATTTTCTACCTATCTCAGTTAAAACTACAATAGAGATTTTTTGATAATCTCAAAAACTAAAAGCAATATAAAAAAATACTTATCTGAAGATTCTTCTTGATGTAGCTCAGTAGAACCGCTTCTTTTGAAGATGAAGATGTCCAATGTTCAATCACACATATAGAAGGGTTCTAAGTCTAAATGAATTTTAAATCAATCTAACCTTAGACTACTTTAATTTAATTCCTTAGTTCTCAAAATGGGTAGAGAAGAACACCCTTTTATAAAATCAGATTGAAGTAAAGAGAGATCAAGAAATTAGAAATAAAAAAGCTATAAAAAGAATCTTAATTTACCTGACAATAGCTTGATAATCACGGGGGCTTTTCTCTTAAAGAGGAGGCTTTATTTGGCTTTTTTCTGAATGAAAAAAAAATGAAAAAAGTCCTCTATTGATAGGCTAAAAATTGGTTCCTTCGACTAGTCTAAGGTCTCCTTCAACTGGTCTAAGGTTTAACCAAAATTTAAAATTTCTAACGCAATCGGATAAAACCAACCTACGACTGGTCGAGTGTGCTGCTCGACTGGTCGAGCATGGCCCACGACCGATCGTGGGACCTAAAAAGATGTTGCTGGACTTCGAGTCCAGTGGTCCATGATTGGTCTAGCAGGGTGCTCGACTGGTCGTGACCCTACTAGAAAAATCCAAAATTTTGCAACCAATCCTGGACTAGTAAAGAAAAACCTCGGACTAGTTGAGCTAGAGCCTAGACTAGCCGAACATAGGCTAGGACTAGTCAAAATAGAGCCTATAACAAGCACAATAACCCATACTAAATGTGCAATATGAATGACCTAAACCTAAGGTCTTTCTAGGGTCATTTATACCCGAAATATTGAATATTGAACTTGTAGTTTCAGTTGCTTCGGTTGATCTTCAACTTCATTTACTTGAAGCTTAATCTTGTACACTTGAAGCTTGATCTTGATCTTGACCATGTAGTGCACTTGGACTTGAACTTGAAGTAGCACTTGAACTTGGTCTAGCTCTTGAACTTGAACATGTACTTTAACTTGAACTTTGAAATAGAACTTGCACTTATACTAGAAGTAGTACTTGAAGTTAATCTTGAACAAGGTAGAACAATCTTCATGACTTGAGCTTTGTAGCACATCTTCTTATGAAGGTGAACTTTCCATCTTTGAACAAGTTCATCATTCTAAAGTGGTTAGTCACAATGGAATTTGACAACATAGGGTGCTTGATATACAACATAACACTTATAGCGTACAACTCCTAATATGCACAAGTGATTCGTATAACAGCCATGTGCGCGTAATGAATCTATTATAT
The DNA here is from genome assembly GCA_030180095.1 of Magnolia changhungtana. Lineage (NCBI taxonomy): Eukaryota > Viridiplantae > Streptophyta > Magnoliopsida > Magnoliales > Magnoliaceae > Magnolia > Magnolia changhungtana. Next base: position 1,234,116 of record JASAUF010000674.1, on the reverse strand, counting down.
GGGCATGATGGGTCTGATATATGGACAGCCAACTTGAGTGATGATTATTCAATTGTGAAGGGATTGAACGAGACCCTAATCTGGGTTAAAAGATCAAAGTGTCTTCTCATAAGCATGGAATCAATCAGAATGGATATCATTCTAGTACAACGATATTCAATACTGAAGATCACAACGCAATCTAAAATGCTGTAAAAATTAATATTAAACATTTGATATTTGTATTGGATTATATAAAAAGTTTACTTTAGAATCAAAGGAGATAAAGGATATAAACGAATTCAGAATAAATAAATATCGTGATTATTCTCTTCATTCTTCTTTTATTAATTACTGAGTAAAATAAATCTTCCAAATCGAATGCATTTATTTCTTGTCGAAACAATGACCCTCTAATATGTTGCTCTAGCTTTTTTGAGCCCGAAAGGCATCACAACCCAGAAGTAGTTCCCGATTGCCCTTGGTAAAGGAAACACCATCTTTAGAACATCTTCTTTGGCAATGAAGATCTAATTGTACCCAGAATGGTTGTCCATGAATGACATTATTTTGCGTCCAATGGCCCATCGATGAGTTGATCTGTAATCTACATCAGATATTCATCCTTTAAGGTTGCCAAATTCATATTTTTGAACTCTATATAGATCCTTTGTTTTTCATTCTTCTCGATGACAGCTGCTATCTTTGAGATCCAATCCCTGTATTTGATTGGTTTGATGAATCCTTCCTTCAGCAGTTGCTTAGTCTGCTCCTTGATCTTGAGCATTACTTCTGGGGACATCCTTCTAATGGGCTATCTGAATAGCTTGAACCCTTCCTTGATCGGAGGGTGATGTTTGACCAAATCCCAATCCAAACAGGGCATCTCGTGATAATCCTAGGCAAAGCAATGTGCATAATCCATGAGGAGTAGATCATCTTCATCTGGGCTTCAGGATCCAGCTTAATGCTAATATATGTTGGCCGAGGGTCTTTCTTCATTCCAAGATTTACCTCAATGAGGGTATCTTGAACATCGGCCTTGGCATTGTCCATCTTGGCGGGTTCTGGTTCCAATTCATGGAACAATAAATCGTCTTCTGCTACTATATCTTCTTTCATCAAATACTCTAGTGTGTTGAAGTGGCATCTATCACAATTAATGGTGGTGCTAAGAAATTGCTTGAGGTTACGGATGATGGCCATGATTTCGGTCTCTCATTCGTTCTTGATCTTGAAATCCATCAGGTAACCTCTTTAACAAAGTATTTGGGAGACTACTGATATGGGGTAATCACATGCTGCTCGTTAGCTGGCTTTGAATGTTCTTCTATCGTAGTAATAATCAATTCTGTAGACCAACCTTCTTTTTATATGATGATAAGCAGGTGAGGTTGTAAACGCTGGAAATTGGCGCTCATACTTTTATGTTTATTTTTTATTGTATGGCTTGATATAGATTGATGATATAGTAGACTTGGAGTTGCCACTAGCCGTTAACTCACAATCCTTTAGTCGGCTAGAACCTCCAAAATCTAAAAAAGATAGAGAATCTAAAGACTCTCTTACTTTAAGTTGACTCCTGATTTGTGACCTGGGATTCCGAGTAAGGGACCTCAGTTATAGAGAGGAAAGGTGTTAGGCACCCACTCTGCTCATACAAGTGTATGATCTCTACTTTGTGCAGTTAACTAATTTTAAGGGATAAAATGATAAGGTGCAAAGTACTAAAAAGTGTTGTTTCAATTAGCACTCGGTTAGGGACCTTGAAACTTTAACGTCGTGGCCCAACGTAGAAGAGTTGAACTACTGAAGTAGCTCGCCCTACCCTAAATTTGTATATCGCATGTACAATAACTCACTTTGGTTTATGACATACAACCATTTTTTATTCCGACGAACCATATCATCTCTGCCTTGAACAAAGGACCTTCTAGCTACTTGGACCGTCGAGCAGACAATTCCTCAAGCCTGTATGGGCCGCCATTGACTTAGAGACAACATTTTAGGCCCATCCTGAACACGTCTTGCACCACCGCTAGACTGATGTGCTTGGGATTACGGCAAATGTTTCACCCCTGCCCATTATACCATGAAATGATCAGAGGAGTGGTGGGCCATAGCCATTTGGGCATGCCCCTACTGGAAAAAGGACATGAGGTGGCAAAGTCATAACCATTTTGGGTGGGACACTGCCAAACATCACAGGAGGTGATAGGGCCGTCGCCTAACCTTCCAGGGATGGCGGGGCCGCCACCTTCACCTAAGCTAGAGTGGGCCCTCCCACACGTGTGGGACCCCTCTCTTTGCTCCTTCTAGCTATTAAACCCTTAGGATCCTCTTTTAAACACATTCTAACCCCAACCCATCTCTACTCTCACCCCATTTCAACTCCAAACCCTCAAAAACGAAATCTCCAAACCCCAAATCCCTCCTTTCAATCCACCTCAACCTCAAACAACCACCTCAATCCTCAATCTCACTAACCACCCCCAACAACAACTCTAAGGCCATCCATTCCTATTCCATTTTGAACCAAAACCCTCTTCCTTAAGGGCCTCTAGATCTTGTCTCTCCAAACTAACCTCCTAAACCATCTTTCCCTTAAAACTCTTCATCCCTTGTCCCATCTCCTTCTAAGCAAGAAGAAACCCAATCCTCATGGCCTTCCTTGAAGTAATCTCCTCATTCTTCTCCATTTCCTTGGTTCTTTCCCTTATGGCGAAGAAAAGAGCGGCCCTTGACCAAATGGGGCCAAGCCATAAGAGAAGGTCGAAGAAGAAGCAAGATAACCTAGTAGGGCCAATCTTTGAGAAAAGGTCTAAGAGAAACTTCGACCCTCTAACTTCACCCGCACAAGTGGCTCCACCAGGTGTAGAATTTGGTAGATTCAGGAGTTAGAAGATTGTGTTTGAGGCAAACGTGGATGACAATTTGTTTGTTGAATATCAATTGCTCGACCACCTTCTGGAAAATGGTTGGGAATGGATATTCGAGGGAAAATATCATGCCAATGAGAATCTAGTGAGAGCATTCTACGCACAAATGCGAAATCTTAAGCTTGAACCACTCGGATTTGGCATTGGCCTTGGCAGACAAGAGGCCCACTTTGGCATGAAAACCATTGCTCAGATACTTGGTGTGGAGTGTGGAAATGTGCACGCCAATGAGGAAAACCTAAAGGAGAAGTGACAAAAAGACAAGCATGTCTGCCACCTATGCGGCCAACTCGTTGAGTGGTAAAGAGGAAGCAACATCAAGTCCTTGGATCTGACACCTGACTACTGCCTGCTCCACCATATATGTACATATAATGTGTACCAAAGAGCCAGTAATCGTATGAAATGTTCTCAATTTATGGTAGATTTTCTCTACCAGGTAGGACAATGGGAGAAGGTGTGTCTGCCCAGCCTTGTGTTTACCTAGATCATGAAGGCTGCATTGGTACCTTGTGAAAAAATGGCGCTTCCATTTGGCCGTCTAATCTGTAAAATAGCAAACAACTACGTATACAGACAGCCAGATGGACTCCGCTACCTAATTAAGGTGATCAACAAGGATACCTTGAACCATATGAAGATGGGCCCTAAATAGTATAGGGCCCACATTGAAGAATTTGGGGATGAAGAAGAAGAGGAAAGTGAAGACGGAGGAGAAGATGAGGAGGCAGAAGAGAACAAAGAAGAAGAAGAGGAAGAAATCCAAGAAGATGGCAAAGAGCCACCTGTCGCTCAAGGTGTACTTAAAGGCTGGGATGCGCTCAATGCCCGAATGGTGAAGATGAAAGAGAACTAGGGGAACTTGGAAAGGAGGATCAAGAAGCTATATTGCACAATATTATGTTGTGTCCCGAAGGAGGGAGCACCCCCTCCTTCACCCGACTAAAAAGATCAGTAGCTTAGTATGGAAGTTAGTTGTTCCCATGTTGTTTGAAGTAGTTAAAGTCACTTCTCTTGTTAGGCAGGTGGTAGTTAATTTCTGTTTTGACCAGGTTATAGTTTCCTTATGTTTTTATCAACTGGTAACTCTTGTATTCCCTGTGCAAGTAGTGTAATGACCCATATTTCAATGACATTTTGACTAATGAGAATACTTAGAGTTGCTTAAGTGCATTTTACTTGTGGGATCGATGATTAGCCATTAATTCTTTGCTCGAGTCACCTCTTTATGGCAGTGTGTATATGCTTGGACTTGTACGAATGAACCTCCTTACATTTAACACCTCAAAAAAATTGTTTCACGATATGCGTCTTCAAGGAGACAGTTGTTTAGTCCACCTGACTCATTGTGGACTGGTTGAGATAAACCATCCCGCTCCCGACAAACAACCGGGCCACTAGGGGATGGTCAATAAACCTAATGCAGGGAATATTGTCCAAGAAAACATTTCAGAAACATTGCCAACCCAGGCCATGACCTCCACACCTTGAGCGGCCCCAGCCACAAACACAATAGAGAAAATGTTGTTCATCATGTAATAGCAATAGCAAACACTAGCTACTCTAGTGGGGACTATGCCGCATAACATGAATATGCACCCACCTGAGTAGCCCGCGTCAACGGTCGCCACGAGCGATCTATTCAAGTGGTTTCAGAGGCTCAAGCTACCTACTTTTGCTGAAACCCATCACCTCGAAGAAGCTGAGTTTTTTCTAAATCAGGTCACCAAGACGATTCGACCCCTCCATTACACTGAGGCTGAGAAGGTTGAGTTGATCTCCTACCTTGTTGAGAAAGAGGCCGATTTATGGTGGGAAAGCGTGTTGAGGGCCATCACTGCCAATTTTTTCTAGACTTGGGAAGAGTTTGAAACGTGTTTCTTTCAGAAGTACTTCCCACAGACCTACATGAATGAGAAGGAAAAATGAGTTCCTGAGCCTCCAACAGGGGGGATGTCGATAGCCGAATATGAGAACCACTTCACTGAGTTGTCACGCTATACACCCCAAATGATTGCAGATGAGGAGACCTAGATGTGGTGTTTCACTGAAGGCTTAAGGGCCGACATTCGCACGAAGATGTGTTGTGTGAGTATTTGTTCTTATGCTACCTTGGTGGAGATGTCCCTGCATTCTGAGTAGGATGGAGAGCGGGTCTCTTGAGCTCATCTACAACTCTACCTGTGAGGCAGGGCGGAGGAGCAGTCCTCATCATTCACAGGGAAGAGGCCACACCCAAAATCGCCTCCTAGACTCGCCACTCCACCATCCACCTATGCGCGACCCGATCGTATTTACGAATATTGTAAAAAGGTGGGCCACTCAGAGGCCTTTTGCTTCTCTAGGATGAGGGATCATGGCTATGTACCCCCTTAGCACATCAGTCAGCCACCTCAACAAGCCATACATGCTCCCCCTCAGTGAGCCCTAGGTCCTGCCCAACAATTCCACCTCCCACCTGTACCTCGAAATAGGCCGCCAGAACAACCTATGCATCAGCCCAACCTGCCACAACAAGCCTAGGTCCATGCAATGGCGACAGAGGTTCTGAATGCGCCCATGCCCATAACATTCGAACTGACGACTCATATCCGAGGTACCCCCATATTCCTTTTGGTGAACGTTGGGTCCACTACATTTCTAATATCATGCACCACAATCAAGCATTTGGAATTACCCACAGCTTCCATGTCAGGGGTGAGGATCATTGTGGCAGCCGAGACTTTCTTGGAAGCTACAAAGGTGTGTCGAGGCTGCCCCATAGACTTGGGGGGTAAGAGAACACGCATGGACCAAATCGTCACAAAGGTCTTCCATTATGACATCATCTTGGGCATGAATTGGCTCACCACAATGAAAGGAAAAATAGATTGCGAAACTCGAACGATGATGATCCATGAAGACGATGGCACTTCCTTTACGTTTGCGGTCCAGGTCAGCTACCCCCATCGAATTCGTTGTTAAGCTTCCTTAAAAGAAGGCTACGACAAAGCCTCATTAACATGCACGCTTACTGTCCAAGACTACATAGATGTATTCAAACCGATACCTAGGCTCCCTCTCTAGAGGGAGATTAGTTTCAGCATTGATTTGGTACCATGTGTCATGCTTATTTCCTTACCAACTTGTTGCATGCCCCCATGCAAAATGGAGGAGCTTATGACTCAAATTGATGATCTACTAGTGTTAGGCTTCATCGAGCCTAGGATCTCACCTTGGGGAGCTCTAGTTTTATTTGTAAAGAAAAATGACGGCACCTTGCAGTTGTGCACTGACTATAGGAGGCTAAACCACATCAAGATGAGAAATAAACGCCTGCAGCCTAGGATCAATGACTTATAAGATCAACTGAGAGGTGCACAATATTTCTCAAAGATAGACTTGTAATCTAGGTACCACCAATTACGAGTCAGGAGGGAGGACGTGCCGAAAATAGCCTTCAGACCAATTTTGGACATTATGAGTACCCAGTCATGCCTTTCGGACTCATAAATGCACCAGCAGTGTTCATAGCTCTTACGAATAGAGTCTTCAGACCCTTCCTATATAGATTTGTTATCGTGTTCATCGACGACATATTGGTATACTCGAAGAGTCAAAAGGACCATGAAGAACACTTACGGGCAGTCCTCGAGACACTCAAGCAAAACCAATTGTTTGCCCAATTTCGGAAATACAACTTCTAGAAGGAAGAGGTCAAATTTCTAGGACATGTGGTGCTAAGGAGGGCATTTCCATGGATCTCGCTAAGGTGGCGGTCGTGCAAGACTGGAAGCAACTGAGCTCATTACCGAAGTGAGAAGCTTTCTTGGATTGGTAGGATACTATCGCCGGTTCATTGAAGATTTCTCAAAAATAGCTCGGCCATTGTCCCAACTCACTCTGAAGGACATCAAGTTCTCGTGGAATGAAAGGGCAGAGGCGGCCTTCCAAGAACTAAATGATAAGTTGACGTCGACACTGGTGCTTGTCCTGCCTGAACAAGGAGTCAAATATATCATTTATACGGATGCCTCTCGAGTAGGCTTGGGCTGCGTGCTTATGTAAAAGGACAGAGTCATCACCTACGCCTCCCGACAACTAAGAAAACATGAAGAGAACTATCCTACTCACGACCTCGAGTTGGTAGTGATCATCTTCGATCTGAAGCTATGGAGACACTATCTCTACGGGGAAGAATTCGAACTCTTCTGCGATCATACGAGCCTCAATACATCTTCACCCAAAGAGATTTAAACATGAGACAACGTCGCTAGATGGAGATGTTGAAGGATTTCAAATTTGAGGTTTCCTACCACCCAAGCATGGTCAACTTGGTGGCTGATGCCTTAAGTCACAAAAGGGCACTAGAATTTGCGGTCCCGTTAATGGTGGAAGAATGGAGCATGGTGGAGTTCGTACGAGACTTCGACATGAAACTGACGATGGAAAAGTATACGAGACCAGAACCCACATCCACATACAACCATTTATCGATAATTGAATCATTGAGGCCCAAGGGAGTGACAAATTGCTAAAAAGGATGATGGGAATAGCGGGAGGCAGTGATGAGTCCGAATGGAGAGTCGATTTTAATGGTGGGTTGTGATTCCGGGGCCGCCTATGCATCTTGAACCTTCTCAGGCTAAGAGAAGAAGTTCTGAGTGCCACCCACAAGTCCAAGCTAGTAATCCACCCGGAAATCACTAAAATGTACCTAGACCTTAAGTGAAATTATTGGTGGAACAACATGAAGAGGGAGATAGCAGACTATGTGTCACGATGTCTCAGCTGCCAACAAGTCAAGGCCGAGCACCGCCAGCTGCTAGGTCTTTTGCAGTCCATGCCTTTGGCCAAGTGGAAATGGGATTTCATATCCATGGACTTCATTTCTGGCTTGCCCAAGATGAGGAAGGGACATGATTTAATTTGGGTTATTGTGGATAGATTAACGAAACCAACCCACTTTCTCCCAATCCAGGCTTCTAACTCAGCCGACGATCTAGCTAAGCTGTATATCAAGGAGATAATACGGCTCCATGGCATCCCATTGGAGATTAAGTGGGATGGTCTACCATAGAGGGCCTCAAAAGGAGCCATGCTGATAGTCGCCTGATAGTTGTTGTTGTACGCGAACTCAGCGAGGCGCATATACTCATCCCAACTACCCACAAAGTCGATTACACAAGTTCTGAGCATATTCTTAAGGATCTGGTTGACCTTTTCGGTCTGCCTATCTGTCTGCAGATGATAAACGGTGCTAACATGCAAACTTGAGCCCCAACGCCTGTTAGAAACTCCTCCAAAATTGAGACATAAATCTGGAGTCTCGGTGAAAGACGATCGAAACTAGAATGCCTTGCAATCTCACAATCTCCTCAATGAATACCTTTGCTAACTGGTCCATCGACCAAGAAACACGTACTGGAATGAAATGAACTACTTCGTCAAACGATCGACGATAACCCAGATGGTATCGTGACCACGGTGAGTCCTCGGCAAACTTGCAATGAAGTCCATTGATACATGCTCCCACTTCCACTCTGGAATGCTCAACGACTGTAAGGGACGAGGGGGTTTTTAGTGATCAGCCTTGACAAGCTGGTATGTGTCACACTTGGCCACAAAACTCACAATCTGGCACTTCATCCCCTACCACAAGTACTGCCTCCTCATATCACGATACATCTTCATGGAGCCTGGGTGGATAGTAAGTCTCAATCAGTGTGCCTCAGTCATCAAATCACGATGCAACTCTGGCACGTCCGGGACACACAATCGGCCTCTGAAGCGTAATCCACTATCAGAACCAATCTGTCAGTCTGACTGCTCCACGGATACAACCTTTGATCGGTACTCCTGAAGTGACTCGCTCGTCTGCTGAGCTTCGATCAACCTAGTGACTAAAGAGGGTTGAATCGACAAGCTCGAAAGCTGAAAATGGAAGACCGCAGACCGAATTCAAAGTCATACTTTGAAACATCCTCGAGCATCTACCACTGTCGAACCATCATATGTGCCACTAGGCCTCATGACTGACGGCTGAGCGCATCCACCACCATGTTCACCTTGCCCGGGTGGTATTGAAGGTTAAAATCATAGTCTTTCAGCAACTTCATCCATTGTCTCTGTCGCAGGTTCAACTTGGACAACAAAAATAGATACTTCAAGCTCTTATGATCCAAGAAGAGCTCGAACTTGACCCCATATAGATAATGCCTCAACACCTTCAGTGCGAAGACAATGGCTGCAAGCTCCAAATCATGAGTGGGGTACGCCACTGGCTTCCCATGTTGCATCAGTACAACACCCAAGCTAACTCTAGAGGCATCAGTAAAAACAATAAAACCCTCACTCCCATTAGGAAGAGTGAGAACAGGAGAGGACGTGAGGCAGTCCTTCAACTCCATAAATGCTTTCTCGTAAGTGTCACTCCAGACGAATTCGATGCTCTTCTGCATCAACTAGGTCAGCGGTGCTATAATATGGGAGAAACCCTCGATAGACCGTCGATAATATCTCACTAGACTAAGGAATCTATCAATTGCGGTTGCGTTCGTGGGCTGGCCCCACTGACTCACTGCATCGACCTTTGAGGGGTACACAGCGACACCTTCCCTTGTCACTACGTGACCAAGGAACTTCATCTCCTCCTACCAAAACTCACACTTATCCAGCTTCGCATACAGCTGGTGGGCACGGAGGATCTCAAGCACAATTTGTAGGTGCTCAGCATGGTCCTCTCGGGACCTTAAATATGCAAGAATATCATCAATGAATACCACCATGAACTGATCGAGGAACGGCTGAAAAACCATGTTCATCAGCTGCATGAATACGGCAGGCACATTGGTCAGTCCGAATGACATGACTAGAAACTCAAAGTGACTATTGCGCGTCCGAAAAGTCGTCTTCGGAATGTCCTCCTCTCGAACCCAAATCTAATGGTAACCGGAATGCAAGTCTATCTTGGAAAAATACTACGCACCCTACAACTGATCGAACAGATCATCAATACAGGGAAGCGGGTATCAGTTCTTGATGGTGACTCTATTAAGCTTGTGATAGTCCACACAGAGCTGCAAGGAACTATCCTTCTTCTTCACAAACAATACAGGGGCTCCCAAGGTGACTGCTAGGACGAATGAAACCTAACTCCCGGTGCTCATCCAACTGCTCCTGCAGTTCTCTTAACTCTAACAGTGCCATCCGGTATCGGCCCTTTGAGATAGGCGCGGTATCGGGCACCAAATCAATCTGGAACTCTACCTGTCGATGTAGCGACAAACCCGGAATCTCCAGAAACACATCCGGGTACTCACAAACAACTGGCAGCTGCTTAATACTCTCTACCATAGAATCCTCAACGATTGAAGCCAAGAAACTAGATAACAGCTCCCCTCTGGGCTTGGTGATGATCTGGAATACTAGCAAGCCTAGGATATAAAATGTGACTATCCTGGCGGTACAGTCCAAGACGGCACCATACTCCGCAAGCCAGTCTACACCCAGAATACATCAAATTCTATCATTGACATCATGAATAGATTGGCAGGGAGGAAAATCTCGCCCACTAACACCAGGCAAGAAGGATAACGACGGGTCAGCACAATAGACTTCCCCATGGGAGTCGAAACGGTCAAGGCCTTAGACATGGCCTCCGACGGAATACAGGTCTATCGACAAAACTGCTCGGCCACAAAAGAATGGGAAGTGCCAGAATCACACAAAACATAAGAAACACAAGGAGAAATAAGAAGAATACCCTCAATGACTCCACCAGTCGATGACTGCGGGTCCTGGCCTGGTGCCTGCTGCGCAAAATAAAAATGGCCCTGAGCTGGTAGGGGAAGCAAACCTTAAGACTGAGGGTCTTGAGTCTAAGCCTACTGGGTTGCTATGCACACTAGACACATGGATCAAACAACATACAGATATCCCCTCTACTGGTGTTGCAGCTACTGCTGTCTCTGCGGCTACTGTCTCTGCTGAGGAGATCTGCCTGGCTACCTCTGCGGTTGAGGAGGAGCCCTAGGGGCGACGGGTGGAAGCTGTGCTCTCTGTTGCTGCTGAGGAAGAAGAGGAGGGGACCATTGCCGTGGCCGCGACTACTAAATGGGGAGAGGGCACTCACACCTCCAATGCCCGGCCTGTCCACAACCGAAGCACCCACCGAAAAAGGGGCTGGAAGATAAAGTAGCTGGCAGTGCTGATGTAACTCCCTGAAAATCGGGGGCCGAGCATAAACTCAACTCCCGAGTTCCAACGCATCACTTATACAACAAAATGAATGATGATTGAATGTTGTCTGTATTAAGGCATTGAACATGAGTGAGATTAAGCCAAAATAGCATATCATACTCTAGAGACAAGTGAGATAGCAAGCGGAAGACTGTGATAGATAAATAAAATATATAAACTATGGTGAGTCTCCAGAGAGTGATAACGTTACCAGGTTAAATAATTACAAGTATAATTTTAAATTATACCAAGTTGTGGAAGTGTAATGTCTTCTATTCCAAATACCATAGCCTCGTCAATAAAATATCAGGTCTTCATAGACTTGTCAGAGCGTTACATGTAGAAGAACTCCTCAACATCATAGTAGTAGTCCGGCTCTACTTCATAAGCATCGCCATCACCTGAAATTTAAAAAAATCTGGTTGGTGTGTACAACACCGTCCCGTAACAGGGGAGTGAGTGATCAACTTAGTGGAACAGTAAAGCATAGGTTAACATGTTATCAATTTAGTCAAGTAGTAATGATAAAGTAGTACAATCAAATAATCATAACTATTCTTATTTAATGCAAGTATGAAATGACATGATGAATGCCCTTGCCAAACCACCCTCATACCACACCATCTTACGTTCGCGATATGTGTTCATCCCTCAATGCTCTACATCTACCAGGCACATGCAGTGCGATGATGAGCATGATTACCGAGTTGTTATTAGTCCATTTCAAACAGCAGTATTGGGAAACTAAGGTACCTCCCTTGTATCATTCCCAAACATGATCCATTCTAGGGTCGTCAGTCCTAGTTAATCTTATACGATAATGTATTTCTAGGTCGCTGCAGAGGCTACCAAGGCTGTTACGCACAATGGTTACACTACTCCCCCATCACCTCTTTAACGGTTCATCACTATACAGATACAAGCCTAGTTCATACTCTATACACCGCGGTAAAACTCTAAGGCTCACCGCCAATTCAGAGTATGCTCGAGGTCACTATAAAGGGCTGTCAGGGCTGTTACTCACAAAGGTTACACCACTCCCCCATCACCTTATCAATGTAGGCCGACAGCACAAATATAGTGTCTCATACCACCATAATCGGCTCACGAGTTTGGTTGCTCACTGGTCACTATGGGGAGGCACATGACCCTAGCGTAGGCCGACAACTCGACCACGGTGTCCCATACCACCATGTCCGGCTCATGAGTCTTAGCGGATCGAGGTACCATGGTTAACGGAATTTCACTGGTAAGTTTAGTACCCTAGGTTCAAGCAGTAGCGTCCAAACATGGTGAACATACATAAGGCAGATCGGGTTACTTGACGAGCTCGACTAGCACAAGTGCCCGTTGAGTTGTACGACATGAAGTGCATAAGCACTTCGTGGGCCTAACCACTGCCGACAAGCAACGCACAACTCGGGTTAGTCAAACACATCCTACGTGGCGAATGAATCTCAACCACAAATTCGATCCCATTACCGACTGCCTGGACTATACAATAGCCCCAATCACATTCAATTGCAGATAGGTAAAGCAGTAATGGATCAAGATTCAAATCATACAATCAAAGTCTGATAATATCTGCTTAGGGCTGTCAGGGCTGTTGCATGCACTCGTTACACCACTCCCCCATCACCCTTCACAGCACTTATGGAATATAATTTAAACATGTGAAGTAATCAGAGCAGAATTAAATAAACAAGTAATTCAAACATATTAACAAGCACGTTATAAAACACAATGCAAACAGGAAATCCAAACGCATACGTTTCATGATGGAGTAAGTGATTAAACTAAATAACTTACATGAAGGAAATCATACACATCACTAAGGTAGTTGAGAATCCTATCTCAACACCTTTATACATTACAATTTACTAACTACTACTCATCCAGACATTTCAACAAACAATTTAGACTACATACATCAACATACACGACTTATGTTGATCACATAGGCATTAGGCCAAATCCTTTCACTAGGGAGTTGCCCCAATTATAACACATGTGCACCCATGAAGGATAATCATGGCAAGCATGAATCCAAGTTCCATATTCATTCAGTCATTTCCACGAATACTTGGGCCACATATTGTAACATATATAGTGTATATTGACCGTGGAGTGATTTCGGGCAAATCCTTTCGTCAAAGGGGCATCGCCAATACAATAATCATATATCCATGACAATTAGTCATGGCGAGCATGAATGAGAATTCTATACTCATTCAATCATTTTCCCAAACACTTAGAATACACTATTTTACATACATAATGTATATTAGCAAAACATATATTAGGACGAGTCCTTTTGCTAAATAAGTATTTTATCCATATATAATATATTCATACAACAAATAATCATGGCAAATACATTTTCAAAATTTATACGTATACGGTACTTTCTACAAATACCTAGAGTATGTAAAATTCCATATTCTTCATCTTTAATCGAAACGGAAAACAGACAGCACTTTATACATGTGTAATTGCATGCATATCATGAATCTATCATCATCTGACATTGAAAGTGTTGAAAACCATAACCTATACACCTAAATTCCACACCTTTTGTCGTTGAATCGTAATGGAGTCGATGGATTCGTTAAGCTTTAGTATACGGCAATTTGGTAACCTATAGCATGCTTTCGATTAGTTATTTCATAACATACAACTATCAAAACCCCAAAACAAATTAGGGGTAAGGTTTCTTACCTAGAAATGGAGCTGGAATCGCCAGGAAAGCGACTAGATAGGGGTGGTTGTGCTTGCATAATGGCAAGGAAGCATGGCAGGGAGATCCTCCCACAAATCCCATACTTTCTCTCTCTTTTCTCTCTTCTCAATCTCAAATTCATATGGTTGTGAGAGAGAGGGTTCTAAGGTCCTTCTATAGCCTAAAACTTACTAAAATAGACTTATGGTTAAGGTATACTTAGGTTATAACCAAAGCGACCATTTTTCAGCTCAACGGAGGACTTCTGGCGGCCCCCCTTGAGCTAAAGGTCGGACTTAAGCTCACTAACACAGGATCTAGGTTTAGCTAAGTTTTTATTCCAGTCGGCTTCTCAGATCACGCGTGGTGGATCAATTTCAGTTCAATGGTTAGTGGATCTCGATCAGAAATTCTAAGTACATGGATATGTTTATGAAAATTTTCTTGATATGAGGGAGTATTTGGGTCAGATTCTGATGGTTTGGTTGCTTACAAAATGTTCGCAAGTAACAAGTCTCAGATTACTATTTGAGATATTTATTTTGTAAAGAAAACAAGTGTTCTCACCCTCTCACGCTCCGGACTCAAGCGAACAGCCATGGGACACTGTTTAGATTTGATTTCCGAGATGGTTGTCAAGCCTAGCGTAGCGTTCTAAGTCAACTTCGTATTACTTGGACTCCCGATGTACGGTTTAGATCTGATGCGAAGTTTCAATGTGCTCCCGAGAGCAGTCGGGTAATGAGTTTGATCCTAGATTTTAGGGTAACCTAGCGTCAATGATTCTACAAGTTTTGAGTCTTGCAGATCATATTTAAAGTGGATCAAATGGATTTTGTAGCTAATCTAGTTTAACACTTAGTTACTTTGTCTCATTTCTAAAGGATTTAGTCCTATAAGATTTCTGTCTGAGGTGGTACTTAGTCCTTTGTAGTTTGTACATAAGGTGATCCAAGCTATAATACTTAGCTAGTTTAAGATAGTGTCTAGGGTGAAAGTACTTGGAATAATTGAAAGAACAAGGTGGTGAAGGGTGGGATTTGTGAAGGAAATGGGTTCAAGATCAGTTTTAGACTTTGAGATTGAGTTCTGACGGTTAATAAGGTGTTAAGATCGACTCATTGCCTAAGGACGTCTAATTCCAGGTTGGCAAAAATCCAGGATGTTACTGCTGATGATGATGAAGAGGTTACTGACTGAGCCGCAGGCTGCCAATACCCTGATCTGCCCCTCCATCTCTGCAAACGGTGTCGCATGGAACTGCTTGCTGGTGGACTCCTCTTCAGGTCTCCATCGGAACTCTGCTCTCTCGATCTCTGGGTCATAGTATAATCCTTCCATAAACTAGTGCCTGATGCACAACCTGATTGAATGTCTCCAAGCAATGCCCTACCACACAATTGCGAAAGGCAGGACTCAAACCGGTCACAAAACAACGTGCTCTCATCTTCTCATCACTGGTGAGATGAGGAGCAAATCTAGATAAGGCCAAGAAATGGGCCTCATACTGAGATATAGACAAATCACCATGCACTAGGGTCTCAAACTCGATTACCCGCTGGATCTGAACATGCTCAAGGAAGAACTTCTGGTCGAAACGGACCACGAACTCCTCCCATGTCCAAACAAACTGAGCTCTGACCATCCTTGACACGGATGACCACTAGTGACGAGCCTCACCCTAAAGAAGGTAGGTGGCAAGGGATATTCTCTGACCCGCAGGACACTGTATAGTATCAAAAATCCTTGCAAGCTCAGTGCGCCAAGCCTCAGCGACAGAAGGGCCAGGGTCACCACTAAACCTTGGGGGATCATGCTGGTGGAACTCTTGAGCTATCGCACTAGCATGTGGTAAATCAGACTGCCCAGAAACCTCAGCAATAGCTGGCTGATGGGTCTATAATGCGGTGGAAACAAGCTACATCAGCTACTGGAAATGCTCGGCTCCTATAGGTACTGTCGGAAAGGTAGGGGCGGCACTCACCTTAGACGGAGGCACAGGTGCGGCCAACGGAGCAGGAGCCTCCGAAATTGAAATAGTAGACTGAGGAGGGGGAATATGTGAGGGAACCAGAGCAACTGGAGCCTCTGTAACTGGAACAGCAGGCTGAGGAGGGGGGATAAGTGGGGAAATCGGAGCAACTGAAGGTACGGGCGCTACGGGCTCAACTGAAGGAACAGGCCGGATCGAGACCTCAGTAATTGGATCCTCAACAACGGGAGCAGGATGTGATCGAGAAGGATTGGTAACTCAGGCACCTTGTCCACGAGCACCACGACCATGGGCGCCACGTCCACATGGCATCATCTACAAAATAATGATGATGCAAGGAGTCAGGATAATTATAGGCTCAATACGGAGTGAATAGAAGAATCTCAGGACATTACTTGTCCTATGTTCTTGGAAGACATGCGATGTTATCCTCAGTCATCCCAGAATTACTTGCTATGCTCTGATACCAACTCTTGTCACACCCCAGACTCGGTAACCGGACTCACGAGGAACCCGATCGCTAGTTCTAGCTGCAACAGCCTCCGTAGTACCCCATTTTTCGCTCCTGAGGCAGGTTCCGATCCTGGGATCCTACAAGGAGAAATTTCATGATAGCATAATTGTTTCTAATACGAGCATAACCAAGATTACAATAAGTACATCTGAGAATAATAAAGGCACACATCATAAAATCCACTATAAATTTAAACTTTTACAATCATCCATAAGGTCCAAAAGGACATACATGAGATAAAAGGGAAAGAGAGAAAGGTCAGTAACACTGGAGTCCTCAAATGCTCAGGTCTACTCCACGCTCTGCTGCTATGTCGCCTGCCTAGAGTCTTCTGCACGCATTAATCATGCATAAGCTTATAGAAGCTTAAAGGGTGGTGTAAGTGTGTGATAATGATGCACAAAAGAATAGCAGGAGGTACAAGGAAAGAACATGCTCAATGAGAATATCATTATCCTTACCAAGGCATATAATAAAACCATGCAATGAGTACTGGGTGCCATACCAAGGCAATGCATGAAGGGGGCTTACACAGCAATGCTAATGCGATGCAAGTAATGCCAGTGCTCATAACCAAACCATCTGTTAAGTATATTTCCAATCATAAGGAAATCACCGAGGTCCATTACACTGTTGAATGACTGCCGCTCTATAGACCCTGCACATCAAACGAGCGTAAAAGACCTCATTACATGCCTGTGGACAACTAATCATAGCAAGGCCTAAAGGTAGCGGACCCATTTATGAGTTGGTCAGACTCAGCCTAGCAATGCCTCCTTACATCAGGCGAGTAAGGCCACACCCCTATCCAACCGACTACATGACAGTGGGAGTCGCGGCCTAATGGTATAAGGCCCTCGTGCGCTCGTATATTCCACACCATCACAGCGTTGGAACAGATCCTTAGTACTATGGAAGTTTTAAAATTTTTACACATGAGCATCCTATGCACCCCGTATGCTCAAATAATATTTCAGGTGTCCACACATATGGCCATCCACGAGTATCCCTGTGGAGGTAAGGCCCTGGTGAAGTAAGGGCGGATATCCACATACTATGCAATGCCAAATGCATGAATCACACAATCACCCATGCCTCAATCCCAAGCATCCATTGTGTTCTAGAGGAGAAAACTCCACCCCTAAAGGAGATACCAACACGTCCTACACAATGGCACAACCATGGCCAATCATACCTCAACCAAGCATGCATATGATGCGTATGGGAGTGGGCCATGAAGATGAATAAGGGTGCCAATGAGGTAAAGATGAACTCTCTACCTAACCATAAAGGGTCTAGGTACTTAACCAATTCCTTATAAGGAATACAACCTCTAGTGGGGGCCTATTTACTTGGGGTAGCCCATGAGACTAAGCATACAAACTACGGGCCTAAATAATATAGAGATGAGCCTAGCAAGAGATTAAGGTGGGCATTCAACTACACTTGGAGGGGTCCATAATGGGGACATTTAACCACCATTTTTTCAAGGCATAACCAACCATAATTCATATAGATATAAGGCCCAAGGCCTACATCCAAACCACATACATAATCCCCGCATAAAGGCTTGAGAAAAAGGGTTCAATACTACCTTCAACAACGTAGGCCCAAGGAGGGGAATCAAGGCCCAAGGCCTAAGTCCCAATGGCCATAGGACTCATACATTCAGTTGAACTTAATGGGCAGCCCATGAGCACAAAAACTCAGCTTAAAAATAAGTTTAGGTTAGGTGGGATGGGCCCCACTACATCAGCCCAACAACTAGTAATCTAAGTGGGCAACCAAGGGCCCAATACCACCCTTATCTCAGCCCATAATTCCATCAAGATGGTGGAAGTCAGCCCAACATATGGTTAGGCCAAGCTCGGACGTTCTAACCCAATCTATGCCTACTAGGAAGTCCCAAAATTTGGTTTATGTTTGGGTCCCTTAAGGGATTAATTAAGCTCAAGAATATTGTAAAATATAAGGGAGCAATAAATACCCAATTTTCTTTATACGGTGGGCCCCATAATCATGGCCCCAATGGGCCCTAGAACATCAGGGATGGGTTCCCAACTAATCATACATAAAGCCCAATGGGCTGGGGCCCAAAAGTTCTGAAATAACAAAGGGGACAATAATGTATAAGAAATTTCTGCAATGCATGTGCTATCTAAAATTTGGGCACTCCATTAGAGTGCGTCTAGGGCCTCTAAAACTCTGGGAATTGAGGGCCAAGGTCCTTCATCATGCATACAATAAGATAAAACCCAAAAAGGTGGCCCACCATAATAGGGAACATTTTTTAATTATGGTTTTTATCAAGGCATATTGCTGGACTGCATAGTAGAAAAATCTGGCAGTCCAACCATCTTAGCCCATTCTTTTGGATGCCCAATGGGGTTAGTTAGGGCTAAAATTTTACAGAGCGACACTTCCATAGGTGGGCCACATCCCCACAAAATTTTAGAATTTTTGGATTTTCAAAAGTATTTTAATTAATTTAAACAAGACAGTCTGTCCAGAAAATCGGACAGAACTGGACGTCCCAACGTGGTGGGCCAATCCGGTCCTTGCCACGGTGTGCACAGGGGTCCATTGGCCCTAAAATTTGGTAGGTGGGTCCTACCATGAGTGGACCACATCCTTACAGAATTTCAGAATTTATGGACATCTATAAATATTTTAATTCATTTAAGGAAATCAATTTGTCCTGAAAATCGGACTGATCTGGACACCATAATATAGTGGGCTGGTCCAGCCACCACCATGGTGTGTACAGGCATCCATTGGCCCCAAAATTTTGTAGGTGATTTCTACCATGGGTGAGACACCTCTCTATAAATTTTTAGAATTTTTGGACACCCAAAGGTATTTTAATAAATTTCAGAATTCCAACCTGTCCAGGGTGGAATGTTGGCGGAACAGTGCAGAAAATCTAGACTGTCCACCTCACTTGGACCACACTTTTGGGACCCCAATGAAGGTCACATGGGGCTGATATTTGGCATGATTATAGGTGGGGTCCACACCTTCAAGAAACATATATTACATGGGACCAAACACCCTCCAAATATCCAAAAATCTGGACTCAAAATGACCCAAAAATCTGTCCAGATAGTTCTAGACAGCAACATATGACTGGAAATAAATAAATATAAATACTATTTAAAAGGGAATTTAATCCAAGAAAATCATGGTATTAACCCCACAGTGGGTCCCACAAACATACAGACCCTTCCCATTACAAAATACCCCTTGCATGTGCCCCATATAGGTAGATAAGGGGGCTCCAACGTCCAAGGGTGGACTGTCATGGACGTCCACCCTCCATGGATGGTCTGGATATTTTTGGTCTACAAAGTGGGTCACATACTCATGATCAGAAGGTTATCAACAAAGGAAAATAAGGATTTAGCCACAAGGGAAGGGTGTCCGCCACATTGAGGCCCTTCCCCTCATCACTCATGCACACACATTCCACTATCAGAAGATATACAAGATCTACATGATCATAGTATTTCTACTTGAGATCTATGGTGGAGATGCAATCTCCACCAAGGATCAAGGGTCTAGATGACCCAAAGATCCCTTATCAAAGAAGGAAAAGCTATATAGGGGTCTATGAAGAATGGCCCCTTGCATGGAATCATGCATGCAAGTAAGATGGGCTATGAGCCCCATCCATGAAATCTTGGGGGCCACCACCATCATTTGATGGGCTCGACAAGCTACAACATAAAAAAAGGGAAGAACAAATAAGAAATCGAAGAAATCTAAATTTGCAATTACATGCACACCCACCTTAAGATCTTTATCAAAACTCCACTCCAAGCTTCTAATTATCCAAGGAAGCAAAATGAATGGTTGAGGGGAAAAAGGAGGAGAAGGGGCTGGAAAAGAGGAAAAATGGGGCTGGATTTTTATTTTTATTTTGCAAGAGAGAAAGAAGGAGAGAAGAGAGTAGAGAGAAATGAGAGGGAGAGTATGAAAATTTATTAGAAAAGAGAGAGAGAGAGAGAGAGAGAGAGAGAGAGAGAGAGAGTAATCATGAGCTCTCTCACCTTAGATAGGGAAACCCATCATGAAAAGTAGGGTGATATAAACAAAGTTCATAGACTTATAGGTTTGGGGTAGGGATGGGTAGTGTGTGCGTAGTGGGTGGTGTAGAGGATGGGGTTTAGGTAGTGTGTGGGTGGTGTGTTGGAAATAGTTCCAAGAGATGGGACCTACCTAGAAATCCATGCACACCATCCCTAGGTGGGCCACATGATCATGATCAAGGGCTTAGAAAATGAAATGTACATAACTTATGATCTACATGCCGGATGGATGTACAAGACGTAACGTTGGAACCGCGGTGACGATGTGGTCGCAATGGCATAGGTCTCGGGTCAATCTGAGTCAGGTCTACATGACTGAACTTAAGGATGACTGAAAACACTATTCGAGGGTCGCAAGTCACCGAAATTTGACCGGTAAGACCGCGGGACCAAGATGGATAGAATGCATACTCACACACACACATGCACATATAGGAACTCGGGTCAAGTCTCACATCCAACTCGGTCCATGTTAAGCTCTCACTTTTCCGAGCCTCCTCTAGTTGGATCTTGAGAGCGACCTACTCCTCCCCGGACTTCTTGACATCGAAGAACTTAGAGTTTTGTCCAGCAAGCTTCTTGGAAAAATATTCTGGAAATTCTCGAGGAATCGAACCAGTTTCGATGTCATCGAGATTCAATTTCCGATGACATCGAAAAATAACAAGAAAATGTCCAGCAAACTTACAAAGGAAAACCTTATGAAATTTTGAGGAATCGAACTAGACTCGATGTCATCGGAATTCAAACTTCGATGACATCGAACCATGTTCTATGACATCAAAAAAGGACAAGCATATATCCAGCAAGCTTTCAAGGAAAATCTTGTAAAATGCTCGAGGAATTGAACTTGATTCGATGATATTGAGATTCAAACCTCCATGACATCGACTAAGTTCGATTACATCGAACACAATTAAATTCTGACCGTTATGTTGCCGTTGGTGAAAGTGTTATGTTGATAGATAGAAAGTGCTATGTTGATAAACCCTAAGTATTGTCAAATTTTGGTGTGACAAACCAATTTAAGTTTGTATCTTGATTTGTATCAAGCTTGTGCATCTATTCACATTGAATCTTTGATGTTCATTCTGTTCATGCTGAATCTATCTTACCGATATCTATGACGAACTTACCGAGATCTTCAAACTGGAAGAAAGTGAAGACTTTCATATATTGAGTGAAGGCAAAGTTTTCAAGAACATTGTGGTTCAAGATCTGGAACTAGAAAAGTCTAAGAACTCAAGACCTAGTTGAATATTATGTTTGGTATGTCGAATTCCAGCTTAGAAGATCGCAAGAATTAAAGCTACCGAAGTAATCAGTAGATTAAGTGTTCATATGTTTTATCTCACAAGTAAGGTATGATTGACCTAGATTGACCTTAGATCATGATTAGATCATTTCATACTTTCAGTCGGTCATTTTGGTCATTTTATAAGTGTAAAATTTAGTTCTTTCGACTAGCCCTAACACTAGCTCGACCAATCCTAGTATTTCCTTGACCAGTCCAGGATTTGCTATGAATTTTTAGAATTTTTTTGTTGGTCTACGACCAATCCTGGAAGCTACTCGACTAGTCGTGTGAATAGTGCTCGACTCATTCTTCAGCGAGTAATCTGGACTCACATGACCAGTCGTGTGGTGTCCACAACTAGTCAAGCAGGCCACTAGACCAATCATGGGACCCATAAGGCTAGTTGTGCGACTGAAAAATCTTAACATGCCAGAATTTTCTACAATCTTTTTGGATATGACCAGTCGTAGCTAACCAAAGTCCAGTCGTGCGAACCGATTTTTCACCTATAAATAGTGCTCAAATTTCAGAGTTTTCGATTCAATTCTTATCATTCTTAAGCAATCACTCCGAGACAATTTTGAGTATATTCTAAGCTATTTTGTGCATATTTAAGATTCTTTAAAGTAGCTCTTGTTTTTTATTTTGGTTCTCTATTCCATTCTCATTTTGAAAAGGGATATTTAATTTACCCTCCCTTAAGATCAAAATCAATATAAAGCCCTTGCTGATTTAATTAAAAATCATCTAGTCTTAGAACCCTACATACTTGTGAGACTAAACGTTGAACATCTATGTCGTCATCAAGTTAGTTCTACCGGGCTGCTTCAGAATCATCATACGGATAAGTTTTTACTTTTTCTATTATTTAATTCATTTTTGGTTTGTGAGATTGTTCCAGAAAATCTTTATTTTGGTTTTGTCTAAGGTGATCCAGAAAATCTCAGAGCATGGGGTTTTTTAATTGTGTTAGCCTATCTAAATACACAATTGTGAAGGTTTTAGGTGAACCTTGAAAAACCTATTTTAATTAGTGAACGTTAATATCCCGAGGGAGTGGATATTAGGAGTGGTGTAGTTGTGTGGCTGTTTATTAACAGTTGGTGTAAGAGACCCGTACCCTAGCCTATACCGTTCCGCAAATTTTTGCGGTCCTCCCAGTCGAATTCTGACGACCAGCGATGGGTGGATAACATTTGCACATGCTCTTAAGTCGCATCTTGTAAATCCAAGCTGACTCAATCCGAGACCTATATCATTGCGATCGCGCTATTGCCGCATCTTGCACGCCAAGGTGATTCCCAGGCCAGGAGATGTGGGCCCGCATTCAGTTTGAGGAAAACACTGCGGGTTGCAATCTTAAGAGAATCCATCACATCAATCCCATTAATCCCATCAATCAAGTACACATCACACTCTATCACTCACCCATCCCTAAGTACAACCACCCCTCCCCTAAAGTCAAACCTCTCTTACACAAGTACGCATCATTCACTCACACCCATCACACCCATCTCTCTCTCTCTCTCTCTCTCTCTCTCTCTCTTTCACCTCTCTCTCATCTCTCTTCCTCATTTTTCCAAGCAACCCATGAGAGTCCATCGTCCAAGCTTCATGAGAGAAGCTTGGCATGGCCCACTTCCTACCACCCAATACCACCCTTAAAAATCAATCTCGACCGTTGAATCGTATCCTTTGGAGCTCTAGGGTGCGTTGATGGAAGAAGAAAGTCCAAGAAGAAGGTCGATCAGTGGGTTCTTCTTTCTCTCTCTCCCCCTCTCTGTTTCAATATTTTGGTATAATGATGTGGCTGTGTGGCCCACCCGGATGTACCCACCTTGATGTATGTGATGTCTAAGCTGTCCATCAAATGGACCACATGGTCGTCCAAACCATGTGGGCCCCACCTTATGGATGTTGGGAAAATACAAAGATCAGATTGGTCAAGTGGGTCACATCCATGTGGGACCCACCCAGTCTGTCCAGCATCCCTGGACGCTCTGGACGTGTTCACTGAAACGTGAACAGGCAGTGAGGTGTTCTAACAAGCAAACAAAAATAAATAAATAAATATTAGTTAGATTTTAAACCTTTTTGGTGGGCCGCTCATACAGGCCCCACCTTGATATATATATTTTTAATCTAAGCCGTCCATCGCTGTAACATCCTGAAATTTTGCCAACCTGGAATTAGACGCCCTTAGGCAATGGGTCGATCCTAACACCTTATTAACTTGTCAGAACTTAATCCCACAGTCTAAAACCATATTTGAACCCATTTCCTTCACAAATCCCACCCTTCACCACCGTGTTCTTTCAATTATTCTAAGTACTTTCACCCTAGACACTATGCTAAACTAGCTAAGTATTATGACTTGGATCACTTTATATACAAACTACAAAGGCCCAGGTACCACCTCAGCCAGAAATCTTACAGGACCAAGTACCACCTCGACCAGAAATCACTTGGGATTAAATCCTTTAGAAATTTGATAAAGTTAACTAAGTGCTAAACTAGAGTAGCCATGAAATTCGTTTAAATCACTTTAAATATGATCAGCAAGACCCAAAACTTGTAGAATCATTGACGCTAGGTTACCCTAAAATCTCGAATCAATCTCATTACCCAGTTTCTCTCAGGAGCACATTGAAACTCCGTATCAGGTCTGGACCGCACATTGGGAGTCCGAATAATACGAAGTTAAGGACTTGCGACCGCCTCGCTGGGCTTAACAACCATTTCAGAAATCAAATCCAGACAGTGTCCCACGGCTGTTCGCTTGAGTCCGGAGTGAGAGAGTGTGAGAACACTTATTTTCTTTACAAAATAAATATCTCAAATAGTAGTCTGAGACTTGTTACTTGTGGACATTTTGTAAGCAACCAGACCATCAGAATCTGACCCAAATACACCCTCGGATCAGGAAAAATTTCATAAACATATCCATATACTTGGAATTTCATATCGAAATCCACAGACCATTGAACTGAAACTGGTTTACCACGCGTGATCTGGGAATCCGACTAAAAAGAAAACTTAACTCCACCTAGATCCAAGGTTGGTGAGCTTAAGTCCGACCTTTAGCTCAAGGAGGCCCACCAGAAGTCCTCCGTTGAGCTGAAACAGAGTCACTTTGGTTATAACCCAAGTATACCTTGACCTTAAGTATAGTTTAGTGCATTTTTAGGCTATATAAGGACCTTAGAACTCTCTCCCTCACAGCCATACGAATTTGAGAGAAACCCTAGAGAGAGACGAGAGAAAAGAGAGAGGAGTGAGAGAAGTGGGAGAAACTCCCTGCTACTATTTCCTGCCGCTACCCAAGCTCCACCACTCCATTCTTATCGCTTTTCCGGCGATACCGACTTCATTTCTAGGTAAGAAACCCTAACCCTAATCTGTTTTGGGGTGTGAAGGTTGTAGGTTATAAAGTAGTTAACCTATTTCATTCTTTAGGCTACCAAATTGCTGAATACGGAAGCTTAACAAACCTAGCTGATTCGTTACGATTCTAAGACGAAAGGTGCAGACTTTAGGTGTATAGGTTATAGTTTTCAATGCTTTCAATGTCAGATAATGATAGATTCATGATCTGCATGCAATTACACATGTGCAAAGTGCTGTCTGTTTTCCGTTTCGCTTAAAGATGAAAAATATGGAATTTTACATACTCTAGGTATTTGTAGAAGTACCGTATACGTATAAATTTTGGAAATGTGTTTGGCATGATTATTTGTTGTATGAATATATTATATATGGATAAAATACTTGTTTGGCGAAAGGACTCTCCCTAATATATGTTTTGCTAATATACACTATGTATGTGAAAATAGTGTATTCTAAGTATTTGTGAAAATGACTGAATGAGTATAGAATTCTCATTCGTGCTCGCCATGACTAATTTTTATGGATATATGATTATTGTATTGGCGATACCCCCTTTGACGAAAGGATTTTCCCTAAATCACGCCACGACCACTATACGTTATATATGTTGAAATGTGTAGCCCAAGTGTTTGTGAAAATGTTCAAATGAATATGGAACTTGGATTTATGCTTACCATGATTATCCATAGTGGGTGCATGCGTGTTATAATTGGGGCAACTCCCTAGTGAAAGGATTTGGCCTAATACATATGTGATCAACATATGTCATGTATGTTGATGTATGTAGTTTAAAGTGTTTGTTGAAATATCTGAATGAGTAGTAGTTAGTAAATTGTAATGTATAAGGGTGTTGAGATATGATTCTCAACTTCTTTAACTATGTATATGATTTCTTTAGATATCTGTGTGATTAGAAATTGAATATGTACAAACTCATGCTTATGTTGTACTTCATAACATGCTCAACTGATTGTATGATTTTATCTGTGTAATGCATATGTTTAAATTCATATTTAAATTGTATTCCATAAATCCGTGAAGGGTGATGGGGGAGTGGTGCAACGTTTCCGAGCAACAGCCCTGACAGCCCTAAGCGGACAATATTGGATATTTGATTGTATGATTTGAAATCTTGATCCATTACTGCTTTAACTATTCTGTAATTGATTATGTTTGGGGCTATGATTATAGTTCAGGCAATCGGTAATGGGATTGAATTCGTGGCTGAGATTCATTTGCCACATAGGATGTGTTTGACGAACCCGAGTTATACTTAGTTGGCGACAGTGGTTAGGCCACACGAAGTACTTATGCACTTCATGTCATTGAGTTGATTATGCGCTCGAGCTAGTCAGGCTCGTCAAGTAACCCAATTTGTCTTATGTATGTTCACCATGTTTGGACACCTCTATTTGAACCTAGGGTACCAAACTTACCAGTGAAATCTTGTTAACCATGGTACCTCGATCCGCTAAGACTCATGAGTTGGGCATGGTGGTATGGGACACCGTGGTCGAGCTATTAGCCTATGCTGGGGCCATGTGCCTCCCCGTAGTGACCAGTGAGCAACCAGAGTTGTGAGCTGATTATGGTGGTATGGGATACTATATTCGAGCTGTCGGCCTACATTGATAAGGTGATGGGGGACTGGTGTAACCTTTATGTGTAACAGCCTGATAGCCCTTTGTAGTGACCTCGAGCATACTCTGAATTTGCGGTGAGACTTAGAGTTTTGCCATGGTGTATAGAGTATGATCTAGGCCTGTATCTGTATAGTGATGAACCGTTAAAGAGGTGATGGGGAAGTGGTGTAACCATTGTACATAACAGCCCTGACAGCCTCTGTATTGACCTAGAAACACATTATCGTATGAGATTTACTAGGACTGATGACCCTATAATGGATCATGTTTGGGAATGATACAAGGGAAGTACCTTAGTTTCCCAATACTGTTGTTTGAAATGGACTAATAACTACTCGGTAATCATGCTCATCATCGCACTGCATGTGCCTGGTAGATGTGGAGCACTGAGGGATGAATACATATCGTGAACGTAAGATGGTGTCGCATGAGGGTGGTTTGGCAGGGCATTCATCATGTCATTTCATACTTGCATTAAATAAGAGTAGTTAAAATTGTTTGATTGTACTGATTTATCATTACTGCTTGACTGTTTTGATAACAGGTTAACCTATGCTTTACTGTTCCACTGAGTTGATCACTCACTCCCACATTACGGGACAGTGTTGTACATAAACCAGACTTGTTTGAGTTTCAGATGATGGCGATGCTGCGAAGCGGAGCCGGACTTTTATGAGGATGAGGAGGATTCCTCCTTTATACTGTTTCAGGCGGGGGTTCTTGTGAGCTATGTCCTGATCGACAGGGCTTTCTGGGATATTATCTAGATGACATTACACAACTTGGTATATTTTAGGATTGTACTTGTAATTGTTTAACCTGGTAACCTTATCACACTCTGGAGACTTACCATAGTTTGTATATTATATATATCTATCATAGTCTTTCACTTGCAAATTTAACTATCACTAGAGTATGATATGCTATTTTGGTATAATCTCATTCATGTTTCAATGCTCTCATCTTAATTATCATTATCTGTGTTACATAAGTGATGCGTTGGAACTCGGGAGCTGAGTTTTACTCGACCCACGATTTTCAGGGCGTTACAAGATGGTATCAGAGCATGATTTGGATTAAACCGGACCTGGGTTATGGTCACACAACGCACTCTAACTTAGGAGGGGGCGACGAAACATTGAAACCGACTTAGGATTTTTCAATTTCGCCAAACGGCAAAACCGACCGAAATCGACAGCTGAGATTGGGCCTGTGCACACCTATGATCACTCGAAACACTCCTGAATCACTTCTAGACCATCAGTCGACTGGTTTGAGTAGTTCCCTAGAAATGAATGCCCTTAGGTTGTGGGTCAACCACAACACCTTACACTTAATCTCAAAGCCTAGAGCTTCTTTTTATCCAATTCCTTCAAAATCTCTCATTGCACCACTTCATTCTTTAATTTTTTCTAAGTCCCTTTCATACTAGACATAAATCCTAACGTAAAAATGATGAAGAATAATACTTAAACAAAAATTTGCTATACATAGTAAATATATGTAGAAATTAGACTTTTGACCATTCAAATTTTGGAATCTGATCAAATAAATGGCTTAGTTGGATAGATTAGCTCCTCCTACCCCATAATCATATGCTACATGTCACATAAAATCATTCTGGTTTGTAATTTGGCCCCGATATGGCTCAAAACGGAGTCAGAGGTCTATCCACACCATTTCAGTGGGACCCAGGGTTTTCGGGGCTTGGGGGGCAGGAGGGTCTCGCCCATGGGTTGAGCCCTCCTAATCTGGACCGTTGGTCAGCGAGGCCCTCACCAGGTCAGCTAGGCCTCATAGGATTTTGGGTTGGGTCGGGCCCGCAGCTCAGGCCGATGGTGTTTGGGGGCTAAGGGAAGCCCCTAGTGTGTGGGTCGTCGATTAAAAACCCCCCTATGACATACCTCCTTCACAAACCACCCCTCCAAGCTCTCTTTTCTCTTTCAAACTTCTGATTTTTGGTAAAAATCGCCCCTCCAATCAACCATTCCGTCGTTTTCTGTCACAACCAGTTCAACTCCATCATTTATAACAATACACACTCCCTACCCTCTTTATCCTCTCTCATTTGAGCTCCCACACCCCCCGTTTGAAGCTCAAATCGTGTAAGCTCTAAATCCCTCCCATCTCTTCACTTCCTTTCTTTAAACCCTGTCTATTGGGCCTCTACAACATCTGTTGAGGCTCCAATCCATGGAGAACCAAACCTCCAACCCTTTCTCTCTCTCTCTCTCTCCATCACTTTTCCATGGCTCTCTCTGAGCTTGGTACGACCATCTTCTCGGGTGTCTAGCTATTCGTATGTTGTCTTGTAGTTTGTATGGGTTACTGTCTTAGGATGTTTATGTTTTCATGTTGATGGGTGTAGTAGTTAGTAGTATGTTTTAAGTGTTTGAAGCGTTGGTTGTATTAGGTCACATGCATCTTGTGTCATGGACTGGAGTTGTACTTGACAATTGCGAACTCCTACCCCTCCACCATTACTTCTCTAAACTCATCTCTTACTCCTTTTGGCCTCACCATTTCACACCCATATGGGCACAACAATCCACATTTTTGTGTCCCATGACTTTCACAACCTCCAAATGTTAGGACGTTTAGGGCCCGTTTGGCCAACTACATTAGGTGAGTTAGGTGGATAGCATTGTATAAGTAACAATAAATGTATGTGTAAGGTATGGCCCCTAGATTGGGTGTATCCCATGTTTTCCAACACCATTTTGGAATGTATGCAATTAAAAGTAAATTCTGAGATTTCCTTTCAAATCATCATGGGGTTTGGAAATCCCATCTCACACTTTCCAACACTAGGCTCTTTTTCCAAAGCCTATACCATTAATTTTAATCCCCACCCACCCTCCTATCGACCATGCCACTCCCAATCCCGAGGAGGGATTAGCAATGCAAGCCCATTTAATATAACTTAAGACCATTGGCCAAATAGGCCCTTGGAATTTTAGACCTAGAGTGGTGTTCCTAGATACGAATGACCTAATAGTAGGGGAAATTCAATACATTGATAAGGTGAACCCTAGGACCTCCTTAGTTGTTGTGGTCGTGTGTGAAGTGCTCGAGCATAGTTACATTCTAGTTTGGGCATGAGCATAGACCTTGAACTACAACCAATGGATTACTGCTACTCCTAAATTAAGACTAGACTACTGGTTAGGCTAAGGAAGGTAAAGGACTAATTAATTATGCTAAGCCAATTAAATCATAGACGTAGTTATTCAGCTTAACCGACTCAGACCTACTACACAACTTTCCTTTCGTGTTGGCCCGACCACTTACAACTAAAAGCTTGTGACTTCGTCTTTGAGAAGTATTAGGAGTATATAGTTGATCGAGATTTTGTCTTTTAGGCCTAAGGAATTGCCCAAATGGGCAACAGACAGTTAGGAATCAGGTCCCAAATCATATGTCATGTCGGCAAACATATTGTGCATATGAACGTAGAAAGATAGTCTGCATGTTAAGCTAGACATGATTAAATAGGATAAGCTTGGACCGTGACAAAACTCCTTGGTAGAATTAGGCATCTTGCCACAAACTCACACCTATCCCTGAAATCAACCACAATATCCATCATCTTTAGCTCCTTTCTATAATCATTGGTACCAATGCCATAATACGCATCATTGATGAAAAAAAGATCAATGTATTGTTAAATCGCTTCCCATGTCATACCAAAGATAGTCACTAAATAGGATGAGCTACCCTATCTCGGACATAGAATGAGACGAGGATTTTCTTAGACCAAGACCTGAAGGGCATCCTTATAAATAGGACATTTGAACCTTTCAATGATGGACATTCCTTACATCTTTAGAGTGATCGGACTACGGAGTTACTGACATATACAATTGCGAAGTATTCGCGGCTTGACCCAATTCTCAATCTTGGGTGACTACTAATGGACTCACTGCTGACGAGCAGAATACTAGGATCCACCAGGATTTGGAAGGGATACGATAAGCTTTCTCCCTGGCTTGGTAGATGATCGATGTATCGGGACCAAGCCCATTATAACCGTCTCTCCGTGTTGGTCAAATATTGAAAACAGCTATGTTACTCTAACTAGTTGGGAATCGAAATCAAGACCCCAAATAGGGAAAGAAATCCATTGTAGCAAACCATCAGGATATGAGAAATGGATAAAGAAATAACTTCTAAGGGGGGTAGACAAAAATGAACTAGGCTAGTATATAGCCTACCACGCGTAGAAACTAGAAATCAATAAGTCTTAGACAAATGAAATAATAGAATTCTTACTTATTATCCTTAGGCAATTTTGGGGATGAAATTTTGTTTTAAGGGGGGGTAGATTGTAACATCCCGAATTTTTGCCAACCTGAAATTAGATGCCCTTAGGCAATGGGTCAATCCTAACACCTTAAAAACTTGTCAAAACTCAATCCCACAGTCTAAAACCGCTTTTAAACCCATTTCCTTCACAAATCCCACCCTTCACCACCTTGTTCTTTTAATTATTCTAAGTACTTTCACCCTAGACACTATCATAAACTAGCTATGTATTATTACTTGGATCACTTTATATACAAACTACAAAGGCCCAAGTACTACCTTAGACAAAAATCTTACAAGACCGAGTACCACCTCGACCAGAAATCACTTAGGATTAAATCCTTTAGAAATTTGACAAAGTTAACGAAGTGCTAAACTAGAGTAGCCATGAAATCCGTTTAAATCGCTTTAAATACTATCTGCAAGACCCAAAACTTGTAGAATCATTGACGCTAGGTTACCCTAAAATCTCGAATCAATCTCATTACCCAGTTTCTCTCAGGAGCACATTGAAACTCCGTATTAGGTCTGGACCACACATCGGGAGTCTGAATAATACGAAGTTAAGGACTTGGGACCACCTCGCTGGGCTTGATAACCATTTCAGAAATCGAATCTAGAAAGTTTCCACGGCTGTTCACTTGAGTCCGGAGTGAGAGAGTGTGAGAACACTTGTTTTCTTTACAAAATAATTATTTTAAACAGTAATCTGAGACTTGTTACTTGCAGACATTTTATAAGCAACCAGACCATCAGAATCTGACCCAAATACACCCTCGGATCAGGAAAGAATTCATAAACATATCCATGTACTTGGAATTTTAGATCGAGATCCACTAACCGTTGAACTGAAACTGGTTCGCCATGCGTGATATGGGAATCCGACTGAAACTAAAACTTAACTCCACCTAGATCCAAGGTTGGTGAGCTTAAGTCAAACCTTTGGGTCAAGGCGGCCCGCCAGAAGTCCTTCGTTGAGCTGAAACAGAGTCACTTTGGTTATAACCCAAGTATACCTTGACCTTAAGTCTAGTTTAGTGCATTTTTAAGCTATATAAGGACCTTAGAACTCTCTCTCTCATAGCCATACGAATTTAAGAGAAACCTTAGAGAGAGAAGAGAGAAAAGAGAGAGAAAGAGTGCGAGAAGTGGGAGAAACTCCCTGCTACTATTTCCTGCCGCTACCCAAGCTCCACCACTCCATTCTTGTCGCTTTCCCGGTGAACCGACTTTGTTTCTAGGTAAGAAACCCTAACCCTAATCTATTTTGAGGTGTGAAGGTTGTAGGTTATGAAGTAGCTAACCTATTTCATTCCTTAGGCTACCAAACTGCCGAATATGGAAGCTTAACAAACCTAGCTGATTTGTTACGATTCTAAGATGAAAGGTGCGGACTTTAGGTGTATAGGTTTTGGTTTTCAATGCTTTTAATGTCAAATAATGATAGATTCATTATCTACATGCAATTGCATATGTTCAAAGTGATGTCTGTTTTCTGTTTCGCTTAAAGATGAAGAATATGGAATTTTACATACACTAGGTATTGTAGAAAGTACCGTATACGTATAAATTTTGGAAATGTGTTTGTCATAATTATTTGTTGTATGAATATATTATATATGGATAAAATACTTGTTTGGGGAAAGGACTCTCCCTAATATATGTTTTGCTAATATACACTATGTATATGAAAATAGTGTATTCTAAGTGTTTGTGAAAATGACTGAATGAGTATAGAATTCTCATTCATTCTCGCCATGGCTAATTATCATGGATATATGATTGTTGTATTGGCGATACCCCCTTTGATGAAAGGATTTTCCCTAAATCACGCCACGACCACTATATGCTATATATGTTGAAATGTGTTGCCCAAGTATTTATGAAAATGTTCAAATGAATATGGAACTTGGATTCATGCTTGCCATGATTATCCGTCGTGGGTGCATGCGTGTTATAATTGGGGCAACTCCCTAGTGAAAGGATTTGGCCTAATGCCTATGTGATCAACATATGTCATGTATGTTGATGTATGTAGTTTAAAGTGTTTGTTAAAATGTCTGAATGAGTAGTAGTTAGTAAATTGTAATGTATAAGGGTGTTGAGATATGATTCCCGACTTCTTTAACTATGTGTATGATTTCTTTAGATATCTGTGTGATAAAAAATTGAATATGTACAAACGCATGCTTATGTTGTACTTCATAACATGCTCAACTGATTGTATGATTTTATCTGTGTAATGCATATGTTTAAATTCATGTTTAAATTGTATTCCATAAATCCGTAAAGGGTGATGGGGGAGTGGTGCAACGTTTCCGAGCAATAGTCCTGGCAGCCCGAAGCGAACAATATTGGATATTTGATTGTATGATTTGAAATCTTGATCCATTATTACTTTAACTATTCTGTAATTGATTGTGTTTGGGGCTATGATTATAGTCCAGGCAATCGAAATTGGGATTGAATTCGTGGCTGAGATTCATTTGCCACGTAGGATGTGTATGACGAACCTGAGTCATACTTCAATTGGCGACAGTGGTTAGGCCACACGAAGTGCTTATGCACTTGATGTCGTTCATTTGATTATGCGCTCGAGCTAGTCAGGCTCGTTAAGTAACCCAATTTATCTTATGTATGTTCACCATGTTTGGACGCCTCTATTTAAACCTAGGGTACCAAACTTACCAGTGAAACCTGTTAACCATGGTACCTCGATCCGCTAAGACTCATGAGCCAGGCATGGTGGTATGGGACACCATGGTGGAGCTGTCGGCCTACGCTGGGGCCATGTGCCTCCCTGTAGTGACCAGTGAGCAACCAGACTTGTGAGCCGATTATGGTGGTATGAGACACTATATTCGAGCTGTCGGCCTACATTGATAAGGTGATGGGGGAGTGGTGTAACCTTTGTGTATAACAGCCCTGACAACCCTTTGTAGTGACCTCGAGCATACTCTGAATTTGCGGTGAGCCTTAGAGTTTTGCCGCAGTGTATAGAGTATGAACTAGGCCTGTATCTATATAGTGATGAACCGTTAAGAGGTGATGGGGGAGTGGTGTAACCATTGTGCGTAACAGCCCTAGCAGCCTCTGCAGCGACCTAGAAACACATTATCGTATGAGATTTGCTAGGACTGACAACCCTAGAATAGATCATGTTTGAGAATGATACAAGGGAGGTACCTTAGTTTCCCAATACTGCTGTTTGAAATGGACTAATAACTACTCGATAATCATGCTCATCATTGCACTACATGTGCCTGGTAGATGTGGAGCACTGAGGCATGAATGTATATCGCGAACATAAGATGGTGTTGAATGAGGGTGATTTGGCAAGGGCATTCATCATGTCATTTCATACTTGCATTAAATAAGAGTAGTTAAGATTGTTTGATTGTACTACTTTATCATTACTGCTTGACTGTTTTGATAACATGTTAACCTATGCTTTACTGTTCCACTGAGTTAATCACTCACTCCCACGTTACGGGACGGTGTTGTACACACCAACCATACTTGTTTGAGTTTCAGATGATGGTGATGCTGCGAAGCGGAGCTGGACTTTTATAAGGATGAGGAGGATTCCTCCTTTATGCTATTTCAGGCGGGTTCCTGTGAGCCGTGTCCTGATCGACGGGGCTTTCTGGGATATTGACTAAATGACATTACACAACTTGGTATATTTTAGGATTGTACTTGTAATTGTTTAACCTGGTAACCCTATCACACTCTGGAGACTTATCATAGTTTATACATTATATATATCTATCATAGTCTTCCGCTTACAAATTTAACTGTCTCTGGAGTATGATATGCTGTTTTGGTTTAATCCTATTCATGTTTTAATGCTCTCATCTTAATCATCATTATTTGTGTTGCATAAGTGATGCGTTGGAACTCGGGAGCTGAGCTTTGCTCGACCCCCAATTTTTAGGGCGTTACAATGCCCCTTTTTACCCCATTTTAGGTGTTGAGCTGAAAAATAGGGTCAATACAATTTTCTAGTGGGCTATACCTTTGAAAACAATGATTTTCACTGTTGAAACTCACATTAATTTTTCTACACAACAAAATATGCCCAATATTGGGCTTGATGGATTTGTTATGGACGGTAGAATCCATTGGCGGACGTGGATTCACCTGATGTGGGCCCCACATGGGAAAAATTGTAATATTACATGTTTTTTAAAAATAATAATAATAAATAGATAAGCAGCAGCGCCTGCTGCTGCTGACCTCCCTGAGGATGGACGCGCATCCTGCGCTAGACGTGAAGGGGGCTGGGATGTGGGTTCCAGCCGTGGGCCCCACCATTATGTGCGCTACACATCAAAACCATGCATTTGGTGGCCTCCTTAAGATAGTGGGCACCACCCTAAAAATCAGCTCCATCGGGAACTCGAGTAGCCCACATCATAGGAAACAGTGTGATTTAATGTCTGCCATTGAAACCCCTTTTTGGGTCACAGAAGTTTTGGAAAATTATGAAATTTTTTTTTCCTATTCATCTGGGTTCGTGTGGCCTTACCAACAGATTGGATGGAAAATAAACCATTATGGTGGGCCCCATGTGGGACCCAAGGATGTATGTGTTATATACCACACCGTCCACGGACGGTGGAACCCACCAAAATGCATGTGTTTATCATGTCGTCCAGCCATTTTGATGGGTTGCTCGATGGCTAGTGGACCCCACCATGATGTTCGGGTCTTATCCTCACCGTCCCTTACTTGGACGGTGGGACATACCCCTAGTGCAGGCTACACCATGATGTGTGCATTCGTCCACGCTATCCAGGGCCTAGACATTTAATTTTAATATTATATATTTATATTATATATATATATATTATGTATATATGTGGGTCCCACCTACTTCATCCACACCGTCCATTTGTGGGACCCACCAGTTTCATTGGTTGGGGTATCTCACACCATCTATATAGCTGCTATATTGACGCCATCAAGTTCTGTAAGTCCCATATGTTATATCTATATCGTCCATCCCTATGGGATCCACAATGATGCATGTGTTGCATCCAAACCGTCCACCATTTGGCAAGCTTATCTTAAGGCTTGAGGCTAAAAATAAGACAGATCTAGGATTAGGTGGACCACACTATGGACATCAATGGGTTTGATTGTCCACCATTAAAACCCCTTTCAGGTCATTGTGACCTTATGATCAGATTGGATGGGAAATAAATGTTATCGTGGGCCTTGGGAATTTTATTAGTGGAAATCATTACCGTTACTTATCTTTGGGTATGGCCCATTTGATATGCATGAGGCCCCATTTGGTGTGGCCCATTTGATATACATATGACCCATGCAATATGGCCCACTTGTCTTATTTATGGCCGTCCATTGAGGCCCACCTTGGTATATGTATGAGGCCCATCTTGATCTATTTGTGGCCATCTATTGAGGCCCACCTTATTGTGTATGAGGCCCGTTGTTGAGGCCCACCTTGATGTGCTTTGTGGCCCATCCACCTGGCCCACTATGATATATTTTGTGGCCCAATTGAGAGGCCCACTTTGATATACATGTGACTCATCATGATGCATCTTTGACCCATCAGCAGGGCCCACCTATTGTGTGTTTTGAGGCGTAGGTACAGGGCCCACCTGTTATATATTTGAGGCCTATGGTGATTTATTAGGGCCCATGGGTTGAGGCCCATTGTGATGTATTAAGGCCCACGGGTTGAGGCCCATTGTGATGTATTTGGAGCCCATGTGTTGAGGCCCATTGTGATGTAATCAAGGTCCGTTATTTGAGGCTCACCTTAACATATATGAGGACCATATGATGAGGCCCATTTGATGTATTTGAGGCTCATGGGTTGAGGCCCAATGGGATGTATATAAGGCCCTTTGCAATATGTGATTCCACCTTGGTTATGTAATGACGTTTATGGCAGACCATGTCTTGTGAGCAATGTTGGTTTGATGTCCACATTATAAGATGAATGTTGGTTAAATGTCCACATTGTCACTCTCCCTAGGGCCCATTCATAGGCCCAACTTGTTGTGTATGAGGCCCATGTACAGGGCCCACATGTGATGTATATTAGGCCCATGTGTAAGGCCCATCCATTGTGTATTAAGGCCCATGGTTTGTGGCCCATTGTGATGTATTTTCGGCCTAGATGGCAAGGTCCGATGTTATGTATGAGAGGCCAATGGGATATGGTCTATTATAATGTACACGCGACTCGTATATGGGGACCATTATAATGATACATATGGCCTTGTGTGAGGACTAATGTGATGCATGTGAGGCTTATGTGATGATACCCACTTTGATATACTTGAGGCCCATTAGTGCGGCCCGTTGATGCCATGCACTTGATGTGCATGAGGCCCATTGACGCGTTCCGATTTGATATACATGAAGTCCATTGGTGCGACCCATGTAATACAGCTCATGTGATGTGGCCCACTTGGCATGCGAGGCCCATTATGATGTATTCAAGGCCCATGGGCATGGCCCAATGTGATGCATATGTGGCCCATGAGTGAGGCTCATAGCGATGTATGTTAGGCCCTTGTGTAGGGCCATGTGCCCACTATACGTATGGCTCTATGTGGACCACTCCTTGGGGAGTGATGTTAGTTAAATGTCCACATTAATCGGTAATGGTGGTTGAATTTCCACGTTGTGACCTTTCCTTAGGCCCATTGTTCAGCCTACTCCAATTGACGTGACCGAATTGCCGATTTTAATTTTTGGCTAATTTCGATTGACGTGACTAATTTGCCAATTTTGATTATCGATCGATTCCGATTGTCATGACCGATTGTTGATTTCGATTGACGTGACCGATTTACCGATTTTGATTATTGATCTATCCTGATTGTTGTGACCGATTTGCCGATTTTGATTATCGATCGATTCCGACGACGTGACCGATTTGCTGATTCCGATTATCGAACAATTTCGATTGTCGAGGCCAAGTATCGAGGCCGAGTATCGAGGCTGATTCCGAGTGTCGATTTCAATTGTCAAGACCTATATGATGTATATACGACTCGTAGTTAAAGCCCATTGTGATGTATGTTAGGCCTATGTGAAAGGCCCATTGTGATGTGTATTAAGCTTTTCAGTGAGGCCCATGGTGTTGTATATTTGACCCTTGTGTGAGGTCATGGGTCCACTATATGTTAGGATCTATGACGGGCATTCCTCCGGAGCAATGTTGGTTAAATGTCCACATTGTCGAGGTCAATTGTCGATGTCGGTTTTTAATGCTAATTATGAGTATGTGACAGCATAGCATCATGATACATGCCCATACGCATCATCTGTATGTTTATTATGAGATGTGGTTGATCATTGCATATGTCATTGAGCATATTATTATGAGACTCCCTGATAGGCGGAGGTTATCTCATATTAGCGCACGGTATGCGCAGGATTGATGCATGACTGGATAATATGACTCATACACCTTGCATTAAGATTACTGTATGCCATAGCGACATCAGGGCCGTAGCCTCCACAGGCATATCGTGGATGGCCAGACGGGACACCGAAAATTTGTTCTAGTATCGGGCTGCCATAGATGGCCCTGGGTGAAAATCCCTAAAACCCTCTTGGTACTAGAGGACACCCCAATGTCGAGACCGAGTGGATACATGAGCACCCGAGTGCCGAATACCTAGAGGCTGTGTCTCCCACTGTGTCGTGGTCGGTTGGGAGGGGGTGTGGCCTTACCCGCCCGAGCACAGGGGGCATTGCTAGGTTGAGTTTGACTAGCTTATGAATGGGTCCTCTATCGACATGCCGAATAGGTATTGACAGACTATTGGCCAGGCGGATAGTGAGGTTTCTTACGCTCACTTGGACCGTGCAGCTGGGAGAGAGGCAGTGCCATTTGGAGGGTACAAAACTCCAGTGATGATCCCAGAGATGAACCGTACCGATATGTGGACTTATTGAGCAGGATTTGCATATTCATTCATTCACTTACTATCCACTCGGGCTAGTGGTGCTCAACTATTTGTTATGTGAACTTTTGCAATGGCCAGGATTTCTGTTGGGGTGCGCGACTAACTTGAGATCAGGAGTTTACTACATTGAGTCTGACTATCCAAATTTAGGTATGGGACTGGTTTGGATAGAAGTCCCTTGTGATGGACCCCATAGCCTGCGATACTATGTATTATCATCCCGACTTCACACTCCAGCATGGTCATTCCATTCGCACCGCATATTGCATTACATTTGCAGCATATGACATTTTGGGTTTCCTGTGTTTCTGCATTTATATGGTTTAGATACAACATCTGATATTTGGCTCTTTATGACTCCTCATTTGTATAGTTAATCTGTATTCCGTATTCTGATATTGCTTGACTCATGAACTTGTTAGTATTTTCGCTTACTCTGATAACGTATAATTTATGACCTTTCGCCTATTTCGACATTGTATGATTATGATATTGTGTTGAATATTTGGCACTTACCTTGGGCACACACTTACACCATCCTCTAAGCTTTCTATAAGCTTATGCATGACAGATGGGTGCAGGTGATGTTAGGTTGTAGCAGTGTTGAGCTTGGAGCATGCAACAGTCTTCTAGAGCTTGATTTTTTATTAATGTATTTCCCTTTCAGCATTGTACCAAATAATTATATTAGTGGATATGTGATGACAATGTTGCCTTTGTGAATTGGGTAATCTTATGGTTATGCTTATTATAAGTTAAATGTAAAAAAAATTAAAAAAATTCCTCCTTATAGGATCCCAAGATCAGAGTCTGGCATATGGACGCTAGGAGCTGAGAATGGGGTACTACGGAGGCTGTCGGCACTGGATTCGAGAGATCAGGATTCCTTTGAATCCGATTTCTGGATTTAGGGCGTGACAGAAGTTAGTATTAGAGCATAACTTAGGAATACCTAAGGATAACATCACATATCTTCTGATAGGTACCCTGCACTCTATGATTGTTGAGAAATTAGAATGGTTAGATTCCCAAGTTTGAATAACTTAGAGATTTTCTGATATAGCTCCCTACCATTGAGATTATGAGGTTGCGTGATATTCTCATTTTGATCGTTTCTGATCTGGGAACCAAGGATTTGTACAGTTCACCATTTCGTTAAGAAGGCATCTTAGGAGTGCAAGGCTGAGATTAAAGAATACTATCTCCATTCATCTATAGATTGATTATGCCATGTATATGTTTATGTCAATGCTTCCTCTTCCCTCGCTAAGTCATGGGTGATAGTAAATTTCGAGGATGAAATTTTTATTTGGTGGGGAGAGTTGTAAGACCCGTATCCTAGCCTGTACAGTTCTGTAAATTTTCGCTGTCCTCCCAGTCGAATTCCGACGACCCACGACACATGGATAGCATTTGTGCACGCTCTTGAGTCGCATCTTATAAACCTGAGATGACTCAAGCTTAGACCTATATCATTGTGACTGCGCTGTCGCCGCGGTTCCGATGCCGCTTCTCGCTCGCCAAGGCGATTCTCGGGCCAGGAGATGTGGCCCGTATTCAGTTCGAGGAAAACGTCGGGCGTTGCAATCTTGAGAGAATCCATCACATCAATCCCATCAATCCCATCAATCAAGTATACATCACACTTTATCACTCACCCATCCCTGAGTACAACCACCCCTCCCCATTTTAGGCGTTGAGTCAAACCTCTCTTACACAAGTACACATCATTCACTCACACCCATCACACACATCTCTCTATCTCTCTCTTACACCTCTCTCTCTCTCTCATCTCTCTTCCTCATTCTCCCAACCAACCTATGAGAGTCCATCGTCCAAACTCCATGAGAGAAGCTTGGCATGGCCCGCTCCCTACCACCCAATCCCACCCTAAAAAATCAATCTCGACCATTGAATCGTATCCTTTGGAGCGCTAGGGTGCGTTGATGGGCTTAACAATCATCTCAAAATCAGCTAATTCGGAATAGTGTGGAAAACCAAAATAAATATCTAGAATAGTTAGATTCCATCATTTGAAAGTCCAATAAGAAGGCCAATCAGTGGGTGCTTCTTTCTCTCTCTCCCCCTCTGTCTTTCAATATTTTTATGTGATGATGTGGCCGTGTGACACACCCGGATGTACCCACCTTGATGTATGTGATGTCCAAGCTGTCCATCAAATGGACCACAAGGCCATCCAAACCATGTGGGCCACACCTTATGGATGTTGGGAAAACACAAAGATCAGATTGATCAAGTGGGCCACATCCATGTGGGACTCACCTTGATCAACATTTGAACCCAGTCCGTCCAGCATCCCTGGACGCTTTGGACGTGTTCACTGAAACGTGAACAGGCAGTGAGGTGTTCTAACAAGCAAACAAAAAATAAATAAATAAATATCAGTTGAATTTTAAACCTTTTTGGTGGGCTGCTCATACAGGCCCCACCTTGATATATATTTTTTATCCAAGTGTCTGTCCCCCTTTCTACCCCATTTTAGGCGTTGAGTCGAAAAATAGGGCCAATACAATTTTCTAGTGGGCCATACCTTTGAAAACAGTGATTTTCATCGTTGAAACTCACCTTAATTTTTCTACATGCCAAAATATGCCCAATATTGAGCTTGATGGATTTGTTATGGACGGTAGAATCCATTGGCGGACCTAGATTCACCTGATGCAAGCCCCACATGGGAAAAACTGTGATATTACATGTTTTTTTTTTTAAAACAAAAAAATTAGATCAGCAGCAGCGCCTGCTGCTGCTGACCTCCCTGAGGACGGACGCGCATCCTGCGCTGGACGTGAAGGGGGCTGGGATGTGAGTCCTAGCCATGGGCCCCACCATGATGTGCGTTGCACATCAAAACCGTGCATTTGGGGGCCCCCTTAGGGCAGTGGGCCCCACCCCAAAAATCAGCTCCATCGGGAACTCGGGTAGCCCACATCATAGGAAATAGTGTGATTTAATGTCTGCCATTGAAACCCCTTTCTAGGTCACAAAAGTTTTGGAAAATTATGAAATTTGTTTTTCCTATTCATCTGGGTCCGTGTGGCCTTACCAACAGGTTGGATGGAAAATAAACCATTATGGTGGGCACCACGTGGGACCTAAGGATGTATGTGTTATATACCACACTGTCTATGGATGGTGGAACCCACCAAAATGCATGTGTTTTATCATGCCGTCCAGCCATTTTGATGGGTTGCTGGATGGCTACTGGATCACATCATGATGTTCGGATCCTATCCTTACCGTCCCTTACTTGGACGGTGGGACATACCCCTAGTGCACGCTACACCTTGATGTGTGCATTGGTCTAGGCTGTCCAGGGCCTGGATATTTAATTTTAATATTATATATTTATATATTATATACATATATTATGTATATAGGTGGGACCCATGGACTTCATCCACACCATCCATCTGTGGGACCCACCCATTTGATTGGCTGGGGTATCTCACACCATCTATATAGCTGCTATATTGACGCCACCAAGTTTTGTGGGTCCCATATGTTATATCTATGCCGTCCATCCTTATGGGATCCACAATGATACATGTGTTGCATCCAAACCGTCTAACATTTGGCTAGCTATGGACATCAGTGGGTTTGACCGTCCACCATTAAAATCCCTTTCAGGTCATTGTGACCTTATGATCAGATTAGATGGGAAATAAATGTTATCGTGGGCCTTGGGAATTTTAATAGTGGAAATCATTACCGCCACTAATCTTTGGGTATGGCCCATTTGATATGCATGGGGCCCCATTTGGTGTGGTCCATTTGATATACATATAGCCCATGCGATGTGGCCCACTTGTCATATTTATGGTCGTCCATTGAGGCCCACCTTGGTATATGTAT
Source organism: Magnolia changhungtana (assembly GCA_030180095.1). Classification (NCBI taxonomy): domain Eukaryota; kingdom Viridiplantae; phylum Streptophyta; class Magnoliopsida; order Magnoliales; family Magnoliaceae; genus Magnolia; species Magnolia changhungtana. The sequence continues at coordinate 1,191,198 of JASAUF010000674.1, read as the reverse complement.
GAGGCCCATCTTGATCTATTTGTGGTCATCCATTGAGGCCCACCTTAATGTGTATGAGGCCCGTTGTTGAGGCCCACCTTAATGTACCTTGTGGCCCATCCACCTGGCACACTTTGATATATTGTGTGGCCTAATCGAGAGGCCCACTTTGATATACATGTGACTCATCATGATGCATCTTTGACCCATGAGCGGGGCCCACCTGTTGTGTGTTTTGAGGCCTAAGTGCAGGGCCCACCTGTTATGTATTTGAGTCCCATGGTGATGTATTAGGGCCCATGGGTTGAGGCCCATTGTAATGTATTAGGGCACATGGGTTGAGACCCATTGTGATGTATTTGGAGCCCATGGGTTGAGGCCCATTGTGACATAATCAAGGTCCATTATTTGAGGCCCACCTTGACATATATCAGGACCATATGATAAGGCCCATTTGATGTATTTAAGGCCCATGGGTCGAGGCCCAATGGGATGTATATAAGACTGTTGGGACATAAAAATGATCATCATGAAAAAGAAAGATTGACATTTCAGCAAAAAATACTGGAGGAAGGCAGTTGCGCGGATCATGTAACTGAGAAGTTACTTGCACGGATCGCGTAACTGAGAAGTCACTTGCGTGGGTCGGGCAACCAACTGATTTAATTGTGAAGTCCCATAGCCGAGACAACAATTGCGCGGGTCATGGAATAAGAATGATAATTGCGCGGATCGTGCAATCAAGAAGGCAGTTGCGCGAGTCGTGTAATCAATAAAGACAGCTGACATGTTTGGTCGCAGAACAACGTTCCTCGTTACGCAGTCGTAGAACGAAGCTCTCCATTACGTGGGTTGCAGAGTCAAGAGGTTCCATTGCGTGGGATGCGTAACCAAGAAGTTAGTTGCGCGGATCACGCAATCAAGACAAAAGAATTGAGGATTGACGCATGTGTGGGGCCTATAAATACCTCACTCCCCCCTCTCATTTGGTGATTGAAAGAATTCAGAAACTGAAGCAGGGCAACTAAAGGTAGAAGAGGGAGAGGCAATGATCAGTTGCGCGGACCGCGTAAAGTGCGATATCGGTTGCGCGGACCGCGCAACCAGAATATCTCTTGCGTGAACCACGCAACCACATTATCAAGTGGGTAGGTCGCACAAAAGTTACTCAACTTACTTGGTTCTGGAGTTTTGCTGAGTCTTCAAATCTTCTTTGAAAGGAGAGATCAGTTGATTAATTCAACATTCCTCCTAAGTATTGGGAGATGACTGAAGAAGCTAATAGAGTGCTGTCGGAATTTCTATCTCCAAGAAGATTAACTGATCAATTCAGTAATTCCTCCTAAGTATTGGGAGATGACCGAAATAGCGCTGGAGTGCTGCTGAAATTTATATTGAATCATAACAATCGCACTTAGAATAAATTTCCAATTTTGAGTGATCTATCTTAGAATCAAGGGATAGAGAGGATGTAAATAAATTCAGAATCAATAAAGTGTGATGATTGTCCTTATAATGTTCCATTGTTATGTTTGAATAAGATAATTCTCCCAAATCAAATACATTTGTTTCCTTGTCGAAACAAAATGGCGACTCCACTGGGGAACTTTATCTTATTTAACATTAACATTGGAGAAAGTTGTAAGACTCTCATCACTTTTTGGCGTCTTTTAGATGCCAAAATGGTGACTCTCAGTGGGAACATCCTCCCCTTCATCTCTAAGATAGCTTACTTAATCTCTCGCATACTAACTTTACATATGTTTCATAACTGAAGGTACCCAAATTCAATTACATAATACTACTAATGGCTAACATTGCAAGAAAAGTGAACTTCCGCTTCATCCCCACTGGATTCCTAGTCGAATACGCGCCCAGCCAAACTCCTGAGCATACAAATGCATGCACCATCAACAAGCACATAGTGACTCAAGTAACAGCGGGAGTCATTTCCGTCTCACCTCAACCACAAGAAAACGACGAGAACCAGACTGTGGTCTTATCTAGGAAGACAAAAGCAAAAAACTTAAAGAACCGTAGGGCAAACTCATCTGTACTAAGAGCTGAGGGACCAATCACACGCAGTATAGCAAGAAGAAAACCCGAGCTCGCTCCTCCTGCGATATACCCTGAACAAGCAGCTCTACAGTTCACGTCGCGTGATTTTCTGGCTCTGATCGCCCCAAGGACTAAATGGACAAAAGAGTAGAAAGGTAAAACGGTGATGATAGGATCACTGGTGGATGTATCACCCCAGATAAATCCGCCCATAACTATATCGCCTCGATTAATCAGCAGCAGGGGGAAGTGTACAAAAGTCAAACGAGACTCTGATCTCTCCTCTCTTTATAAGCCCTATTACGTCAACGTACTCTCATTTTACTCCAACAACAGCCTCGATAAACAGTCAAGGGGCCGCAATGTATATGGTAGAGACGGGTCAAGAAAACAGGCTGACCACTGAAGAACGTGTTGACCAAATGACAGAGGTACAAAGAGCACTAATGGACGAATGCTGGAACCTCAAAGAAGCTCTGGCAACTCTGGCGCATAATGAAGCCCAGATAGTGGCTCCACCTATGATGGGAACGATAAAGGGACAGGAGAACTAACCTGAAGGTTCCCGTCCATAGGGGATAGGGTCGCGAGGATCCGTTCCAGCAACAAGAGCTATAACACAGGAGGATGTAAGGCAAGTCGTCGAAGAAGCAGTCAGAATAGAGAGAGAACGCGCGAATACTGGCCGTTTTAGATGCAGAACACCCTATCCAAGAGAGGTAGAAGATGTTCCATTTTCGGCCAATTTTAAGCATCCAGACTTACAGAAGTTTAATGGGGAAGGATCACCAGAAGAACATCTGATGCATTTCATTACCAGCATGGGGAATTTCTCCACAATTCCTTAATACTGCTTACGATTATTTGGGTCATCATTGTCAAGTAAAGCTTTCAGATGGTATTCAAATTTGGACCAGGATCTATACGCACATGGTAAGAAATGCAAGATGCTTTCACGTCAAACTTCTTCTCGTCAGAGCGTGATGTTAGCATCACAGAATTAGCTTCAGTACGACAGCGAGAAGGAGAACCAGTCGAAAAGTTCATAGACAGATGGAAAACACTGGGGGCATCGTGTAGACAGTTGCCGGAAGAAAAGGAACAAGTCAAGATGTGTATGAACTCTATGGAGACAGGAATCGCATTCGGACTTACCAGTGCCGATATCGGAACCTTTTGCTATTTGGCTACCAAAGCCCATGCATTGGAATTAATGAATCGTAAAATGCCAGCATTTCATCATGAAACCGTCATGAGAATACCTGGCAGAACGACCGTCAATACCATTGATCGGGATAAGAAGAATCAAGATGCGAGGGGCTCAAGAGACAAAAGGCTGGAAGGAAAAGTAAGTTGGAACCAATCAAGGGACAGATACGGTGAAAAAAAAGCTCAGAATGCTCGATTCTCACGAAGGATTTGAATTCGATAAAGAAGACTTAGTTCCTATGATGCAGCAGTTGTTGAAAGCTGGCACCCTGGAATTACCAGAACCCAAACGCCCTGAAGATGTAATGAGGACCTGGGAAAGAAACTTTTGCCGCTATCATCGCCTGGTGGGACATCCGACGGAAAATTGCTACATGTTGAAGTGCATCATACAGCGAATGATAAATAGAGGTGATACAATAACCAGCGAAAGCAAAGAAAAGAATACAAGCGCAACGGCAAATGTATTGTCAATCTCGGAAAAGGCTCGAGAAATAAAAGAGATGGAAAATCAAAAGTCAATAAAGAATGTGGCAATGATTACGTTGCGATCGGAGAAGCAGGTAATATGTCCGGTGAAGCAAAAAGCAGGAACTGCAAGGAAAGAAGTGACCGGAAGACAGAACGGCGACGATGGAAGTAAAAACAGGGACGCGGCGACAAAAGTGGCTTATGACGTAGTTAGCCACTTGAAGGGCATACCGGCATGTTTAAGCATCTATGATGCGCTCAAGTTATCAGAAGAATTTCGACAGAGTTTGATCCAAGCGTTGTTTGATCACAATGTGAGAGAAGCTTTATTGACAGAAATGAAACATGAAAAATATAATGAACGGGTGAATTGTCTACCAGTAATCTCTTTTTCTGATGACGATTTGATTGGTGAAGCAGAATATAACAGACCATTAATGATAAAAGGGTATGTTTGTGAAAAGAAGATAAAATGGATTATGATAGACAATGGGTCCGCAGTGAATCTTTTGCCGCTCTCCATGATAAACAAATTGGGCTATCGCCGCTCTGATTTGCGCCCCAGCGGAATGATGATACAGGGGTTCAATCAAGATGGACAACGTGCACTCGGTAAGATTACAGTGACATTGGAAGTGGGAGACTTAATTACTACTGTTGTATGTCACGTAATAAATGCTGTGACAACGTATAACCTTCTCTTGGGAAGGCCGTGGATACATCAGTACAGTATTGTACCCTCTACTCTACACCAATGTTTCAAATACTGTAAGGACGGAATGCAATGCAAAGTGATGGCTGATGTGAAACCATATACAGAAGCTGAGTCTTTCTTCATGGACGCCAGCTATTATAAAGGTTTATCTGAAGAGGTGGGAAATGATGATGAAAAGAGAGTCTTAAAAGACGACCGAATAAACAATGTTAGAGAAGAGAGGGCGGAATCTTCTAAGACTGAAGAAGCAAGAAAGGAGTTCTATTTTGTACCCAAGCGTCTGAGACAACCGGGACAGCCACCGTTGACATTGTTATCGGTAGAATAGTTGAAAATCTTACAGTCTAATTATACAATGCCATTACCCAATATTGAAAGATGTAAGCCATTTACACCCGCTCCAGGAAGATTTCAAATCAAGGCTAGTGTTAAATACCCTGAGCCGATAGAATTCCATGCTGCAGTGGAAGTGAAGGATGAAATCACAAGTAATAAATATCACGGAGAGTTAACACCGCAAAATTTGAAAAAATACAGTGCAGTAAGCAAGAAAATCATGAGAAATATGGGTTTTGATTGTAACAAACCCACTGGACTGAATCATGGGAAAGGAATTCAAATCCCTCTCGGAGTCGATCAGGAAAAGCGGAGAAAGTTTCAAGGGCTAGGAGCAGAATCATCAGTGAATATGGTATCAGTAAATATGACTTCGGCCGCACAAATACTAGAATAGGATACTAAAGTAGTCGAGTATCCTGAAACAACTCCAAAACAAATAGAAGATGGGGGGAAACCGACAATAGATGGCTTGCGAGAAATAAATTTGGGAACAAAAGAAGCGCCGAGGAATACATTCATCAGCGTCAGTCTTTCTGAACAAGAATTCGAGAAATATGGCCAACTTCTCAATGAAAATAAAGACGTTTTCACCTGGACATATGAAGAAATGCCGGGACTGGAACCTTCCGTAGCAATGCATCGATTAAACATCTCCAAAGAAAAGAAACCAATAAAGCAAGCACAAAGGCGCTTTCACCCGGACCTGATTCTGTTAATTGAAGAGGAGGTAAAAAAACTAATAAAGGTTAGATTCATCAGGGAAGTTAAATATCCCAAGTGGATATCAAACATTGTTCCTGTAAAGAAAAAGAATGGGAAGATCAGAGTATGTATTGACTTCAGAGATCTGAACGAAGCATGTCCAAAGGACGACTTCCCTCTCCCGATAACAGAGTTATTGTCGATAGTACTACTCAGTATGTTATTATGTCTTTTATGGACGGTTATGTAGACTATAATAAAATCAGGATGACGCCCGAAGATGAAGAGGTGACGGCATTCAGAACACCGCTCGGGATTTTTTGTTATAAAGTTATGCCTTTCGGTCTTAAAAATGTCAGGGCAACATATCAAAGGGTGATGAAAAATATCTTTCAAGATATGAGGCATAAACATGTTGAATGCTATGTTGATGACCTGGTGGTTACGTCAGGAGATCATCAAGAACACCGTGAACATTTGGCAATAGTCTTCCATCGACTAAGAAAGAAATAATTAAAGATGAACCTTGCTAAATGTGGGTTCGGGGTATCTTCTGGAAAATTCCTCGGCTTCGTTGTACGGCATAGAGGCATCGAGATCGATCCAGAAAAAATTAAGGCTATTCAAAATATGCTACCACCGACAACGCTGAAGGAATTGAAAAGTTTACAAGGAAAACAGTTTCATTTCAAACCTCGCAGGAAGGTGTCAACTATTTTCGCGGCTAATGAAGAAAGATACAGAATTTGTATGGGAACACGCCTGCCAGAATGCATTTGATTCAATTAAGGAATTACTAAAATAGCCGCCGGTGTTAACAGCTCCAGTAAGAGGTAAGCCGCTTATCTTGTATACTCTGCAGCTACAAATTCTTTGGGTGCTTTGTTAGCACATGTAAATGAAGCCGGAAAGGAGACTGCTCTTTATTATCTAAGCCAAACATTGATGGGGGCAGAATGTAATTATTCCTCGATCGAGAAAGAATGTTTGGCGCTGATATTCGCTGTACAAAAGCTAAGACATTATTCTCTCCCACGATATAACTTTGATCTCAAGAGCAGATCCGATAAAATTCTTAATAACCAGGCCAATGTTGTAGGGAAGACTAGCCAAATGGATGTTGTTGTTATTAGAATATACTATTTCATATAAACTGGCGAAAGCAGTAAAAGGGCAGGCCATGACAGATTTCCTCGCAGTACATCCTGTGGCAGAGAGTGAAGAAATTAATGATGACTTCCCGGACGAACAGGTTATGTTGGCCGAATCTCAGAGCCCATGGCAGATGTATTTTGACAGTGTTGCTCGAACATTGGGAGCAGGGGCAGGAGTGATATTCATTACTCCTCAAGGCGATCTGTTACCATACTCCTTTACACTGGGCACCACATGCACCAACAATGAGGCTGAATACAGAGCCCTCATTATCGGAATGGAAATAGCGCAACAAATGGAAATAAAATTATTGCATATCTTCAGAGATTCTAAATTGATTATAAATCAATTGACAACAGAATTTGAAGTAAGAAAACAAGAGCTTCTGCCTTATTATCGGAAGGTACAACAGTTGCTTGAACAGTTTTGTCATGTGAAAATCAAACATATACCGCGATCTGAGAATGCAAAAGCAGATGCTTTGGCCAGTCTGGCAGCGTGGCTCTGTCCTGCACAAATCGAAGTCCTCTCCAAGTAACTATAGAAGAAAGAAGATTCCTGCCATTCGAAGAAGTTATCGAAGAAATCGTTGAAATGTTTCCTATATCCTGTCTGAAAGTAACAAAAGATGATTGGCGTCAGCCTTTCATCGATTATCTCAAATATAACATCCTGCTAGAAGATAATGTGTAAAGACAGAAGATTAAGCAGCGATCGGGCAAATTTGTCATATGCAGCGAAGTATTGTATAGAAAATTTTATAATAGAATGTTGTTACGGTGCTTAGATGAGCAAGAAGCAAATCAAATGCTGCAGGAAGCACATTCAGGAGAATGTGGAGCGCATCAAGCTGGCCGAAATTTATGCCATAGAGTGCATCGAATGGGTTATTACTGGCCTACCATGTTCAAAGATGTGATAGAACATGCGAAGTGGTGTCATGAATGCCAAATACATGAGAATATAATACACGTTCCCCCAAAAGACTTACATCACTCCATTGCTTCTTGGCCTTTCTCAGCTTGGGGACTCGACGTGATTGGCCCTATAAATCCACCTTCATCTAAAGGAAAACAGTATATTCTGGCAGCAACAGACTATTTCTCTAAGTGGACCGAAGTAGTCGCCTTACTTAATGTTTAAAAAAAAGGATGTGGTTAATTTCATTCGGCATGCCATAATATACCGTCGTGGTATTCCGAAAAAGATCGCCTCTGATAATGGCACCCCTTTTAAAAATAGAGGCATGGAAAAGTTGTGCTAGAAGTTCGGCATCCAATATTCGTTTTCAACACCTTATTATCCTCCGCCAATGGATTAGCAGAGGCATTTAACAAAATGATTGTCAAAATAATAAAGAAAACAGTGACAAGCAATAAACGCGATTGGGATGAAAAGTTACAGGAAGTATTATGGGCCTACAGAACTACTCATCGTACAGAAACAGGGGCGACACCGTATTCATTAATCTATGGTATGGAGGCAGTTATCCTAATTGAAATGCAAGTGGTATCGCTCAGAATAGCGGTACATCAGTTTATAACAGATGATGAAAATGCAAAAATAAGGCTGAAAGAATTAGATCTGCTCGATGAGAAACGTCTTGCAGCTCAGCAGCGGTTGCAGTCATATCAGGCAAGGATATCGGCTGCCTTTGATAAGCAAGTTAAATATCGCTCTTTCAAAAAAGGAGATATGGTGTTAATGCTGAAAAGACCTATAGTGGTCACCCGCCGAACAGGGGGTAAGTTCGAGCCCAAATAGGACGGTCCATATGTGGTAAAAGAAGTATACTCCAATGGGGCATATAGAATCGCAAATCAAGAGGGATAGGGTATCAATATACTTGTCAACGCCCGCTTCATCAAAAGATACTACCCCTGAAGATAGACATGCTGATTTTGACCCAAAATATTATCGATATAATGATTCTGTATCAAAAGGGGGTAAGGATGAATAAGATCATGTCTATATGTCAACAAAAGAAGTTATGAAGAAGAAGTTCACGAGCATGTCAACTATGTTAGCAAGCATTTAAAAAATATATATGATCATCATCATCACCAAATAAGTTTGACAAAGTCAATATCATCTTGAAGATTCTTTTGAAGATATTGACAAGATTGATATATTGCCTTACAAGGCACGAATCCTCTTGAAGATATTGACAAGATTGATATATTGCCTTACAAGGCACGGATCTTCTTGAAGATATTATCTCAGTCAGAAACATCTACTATACTGGCAATGACGATGATCATAATTATTATTGCCTTACAAGGCACAGATCTTCTTAAAGATATTATCAAAAGCAAGGATATATCAATCTCAGTCAAAGAGGCAGTATAGCCAAGCCAAATCCTAAAAGAGCCAAATTGAGCCAAATCAAAAAGATCAAGCTCTAAAAAAAAATAATAATAATAATAAAAAGATCAAAATCAAGCTCTCAAAGGATCAACCTCTAAAAGAGTCGCCCAACTATACGTAAGACCTATGAAGATCGCCATTCGGGCAGCGGCGAGGAGTCAGTGGCCCTAAAAAGCCCACGAAGACCATCGTTCGCACCGATAGGGGTAGCTGACGAAGTCAAGGATTCAAAGCCTAAAAGGTCATAAATTCGCAAAGACTAGTCACCGTAACTCCCATGCCGTCTGTATAGCTTCCGGAAGCGCCACGGGGAACAAATGAAAATGCCCTCCCGTGAATAGGCTCGACCTTGCAGACGAAGAAAACAGGGGCCATAGTGCGAGCTTTAGGCCAACCATGCGTAAAACCTTCCAGATCTAGGGTTTGATTTCAGTAGTAACTCGTAAGGAAGGGCTTAAACTTACTCATTGATGGACTGGCGACCCTAGATTTGGTGCCCAAAGGTAGCCTTACAAGCCCTACGAACTCTAGAGAGTTACTGTGGCCAACCCTATGCATAAAACCCAACAGTTCACCGCCCGGTAGAGTCAATGGGCCCTCTGATGGACCGTGACCATGAGCTCAAGGTAGTGAAAAGTCCAAGAGAACTCTAGAGAGTTACAACAGCCATCACATAAGACCCATAAGTGCTCCACTACTCATGAGCTTAAACTGTGTGTGTGCGCGCGCTCCACTACTCATGAGCTTAAACTGTGTGTGACTAACTAAATTGAAACGTAGTACCGCCAACTAAGAATAAGGATCATTTAGGAAATCCCCACTGACAAAGTATAAAAGGATATAAGTAAATATACAATATAATAGTAAAAATAAAAATAAAAGGGACATAATGTGTCATAAACACATTAATTAGAACATCACATAAATTAGACAATGTATCGTCATCTGAATGTCATAAGTCACTTATGATTCTCCTCTGAAAGCATGAAAAGTAACAAAATATCTATTAAAGTTATGCATTTTTACAACTCTCCTGTGATGCCTAATGTTGCTAAGTATTGCTGCAAATTTTCTTGAAGACTAACTTAGGCAGCAACATGCTCCAATCGAGCATTTGAAATCAGTTGGGCATGATCCGGAATACCCACTAATTTTCCCTCTGAAGAAATGATCAGCTTTTCATTCTCTAATAATTCGGATCTCTCAGAATCCACAGAATGACAACTGCATTCTATGTTTTCTTGGATTCTTTCAATATTTAGCTCTATCTCTGAACTCTGCCTTTCCAATTGCAAAATTTCTTGCTTCAAGGCTGTAATATGATCTAGAACAGATGATTTCTCATTAATAAGAGTCTTCAATTGATCCTGTAAAGATGATTGTTCTTGATCGTGACGAGAGACAAGAGGAGCAAGCTGGAAAATTCTCTCTTTGAGATCTACAAGCTGTTTTCTATATTCTAAAATCTCAGGAGGAATAGTCATGGTTGCAGTTGATGACATGGCTATTATTGAATTATGAAATCTCAAGAGAGCATCACGTAAAGAGGAGATATCAACTTTAGCCATGCGAGAAGCGTTGTTCAAGACATCCAAAGCAACAGCCAAGTCACACTATTGATCAGGATCTTTGAAGATTTCAACAATAGCCAGTATCGAATTTCTGATCAAAGCCAATTTATGCACATAGATCTTCTTAAAAGATGTCGCGTTCAATGAAGTACCAATAGAACCAAAACTGGCCGCACTACTTGGAGGTAAATTCCCTATTAAGGAATGAAATAAATTATTGATAAAGGTTTTGTGCACAGGTGATAAGAAAAGCAGCAACAAGAAAAAAGAAAAGAATATACCTTCTGCTGGTACCGAAACAACAAGAGGTTGCCCTCTTTCAGCAAGAAGAGGATCGGGTGCTATCATATCGGCAAAAGATGGAGCTGTGTTTTCAGCACTTGTGGTGGCAATAGCAGGGATGAGTGAGTCAGCGGGCTCTTCTGAAAAAGCTATTTCACGAGCCACCGAGCACGGAGGAATGGAAGATCTCGGCGAAGCTGATGATGCAATAGGGGGCAAGTTCAGAGGAGAAGCGTTATGTGTGCTTACATGATTCTGATATGATCACCGAGATGAAATGGGTGAGATAAGAGAAAGGAAGAGCAAAAGTGAAATGATAATAGCGAAATTATCTTACGTGGCGAATATCCGTATTCTCCATAATCAAGAGGTTCTTCTTCCTCTCTCGCTACAGGGGAGGGCTTTGCAAGAGTAGCCTCGGAAGTAGAAAGGACATGTCTTTTGTCAGTAGGAATATTTTCTGCAATTACCTCATCTTCGCCACTAATATTCACTTCTCCTTCTTCATAAGCATCATCAAGATTCTCCCTTTCTATCTCACTCTCATTAGAGGAAGTATCCTCAGATGAAGAAGTTGGAGAAGACGAATCTTCACCAACAGTATCCTCCATGCTTGAATCTTCAATGACAACTTGCTTGCCTTTAGAGGGAGGAGGTTGGGAACTTTCCAGTTGAATATCAGCAGTAATTTGAGCTGGGCCAGTAACGACAGTAGTCTCTCCCTATGGAGAAGCCTGAGCGCGTGTGTGAGATCTTGTCATTGGAGAAGAGGACGGCTACTCCGAAAGGCGAACAGTCTCTGAGGTAGGGGAAGGAACCTGTTGCTGTTGATGGAAAGTGGAAGAAGAAGGTTGGTTAGGTGGGCTAGCATTAATCTCAGGTTGAATAGGAGATTCTGTTACAATTTCTTCTTTAGGCGGTTGATAGAGGGGAATTTGCTCAAATTCACAAGTATCGCCATATGCTATCCATCCTTCAAGAGTATTATCAGGCATTATTTCATGAATGGGTTTATCCACTGAGATCATGATGCGAATACTACCTGAAGGAGCATGACTGGTTTCTGCAATGAAGCCAACGCCTGCTTCGAAAATGCGACCTTTGAGTCTAGGGAGAGGAAGCCAGACCGGTTGCGACACTGGAAGACTTTTTCGGACCAGGTATGATTGGTGCACCCACCATCTCATGTGATTGTATGATACCCTTGGAGTACGATCGCATCCTGGGATAATGAAGGAAGAATTAGCTCGGCCCAACAATTATTTCCAGATCATTGCCCAATTATATGGACCAGTCCCGTAACTGCGCATTCTTCGAGTAACTAGACCACAGTCTTTCGAAACTGCCTGGTCAAAACCGAATTGACGCGCGAAGCGACTTGGATAATATGGCTCTCTCCAAAATTCGGTTCCTTCTCTCAAGGGCAGACTACATGATCTGATAGATATAAAAAATCCCCTTTTCGCTGGAGAGAGTGAGTCAGTGTCTGTCTTTTCAGTATCTTCGATATAGCGGGGAAGGCTGAAATGGAAGTAATTTATCTTAGCGTCAGAAGAAATGGCATCCTTGGCCCAGTCATAAGATCTTTTGGCCATAGATCTCTTTTGGAAAAAATAAAGAGGAACTTTGGAAGGGTGAATGTAGGCTTTTTCCGGAACTTCGAAAGTCCGGGGAAAGTAAATGCCAGGCTAACCCAGAAAATAATGTCATGGCATGTAAGTTGAGGTTGAGCCGACAGAAGGACTTTTTATGTGGCAGGCTATTTCTCCAAAACCTCTGTAGATTGAACAAAGGACATAGGAGCAAGAGAAAACTTCATTCCTTCAGCCATAGCACCTGCAACTACGAATAATGAAGGACGGATGGCATTCGATGATTTGGAACTAGGGAAGACCACTATACTCAGCCAGTATGCGATGAAGGCTGCAAGTTCCCCATGAATAGAATATTCGACACGACCTTTTATGCCTTTCCGAAGACGTTCAAGCTCTCGCGAATGATTACCGTTGAATCTGGAAGGGTAAATGAATAAGATTGAAGTTATATATATATAAAGATGTGATAAAAAGAAAGCAAAGAAAAAGAAAATTACTTCAGAGCACGGCTGAAATGCGCCAGCCATATTGCATGGGGTGGATCTTATGAATATTCATAAATTTTGACATCTCCTTGAAGAGTTCAATGGTTGACTCTAAGATGAAAGGGAGGCAATCAGGAGATGAAACGAAAGAAAATTCCTCATTAGTGGGGACGAATTCATCAAAAAACCGGCCGGTTATTGGTAAACCTGCAATCCTATGGATATCCCATAATGTAATGCTCATTTCACCTTCAGGGAGATGGAAAGAATTGGTGGAAGGACACCAGTAGTTGAGGAATGCTTTCAAGATGGAAGATTCTTTACAGAAAGGATGTGATGTCGCTTCTATCGCCAAAAAGATGCCAAGGTCCGACAAAATCTTATCATACTTTGTCAAGACTGCCCCGGCCCATTCGAAATAATAATTTCTGGGAGTCAGAAGGCCTCTGGTTCTGAATTCTTCTGGACTCCAGAGTTGGGGACGATAGCTGAAACGCTGCTTAAGGGTTTCATAAAAATGTGACGGGTATAGGCTATGGACGTCGTAAGAAGGGATGAGAAAAATCATAGAGTGAATATCGCCTATCTGTTGCCTCGGTCTTGGTGGCTGCAGAATTCCTTCCAATAACCTGGTTTCTTTAAAAGACCAAGATTTCACGTAAGATAACCTTTCTGCCAACAGATGATCTCTAGGTTCACAGCCCAGCATAGAATGATGGCGGTGCATGCTAAGTGGAAGAGAGACAACACCCCGTTTATAAGGGTTGTCAAATCTGATGGCACCCTGTACTTCGCGCACAGATTCCCAGGAGTTGTTGAGTTTTTTCCAATTATGTTCTTTAATCTTCTCTTGAAATTCTTTAGCCTTATTTCGACGATGCTTCTTAGGCCTAGAAGGAGGAGGGGTATCTTCTCTGATAGGCGGCCTCTGACTACTTGTCTGATAATGAGCTGTGGTCTTCAACCACTCATCCCAATCATATTCGTGACCATGCTTTGGAGGTATGGTCAGGTCACCTGTGGTAATAGCTCTGTGAATGGGGGATGATAATGATTTGATCCGTGAAGTGAAGTCCAAAGTGGGAAGTATGAGCTCCTTTATGTAGGCGGGACGTTTGGCAGTTGTTTTGAAACGTTTGGATGAAGGTTAAGCTGGATGAGATGGTGATCCCGTTACCTGAGGAGTTAGAGTGGTGGTATGATAAGCTTTAGTGTTTGGTAACTCTAGATGGGATGGTTGACTAGGAGGGTTGATGATAGTAAAAGTCCTCTTGGTGCGAGCCATGAGGAATGAAACAAGCTAAGTTTCGGAAGATTTGCTGAGATGGCGGTTACGCTGATCGCGCAGCAGAATCGGGAGTTACGTGGATCGCGCAATGAGGTTGGTCTTTGCGTGGGTCACGCAATGAGATTGGTCATTACACGGGCAGCATAACGGCTTAAAAAGCCTTGCGCGATGAAAAGTCATTGCGCGGGTCGCATAACAGTGATCAGTTGCGCAGGGAGCGAAAATTTTGCAAGAGCTTCGCTGCAGAAATTTGAAGATAGAAGAAAATGAGAAGTTTCACTATTTATAAACAACATGGCCGAGTACGGTCCTCGGGTGCCGGTTACGCGGGTCGTGCAACCAGTTGAAAATTACAAAGGGAAATTTAGTATAAGTTGATCCTGATTCTTTGATTCAGTAAAACAAAGAATGGATCAAGGGGGCATCTATTGGGACATAAAAATGATCATCATGAAAAAGAAAGATTGACATTTCAGCAAAAAATACTGGAAGAAGGCAATTGGGCGGATCACGTAACTAAGAAGTTACTTGCGCGGATCGCGTAACCGAGAAGTCACTTGCGCGGGTCGCACAACCAACTGATTCAATTGCGAAAGTCCCATAGCCGAGACAACAGTTGCGCAGGTCGTGGAATAAGAATGATAGTTGCGCGGATCGCGCAATCAAGAAGGCAATTGCGTGGGTCGCGCAATCAATAAAGACAGCTGACACATTTGGTCGCAGAACAACGTTCCCCGTTGTGCGGTCGTGGAACGAAGTTCTCCGTTGCGCGAGACGAGCAACCAAGAAGTTAGTTGCGCGGATCGCGCAATCAAGATATAAGAATTCAAGATTGGTGCATGTGTGGAGCCTATAAATACCCCGCTCCCCCCTCTCATTTGGTGATTGAAAGAATTCGAAAATTGAAGCAGAGCAACTGAAGGTAGAAGAGAGAGAGGCAATGATCAGTTACGCAGACCGCGCAAAGTGCGATATCGGTTGCGCGGACCGCACAACCAAAATATCTCTTGCGCGAACCGCACAACCACATTATTAGTTACGCGGGTCGTGCAAAAGTCACTCAACTTTCTTGGTTCAGTAGTTTTGCTGAGTCTTCAAATCTTCTTTGAAAGGAGAGATCAATTGATTAATTCAACATTTCTCCTAAGTATTGGGAGATGACTGAAGAAGCTAACGGAGTGCTGCCGGAATTTCTATCTCCAAGAAGATTAACTGATCAATTCAGTAATTCCTCCTAAGTATTGGGAGATGACTGAAATAGCGCTAGAGTGCTGCTGAAATTTATATTGAATCATAACAATCGCACTTAGAATAAATTTCTAATTTTGAGTGATCTATCTTAGAATCAAGGGATATAAAGGCGATGTAAATGAATTCAGAATCAATAAAGTGTGATGATTATCCTTATAATGTTCCATTGTTATGTTTGAATATGATAATTCTCCCAAATCAAGTACATTTTTTTCCTTATCGAAACAAAGACCCTTTGCAATATGTGATTCCACCTTAGTTATGTATTGACGTTTATGCCAGACCATGTCTTGTGAGCAATGTTGGTTTGACGTCCACATTGTAAGATGAATGTTGGTTAAATGTCCGCGTTCTCACTCTCCCTACGGCCCATTGATAGGCCCAACTTATTGTGTATGAGGCCCATGTACAGGGCCCACCTGTGATGTATATTAGGCCCATGTGTAGGGCTCATCTATTGTGTATTAAGGCCCATGAGTTGTTGCCCATTGTAACGTATTTTCAGCCTAGATAGTAAGGCCCGATGTTATGTATGAGAGGCCCATGGGATATGGTCTATTGTAATGTACATGCGGCCCGTATATGGGGACCATTATGATGATACATATGGCCTTTTGTGAGGACTAATGTGATGCATGTGAGGCTTATGTGATGAGGCCCACTTTGATATACTTGAGGCCCATTAGTGCGGCCCATTGATACCACGCACTTGATGTGCATGAGGCCTATTGGTGTGGCCCATCCATGAGGCCCATTGGCACATTCCAATTTGATATACCTGAAGTCCATTGGTGCGACCCATGTAATACAGCTCATGTGATGTGGCCCACTTGGTATGCGAGGCCCATTATGATGTATTCAAGGCCCATTGGCGTGGCCCAATGTAATACATATCTGGCCCATGAGTGAGGCTCATAGTAATGTATGTTAGTCCCTTGTGTATGGCCATGGGTTCACTATGCGTATGGCTCTATGTGGACCACTCCTTGGGGAGTGATGTCGGTTAAATATCCACATTAATGGGTAATGGTGGTTGAATGTCCACATTGTGACCTTTCCTTAGGCCGATTCCGATTGACATGACTGAATTGGAGATTCTGATTTTTGGCTAATTTCGATTTACATGACCGATTTGTCGATTTTGATTATCGATCGATTCCAATTGTCATGACTGATTGTCGATTCTAATTGACGTGACCGATTTACCAATTTTGATTAGCGATCTATCCCGATTATTATGACCAATTTGCCGATTCTGATTATCGATCAATTCCGGTCAAGGTGACCGATTTGCCGATTACGATTATAGAACAATTCCTATTGTCGAGGCCAAGTATCGAGACCGACTCCGATTGTCAAGGACGTTTCCGAGTGTCGATTTCGATTGTCGAGACCTATATGGTGTATATACGACTCGTAGTTGAGGCCCATTGCTATATATGTTAGGCCCATGTGAAAGGCCCATTGTGATGTGTATTAAGCTCTTGAGTGAGGCCAATGGTGCTGTATGTTTGGCCCTTGTGTGAGGTCGTGGGTCCACTATATGTTAGGATCTATGAGGGCGATTCCTCGGGAGCAATGTTGGTTAAATGTCTACATTATCGGGGTCGATTGTCGATGCCGATTATTAATACAGATTATGAGTATGTGACAGCATAGCATCATGATACATGCCCATACGCATTATCTGCATGTTTGTTATGAGATGTGGTTGATCATTGCATTTGTCATTGAGGATGTTACTATGAGACTCCATGATAGGTGGAGGTTATCTCACATGAGCGCACGGTATGCGCAGGATTGATGCATGACTGGATAGTATGACTCATGCATCTTGCATTAAGATTACTATACGCCCTAGCGACATCAGGGCCATAGCCTCCACAAGCATATCGTGGATGACCAGACAAGGCACCGAAAATTTGTTCTAGCATCGGGCTGCCATAAATGGCCCTGGGTAAAAATCCCTAAAACCCTCTTAGTACCAGAGTGGGTACATGAGCGCCCGAGTGCCGAATACCAGGAGGTCGTGTCTCGCACTGTGTCGTGGTCGGTTAGGAGGGTTTGTGGCCTTACCCGCCAGAGCACAGGGGGCATTGCTAGGCTGAGTTTGACCAGCTCGTGAATGGGTCCGCTAGTGATGTGCCGAATGAAAGTACACCTACTTGTGCCCTGGTTTGTCAAGTTATGTGAATGATAAGTCAGACTGGCTACAAAACTTGATAGGAAGATTATTTCAAGCGTCTGCCTCAACCGGATGTGTGGAAGATCACAATAGGTAAATCATAACCTCACATCCCATGTCCTAAAACACCAGGTGATCAAAACCGTTAAAACAAGATAGACATCTTAGGTTTTTTAAGGTGAGAAAACTTTTTTCAAATAAGAAAATCTGTAAGTTTTTCTCGCCCTGTCGATCTTATCAAAACACCCTCGATGTCCTCGATACCTTAATGATATTATCGATGAGAGGACCAAAAGTGTCCAGCAACTAAATATTCATCTGGACGGATTTATCGATGTATCGATACACATATCGATATCATCGATATAAGTACAAATATGTCCAACAACTTCATAACATATTTGGATGAATTATCGATGTATCGATACACCTATCGATAGCATCGATATTCAAATATCGAGTCCATCGAGAGTGACTCGATAAGATCGACAGGCAGATTTTCGGTGCCCCTGTTTTTTAAAGAAAATCTCAAAATCCTTCAATTGCATCGATGCTCTTCTGATATGATCTAAATTAAAATATCGATAAGATCGAAGATCCATCGATGATATCGATCGTGGGCGCACAGATCTTACAACAGATATTTCAGCTTGTTCTTAAGTATGATCGGGGGCCCTTTGATAGAATCAATATTCAAATATCGATGATATCGACACCAAATCGATTGCATCGAACAAAGCCATAAATTGTCCAGTAAGCTTAAGATAAATCAGCTGGATTTATCGATGCCTCGACTTTCATCTCGATATCATCGACATTCAAATTCCGATGATCTCGATGCTTCCTCGATCAATCTTGAAAACCTGAAATATCTCAAAGTCAAGTCTCTCTCATTTTTCATGTGTTGATCAATCGATCTTGTCATCGATGGAATCGGAGTTCGAAATCAGATGTCATCGACAATTGTTTCGATTCATCGACCATTTGGCAAAGAGTTTCAAAAGCGTATGACATTGAGTCTGAGTCATCGAGCAGACCATCAATGATATCGAGAGTATACACTCGATGATATCAAACTTGCTTGATGATATCGAACTCTGTTATAAATGTGACTGTTTTATATCCGTTGGAACTTTTTGCCTATATATAGAGGACTTGTCTTTTGTTACTATGAGAGAAAGAAGAGAGAGCTATTGAGTGTTTCAACTTATATCATATATCTAAAGCCCTTTCTCTCAAGGGAGTTCATCCTCCAATCCACCCTCACCATTAACATTCAATGGAGTGGATTGAGGAATGAACTTTCGCATTCAAGGATCCTTCAGCAACTACCTTAATGGCAAATCATTAAGCTGGGATGCCTTGAATGCATAAGATTGGAACTACTCCACCTTCCTTATAGGTAAACCTTTAGAGAGTAGGATTCCATCTTAACCTTTACCCAACCCTAAGCCTAGTCTTGGTATATCCTTTGTGTTGTGGATCAAGGAAGTAGAAGACTCTTCGTCAATAAGGAGGAGGAGATCTTCGGCGTTGTGCTTAACAAGACTCATCAACTTATCTGTAAGTATCTAGAGTCCAAGAGGACACTTGTGATCATTCCTTTCTAAGATTGAGTCTTAAGTGGTTCTCACCCTTTAAAGCCCTCGTAGGAGGCCTCTGGTGGGAGTGTACGCTGTGGGTGTGTTGTGTAGACCCTTGCTCTATGGAGAGCATAAACATATGGTTAGGAGTGAACCAGTGAAACTCTAGGGTTAGAAGTGAACTGAGTAGAAACCTCTGGGTGCGTTGTGTGGACCCTTTCTTTATGGAGAGCATAAACATCTGGTTAGGAGTGAACCAGTGAAACTCAAGGGTTAGAGGTGAACTGAGTAGAAACTTCTGTGTAAAGGTTGAAGGTGAACCTGATTTAAAACCTTAGGTTTAAGGTGAACCCTGGGAAACCTCCTTAGTGAAATCCGGTACACTCAATGGTTAAGTGCGGCAGCTGGGAGTGGAGTAGAAAAGTAGTCGAACCACTATAAAAATGACTGTCTGTGATTGATTCTTATACTTGATCATTTGTGTGATTATGTTAACTGAATTCATATCTGATCACACTTCACACACAGTCACATCCATCATAGACTATAACTGCTTCATGCTTATTATTTGAATAGTTCTGTGATTGGATCCTCTACTAGGCTTGGAACCAGTTGAGTTACATTTAAGTAATCCTGAAAATTACATACTTGATAAGATTAGAGTGATAGGATTTTTAATAACTTGTAAATCTTTAAAAAGTCCTATTCACCCCCTCTAGGACATATTGACATATTCCAACCTCAACCCAAGCGTTCTTCACCGTTATTTCAATTGGTATCAAAGCGGGTCTCTCTTTAAGGGCTTCATCACCTAGAGAGTGATCTTGACTGAAGTTGGAAATATGGCTAAAGGAGAGGGCTCATCAGTCACCAGGCCTCCAGTATTTGACGACTCAAATTATGCATACTGGAAGGCTCAGATGCACTACTTTCTGAGATCTTTGATCATGACGTTTGGGATATAGTTGAAAGAGGATATGTGCCACCAACTGAACAAATCGTACTTGACAATGGCACAACCACTACAAAAAAAAGGGTAAGGGCTATAGACCATGTTGGTTTTTTTGCTACGGATATAAACTGTAGCTACAATTACTACGGTTTTAATCCGTAGCTACAAAATTGACACTCGATTAATAATTAACGGTGTTGTAAGGGGCTCTATGGGGCCTAAATATATATATATATATATATATATATATATATGTTCTATCTAAACTGTCCATCTATTTGAAAATATTTCTTTAGAGTATGAAATAAAAAATCAGCTAGATTGAAGGCTTAAGTGGACCACACGGTAGGAAACATGGAGATCAAATCACCTTTTCTTCCTATAGTGTGGTCCATTAGGGCGTTCAATATACCTTATGTTTGGGATCATAAACTAAAATATTTTAATAGAATTAATGGTCGGAATGGATGAAACAAATACATCACGGTGGGCCTCATGGAGCCCCCGTCAGGACCATCCACCGTCTGTCAAACAAAAGGTTGCCGAAATTTGGGTGCGCTCACAACAAAGCCGCGCCCAAAATGGCCTCAACTCTCTCCCTCTCTCTCTTCATTCCCTAATCCCCTCTCACTCTCTCTCTCTCTCTGTTTCCCAATCCTCTCTCTCTCTCTTTCCCAATCCTCTCTCTCCCTCCCAATCTCTGCTCCATCTCTCCCTCCCAATCTCTATTCCATCTCTCACATTCTCCTCCCTCTCTCTCCACAGCAACTCTGCCGTCTCTTCTATCTCTCTCCATTACAGCAGCTATGAAGCTCCTACCCGAAGAAACACACGTCGTGAAGCTCCTCTCCATAAGTTTGATATCTTCTTCTATTTGTATCTCTTTTCCTGTCTTTCAGATTTGATATATGCTAACTATTTGATGAAATGGCATGCTATCTGTTTGTTGAAACGGCTAGATGAGATTTTTGTAATTTTATATACATGCTAACGGTTGTTCATGCTCTTTAAATCTTCTGTAATTTTAGATACTGGCTCTGCCGATTCTTTTGAGGTATGGAACAAAAACGGTTATTTAATTACAAGCAGTTTCTGATGTCTGAGCCTTGTTTTTGTTCTCAGGCCAATACTGCTCTGTAACTATCTTGAAACTGTAGCTGCAATTTGCCTCAGATGCTTGCTCAGATGATTCTCTTACAGGAGATTAAGGGTTTTCATTGTGCCACGTAGTTGTAAATCATGGATATCTATGAGATCAGGTCATCCGTTCATTTTTGTGGGCTCCACCCTGTCCAAAAATTAGGCCAGTTTGCTCATCAGGTGGGTCATGTGGGCCAAGTTTGAAAAGTGGATGGTTAGAAAAACATGAAGAATAGTCCATGTCCAACATTGATGCATGCCATGTTTGATGTATGTCAATTCATCACTACTCACTAGGGTTGTCTTTTCCATGTAGAAATTATAAATTATTAAAGTCCATTATTCATATTTACAGTAGGATAGATGGGAATCTTATCTCCATCTACATGCTTTATTCATGAGGTCATTATATTGATCACTATATTTGATACTTCGTCATTCCATTTGTTTATGCTTGTATAAAGCTTGTAATGGGGCGTGATGGCCCACTTTAATGTTTCAAAATTGGGATGGTTGACAGTAACAGTAGGTCTGTTTGTTGTAGAAGTGTGGGTACTTGATTTTTTATATTTTGCCCTATCATTGACAGGCTCATGAGTTTGCGAATGAACTTCGTGCCAATACCAAAGCATCAAGAAATCCAACAGTCTGGCTTGAAGCTTCTGCAGGTTCTAATAAGGCCATGAATAACGTAGACACTTCTACAGTTTCTGAAGCATACTCGAAGATGCTTATAATATTCATTCCTCTTCTTGTGGATGAGGTTATTCTGCGTTGCTTCTCTATTCTTATGCTTTTACTAAGACCCTTGTAGGGTATGGGATTGTTAACTGCCTTCACCACTTAATTGCAGAGTTCATTTTTTGCACACTTCATGTTCTTTGAAGTTCTTGCACTTGTTCCACCCGCTAATTCTAGCACAAGCGGTGCCACTGCTGATGATGCTAATGACGATGAGTTGAGCCTTATGGACCTTGACGGAAATGACATAAAGCCTAGTAATCCCCTTCTATATGTATTCTCCTACAGTTCTCTCACGGGATATTCTCTTGATATTACAAGCTTGACATGTTTTAATCTTTTCAGGCACTAATTTTGCTGAACTAGAAGCATTAAATGAATCTCTACAAGAGTTTCTCGATGGGATCCAAGTAAGTTTTTGCCAATCTGATTTTCTATCTGCGCACATGGACAATGTTAGTTGCAGGAAATCACATTTGGGCTTTTTATATATGGGGTGGGAAATGGTCTCTATGGAAGGAAGTTTCCCCTGAGCCTTTAGGTGTTGTTTTCTACAAGTTTGTATAGTTTCTTCTTGTTAAAATCTACTACTGCATCTCTAATTCTAACATATTCCTTCCTGGACCATCAACAAAAAGGCTGTTAAAACTATGGGTGGAATTTATTAGTTGCATACTTAAGTTGTGAAACCATGATGACTAAATAAAAACCCCAGAAAGAAGTTAAATCAGGAAGGGAAGTGTAAAACTGAAGTGATTCAATGCCAAATTCATGGTGATTTGGCCTTTCACTTTCATTTCTATGTTTATTTTGCCATGTACTGGCTAATCCATCATACTACTGGATAAGGAAAATCCTTTTGTGCATTCCGTGTTCTTTACAATATACTACACTCTTCAATCTCATGGCCTGCTATGGATGAGAACATGCATTGAATACATGCAACTTACAAATTCACTTCAGAGAGAATCTTCCCCAGTTTTTTTCTGACGATAATTTTCTCTTGTAGAGATCTTTCCTTTAACAATTTGACAGGAGATATTCCAAGCAGCTTTTCAAGACTCTTAGCGCTAGATTATATGTACGAAAATAGACATTCATTACCAAAATTTCACTGATTCTCTTGCTAGATACTTCAGGAAAATGGACAACCCTTCTTTAATTTTTGGACCCTCAATGATGCTTCGGTGATATTTTTATCACAAATTAGAAATCTGTCTCATGATATTATTTTTTTAATGTAGGTATCTTACTAGCAACATGCTGACTGGGGTCATACCCTCTTGGGTCCGAGGTAGCAACCATAATTTGTAAGTATTACTCAGTAAATCTCAAATTACATTTCACTTGCAATATGATCTGTATATTTGTTGGCTTCTTTTTCCATGCATATTAATGTTTTGTTAAACTCTCTTGTATGATTATTCCATGCACTTGACTAAGAGATGAACAACATGGATATGACCCATACATCATGCTGGAGCTTACGAAACAATGTCACATCAACACACGTCCGCCAATCTATGTAATGTTGTGATTCATAAGGATTACTGTGCTTTGACATTCTGTAATATCCAATCAAAGACAATATGCAATGATGTGAGTTTTACATCACATTACTGTGTTAGTCCATCATCCAAACATGCCCTTAACCCATTTATACAAGAAGCCCACCATAAAGTGCTCTTCTAAAACAACATGTGTCCACTTAAAGTTCCTTACCTTGAAACATGGGCCATGTTTAATCAATTCAACTTTTTGCAGTAGATGCATTATGATATGATTCAGTCCTTTTTTGTTTATTTCGATTTATAGTTCATGATTTTAAATCACTTGTTTAATTGATGCTTGTTGTTATTAAAGAATACATCATGGCTGGGCTCATTGATCAACACGATAATAGGGAACCTGAAGTTCTCCATTACCAATATCCACATTACATATGAGGATCTTAAAAGGTAATGACTCTGTCTTATTTCATTCATCATAGCATGTTAGCTTGTGTATATGTTGTATATGTGAGCCCTTCTAGGACAACATAATATTCTGCCCCACTTGTATAGACTGTCATATCAGGACATGCATGTCTTAATACATCGGGACCATCTATTATTCATCATTCATGAGTCCTTCCTTTTTTAGTCTTATAAGATGTTACTTCTACATCTTGTGTATTGTTATTGAGCTTGTTTCTCATGAATGACTCTATTTTCATTTTGGACCAAATATATGTTTTCTTTCTAGAGGAACCGAAGGTGGGCGTTAAGACAATGAAGACTTACGCCAACCAAATGAAAGAAGAGAATGTTTCCAGAGCAATTATAATCATCCAAAAGAGTCATACCCCTTTTGCAAAATCTTGCACTAATGAAATTTCATCAAAGTATACTTTGGAGGTTTTCCAAGTGAGTTCCTCATAACCTTCCTTCTCATCGAGTTTTATGAACGATGGTGTTTGCACTATACATGCTTCTTGAATGAAACACATGCAATGGTTGGATTCCAGAGTAATGTATAATCTTCAACCTGTTGTGATATGTTGGGATGATCCTTTTCTCCTTCTTTTTCATTGATTTATCAAGAAGAGAAACATATGAAGATGGTAAGTATACAAGTAAATATAATATGCAAGAAAATATGGTATAAATCTTATGGCAGTCTATAAAACCACACATGTATATAGTGGTTTTGGAATAAAACTTTCTTGGGAAAAAAACCCCTACAACTCAGTCCACTTGGTTTTGGCCCTGTCTTGATTAAATGCGCCAATCAGATTAATGGTCTGTAACAATGAACCATGGGCCCCACTTGTGCAAACGGATCTTGAGATCCTATATTCATGTGTAATCCTTGGGTTGAGCAAGATGCTCTTTATTCTCCACTAGACAAGAAGTTAATGGAATGTCCTTTGAATGAACTGTCAGGATGCAGAGCTGTTGGTCAACATTAAAGAGCATGATCTTGTTCCAGAGCATATGGTGCTTACAAGCGAAGAAAAGAAGACCTTGTTGGATCGATAACTTGATAGTTTACTTTGAGACAGGTCAGTCATCATCCAATGAATGGACTGGTTTGACGAGTTTTAGAATCTGATAAGACTTCACATTGTTGACTTCGTTTGAGTCAAGGAGGTAACTTGATAGTTTACTTTGAGACAGGTCAATCATCATCTAATGATTGGTGCATCAATTCATGCATTACTATGATGCATGTGAGAGAGTATCTAACATGTGTAAACATGGAAAACCTATTATATACATCCATCATGCTTGTATTTTAGTTTACTTGTGCAATACTGATAATACTCTACTGTATGATGCTTAGTACTAACACTAACACAAAAACTATAACTTGTTTTTCCTTTTTCTTTCTTTCTTTTTATTTTCTTTTTTCTTTTTCTTCCATTTAGGTATTTAACTGGGAATATGCTGACTGGGCCTATACCTGGATGGATCTTGTAAAGAAACAACAACTTGTACGTATAAGTACCTTGATGCCGAAGATATTCACTTCATGTTTCCATTTCAACCAAACCTCACTAACCAAACTTGGGTTTCCAATTTCCAAGCATGCCATGAGAATTCCACTCACTCTCATGATTCTCTGTTGCTTCTAGACATGTCTTTATATAACAAGAAATGGGCTCAAATGGCCAAAACCATAATTTTAAAACTCGGAAGAAATTAACTCATTTGGCTGAGTCAACTTGACTAGACCAGATTTACCAAGACTTGGAAAAACTAGATCCAATCACACCTTGGTTAAAACTTGAGAAAAATAGTAAAAATTTAGCAACACTAAACAAAAAATTCAGTCCAATTGGATAGTCCTAGCTGCTTGATTTAAGGAAAAAAGGCAGGTCCTTGGGCCCTCTTCTGATTGAGCATTTAGGAAGGTCATCTGATAGGCCTGATTTTTAAAACCATGCTCATGTATGGTGATATTGTACAAGTCTGCCATACATTCTTGTGGCAACTTGCGTGTAAAAATGGGAGTCCGAACTCATTCTTTTGAAAAATAGAAAAATGAATTTTCTTGAAGGCAGCCATAACCTTGGTTAAGGTTTGGGCTGAAAGTACGAGTGCGAGAGCCAACACTTTCAGAATCCGAACTCATTCTTTTGAAAAATAGAAAAATGGGAATATTAGTAAATATGGATTTTCTTGTTAAGAAGAAAATGGAAGGTAAAGAAGAGACATAACTGAAACTTTGCACTGTGAAAAGTAATATTAACCATCTTACTTTCCCCGTTGAATTTGACGTCCACGAAATGGACTTTTTCCAGAAAACCATGGATTTAAAACCATTAAATCCTTCTCAGAAATCTGAGTTTATTGAACTGAATCGAATTATTACAATTCAACTTTGTTGAATATCCAAACGCAAGGTTTCTATAAATTAGACAGATGAATTCATTCTAACCCATTTTGTTGAATATCCAAACACGGACTTTTTATTTTATTATGATTATTATTATTATTATTATTTTATGATATGCAATAGCTTTTCAGAATTCATATGTAGGTGCATACTTAAGCTAATTCACGTGGACTTTGACTATCTTTCTTAAATTTCTTTGGTTTTTCTAATTTTTGTATCTAATTTTGAATTTCTATGCCTTAAAATAAGATTCAAGGTGCCGTCAACAATGCTAATAGAATCCTCCAGGTCAGATTGTTGATTGGACTTAATTTTATTTAAATGATTTTGATAATCTATTTTATTTAAATGAGCAGACCCGGATGTACGTCGGAGCTATTTGGATGTTGAGCGGGGGTCTCTGGAATTGGGAACCGCTGTTATGACCATGATGAAGCTATCTATTTCCTATGGACAACATTAGAGTGACATGACCATTTGGATAGGTTGTGTTTATATCTGTATTTACTCAAAATTGATGGAGCAGACCCAGATGTGCGTCGGAGCTATCCTGACGTTGAGAGGAGGTCCCTGGAAGGTGGGAACCGCTGTTATGACCATGATGAAACTGTCCATTTCCTATGGACAATATTGGAGTGGCCTGACCATTTAGACAGGCCGTGTTTATGTATTTTCTAGAAATTAATGGAGTAGACCCGGCTGTGCATTGGAGCTATCCAGATAAGCGGGGGTCCCTGGAAGGTGGGAACCACTGTTATGACTATGATTAAGCTGTCCATTTCCAATGGACAACATTGGAAGGGCCTATCTATTTGGACAGGCCATGTTTATGTAATTGCTCAAAATTAATGGATCAGACCCAGATGTGTGTCGAAGCTATTCGGATGAGCGGGGCTCCTTGGAAGGTGGGAACCGCTATTATGACCATGATGAAGCTGTCCATTTCCTATGGACAGGCATTGGAGGGGCCTGACCATTTGTACAGGCCGTGTTTATATCTATATTTGCAGGTACCACACCCTTAACCTAAACCACATCCTAAACCTATAACCTAAACCTATTCTCAATTCCCTAAAGCTATAACCTATAACCTAAACCTTAACCTAAACATAAACCTAAACCTAAACCTATACCTGTAACCTATACTTATAACCTTAACTTAAACTATAACATTATCCTATAACCTATACTTATAACCTTAACCTAAACTTATAACCTTAACCTGAATCTATTCTCAAATCCCAAAACCTATACTTATAACCTAAACCTAGACCTTAACCTAAACCTAAACCTATACTTAAAACCTATAACCTATAACCTAAACCTTAACCTATAACCCAAACCTTAACCTATAAACTAAACCTATAACCTATAACCTATAACCTAAACCTATACTTAACCTTAACCTATAACCCAAACCTAAACCTATAACTTATAACCTAAAACCTAAACCCGATCCCGAACACAACCCGATTACCTAAACCTAAACCTATTCTCAAATCCCAAAACCCATAACCTAAACCTAAACCTTAACCTAAACCTATAACCTAAACCAAAACCTATAACCTAAACCCGAACCCGAACTCGAACTCAATCCCTAAACCTTAACCTAAACATATAACCTATAACCTATAACCTAAGCCTATACCTAAACCTAAAACCTAAACCTAAACCTAAACCTATAACTAAAACATAAACCTATAACCTAAACCCTATAACCTTAACCTAAATCTTAACCTAAACTTAAACCTAAACTTATAACTTAAACCTTTTTCAAATCGTAAAACCTATAACCTAAACCTAAACCTTAACCTATAACCCAACCTAAACCTAAACCTATTCTCAAATCCCAAAACCTATAACCTAAACCTAAACCTTAACCTATAACCTAACCTAAACCTATTCTCAAATCCCAAAACCTATAACCTAAACCTAAACCTTAACCTATAACCCAACCTAAACCTATACTTATAACCTAAATGTATTCTCAAAACCCATAACCCATAACCCATAACCTAAACCTAAACCTTAACCTAAACCAATAAACTATAACTTAAACCAAAACCTATAACATAAACCCGAACCCAAACTCGAACTCCAACCCGAATCCCTAAACCTTAACCTAAACATATAACCTATAACCTAAGCCTATACCTAAACCTAAAACCTAAACCTAAACTTAACCTATAACTTGAACCTAAACCTAAACCTATAACCTAAACCCTATAATCTTAACCTAAACCTATAACCTAAACCTAACCTTAACCTATAACCCAACCTAAACCTAAACTTATAACCTAAACCTATTCTCAAATCCCAAAACCTATAACCTAAACCTAAACCTTAACCTATAACCAACCTAAACCTAAACTTATAACCTAAGCCTATTCTCAAATCCCAAAACCTATAACCTAAACCTAAACCTTAACCTATAACCCAACCTAAACCATTCTCAAATCCGAAAACCCATAACTTAAACCTAAACCTATAACCTATAACCAAAACACGAACCCAAACCCGAACTCGAACCCGAATCCCTAAACCTTAACCTAAACATATAACCTATAACCTATAACCTAAGCCGATACCTAAACCTAAAACCTAAACCTAAACCTAAACCTATAACTTAAACCTAAACCTATAACCTATAACTTAAACCCTATAACCTTAACCTAAACTTAAACCTAAACTTATAACCTAATAAACCTATTCTCAAATCCCAAAACCTATAACCTAAACCTATACATTAACCTATAACCCAACCTAAACCTAAACTTATAACCTAAACCTATTCTCAAATCCCAAAACCTATAACCTAAACCTAAACCTTAACCTATAACCCAACCTAAACCTATACTTATAATCTAAACCTATTCTCAAATCCCAAAACCTTAACCTAAACCTATAACCTATAAACTAAACCCGAACCCAAACCCGAACTCGAACCCGAATCCCTAAACCTTAACCTAAACATATAACCTATAACAATTAACCTAAGCCTATACCTAAACCTAAAACCTAAACCTAAACCTAAACCTATAACTTAAACTAAAGTTATAGCCTATAACCTAAAACCTATAACCTTAACCTAAACCTATAACCTAAACCTAAACCTAAACTTATAACCTAATAAACTATTCTCAAATCCCAAAATCAATAACCTTAACCTATAACCCAACCTAATCCTAAACCTACACCTAATCCTAATCTCACCTCCTTAATCGAAACCTAAACTTGAACACCCAAACCTAAACTCGATCCCGAACCGAATTTCCTAAACCTAACCTTAACCTATTCTCAATTCCCTAAACCTATAACCTATAACTACAAACCTAAACCTAACCTAAACCTATAACTAAAACATAAACCTAAAACCTAAATGTATTCTCAAATCCTTAAACCTAAACCTACACCTAATCCTAATCTCAACTACTTAACTTAAACTTAAACTTGAAAACCCAAATCTAAACCCGATCCCGAACCCAAACCCAATTTCCTAAACCTAAACCTTAACCTATTCTCAATTCCCTAAAGCTATTACCTATAACCTATAACCTAAACCTAAACCTAAACCTAAACCTATAACCTAAACCTAAAACCTAAACCTAAACATAAACCTAAAACCTAAATGTATTCTCAAATCCCTAAACCTAGACCTACTCCTAAACCTAATCTTAACTCCCTAACTTAAACCTAAACCTAAACTTGAAAACCCAAACCTAGACCCGATCCAGAACTCCGAACCCGATTTCCTAAACCTAAACCTTAACCTATTCTTAATTCCTAAACCTAAACCTAAATGTATTCTCAAATCCCTAAACCTAAACCTACATCTAATCCTAATCTCAACTCCCTAACCTCAACCTAAACCTAAACTTGAAACCCCAAACCTAAACCGGATCTCGAACCCGAACCCGATTTCCTAAACCTAAACCTTAACCTATTCACAATTCCTAAACCTTAACCTAAATGTATTCTCAAATCCCTAAACCTAAACCTACACATAATCCTAATCTCAACTCCCTAACCTAAACTTAAACCTAAACTTGAAAACCCAAACTTAAACCCGATCCAGAACCTAAACCCAATTTCCTAAACCTAAACCTTAACATATTCTCAATTCCCTAAACCTAAACCTAAATGTATTCTCAAATTCCTAAACCTAAACCTACACCTAATCCTAATCTCAACTCCCTAACCTAAACCTAAACTTAAACATGAAAACCCAAACCTAAACCCGATCCCATACCCGAACCCGATTTCCTAAACCTTAACCTATTCTCAATTCCCTAAACCTTAACCTAAATGTATTCTCAAATCCTTAAACCTAAACCTACACCTAATCCTAATCTCACCTCCTTAACTCAAAACCTAAACTTGAACACCCAAACCTAAACCCGATCCCGAACCGAATTTCCTAAACTTAAACCTTAACTTATTCTCAATTCCCTAAACCTATAACCTATAACTTATAACCTAAACCTAAACCTAAACCTAACCTAAACCTATAACCAAAACGTAAACCTAAAACCTAAATGTATTTTGAAATCCTTAAACCTAAACCTACACCTAATCCTAATCTCAACTCCTTAACCTAAACCTAAACTTGAAAACCCAAATCTAAACCCGATCCCGAACCCAAACCCGATTTCCTAAACCTAAACCTTAACCTATTCTCAATTCACTAAAGTTATTACCTATAACCTATAACCTAAACCTAAACCTAGCTAACCTAAACCTATAACCGTAACCTAAACCTAAAACCTAAACCTAAACATAAAACCTAAAACCTAAATGTATTCTTAAATCCCTAAACCTAGACCTACTCCTAATCCTAATCTTAACTCCCTAACTTAAACCTAAACCTAAACTTGAAAACCCAAACCTAGACCCGATCCTGAACTTGAACCCGATTTCCTAAACCTAAACCTTAACCTATTCTCAATTCCCTAAACCTAAACCTAAATGTATTCTCAAATTCCTAAACCTAAATCTACATCTAATCCTAATCTCAACTCCCTAACCTCAACCTAAACCTAAACTTGAAACCCCAAACCTAAAAACTGGATCTTGAACTGGAACCCGATTTCCTAAACCTAACCCTTAACCTATTCACAATTCCCTAAACCTTAACCTAAATGTATTCTCAAATCCCTAAACCTAAACCTACACATAATCCTAATCTCAACTCCTAACCTAAACCTAAACCTAAACTTGAAAACCCAAACTTAAACCCGATCCCGAACCTAAACCCGATTTCCTAAACCTAAACCTTAACCTATTCTCAATTCCTAAACCTAAACCTAAATGTATTCTCAAATCCTAAACCTAAACCTACACCTAATCTTAATCTCAACTCCCTAACCTAAACCTAAACTTAAACTTGAAAACCCAAACCTAAACCCGATCCCGTACCCAAACCCGATTTCCTAAACCTTAACCTATTCTCAATTCCCTAAACCTTAACCTAAATGTATTCTCAAATCCTTAAACCTAAACCTACACCTAATCCTAATCTCACCTCCTTAACCGAAACCTAAACTTGAACACCCAAACCTAAACCCGATCCCGAATTGAATGTCCTAAACCTAAACCTTAACCTATTCTCAATTCCCTAAACCTATAACCTATAACTTATAACCTAAACCTAAACCTAAACCTAACCTAAACCTATAACCAAAACGTAAACCTAAAACCTAAATGTATTCTCAAATCCTTAAACCTAAACCTATACCTAATCCTAATCTCAACTCCTTAACCTAAACCTAAACTTGAAAACCCAAATCTAAACCCGATCCAGAACCTAAACCCGATTTCCTAAACCTAAACCTTAACCTATTCTCAATTCCTAAAGCTATAACCTATAACCTATAACCTAAACCTAAACCTAAACCTAAACATATAACCATAACCTAAACCTAAAACCTAAACCTAAACATAAAACCTAAAACCTAAATGTATTCTCAAATCACTAAACCTAGACCTACTCCTAATCCTAATCTCAACTCCCTAACTTAAACCTAAACCTAAATCTAAACTTGAAAACCCAAACCTAAACCCGATCCCAAACTTGAACCCGATTTCTAAACCTAAACCTTAACCTATTCTCAATTCCCTAAACCTAAACCTAAATGTATTCTCAAATCCCTAAACCTAAACCTACATCTAATCCTAATCTCAACTCCCTAACCTCAACCTAAACCTAAACTTGAAACCCCAAACCTAAACCGGATCTTGAACCCGAACTCGATTTCCTAAACCTAAACCTTAACCTATTCACAATTCCATTCTAAACCTTAACCTAACTATATTCTCAAATCCCAAAACCTAAACCTACACCTAATCCTAATCTCAACTCCTAACCTAAACCTAAACCTAAACTTGAAAACCCAAACTTAAACCCGATCCCGAACCTAAACTCGATTTCCTAAACCTAAACCTTAACCTATTCTCAATTCCCTAAACCTAAACCTAAATGTATTCTTAAATCCCTAAACCTAAACCTACACCTAATCCTAATCTCAACTCCCTAACCTAAACCTAAACTTAAACTTGAAAACCCAAACCTAAACTCCGATCCCGTACTCGAACCCGATTTCCTAAACCTTAACCTATTCTCAATTCCTAAACCTTAACCTAAATGTATTCTCAAATCCCTAAAACCTAAAGCTACACCTAATCCTAATCTCAACTTCCTAACCTAAACCTAAACCTAAACTTGAAAACCCAAACCTAGACCCGATCCAGAACCCGAACCCGATTTCCTAAACCTAAACCTTAACCAATTCTCAATTCCCTAAACCTAAACCTAAATGTATTTTCAAATCCCTAAACTTAAAACCTACACCTAATCCTAATCTCAACTCTCTAACCTAAACCTAAACCTAAACTTGAAAACCCAAACCTAAACCCGATCCCGAACCCGAACCCGATTTCCTAAACCTCAACCTTAACCTATTCTCAATTCTCTAAACCTAAAACCTTAACCTAAAACCTAAACCTAAACCTAAACCTATACCAAAACCTATCACCTTAACCTAAGCCTAAAACCTAAAACCTAAACCTAAACCTAAACCAAAACCTATAACCTTAACCTAAACCAAAACCTATAACCTAAACCTTAACCTATAACGCATAACTTATAACCTATAACCTAACCTTAACCTAAACCTAAACTTAAATGTATTCTCCAATCCCTAAACCTAAATCTATACCTAATCCTAATCTTAACTCCCTAACCTAAACCTAAACTTAAAACTTAAAAACCCGATCCCGAACCTGAACTCGATTTCCTAAACCTAAACCTTAACCTATTCTCAATTCCTTAAAGCTATACTTATAACAACATATAACCTAAACCTAAAACCTTAACCTAAACCTAAACCATCTTAACTTAAACCAAAACCTATAAACTATACCTTAACCTATAACTTATAACCTAAACTTATAACGGATAACCTAACCTATGGATTTTGCCATAGTTTAGAAGATTTGTAGGTACATTTTTTATTTCTTCATATATAATTTTTTTTTTGTCTTTCTTCCTTTTGAGATGTGTACAAAGGCATGCTTGTTTGATTGTGTCTACAATTGCTGTTTTATATAGGCCGATAAGCTAAAGAAGTTAGTGGAGGATGAAATTGATTTTCTTAAGGGAAGGGTTTCAGAACTTGAAAGTGATCTTGTGTCAAAGTCCATAGAAGTTACATCTGCAGTTTCAAGGAAAGAAGAAGCTCTATCTTCTGTGTTTGCTGAAATTGACTGTTTGAAGGAAGAAAATTCTGTAAAAACGTGAGCATTATTGAATGCATATGGAGGGTGTTTACTGTGTTGGAGTGTATTTGTTTCTTGCACATGAGGGCACGCCTTAGTTATAATTCTTATCATAGGTTGAGCAAAGTGAAGTATTGTTTATTGAGAAATGTGAATGTAGGATGCATTGTAGATTTGATTGTTATTGTAATAAATGCATCGTTTTTCTTCTCTGATTGCATTTTATCTATTATTTTTATCATTAAGATGAGTAATCACAGCAGGTTATTGCAATGGAAACAGGTAAAAATAGCTACTAATATAATCCGTAGCTTTAGCTACGGCTTTTGTCCATAGCTATTTCTATCTATTGCTACAAATATGGTCCGTAGTTATTTCTATCTATAGCTACAGATAAAATCCATAGCTATTGGTATCTATTGCTACAGATACTATCTGTAGCTATTGGTATCTATCGCTACGGATAATATCCGTAGCTATTGGTATATATTGCTATGGATTGTATCCGTAGCTATTGGTATCTATAGCTACGGATCTAATCCGTAGCTATTGGTACCTATTGCTACGGATAAGGTCCGTAGCGATTGATATCTATTACTACGGATATAGTCCGTAGCTAGACTTTTAGCTACATCACCAATAGCGACGGACGTACTACGGATTATATCCGTAGCAAAAGGTCTTTTGCTACAGATTTTGGCCGTAGCCATTGCCCATTTTTCTTGTAGTGAACAATCACAAAGCCCAAACCCAAAGAAAAGTAGACAACATTCGACAAAGAAAAGCAAACATCTAAAGCCAAGGCTATGAATGTTATCTACTATGCTGTGTCCCAGGATATATTCAATCAAATAAGTATGTGTGGGACATCTAAAGAAGCATGAGATCTATTGGAAACAACCCATGAAGGCACAAGTACTGTGAAGAGGTCCAAACTTCAACCATTAACCTCACAGTTCGAAAGTCTCATAATGGAAGAGCATGAAACATTTATGGAGTTTTTCACAAAGTTGAACATTATTTGTAACTGCATGGGTGGATTGGGAGAAAAAGTTTCGGTTCCTAAAATCTGTAGGAAAATATTAAGATCATTGCCGGAACAGTTTAATCCCAAGGTCACAACAATTGAGGAGTGTAGGAATATAGATGAAATGAAAGTAGAAGAACTTGTAGGTTCCCTACAAATTTTTGAACTACACTTCACTCAATCCGAAAAATCCAAAAACACTGTCCTAAAAACCTTAAAGAAAACAATTCATGAGGATAGTGAAAGCGAAAAGGAAGATGAAGATGAAGAAGTGGCCTTGCTGGCACAAAAATTCAGGAGGTTCTTCCAAAAGAATCGCGGCCGTCCCTCTAGAGGGAGAAAGGTAGATAACAAACTCTCTACAGGCAAATTTGGCAAAAAGACTAGAGAACCATAATGCTATGCCTGTCGAGAGTATGGACACCTATCTACCAAATGTCCAAACAGAAAAACTAAGGGCAAGGCAATGGCCGTCACGTGGGATGATACAGATGAGTCAAATTCAGAATCTAGTGACTCAGAAAGCAATGAAGACTATAAATCATTGAAAATTCTCATGGCCTCCACTGCTTCAATCATTTCCACTGAATCTGAGAACGAAAAAGAACAGCAAGACATAGAATCATTTCCATCAGATAATGAAGAAAGAGAAGAAGATGAATAAAACAAGTTACAAGATGCTTATAATCAGCTTTATATTCATAGCATCAACATTCTTAAAAGACTTGGTATATCTGAGAACAAAAAGGAAATGCTGCAAAAAGAATTGAATAAAACTCTAGATATCAATACACATTTAATCAATGATTTATAGCAATATCACTCAGATAATAATAGACTCGAACAAGTCAATACTCTTCTTAAAAATGAGTCTGAAAAACTAAACAAACAGGTTGAGAAATTAAAAGACAAAAATATGCTTCTTTAAAATGAAAATCATACACTCATGTTTGATTTAGAAGAATCTAAGAAGATGGCCAAGATAAACTACAAGTTTTCCCAAAGTAGTGAAAAGCTGAAAAAACTGTTAGGAATGGAAAGACCTGGAAAGGATAAAAGCGGGCTTGGATATGAAAAACATAAATCAAAGACTGGAAATGCAACTCCCAAAAATGAAAAATCTGCTGCTTCTGGAAGTAAAATCAGAACAACTCCAGTATGTCATTTGTGTGGTAATTCAGGTCATTATAAATTTGAATGCATAACACCGAAGAGGACTCAACCCAACTCTGGTCAGAAACATGGAAATTTATTAACTAGAGAAATACAAAAAGTCAAAAGTCTTCTTGGGAATGTGGATAGAAATGCCTATGCATCACCACCCAAATTGGCTAGCAAAAGTAAATGGGAAAGAAAAAAGTAGTTCAGATCATGTTTCAAGATCTGAACATGTGCTAAAATGAGATTTTTTTTGTTTGAGCTTGCAATGATAAATCTGAGGTCCCTTACCTCAATCTTTTGTATATAAACATTTTATATGTTTATAATTTTGTTGTGTACAGTGATTGTACATAATTTTGCCAAGTATATTGTTGTTTCATAGAAATATTAAGAGCATACTTGAAGGATCGTCTGAAAAATACATAATCATTCATCAGTGATTGGACTATCGATAGGACATTTTCAATTAAATCGGTAGAGGGTTGATATTATTGACGATTCCTTAGAATACAAATTAACAGGTGGCTAAGAATGATATCGAAGACAGACTTGATGGTATCGGTAAGCAATCTCTCGATATTATCGAAACAACGATCGATCATATCGAAAGATGTCACACGATAAAAGCGAGTGAAACGAAAAAGGGGTCATTTTTTTCAAGGGTTTCACTATCACCCCCTCTGCTTGATTCTCTCAACCAAATCAGTTGGAGCCACGTCGGATTGCTAACATCATTCCACAAATCGGTTAATACCCTTCTAACACGTCAAGAGTCCATTCTCTTTTGGGTATTTGTCGTTTTGTCATTTTTTTTGTCGTCTTTCCCAAATCGTTTAATACTCTATCTGTCACATGGGTAAAGATAAAGGAGTAGCATCCGGTCTAGGGGAGTCTTCAAGATCTACATGACAAAAAGTCCTCGCCTCTAAAGAAAGGGCAAGGGTCCCGGAAAGTGGGATCCCCACTAGGCAAAGATCACAGGCTTCACGAGGTGGGTCCCAAACTGAATCCCCGACACCACCTCCTCCGATTGGAGCAAGTTCATGACCACCAAAATTTATGGGCAGTAAACTTATTCAAGAGAGAAGGGTTGACAGGGAATGCCTCAAACCAAACAAATTGGAACCCTTATTTGCCGCAATCGATTGGCTGCCCGTTCTGAATTTTGGTGGGCCATGCCAACTTGAGAGAACACGTAAATTTCTTACCCCGTGTCATTCACCGGTGGCTGATCCTCCTTCCTTCATGGTATCATTGGGAGGTGATGATGCATTTATCACACCAGCTACAATAGCTGAAGCCATCGAACTCAACATGGCCCCAGAAGGTACCCTAGAAATGAATCTTGATGACATAGACATCCGATCCAAGGTCACAAAATACCTCTGCAATGGTAGGGACATCCCTTGGTATCAAGGGAATGCATTAAAGTCTAGGTATATGGAACCCAGGTTTCGGATCTTTCATGGTATATTCACAACGAACATCTATCTTAGAAGCACCAATAGATCTGACCTCACCGGGCTTATGACCATGATCGTCTACTCAGTTGCCAGTGGGTCAGAGATCTGCCTTCCATATCTGATTGTCTCTCAGTTAGTAAATGCCATCCACACATCTAGAGACCTCCATCTGTTGTACCCCTGGATTATCAGTATGATATGTAACAAAATCGGGTTTCCATCAACTATTGATCCAATATTCTCGCTCCAAGTTTTCAATAAAAGAAATATTCGGAGAATGGACTTGGAGTTTCACGAATACAAGGAGAACCAGGAGGAAGAAATCTAGGCGGGAGAAGTTGAAGGTGAAGGTGGTGATCCCATGGAAGGGGTGAAAATGGATGAAATGCATCTCTTGGACCTAATCTAGCCCCGTCCACATCATCAGCCGGGTATGGCAAGAGGTTCAAAATGGATAGAATTGGGGCAATCTAAAGAGATATTCATTCTGTATGGGAGCAGTTAACATTTTTGGAGTGCGTCGTCCAAAAAGTGCAGCAGTCTGTACAACAGCTGGTGGATCTGCTGACATCCGACGGGACGACATGATGCCATCTCATTCTGCTCCGTAAGGCCGGTCATATATGCTATCATACACACTTTATCATTGGTGTGTATGACAGCCTTTCTAAGACAAGGATAAAAGTGCACCTGCTAGTGCCCTGGTTTGTCAAGTTATGTGTATGGTGAGTCAGACTAGCTGCAGAACTCGATAGGAAGATCATTTCAAGTGTCTGCCTCAACCTGATGTGTGGAAGCTCGCAACAGGTAAATCACAGCCTCACATCCCATGTCCCAAAACATCAGGTGATTAAAACCCTTAAAACAAGATAGACATCTTAGGGTTTTATGGTGAGAAAACTTTTTGCAAAATAGGAAAATCTTTAAGTTTTTCTCACCCCGTCGATTCTATCAAAGCACCCTCGATATGATCGACCTGCACTGTTGATGTCCTCGATACCTTAACGATATTATCGATAAGAGGAGTAAAAGTGAACAGCAACTAAATATTCATCTGGACGGATTTATCGATGTATTGATACACCTATTGATATCATCGATATAAGCACAAATATGTCCAACAACTTCACAATATATCTGGACGAATTATCAATGTATCGATACACATATCGATATCATCGATATTCAAATCTCGAGACCATCGAGAGTGGCTCTATAAGATCGACAGGCAGATTTTTGGCGCCCTTATTTTTTAATGAAAATCTCAAATTCTTTCGATATATTGATGACCGTCCGATATGATCTAAATTCAAGTATTGATAAGATCAGAGGTCGATCGATGATATCGACAGTGGGTGCGTATTTCTTACAGCAGTTATTTCAGGTTGTTTCTTAACTTTAATCGGGGGCCCTTCGATCTAATCGATATTCAAATATCGATGATATCGATATCAGATCGATTACATCGAATAAAGCCATAAACTATCCAGCAAGTTTAAAGATAAATCAGCTAGATTTATCGATGCCTCAACTCTGATCTCGATGTCATCGACATTCAAATTCCAATGACCTCGACGGTTCCCCCGATCATTCATGAAAACTTGAAATATCTCAAAGTCAAGTCTCTCTCATTTTTCAAGTGTCGATGGATCGAGCCTATCATCGATGGAATCAGAGTTTGAAATTCGATGACATCGACAATAGGTTCGATTCATCGACCAATTGGCAAAGAGTTTCAAAAGCATATGACATCGAGTCCGAGCCATCGAGCAGAGCATCGATGCCATTGAGAGTTTACGATTGATGATATCGAACTCTGTCATAAATGTGACCGTTTTATATCCGTTAGAACTTTTTGCCTATTTATAGAGGACTTGTCTTTTATTGTTGTGAGAGAAAGTAGAGAGAGCTTTTGAGTGTTTTAACTTATATCCTATACCTAAAGCCCTTTCTCTCAAGGGAGTTCATCCTCCAACCCACCCTCGCCATTGATATTCAATAGACTGGATTGGGGAATGAATTTCTGCATTCAAGGGTCCTCCAGCTACTACCTTAATGGCAAATCTTTATGCTGGGATGCCTTGAATGCATAAGAGAGGATCTACTCTATCTTCCTTATAGGAAAATTTTTAGAGAGTAGGATTCCATCTCACCCTTAACCCAACATAAAGCCAAGCATTAGTATATCATCTTGCGTTGTGGATCAAGGGAGCAGAAGACTCTTCGCAAAAAGAAGGAGGAGATCTTTGGTGTTGTGCTTAACGGGACTCATCAACTTATCTGTAAGTATCTAGAGTCCAAGAGGACACTTGTGATCATTCCTTTCTAGGTCTTAGTCTTAAGTGGTTCTCACCCTTTGAAGCCCTCGTAGGAGGCCTCCGGCGGGAGTGTACATAGTAGGTGCATAGTGTGGACCCTTGCTCTTGTGTAGGGCATAAACCTTTAGGTCCTTGTGTAGGTCCTTGACCTATGTGGTCTAAAATCCGGGTGCGTTGTGTGGACCCTTGCTCTTGTATAGGGCATAAACCTTTAGGTCCTTATGTAGGTCCTTGACCTATGTGGTCTAAAATTCAGGTGTGTTGTGTGGACCCTTGCTCTATGGAGACCATAAATATCTGGTTAGGAGTGAACCAATAAAACTCTGGGTTTGAGGTGAACCGCGTAAAACCTCTATAAAGGTTGAAGGTGAACCTAATCTAAAACCTTAGGTTTGAGGTGAACCCTGGGAAACCTCCTTAGTGAAATCTGGTATACTCAAGGGTTGAGTGCGATAGTCGGGAGTGGAGTAGACAAGTAGTCGAACCACTATAAAAATGACTGTGTTTGCGATTGCTTTTCTATATGTGTGACTCATGACAATGCATTCATATTCATATATCTGAACACATCTCTCACACACACACACACAGTCACATCCAACATAGACTAAGGTGCATATTGATATATCTTGATTAGTTTATGATTAGATCCTCTACTTGGCTTGGAAGCCAGTAGAGTTAAATTTGAGTAATCCTAAAAAATTGCATACACAATAGGATTAGTGTGATAGGATTTTTAAACAACTCATAAATCTTTAAAAAGTCTATTCACCCCCCTCTAGGACATATTGGCATATTCCAACTTCTACTCAAGCAGTCTTCACCGCTATTTCAATTGGTATTAGAGCAGGTCTCTCTTTGAGGGCTTCACCGCTTAGGGAGTGATCTTGACTGAAGTTGGGAATATGGCCAAAGGAGAGGGCTCATCGGTCACTAGTCCTCCAGTATTTGATGGATCAAATTATGCATACTGAAGGGCTATGATGCACTACTTTCTGAGATCTTTGGATCATGACATTTGGGATATTGTTGAAAGCGGATACGTGCCACCAACTGAACAAATAGTACTTGATTGTGGCATAACAATCAAAAAGCCTAAACCCAAAGAAAAGTGGACAGCCTTCGAAAAAGAAAAACAAACATCTGAAGTCAAGGCTATAAATGCTATCTACTATGCCGTGTTCTAGGATATCTTCAATCAAATAAGCATGTGTGGGACATCAAAAGAAGCATGGAATTTACTAGAAACAACCCATGAAGCACTGTGAAGGGATCTAAACTTCAACTCCTGACTTCACAGTTCGAAAGTCTCAGAATGGAAGAGCATAAGACATTTATGGAGTTCTTTACAAAACTGAATATCATTTGTAACTCCATGGGTAGATTGGGAGAGAAGGTTCCGGTTCCTAAAATTTGCAGGAAAATTCTAAGATCATTACCAGAACACTTCAATCCCAAAATAACAACGATTGAGGAGAGTAGGAATATTGATGAAATGAAAGTAGGACTTATAGGTTCCCTACAAACTTTTGAACTACACTTTACTCAAACCCCTAAATCCAAAATGACTATCCTAAAAGCCTCTAAGAAAACACTAAAAGAGGATAGTGAAAGTGAAAGAGAGGATGATGATGAGGAAGTGGCTTTACTGACACAAAGATTCAGAAGATTCTTTCAAAAGAATCGCGGCCATCCCTCTAAAGGTAGAAAGATGGATTATAAACCCTCTGCAGAAAAATTTGGTAAAAAGACCAAAGAACCACAATGCTACGCTTGTAGAGAGTATGGACACCTATCTACCGAATGCCCAAATAGAAAAACCAAGGGCAAGGCAATGGCCGCCACATGGAATGATACTGAGGAATTAAATTCAAAATCTAGCAACTTAGAAAGCGATGGAGACCGAAAATCTTTGAAAATACTCATGGTCTCCACTGCTTCGATCATTCTAACTGAATCTGAGGAAGAACAGCAAGCTACTAACTCATTTCCATCTGACAATGAGGAAGTTGAAGAAGAGGAAGAAAGTGGCCAAGATGAATTACAAGACGCGTATAATTAACTTTACATTCATAGCGTCAATATTATCAAAAGACTAGGAATAGTTGAAAATAAAAAGGAATTGCTGCAATTAGATTTGGATAAAGCTTCGAATATCAATACTCATCTAATTACTGATTTGCAGCAATGTTACTCAGATAATGATAGAATTGAAAGAACAAACATTTCCTTGAAATCTCAGTCAGAAAAATTGAAGAAACAAGTCGAAGCATTAAATGAAGAAAACTTGATTCTTCAGAATAACAATTATACACTTCAAAATGATTTAAAAGAATCCTGGAAAATAGCCAAGCTAAACTGCAAATTTTCCCAAGGTAGTGAGAGATTAGAAAAACTTTTGGGTATGGGAAAATATGGGAACAACAAATATGACTTAAGCTATGAAAAAGCTAGAACAAGAACTGGATATAGAACACATGGAAAATCTGATATTTCCAGTAGCAGCAAAGGCAAAAATCCTGCTTATCAAACAAGTGGTGTTTCAAAGGATGTGTTGAACAAAGGATATATACAACCATCACCACTCAAAGTATGTGACAGGAAGAAAGGCTTAGTGAATCAAGTGGTTGAATCAGATAAGAAAATTCAATCTGCGACAAGTGAAACCCCTGTCACAAAGTGGGTGATTAAGGAAAAGACAAATTGCCTTGTTACACATTCAGATCATCTA
Source organism: Magnolia changhungtana (assembly GCA_030180095.1). Lineage (NCBI taxonomy): Eukaryota > Viridiplantae > Streptophyta > Magnoliopsida > Magnoliales > Magnoliaceae > Magnolia > Magnolia changhungtana. Next base: position 1,148,277 of record JASAUF010000674.1, on the reverse strand, counting down.
CCAGGCAATGGGGCTAGATGGTACCTTAACAGTGGTTGCTCAAGACATGTCACAGGTGACAAATCTCTTCTCTCCAACTATAAAAACCTTCACAAAGTGGGTGATTAAGGATAGTCACCTATGGAGATGGAGCCACTGCCAATGTAATTGGACAAGGAATGATAAGAGGAATTAATCTGCTCAAAAAATGAGAATATTTTTTGTATAAAAGGACTAGCACATAATTTGTTAAGCATCTCTCAAATCTATGATAATGGGTGTGTGGTCAAATTCAACAAAGAAGAATGCGATATCCTAGATCAATCAGGAAAAATAGTAATTAAGGGTCATCGCACAAACAACCACTGCTACATCATCAAAGGCATAAAAAGGACGGATGCCTAGAAATACTGAGCAGAGAAAAATAAGTCCATATCATGCATCTATATTTGGATATTTGCTGAAATGATGCAATTTTGTGAGGTTTCTCACCTCAATCTTTTGTAAATAAACATGCAAATGTTTATAACTTTTGATGTACAGTAATTGTACATAATTTTGTTGAATATGACATTGATATACTTGAAGGGTCAAAAAAGAATAATATTCTTCTTCATTCCTATCAATCTGTCATTTTCGATTAATCGATCATGGGTTGATATCATCGATGTCTCTTCAGAATATGGAAAGTCACGGATCGGTACTACTATCGAAGCAGTTACCGATAACTTCGGATATGGATTATCGATACAATCGAAATTAAGTTCGATAAAATCGAAGACTCCTGGCCATTAAAAGGCGATCAAGTGAAAGAATTTTATTTCTCTGAAATTTTTTTTATCTTGCTCTCTGCTCGAATCCTCGGCCAGAAGATCATCGACGGGTCTCAGAAGCGTCAAAAGAAACAGGTGTTATCATTCCATCCCTTCCTCTTTAGAGTCTAATCTCACATTTGGTTGGGTACTTTCCATTCTCTTGGTTGACCTTCCTTACATTTACTCACCTCTTACACTGAAAAATCATGAACAAAGGGAAAGGTAAGTCTCTTTCTTAGTCTTCAAAAGGGAAAGCAAAACAACCCAGTAAACATCAACTCACTTCATCAGTGAGACATCTAGACACTGTCGTTGAACGGCTGGTTCTCAACAGCGTTATCGAGTCATTTGGTATCAACCTATTTCTTGAAGTCATTGGATGGAAAAATATTTTGAATCTTGGTGGTACTTATCAAATTGGAGTAATTCATAACTTCCTCAGCAAATGTCAAGTTATTTGTGTTGATCCACCTTGCATTCAAGTAGAGTTATAACATTACTCCAAGCACATCACTCCCATCACTCTGGGCAACCTCTTAGATCTCCAAGTCACTCGTATTCCTGTTACGAATCAGAATTTAAATGGTCTTGGTGTCTGGGGCAAGATAACACGTGCACTATGTCAAGGAACTACTATTTCTTGGAATGATGATAATTCTCTTCACATTAATCATCTTGGACCCACTTTTAAAATTCTCCACAGTGTTTTTGGGTCCAATGTCTATCCTTGTGATGTAAATGGTAATCATCTGTCCCCCTTTGTGTTAAATGTGTTGTATGATGTATATCAGGAAGTTCAGGTGTGCCTTCCAATACTTCTTCTTAAACAGATAATTCGGATCATTCAAGGAAATTATCAGGATACACTAGCTTTTCCTGTACTCATCTGTAAATTAGCTCATCATGTTGGTATACCTGCCTCATCTGATAGAGTCTATCCAGAGAAGTGGTTTGACAGTGACGCAGCTCAGGTGGCATAGCAACTTTGTCTTCCTTCTGATCCTCCTGAGAACAGTGCTCCCTTACAGTCAGCTGCTCCATATGCTCATCTGTCATATCCATGGGGATCCAAACGAACGTCATTGTTGAGTCCGGAGTCTATAACAAATCATCAAACACATCACCTCAAACGCCACCTACTAAATGGTATGACAAGTATGGAGGAGCAACTTCACAACTGTGAGAGGCATCTCATCATGATCGAAGAAAAAGTCGATCCTCTACAGCAAACGAATTAGCAAATGGTGGACTTGCTCACATATGATGCGTCTGGAAGACGATAAATTTGGTCCGAGACCGTGCGGTTTAATTTTTTTGGGTGAACGTTTTTTTTTGACACTGATCACATTTTCTTTTCGTACGTGGCGGTATGTGTTTTGGATAGTTTTCTTTTTGAATCAGTTGGGATAATGTTTAAATGTACTGCCGTCTGGGGGCAGTTTTGGTTTTTCGTTGGCTGAATAGAATTCTTATCATTAATGCCATATTTTGTTCCCCTAGTTTGTCTGATGGAATGCATATAATGTGTTTAATGCTCAATCTGCTTTACTGTTATCACTGCTTTCCACCTGTTCTGACCACAGATGACTTCTTATAATATTTTGATCATTACTCATCTGTATCTTGTATGTATGTTCTCTCAAGTATTTTAAGCTTCAGTCAATATCACTTGCTATACCTTTACCAATGATTGACAAAAAAGGGGAGAATAATTCAAAACACCCCGAGCGGAAATTGTATATCTAATGTGTTGCAGGTGTTAGGGAGAGCAGTTGCATCAAGAAAGGGGGAGTTTTTGAACTAAGGGGGAGCGGATACTTCTAGAATGTGTACATGGGTTAGAAATAAATTGTAAAATTGTCTAAATACATGTACACACAATTAAGGGTGTGTCTAGAAGTGTTCTAGGGTGTTTTCGGTATTTTGTCACGTAATTGACAAAGGGGGAGATTGAAAGTGCACCTGCTAGTGCCCTGGTTTGTCAAGTTACGTGTATAGTGAGTCAGACTAACTACAGAACTCGATAGGAAGATCATTTCAAGCATCTGCCTCAACCGGATGTGTGGAAGCTCGCAACAGGTAAATCATAGCCTCACATCCCATGTCCCAAAATACAGGTGATTAAAGACCTTAAAATAAGATAGACATCTTAGGGTTTTATTGTGAGAAAACATTTTACAAAATAGAAAAATCTCTAAGTTTTTCTCACCCCGTCAATTCTATTGAAGCACCCTCGATATGATCGACCTACACTATCGATGTCCTCGACACCTTAACGATATTATTGATAAGAGGACCAAAAGTGTCCAGCAACTAAATATTCATCTGGATGGATATATCGATGTATCGATACACCTATCGATATCATCGATATAAGCACAAATATGTCCAACAACTTCACAATATATCTGGACGAATTATCGATGCATCGATACATATATCGATATCATCGATATTCAAATCTTGAGACCATCGAGAGTGGCTCCATAAGATCGACAGGAAGATTTTCAGCACCCCTGTTTTTAATGAAAATCTCAAATTCCTTCGATATATCGATGACCGTCCGATATTATCTAAATTTAAGTATCGATAAGATCGGAGGTCGATCGATGATATTGACAGTGGGCGTGCATTTCTTACAACAATTATTTCAGGTTGTTTCTTAACTATGATCGGGGGCTCTTCAATCTAATCGATATTTAAATATCGATGATATCGACACCAGATCGATTGCATCGAACAAAGCCATAAATTGTCCAGAAAGTTCAAAGATAAATTTGATGGATATATCGATGCCTCGACTCTAATCTCGATGTCATCAACATTTAAATTCCAATGACCTCGACGGTTCCCCCGATCATTCATGAAAAACTAAAATATCTCAAAGTCAAGTCTCTCTCATTTTTCAAGTGTCGATGGATCGAGCCTGTCATCGATGGAATCGGAGTTCAAAATCCGATGACATCAATAATAGCTTCGATTCATCGACCAATTGGTAAAGAGTTTTAAAAGCACATAACATCGAGTCCGAGTCATCGAGTAGAGCATCGATGCCATCGAGAGTATACGCTCGATGATATTGAACCTGCTCGATGATATCGAACTTTGTCATAAATGTGACCATTTTATATCCGTTGGAACTTTTTGCCTATTTATAGAGGACTTGTCTTTTGTTGCTGTGAGAGAAAGCAGAGAGAGCTTTTGAGTGTTTTAACTTATATCCTATACCTGAAGCCCTTTCTCTCAAGGGAGTTCATCCTCCAATCCACCCTCACCATTGATATTCAATAGAGTAGATTGGGGAATGAACTTCTGCATTCAAGGATCCTCCAGCTACTACCTTAATGGCAAATCTTTATGTTGGGATGCCTTGAATGCATAAGAGATGATCTACTCTATCTTCCTTATACGAAAATCTTTAGAGAGTAGGATTCCATCTCACCCTTAACCCAAGCCAAAGCCAAGCATTGGTATATCATCTTGTGTTGTGGATCAAGGGTGCAGAAGACTCTTCATCAACAAGAAGGAGGAGATCTTCGGCATTGTGCTTAACGGGACTCATCAACTTATCTGTAAGTATCTAGAGTCTAAGAGGACACTTGTGATCATTCCTTTCTAGGTCTTGGTCTTAAGTGGTTCTCACCCTTTGAAGCCCTCATAGGAGGCCTCCGGTGGGAGTGTATGAGTGGGTGCATAGTGTGAACTCTTACTCTAATGTAGGGCATAAACCTTTAGGTCCTTGTGTAGGTCCTTGACCTGTGTGGTCTAAAATCTAGATGCGTTGTGTGGACCCTTGCTCTTGTGTAGGGCATAAAACTTTAGGTCTTTATGTAGGTCCTTGACTTATGTGGTCTAAAATCTAGGTGCGTTGTGTGAACCCTTACTCTATGAAGAGCATAAACATCTAATTAGGAGTGAACCAGTAAAACTCTAGGTTTGAGGTGAACCACGTAAAACCTCTGTAAAAGTTGAAGGTGAACCTAATTTAAAACCTTAGGTTTGAGGTGAACCCTGGGAAACCTCCTTAGTGAAATTCGGTATACTCAAGGGTTGAGTACGACAGCCGGGAGTGGAGTAGAAAAGTAGTCGAACCACTATAAAAATGACTGTGTTTGCGATTGCTTTTCTATATGTGTGAATCATGAAAATGCATTCATATTCATATATCTGAACACATCTCACACACACACACACAGTTACATCCAACATAGACTAAGGTGCATATTGATATATCTTGATTAGTTTGTGATTGGATCCTCTACTTGGCTTGGAAGCCAGTATAGTTACATTTGAGTAATCCTGAAAAATTGCATACATAATAGGATTAGTGTGATAGGATTTTTAAACAACTCATAAATCTTTAAAAAGTCCTATTCACCCCCCTCTAGGACATATTGGCATATTCCAACTTCTACTCTAGCGGTCTTCACCGCTATTTCAAATGACAGTTTCTTATTGTTTTGTATATGCCCACAGTTGGGCTAACATTGGTTACTTTTGAATGCTCATACATGGGCTCGGTCATTTTGATTAGAATTGGAAAGTTTATTTTGTTGGTGGGGGTGCACTGCTGACTTGGGCAGTTATATTTTTTTGCCAAATATAATGCTTAATTGTGTCATATGTGTATTATCTTTCCCTTAGCTTACCAAGTTATGGATTACATGTGCTGCTTCTTAACAGCTATTCTATACTTCCATATCACTGCTCTACTTTCTGCATCCATAGGTTATGAAAATGATGATTGTTTTAAAATGATTTCATCTGTATACATCTATTTGATTGGCTCTTCCATGTAATTTACTCTTCAGTCAACGTCACTTGCTATACCTTTGCCAATGATTGACAAAAAGGGGGAGAACAATTCAATACACCTCGAGTGAAAAATTGTATATTTAATGTTGTTGCAGGTGTGAGGGGGAGCAGCTGCACCAAGAAAGGGAGAGTTTTGAAGTAAGGGGGAGCAAATACTTCTAGACTGTGTTCATGGGGTAGAAATATTGTAAAATTGTGTAAATGCATGTACACACAATTTAGGGTATGTCTAGAAGTGTTCTAGGGTGTTTTGGGTATTTTGTCATGTAATTGACAAAGGGAGAGATTGAAAGTGCACCTACTTGTGCCCTCGTTTGTCAAGTTAAGTGAATGGTAAGTCAGACTGGCTATAGAACTTGATAGGAAGATTATTTCAAGCATCTACCTCAATCGGATGTATAGAAGCTCACAATATGTAAATCAAAGCCTCACATCCCATGTCCCAAAACACCAGGTGATTAAAACCCTTAAAATAAGATAGACATCTTAGGATTTTTATGGTGGGAAAACTTTTTTCAAATAGAAAAATCTATAAGTTTTTCTCGCCCTGTCGATCTTATCGAAACACCCTCGATATGATCGACATGTTCTGTCGATGTCCTCGATACCATAACGATATTATTGATGAGAGGACCAAAAGTGTTCTGCAACTAAATATTCATCTGGACGGATTTATCGATGTATCGATATACATATCGATATCATCGATATAAGTACAAATATGTCCAACAACTTTATAACATATCTGAACGAATTATCGATGTATCGATACACCTATCGATATTCAATTTTCGAGTCAATTGAGAGTGACACGATAAGATCGACAGGCAGATTTTCGGCGCCCCTGTTTTTTAAAGAAAATCTCAAATCCTTCGATTGCATTGATGCTCTTCTGATATGATCTGAATTCAAATATCGATAAGATCGAAGATCCATCGATGATATCGATCGTGGGTGTGCATACCTTACAGTAGATATTTCAAGTTTTTCTTAACTACGATCGGGGGCCCTTCGATAGAATCGATATTCAAATATCGATGATATCGACACCAAATCGATTGCATCAAACAAAGTCATAAATTGTCCAGCAAGCTCAAGATAAATCAGCTGGATTTATCGATGCCTCAACTCTGATCAAGATATCATGATCTCAATGGTTCCCCGATCAATCTTGAAAGCCTGAAATATCTCAAAGTCAAGTCTCTGTCATTTTTCATGTGTCGATCAATCGATCTTGTCATCGATGGAATCAGAGCTCAAAATCCGATGTCATCGATAATTATTTCTATTCCTTGACCATTTGGCAAAGAGTTTTAAAAGTGTATGACATTGAGTCCGAGTCATCGAGCAGACCATCGATGTTATCGAGAGTATACGCTCGATGATATCAAACCTGGTCGATGATATCGAACTCTGTCATAAATGTGACCATTTTATATCCATTGGAACTTTTTGCCTATATATAGAGGACTTGTCTTTTGTTGCTGTGAAAGAAAGAAGAGAGAGCTTTCGAGAGTTTCAACTTATATCATATTTCTAAAGTCCTTTCTCTCAAGGGAGTTCATCCTCCAATCCACCCTCACCATTGACATCAATAGAGTGGATTGGGGAATGAACTTCCACATTCAAGGATCCTTCAGCTACTATCTTAATGGCAAATCATTAAGCTGGGATGCCTTGAATGCATAAGATTGGAACTACTCTACCTTCCTTATAGGTAAACCTTTAGAGAGTAGGATTCCATCTTAACCTTGACCCAACCCAAAAGCTTAGTCTTGGTATATCCTTTGTGTTGCAGATCAAGGAAGCAAAAGACTCTTCGTCAACAAGGAGGAGGAGATCTTCGGCATTGTGCTTAACAGGACTCATCAACTTATCTGTAAGTATCTAAAGTCTAAGAGGACACTAGCGATCATTCCTTTCTAGGATTGGGTCTTAAGTGGTTCTCACCCTTTGAAGCCCTCGTAAGAGGCCTCCGGCGGGAGTGTACACTGTGGGTGCGTTGTGTGGACCCTTGCTCTATGGAGAGCATAAACATCTGGTTAGGAGTGAACCAGTGAAACTCCAAGGTTAAAGGTGAACCGAGTAAAAACCTCTGGGTACGTTGTAACCCTTGCTCTATGAAGAGCATAAACATCTGGTTAGGAGTGAACCAATGAAACTCTAGGATTAGAGGTGAACCAGGTAGAAACCTCCGTGTAAAGGTTGAAGGTGAACCTAATTTAAAACCTTAGGTTTGAGGTGAACCCTGGGAAACCTCCTCAGTGAAATCTGGTACACTCAAGGGTTGAGTATGGCAGCCGATAGTGGAGTAGACTAGTCGAACCACTATAAAAATGACTGTGTCTGTGATTGATCTTATTCTTGATCATTTGTGTGATTATGTTAGCTGAATTCATATCTGCTCACACTTCACACACAGCCACATCCATCATAGACTATAGCTGCTTCATGCATATTATTTGAATAGTTCTATGATTGGATCCTCTACTAGGCTTGGAAGCCAATTGAGTTACATTTGAGTGATCCTGAAAATTGCATACTTGATAGGATTAGAGTGATAGGATTTTTAATAACTTGTAAATCTTTAAAAAGTCATATTCACCTCCCTCTAGGACATATTGACATATTCTAACCTCAACTTAAGCGGTCTTCACCACTATTTCACCGAATAGGTATTGGCAGACTATTGGCCAGGCAAATAGTGAGGTTTTCTTATGCTCACTTAGACTGTGCGGCTGGGAGAGCGGCAGTGCCATTTGGAGGATACTAAACCCCGATGATGATCCCAGAGATGAACCGTACCGATATGTGGACTTATTGAGCAGGATTTGCATACTCATTCATTCATTCACTCATTATCCACTTGGGTTCGTGGTGCTCAACTATTTGTTATGTGAACTTTCGCAATGGCCAGGATTTTGGTTGGGGCACGCGACTAACCTGAGATCAGGAGTTTCCACATTGAGGCTGACTATCCAAATTTTGGTATGTGACTAGTTTGGATAGAAGTCCCTTGTGATGGACCCCATAGCCTACGATACTACATAATATCATCCCGACTTCACACTCCAGCATGATCATTCCATTCGCACCGTATATTGCATTACATTCGCGGCATATGACATTTTGGGTTACCTGGGTTTTTACATTTATATGTTTAGATACAACATCTGATATTTGACTCTTTATGACTCCTCATTTGTATAGTTGATCTATATCGCGTATTCTAATATTATTCCTCATTTGTATAGTTGATTTGTATTGCGTATTATGATATTGCTTGACTCATGGACTTGTTAGTATTTTCTCTTACTCTGATAATGTATGATTCATGACCTTGTGCCTATTTCACCATTGTATGATTATGACATTACATTGAATATTTGGCACTTACCTTATGCACACACTTACACCACCCTCTAAGCTTTCTATAAGCTTATAGGTGATAGCTGCTTGCAGGTGATGTTAGGTTGTAGCAGTGTTGAGTTTGGAACGTGCAGCGGTCTTCTGGAGCTTGATTTTCAATTTACGTATTTTCCTTTCAGCATTGTACTCAAATGATTATATTAGTGAATATGTGATGATGATGTTGCCTTTGTGAATCGAGTAATCTTATGGTTATGCTTATTACGAGTTAAATGTAACAAAAAATTTCCTCATTGTAGGATCCCAGGATCGGAATCTGGCATATGAATGCTAGGAGCCAAGAATGGGGTACTGCGGAGGTTGTCAGCACCAGATTCAGAGATCAGGATTCCTGTGAATCCGATTTCCAGATTTGGGGCGTGACAGTTGGTGTACACACAAGTGAACCCCTATAATTCTATGTGTTTGGTGGGTGTGTGATTTATTTCTTTATCTTTTATGGTTTAAGATTGTAGGATGTATTTGTGGATGTGAATGTTGTAATCTTTATATTTCAGCATTGTATGGTGAATATTGTAATAAATTAGTTTATAATTCTTTCAAATTCTCTTGAGTTTGAATTTTTTATACTCACTCACGTTCTAGTAAGGTTGTCCTACCATAAACCATTGACTTTTGGTGTTAGGTTGTCCTTAGAACCAAGTTTGCATCAACCTCTCAATACTTGATTTTTGAGGTTGTTATTTCCTTTTGTTATTTGCATTCTTTTTGGCTATTTGTTGTCTATATTCTGCTTATTAATTTTTATTTGGCATAGTCCTATTCACCTCCCCCCCCCCCCCCTCTAAGACATATAGCTCGGCCTTTCCAATTGGATGTTTTGCCTTTATAAAGAGGAGCTTGGCTATGGTTGTTGTATTGAGAAATAGAGAGAGTTCAAAGGAGGTAACTACTTACCTACCATCATTAACCCTTTTTCTCATGGGAGTTCATCCTTCAATCCTCTCTTAATCATTGATATTCAAAAGAGTGGATTGGTAAATGAACTTCTCCATTCAAGGATCCTCCACCTACTATCTTAATGGCATATCATTAAGCTAGAGTCTGTTGAATGCTTAAACTCTAGAATCTCTTTATGTCTTAAATGATCAACATTCAATAGAGTAGATTCCACAATATACCTTGACCCAAACACAATTACTTATATTGGCAAATTTTCAAGTGTCGCGGTTCAAGAGAGCTGGAGAATCTCCGCCATAAAGCAAGATCATCTTCATGAAGTGCATAATGGGGCTCATCTACTTACAAGTAAGTCATTAAAGTCCAGAGATCCTGTAGATATCATTCCTTGTGTAGGATTGGGTCGTAGGTTGTATCTCAAACTTACCAAGTCCTTAGTGGAGGCCTCCGACGGGAGAGTATGTTTAGGTTCTTTGTGCAGAACCTTGGCCTGTATGGCCTAAACCTAGGTTCTTTATATAGAAACTTGACCTGTGTGCCCTAAACCTAGGCCATTGTGTAGGACCTTAGCCTGTGTGGCCTAAACCTAGGTTTTTTGTGTAGGACCTTAGCCTATGTGGCCTAAACCCAGGTGCTTTGTGTAGGTCCTTTGCTCTTGTGTAGGGCATAAACTATTAAGTCCTTATGAAGGATGATTTGCCTTGTGTAGGCATCCTTAGGAACCTTGTGTAGGTCCAAGTGTTAACCTTATGTAGGTTGTAATGTTTTGAGGTGAACCTGAATTGAAACTTCCATTAGTGAAATCTAGTACACTCAAGGGTTGAGTGCATCTGCCGGGAGTGGAGTAGGCACACAGCCGAACCACTTTATATGATTGTGTTTGGGATTGTTGTTTGTATATTCTTTTGATTATGTTTATCTTGAATACTTGACCTGATGCAGGATTTTTTTAATGATTAAAACTGATAGAAATCACATCCCTCGCACTCATATACACGATCCATCACAGACTAGTTGTTTAACTCATTCAATCTTTAATAGTCTATTGTTTAGATCCTCTACTTGGCTTGAAAGCCTTTAAAGTTAAGATAATTGTATCTTGATTAATTGCATGGTAGATCAAGATTAGGAAAGTAGGATTTTAAATTGTCATAAATTTTATAAAGTCCTATTCACCCCTCTCTAGGACACTTTGACTTATTCTATACTTCTACTATAACGGTCTAAACTGCAATTTCAAATCTCACATGAGGATAAAAAACCTAAACTTAAATAATTGATGACATGCAAACACCATTCATCTCATCATTAAAAGCAATCAATCATCATAATTTATAAAATTATTAAACCAATGTGCTTCACTTTTAACTTGGGCTAGAGGGAACTAGAAAAACATAACTAAATTGTAAAATAGAAAAGTAATTAGAAAGAAATAAATGCAAATAGAAAAGATCTAAAAGAAAAAAAAATTATAAAACTTTAAAAAAATTGAAAACTCTTTAAAAACCATAAATCTTACTCTTGAATGCTTTGAATGATGCCAAGGAATGCCCTGAGAAGCCTTATTTATAAGTGGGGAACTTCCTCCTTCAAACTGATTTTAAAAAAAAAATATGGAAACCACATCAAATTTATGCAGTTTGCTAAAATAGAGTTCACTTTGTACAGTTTCTCAAAATAGACTTAACTCTGCACATGTAACGCCCTGAAAATCAGGGGTGGAGCATAAACTCAACTCCCGAGTTCCAACGCATCACTTATACAACATAAAGAATGATGATTAAATGTTGTTCGTATTAGTGCATTAAAGATGAATGGGATTAAGCCAAAACAACATATCATACTCCAGAGATAGTTAAATTATGCAAGCGGAAGACTATGATAGATATATAAAATATATAAACTGTTGTAAGTCTCTAGAGTGTGAACATGTTACCGGGTTAAATATATCAATGTATACTCTAAAAATGGGCAAAATGAATATACAAGGGTGCTCCAAAAGAGCAAACTAAAGTGTAATGACATCTAATCAGCAACCCTGTAACCCCGTTGATCAGAAGATGGTCTACTTAGACCCACCTGATAGCTGTGTAAGGAGAAACCATCCTCATCATCATAAAAAATTTGGCTCCACTTCGCAAGCATTGCCATCATTTGAAACTCAAACAGAGTCTAGTTTGGTGTTTAAACACCGTCCCGTAACGTGGGAGTGAGTGATTAACTCAGTGGAATAATAGAGCATAGGTTAACATGTTATCAATTCAGTCAAGTAGTAATGATAAAGCAATAAATGACACATTCCTAATACTGTTGTTAATGCAGGAATGCATGGATGTATGATGTATGCCCTCGCCTACGCTCCCTCAGCGACTTCATCTTACGTTCACAAAGATAACACTGCCTCAGTGCTTGACCTGCAACACCTGATTGCAGCGTAATGCGGTGCATGCATATGATTACTAAGTTCTTATTAGTCCTTTTTATACAGCAGGATTGGGAAACTAAGGTACCTTCCTTGTTTCATTCCTAAACAAAGATCTATTCTAGGGTCGTCAATCCTATATAATCTCATATGATAGTGTGGTTTTAGGTCGCTGCAAGGGCTGTCAGGGCTGTTACACAGAATCGTTGCACCACTCCCCCATCACCTTATCAATACGGCCTAATTTATACTCTATTTACTACGGGAAGGCTCGTCGCCTCGCTGTAGATTCAGAGTATACTCGAGGTCACTACACCGGGTATGGTCAAGACTACCAGGGCTATTACACGGAATCGTTGAACCACTCCCCCATCACCCATCAAAGCAGTGTAGGCCGACAGCTAGAATATAGTGTCCCATACCATCATAATCGGTTCACAAGTCTGGTTGCTCAATGGTCACTACAGGGAGGTTTGTGACCCCAGCGTAGGCCGACAGCTCGACTACGGTGTCCCATACCACCACGCCCAGCTCATGAGTCTTAGCGGATCAAGGTACCACGGTTAACGGGATTCCACTGGTAAGGTTAGTACCTTAGGTTCAAACAGAGGTGTCCAAACATGGTGAACATACATAAGATAGATCGGGTTACTTGACGAGCTCAGCTAGCTCGAGTGCACAACGAGTTAAACGATATGAAGCGCATAAGCACTTCATGTGGCTAGCCACTATCGTCAACCGAAGTACGACTCAGGTTCGTCGAACACATCTCGCACGGTGAATGAATCTCAGTCACGCATTCATTTCCGTTTCCGATTGCCTGGACTATAATCATAGCCCCAAACACAATCAATCCTTGACCAGAAGCATGTAGAGTAAAGCAGAATAAACAAAGTAATTTAAGCATGTTAACAAGCATGTCATAAAGCATGTTATAAAGCACAATATAAACAGGAAATACAAACACATATATTTCATAAGTAAGCGGTTAAATTAAACAAATAGCATGGAGGAAATCATATACATCTCTAAGGTAGCTGAGAATCCTATCTCAACACCTACCTAAAGCACAATCCTCTAAGTACTTACTCTTACAAGCATTTTCACAAACACTTAGGATACACTCTTTCAACATACATAGCGTATACTAGCAAAAACATGTATTAGGGTGAACCCTTTCGCCAAGCAAGTATTATACACATATATAGCATGTTCATACAGTAATTAATCATGGCAAACACACTTTCAAAATTTATACGTATACGGTACTTTCTACAAATACGAGGAATACAGTGTATTCAACATAGTTAACGTATAATCGAATAATAAAATGGATAGCACTTTGTACATGTGCAATAGCATCCAGATCATGAATCTATCATTATCTAACATTGAAAGCGTTGAAAACCATAACCTATACGTCTAAAGTCTGCACCTTTTGTCGTAGAATCATAACAAATACGCTAGAATCTCTAAGTCTTCGTCTACGACAGTATATCAAACTATAACACAGGATACGTTAGCTATTTCGCTACTTGAATCAATTCAAACCCTAAAACAGGTTAGAGTTAGGGTTTTCTTACCTAGAAACGAAGCCAGAATTGCCGGGAAAGTGATTAGAAAATGATGGTTAAGCCTGTAGATCGATAGGGTAGAACGGCAGGAAGAATCTCCCACCTCTCCCACACTCTCTCTCTCTTTTCTCTCTTCTCTCTCTCCTAGGTTTACTCAAATTCACATGGGAGGAATGAGAGAGGGTTTAAGGTCTTTATATAGGCTCAGAACTCATGGAAATAGACTCGGGGTCAAGGTATACTTAGCTTATAGCCAAAGTGTGTTTGTTCCGTCTCAACGGAGCACTTCTAGCGGCCCCTTTTTAGTGTACGGTCGGACTTAAGCTCACTAACACTAGATCTAGGTTCAGCTGAGGTTTTGTTCTAGTCAGGTTTCCAGATCGCACGTGGCTAACCAGTTTCAGTTCAATGGTCACCACAACTCGATCAGTGTTACAAGTACATGGACATGTATATGAAATTTTCCCTGATCCGAGAGTGTATTAGGGTCAGATTCTGACGGTCTGATTGCTTATATCAGGCCCACAAGTGACAAGTCTCAGATTACTTAAATGAGACTTGATTTCTTAAGAAATCTACATTTTCTCACACTCTTCACTCCGGGCTCAAGCGAATAGCCGTGGGACATTATCTGGATTTGACTTCTGAGATGGTTGTCAAGCCCAGCAAGGCAGTCCTAACCGTTTAACTTCGTGTTAATCGAACTTTCGACGTGCGGTCCAGATCTGATACGGAGTTTTAATGTGCTCCCAAGAGCAGCTGGGTAATGAGATTAATCCTAGATTTTAAGGTAACATAGTGTAAATGATTCTACAAGTTTTGGGTCTTGCAGATCGGATTTAAAGTAATTAGTGCGGATTTCGTATGTGATCTGGTTTAGTGCTTAGTTAACTTTGTCTAATTTCTAAAGGATTTAGTCCTTCAAGATTTCTGTCTGAGGTGGTAGTTGGGCCTTTGTAGTTTGTGCATACAGTGATCCAAGTTATTAATACTTACTAAAGCATGCCCTGATTACAACAGAAGAAGATCCTAGGGCAGGAGAGGCTGATGTTCTAAATAACCTATTCGTTTTGTGAAATTTCATAAGGGTATTGGTTAAAAACCCATTTTAGTTATGTATTTACTATTTTCAGTAATGTTTAGTTTAAGTATTATTCTTCATCACCTAAACTTTAAGATAGTGTCTAATGTGAAAGTACTTAGAGACATTTAAAGAACAAGGTAGTGAAATGTGAGATTTGTAAAGGAAATGGGTTAAGAAGCGATTTTAGACTGTGGGATTCAGTTCTGATAAGTTAATAAGGCGTTAGGATAGACCCATTGCCTAAGGACGTCTGATTCAGGTTGGCAAAAATCTGGGATGTTACAACACAATTTCACAAAATGACCCAGAGTTTCAAAATATGCTTTTTCAAGATGATTTTAAGATTCCTTTTCTTCATTTCAAATCTTTAATTCTCTTCATTTCTCACTTGGTTTTCTTAGATCTATGGCATGTAAATTCTTCAATCTTGGTCTTCTAAGATCCATCCCTTGCCTTGGTGATTCTTAAGCATCAAATCCATGCTTTTAGCACCATTTTCAATCTAAGCTCTTAAATTCACCTTGCAACACAAACATGAGTAAAATAGATCATTAAGCATTATCATGTTCATAAAACCAAAATATAAATGGGGGATAATATGCAATATTTGATCCTCAACAGGATCACTCAGAATTTCACCAAGCATAGGAGCTTGAAGTACCACTGGGTCAGGGATGTGGTACTCCGACCTGATCTACACTAGGTCAGATTCCTTGAGTCTCAAACCAAATAGGCCGATCTCTTCGTTTCATCTGTGGTGGACCAAGTTCTCTCTCTCTCTCTCTCTCTCTCTCTCTCTCTCTCTCTCTCTCTCTCTCTGTCGGAGCAGAAACCACATCTACACCTATGGGCCGCGCAACTGAGGACTGGGCCGCCGCCCTCTCTGTTGAAGTGGATGTGGTCTCTTGATCACTCAACAGTGGAATTGAAGATAGTGGATCACGGGAAGCCTTCGACGATGAATCCTAATCCTTCGGCTCTGAATCACCCTCAAAAGTCATGGGTTCATCCCATTGATCCAACATATCAGACATTTCTGACCAGAAAGTGGCAAGAACGCAGGAGCAGGAAAGAAAAATGAAAAAGAAGGAAAATGGAGAAGATCTAAGAAAGCAGAGCTCGCCGAAGAGGAAGATTTCCGACTTACCAGAAATGGCCAAGTCTGGGAAATCGAGGAGAGGCAGAAGGAGAAAATGGTCGGAATCACTACAGTTCCTTCCTTTTTATAGGTAGCTCGGACGTAGGCATTAATTGCCCGCATTAAATGCAGCAACCGAAGAGGCTCCTCGGCACGTGTGTATGACCACGTGGAGGCAACCCACTTGACTAATGACTCAACTTCCCAGGTAGCGCCACTCGTCCACACCCCATGGGTCAGGAGCCAAAGAGGTACCTTGCCAGCACACACCTCCTTAAGTGTGTCGTACCATCATTGGAGATCCTCCTCGATCTCCGCACATGCCACCTCTCTCCACATTAATGACAAACAAGCTCTCCCATGCACGAAACAATCTGACTTCACTACACTAGTTTACTTCCTACGCGTTGCAATCAGCTCAGAATTAGGGACACTACTGTTGTGGGTAAGAATGAACTCGTCAGAAATATAAGGGCGGCTCAAACATCTGTGTCATGATCAAGGAGCTCCTTAAAAAGGCCGAGCTCTAAGTCCTAGAGGGGGGTGAATAAGACTATGCCAAATTAAAAAATAAATGCAGAATACAAAGATAGATAGCACAATCAAATAATAAAATGGCACGAGTAAATAGCAACCTCAAATGCACTAGTCTTGAGAGGTTGATACAAACTGAGTTCTAAGGACAACCTAACCCAAAAACCAAAGGCTTATGGAAGGACAACCTTACTAGAACGTTTGTAAGCATCAAAAACTCAAACCAATAAAGAGGTAAAGAAAATAAACTAAGTTATTACAACATTCACCACAAGTGCATAAAGTAAATTACACCATTCACCACAAGTGCATAAAGTAAATTACAACATTCACACACATAAACAAATCCAATCATCCACCACAACTCTAGGAATTATAGTGGTTCATTTGTGTGTACACCAACTATTAGCAAACAGCAACACAACTACTCCACTCTTAATATCCACACCCACGGGATATTGGCTTTCACTATAAAATAAGGTTTTCCAAGGTTCACCTTAAAACCTTCATAATTGTGTCTTTCAAATAGGCTTACACAATTACAAAAACCCCACAATGAGTTTTTCCTGGGTAAATCTCACAAACCAAAATGCAGAAAATTAAATTGTACTTATTTGAAGATTCTTCTTCTGATGAAGGCCAGTAGAACCAATTCGATGTAGACGAAGATGTTTAATGTCCATTCTCACAAGTGAAAGGATTCTAGGTCTAGCTTGATTTGATTTTGATCTCGAAACAGGGTAAATTATAATTCCCTTCTTTAATGAAATAGAGTTGAATGGAGATCATAAAATTAAATAACAAAAGCTATTAAAATGAATCTAAAATGAGCACAATATAGCTTAACAAATGCAGGAACTTATCTCTCAGAGTGATGGCTTGATTTAGCTTGGAATGAATGAAAAATTTTGAAATTTGTCCTCTATTTATAGGTGAAAATGTTGTTCACTCGACTGGTCTAAGGGTCGGTTCGATTGGTCGAAGGACCAACCAATTTTTTAAATTTCTAGCGCGATAAAATAAGATCGTTACTCGACTAATCAAGTGGCCTGCTCGATTGGTCAAGCAATGCACTCGGCTAGTCGAGCGGGACCAAAAAAACTTACTGGACTTTGAGTAGAGCCTGCACGATTGGTCGAGCACTGTTCACTCGACTGGTTGAGCAGTCTACATGACTGGTCGAGGGTCTAATAGAAAATTCTAAAAATTCACAACAAATCTTGGACTGATCGAGCCAAATCTTAGACTAGTCGAACAAAGACTAGGACTAGTCGAGGAAATGACCTATAAACTTATGAAATGACCCACATAAAATATGCAATGAATATGACACAACCTATGATCAATCCAGGGTCATCCATACCTTGTTTGTGAGTTTGAACAATTGAAACATCATTCGCTCTACTAATTCATTCACTTGAAATACTTGAAGCTTGTCTTCAAAATCTTAAACTTGAGCTTGAACTAAGGCTTGAGTTATTGAGGTTTTTTTTTTTGAAGGTACTGAACTTGAAGATTAAACTTGAACTTGAGCCTTGAACTTGTACTTGTACTTGAGCTTGAAATCTTAAACTTCGACAACGCTCTTTAACTTGAATACGTAGAAAAGTTTGACGAAGACGTGGACAACCTTAAAATGCACGAAGTTGATCTATTCATCTCATCAACACATGATACAGATTCTAAATGATTTGGCATAACAAAATTCGACGACTCTGGGTGCTAGAATTACAATATAACATTTACACTCCTCAACGGCCGAAAAGCGATAATCCATTATGTGAAGATTTGCCCTTCTGATGTGTAAGTGATGTGTTGTATAAAGCACCCTTATTTATCAAATTTTGATGAGAAAAAATAGCTTATAGTGCGACTCATTCATGTGATGAAAAATTCACCTTCAAGTGAATCGAGATGGAAAGTTCACCTTCAAGATCAACACATGAAGTTGGAAAGTGTAAGACATGAAGAATGTTACTTCAAGTTTAAGATCAAGCTTGTCACACCCTAAACTCGAAAACCGGGCTCACAAATTTTTCGATCACTGAATCCGGTACCAACAACCTCCATAGTACCCCATTCTCGGCTCCCAGCATCCATACACCAGATTTCGATCCTGGGATCCTACGAGGAGGATTTTCAACGTACTTTTGTCTTGTAATAAGCATAACTACAAGTTTACCCAAATCACAAAGGTAACATCATCATCACATATCTACTAATATAAACAGCTGAATACAATGCTGAAAAGGAAATACATATGTATCAAAATCAAAGCTCTAGAAGTTCGCTGCACGCTCCAAGTTCAATGCTGCTACGACCTAACACCACCTGCACACATATATCATGCATAAGCTTATAGAAAGCTTAGAGGGTAGTGAAAGTGTGTGTAAGTTAAGTGCCAAGTATACAATAAAGTTCATAAATCATACATCATCAAGGTAAGCGGAAATACTGACAAGATCATGAGTTATGTAATTCAGAGTAAGCGAAAATATGGTAAGTCCATGAGTGCTATCAGCTGTACCAAGGCTATGTGATACAAGACATGAATGTTAATGGCCATATCAAGGCTATGGAATGCAAAACATAATAAGACAATAACAGATGTCGTGGATCCAATGCAATATGCAAATCCTAATGAGCCATGAATACCATTAACCTCATTTAGGCCATACATTAAACCTACATGTATCGCGCGATCATGTGGGGGTAACTCCGTCTCACAAGGAGTCCCATAAGCATCTCAGAACAATGGCATATGCTCTAATCAATCATCCACCCAAACATACATACAAATGATGGAGGTCTATAGAAGGACGGTGGATCTAGTCTAAATATCAAGATAGTGTAACGCCCTGAAAATCGGGGGTCGAGCATAAACTCAACTCCCGAGTTCCAGAACATCACTTATGCAACAAAATGAATGATGATTGAATGTTGGTATTCGTGCATTGAACATGAGTGAGATTAAGCCAAAACAGCATATCATACTCCAAAGACAGTTAATTTTGCAAGCGGAAGACTATGTTAGATAGATAAAATATATAAACTATGATGAGTCTCCAGAGTGTGATGACATTACCAGGTTAAATAAATACAAGTACAGTTCTAAAATATACCAAATATGTAAGTTTAATGTCTTCTATCCCCAAGACTACCACTTTGGCCGTCAATACGGTACTGTCAGTCTTCGAGAGACCCGCCAGGGAGTTACATGATAGGAGAACTCCTCCTCATCACCAGAGAAGTAGTCCGGCTCTGCTTCATAAGCATCGCCATCATCTGAAATTCAACAAATCTCTTTGGTGTGTACAATACCATCCCGTAACGTGGGAGTGAGTAGCTAACTCAGTGAAACAATAAGGCATAAGTTATCATGTTATCAATACAGTCAAGCAGTAATGATAAAGCAGTAAATCAAACACTCCTAGGTACTCTAATTAATGCAAGTATGAATGCAGGTATGATGGATGCCCACACCGACATACTCCCTCATGCGACACCATCTCACGTTCGCGGCATGCTTACATCCCACAGTGCTCCACATCTTCCAGGCACATGCGATACATGATGAGCATGATTACCGAGTTTTTAATTAGTCCATTTCAAACAGACTAAGGTACCTCCCCTGTATCATTCCCAAACATGATCCATTCTAGGGTCGTCAATCCTAGTTAATATCAGACGATAGTGTGTTTTCTAGGTCACTGCAGAGGCTGCCAGGGCTGTTACGCACAAAGGTTGCACCACTCCCCCATCACCCCTTAAACGATTCATCACTATACAGAAACAGGCCTAGTTCATACTCTATATATCGCGGCGAACCCTAAGGCACGCTGCAACTTCAGAATATGCTCGCGGTCACTACAAAGGGCTGTCAGGGCTGTTACGCACAAAGGTTACACCACTCCCCCATCACCCCTTAAACGATTCATCACTACACAGAAACAGGCCTAGTTCATACTCTATATATCGCGGCGAACCCTAAGGCACGCTGCAACTTCAGAATATGCTCGCGGTCACTACAAAGGGCTGTCAGGGCTGTTACGCACAAAGGTTGCACCACTCCCCCATCACCTTATCAATGTAGGCCGACAGCACGAATATAGTGTCCCATACCACCATAATCGGCTCACGAGTTAAGCTGCTCACTGGTCACTACGGGGAGGCACGTAGCCCCGAGCGTAGGCCAACAGCTCGACCACGATGTCCCATACCACCATGCTCGGCTCATGAGTCTTAGCGGATCGAGGTACCATGGTTAACAGGATTTTCACTGGTAAGTTTGGTACCCTAGGTTCAAGCAGTAGCGACCAAACATGGTGAACATACATTAAACAAATCGGGTTACATGACGAGCTCGGCTAGCTCGAGCGCACAACAAGTTGAACGACATGAAGTGCATAAGCACTTCAAGCGTACAACCACTATCGCCAACCAAGTATGACTCGAGTTCGTCGAACACATCACACGTGGCGACATGAAACTCAACCACGATCTCCAATCTAGTACCGATTGTCTGGACTATAATCATAGCCCCAAACACAATCAATTGTCATCCATAGCATGTGGAGTAAAGCATGATAAACAAAGTAATTCAAGCATGATAAATAAAGTAATTCAAACATGCTAGTAGGCATGTTAAAAACATATTATAAAGCATGATATAAAGCATGTTGTAAACACTACATTAATAGGAATACAAACACATGTATTGTAAATAAGTGTTTTAAGTGATCAACCTCATGGAGGTAATCATACACGTCGCTAGGGTAGTTGAGAATCCAATCTCAACATCCTCCTAAGGCATCAACATTCAAACACTTGCTCACACAAGCATTTTCACAAACACTTAAGTACACTAGTACAACATACATGGTGTATGTTAGCAAAACATGTATTAGGGCTATCCTTTAGCCAAGTGAGTATTTTATCCATGTATAATATATTACTACAACAATTAATCATGATAAATACATCTCCAAAATTTATACGTATACTGATATTTTAGAATACGCATTTTCAACATACATAGTGTATACAAGCAAACATGTATTACTGGCGATTCCCTTCGCCAAGAAAATATTTTATATGTACATAATATATTTATACGACAATTAATCATGACAAACACATCGCTAAAATATACATGTATACGGTACTTCTTACAATACCGTATTTATACATACATGGTGTATATTGGTAAACATGTATTTCGGCGAATCCTTTCGCCAAATGAGTAATTTATCCATACATCATATATCCATACGACAAATAAACATGTCAAACACATTTCCATAAAAAATACGTATACGGTATTTTATACGAATACCTAGAGTATGTGAAATTCCAAATTCTACAATTCTAATCGAAAGAGAAAATGGAAAGCACTTTGTACATGTGCAATTGCATGCAGATCATGAATCTACCATTATCTGACATTGAAAGAGTTGAAAACCGCAACTTATACACTTAAAGTCCTCACCTTTGCCTTTGAAAACGAAACGAATCAGTAAGGGTAGCAAATCTTCCGTATACGGGAGTTTTCTAGCCTGAAGAGCGGAATCGGTTAGTCGTTACGCAACCCACATCAATCCCACCTCAAATCAGACCTAGGGTTAGGGTTTCTTACCTTCAAATGGGATGGAAACCGCTGGAAAAACACCTGGAATGAAGCGGTGTAGGCCGTGTAACAGTCCAAAGCAGTAGGAGGAAGATCTCCCACAAAACCCAAGCTCTTCTCTCTCTTTTCTCTCTCTCCCTCTAGGGTTTTTCTCCAAAATTCGTATGGCTGTGAGAGGGGCTGTTCTAAGCTCCTTTTATAGCTAAAAATATTCTGAAATTAGACTCAGGTTCAAGGGGTACTGCTAATATAGGATTTTCGTCGCTTTTCCAGCTCAAAAGGGAAGTTCTGGTGGCCCTCCTTGAACCAAACGTCAGACTTAAGCTCACCATCGATGGATCTACGTGGGATTACGTTTTTGACTCGATCGGATACCCAGATCACACGTGGCGGACCACTTTCGCCGACGGTCAGTGGGCCACGATCGAAAATTCCAAGTACATGTAAATGTTCTGAAATTTTTCTTAATCCGAGGGTGTAATTTGGTCCGATTCGACGTCAGGTTGCTTAATACTTGACGCGTCAACGAATGATGCCGATCACTATTCCAGATATTTATTTTGGCATGGGAATAGTATTTTTCACACTCCCTCGCTCTGAATCGAAACGAATGGCCATGGAACATCGGATGGAGCTGATTTTTGAGATGATTGTTAAGCCCAGTGGGGCGGTCCTAGTTCCTTAGCTTCGGGTTAATCGGACTCCCGATGTGCGATCTAGACCTAATATGAAGTTTCGTTTCATTCCCGAGAGCAGACGGGAAATGAGTTTGGTTCTAAACTTTAGGGTAACCTAGCGCCAATGATTCTACAAGTTTTGGGTCTTGCAGAACGTATTTAAAGCGATTCGAACGGATTTCGTAGCTAATCTGGTTTCACACCTAGTTACTTTGTCTCATTTCTAAAGGATTTAGTCCTAAGTGAATTCTGGTCGAGGTGGTACTCAGGCCTTTGGAGTTTGTATATAAAGTGATCCAAGTTATACTACTTAGCTAGTTTAAGATAGTGTCTAGGATGAAAGTTATTTGAAAAATTGGAAGATCAAGGTGATGAAGGGTGAGGTTTGTGAAGGAAATGAGTTCAAAGGCGGCTTTAGACTTTGGGATTCAGTTCTGACAAGTTAATGAGGTATTACGATCGACTCATTGCCTAAGGTCATCTAATCCCAGGTTGGCAAAAATCAAGGCGTTACAATCTACCCCCTTAAAACAAAATTTCGTCCCGAAATTGCCTAAGGGTAATAAGGATAGATTTCTATTATTTCATTTGCCTAAGACTTATTGATTTCGAGTTCCTACGCGTGGTAGGGTATATACTAGTCTGGTTCCTTTTAGTCTACCCCCCTTAAAACTTAATTCTTCATCCATTTCTCATACCCTGATGGTTTGCTACCATTTATTTCTTTACCTATTTGGAGTCTCGACGACAATTCCCACAATTTAGAGTAAGATAGTTGTTTTCATTGTTTGATCAACACGGAGAGACGGTAATAGTGGGCTCGATCCCGATACATCGATCATCCACCGGGCCAGGGTAGGAAGCTCATCGTATCCCTTCCGAATCCTGGTGGATCCTGGTCGTCCGCTCGTCAGCAGAGAGTCCATCGGTAGTCACCCAGGATTGAGAATTGGGTCAAGCCGCGAAAACTTCGCAGTTGTAGATGTCAGTAACTCCGTAGTCCGATCACTCTCTAAGAGTAGGGAATGTCCATCATTAAAAGGCTCAAATTGGTTATTCTAAGGTTGCCCTTTAGGTCTTAGTCTAAGAGAGTCCTCGATATTATCTATGTCCAAGGAAAGGGTGAATCAAGTCTTACTAAATCATCTTAAAACGGTTTCTCATAGTAGAACTTACTAGGGCTTCTATAATGTTCGTATTTATCGAGCACCGTTTCGATCCTGGGCCGTGGGGTAGGGTCCACCACGTTTATGCGCCACCCAGTCAAAGAGGTGTATTAGGTGACCTAACTAGAGCGGGTTCATCATGTTCTACCCCCCTTAAAATTTATTTTCGCCCTCAAGGCTCAAGATTTATGTCCTGCTCCGTATATCGGAACAAGGTGTAGTTTAGGATCTATCCTTGACATGAAATGGGATGCGATCTCCCACTACATTGGTCTTCTTTTCATCAATGTTGTGTATTATGGCATTGATACCTATGGTCATAGAAAGGAGCTAAAGATGAAGGGTATTGTGGTTGATTCGGGTCGTGTGAGTTTGTAGCGAGATGCCTAATTCTACCAAGAAATTTTGTCGTGGTCCAGACTTATCCTATTTAATCATGTCTAGCTTAATAGGCAGGCTATCTTTTTTTGCGTTCATAAGCACAATATGTATGCCGACATGGCATGTGATTTAGGACCTGATTCTTAACTGCGTCATTGCTCACTTGGGAAATTCCTTAGGCCTAAAAGGAAATATTTCTATTGGCTATATATTCTCACACTTCTCAAAGACAAAGTTATAAACTTTTGGTTGTAAGTGGTCAAGCCAACACGGAAGAAAGTTGCGTAGTGGGTCTGAGCCAGATACATAGACCTTCTGCCTCGCGAAGACAGAAAATCATCGTATCAGTCCTTAATCCTAGCTGATCCCGACCTTCTGCTCGATCAGAGCATAAGGTTCATTGGTCACTACCAGGATTGAGAATTCAATTCAAACCGTGAATACCTCGCTTATATGTAGTTTCTCTACTCCGTGTTCCCGGTTGTACTAAGTCCTTGAGAAGGAAATTCTAAGGGATGTATTAATTGGACCTAACATTGAATCCAAGGGATATATAGGTTTCCTCTAATCGTGAATAGTTTCTACGTCAAACAAGCTCCCTAAGAGTTACTAAGGAAGCCTAAAGTATTAAGGGGATTCAACAACGGAACGGGGTCTCGCTCCAACCTATTCAAGCCAATTAACTACGTCTATCACTCAATTATCTTAACATTGTTAGTCGTTTACATTTCTTAGTCTAATCAGCAGCCTAGGCTCAACTTATGAGCAGCGATAATCCACTAGTTGTAATCTAAAGTCTATGCTTATACACCAGATGATTTTATACCCTTTCTGAATAAATAAATTATTTTATCGCCTAGGGTCAAAGTTGTCTTATTAGAATTGAGTTGTCTGTACTTGACGCTCGAGCATTTCACACATGCTCACACCAGCTAAGAAGATCCTGGGGTTTGTATTATTAATTTGTTGGATTTCCTATATGGTCGTCTCATCGAAAACTAGGAGTATCGCTCTAGGTCCAAAACTGTAAGGCCTATTTGTCAAACAACCATTTACTCCAAAAGCTTAAGCTATCAGAGTGTGGTGGGTTAATGTATGTCAAGGGACTTTATCACTTTAACACAATTTGGCCAGTGGCCTTAAATTGTATTAAATGGGACCGCATTACTAATCCTACCTTGGGATTGGGTGTGACATGGTTGGTAGGAGGGTGGGAGGGGATTAAATTTTATAGGCCTTGGAAAAATGAGCCTGGTGTTGGAAAAACGTGAGATGGGATTTTCCATACCCCACGATGGGGAATTTCTAAGTGTTATTGGAAAGAAATTCTCGAAATTTTACTCTTAATTACGTACATTCTAAACATTGTGTCGAAAGACATGGGATACACCCAATCTAGGGGCCATACCCAACATATACATTTATTATTACTTTCACAATTCTATCCACCGTAAACTTACCTAATGTAATTTGGCCGAACGGACCCTAAACGTTCACAAATACCTAAAACATTCTACTAGCTACTACACCTATCATCAGGAAATCATAACCACCCTAAGATAGTAGCCCACGCAAACTACAAGACAACATATGGATGAGCTCGGATAGAGCCATGGAAAATGAGGATAACGGAAATGGGGGGGCTGGAGTTTTTGGTTCTCCATGGACTTGAGCCTCAACAAGGATTGTAAAGGCCAAAAAGGTAGGGATTGAAGGAGGAAAATGAGTTGATGGGATGAGTTTAGAGCTTACCCGAATTTGAGCTCCAAATGAGGCGTGTAAGTGCTTAAATGAAAGAGAATGGAGAGGGTAGTGGGTAGGTTATGTTGTAATCGTTAGAGGAGGATGTATGGTTGGATATGAAACAACAAAATGGGCGATTAGAGTGGAGGTTTGAGAGAGAAAAATCAGAAATGGAGGTTTGGGCGTTTGGAAGGGACGAAATGGGAGAGTGGGGTGCTCCAGCCCTTTAAAACCCAACCATTTGCCAAAATGGCACGTGCCAGGGGGTAGAGGGGGTCAGGCCGACCAACCCCATGCCTGGAACTTTACCGGAAAAGCGACCGGACCGCGGTCCGCCGCCGCGGTCGGACTTGGCCGGAACCGCGCCACCACGGTGGGGCCGTGTTCTCTGTGGTCCCAAGGTGCCAAATGCACCCTGGTTCGACCCTGGGTCCCATCGGATCTAAGCGGGGAGGCCCCCGAATCCGATTCGCTCCATTACGGGTAGTTTCGGGATAATTGGACGTAACTTGCAATCCGGAATGAGTTATCTGATGTAAAATATATGAATTTGGGGTAGAACGAGCTAATGAAGCCAACCAACCCGGCTATGCCGGGTTGGGCAGCCCGGAATTGTGAGAAAACCCTCCAATTGGCAGTCATTTTCCCGTTTTAATTTTGTTTTACTAAAATAGTAATTTTTATTTGATTACTCTTCATCTGTTGGGCTTTAGGAGTTGCGCTCATCGCGTAAAGAGCTTAGAATAATTAGGAGAATGGTTTGGTGAAGTCAAATAGGACACTTACTATTTTTGGCTGAAAGCCTTGCGCACTAGTAGACACCATGACCTTAGTAAGTCGCGAATGCTAGGAGTTTTAGTTGTAGTTTGTTTCTGATTTCTTTCCCATTGCTTGGTATTCCTATTTAAAGGGTTGTGAACTCATTTTTAGTCATTCATTAATCAATTGTGGATCTATTAGAATTTATTTCTAGTTTTTTTTTTTTTTTGCTTTCTTTCCTCATGGATTCGAGAAGTCTCTGCGAGGAGTCCAGAGAAGCTTCGAGGATTCGGAGTAATTATCCTCATCACGCCTATCGCACATTTTACAGATTCTCAATGATTGGGATGGGGTGGATTATGATCTAGACCCTTCACTAGACAACCTAGAAATGTTTTAAGGTCAACCCGTGCGACCATGGTTGAATACGTACTCGATTTCGGCGTTCGTTTTCAATGAACTTCGCCAATCGACGAAATCGGGATACCTATGACTGTTTCTACATCCCGTCGCTCCCTCCTAAGTCAGAGTGCGTAGTGTGACCATAACCCAGGTCCGGTTTAATCAAAATCACGCTCTGATACCATCTTGTAATGCCCTGAAAATCGGGGGTCGAGCATAAACTCAACTCCCGAGTTCCAGAACATCACTTATGCAACAAAATGAATGATGATTGAATGTTGACTGTATTCGTGCATTGAACATGAGTGAGATTAAGCCAAAACAGCATATCATACTCCAGAGACAGTTAATTTTGCAAGCGGAAGACTATGTTAGATAGATAAAATATATAAACTATGATGAGTCTCCAGAGTGTGATGACATTACCAAAGTTAAATAAATACAAGTACGCTTCTAAAATATACCAAATATGTAAGTTTAATGTCTTCTATCCCCAAGTACCACGGCCATCAATACGATTACCGTGTCTTCGAGAGACCCGCCAGGGAGTTACATGATAGGAGAACTCCTCCTCATCACCAGAGAGTAGTCCGGCTCTGCTTCATAAGCATCGCCATCATCCGAAATTCAACAAATGCTTTGGTGTGTACAACACCGTCCCGTAACGTGGGAGTGAGTAGCTAACTCAAGTGAAACAATAAGGCATAAGTTATCATGTTATCAATACAAATCAAGCAAGAATGATAAAGCAAGAAATCAAACACTCCTAGGTACTGACGATTAATGCAAGTATGAATGCAGTATGATGGATGCCCTCACCGACATACTCCTCATGCGACACCATCTCACGTTCGCGGCATGCTTACATCCCACAGTGCTCCACATCTTCCAGGCACATGCGATACATGATGAGCATGATTACCGAGTTTTTAATTAGTCCATTTCAAACAGACTAAGGTACCTCCCCTGTATCATTCCCAAACATGATCCATTCTAGGATCGTCAATCCTAGTTAATATCAGACGATAGTGTGTTTTCTAGGTCACTGCAGAGAAATTGTGGTACATTACGCACAAAGGTTGCACCACTCCCCCATCACCCCTTAAACGATTCATCACTATACGAAACAGTGCCTAGTTCATACTCTATATATCGCGGCGAACCCTAAGGCACGCTGCAACTTCGAATATGCTCGCGGTCACTACAAAGGGCTGTCAGGGCTGTTACGCACAAAGGTTACACCACTCCCCCATCACCCCTTAAACGATTCATCACTACACAGAAACAGGCCTAGTTCATACTCTATATATCGCGGCGAACCCTAAGGCACGCTGCAACTTCGAATATGCTCGCGGTCACTACAAAGGGTTGTCGGGTACATTACGCACAAAGGTTGCACCACTCCCCATCACCTTATCAATGTAGGCCGACAGCACGAATATAGTGTCCCATACCACCATAATCGGCTCACGAGTTAAGCTGCTCACTGGTCACTACGGGGAGGCACGTAGCCCCAGCGTAGGCCGACAGCTCGACCACGATGTCCCATACCACCATGCTCGGCTCATGAGTCTTAGCGGATCGAGGTACCATGGTTAACAGGATTTTCACTGGTAAGTTTGGTACCCTAGGTTCAAGCAGTAGCGACCAAACATGGTGAACATACATTAAACAAATCGGGTTACATGACGAGCTCGGCTAGCTCGAGCGCACAAGTTGAACGACATGAAGTGCATAAGCACTTCGCGTGGCCAACCACTATCGCCAACCGAAGTATGACTCGAGTTCGTCGAACACATCACACGTGGCGACATGAAACTCAACCACGATCTCCAATCTAGTACCGATTGTCTGGACTATAATCATAGCCCCAAACACAATCAATTGTCATCCATAGCATGTGGAGTAAAGCATGATAAACAAAGTAATTCAAGCATGATAAATAAAGTAATTCAAACATGCTAGTAGGCATGTTAAAAACATATTATAAAGCATGATATAAAGCATGTTGTAAACACTACATTAATAGGAATACAAACACATGTATTGTAAATAAGTGTTTTAAGTGATCAACCTCATGGAGGTAATCATACACGTCGCTAGGGTAGTTGAGAATCCAATCTCAACATCCTCCTAAGGCATCAACATTCAAACACTTGCTCACACAAGCATTTTCACAAACACTTAAGTACACTAGTACAACATACATGGTGTATGTTAGCAAAACATGCATTAGGGCTATCCTTTAACCAAGTGAGTATTTTATCCATGTATAATATATTACTACAACAATTAATCATGATAAATACATCTCCAAAATTTATACGTATACAGTATTTTCTAGAATACGCATTTTCAACATACATAGTGTATACAAGCAAACATGTATTACGGCGATTCCCTTCGCCAAGAAAATATTTTATATGTACATAATATATTTATACGACAATTAATCATGACAAACACATCGCTAAAATATACATGTATACGGTACTTCTTACAATACCGTATTTATACATACATGGTGTATATTGGTAAACATGTATTTCGGCGAATCCTTTCGCCAAATGAGTAATTTATCCATACATCATATATTCATACGACAAATAAACATGTCAAACACATTTCCATAAAAAATACGTATACGGTATTTTATACGAATACCTAGAGTATGTGAAATTCCAAATTCTACAATTCTAATCGAAAGAGAAAATGGAAAGCACTTTGTACATGTGCAATTGTATGCAGATCATGAATCTACCATTATCTGACATTGAAAGCGTTGAAAACCGCAACTTATACACTTAAAGTCCTCACCTTTGCCTTTGGAAACGAAACGAATCAGCAAGGGTAGCAAATCTTCCGTATACGGGAGTTTTCTAGCCTAAAGAGCGGAATCGGTTAGTCGTTACGCAACCCACATCGATCCCACCTCAAATCAGACCTAGGGTTAGGGTTTCTTACCTTCAAATGGGATGGAAACTGCCGGGAAACCACCTGGAATGAAGCAGTGTAGGCCGTGTAACAGTCCAAAGCAGTAGGAGGAAGATCTCCCACAAAACCCAAGCTCTTCTCTCTCTTTTCTCTCTCTCCCTCTAGGGTTTTTCTCCAAAATTCGTATGGTTGTGAGAGGGGCTGTTCTAAGCTCCTTTTATAGCCAAAAATATTCTGAAATTAGACTCAGGTTCAAGGGGTACTGCTAATATAGGATTTTCGTCACTTTTCCAGCTCAAAAGGGAAGTTCTGGTGGCCCTCCTTGAACCAAACGTCAGACTTAAGCTCACCATCGATGGATCTACGTGGGATTACGTTTTTGACTCGATCGGATACCCAGATCACACGTGGCGGACCACTTTCAGTTCGACGGTCAGTGGGCCATGATCAGAAATTCCAAGTACATGTAAATGTTCCTGAAATTTTTCTTAATCCGAGGGTGTAATTTGGTCTGATTTTGACGGTCAGGTTGCTTAATACTGACGCGTCAACGAATAATGCCAGATCATTATTCTAGATATTTATTTTGGCATGAGAATAGTATTTTTCACACTCCCTCGCTCCGAATCGAAACGAATGGCCATGGAGCATTGGATGGAGCTGATTTTTGAGATGATTGTTAAGCCCAGTGGGGCGGTCCTAGTTCCTTAGCTTCGGGTTAATCGGACTCCCGATGTGCGATCTAGACCTAATACGAAGTTTCGTTTCATTCCCGAGAGCAGACGGGGAATGAGTTTGGTTCTAAACTTTAGGGTAACCTAGCGCCAATGATTCTACAAGTTTTGGGTCTTGCAGAACGTATTTAAAGCGATTCGAATGGATTTCATAGCTAATCTGGTTTCACACCTAGTTACTTTGTCTCATTTCTAAAGGATTTAGTCCTAAGTGAATTCTGGTCGAGGTGGTACTCAGGCCTTTGGAGTTTGTATATAAAGTGATCCAAGTTATACTACTTAGCTAGTTTAAGATAGTGTCTAGGGTGAAAGTTATTAGAAAAATTGGAAGATCAAGGTGATGAAGGGTGAGGTTTGTGAAGGAAATGAGTTCAAAGGCGGCTTTAGACTTTGGGATTCAGTTCTGACAAGTTAATGAGGTATTACGATCGACCCATTGCCTAAGGTCATCTAATCCCAGGTTGGCAAAAATCTGGGGCGTTACAGATAGGCTCTAAACAAGGAATACTTCAAACTTGATACTGCATATCCTTACATTTATGGTAAGGGGTGATATAGACTGCTTTGTCGAAGCTCATTGATTTAAAACATGACACGACAGTTTAAGGAAGGAATCTAACTTATAGCCACCATAACATCAGACTACGCTTCCGATGTGGGACAATGTTCTGCCTTCACTATGTGCACAGTATCCTGCCAATCACTGGTAGCTCGCCAGGCTCCTCAGGCCCCACCCACATCAGTGTCTACCCACATGTGCCCGCATACATGTGATCACAGTGATGGAGCATCACGATATCACCCACCGAGTGCAGAGCCGTGTCTAAGTACACTAAGTGCGCTTCCTGACCCTCTCTATCGCGTAATAAACTGGACTTCTTATGGGGTCCAATAATTAGGGTCAACCTATAAAGAGAAGGATGATAAAGGGCATGTGTCATGATGCTATGTTGTCACATACTCACAATCGGTATCAATAACTGGCATCAACAATCGGCCTCGGCAATGTGGACATTTAACCAACATTATTCTCACAATGCGGATGTCAAACCATCATTACTCCCAAGGCATAGCCCGCAATAAACATCATTACATAAACCATGGTGGAATTACACATCACAGTGGACCTTATATACGTCCCATTTGGCCTCTACCCATGGGCCAAAAACACATTAAATGAGCTGCATTACGTGGACCTATATATCAAGGTGAGCCTTAATAATGGGCCTCATACATCTCATCAAGATGGGCCTCAACAACGGGCCTCATATATCACATCGGGCCTAATCAAATGGGTCGAATCATTGGGCTGAATTAAATGGGCCGAGTCCAACTCATCTATTTTTTTAGAGATCCATATAGAGTATTATATAAAAATGAACCATATCAAAAGATCAACTAGACCATACAACAACTAGCAGTGGAGATAATGATTTTCACCCTTAAAATCCTACAAGGCCCACCACAGAAAACCATGAGAGCACCCACACCCACCGTTAAAACATTTATAGGACCCATCGTTATGTATTTTTGAGATCCGACCTATTCATAAGTTAACATGGAGATAGATGAAGTGAAAGCAAAAAACGACAGTTTGATCAAAACTACTGTGGCCCTTAAGAAGTTTTGAACAGTGGATGTCACTGTCCACTATTTCAATGGTGGGCTCCACTTGAACCTTAGATTTGACTCATTCTTAGTCTCAATCCTTAAAATTATCTTTCAAAATAGGTGGATGGTTTGGATGCAACACATGCATCATGGTGGACCCCATAGATGGCGTGGATGAAGCAGGTGGGTCTCACAAAACTTGGTGACACGACAATAGCAGCTATGTAGCTGGAGTGAGGTACACCAGCTGTCCCACTCCCAAAATAGGGACGATGTGGTTGAAACACCACATTAGTGGGTCCCATGTGGGGCCCACCATAACGTTTATTTGTCATCCAATCTATTAGTAAGGTCACACAGACCCGGATGAGGAGGAAAAACAAATTTCATAATGATCCAAAACTTCTGGACCCAGAAAGGATTTCAATGGTAGACATTCAACACCATTGTTTCCTGCTGTGTGGGCCACCTGAGTGTTGTATACGGCTTCTATTTGGGGGCACCACATATATGAAGGGGACCCACCAAATGCACGGTGTTGATGTGCAACACACATCATGGTGGGGCCCACGACTGGGACCACATCCTCGCTCTAGTGCGAGCGGCCGAAAGCGGACGCCGCTACACTACGTCCTTTGGGCGTCTGAATAAATAGCCTTTGCATTAGTTTTTTATTTATATATTTTTTTAAAATGGCTTTTATGTGGTTTTTCCTAGGTGGGGCATGCATCCGAAGAATCCAACCCAACCGTTGGATTCTATGGCTCAAGACAGCCTAAATAAGCCCAATATTCGTTGTATTTTGGTGTACAGAAACATCAGAGTGGATTTTAATGGTAAAAACCACTGTTTTCTATGCTATGGCCCGCCAGATATTCAGATTGGCTTCATTTTTCAGCTCAACGCCTAAAATGAATAGGGGAATAAGATAGACGGTGTGGATTAGATTCATGCATCAAGGTGGGTCCTACATGAGCAACCCGCCCAAAAGCTTAAACCAAGATAATATATTTTTTTATTTTCTTTCTTGATTGTTGGGCGGTACACACCGTCAATTCACACCTCTCTATGTGGCAACGTCCAGCGTCCTGTTTGGGTAACACATATATGAGGTGGGCCCCCAGTACAGACACGCTACTGGTGGGCCACCAAATGGTTTGATGGTGTAGATAAGACACACATCAAGGTGGGGTCCATCCGGGTGGACCACACAGTCACATCATCACATAACAAAATGAAAAAGAGAGGGAGAGAGAGAGAGAGAGAGAGAGAGAGAGAGAGAGAGACACACGTGCGATGGAGGGACCCTGACACTATGGGCCCTCCCTTCCATGTATTCAATCGTACATCAAGTGGGTCCCAATACATGTGGGCCCACCAAATCAAAAATCAATGGTGGTGACTACTTCTTCACTAAAATGGAAGGTCTAGATGACCTCTTTAAATCTAGAAAAGTAAACATCATGATGAGGTCCATGGAGAATGGCCCCATCATGGAATGATTATGAGAATCAAGGTGGGCCATCGGCCACATCTAGGGTCCAAAGTGAGATCCATACCATTAATCGGTAGATGTCACTTGGCCCATCATAAAA
The DNA here is from genome assembly GCA_030180095.1 of Magnolia changhungtana. Classification (NCBI taxonomy): domain Eukaryota; kingdom Viridiplantae; phylum Streptophyta; class Magnoliopsida; order Magnoliales; family Magnoliaceae; genus Magnolia; species Magnolia changhungtana. Next base: position 1,113,959 of record JASAUF010000674.1, on the reverse strand, counting down.
AAAGTGAAATCTAGGCCTATAGAAACACCCACTGTTTGATCTTCTTAGTCCGATGGAATACCAATCTTCTTGTGTCTCACTTTGATGGAAGATTATGAGAAATGAAGGGCTAGGGTGATGGAACTTGGGATAGGAAGTGGGCCACACAACTCACTCTTTTCTCTCTTAGAAGTGCTTGGATGTGCACTCCTTTGCTTTCTTGAAAAATGTGAAGAGAATGAGAGAGGAAAAGGGTGATTGTAAGAGAGGTGATGGGTGTGAGTGATGGATGTGAGGAAATAGTTGTACTTCTCTTGAGAATTGACTTGGTAGGTTGCTTGACTTGTGGAGAAAGAAAGCATGGGTTGTGTACTTTTATTGATTGATTGATGGGATAGGTTGTATAGATTCTCTTAGGTTCGCAAATGCGCGGTGTTTCTTTGAAATAAATGTCGGCCCACATCTTCTGACCATGGTATCGTGTCGGTGTGCAAAACTCAGCGTTGGAACCACGGCGACGGTGTGGTTGTAATGGTACAAGTCTCGAAATAAGCCAACTCAAATCTACGGGATACGACTTAAGGTCACGCGCAAACGTCAATTATAAGTCACGGGTTGTCGGAATTCGTCGGGAAAGATCATGGGAGTTAACGGAACAGTACGGACTATGATATAGGCCTTACAAAGCTACAACTTTGAGTAGAAGATCCAGTGAACGCTACTGAAGATTCAAGTAGAAACTTCAAGGTATATACTTCAATGTTCAATAATTTCAGGTATAATTCACCTTAGAAAGACCCTAGACTTAGGTCCTTTCATATGTTAAACATATACGGGTTTTTATAATTTGGTTAAGCTTAAATTCGACTAGTCTAAGCCCAAGTTCGACTAGTCTAGTCTCTCGTTCGACCAATCCAAGAAATAATTTGACCAGTCTAAGATTGAAACTCAAAAATTGGATTTTTCTGGTAGTTCCTCGACCAGTCGAGCAGTGTACTCGACCAGTCGTGGACACATCCTCGACTAGTCGAAGGGAGCTTGACTCAAACTCTAGCAACTGAAATAATGCTCACTCGACTAGTTGAGCAGGCCACTCGACCAATCGAGCAAGCCCTCAACCAGTCGAAGGATGGTTTTATCCGATCGCGCCAGAAATTTGAAATTTTGTTGATTCTTCGACCAGTCGAAGGAGACCTTAGACCAATCGAAGGAACCATTTTTCAGCCTATAAATAGAGGTCTTTTCTCATTCTAATTCATTAAAAAAAGCCACAAAAAGCCTTCACTTTGAGGGAGAAAAGTTCCCTTCATTTTCAAGCTATAACTCGGTAATTTTAAATCTTTTTATAGTTTTTTATTTCTGTAATTCCTTGATCTCTATTTTATGAATCTTATATTTTAAAGGAGTTTATACTCTACTTTGTGAGATCTAAGGAATTCAAATCACTAGCCCAAAGTTTGAGTTAATTTAAAATTTGTTTAGAACCTAAAACCTTTGATTATGTTTATTGGACATTGAACATCTATGTATCAAGTGAAGCGGTTCTACAGGCTACATCAAAGAGTGTCTTTAGAAGAAGATAAGTATTCTTCATTTATTTTTAGTTTCTTGAGATATCCAGAAAAACTCTGCATTGATTTTAACTGAAATAGCGAAAAAAGTCTCAACATGGGGTTTTGATTGTGATAGCCCATTTGAAAACACAACTGTATAGGTTTTTAAGGTAAACTTGAGAAAACCTTAATTACTAGTGAACAACAATATCACATGGGTTGTGATTATTGGGAGTGGAGTAGGTGTGGCTGTTTGAGAATAGTTGGTGTACACACCTAGCCACTATAACTCCTGGTGTTTTGTGGTGAATGATGTATGTGATGTATATGCGTTGAATGATTGTAATCTTTTCATGTACATGTGGTGAACATTTGTAATAGATAGTTTTCTTCATTTACCTCTTGTTTTAGTTTATGATCTTGATCCTTATTGCGTTTAAGAAATCAGGTTGTCCTACTTAAAACATCTATTTTTGGTGTAAGGTTGTCCTTTGAACAAGGTTTGAATCAATTTCTTAATACTATTACAATTAAGATCTCTGATTAGTTCGAATTTATTTAATCTTTTAGTTCATTAATTTTTAAATTGGCATAGTCCTATTCACCCCCCCCCCCCCCCCTCTCTAGGACCGAGAACTCACCCTTTTCAAGTGGTATCAGAGTTAAGTTGCTCATTTACTTGGATTAACTTCCTTAAGTTTACAGATCTAGAGCTTTCATTATGTCAAATTTTGATAGCTTTTCTATCACCAGGCCACCACCCTTTGATGGCTCAAATTATGCTTATCGGAAAGCCAGAATGAGGATTTTCTTAAAATCCATTGATGAAAGCATGTGGCAAGCCACATAAACCAAATGGAATCCACCCATGTCTGAGGTTTTAGGCAGTGATGGAACCAAGTCCATTAAAGAAACTGTTTTTTATTTATGGACCACACCTCAGAAAAATGAAAGTAGTGCAAATACTAAGGCTTTAAATGCAATTACATGTGCTCTATCACCTGATGAATTCAAAATAATCATTTCATATGATACAGCTAAACAAGCCTAGGATATTCTTGAAATGATAAACAAAGGAACGACTATTGTTAAGAAATCTAAAGTTCAAATCCTCACTACAAGGTTTGTGAAAATTCATATGGAAGAAAATGAGACTTTCATGAACTTTTATACGAAATTAAATGATATAGTCAATTCTATGTGGGGTCTAGGTTGTAAGACCCTACCCAAGTATCCATTTCGTTTCTTTAGGTTCTGCGGTCCTATCGGTCGAATCTTGGTGACCCGCGACCTATGGAGAGCGTTTGCAGCCATCCTTAAGTCTGGTCACGTAGATCCGACCCGGATCGACTCGAAACCTATGTCATTGCGACCGCATTGGCGCCACTATTCCAATGTCGTGTCTCATGAGTAATTCTAATGTGTGTATCTTGACTTATCATCCGAGCATTATTGGCCTTTCATCATGTGGTGGGACCCACTTAGCTAGCCTTGCACATTTTTTTAGAATGGGTCCCACCTAGCTCCTTTTTCTAGAAAGCCTATCATGCCTACCTTAACACCATACCTACCCTGCCTATCATAACCTAGCTATAGGCCACCTTATCTAGAAAATCATTATTGGCCTTACGTTCTACCCCCCATGTGCCATGATGACTTTGCTCTTCCCTAGCCTAGAGAACAATCATTACTTGGATATACCCCTCCCTCTCCTCCCTCTCTCTCTCTCTCTCTCTCTCTCTCTCTCTCTCTCTCTCTCTCTCTCTCCTTCTCATCCTCTCATCTCCCTCTTCCATTGCTAGAGACGTCCCACCCTCTCCCCTATTCCAGCAACTCTCCTCTCTATTTCTCGCTTAATCTAATATTCTAATCCCCATCTCAACCATATAAACTTCTCCATTGAAGCCTAAGACCTAGCTCTTGGAGTTTTGAAGGCTTCCTTGGAGGTGGGTGATCCATGTAGATGTTTCTTCTTTCTTTCTTCTTTTCTTCCTTTTCTTACATGCATGGAAGCATGTAGGACCCACCAATCCATGGTGGAGGTCCTACATGACTCCTAAGATCAAGGTCATGGACCTAGATGCATGTATTTCATCTTCCATGGTGGGCTACTCTCTATGGACCCACCATGAGGCATTTCTCTTATAACTGACCTATCATAGGTCATTTAGACCTTTGCATGCAATGGTAAGGATGGTATCCTTACCTCAGCACCTCTTTTCAATTGAACATAGCTTGCATGTATGCTATAAATGTATTGCACGGTGTGGATTGAAGGTGAAAGGTTAATTAGTGGCGAAACCTTCCACCAATGGCCGGATCTCTCTCCCTTTCTCTCTATTTTCTTCTATTTATTTTTGGAGATGTGCGGCCCACTAAGGTGGTCAGAAACATCTCAGATCCATCAGGAAGATGGGACGTCCAAGCCCACCTTGCTAGACGTCCAGGCCCAACATGACATGCATGGGTTGGGTGGCCTCCAAACATTTTCATGAATGTTTTGGTGTACTAATGGATCTAAAATTTGGCTAACCTATCTAGGTGGACCCCACTTAATGGATCAAGGTATAAAATCCTTTAAATAATTTATATGGACCAAAATATGGATAACATATGTTGCTGTCCAGATTTCAGGCTCATCTGGAACATGACTTTTGAGCTAATGTTTGGGACTATTTGCATGCCTTTTTCCCCCAAATTTCTTTAGGGATTTTATAGTGTGTGGACCCCACTTTAATGAGGAATGGCGCTCACATCATTTCCCTCATGATTGAGGCCCATGGGATGGGCCAAAGTGGGCTAACTGTCCAGAAAATTCTAGATAGTTCAGCAACGTTGTATGTTAGAAATGAGCACTCTTACCTTGATTCTTAGAGTAAGTGGGCCACTATAGTGGACCCCACTTGTTGTCCATATGTGCGACCATCCTTCCCACCTTTTTTCCAGGGGTTTGGACAAGCTTAGGCCCACCCCATGTGGTGCCAAACATGGGGACAACAGTAATTTCTGCACCACCAGATTTTCTGGATATATTACTGTCCATTTTTTTAAAACAAAATACTTGGCATGTATAATAAATTCTGAAACTAATTCCTATAGTGGCCCACCCTTGCTGGGACTCACCAATATTAGGCCATCTAGGCTATTCGAATTTCGGGTGCAAGTGGCTAGACCAACCACTTTGTTGGACGTCCCAGGTGTTGACATCCAGCAAGGCTGGCCGTCTCACCCTTGTGAGGCCCACCTTGATGTAGTGTTTTCATTCGTGTGTTCATCCATTATGTGGCCCACCCTGGTGTGGAATGTCTAAGATGGGGCCCACTTTAGCCTTTGGAGAGGGTTGGGTGTCCAGCCCATTGGACCGCCCAAGCCCATTGTGGGCTGTTGTTGGACTTTTAGTTCACCAGTGTGGCCCACCTATTCCTTGTGTTGTTGGAGTACTCCATATGTGGTGGGACCCTCTGATCATGATGTTGGACCTCCCTGGACCCTTATGTCAATCAGAAGATTATCTTACCGGGCTCTAGCATGCCCAGATAGCTGGTGGACTAAAAATCCAACAAGGTTTCTTACAAATGTGCATTATTTTTGGGCTGAGGTCGTAAGGGTGTGGGGCCCACCATATTGTGAGGATTTCGTAATGATAATTTCATGCCCTTACTTCCTTAATTTGGACTTAATTAAGGCACTCTTGAGGCCGACCATAGTTGGGTTATATGGGCATATTTGTAACCAGATTTTTGGACTCCTTATAGGCCCAAATGGGCTGGAACTTTCTAGATAGGCCCAGTATATTCTTGGGCTGAATTCATCATAGTATTGTGTTGGACTAGTGGGCTGGAATGTGTGAATGGTTGGGCCCTTGGTTGCCCACCAAATCAACTATATCCTTAGGCTAGGTTGTATGCCAAACTTGCTTATCTTGAATGAGAATTCTTACCCATGTGTTGGAGTAATAGGCTGCCCACTAGGCCCACCACAATGTATGGTCTTGGTGGCCCTTATGTTTGGACCCTAACCTTACCTATGGGCCCATATTATTACGCGTAGATTAGGCCATATATGTTATATTGCCTTTTGGACCTATGTGTTGAGTAGGCCTTGGACCATTTAATTGAGGCCAACATGGAAATGTATGTATGTTGTAGCTGCCCGTTTCTTATTTATGGTAATGTTTGGGCCTTGGGCCTTGATTCTTGATAGATTATTTATGGGCTACCTTCTTGGGATAAATAGTGGTTGAATGTCCACATTTGTGGCCACAAGGTAGGCCCACTTACTTCCTTGGGTGGTTAAAGGTCCACCATAGACCCCCTTGCTAGGCCCATTCTTATTATTTAGGCCCATGCCATTGTCTACCTTAGCCATGTGGGCTACCCCAGGCTATTAGGCCCCCACTAGCGGTTGTATTCCTTATAAAATTTTATATAAGTACCTAGACCCCACTTGGTTAGGAGGAGAGTACAACATCATCATGGCATACTTGTTTATCTTCATGACCAATTCTCACATGCATCATGTGTGTGCTTGGTTGAGATTATGATTGGTCATGGTTATGCCATTGGGCAGGATATTATGGTATTCCCTGAGGGATGGAGTTGCCCCTCTTAAGCGCATTGGATGCTCGGGATTGATGCATGGTTGATTGAGTTATTCATACATCTGGCATCGCATAGCATGTGGATATTTGCCCTTGCTTCATCAGGGCTGTAGCCTCCACAGGTATATCATGGATGGCTAGATTTGGACACCGAAAATGTTACTTCAGTATTGAGGGCACTTAGGATGTCCTTGGGTGAAAGCCCTGAAACCTTCATGGTACCAGGAGACGCCTTAATGCTGAGACCAAGTGGAAAACATGAGTGCCCGAGTGCCTTATACTATTAGGCTGCGACTCCCACTGTAGCATGATCGGTTGAGATTGGGTGTTGCCTTAGTTGCCTAAGTGAGAGGGAAATAGCTAGGCTGAGTTTGACTATATAACATCCTGGATTTTTGCCAACCTAGAAATAGACGTCCTTAGGCAATGGGTCGATCCTAACACCTTATTAACTTGTTAGAACTCAATCCCAAAGTCTAAAACCGCTTGTTAACCCTTTTCATTCATAAATCCCACCCTTCACCACCTTGTTCTTTCAATTATTCCAAGTACTTTCACCCTAGACACTATCTTAAACTAGCTAAGTATTATAGCTTGGATCACCTTTTGTACAAACTACAAAGGCCTAGGTACCACCTCAGACAGAAATCTTATAGGACTAAATCCTTTAGAAATGAGACAAAGTAACTAAGTGTTAAACTAGATTAGCTACGAAATCCACTTGATCTACTTTAAATACGATCTGCAAGACCCAAAACTTGTAGAATCATTGACGCTAGGTTACCCTAAAATCTAGGATCAATCTCATTACCCGGCTGCTCTCGGGAGCATCCTGAAACTCCGTATCAGATCTAGACCGCACGTCGGAAGTCCGAATAATACCAAGTTAAGGAACTAGGACCGCTACGTTGGACTCGACAACCATCTCGGAAATTAAATCCAGACAGTGTCCTATGGCTATTCGCTTGAGTCCGGAGCGTGAGAGGGTGAGAGCACTTGTTTTCTTTACAAAATAAATATCTCAAATAGTAATCTGAGACTTGTTACTTGCAGTTCAGTATTAAGCAACCTGACCGTCAGAATCTGACCCAAATACACCCTCGGATCAGGAAAAATTTCATAAACATATCCATGTACTTGGAATTCCAGATTAAGATCTTCTGACCGTTGAACTGAAACTGGTCCGCCACGCTTGATCTAGAAATTCAACTGAAATGAAAACTTAACTCCACCTAGATCCAAGGTTGGTGAGCTTAAGTCTGACCTTTGGATCAAGGAGGCCCGCTAGAAGTCCTCCGTTGAGCTGGAAAAGTGCCACTTTAGTTATAACCCAAGTATACCTTGACCTTAAGTCTAGTTTAGTACATTTTTAGGCTATATAAGGACCTTAGAACTCGCTCTCTCACAGCCATACGAATTTGAGAGAAACCCTAGAAAGAGAAGAGAGAAAAGAGAGAGAAAGAGTGAGAGTTGTGGGAGATCCTTCCTACCCTTTTCCCTGCCATTCTACAAGCCCATTCTCGTCACTTTCCCGGTGATTCCGACTTCATTTTTAGGTAAGAAACCCTAACCCTAATCTATTTTGGGGTTGTGAAGGTTGTAGCTTATAAGATAGCTAACCTATTTCATTCTTTAGGCTACCAAACTCCCGAATACGGAAGCTTGGCAAACCTATCGTATTTGTTACGATTCTACGGTAAAAGCTGCGGACTTTAGATGTATCGGTTATGGTTTTCAACACTTTTAATGTCAGATAATGATAGATTCATGATTTGCATGCAATTGCACATGTACAAAGTACTATCTGTTTTCCGTTTCGATTAAAGATGAAGAATATGGAATTTTACATACTCTAGGTATTTGTAGAAAGTATCGTATATGTATAAATTTTAAAAATGTGTTTGACATGTTTATTTGTTGTATGAATATATTATATATGGATAAAATACTTATTTGGCGAAAGGACTCGCCATAATACATGATTTGCTAATATACACTATGTATGTAGAAACCCTATATGTATAAATTTTGGAGATGTGTTTGCCATGATTATTTGCTGTATGAATATATTATATATGCGTAAAATCTTGCTTGGCAAAAGGACTCGCCCTAATACATGTTTTCCAAATATACACTATGTATGTTATAATAATGTATTCTAAGTGTTTGTGAAAATGCTTGTGAGAGTAAGTGTTTGGATGATGGTGCCTTAGGTAAGTGTTGAGATGGGATTTTCAACTACCTTAGAGACATGTATGATTTCCTCCATGTGGTTGTTTACTTAACCGCTTACTTATGAAATATATGTGTTTGTATTCTTATTTATATAGTGCTTTATAACATGCTTTATGATATATTTGTTACCTTGCTTGAATTACTTTGTTTATTATGCTTTAAGGATTGATTGCATTTGGGACTATAATTATAGTCCAGACAATCGGTACCAGACTTGAGATTGTGTTTGAGATTCATTTCGCCACATAGGATGTGTTTGATGAACCCGAGTCGTACTTCAGTTGGCGACAGTGGTTAGGCCACGCGAAGTGCTTATGCACTTCATGTTGTTCAGTTGATCGTGCGCTTGAGCTAGTCAGGCTCGTCAAGTAACCCGATTTGTCTAACGCATGTTCACCATGTTTGGTCGCTACTGCTTAAACCTAGGGTACCAAACTTACCAGTGGAATCCCGTTAACCATGATACCTTGATCTGCTAAGACTCATGAGCCGGGCATGGTGGTATGGGACACCATGGTCGAGCTGTCGGCCTACGCTGGGGCCTCGAGCCTCCCCGTAGTGACCATTGAGCAACCAGACTCATGAGTCGATTATGGTGGTATGAGACACTATATTCGAGCTATCGGCCTACACTGCTTTGATGGGTGATGGGGGAGTGGTGCAATGATTCCGTGTAACAGCCCTGATAGCCCTGACCGTACCTGGTGTAGTGACCTCGAGCATACTCTAAATCTGCAGTGAGGCGACGAGCCTTCCCGTAGTAACAGAGTATAAACCAGGCCTGTATTGATAAGGTGATGGGGGAGTGGTGCAATGATTCCGTGTAACAGCCCTATCAGCCCTTGTAGTGACCTAGAAACACACCATCATATGAGATTGTCTAGGACTGACGACCCTATAATGGATCATTATTTGGGAATGATATAAGGAAGGTACCTTAGTTTTCCAATCCTGTTATTTGAAATAGACTAAAAATAACTCGGTAATCATGCTCATCATATATTGCATGTGCCTGGAAGATGTGGAGCACTGAGGAATGCAAGCATGCCACGAACGTAAGATGGTGTCACACGAGGGAGTATGTGGTGAGGGCATACATCATGATTGCATTCATACTTGCATTAATAAGAGTAGTTAGGAGTGTTTGATTGTACTACTTTATCATTACTGCTTGACTGATAACATGTTAACATATGTTTTATTGTTCCACTGAGTTAGCTACTCACTCCCACATTATGGGACGGTGTTCCGAACACTCACCAGACTTTGTGTGATTGCAGATGGCGATGCTATTCCTGAGGCGGAGCCGGACTATTGTGTCGATGAGGGTGCTTTCTCGTATATGTTGTTTATGGCAGTTTCATTTGAGGCGTGTCTTGATCGATGGGATTACAGAGATGTTGACTAGATGACACTACACCTTAGGTATATTTTGAAATGTACTTATAATTATTTAACCTGGTATTGTTATCACACTCTGGAGACTCACCACAGTTTATATATTACATATAGCTATCACAGTCTTCCGCTTGCAATTTAACTGTCTCTGGAGTATGATATGTTGTTTTGGCTTAATCTCACTCATGTTATTTATACGAAAGTAGACAACATTCAATCATCATTCATTTTGTTGCATAAGTGATGTGTTGGAACTCGGGAGTTGAGTTTATGCTCGACCCCCGATTTTCTGGGCGTTACAGACTAGCTCATGAATGGGTCCACTACCATTGAGCCTTACTGGTGATTGGTTGTCCACAAGCGGGTAGTGAGGTCTCTTATGCTCGTTAGACTATGCGGCTAGGAGAGCAGTAGTCGGCTGGGTATTTGACTCCAGTGGTTTCTGAAATTGTGGTGAAGACCGCTTTAGTAGAAGTAGGAATATGCCAATATGTCCTAGAGGGGGGAGAATAGGACTTTATAATAATTTTATAATAATTTAAAACCCTATCACTCTAATCCTAACAATAAGCATATATTAGGATTACTTAAGAGTAACTCTACTGGCTTCCAAGCCTGGTAGAGGATCCAATCACAAACTATTTAAGAGATGAACAATATGCAAACTAATTTATGATGGATATGACTGTGCATGTATGTGAGGTGTGACCTCAGATAATCAGATATGAAAGTATTTAAGGAAATCACATAAGCAAATGAAAGACAATAACAATCTCAAACACAATCATTTTTATAGTGGTTCGACTACTTGTCTACTCCACTCCCGGTAACCGCACTCAACCCTTGAGTGTACCGGATTTTACTAAGGAGGTTTCACATGGTTCATCTCAAACCCAAGATTTTAAATCAGGTTCACCTTTAACCTTTATAACTTACACCTAGGCTGACTATTTATGCTCCCACGAGCAAGGGTCAACACATAACACCCAATTTTAGGCACACTGGCCAAGGATTCACACAAGGAACCATACTGTTTATGCTCTCACGAGTAAGGGTCAACACAACACACTCACTTTTAAGTACACTGGCCAAGGATCTTCAGCAAAACCCTAACTGTTTATGCTCTCCACAGAGCAAGGGTCAACACAATACATCCACCACCCACACTCCCGCTGGTGGCCTCCTAGAGGACTTGCAAGGGGTGAGAAACACCTTAGATCTAATCTTACAAAGGAATGATCACAAGGGTCCTCTAGACTCTAATAACTTACAGATAAGCAGATGAGTCCCTTTCAGCACATTTGTCGAAGATCTTCCTCCTTTATTGATGAAGAATCTTCTGCTTCCTTGATCCGTAACTCAGAAGATGTATCGATGCATGGAGACAGGTTGGGTCAAGGTTATGATAGAATCCTACTCTCAAATATTTTCCTATAAGGAGATAGAGTGATTCCAATCATCTATGCATTCAAGGCATCCCAGCTTAATGATTTGCCATTAAGGAGGTAGCTGGAGGATCCTTAAATGCGGAAGTTCATTCCCCAATCCACTCTATTGAATGTCAATGATGAGGGTTGATTGGAGGATGAACTTCCATGAGAGAAAGGGCTCTGGGTATATGATCTAAGGTTAACACTCAAAAGCACTCTCTTCTTTCTCTACCAGCAACAAAAGACAAGCTCTCTATATATAGGCAAAAAAGTTTCAACAAATATAAAATGGTCACATTTATGATAGAGTTCGTTATCATCGAGTAGGGTCGATATCATCGAGTGTAATTCTCGATTGCATCGACTGGCCGCTTGATGATACAAACTCAAATGTCATATGCTTTTGAAACCATTTACCAGCTAGTCAAGCAAATCGAAACACGCATCGATATCATCGGATTTCAAACTCTGATTTTATCGACACGGGAATCGATTTCTTGACATTTGAAAAATGAGAGAGATAATGCCTTTGAATATTTTCAGGTCAAGGGTATGATCGAGGTACACTCGATATCATAAAATTTTGAATGTCAATGATATCGATGGCAGTGTCGATGCATTGATAAATCCAAGGGATTTTTCAATAAGCTTGCTGGACAGGTTATGTCCTTTCTCGATGCAATCGACCCGGCCTCGATATCATTGAAATTTGAATATCGATTTTATCAAGTGCCCCTTGATCCAAGATAAAAACCACCTAAAAATATCTACTGGAAAATTATGTCCAAGGCCGATATCATCGAAGGATTTCTGATATCATCGGTTTTTGAATTCTGAGGATATCGAGGAGTACTTTAATATATCAAAGGTTTTCATGATTTTCTTGAGAAAAATAGGGACACGGAAGCTCTGTTGTTGATTTTATCAAGTCAACTTCGATAGACTCGTGTTTCAAATTTCGATGATATCGATAGGGGTATCGATACATCAATAATTCCATCCAGTAGAATATATGGTTGCTGGACATCTTTGGTCCTCATTTCAATGTTATCGATTGATCATCGAGGACATCGATAGCTTTGCTCGAGGATATCAAACAGTCTATTGATAAATCGACAGATGTAGGAAACTTAGAGATTTTCTGAATTTGTAAAACAATTTTCTAACCCAAAAATCCTATGATATTCTAATAAATTTTAAGGGTTTTATTCACCTGGTGTTTTGGGACGTGGGATGTGAGGCTTAGATTTACTTGTGGCGAGTTCAGGCGCACATCCGATTGAGGCAGACAGTTGATTGATCTTCCTATGGAGCTTCTCTGTCTAGCCGATTCAACACTCACGCTAATTGACAAACCCGGGCACTTTCATTCTCCCCCTTTGTCAATTACATGACAAAATACCAAAACACCCTAGAACAACTTCTATACTGACACCCTAAATTGTGTGTACATGAACTTTACACAATTGTACAATGCTATCTAGTTCATATACGAAAACATTTAGAAGTTGCTCCCCCTAACATCATTCTCTCCCTATTTTGATGTAGTTGCTCCCCCTAACACCTGTATCACCAATCACAAGTACATATGCATAATTTTCCTGTCGGGGTGTTGGGACTGTTCTCCCCCTTTTTTTCAGTCATTGACAAAGATAAATATAGTAATTGATATTGACTGAAGTTTGAAGTAGTTGAGAGAACCAACATCCAGAGAACATACATATATAAATGATAGATGCATAATGATCAAATCAGACATCATTTTCAAAAACTATGTATGCATAGCAGTCCAAATGGAGTAATGATATAAGCAGATAGAATAATCATCAAAAAACTTCACCATCATCATACATATCATAAACTAGATAAAACTGGGGGATCTTAAGACATAATCATGACAGTAAATATGTGAATTACGATCAGCCATACAAATGTCCAAAAATATTCAAAACATATATACTGCCCCAGTTTGGCAATATTATAATAGTCATCCAAGCAAAATTACCATTCCCATCCATGGGTACCGAAAATTCAACCATCAGTATCTAGCCTGACCATGGGCATATACAACACCAAAAAAAATAAAATATGTCAGACTGTGCAGATTAGTGAGCTATCAGATACACCCATGAGAGCGTAAAAAATCCAAAAAGATACTAACGTTCATACGCGGAAATGGAGCTTAAATCTCTTTGCATGCCCAGACCCTAATCTGGATGGTGCTTGATAGGACGCAGAAGGTTCATGCCTAGCCGCCTCAGCTCCTTCACCGGGAGCATCACCTTCACCTCCTGCTTCTTCTTCTTGTATGCCTTCCTCTGGATCCTCGGGATACTTATGGAACTTCAAGTCCATCCTTCGAATGTTGTTCTTATTGAAGACATGGAGGGGAAGTTCCGGATTACTAGTCATTGGGAAGCCGATGGCATTGCATATCATGTTTATAATCCAGGGATAAGGCAGCTGAAGATCCCTGGATGTATGAACGGCGTAAACCAACTGATGTACAATCAGAGTCGGGAGGCAGATTTTTATCCCGTTGGCTATTGAATACACTATCATGGTCATGAATCTTGTGAGATCGGACCAGTTGGTACTTCTAGGATAGATGTTTATGGCGAAGATATCGTGCAAGACCGGAAATCATGGTTCCATGAACTTAGATTTCAATGCATTTCCTTGGTACCAAGGAATATCTCTACTATAACAGAGGTATTTAGTAACAATGGACCAAATTTCAACGTTTTTTAGGTCGATTTCAGGGTGACCATCGGGTGACATTTCCAGCCCTAGGATATTTGTAATTGTAGCAGGAGTGATCAATACATCATCACCATCCAGAGATACCATGATAGAAGGAGGATCAGACGTGGGTGAGTGACAAGCAACGAGGAAGTTGTGTGTTCGATCAAGATGACATGGCCCACCTAAATCAAGAATAGGCAACCAATCGATTGTAGAAAATAAGGATTCTAGATTGTATGATTTTAAACAATCCCTGTCTACCTTCCTCTCATTAATGAGCTTCCTACCCATGTATTTAGCTAGAAGTGGATTTGCTCTAATCGGAGGAGGGGCTGGTATGTCGGATTGGGACCCACCACATGACGTTTATTGTGACCTCTGACAAGTGGGGGTCCCTCGATCAGGGGTTCTCGCTCTCTCTTTTGAAGCAAGGATCTTTTGTAGAGAGGCCCAGAGGACTCTCCAGGACCAGATGCCTTCTCCTTATCTTTGCCCATGTAGACAGAGATTTGAGAGAAGAAACGGATAAAACTCCTCTTTAAAAAAAAACTGAAAATACCTGACCAAAAGCAAGATAAAATCTGGAATGGAAGGAACGAAGGGGTAATACCAGTTTTGAGAAACTTCCGGGACCCACCGATGTACTTTTGGTCGAGGGGATGAATAGAAAAAAGTGAAATGCTTTTTCAGAAAAAATAATTCGCTCGACCACCTTTTATCGGGCTGCATCCGTCGATTTCATCGAACTTAGTTTCCATTATATCAATGATCCTCATCCGATGTTATCGATAATGGCTTCGATAATAGTCTTAATCGCGTGTTTTTCCAAATTCTGAAGAGGTGTCGATGATATCGACTGTTGATCGATTTGATCGAAAATGCTCATGACTTATCGACAAATATATCAAAGATGAATGTTTTCAATTTTTTAGCTTTCAGACAACCTATCATGTATACTTTTAGTATATCAATGTATCAACATTATACGCAACAAAAGTTTGTACACGCATTATACAGATCAAAATTATAAACATTATAATGTTTATATACAAAAAGATTGAGGTGAGGAACCTCAGATATATCATTAAGAGCTCAGCAAAAATTGCATCATTTCAGCAAATATCCAGATCTTGATGCATGATCTGGGCTTGTTTTTCTATGCCCAATATTTCTAGGCATAGGGATCATTCTTTCCTTTACCTTTGATGACATAACAGTGGTTATTTGTGCGAGAACCCTTCATCACTGATTTACCTGAGAGGTCTAAGATTTCAAATTTTTCTTTGTTGAATGTAACCACATGCTCACCATCACATATTTGAGAAATGCTTAAAAGATTATGTGTTAATTCTTTTATGCAAAAAGCATTCTCATTTTTTAGCAAATTTATTCCTTTAATAATTCCCTGTCCAATTACCTTAGTGGTTCTTTCATCTCCATAGGTGGCTATCCCATCATTAAGATCTAAATAGTGAGAAAGAAGGGATTTGTCACCCATGACATGTCTTGAGCAACCGTTATCCAGGTACCACTTAGTATCATTGCCAGTTATATGATTTGAGTGAGTAATAAGACAATTTTTCTTTTCTTTTACTATGCATTTTGTGACAGGATTTTTGGTTGTGGTAGTTTTAGTTTTTTTGTTTAACTTAACCACTTGATTCAATAACTCCTTCATTCTGTTATTTGCTCTAAGTGGTGATGGATGTATGTTTCTTCTATCCATATCCCTATGTGGACTCCTAACATTTTGCATTTCTATGGTTGATTTGAATTTACCAATATAACTTTAACCAGAGCTACGTTGAGTCCTCCTAGGAGACATGCATTCGAACTTATAATGACCAAAATCACCAAACAAATGAGAAACTGGAGTAGTTCCAGATTTTTCAGCCAGTTGTGCTACATTTCCAGTTTTTAATTTAAATTTATCATATCATAAGCCGCTCTTGTCCTTTCTAGGTCTTCCCATACCTAAAAGTTTTTCTAACTTCTCATCACCCTGGGAAAACTTATAGTTTAGCTTAGCGATTTTTCTGGATTCTTCTAAATCAAACAGGAGTGTATGACTTTTTATTTTGAAGGAGCATGTTTTTGTCTTTTAATAGCTCAACCTGTTTGTTTAGTTTTTCAGACTCAGTTTAAAGGAAAGTATTGATTCTTTCTAGTCTATCATTATCTAAATGATATTGCCATAAATCATTGATTAGATGTGTAATGATTTCTAAGGTTTTGTCTAGATCTTTTTGCAGCAATTCTTTTTTATTTTCAGATATACCAAGCCTTCTAACTATGTTGATGCTATGGATGTAAAGTTAATTATAGGCATCTTGTAGTTTGTTTTATTCTTCCTCTTCCTCTCTTTTAGATTCCTCATTATCTAATGAAAATGATTCAGTGGCTTGTGGTTCTTTCTCGTTCTCAATTTCAATGGGAATGATTGGAACAGTGGAGACCATAAGAATTTTCAAAGATTTCGGGTCTCCATCGCTCTTTGAGTCGCTAGATTCTGAATTTGACTCTTCTGTACTATCCCATGTAGCAGCCATTGGTTTACCCTTAGTTTTTTCGTTTGGGCATTTAGTAGAGAGGTGTCCAAACTTCTGACAGGCGTAATATTATGGTTCTTTAGTCTTTTTACTAGATTTACCTGTAGAAGGTCTATTGTCCACCTTTCTTCCTTTAAATGGAGGACCACGATTTCTCTGGAAGAGCTTTCTGAATCGTTGAGCCAATAGAGCCACTTCCTCATCTTCATCTTCTCTTTCACTTTCAATGTCCTCATATGTTATTTTCTTTAAAGGTTTTAAGACAGTAGTTTTGGATTTAGGGGTTTGTCTGAAGTGTAGTTCAAATGTTTGTAGGGAACCTACCAGTTCTTCTACTTTCATTTCGTCTATGTTCCTACATTCTTCAATGGTTGTTACTTTAGGATTGAACCTTTTTGGTAATGATTTTAGAATTTTTCTAGAGATTTTTGGTACCGAAACTTTCTCTCCTAATCCACCCATGGAGTTGCAAATGATATTCAGCTTTGTGAAAAACTCTATAAAGGTCTCATGCTCTTCCATTCTGAGACTTTCGAACTGTGAAGTCAGGAGTTGCAGTTTAGATCTCTTCACAGTGCTTGTACCTTCATGGGTTATTTCCAACAAATCACATGCTTCTTTGGCTGTCCCATACATACTGATTTGATTGAAAATATCTTACGACACAGCACAGTAGATAACATTCATAGCTTTAGCTTCCACAGTCTGGTTTTCTTTATCAAATGTTGTATACTTTTCTTTAGATTTTGGTTTTGTGATAGTTGTGCCATTGTTAAGTACTATTTGTTCAGATGGTGGCACAAATCCTCTTTCAACTATATCCAAACATCATGATCCAGACATCTCAAAAAGTAGTGCATTATAGCCTTCCAGTATGCATAATTTGATCCATAAAATACTGGAGGTCTATAGACCGATGAGCCCTCTCCTTTAGCCATATTCCCAATTTCAGTTAAGATCACTCTCTAGGTGGTGAAGCTAAAGAGAGACCTACTTTGATACTAAGTGAAATTGCAATGAAGACCGCTTTAGTAGAAATAGGAATATGCCAATATGTCCTAAAGGGGGGTGAATAGGACTTTTTTATAATTTTATAATAATTTAAAATCCTATCACTCTAATCCTAACGACAAGCATATATTAAGATTACTCAAGAGTAACTCTAATGGCTTCCAAGCCCGGTAAAGGATCCAATCACAAACAATTTGAGAGATGAATAATATGCAGACTAGTTTATGATGGATATGACTATGCATGTGTGTGAGGTGTGATCTCAAATAATCAGATATGAAAGTATTTAAGGAAATCACATAAGTAAATGAAAGACAATAACAATCTCAAACAAAGTCATTTTTATAGTGGTTCGACTACTTGTCTACCCCACTCTCAGTAACCGCACTTAACCCTCAAGTGTACTGGATTTCACTAAGGAGGTTTCAAACAGTTCACCCCAAACACAAGGTTTTAAATCAGATTCACCTATAACCTTTATAACCTACACCTAGGTTGACTGTTTATGCTCCCACGAGCAAGGGTCAACACATAACACTTGATTTTAGGCACACTGGCCAAGGATCTACATAAGAAACCATACTATTTATGCTCTCATAAGCAAGGGTCAACACAACGCACTCACTTTTAGGCACACTGGCCAAGGGTCTTCCACATGACCCTAATTGTTTATGCTCTCCATAGAGCAAGGGTCAACACAATGCACCCACCACATACACTCCTGCCAGAGGCCTCCTAGAGGACTTGTAAGGGGTGAGAAACACCTTAGACCCAATCCTGCAAAGGAATGATCACAAGGGTCCTTTGGACTTTAATAACTTACAGATAAGTAGATGAGTCCCTTTTAGCACATATGTCGAAGATCTTCCTCCTTTGTTGATGAAGAATCTTTTGCTTCCTTGATCCGCAACTCAGAAGATGTATCAATGCATGGCGACGGGTTGGGTCAAGGTTATGATAGAATCCTACTCTCAAATATTTTCTATAAGGAGATAGAGTGATTTCAATCATCTATGCATTCAAGGCATCCCAGCTTAATGATTTGCAATTAAGGTGGTAACTGGAGGATCCTTGAATGTAGAAGTTCATTCCCCAATCCACTCTATTGAATGTCAATGATGAGGGTGGATTGGAGGATGAACTTCCATGAGAGAAAGGGCTTTAGGTATATCATCTAAGGTTAAACACTCAAAAGCACTCTCTTCTTTCTCTACTAGCAACAAAAGACAAGCTCTCTATATATAGGCAAAAAAGTTCCAACGGATATAAAACAGACACATTTATGATAGAGTTTGATATCATCGAGCAGGGTCGATATCATCGAGCATATACTCTCGATTGCATCGACTGGCTGCTTGATGATACAAACTCAAATGTCATACGCTTTTGAAACCTTTTACCAGCTAGTCGAGGGAATCGAAACACTCGTCGATATCATCAGATTTTGAACTCCAATTTTCTCGATACGGGAATCGATTCCGCGACATTTGAAAATGAGAGAGACAATTCCTTAAAATATTTTCAGTCCAAGGATATGATCGAGGTACACTCGATATCATCGAAATTTGAATGTTGATGATATCGATGGCATGTCGATGCATCGATAAATCCGAAGGATTTTCCAGTAAGCTTGTTGGATAGGTTATGTCCTTTCTCGATGCAATCGACCCAGCCACGATATCATCAAAATTTGAATATTGATTCTAACGAGTGCCCCTCAATCCAAGATAAAAACCACCTAAAAATATATGTTGGAAAACTGTGTCCAAGACCGATATCATAGATTTTTTAATTCCGAGGATATCGAGGAGTACTTCGATATATTGAAGGTTTTTATGATTTTCTTTAGAAAAATAGGGACACAGAAGCTCTGCTGTTGATTTTATCGAGTCAACTTCGATAGACTCGTGTTTCAAATTTTGATGATATCGATAGGGGTATCGATACATTGATAATTCCGTCCAGAAGAATATGTGGTTGCTGGACATCTTTGGTCCTCATTTCGATGTTATTGATTGATCATCGAGGACAACGACAGCTCTGCTCGAGGATATCGAATAGTCTATCGATAAATCGACATAGGTAGAAAACTTAGAGATTTTCTGAATTTGTAAAACAGTTTTCTAACCCAAAAACCCTATGATATTCTAATAAATTTTAAAGGTTTTATTCACCTGGTGTATTGGGGCATGGGATGTGAGGCTTAGATTTACCCGTGGCGAGTTTGGACACACATCTGGTTAAGGCAAACAGTTGATTGATCTTACTATGGAGCTTCTCTATCTAACCGACTTAACACTCATGCTAATTAATAAACCATGGCACTTTTAGTTTCCCTAGAGTGGGACTGTATGGATATGTGGACTGGATATGAGGACTAGCATGATTGTATTTGTACTTTACATATGGCATTGGCTATGTATGCCTCTTATGCATCGCCTTGGTATGGCACCCAGTACTCATATGTTGCATCGCATAGCCTTGTGATGGCTTACAACATTCATGCTTTGTATATCATAGCCTCGGAATGACTGGTGGCATTGATGATATTCATGGTTCATGCCGCATTTCATGAATACCAAGTCCATGAATATTAATGGTTCATGCCAAATATTAGATACCGAGTCCATGAATACCATCAACCTTAATCAGGTTATGTAATATAGAAGCACAGTAAACCAAATGTTATGCGCCAAGTATGCAATGCAATACGCGATGCAAATGAAATGGCCGAGCTAAAGTGTGAAGTCAGGATGATAGTACGTAGTATCGCAGGCTATGGGGTCCATCACAAGGGACTTCTATCCAAACTAGTCTCATACCTAAATTTGGATAGTCAGACTCAATGTGGTAAACTCCTGATCTCAGGTTGGTCGCGCGCCCCGACCGAAATCCTATCCATTACGAAGGTACATATAACAATTAGTTACGCACCACCAGCCCAAGTGGATAGGGAATGAATGAATGAATGAGTATGCAACTCCTGCTAAATAAGTCCATAGATCAGTACAGTACAACTCTAGGATCATCACCGGGGTCTATACACTCTGCACACAATCACCGCCTACTGGATGCGCAACTATGCAGGTAGAGGAGACTTCACTATCTGCTTAGCTAGTAATCATCCAATATCTACCAAGCACGTCGATAGCGAACCCATTTATGAGCTGATTAAACTCAGCCTAGCTATGTCCCCTACCCTCGGGCAGATAAAGCCACACCCCCTTCGAACCGACTATGACGTAGTGGGAGACGCAGCCTACAATATTTGACACTCGGGCGCTCATGTATCCACTCGGTCTAAACGTTGGAGCGTCTCCTGGCCATGGAGGTTTAGGGATTTTCACCCAGGGACATCTATGATGCTCGTATGCTAGAACCAAATATTTTCGGTGTCTCATCTGGCCATCTACGATATGCCTGTGGAGGCGACGACCCTGATATCACTAGGGCGTACAGTAGTCATATCACAAAATGCGAGATACATGAGTCATACCATCTAGTCATGCATCAAACCTGCATGTACCACACTCTCATGTGGGACGACTCCACTTATCAACGAGTCCTATAAACAACCTAACCTGCGGCATATGAAATAGTCATCCACATCCCATAACAAACATGCGGATGATGTGTATAGGCATGTATCATGATGTATAATGTCAAATACTCATAATCGGTATCGATAACCGGCATCGATAATCGGCATCAATAATCAGCCTTAATAATCGGCTTAACAAAGGGCCTAAGGGAAGGTCACAATGTGTACATTTAACCATCATTGCCCATCAATGTGAACATTTAACCAACATTTCTCCCAAGGAGTGGCCTTCATAGGGCTAAACATATAGTGGGCCCATGGCCTCACACAAGGGCCTCATACACAACATAATGGGCCACATACAATATCAATGAGCCTCAGACAATCATAATGGGCCTTACCATATGGGCCTCACATATCACAATGGGTGTAACGCCTTGAAAATCGGGGGTCGAGTGTAACTCAACACCCGAGTTCCAACGCATCACTTATGCAACATGTTTAATGATATTTGAATGTTGTCTGTGTTAGAGCAGTAAACATGAATGAGATTATACCAAAGCAGTAATTCATACTCCAGATCAGTTGTATAAAAGCAAGCGGAAGACTGAACTGTATATATATATGTAAAGAACAAAACAAACGATTCATTATCCAAAGTATGAATCCTTCTGAGTCACAATGTACATGTCTGTTTATATAAACAAAATGTCAAAATAAACTAGGTACAATCCCTGTAAATCCCATCGATCCGGCGGCTAGTCGAAGCGCGCCATGACTGCATATACGAGAACTCCTCCCGGTCCTCGTCATAATCGGCTCCGCCTCCCGAGTAGTCGGATCGCCTAAACACGAGACAGAGTCCGGTTGGTGTGCGCAACACCGTCCCCGTAACGTGGGAGTGAGTAGCTAACTCGGTGGAACAATAAGGCATAAGTTATCATGTTATCAATACGGTCAAGCGAATGATAAAGCGAAGAATCAAACACTCCTAGTTACTCGATTAATGCAAGTATGAATGCGGGTATGATGGATGCCCTCGCCGACATACTCCCTCATGCGACACCATCTCACGTTCGCGGCATGCTTACATCCCACAGTGCTCCACATCTTCCAGGCACATGCGGTGCATGATGAGCATGATTACCAAGTTTTTAATTAGTCCATTTCAAACAGCAGGATTGGGAAACTAAGGTACCTTCCTTATATCATTTCCAAACATGATCCAATCTAGGGTCGTCAGTCCTAGTTAATATCAGACGATGGTGTGTTTTCTAGGTCACTCGCAGAGGCTGCCAGGGCATTACGCACAAAGGTTGCACCACTCCCCCATCACCCCTTAAACGATTCATCACTATACAGCTATACAGAAATAGGCCTAGTTCATACTCTATATATCGCGGCGAACCCTAAGGCACGCTGCAACTTCAGAATATGCTCGCGGTCACTACAAAGGGTTGCTGTGGGCATTACGCACAAAGGTTGCACCACTCCCCCATCACCTTATCAATGTAGGCCGACAGCGCGAATATAGTGTCCCATACCACCATAATCTGCTCACGAGTTAAGTTGCTCACTGGTCACTACGGGGAGGCACGTAACCACAGCGTAGGCCGACAGCTCGACCACGGTGTCTCATACCACCATGCCCGGCTCATGAGTCTTAGTGGATCGAGGTACCATGGTTAACGGGATTATCACTGGTAAGTTTGGTACCCTAGGTTCAAGCATTAACGACCAAACATGGTGAACATACATAAGACACACGGTTTACTTGACATATTCGGCTGGCTCGAGTGCACAACAAGTTGAGCGATATGAAGCGCAAAAGCACCTCGTGTGGCCAACCACTATCGCCAACTGAAGTACGACATGGGTTTGCCAGCACATCTTGTGTGGCGGAACGAATCCCGACCACATCTTCAAGTCTGATACCGGATGCCTGGACTATGAACATAGTCCCAAGCTCAGTTAAGTCCTAACCATAGCATATGAAATATGGCATGATACATGGTAATTCAAGGACACTAGTAATCATGTTACAAAGCACATCATGAAACATGGTAATAAACAAATTACAAAGCATGTTCAAAAGCATGTTATAAAACATTTATGCAAATAGGGATACAAATACTTAGAGTTCATAGGTGAGTGGTTAGAGTGAACAACCACATGGAGAGTGTCATATGTGACTCTAAGGTAGCGGAGAATCCCATCTCAGCACCTACCTAAAGTTCTAACACTTAAGCACTTACACTCACAAGTGATTCCACCAACACTTGGAATGCACTATTTCAACATACCTGACGTATGTTAGAGAAATGTGTACTAGGATTGTCCCTTCACCAAATTAGTATTTTATACATATACATCATATTCATACAGCAATTAAACATGGCAATCACATCAGCAAATTTTATACGTATAGGGTACTTCCTCGTATACCCAATTTCGACATACATAGTGTTTACAAAGGAACATAGCTTGCGGCGATTCCTTTCGCCAAACTAGTATTTTAATCATGTATTGTATAATCATATATTAAATAAATATGTCAAACATTATTCCAAAAGAAATACGTATACGGTATTTCTAAAATACGTAATTTCAACATACGGCGCATTTACAAGTGAACATATATTTTGGCGATTCCTTTCGCCAAACTAGTAATTTATTCATATATTATATGATCATACATTAAATAAACATGTCAAACATTTATCCAAAAAAAAACGTATACGGTATTTCTATGTATACCTAGAATATGTGAAATTCCATATTTCACAACGTTAATCGAAACAGGAAACGGAAAGCACTTTGTACATGTGCAATTGCAAGCAGATCATGAATCTACCATTATCTAACATTGAAAGCGTTGAAAACCGTAACTTATACACTTAAAGTCCTCACCTTTGCCTTTGGAAACGAAACGAATCAGCAAGGGTAGTAGAACTTCCGTCTACGGGTGATTTCTAGCCTAAAGAGCGGAATCGGTTAGTCGGTACACATCCTACATCGATCCCACCTCAAATCAGACCTAGGGTTAGGGTTTCTTACCTTCAAATGAGACGGAAAACGCCGAGAAAAATGCCTAGAATAAGGCGGTGTAGGCCGTGTAACGAGCCAAGGCAGGAGGAGGGAAATCGGCAACAATCTCCAAGTCTTTCTCTCTCTTTTCTCTCTCTCCCTCTAGGGTTTTCTCCAAAATTCGTATGGCTGTGAGAGGGGCTGTTCTAAGCTCCTTTTATAGCCACAAACATTACGAAATTAGACTTAGGTTCATGGGATACTGCTTATATAAGATATTCGCCGCTTTTCCAGCTCAAAAGGGAAGTTCTGGTGACCCTCTTTGAACCAAACGTCAGACTTAAGCTCACCATCGATGGATCTACGTGGGATTACGTTTGTGACTCGATCGGATACCCAGATCGCACGTGGCGGACCACTTTCAGTTCGACGGTCAGTGGGCCACGATCAGAGATTCCAAGTACATGTAAATGTTCTGAAATTTTCTTAATCCGAGGGTGTAATTTGGTTCGATTCGACGGTCGGGTTGCTTATCTTGACGCGTCAGCGAATGATGCGATCACTATTCCGGATATTTATTTTGGCATGTGAATAGTGTTTTCACACTCCCTCTCCGAATCGAAACGAATGGCCGTGGAACCTCGGATGGGCGATTTTTGAGATGATTGTAAGCCCGGTGGGGCGGTCCCTAGTTCCTTAGCTTCGGGTTAATCGGACTCCCGATGTGCGATCTAGACCTAATCGAAGTTTCGTTTCATTCCCGAAGCGGACGGGAAATGAGTTTGATTCTAAACTTTAGGGTAACCTAGCGTCACTTGTTACTGCAAGTTTTGGGTCTTGCGGATCGTATTTAAAGCGATCTAACAGTTTCACGACAAATCGAGTTTAGTACTTAGTTAACTTTGTTAAATTTCTAAAGGATTTAATCCTACGTGATTTCTGGTCGAGGTGGTACTCGACCCAATGTACGAAAATTTTCAGGTCGTTACAATGGGTCGCATCACATGGGCTTCATATACAACACATCGGGCCTCATCATATGAGCCTCATATACATCAAGTGGGCGGCATCAACAGGATGCAACAATGGGCCTCATAAACGTCAAGTGGGACGCAAAATGGGCCACACTAATGGGCCTCATATACATCTACACCATTCATCTATTTTAAAGATCATTATAGAGTATTTCCAAAAAAAATGAATCATGTCGAAAGATCATCTGGACCATACCACAAATAACAATGGAGGTAATGATTTCCGCCGTTAAAATTCCTAGGGCCTACCATAACATTTAGTTTCCATCCGATCTGTTCATAAGGTCATAAAGACCTGAATCAAGTGGAAAAACAAATTTCATACAGATCTAGAACTGTTGTGACCCCAACAGTTCAATGGAGGATGGAGTGGACGGAACACATGCATCATGGTGAGCCCCATGCAGCATCGTCCAGCAATAGACGGTGAGGATACAGAATACACATCAAGGTGGGTCCCACCCATCTAGGACGGATGGACGGCTAGGATAACACCCACATCACATGTGTATCACACCGTCCAGATGGACGGTGTGAATACAGAACAAATACATCAAGGAGGGTCCCACCCAAACATGTGGGGTCTAAATAAAACACATATATAATGGGCGGACGGCTCTAAATAAAACACATATATAATGGTGGGTCCCACCATCTTGCCCAGTGGACGGTGGACCAGATATACATAAGGTGGCTCCCACTTGTCCACGTGTGAACAGTGCACACACCAGAGTGGAGTCCTACCATCCAGATGGACGGTCAAGATATAACATATAATCGGTGGGCTCCACACATGTGGGGACAATGCACCATGCATGGGGACCCACTGTCCATGGTCGGACGGGCTGAATAAAACACATACATCTGAGCCCCACCATCCCACATGGACGGTATGGATGAAACACTTACATCATGTGTGGTCCACGTGGTGGCCCACCATAGATTTGAATCTACTTCATTTTGGGATGGTGTGGATGCACCACACATGCCCAACAGGTGGGGTCATGATCTTGACGGTGTAAATTTAAAACACATACATCATACATGCATAGAACTTGCTGACCTCATAGTAGTTGCCAGCTGCGTGGGTCCCACAAAACTTGCTAATATGTCCAGCGTTGCTGGGCCCCACAAAACTTGCTGACGTTAGCTGCAATATACCTAGTGGGATCCAAATAGATGGATGTTCTAGATGATCAGATCCCACTTGTTGACGTCAAAACATCAGCTATGAAGTTGGGGGTCTTCACAGAGATGGATGACGTGGAGTACACAATACATGGAGATGGGTTCCTTCATTCGATGGACGGCTTGGATCAACAGATACATCACGTGGAGCCCCACCACAATTTCTAGCAGATGGACGGCTGGATGTACACATGCGTTGAGGTGGGTCTACACATGTGGGACCCATAGTTAGGATAAAGCTGGTATTTGTTTTCCCCTTCATTTGGGCCTGTCCCAACGGACAAGCAGCACGGTGGGCCTCATGAATGGATGGTCTAGATTAAGTGGGCCATACCCATCACAAAGAGAGAGAGAAAGAGAGAAAACGACATCCAATGGAGGGCTTCGCCACTATGAGCCCTCCCTTACAAAACATACATCAAGTGGGTCCCAATACATGTGGGCCCTAAATCAAAATTAAGATCTAGCGCTATCATCACCCACCGTTGGATCTTCTAGGGTCCTTGATCTCTCGATCTCTTAAGCTTCCTCTGTGATGGAGGATGATGAGAATAAAAGGGTTGAATGGTGAGGATTGAGGGCGTAGGAAGGGGGGTAGGAAGTGGGCTACACTTAACTTCTCCTCTCCCTTTGACGTTTCTCTCCTTGGGGTTACTTGAAAAAAAATTGTAGAAAGAATGAGAGAGAAAGGAGATGTAAGGAGAGAGGGATGGGTGATGGGTTGTGTAAGAGAGAGTTGACTTGGGGAATGGCTTGTGTACTTGGGGATGGGATACATTGATGGGTTGTACTTTGACTGATTGATGTGATGGGTTGTAGAGATTCTCTCGAGATTCGTAATGCGTGGCGTTTCCTTAAAATATACGCGAGCCCACAACTCCTACCCCATGTATTGCATCGGCACACGAGACGCGGCGTTGGAACCATGGCGACGGTACGGTCGCTAGGATACAAGTTTCGAGTTGAGTCGACATAGATATACAGGATACGACTTAGGGTTGTGCGCAAATGCTGATTACAAGCCGCGGGTCGTCGAAATTTGACTGGGAGGACTGCGGAAGCTTACAGAACAGTACGGTCTAGGATACGGGCCTTACAGCTCTCCCCGCCTAATAAAAAATTCAGCTTTAAAATTTAAACTACAAGACAACCAATATAGAGCTCATAAGGGAGGGAAACCTTATCACTATAGATATAATAAGAACACAACATATCAACATAATCAAACACGTAAGAGATGGGGATAACGCCCACGAATCTCAGCCTCTTACTCCCAAGATGCCTTATCAATACTATGATGACCCCATTGATCATCGGATCCCAGTAAAAAATGATCGAAATTGGAATACTATGCAGCCTCACAATCTTAACGGTAAGGGGCTATGTTAGAAAGTTTCTAAGTTAATCGAACTCGAGGATCTAAACATTCAAAGTTCTTAACAATCATAGAGCATAGGGTAGTTATCAGCAGATATGTGATGTTATCCTAAGGTATTCCCAAGCTATGCTCTGATACCAAGTTCTGTCACGCACCAAATTCAGAAACTGAGCTCACAAAATTCCTAATTGCCAAATCCGGTGCCAATAGCATCTGTAGTACCCCATTCTCGGCTCCCACCACCCATACACTAGATTCCTATCCTGAGATCTTATAAGGAGGATTTTTCAATGTACATTTGTCTTGTAAGAAGCATAACTACAAGTTTACATAAACCATAAAGGCAACATCATCATCACATATCCACTAATATAACCAGTTGAATACAGTACTGAAAGGGAAATATACATATATCAAAAATCATGCTCCAGAAGACCGCTGCACGCTCCAAGCTCAATGCTGCTGCAACCTAACGCCACCTGCAAGCATCTATCGTGCATAAGCTTATAGAAAGCTTAGAAAGTGGTGTAAGTGTGTACACAAGGTAAGCGTGCTCAGAATGCAATATCAGAGTAATGCGAAAACATGTTAGTAAGCTCATAAATACCATCATTCTTATCCAGGCTATGCGATGCAAAAACATAATAAGCCAATATCATATACTGAGGAAGTAATGTAGATTAGCTATACAATACAGAGACATAGTAAGCCAAATATCAGATACCGAGTCCATGAATACCATCAACCTTAATTAGGTAATGCAATACAGAAGTACTGTAAACCAAATGCTATGCACTGAGGATGCAATGGAATATGCGATGCGAATGAAATGGCCAAGCTAGAGTGTGAAGTCGAGATGATAGTATGTAGTATCGCAGGCTATGGGGTCCATCACAAGGGACTTCTTTCCAAACCAGTCCCATAACTAAATTTGGATAGTCAGACTCAATGTGGTAGACTCTTGATCTCATGTTAGTTACGATCTCCAACCGAAATCCTGGCCATTATGAAGGTACACATAATAATTAGTTGTGCACCACCAGCCCGAGTGGATAGTGAATGAATGAATGAGTATGCAACTCCTGCTCAATAAGTCCACATATCATTATAGTACATCTCTAGGATCATCATCGGGGTCTAGTACACTCTACATGCGATTGCCTTTAACTGGACATGCAACCATGCAAGTGGAAGAGACCTCACTATCTGCCTGGCAGTAATCAGCCAATATCTACCCAGCATGTCGATAGTGGACCCATTTACGAGCTGGTCAAACTCAGCCTAGCTATGCCCCCTACCCTCGGGTGGGTAAGGCCACACCCCCTTCCAACCCACCACGACACAGTGGAAGACATGGCCTACTAGTATTCGGCACTCAGGAGCTCATGTATCCATTCGGTTTAGACATTGGAGCGTCCGTTTGCCACGAAGGTTTAAGGATTTTCACCCAGTGATGTCTATGTCGCCCGTATGCTAGAACCATACATTTCTGGTGTACAGTAGTCATATCACAAAATGTGAGATGCATGATTCATACCATCTAGTCACTCATCAAACCTACGCGTACTGCGCGCTCATGTGGCATGACTCCACCTATCAGAGAGTCCCATAAACAACCTACCCTGCGGCATATGCAATAGTCATCCACATATTATAACAAACATGAAAATGATGCGTATGGGCATGTATCACGATGTTATGTTGTCACAACTCATAATCGGTATCGATAGTCGGCATCGATAATCAACATTAACAATCGGCCTCGATAATCAACCTTAATAATTGGCCTAACAAAGGGCCTAAGGGAAGGTCACAATGTGGACATCTAACCACCATTGCCCATCAATGTGAACATTTAACTAACATTGCTCCCAATGAGTGGCCATCATAGGGCCAAACATATAGTGGGCCCATGGCCTCACATAAGGTCCTTATACCCAACATAGTGGGCCACATACAATCTGAACAAGCCTCATACAATCATAATGTGCCTTACCATATGGGCCTCGCATATCACAATGGGTCGCATCACATGGGCTTCATATACAACACATCCAGCCTCATCATATGAGCCTCATATACATCAAGTGGGCCGCATCAACGGGCTACACCAATGGGCCTCTTAAACATCAAGTGGGCCGCATCAATGGGCAGCACCAATGGGCCTCATATACATCTATTTTAAAGATTATTATAGAGTATTTATAAAAAAATGAATCATGTCGAAAGATCATCTGGACCATACCACAAATAACACTGGAGATAATGATTTCCGCCGTAAAATTTCCCAGGGCCTACTATAACATTTATTCTCCATCTGATCTGTTCATAAGGTCAGTGGACGGAACACATGCATCATGGTAAGCCCCATGCAGCACCTTCCAACAATGGATGGTGCAGATAAAGAATACACATTAAGGTGGGTCCCGCCCGTCCATGACGGACGGAAGGCAAGGATAACACCCACACCACACGTGTATCACATCATCTAAATGGACGGTGTGAATCAGAATATATACATCAAGGAGGGTCCCACCCACACGTGTGGTTGGGCCATGTCCTAGACGAATGGCTGTAAATAAAACACATATATAATGGTGGGTCCCACAGTCCTGCCAATGGCCGGTGGACCAGATATACATCAGGTGTCTCCCACGTGTCCACGTGTGGGCAGCACACACACCAGGGTATAGCCCCACCGTCCAAATGGACGACGAAGATATAACACATAATCGGTGGGCTCCACATGTGTGGGGACAATGCACCATGCATGGGGACCCACCGTCCATAGTCGGATGGGGTGAATCAAACACATACATCTGGGCCCCACCATCCCACGTGGACGGTATGTATGAAACACTTACATCGTGTATGGTCCATGTGGTGGCCCACCATAGATTTGAATCTGCTTCATTTTGGAATGGTGTGGACGCACCACATGTGCCCAACAGGTGGGGCCATGATCTTGACGGTGTAGATTTAAAACACATACATCATACATGGGATCCATAGAACTTACTGAACTCATAGCAGCTGCCAGCTGCGTGGGTCCCACATAACTTGCTGATGTCTCCAACAGCTGCTGGGCCACACAAAACTTGTTGACGTTAGCAGCTATATACCTGGTGGGGTCCACGTATATGGACGGTTTGGATGATCATACCCGACTAGCTAACTTCAAAACATCAGCTATGAAGCTAGTGGTCTTCACAGAGATGGACGATGTGGAGTACAATATACATGGAGGTGGGTTCCTCCGTCTGATGGACAACTTGGATCAACTGATACATCCCATCAGTTAGGATAAAGCTGGTATTTGTTTTCCCCTTCATTCGGGCCTGTCCCAATGCACAAGCGGCACGGTGGGCCTCATGAACGGATGGTTTGGATTAAGTGGGCCATCCCATCACAAAGAGAGAGAGAGAGAGAGAGAGAGAGAATGACATCCGATGGAGGGCTCCGCCACTATGAGCCCTCTCTTGCAAAACATACATCAAGTGGGTCCCAATACATGTGGGCCCTAAATCAAAATTAAGATTTAGCGCTATCATCACCCAACATTGGATCTTCTAGGCTCCTCGATCTCCCGAGTTCCTAAGCTTCCTCTTTGATGAAGGATGATGAGAATAGAACTGTTGGATGGCGAGGATTGAGGTGGGTAGGAAGTGGGCCACACTTAACTTCTCCTCTCCCTTGGACGTTTCTCTCCATGGGGTTACTTGAAAAAAAATGGTAGAAAGAATGAGAGAGAAAGGAGATGTAAGGAGAGAGAGATGGGTGATGGATGGAGTGATGGGTGATGGGTTGTATAAGAGAGTTGACTTGGGGAATGACTTGTGTACCTGGGGATGGGATACATTGATAGGTTGTACTTTGATTGATTGATGTGATAGGTTATAGAGATTCTCTCGAAATTCGCAATGCATGGCGTTTCCTCGAAATATATGCAAGCCCACAACTCCTGGCCTGGGTACCGTATCAGCGCGTGAGACGCGATGTTGGAACCTCGACGATGGTGCATGTAACACCCCGGCTTTTCAGGACCTGAGTACACAACCCGTTTCCCAAAAACCTGAGTGTTAACCTTAAAGGATGGTCAAATTCATGTATATATATATATATATATATTTCTTCATTCAGAGTAAGCAGATGAGCATAGAATGGAGAAGTAAGCATAAAAGGAAAACCTTCAATCATGTTTAGAATATACAAGAGATTGCCCATAATGACTTATACAAACCAATGTCTCCATTCTTACAAATACAAAATGAAATAACATTACATGTGAAATAAAGTAAATTGCAACAATCTTGAACTATAAAATCCTGTAGCAGCCCTTAGTAAATATAATCATGCACCTCATCAACCATAGCCTACTCCTCACCAATATGAATGTGATGTTATCAGGGCCATGTGTGCTGCCTGTATGGTTGTATATTTGATGGATGAGTGGACAACCTGGTGTGAATTTCCTTCAAGATTACACACCATCGCATTAGGTAAGTAATAATATAAAGCATCTAGGCAGCCAAAACAAAGTAAATGCAGTCTTATTATATGCATGGATGCATGAATGCAATCATTGTCCTAGGAAAACATATAGACGGACATTGGGGTTGTCACCCATGCAATCATCGACTCGGGTAAAACATCCAGACGGTCTGTGCCCCGGGTAAAACATTCAGATAGGCATTGGGCTCGTCACCCATGAATATGACTGGTTATCAGTGCAACATTCATCGTAATCGTATGAGCATGATGACCCAAGTCAATATCATAAATTGAATGACTGGTCATTAGCACAACATTCATCGTAATCGCATATGCATAATGATCCAAGCCATTGTAAATATGCCATGTATGCATGATTAGCCAAGTCATTATCAGTCCACTTATAACCAGCCAATTTAAATAAGGTCACTGTC
Organism: Magnolia changhungtana; assembly: GCA_030180095.1. NCBI lineage: Eukaryota > Viridiplantae > Streptophyta > Magnoliopsida > Magnoliales > Magnoliaceae > Magnolia > Magnolia changhungtana. The sequence continues at coordinate 1,081,366 of JASAUF010000674.1, read as the reverse complement.
ACTACGGGGATCACATGGGCCACCGTAGGCCAACGGCTCGGCATAGTGTCCCATGACCACCATCCCCGGCCCATGAGACTACCATCTTAGGATGTTTAATAGAAACCCATCGACTTGTAGCCAGTCATATTACAGTATATGGGGCTTACCATCGCATGGTTGCACAGTATAAAACATCAAACCCATATAAGAAAAATATTAAAATAAAACCACGTTGGGTGAGAATCAAAATATGCCGCATAGGGCCGATATCAAAACCATACGATAAAGACTATCCTTAAAAACCATTGGACATAACAACCCTGGATGGTAGGCCCACATGAATGATCCATCTAGACCACCACTTAATAACCACTAGATCGAAGGTCCATTGCAATCTCCGTCAATTGAGTTACATCCCTAGTATAGGTGTACATTTATAAGTGGGGGTCTCCCACTTATGTACCAGTTTAAGTCCCATAAGCAATCCACAAATAATTCATGAACAAATATACAGGATGAACATAGCAAGCAATATAGGAATTCAATTTCCACCAGTTAACACATGTGATTATAAGAGAGAGATATTAATTATAAATTTAAATAAAAACTATAACTTAAGCTAATGGAAAGATGGAAAGCTTAAGGGGAAGCATCATCACCAGATCAGGAAACGAATCACCTTCTAGTGACGCTAGCTTCTTGCGCCCTTAGGATTGAATCCTAGCACAAGTTATGGATTCATAAGGTTAAATCAAGGTCCTAAAAGACTATATGTGGTCTAGATTACACCCTAGGATTTAATTTACTTAGGTCTAGGATTTTACCCTAGAGTTTTAGGTCTAGTCTAGATTTTTAGGGCATGAACCCTAGTGGTGCGTAATTAATTTTTAATGTTAATTTAATAGTTATAATATATTTATTAACATTAATGTTACAATTAGTGCTAGCTATTACAGCAATACCAATCATTATGATGATATCTAATTGTAAAATCTACTATTAATGACAATATTTAAGCATGATAAATAAAATGCTAAATATTTAATAACCATAAAATTTCTTATTTATTTATAATAGCCAATATAGGCATGGATAACCTTCTAATAGTTAATCATGCTATATGATTGCAACCATCATAGTAATACTAATGATAGTAAATAAATACCAGGATATACTATTACGATAATACTTAAGAATGACAAGGCAATACACTAGTATTTAATAATGATATTATTTTATTTCATTTTATTTTTGCCTAACATAACTAACATTAATATAGATAATTTACTAAGGGCTATTCATATCTATTATTTTTAGTAAAGGTATTAATCAGTTAATACTAATTATGACAACTCACAAGTTCATATCTGAATGTACCAAAATTATCTAACATCCTTATAATGTCTAATAATCTTTTAAATGATACAATTGGTAATAATAAAACCCTTACTGGCAATAGTGTGATAGGGGCCCGCATTAGGGAAATCAGGCCCATCAATCTTGCTCCATCAAGATGGCTCAACTTGAGTCTGGAATCCACTTGTAGACAAAGCCCAAACTGGGCCTGGTTTGGCCCGGCCTGTGTTGTGAAATCTAGGCCCAAAAACTGGGTCTGGGCTAGGCTGTTCCTGGCCCACCATCAAACAGCCCATTCACATGGCCCCATGTGAAATCTTTGGTGGGCTCTTCTAACTGACAAGTATGGTACGCAAAAAGGGCCGGCCCACCGTGATGTGTGGTATGTCTTGTTAAGGTTTCAACTTGGTGAGCCCCACTGTGACTTATGGTGTGGCCCACTGGGTGTGCGACTAGGTAGGGCCAGCCATGATCCATGGTGTGGCCCACTGAAATGTCTCTCAGGTGCAACCCACTGTGATGCATGTGGTGTGGTCTGCTGAGGTGTTTCTCAGTGAGGACCGAAGGTTGTAGCGAGTCAGGGCCTGCCTGCCTGACTCAAAGAGTTTTAAGTCGTAACCTGTTGGAGGTGGGGTTTCGATTCCAGCTCCTAGATTCTTATGGCTGCAAGAAGGTGGGGGTTGATGATAGTTCAGCCCGGTTCGCTGGTAGCATCTTGGCCCATCTCGGACCTTGGATGGGAGTGCAGCGACGTCCACACTTGGTCTTCCCTCTCAATCTTTCTTCCTCCTGTTCTCCTCCTTTCTTTTTCTTTCTTGTCTGTTGTGCTCCGCAAGGTCTGAACCAGGCCAGACGTGATGCGATCCAGCTGCACTCGAGCCGTTACTCAGCGGAGAAGAAGACCTTCGATAATGGTAGCTTTGACCTGTCTGCTTCTTCCTCCAATCCAGACCTTAGGGATGGTCCGTTTGGTCCCCTGAAAGCTTGCAAATAAGCTTCATTGAAGCTTCGTGGAGGATAGACTGGTGGGTTCGGCAGCTGAAGATGGCTGTTGCACTAGAGCGTGGTGGCAAGGATAGGAGAGGCTACTGTTGCTCGATCTTTCACGCTCTTCTTTATATAAAAACCTAGCTTCCTTCGGACCGTCAGATGGAGAATGGGTGGTTCAGATCACATTAGCTTGAAGCCATTTCCGGATACAGCTCCTAGGACCGAAACTGGCCACGGTTTTAGTTTCTCTGTGGGTGGAAACCCTCTCCCACGTGGTTAGTTGTGATTGCAGGAGAGATCCACACATGGATACCTCACCTGGTAAAAGCAAGAGAAATGGAAAGTTTCTATTTTTAGGAGTCTTTGTGTTTGCAGTGTGAGTTTGCAGCGAGGATCGTGTATTTATATGTACAAGAAAAATTAGTTATGACCATTGGGTTTTGGTCAAGCAGAGCTTCCCGACATGATGGTTGGTTTGGATTGGCAATCCGACTTCAATTGGTGGGCCACTGATCAATGTTTCTGACGGCATTTTTCAAATGCGTCACAAGTGATAAAAGAGAGAAAATCTCTCCTTATTTGGAAAGATCAGGTCAGCCCGTTTTGACTGGGCTCTTAGGACCAGTGCACATGCACTGTGCACTCACGGGATTAGTGGTGGGGTCCACCGTGATGATTTTGAGAAATTTAATCCGTCCATTCATCCTAGAAGGCCCTGCCATGGTCTGTTGCCAAAGGGGGGGCAGATCTAAGGTCCAGGTGGGGCCCACAACTTGATTTGGGTCCCGTTTATAAATTTCCCATTAGTCTCTTGGTATGATCAGTCTGAAATTTAACGTTGATGGTTAAAAGAGTTCAAGGGTCCACTTAAGGCTTTCATCATGTATTATTAACTAATACTAATATTATTAGGGATTTACTTGTAATTACAATAATTAAAAACTCACACATATATATAAATATAATTTCTAATATTAACATGCTACTAATTACATGCTATTAATCACATATGTATTAGTATATAATTCATAATTTACAATATCATATTGTACATATGAATGAATTAAAGATTGTACGATATCATGTTTAATTAAAATTATATTTATATTTATTAATGTTGTTAAATAATATACAATTATATTAAAGTATCCAATGATTTTTGTATACATACTTACGAATGATATTTAATGCTACATTGGTATATATAATTTGGTTTGATGTTGTGAAATCATTATTCATTATGTTCATTTAATATAATATTATTTTCATAATATCTTATATATATTAGATACATACATATCACTCTATTAAAATGCATTTTCATGCATTATTTATTTATTAATAGATTATCAAAATACATCCATACTCTTTTGATCTAGGTTTGTGTAAAACTTATAATATAACAAATACACACACACACACACACACACACTTATGAAATATTTCTGGATGATTTGATCATCTTATTGAAGTGATTAAGATCCTAAAATAGACGTCTCTAGACTATTTTGAAAATCAATCGAATGGATGGCTTAATGTATGAATGAATGTTATACAAGACAGTTGAGATGAATGGATCGAGGATTTCTGGGTGTCGGCATGCATGAATGACTACGTGTGTTTCTACACACGTGGAAACAAATTTAGACTTCCTTGGTGACACCCGTGTCCTGAAAAGTATGGGGTGTTACAATCTAGCCCCCTTAAAGAAAATCTCACCCTCGAGATTTGGTAACAAGGTGTACCCTATTTCATGTTTGCATAACTGTGAAATTTCAATGCTATATCCCAATCTACCACAACCCTTGACTCTTCATCCTAGCAAATCAATTAATGCGTTTAGGTTCCACTAAATTTTAAAATCATTTCAGTATTAACTAGAACTAGGGGATCTTACTAATGCTTGTCAACATGAGGATTTCTTACAGCACTTACTAAGATTTGAAGTTCATTTGGGTGGCGAATACTAATATCCTAACATTGCTTTTATTTTCCTTTTCCCTGAATAACGGTTCCCAACATCTAAAGTACGATACAATTTTCTGGTTTTCAGTGTCTGAGCTGTCATGGACAAGTGGTTGTAGTGGGTTTGAGTGTAACACCCCGGATTTTGCCAACTTGGGATTAGACGTCCTTAGGCAATGGATCAATCCTAATACAGGTTTAACTTCTTAAACGCTCAATTAAAGCCTCAAATCTCTTTTCAAACCATTTTCTTAACAAATCCCACCCTTCACTACCTTGTGCTTTCAATTTCTCAAAGAACCTTCACCCTAGACACTATCTTAAACTAGCTAAGTAGTATAACTTGGATCACTTTAGATACAAACTGCAAAGAACTAAATACTACCTCAGACGGAAATCACTTAGGATTAAATCCTTTAGAAATTTGACAAAGTTAACTAAAGTGCTAAACTAGATTAGCCATGAAATCCATTTGAATCGCTTTAAATACGATCTGCAAGACCCAAAACTTGTAGAATCATTGACGCTAGGTTATCCAAAAATCTAGGATCAAACTCATTACCCGGCTGCTCTCGGGAGCATCTCGAAACTCCGTATCTGATCTGGACCGCACATCGGGAGTCCGAACAATACGAAGTTAAGGACTTAGGACCGCCTCGCTGGGCTTAACAACCATCTCGGAAATCAAGTCCAGACAATGTCCCACGGCCATTCGATCGCGTCCGGAGCGAGGGTGTGTGAAAAACACTATTCCTTTTACAAAATAAATATCCGGAATAGTGATCTGGCACCATTCGCTTGCGCATTAGTATTAAGCAACCAGACCGTCAGAATCAGACTAAATTACACCTTCGGATTAAGAAAAATTTCAGGAACATTTACATGTGCTTGGAATTTTGGATCGTGGCCCACTGATTGTTGAACTGAAAGTGGTCCGCCACATACAATCTGGGAATCCGATCGAGTCGAAAACGTAATCCCACATAGATCCATGTGTGGTGAGCTTAAGTCTGACGTTTGGCTCAAGGGAGGCCACCAGAAACACTCTTTTGAGCTGGAACATCGCCGAAATGCTTATAATAGCAGTAACCCTTGAACCTGAATCTATTTTGGGAAGGTTTTAGGCTATAAAAGGACCTTAAACCCTCTCCCATTCCAGCCATACGAATTTGGATTTGAGAGAGAGAAAAGAGAGAGAAAGTGAGGGAGATGTTGGAGGAACTCCCTCACTGTGTTCCTGCCGCTATTCGGGCTCCACCGCTTTGATTCTCATCGCTTTCTACGATTCCGGCATTGTTTCTAGGTAAGAAACCCTAACCCTAATCTGTTTTAGGGTTGTATAGGTTGTAGGTTATGAAATAGCTAACTTTGTTTTAGTTCTTTAAGGTCACAAACTTCAGCGTATATCTGGAACCTTAGCGAACCTATCGACTCCGTTACGATTCTACGACACAAAGTGCGGACTTTAGGTGTATAGGTTATGGTTTTCAACACTTTCAATGTCAGATAATGATAGATTCATGATCTGCATGCAATTGCACATGTACAAAGTGCTTTCCGTTTTCTGTTTCGATTAGAATTGAAGAATATGGACTTTCACATACTCTCGGTATTCGTATAAAATACCGTATACGTATTTTTTTAAAAAATGTGTTTGACATGTTTATTTGTTGTTTGGATATACGATATATGGATAAAATACTTATATGGCGAAAGGATTCGCCGAAATACATGTTTTACTAATATACACTATGTATGTAGAAATACTGTATTGTAAGGAGTGCCGTATACATGTATATTTTGGAAATGTGTTTGCCATGATTATTTGTCGTATGATTATATAATATATGGATAAATTACTTATTTGGCGAAAGGAATCGCCGTAATACATGTTTTCTTGTATACTCTATGTATGTTGAAAATGCATATTTTAGAAAATACTGTATACGTATAAATTTTAGAGATGTAGTTATCATGATTATTTGCTATAGTAATATATTATACATGGATAAAATACTCACTTGGCTAAAGGATAGCCCTAATACATGTTTTGCTAATATACACCATGTATGTTGTATTAGTGTATTCTATGTGTTTGTGAAAATGACTGAATGAGTATAGAATCCTCATTCGTGCTCGCCATGACTAATTGTCATGGATTCATGATTGTTGTATTGGCGATACCCTTTTGACGAAAGGATTTGGCCTAATGCCTATGTGATCGACATATGTCATGTATGTTGATGTATATTTGTTTAAGTGTTTTTTTTTTGAAATGTCTGAATGAATAGTAGTTAGCAAATTGTAACGTATAAGGGTGTTGAGATATGATTCTCAACCTCTTTTAACTATGTGTATGATCTCCTTGGATTGTTGTGTGATTAGGAATTGAACATGTATAAACTCATGCTTGTGTTGTGATTCATAACATGCTCAACCGCTTTATGATTATAACTATGTAATGCATATGTTTAAATTTATATTTACATTGTATGATCCGTCATGGGTGATGGGGGAGCAGAGCAAAGAGTGCGTGCAACAGCCCTGGCAGCCCTAAACGGATAATACCATATCTTGATTGTATGAGTGGAATCTTGATCCATTACTGCTTTATCTATCTGCAAGTTATCATGTTTGGGACTATGATTATAGTCCAGACAATCGGTACCAGAATTGAATTCGTGGCTGCGATTCATTTGCCACGTGAGATGTGTTCGACGAACCCGAGTCGTACTTCGGTTGGCGATAGTGGTTGGCCACGCGAAGTGCTTATGCACTTCATGTCGTTCAACTCGTTGTGCGCTCGAGCTAGCCGAGCTCGTCAAGTAACCCGATCTGTCTTATGTATGTTCACCATGTTTGGTCGCTACTGCCTGAACCTAGGGTACCAAACTTACCAGTAAAATCCCTTTTAACCATGGTACCTCGATCCACTAAGACTCATGAGCCGGGCATGGTGGTATGGGACACCGTGGTCGAGCTGTCGGCCTACGCTGGGGCCACGTGCCTCCCCGTAGTGACCAGTGAACAACCTGACTCGTGAGCCGATTATGGTGGTATGGGACACTATATTCGAGCTGTCGATACTTATGGCGAGAGCCGAGTACGGTGAGACCTGTACTCATGCTGACAGGCAATGAGTCCTCTGTAGTATCTTCGAGTATACTCCAAGGTCTGTGATTGGCGACGAGTCTTTCACAGCAACTGGAGTATGAGTTGAGCCAAGTACGGTGAGACCTGTATTCGAGCTGACGGCTAGTGATTGAGCCGAGTACGGTGAGACCTGTACTCGAGTTGACGGTCAGCAATTGAGCCGCATACGGTGATATTTGTATCCGTGCTGACGGGTAACGAGCCCTTTGTGATGCCTTCGCTACGCCTCTCAAACCATAATATCGTATGAGATTAACTAGGACTGACGACCCTAGAATGGATCATGTTTGGGAATGATACAAGGGAGGTACCTTAGTTTCCCAATACTGCTGTTTGAAATGGACTAATAATAACTCGGTAATCATGATCATCATCGCACCGCATTTGCTTAGTAGATGTGGCACACTGAGGGAGTTAAGCATTCGCAAACGTAAGACAATGTCGCATGAGGGTGGTTTGGAAATGGCATACAGCATCATGTCATTTCATTCTCGCATTTAATAAGAGTAGTTAGAATTGTTTGATTTGTACTGCTTTATCATTACTGCTTGATTGAATTGATAACATGTTAACCTATGCTTTACTGTTCCAATCGAGTTGATCACTCACTCCCACGTTACGGGACGGTGTTGTGCACACCAACCAGATTTGTTGAATTTCAGATGATGGCGATGCTTATGAAGCAGAGCCGGACTACTTCTATGGTGATGAGGAAGAGTTCTCCTATCATGTAACTCTCTGACGAGTCTCTGAAGACCTAGTACTGCATTGACGGGGCTATAGTACTTGGGATAGAAGATATTACACTTACACATTTGGTATATTTTAGAACTGTACTTGTAATTATTTAACCTAGTAATGTTATCACACTCTGGAGACTCATCACAGTTTATATATTTTATCTATCTATCATCGTCTTTCGCTTGCAATTTAACTGTCTCTAGAGTATGATATGCTGTTTTGGCTTAATCTCACTCATGTTTAATGCACGAATACAGTCAACATTCAATCATCATTCATTTTGTTGCATAAGTGATATTCTGGAACTCGGGAGTTGAGTTTATGCTCAACCCCCGATTTTCAGGGCGTTACATTGAGTTTGATACATCGATCCTTTGCCTACGTAGAATAGAAGATTACTAGTTTCAATTCATAATCTTACTAAATCTTGATCATTTGCTTGATTAGGGCATTGAGATCATTGAGACTTGTTAGGACTTGGAATTTAGATCAAACCGCGTACCCATCGCATAAACATGATTCCATCCATCCGTGACCCCGATTACTCTAAGTTCATGGGAAATATCATTTGACCATTTATTTTCGTAACGACTAAGACTATGTGGCCCATTATGCTTCTAATGTGCGCTCTGATTGTCTAAACACAAAATCCTAGGACCAAGGTTTTTGCATGAAATTTGAGCTTGAAATTTATAAACTCACTTAAGATTTCAAATCTAATCCTAATGTGTGCAGCTTAAGGTTAAAAATCTACCTAAAATTCCATTACTTCTCTTCTAATTAATTTCATGTACTAGAATTTGCAGGAAAGATTACTTTTAAGTAAAGAGATGTATTAAGGAATTCAAGTTACATTCATTGTATGATTTCTCAAGTTCAGGGAGCGTTTATGCTTGATCCTATGTATAATCTAGGGGATAAGGAATTTCCTACGAAGTCTAAGTTCACCTCCTTTGTTGATCATTGTGACAATGTTATTTCTAATTAAGAGGTTTTTAAAATTGTCAAGTCTATGTTTCTAATAAAAATTTTTTTCAAAAGTCTTGTTCAAGGAATGTTCTTATTCCAGTTTAATCGCATCATAACGGGTACTTCTCCTTCCACAACACATGAATTTAATCTCTAAGTTCAAACAATAATTTTGGTAGCTTTCAAGGAAACTAAAGTTTTGTTTCTATGTTCAAATAACCAAACCTAAAATGTTCAAGGGACTTAAGTTCATTTATAGGTTCTACAATTACCAGAATAATTCTCCAGGGAACCTAACATTTGAGTTTCTACATTCTCATTTCTTCCTAGTTCTAAGGAATTCCTACATAAATGAAAGTTCAAAGGTCTAACCTAAAACTAAGATGTTCAAAGGGGCCTAAGAATTTTGAGTTCCTATACTCTCAATTTCTCCTAGCTACAAGGAAAGTTCACATAACTTCAAATATTTACTCTAGTAATTTCTAAAGGGACCTAAGTTTTGGTTTCAACATTCTCAAAACTCTTCTAAGTCTAAGGGGCATTCGTCTAAGTTCAAATTTCTAATTTCCAAACGTCCTAACTGAGACATTTAAGGCTTTTATATGGTCATTTCTCAAGGCCAACTTTGTCCAAACTATGCTTTGATACCAACTGTAATGCCTTGGCTTTTCAGGACCCAAGTACGCGACTCATTTCCCAAAAACTTGAGTATTAACCTTAAAGGATGGTCAAATTCAAGTATATATTTTTTTCTTCATTCAGAGTAAGTAGATGAGCGTAGAATGAACAAGTAAGCATAAAGTAAAACATTCAATTATGTTTAGAATATACAAGAGATTACCCATAATGACTTATACAAACTAATGTCTCTATTCTTACAAATACAAAATGAAATAACATTACATGTGAAATAAAGTAAATTGTAACAATTTTGAGCTGTGAAATCCTGTAGCTGCCCTTAGCAAATATAATCATGTACCTTCGTCAACCATTGCCTGCTCCTTACCAATATGAATGTGAATATCATCAGGGCCACCTATGCTACCTGTACAGTTGTATATTTGATGGATGAGCGGCCAACTCAGTGTGAATTTTCTTCAAAATTACACACCGCCGTATTAGGTAAGAAATAGTATAAAACATTCAGGCAGCAAAAACAAAGTAAATGTAATCTTCTTATATGCATGGATGCATTAATGCAATCATTGTCCCAGGAAAAACATCCAGACGGACATTGGGGTCGTCACCCATACAATCATCGACCCGGGTAAAACATCCAAACGGTCTGTGCTCCGGGTAAAACATCTAGATAGGCATTGGGCTCGTCACCCATGAATATGATTGGTTATCAGCACAACATTCAGCATAATCGAATGGGCATGATGATCCAAGTCATTATCATAAATTGAATGACTGGTTATAAGTGCAACATTTGGCATTATCGCATGGACATAATGATCCAAGTCATCATAAATATTCCATGTATGGATGATTAGCCAAGTCATTATTAGTCCATTTACAACTAACTAATTTAAATAAGCTCACGGTCACTACGGGGAACACATGACCCAGTGTAGGCCGATGACTCGAGTATAGTATCCCATGACCACTATCCCCGGCCCATGAGACTACCATCTTAGGATGTTTAATGGAAACCCATCAACTAGTGGCTAATCATATTATAGTATATGAGGCTTACATCGTATGGTTGCACAATATAAAACATCGAACCCATATAAGGAAAATATTAAAACAAAACTACGTAGGGTGAGCATCAAAATATGTCACATAGGGTCGATATCAAAACTATACAATAAAGACCATCCTTAAAAACCATTGGACACAACAACCCTGGATAGTATGCCCACATCAATGATCCATCTAGATCACCACTCAATAACCACTAGATCGAAGGTCCATTGTAATCTCCATCAATCGAGTTACATCCCAAGTATGGGTGTACATTTATAAGTGGGGGTTTCTTACTGATGTACCAATTTAAGTCCCATAAAGCAATCCAAAAAAGATTCATGAACAAATATACAGGATGAACATTAGCAAGCATTATAGCAATTCAATTTCCACTAGTTAACACATGTAATTATAAGAGAGAGATATCAATTATAAATTTAAATAAAAACTATAACTTAAGCTAATGGAAAGAAGGAAAGCCCAAGGGGAAGAATCATCACCTGATCAGGAACCGAATCACCTTCTAGTGACATTAGCTGCTTACGCCCTTAAGATTGAATCCTAGCACAAGTTATGGATTCATAAGGTTAAATCAAGGTTCTACAAGACTATCTGTGGTCTAGATTACACCCTAGGGTTTAATTTACTTAGGTTTAGGATTTTACCCTAGAGTTTTAGGTCTAGTCTAGATTTTTAGGGCTTGGACCCTAGTGGTGTGTAATTAAAATTTAATGTTAATTTAATAGTTATAAAATATTTATTAACATCAGTGTTACAATTAGAGCTACCTATTGCAGCAATGACAATCATTATGATGATATCTAATTGTAAAATCTACTATTAATGACAATATTTAAGCATGATAAATAAAATGGTAAATATATAATAACCGTAAAATTTCTTATTTATTTATAATAACCAATATAGGCATGGATAACCTTCTAATAGTTAATCATGTTATATGAATGCGACCATCATAGTAATACTAATGATAGTAAATAAATACCAGGATCTGCTATTACTATAATACTTAAGAATGATAAGGCAATACACTAGTATTTAATAATGATATTATTTTATTTCATTTTATTTTTGCCTAACATAACTAACATTAATATAGATAATTTACTAAGGGCTATTCATATATAATATTCCTAGTAAAGGTATTAATAAGTTAATATTAATTATGATTACTCATAAGTTCATATCTGAATGTACCAAAATTATCTAACATCCTTATAATGTCTAATAATCTTTTAAATGATACAAGTAGTACTAATAAAACCCTTACTAGCAATAGTGTGATAGGGGCCTGCATTAGGGAAATCAGGCCCATCAATGTTGGTCCATCAAGATGGTACAACTTGAGTCTGGAATCCACTGGTAAACAAAGACTGAACTAGGCTTGGTTTGGCCTGGCCAGTGTTGTGAAATCAAGGCCCAAAAACTGGGCCTGGGCTTGGCCGTTCCTGGCCCACCATCAGACGGCCCATTCACATGGCCCTATGTGAAATGATGGGCTGGGCTCGTCCTAGCCCGGCAGTGGTATGTCCCGTAAGGTTTCAACTTGGTGAGCCCCACTGTGACTTATGGTGTGGCCCACTAGGTGTGCGACTCGGTAAGACCCGCCATGATCCATGGTGTGGCCCACTAAGATGTCTCTCAAGTGCTGCCCACTGTGATACGTGTGGTGTGGCCTGCTGAGGTGTTTCTCAGTGAGGACTGATGGTTGTAGCGAGTCTAGGCCTGCCTGCCTGACTCGAAGAGTTTTAAGTCGTAACCTGCTGTAGGTGGGATTCTGATTCCAGCTCCCAGATTCGGACGACTGCAAGAAGGTGGGGGTTGATGATGGTTTGGCCCGGTTCACTGGCAGCATCTTGGCCCATCTCAGACCTCAGATGGGAGTGCGGCGATGTCCACACTCGGTCTTCCCTCTCAATCTTTCTTCCTCCTGTTCTCCTCCTTTCTTTTTCCGGACCAGGCCAGACGTGATGCGGTCCAATTGCACTCGAGCCATTACTCAGCTGAGAAGAAGACCTCTGATAATGGTAGCTTTAACCTGTTTGCTTCTTCCTCCAATCCAGACCTTAGGGATGGTCCGTTTGGTCCCCTGAAATCTTACAAAGAAGCTTCATTGAAGCTTCGTGGAGGACAGACTGGTGGGTTCGGCAGCTGAAGATGGCTGACGCACTCGAGCATGGCTGCAAGGATAGGAAAGGCTACTGTTACTTGATCTTTCTCGCTCTTCTTTATATAAAAACCTAGCTTCCTCCAAACCGTCGAATGGAAAATGGGTGGTCCAGATCTCATTAGCTTGAAGTCATTTCTAGATACAGCTCCTGGGATCGAAACCAGCGACGGTTTTGGTTTCTCTATGGGCGAAAACCCTCTCCCACGTGGAGAGTTGTGATTGGAGGAGAGATCCACACATGGATCGCTCACCTGCTAGGAGCAAGAGAAATGGAAAGTTTCCATTTTTAGGAGTCTTTGGGTTTGTAGTGTTAGTTTACAGTGAGGATCGTGTATCCATATGTACATGAAAATCTCTTATGACCATTGGGTTTTGGTCAGGCAGAGCTTCCCAGCACGATTGACAGTTTGGATTGGCGATCTGACTTCATTTGGTGGGCCACCGTTCAACGTTTCTTACACCATTTTTCAAACGCATCACAGGTGGGAAGAGAGAGAAAATCTCTCGTTATTTTGAAAGATCGAGTCAATCCGGTTTGACTGGGCTCCTAGGACCAGTGCACTGCTGGTGCACACGCACTGTGCACTCACGGGATTAGTGGTGGGATCCACCATGATGATGTTGAGAAATTCAATCCATCCATTCATCCTGGAAGGCCCTGCCACGGTCTTTTGCTAAAGGCGGGGTAGATCCAAGGTCCAGGTGGGGCCCACGACTTGATTTGGGTCCTATTTATGGATTTCCCATTGGTCTCTTGGTCAGATCAATCTGAAATTTAACATTGATGGTTAAAAAAGTTCAAGGGTCCACTTAAGGCTTTCATCATGTAATTAAAATAATACTAATATTATTAGGAATTTACTTGTAATTAAAATAATTAGAAACTCACACACACACACATATATATATATATATATAATTTCTAATATTAACATGCTGCTATTTACATGGTATTAATCACATATGTATTAATATCTGATTCATAATTTACAATATCATATTGTACATATAAATGAATTGAAGATTGTACGATATCATGTTTAATTAAAAGTATATTTGTATTTATTAATGTTGTTAAATAATATACAATTCTATTAAAGTATCCAATGATTTTTGTATACATACTTATGAAAGATATTTAATGCTACATTGGTATTTATAATTTAGTTCGATGTTGTGAAATCATTATTCATTATGTTCATTTAATATAATATTATTTTCATAATATCTTTATATATATATATATATATATATATATATATATATATATATTAATACATACATATTACTCTATTACAATGCATTTTCATGTGTTATATATTTATTAATAGATTATCAAAATACATTCATACTCTTTTGATCTATGTTTGTGTAGAACTAATAATATAACAAATAAAAATATACATATGTACACTTATGAAATATTTCTGGATGATTTAATCTTATTGAAGTGATTGGGATCCTAAAATAGACTTCTCTAGACTATTTTAAAAAATCAATCAAATGGATGGTTTAATGTATGATCGAATGTTATGCAAGATAGTTGAGAGGAATGGATCGAGGATTTCTGGGTGTCGGTGAGCATGAATGACTACGTGTGTTTCTACACACGTGGAAACAGATTTAGACTTCCATGGTGACACCCCTGTACTGAAAAGTATGGGGTGTTACAGTGCGGTCGTTAGGATACAAGTTTTGAATCAAGTTGACATAGATATATATGATGCTACTTAGGGTCACATGCAAATGCTGATTACAGGTCGCGGGTCACCGAAATTTGACCGAGAGGACCGCGGAAGCTTACGGAATGGTACGGTGTAGGATACGGGCCTTAAATCTTTCCCCTCCTAATAAAAATTTCATCCTCAAAATTTAAACCACAACACAACCAATACAGAGCTCACAAGGGAGGGAAACCCTATCACTATAGATATAATCAGAACACAACATACCAACATAATCAAATACCTAAGAGATGGGGATAATGCCCACTAATCTTAGCCTCTTGCTCCCAAGATGCCTCATCAGCACTATGATGACCCCACTGATCATTAGATCCCGGTCAGAAATGATCGAAACTGGAATACTATGCAGCCTCACAATCTTAACGGTATGGGGCAATGTTAGAAAGTTTTTAAGTTAATCGAACTCGGGGATCTAACCATTCTGAACAAACATAGAGTGTAGGGTAGTTATCAGCAGATATGTGATTTTATCCTCAAGTATTCCCAAGTTATGATCTGATACCAACTTTTGTCACGTCTCAAATTCAGAAACCGAGCTCACAAAATTCCTAATTGCCGAATCCGGTGCCTACAGCCTCTGAGTACCACATTCTCGGCTCACAACACCCATACACCAGATTTCAATCCTGGGATCTTACAAGGAGGATTTTCCAACGTACATTTATCTCGTAAGAAGCATAACCACAAGTTTAGCCAAACCACAAAGGAAACATCAACATCACATATCCACTAATATTTACAGTTGAATACAGTGCTGAAAGGAAAATATACATATATCAAAAATCAAGCTCCAGAAGACCACTTCACGCTCCAAGCTCAACGTTGCTACAACCTAACGCCACCTGTACGCATCTATCGTGCATAATCTTATAAAAAGCTTAGAGGGTAGTGTAAGTGTGTGCACATGGTAAGTGTGCTCATAATGCAATATCAGAGTAATGCGAAAACATACTAGCAAGTTCATAAATACCATCATCCTTATCCAGGCTATGCGATGCAAAAATATAATAAGTCAATATTATATACTAAGGAAGTAATGTAGATCAACTATGCAATGTGGAGACATAGTAAGCCAAATATTAGATACTGAGTCCATGAATACCGTCTACCTTAATCAGGTTATGCAATATAGAAGCACAGTAAACCAAATGTTATGCACTAAGAATGCAATGCAATACGTGATGCAAATGAAATGGCCAAGCTGGAGTGTGAAGTCAGGATGATAGTACGTAGTATCGCAGGCTATGGGGTCCATTACAAGGGACTTCTATCCAAACTAGTCCCGTACCTAAATTTAGATAGTCAGACTCAATGTGGTAAACTCCTGATCTCAGGTTGGTTGCGTAACCCAACCGAAATGCTGGCCATTACGAAGGTATATATAACAATTAGTTATGCACCACCAGCCCGAGTGGATTGTGAATGAATGAATGAATGGGTATACAACTCTTGCTCGATAAGTCCACAAATCAGTACAACACATCTCTGGGATCACCACCGGGGTCTAGTACTCTCTACACGTGATCGCCGACCATTCGACGCGCAACCATGCAAGTGGAAGAGACCTCACTATCCGCCTGGCCAGTAATCATCCAATATCTACCTGGCACGTCGATAGCGGACCCATTTATGAGCTGGTCAAACTCAGCCTAACTATGTCCCCTACCCTCAGGCGGGTAAGACCACACCCCCTTCCAACCAACCACGATATAGTGGGAAACTCAGCCTACTGGTATTTAGCACTCGGGCCTTCATGTATCCACTCGGTCTAGACGTTGGAGCATCTGTTGGCTATAAAGATATAAGGATTTTCACCCAAGGACATTTATGGTGCCCGTATGCTAAAACCAAACATTTTCGATGTTCCATCTGACCATCCACGATATGCCTGTGGAGGCGACGACCTTGATATCGCTAGGGCGTAGAGTAGTTATATCACAAAATTTGAGATGCATGAGTCATACCATTAGTCATACATCAAACCTGCGTATACCATGCGCTCATGTGGAATGACTCCACCTATCTGAGAGTCCCATAAATAACTTGCCCTGCGGCATATGCAATAGTCATCTACATCTCATAACAAACATGCAGATGATGCATATCGGCATGTAGCATGATGCTATGCTAGCACATACTCATAATCGATATCGATAACTGGCATCGATAATTGGCATCAACAATCAACCTCAATAATCAGCCTCAATAATTATTTGAATGGGAAGGTGACAATGTGGACATTTAACCATCATCACCCATCAATGTAAACATTTAACCAATATTGCTCCCAAGGACTAGCCTTCATAAGGCCAAACATATAGTGGGCCCATGGCCTCACATAAGGGCATAATGGGTCACATACAATCTCAACGAGCCTCATAAAATCATTATAGGCCCATATGGGCCTCATATATCACAATGGGCCACATCATATGGGCTTCATATACAACACATCGGGCCTCATCATATGAGCCTCATATACATCAAGTAGGCCGCATCAATGGGCTGCACCAATGGGCCTCATAAAATTAAGTGGGCCACATCAATGGGCTGCACAATGGGCCTCATAAACATCAAGTGGGCTGCATCAACGGGTTGTACCAATGGGCATCATATACCTCTACACCATTCATCTATTTTAAAGATTATTATAGAGTATTTTCAAAAAAATGAATAACGTAGAAAGATCATCTGGACCATACCATAAATAAAAGTGGAGATAATGAATTCCGCCATTAAAATTCCCAGGGCCTACCATAACATTTATTTTCCATTCGATCTATTCATAAGGTCACAAAGACCCAAATTAAGTGAAAAAAATAAATTTCATACTGATCGAGAACTGTTGTGATCCCAGCAGTTCAATGGTGGACGGAGTGGATGAAACACGTGCATCATGGTGAGCTCCATGCAGCACCATCCAATAATAGATGGTGCGGATACATAATACATCAAGGTGGGTCCCACCCATCCAAGACAGATGGACGGCTGGGATAACACCCACATCACACGTGTCTCACACTGTCGAGATGGATGGTGTGAATACAAAATATATACATCAAGGAGGGTCCCACCTACACATGTGGGGTGGGCCACATCTTGGATGGACG
Source organism: Magnolia changhungtana (assembly GCA_030180095.1). Lineage (NCBI taxonomy): Eukaryota > Viridiplantae > Streptophyta > Magnoliopsida > Magnoliales > Magnoliaceae > Magnolia > Magnolia changhungtana. Next base: position 1,063,472 of record JASAUF010000674.1, on the reverse strand, counting down.
GTTGTAAATAAAACACATATATAATGGTGGGTCCCACTGTCCTGCCCAATGGATAGTGGGCCAGATATACAACAGGTGGCTCCCACGTGTCCATGTGTGGACAGTGTACACACCAAGATGGAGTCCCACCGTCCAGATGGACGGTGAGGATATAACACATAATCAGTGGGCTCCACACGTGTGGGGACAATGCACCATGCATGGGGACCCACTGTTCATGGTCGAAAGGGGTGAATAAAACACATACATGTGGGCCCCACCATCCCACGTGGATGGTATGGATGAAACACTTACATCGTTGTGGTCCACGTGGTGGCCCACCATAGATTTAAATCTGCTTTATTTTGGGATGGTATGGACGCACCACACATGCCCAATAAGTGGGGCCATGATCTTGACGGTGTAGATTTAAGACACATACATCATACATGGGATCCATAAAACTTACTGACCTCACAGCAGCTGCTAGCTGCATGGGTCCCACAGAACTTGTTGACATCTCCAGCAGCTGCTGGGCCCCACAGAACTTGCTGACATTAGCAAATATATACCTAGTGGGGTTCACATAGATCGACAATCTGGATGATTAGACCCCACTTGCTGACGTCAAAACATCACTTATGAAGTTGGTGGTCTTCATACAGATAGACGACATGGAGTACACAATACATGGAGGTAGGTTCCTTCATCCGATGGATGACTTTGATCAACAAATACATCACGTGGAGCCCCACAACAATTTCCAGCTGCTGGCCCAGCGTCTAGCAGATGGATGGGTGGATGTACACATACGTTGAGGTGGGTCCACACATGTGGGACCCACCAGTTAGGATAAAGATGGTATTTGTTTTCCCCTTCATTCAGGCCTATCCCAACCGACAAGCAACACGGTGGGCCTCATGAACGGATGGTCTGGATTAAGTGGGCCATAACCATCACAAAGAGAGAGAGAGAGAGGAGAGAGAGAATGACATCCAATAGAGGGCTCCGCCACTATGAGCCCTCCCTTACAAAACATACATTAAGTGGATCCCAATACATGTGGGCCCTAAATCAAAATTAAGATTTAACACTATGATCACCCACTGTTAGATCTTCTAGGCTCATTGATCTCCTGAGTGATCAGGGTCGAATATTACATATCAGACCCTAGTAATTGCCTAAATTTACATACCTGATAAGGCTTAATGGAATAATTTAATCGTGTTTTCATTGCAGGATGTAATAATGAGCGTTGGACTGAAAAGAGGATTAAAAGCATGGATTTGATATTCCGAAGTCACCAGAGCACGGGATGAACCTCAGAAGACCAATAATGAAGATTTTACGCGCCTGGGATCGGAGGAAAGCAAGCCAAAGGGGCCCGAAAAGGGTCCAGAATGCAAGATCACACGTTTTCCGTCATCCGATCAACTCGAAACTTCATACATATGATGGGGGCCATAATTTAACCGTACATATTAAATTTCAGCTACTGAAGATCTCAGAAAGTGGCCTAGCGGACTGATTAGCCCATTAATCTCCAATTTGGGGCCCACATGATATCTGGAACTGCCTCAAATTGGATTTCTGCGGTGGAAATAATATGAGGAATAGGATAGACGGAACAGATTTCTCAAAACATCATGGTGGGCCCCATTTACAAGGCATGCGTGTGCACAGCACACGTGCACTGGGAGTGCACCGAACGTTAAGTCGGGTCAGCGCCCGCGCTGACCCGCGTTTTCTTCCTCGTCCTCAAAAGCTTCCAGCGTCCGCGAGAGCCGATTGCGGTCGTCGGTTGTGGGGCCCACCTAGTGTCCAAATGGACAATCCAAACCGTCCATCCGCTTCCTTGGGTGGACATACCCCTCGCCTAGATGACCGTTTGGTCTCATGCAGGTGTACGGACGTTGAATGATGAACATCGCAGGATGGACGGCGAGTGCAAAACTCTGTGGGCCACCACAAATATAACTCGAAATTGTGTACTCTTAGTCGTTTTTTCGTCCTCTGTCCAATAGACGGAGTGGATTTATTGAAGCAACATCACAGTGGACCCCACCATTTCCGCGGACGGATTTTCCGCGTTGCGCAGCAGCGAACGACCGGCCGCTGGCCGTTTTTGCGAAGCGTTGTGGGCCCCACACGTCGCTCTTACGACTGATCCGAGCCGTCCATCGTGTAGAGGGCCACGAGAACTACAAAACCATGCTGAGATTCCACTCCCATGCGTACACACGTGTGCGGTACAGAGGCCACAAACAGGTCGCTTCGGCGACGTTCAAAACTGATCTTTTCGAGATTTCTTCGTGGGCCGCGCCAATGGACCTTCAAAACCACTCATTCTTAACTCGAAATTTCGTCTCCGAATCCAATGGACGGGGTGGATTTTCCGTAAAACACCTCTGTGGGGCCCACCGATCACGGTTGCGAAAATCGCACTTCGAGTCCGTCTTCACGACTCTACCACCGATTCCACCATCCACAGCCTATAAAAGGGAAGTTTTGGACGTGGGAGAGGAATTGAGATCCAGAGAATTGGAGATCCAGAGCCAGGGAGAGAAGGAAGAGAAGGAGAAAGAGAGAGAGATTGTTCGGTTTGGAATTTTAGTTTATGAATTTTATTTAATATTTTTTATGGATTTTATGGGTAACTAATCTCTCAGCTAGGGCTGAGATGAAGCCCTTAATTTGATCAGCTCTTGTATTGGTTGATTTACTTTGAATTTTATTTAATTTGTTTTTTTTTTCTCTAAGTGGGCTTTATGGGTTTAAATTCCATACTTCTCCATCTATGAACTTGATCAAAGTATATAGATGGATGTTGTTGGATGCTTATTACAGGTGCTTGTGTCTGATCAAGAACAGGTTTCCTATAGAGGAAGAAATAGGATGCTTTAATGAATGTACATTCCATGTGCCCGACCAAGGACATGGAATTTGTTATTCATGGCATTGCTTAAAGGAATTAGACAGTCTGTATGCCCGATTTAGGACACAGATTGTGCTTTCTCTATTTAAGTGGTATCAATCTAGATCAAGGTGAATCAACAGACAAAACAAGGGTTGGGATAATTAGGGGTGGATTCGAAAGTCCTAGTGTTTTCTCTCTGATTGAATTTTCTTCCCTATTCTTAATTGTTTTTCCTAAAATTGTGCTTAATAGTTTAGTTCATTATTCATTGGATTAGTTAAGAAGAATCATAGATTTGAATTGTGACAACCAGTCCTCGTGGGATTCGACCTCGATCTTACCGAGTTTATTACTACATCACAACCCTATACTTGGGGAGTGAACAAGTTTTTAGCGCCGGATTCTTGGGACCTCATTTCGTTCCAAATTGAATTTAGGATTCTCTCTTATCATAATTCATAGTCTTAGGATTTTACTAACTTTAGGTTAAAGTTTTTATTTTATTTTTAGAAACTAACATATTTCTTGTTTTGTAGGATTCTGAGATAGAAACTTCTAATTTGGTGATATCTTCCTAATTTCTTTAATTTTTTTATTTTTTTATTGTATTTATTTTATTTTTATTTTTAGAATTAGGATTTTATTTTTAGAAATTTTTTTTTAACCTTAGATGTACTATTTTTAAAAAATAACTTGTTTTGTTTTGTTTTGCAAGTTTTTAACATAGGAACTTCTACTCTGGTAACATCCTTCTAACTTCTTCCTTACCTTTTGCATTACTGTAGGATTTTGCTTTCTTTTAGGATTAGTCTCAGAGTTAAGGTTCTACCATGGAATCGTGGGTAGATGCATATGCTGAGTTGGATAGGTTTTATTGGGAAATGCCTGAAGGTTGTGGAATCCAACGTATACCTCAAGATTTTTCTCCATCGAGAACAGACATTGAGAACCGACTAGAACGTTATGTTCCATCGGTTAATAGGGTCGTATACGATCATAATTATGGGAATGAGGACTATTATCAACCATCATATTCTCCCATGTATGATCAGTATGACTATAACCAGTGGAACCATCAAAATTGGGAATATGAACCAACAACATGTTGTAATAATTATTCTCTTGGATCCCATACCTTTGAGATCCAACCAGAAACGATCCAAGAGGATTCATGTTTTGATTCAGAACAATTCAACCAGCATGTGGCGAAATTGATGAAATCATTAGAAGCACTCAATTCGCGCATTGAAAGAATAGAGGAAGCTCGCTCATCCCAACTACAATCCAATCCAGAAATACAATGCGAGGAAGGTGATCCTCACTTGCTTTTGATGAAATCTGGAATTTGGAATGAGGAGTTGGATTCCATTAATGAGCACATGGTTCAATTCCCCGATGAGTCGATCTCAATGACTATTCAAAAGGATGGGGAAGAAACATGGTTGTCTTTCAAATATAATGATGATGACACACCCCACTCACATGACACACTTGAGTTCAATAAAGAGGAAGAGGTTAGTTTATACGAACCTCAACCCAATCTGGAAATAGAATGTGAGGAAAGCGATTGCATCCCAAGTGTGCACTGCATGGAAGTAGATGATGATGCATATTGGAAAGATGATTATGAATGTGCAACCCAAATCCCCTTGGAATCAATCTCAAGTTTGGTCCAAGTCAATGATCAGGACGTACACGAAGTGGTTGGTCATAATGTGCCACTCCCCTCACCTAACATGTCTGATTTTAAGGTAGAGGACGGGCCCCTTACAACCGACCCTTCTAACTCTTGTGAAACGTATTTGGACCACTCCTCTGAATTACATGATGATATGACTCTTGAATTTGAAACCACCCAGTTGAGGCCACCATCTGAACTGTTAAATAATGACGATTCGTCGCCTCTTCTGAGTAGTATCGATGAACAGAGTTCATACATTAATGCTTCGTGTACTGATCTTCAATCTGTCTGTGCAGGGCTAGAGCAAGAGAGCACACCTCCGTTTACCTTCAAAAATGATGAATTCCTTGGGCAGATCATTACGAGCTCTAATGTGGAAAATGAGTCACTCTCAGCTGAATGTCCCACCTCTTTGGATGATTGCTTGGCACACTTTGCAGATTCAAACGATCCCATGATAAGAGACATAGTGAATGCCTTGCAAAACAATATCTCGGTAGTCATCACTGACCGAGAGGACCCTTACTCTGAAGCCCCTCTTTCCACAGAACCCGAATGTTTACCATTAAGGGAGGAGGAGCTAACAATTGAACCGAAGTCTCGCTACTTGAATGTGTTGAGACTACGTCACTTTCGAGAATTTTTAGACTTTCATCTATATGTAGTCTCGATTCACCATGGGATACTAACTTCGAAACTTCTTCGTCAGCAGTGAATCGTATATACTCTGGATACCTCAAATTAGAATCAACGAAAAATTTCTTATAAGGTACATAAATTTCTTTGGAAAGTCAAGCTCCGTATGGCGTCCAAGCCTATTGCAAAATGGCTTTTGGATGATCCTGTTGAGAAATCTCATCGAGAAATTTATCACGATCGGCTTAAGAGGAACCTTGCAAAGATAATCCCAGTAGTTTTCCACGCTTTCTTAGGACTAGGGTAGTTTCCTTCTTATTTTAGGATAGACAGCTAACTTAGTGCTCTGGGGCAACCCACCTTTTATTTTATTCCTTTTCATTTTTCTAGTTAGTTAGTTCAATGTTTGTGGGTAACATTATCGCAAACCCTCACGAGACTACAACTCGTCCACTAGGGGTAACCTAGGGGTTTAAAGGCTTATTGCATGCGCTAAATGCAATCGAGAGCACTGCGAAAGTGGTATAGGTAGGATCTTCTTTTGTTTTCTTTTTGCTATTTTTTTTTTCTTCATGTTGATTTCTCTCTCTTGAGCTAACCTATTTTATGATGATATTTTTTTTAGAAAGCTTCTCAATTCTCCGTCCAGTACTATCTTTCTCTCATTCCTCTTTTATTTTCGTTGTCCCATATGCATTGTATGCTTATTTCTTTTACATTGAGGACAATGTAGATTTTAGGTTGGGGGTGGGAGATTAGGTTACCTAATCAAGTATTTTCTTGGTCTTGAGCAAAATTTGTGAAAATTTTAAAAATTTTAAAATTTTTTCTGGAATTTCTATTGAATTCAAAGTGATTTTGAAGGATAGTTGTGATTTTAACATTATAAGATATGTGATGGGTAATTTATGACTCTTGGATGTGGTTGTCTGGCAGATTTCACACTGAAGTTTGAATGGTTAATCCATGATTAGAAGGTGTAAACATTGATTGAGCCATGATTTCCCATATCAGATCTCACTTGCACATTAAGTTTTCGATTCGATATTAAATGGTAACTTGGTAATCATTAAGCATGAAAGGAACCACCGAGAAATTTGTTAACGTCGCTTTATAAAGAAGAATTGAAAGAGTTAGTCACATAATCTTCACCATAGGTTTGCTCCCCATAGGTGTGGATTTGATTCTCCATAGTTGACATATGAAAAAAAAAAAAAAAAAAAAGGGTTAAGCGACAAGTTTTCGCCATAGGTTTGCTCCCTATAGGTGAGAATTTGATTTCCCTCAGTTGCGTTACTGCTCGTAAAAAAAATCAAAAGATGGTAACATGAAAAGTTAATCTGTGAGATAAGTGTTGGGTTCAAGCTTGATTGTCATGAATTACTAATGATATCATGAAATTGATAATTGGATCTCTTAGATTGTAAGTCGAGATTACACTTTACATTCATGGAGCTCAATGTTTAGAATTATTCTAATTCATGGATTAATATTTTGAACTTGATTATGAAGTTTGCTGTAAACTTGATTCCAAGAGAAAAATTTCACACACCGATCATGAATCTTAGAATTTTCATCTCAGCTATCTGTTCACAAGTCACTTGAGTTTACAGAAATTGTCTTTATTTCCGAAATTATTTTTCGCATGTTTTGCTCGGGACTAGCAAAATGTTGGTTGGGGGTTGTGATCAGGGTCGAATATTACATATCAGACCCTAGTAATTGCCTAAATTTACATACCTGATAAGGCTTAATGGAATAATTTAATCGTGTTTTCATTGCAGGATGTAATAATGAGCGTTGGACTGAAAAGAGGATTAAAAGCATGGATTTGATATTCCGAAGTCACCAGAGCACGGGATGAACCTCAGAAGACCAATAATGAAGATTTTACGCGCCTGGGATCGGAGGAAAGCAAGCCAAAGGGGCCCGAAAAGGGTCCAGAATGCAAGATCACACGTTTTCCGTCATCCGATCAACTCGAAACTTCATACATATGATGGGGGCCATAATTTAACCGTACATATTAAATTTCAGCTACTGAAGATCTCGGAAAGTGGCCTAGCGGACTGATTAGCCCATTAATCTCCAATTTGGGGCCCACATGATATCGAATCGCCTCAAATTGATTTTTACTCATGGTGGAAATAATATGAGGAATAGGATAGACGAAGATTTCTCAAAACATCATGGTGGGCCCCATTTACAAGGCATGCGTGTGCACAGCACACGTGCACTGGGAGTGCACCGAACGTTAAGTCGGGTCAGCGCCCGCGCTGACCCGCGTTTTCTTCCTCGTCCTCAAAAGCTTCCAGCGTCCGCGAGAGCCGATTGCGGTCGTCGGTTGTGGGGCCCACCTAGTGTCCAAATGGACAATCCAAACCGTCCATCCGCTTCCTTGGGTGGACATACCCCTCGCCTAGATGACCGTTTGGTCTCATGCAGGTGTACGGACGTTGAATGATGAACATCGCAGGATGGACGGCGAGTGCAAAACTCTGTGGGCCACCACAAATATAACTCGAAATTGTGTACTCTTAGTCGTTTTTTCGTCCTCTGTCCAATAGACGGAGTGGATTTATTGAAGCAACATCACAGTGGACCCCACCATTTCCGCGGACGGATTTTCCGCGTTGCGCAGCAGCGAACGACCGGCCGCTGGCCGTTTTTGCGAAGCGTTGTGGGCCCCACACGTCGCTCTTACGACTGATCCGAGCCGTCCATCGTGTAGAGGGCCACGAGAACTACAAAACCATGCTGAGATTCCACTCCCATGCGTACACACGTGTGCGGTACAGAGGCCACAAACAAACGCCGTTCTCGGCGACGTTCAAACCGATCTTTTCGAGATTTCTTCGTGGGCCGCGCCAATGGACCTTCAAAACCACTCATTCTTGATCGAAATTTCGTCCGAATCCAATGGACTGGGTGGATTTTCCAAAAAACACCTCTGTGGGGCCCACCGATCACGCCATTGCGAAATCGCACTTCTCGAGTCCGTCACGACTTCTGCCACCGATTCCACCATCCAAATAGCCTATAAAAGGAAGTTTTGGACGTGGGAGAGGAATTCAGATCCAGAGAATTGGAGATCCGAGAGCCATGGAGAGAAGGAAGAGAAGGAGAAAGAGAGAGAGATTGTTCGGTTTGGAATTTTAGTTTATGAATTTTATTTAATATTTTTTTATGGATTTTATGGGTAACTAATCTCTCAGCTAGGGCTGAGATGAAGCCCTTAATTTGATCAGCTCTTGTATTGGTTGATTTACTTTGAATTTTATTTAATTTGTTTTTTTTTTCTCTAAGTGGGCTTTATGGGTTTAAATTCCATACTTCTCCATCTATGAACTTGATCAAAGTATATAGATGGATGTTGTTTGGATGCTTATTACAGGTGCTTGTGTCTGATCAAGAACAGGTTTCCTATAGAGGAAGAAATAGGATGCTTTAATGAATGTACATTCCATGTGCCCGACCAAGGACATGGAATTTGTTATTCATGGCATTGCTTAAAGGAATTAGACAGTCTGTATGCCCGATTTAGGACACAGATTGTGCTTTCTCTATTTAAGTGGTATCAATCTAGATCAAGGTGAATCAACAGACAAAACAAGGGTTGGGATAATTAGGGGTGGATTCGAAAGTCCTAGTGTTTTCTCTCTGATTGAATTTTCTTCCCTATTCTTAATTGTTTTTCCTAAAATTGTGCTTAATAGTTTAGTTCATTATTCATTGGATTAGTTAAGAAGAATCATAGATTTGAATTGTGACAACCAAATCCTGTGGGATTCGACCTCGATCTTACCGAGTTTATTACTACATCACAACCCTATACTTGGGAGTGAACAAGTTTTTAGCGCCTTGCTGTGTGATCAAGTTTCGTTCCAAATTGAATTTAGGATTCTCTCTTATCATAATTCATAGTCTTAGGATTTTACTTACTTTAGGTTAAAGTTTTTATTTTATTTTTAAAACTAACATATTTCTTGTTTTGTAGGATTCGAGATAGAAACTTCTAATTTGGTGATATCTTCCTAATTTCTTTAATTTTTTTATTTTTTATTGTATTTATTTTATTTTTATTTTTAGAATTAGGATTTTATTTTTAGAAATTTTTTTTAACCTTAGATGTACTATTTTTAAAAAATAACTTGTTTTGTTTTGTTTTGCAAGTTTTTAACATAGGAACTTCTACTCTGGTAACATCCTTCTAACTTCTTCCTTACCTTTTGCATTACTGTAGGATTTTGCTTTCTTTTAGGATTAGTCTCAGAGTTAAGGTTCTACCATGGAATCGTGGGTAGATGCATATGCTGAGTTGGATAGGTTTTATTGGGAAATGCCTGAAGGTTGTGGAATCCAACGTATACCTCAAGATTTTTCTCCATCGAGAACAGACATTGAGAACCGACTAGAACGTTATGTTCCATCGGTTAATAGGGTCGTATACGATCATAATTATGGGAATGAGGACTATTATCAACCATCATATTCTCCCATGTATGATCAGTATGACTATAACCAGTGGAACCATCAAAATTGGGAATATGAACCAACAACATGTTATAATAATTATTCTCTTGATCCCATACCTTTGAGATCCAACCGAGAAACGATCCAAGAGGATTCATGTTTTGATTCAGAACAATTCAACCAAAGATGTGGCGAAATTGATGAAATCATTAGAAGCACTCAATTCGCGCATTGAAAGAATAGAGGAAGCTCGCTCATCCCAACTACAATCCAATCCAAAAATACAATGCGAGGAAGGTGATCCTCACTTGCTTTTGATGAAATCTGAATTTGGAATGAGGAGTTGGATTCCATTAATGAGCACATGGTTCAATTCCCCGATGAGTCGATCTCAATGACTGTTCAAAAGGATGGGGAAGAAACATGGTTGTCTTTCAAATATAATGATGATGACACACCCCACTCACATGACACACTTGAGTTCAATAAAGAGGAAGAGGTTAGTTTATACGAACCTCAACCCAATCTGGAAATAGAATGTGAGGAAAGCGATTGCATCCCAAGTGTGCATTGCATGGAAGTAGATGATGATGCATATTGGAAAGATGATTATGAATGTGCAACCCAAATCCCCTTGGAATCAATCTCAAGTTTGGTCCAAGTCAATGATCAGGACGTACACGAAGTGGTTGGTCATAATGTGCCACTCCCCTCACCTAACATGTCTGATTTTAAGGAAGAGGACGGGCCCCTTACAACCGACCCTTCTAACTCTTGTGAAACGTATTTGGACCACTCCTCTGAATTGCATGATGATATGATTCGGGAGATGGATGAGCTACTCGATATGACTCTTGAATTTGAAACCACCCAGTTGAGGCCACCATCTGAACTGTTAAATAATGACGATTCGTCGCCTCTTCTGAGTAGTATCGATGAACAGAGTTCATACATTAATGCTTCGTGTACTGATCTTCAATCTGTCTGTGCAGGGCTAGAGCAAGAGAGCACACCTCCGTTTACCTTCAAAAATGATGAATTCCTTGGGCAGATCATTACGAGCTCTAATGTGGAAAATGAGTCACTCTCAGCTGAATGTCCCACCTCTTTGGATGATTGCTTGGCACACTTTGCAGATTCAAACGATCCCATGATAAGAGACATAGTGAATGCCTTGCAAAACAATATCTCGGTAGTCATCACTGACCGAGAGGACCCTTACTCTGAAGCCCCTCTTTCCACAGAACCCGAATGTTTACCATTAAGGGAGGAGGAGCTAACAATTGAACCGAAGTCTGCTACTTCGGAATGTGTTGAGACTACGTCACTTTCTGAGAATTTTTTAGACTTTCATCTATATGTAGTCTCTGATTCACCATGGGATACTAACTTCGAAACTTCTTCTGTCGCAGGTGAATCGTATATACTCTGGATACCTCAGCCGAATCAACGAAAAATTTCTTATAAGGTACATAAATTTCTTTGGAAAGTCAAGCTCCAGGGCGTCCAAGCCTATTGCAAAAATGGCTTTTGGATGATCCTGTTGAGAAATCTACTGAGAAATTTATCACGATACTGGCCAGAAGAGGAACCTTGCAGCATAACTGAGTAGTTTTCCCTGCTTTCTTAGGACTAGGGTAGTTTCCTTTCTGTTATTTTAGGATAGACAGTTAACTTAGTGCTCCTGGGGGGCAACCCAGCCTTTTATTTTATTCCTTTTCATTTTTCTAGTTAGTTAGTTCAATGTTTGTGGGTAACATTACTGCAAACCCTCACGAGACTACAACTCGTCCACTAGGGGTAACCTAGGGGTTTAAAGGCTTATTGCATGCGCTAAATGCAATCGAGAGCACCTGCGAAAGTGGTATAGGTAGGATCTTCTTTTGTTTTCTTTTGCTATTTTTTTTCTTCTGTTGATTTCTCTCTTGAGCTAACCTATTTTATGATGATATTTTTTTTAGAAAGCTTCTCAATTCTCCGTCCAGGTACTATCTTTCTCTCATTCCTCTTTTATTTTCGTTGTCCCATATGCATTGTATGCTTATTTCTTTTACATTGAGGACAATGTAGATTTTAGGTTGGGGTGGGAGATTAGGTTACCTAATCAAGTATTTTCTTGGTCTTGAGCAAAATTTGTGAAAATTTTAAAAATTTTAAAATTTTTTCTGGAATTTCTATTGAATTCAAAGTGATTTTGAAGGATAGTTGTGATTTTAACATTATAAGATATGTGATGGGTAATTTATGACTCTTGGATGTGGTTGTCTGGCAGATTTCACACTGAAGTTTGAATGGTTAATCCATGATTAGAAGGTGTAAACATTGATTGAGCCATGATTTCCCATATCAGATCTCACTTGCACATTAAGTTTTCAGTTCGATATTAAATGGTAACTTGGTAATCATTAGGCATGAAAGGAACCAGCCTGAGAAATTTGTTAACGTCAGTTTATAAAGAAGAATTGAAAGAGTTAGTCACATAATCTTCACCATAGGTTTGCTCCCCATAGGTGTGGATTTGATTCTCCATAGTTGACATATGAAAAAAAAAAAAAAAAAAAGGGTTAAGCGACAAGTTTTCGCCATAGGTTTGCTCCTATAGGTGAGAATTTGATTTCCCTCGATTCGTTCGCTCAGAAAAAAATCAAAAGATGGTAACATGAAAAGTTAATCTGTGAGATAAGTGTTGGGTTCAAGCTTGATTGTCATGAATTACTAATGATATCATGAAATTGATAATTGGATCTCTTACTGATTGTAAGTCGAGATTACACTTTACATTCATGGAGCTCAATGTTTAGAATTATTCTAATTCATGGATTAATATTTTGAACTTGATTATGAAGTTTGCTGTAAACTTGATTCCAAGAGAAAAATTTCACACACCGATCATGAATCTTAGAATTTTCATCTCAGCTATCTGTTCACAAGTCACTTGAGTTTACAGAAATTGTCTTTATTTCCGAAATTATTTTTCGCATGTTTTGCTCGGGACTAGCAAAATGCTGGTTGGGGGTTGTGATCAGGGTCGAATATTACATATCAGACCCTAGTAATTGCCTAAATTTACATACCTGATAAGGCTTAATGGAATAATTTAATCGTGTTTTCATTGCAGGATGTAATAATGAGCGTTGGACTGAAAAGAGGATTAAAAGCATGGATTTGATATTCCGAAGTCACCAGAGCACGGGATGAACCTCAGAAGACCAATAATGAAGATTTTACGCGCCTGGGATCGGAGGAAAGCAAGCCAAAGGGGCCCGAAAAGGGTCCAGAATGCAAGATCACACGTTTTCCGTCATCCGATCAACTCGAAACTTCATACATATGATGGGGGCCATAATTTAACCGTACATATTAAATTTCAGCTACTGAAGATCTCGGAAAGTGGCCTAGCGGACTGATTAGCCCATTAATCTCCAATTTGGGGCCCACATGATATCTGGAACTGCCTCAAATTGGATTTCTGCGGTGGAAATAATATGAGGAATAGGATAGACGGAACAGATTTCTCAAAACATCATGGTGGGCCCCATTTACAAGGCATGCGTGTGCACAGCACACGTGCACTGGGAGTGCACCGAACGTTAAGTCGGGTCAGCGCCCGCGCTGACCCGCGTTTTCTTCCTCGTCCTCAAAAGCTTCCAACGTCCGCGAGAGCCGATTGCGGTCGTCGGTTGTGGGGCCCACCTAGTGTCCAAATGGACAATCCAAACCGTCCATCCACTTCCTTGGGTGGACATACCCCTCGCCTAGATGACCGTTTGGTCTCATGCAGGTGTACGGACGTTGAATGATGAACATCGCAGGATGGACGGCGAGTGCAAAACTCTGTGGGCCACCACAAATATAACTCGAAATTGTGTACTCTTAGTCGTTTTTTTGTCCTCTGTCCAATAGGCGGAGTGGATTTATTGAAGCAACATCACAGTGGACCCCACCATTTCCGCGGACGGATTTTCCGCGTTGCGCAGCAGCGAACGACCGGCCGCCGGCCCGTTTTGCGAAGCGTTGTGGGCCCCACACGTCGCTCTTACGACTGATCCGAGCCGTCCATCGTGTAGAGGGCCACGAGAACTACAAAACCATGCTGAGATTCCACTCCCATGCGTACACACGTGTGCGGTACAGAGGCCACAAACAGGCTGCTCGGCGACGTTCAAAACTGATCTTTTCGAGATTTCTTCTGTGGGCCGCGCCAATGGACCTTCAAAACCACTCATTCTTGACTGAAATTTCGTCCTGAATCCAATGGACGGGGTGGATTTTCCAGAAAACACCTCTGTGGGGCCCACCGATCACGGTTGCGAAAATCTGCACTTCGAGTCCGTCTCGACTCTGCCACCGATTCCACCATCCAAAAAGCTATAAAAGGGAAGTTTTGGACGTGGGAGAGGAATTCGATCCAGAGAATTGGAGATCCAGAGCCAGGGAGAGAAGGAAGAGAAGGAGAAAGAGAGAGAGATTGTTCGGTTTGGAATTTTAGTTTATGAATTTTATTTAATATTTTTTTATGGATTTTATGGGTAACTAATCTCTCACTAGGGCTGAGATGAAGCCCTTAATTTGATCAGCTCTTGTATTGGTTGATTTACTTTGAATTTTATTTAATTTGTTTTTTTTTTCTAAGTGGGCTTTATGGGTTTAAATTCCATACTTTTCCATCTATGAACTTGATCAAAGTATATAGATGGATGTTGTTTGGATGCTTATTACAAAGTGCTTGTGTCTGATCAAGAACAAAGGTTTCCTATAGAGGAAGAAATAGGATGCTTTAATGAATGTACATTCCATGTGCCCGACCAAGGACATGGAATTTGTTATTCATGGCATTGCTTAAAGGAATTAGACAGATCTGTATGCCCGATTTAGGACACAGATTGTGCTTTCTCTATTTAAGTGGTATCAATCTAGATCAAGGTGAATCAACAGACAAAACAAGGGTTGGGATAATTAGGGGTGGATTCGAAAGTCCTAGTGTTTTCTCTCTGATTGAATTTTCTTCCCTATTCTTAATTGTTTTTCCTAAAATTGTGCTTAATAGTTTAGTTCATTATTCATTGGATTAGTTAAGAAGAATCATAGATTTGAATTGTGACAACCAGTCCTCGTGGGATTCGACCTCGATCTTACCGAGTTTATTACTACATCACAACCCTATACTTGGGGAGTGAACACTGAGCTCCTAAGCTTCCTCTTTGATGGAGGATGATGAGAGTAGAAGGATTGGATGGTGAGGATTGAGGGGCGGTAGGAAGTGTGCCACACCTAACTTCTCCTCTCCCTTGGACGTTTCTCTCCTTGGGGTTGCTTTAAAAAATGGTAGAAAGAATGAGAGAGAAAGGAGATGTAAGGAGAGAGGGATGGGTGATGGGTGATGGGTTGTGTAAGAGAGAGTTGACTTGGGGAATGGCTTGTGTACTTCGGGATGGGATACGTGGGCCCACAACTCTTGGCCTGGTGTTTACTCCCTAAGTATAGGGTTGTGATGTAGTAATAAACTTGGTGAGACCGATGTTAAATCCATAGGGACTAAAACCTGTACGTAATCTGAAAGTAACTAGAACTAGAACTAGAATAAGATGAAATCTAAATTGAATAATTTTAAGGAATAATGGTGTAACAGGAAACTAATATTTATAGAATGCAAAAGTAGGAAACTAAGGATTCAGAGGATCCACTTGTAGAGATTAGGGAGATTTTATGCCTGCATCAAGAACTCAACTGGACTTAGATTCCCATCTGCATCTAGTTGAACCACTACGCTAAAACAGTGAAAAAAGGACAGTCTAAAACCATCTCAAATGGCCAAAAAGGATGGTCCAAAACCGTCTCAAATGACTAAAAAGGACGGTCATGGACCGTCGCATAGGCAGTCAAATTTTGACTTGTCCTATTACTTAAAGGACGGTTGAAAATCGTCATTCTTATTGACGAAAAAAAGACGGTCATGGACCGTCCTTAAAATGGACTGTCATAGACCGTCTCTTATGAGCCCAGAAAGGACGGCCATGGACCGTCCTTTAAAAGGACTGTCATGGACCGTCCTTAAAAAAGACTGTCATGAACCGTCTCTTATGGGCATTCAAAGGACGATGATAAACCGTCCTTTAAAAGGACTGTTATGGACCGTCTCATATGAGCCTTCAAAGGACGGTTATAGACCGTCCTTTAAAAGGACTGCTATGGGCCGTCTCTTATAACCCTTAAAGGACTTTTCAAATTTGACCTATTACAGTCTTCTTCTTGATATACACCTGTTATACAATATATTTCATCACATTCACATTCACATCCATTTAAACCCAAACTACGTAAATCCATCCAAACACACAATCTTCCTGATATACACCTGTTATAGAATATATTTCGTCACATTCACATTCACATCCATCTAAACCCAAACTACGTAAATCCATCCAAACACACAATCTTCCTAATATACACCTGTTATACAATATATTTCATCACATTCACATTCACATCCATCTAAACCCAAACTACGTAAATCCATCCAAACACAATCTTATCCACATTACATTCATCCACGCATAATACATATAAGTTTAACTTCATAAGTAAAAAAATAATTTTATCCACATTTCATCACATTCACATCCATTTAAACCCAAACTACGTAAATCCATCCAAACATAAACTACATCCATCCAAACACAAACAATCTTATTCACATTACATTCATCCACGCATAATACATACAAATAAGTTTAGGTTTAAATTAGGTTATAAGCTATAGGTTTAGGGAATTGAGAATAGGTTAAGGTTTAGGTTTAGGAAATCAAGTTCGGGTTAGGGATCGGGTTCAGGTTTGGGTTTTCAAGTTTAGGTTTAGGTTTAGGTTAGGAAGTTGAGATTAGGATTAGGTGTATGTGTAGGTTTAGGGATTTGAGAATAGGTTAAGGTTTAGGTTTAAGAATTCGGGTTCAGGTTCGGGATTGGGTTTAGGTTTGGGTTTTCAAGTTAAGGTTTAGGTTAGGAGTTTAGATTAGGATTAGGTTTAGGTTTAGAGATTTGAGAATAGGTTAAGGTTTAGGTTTAGGAAATCGGGTTTAGGTTTGGGTTTTAAGTTTAGGTTTAGGTTTAGGTTAGGGAGTTGAGATTAAGATTAGGTGTAGGTGTAGGTTTAAGGATTTGAGAATATATTTAGGTTATAGGTTATAGGTTCGTGTTTAGCTTTAGGTTTAGGGAATTGAGAATAGGTTAAGGTTTAGGTTTAGAAAATCGGGTTCGGGTTCGGGATCGGGTTTAGGTTTGGGTTTTCAAGTTTAGGTTTAAGTTTAGGTTAGAGAGCTGAGATTAGGATTAGGTGTAGGTCTAGGTTTAGGTTTAGGGATTAGAAAATAGGTTAAGGTTTAGGTTTAAGAATCTCGGGTTCGGGTTCGGGATTGGGTTTAGGTTTGGGTTTTCAAGTTTAGGTTTAGGTTTAGGTTAGGGAGTTTAGATTAGGATTAGGTGTAGGTTTAGGTTTAGGGATTTGAGAATAGGTTAAGGTTTAGGTTTAGGAAATCGGGTTCGGGTTTGGGATAGGGTTTTAGGTTTGGGTTTTCAAGTTTAGGTTAGGGAGTTGAGATTAGGAGTAGGTGTAGGTTTAGGTTTAGGGATTTGAGAATACATTTAGGTTTTAGGTCATAGGTTTTAGTTTAGGTTAAGGTTATAGGTTTAGCTTTAGGTTTAGGTTATAAGCTATAGGTTTAGGGAATTGAGAATAGGTTAAGGTATAGGTTTAGGAAATCGGGTTCGGGTTCGAGATCGTGTTTAGGTTTGGGTTTTCAAGTTTAGGTTTTGGTTTAGGTTTAGGTTAGGGAGTTGAGATTAGGATTAGGTGTAGGTTTAGATTTACTGATTTGAGAGTACATTTAGGTTTTAGGTCATAGGATTTGGTTTAGGTTAAGGTTATAGGTTTAGGTTAAGGTTTAGGTTTAGGTTATAAGCTATAGGTTTAGGGTATAGGTTTAGGAAATCGGGCTCGTGTTCTGGATTGGGTTTAGGTTTGGGTTTTCAAGTTTAGGTTTAGGTTAGGGAGTTGAGATTAGGATTAGGTGTAGGTTTAGGTTTAGAGATTTGAGAATACATTTAGGTTTTAGGTCATAGGATTTGGTTTAGGTTAAGGTTATAGGTTAAGGTTTAGATTTAGGTTAAGGTTTAAGTTTAGGTTATAAGCTATAGGTTTAGGGAATTGAGAATAGGTTTAGGTTTAGGTTTAGGTTTAGGAAATAGGGTTCGGGTTCTGGATCGTGTTTAGGTTTGGGTTTTCAAGTTTAGGTTTAGGTTTAAGTTAGGGAGTTGAGATTAAGATTAGGTGTAGGTTTAGGTTTAGGGATTTGAGAATACATTTAGGTTTTAGGTCATAGGTTTAGGTTTTAGGCTTAGGTTTAGGTTATAGGTTTAGGTTTAGGTTATAAGTGTAGGTTATAGATTTAGGTTTAGGTTTAGGTTAGGTTATAGGTGAAGGTTTAGAAAATTGAGAATAGGTTAAGGTTTAGGTTTAGGAAATCGGGTTCGGGTTCGGGATCGGGTTTAGGTATGGGTTTTCAATTTTAGGTTTAGGTTTACGTTAGGGAGTTGAGATTAGTATAAAGTGTGGGTTTAGGTTAGAGATTTGAGAATATATTTAGGTTTTAGGTCATAGGTTTTGGTTTAGGTTAAGGTTATAGGTTTAGGTTTAGGTTAAGGTTTAGGTGTAGGTTATAAGCCATAGGTTTAGGGAATTGAGAATAGGTTAAGGTATAGGTTTAGGAAATTGGGTTCGGGTTCTTGGATCGCGTTTAAGTTTGGGTTTTCAAGTTTAGGTTTTGGTTTAGGTTAGGGAGTTGGGATTAGGATTAGGGGTAGGTTTAAGTTTAGGGATTTGAGAATACATTTAGGTATTAGGTCATAGGATTTGGTTTAGGTTTAGGGATTTGAGAATATATTTAGGTATTAGGTCATATGATTTGGTTTAGGTTAAGGTTATAAGTTTAGGTTTAGGTTTAGGTTAAGGTTTAGGTTATAAGCTATAGGTTTAGGGAATTGAGATAAGTTAAGGTATAGGTTTAGGAAATCGGGTTCGGGTTCGAGATCGGGTTTAGGTTTACGTTTAGATTAGGGAGTTGAGATTAGGATTAGGTGTAGGTTTAGGTTTAGAGATTTGAGAATACATTTAGGTTTTAGGTCATAGGATTTGGTTTAGGTTAAGGTTATAGGTTTAGGTTAAGGTTTAGGTTTAGGTTTAGGTTTAGGTTATAAGCTATAGGTTTAGGGAATTGAGAATAGGTTAAGGTTTATGTTTAGGAAATCGGGTTTGGGTTCGCGATCGTGTTTAGGTTTAGGTTTTCAAGTTTTAGGTTTAGGTTTAGGTTTATGTTTTAGTTTTAGGTTTAGATTTAGGTTAGAGGTTTAGGTTATAGGTTTAGGTTTAGGTTTAGGTTATAAATGTATGTTATAGGTTTAGGTTATAGGTTAAGGTTTAGGTAATTGAGTTTAGGTTATAGGTTATAGGTTTAGGTTATAGGTTATACAAGATATAGGTTAAGGTTTAGGTTATAGGTTAAGGTTTAGGTTTAGGTTTAGGTTTAGGTTATAAGTTATAGCTTTAGGGAATTGAGAATAGGTTAAGGTTTAGGTTTAGGTTTAGGAAATCGGGTTTGGGTTCGGGATCGGGTTTAGGTTTGGGTTTTCAAGTTTAGGTTTAGGTTTAGGTTTTAGGTTAGTTTATAGGTTATAGGTTAAGGTTTAGGTTTAGGTTATAAGTATAGGTTTTAGGATTTGAGAATAGGTTTAGGTTAAGGTTATAAGTATAGGTTTTGAGATTTGAGAATTGGTTTAGGTTAAGGTTATAAGTTTAGGTTTAGGTTATAGGTTAAGGTTTAGGTTTAGGTTATAAGTATAGGTTTTAGGATTTGAGAATAGATTTAGGTTAAGGTTATAAGTTTAGGTCATAGGTTAAGGTTTAGGTTTAGGTTTAGGTTATAGAGGTTTAGGTTTAGGTTATAGGTTATAGGTTATAGGTTAACGTTTAGGTTAGGTTTTAAGTTTAGGTTAAGGTTATAGGTTTAGGTTATAAGTGTAGGTTGTAGGTTTAGGTTTAGGTTATAGGTTATAGGTTAAGGTTTAGGGAATTGAGTTTAGGTTATAGGTTAAGGTTTAAGTTTAGGTTAAGGTCTAGGTTTAGGTTTAGGTTATAGGTTATGGGATTTGAGAATAGGTTTAGGTTAAGGTTATAAGTTTAGGTTTAAGAAATTGGGTTCGGGTTCGGGATCGGGTTTAGGTTTAGGTTTTCAAGTTTAGGTTTAGGTTTAGGTTAGGGAGTTAAGATTAGGAATAGGTGCAGGTTTAGGTTTAGGAATTAGAGAATACATTAAGATTTAGGTTTAGGAAATCGGGTTCGGGTTCGAGATTGGGTTTACGTTTGAGTTTTAGGTTTAGGTTATATGTTATAAGTGTAGGTTTAGGTTTAGGTTTTAGGTTTTGGTTATAGGTTATAGGTTTAGGTTAAGGTTTAGGTCTAGGTTATAGGTTATAAGTGTAAGTTTAGGTTTAGGTTTTAACTTTAGCTTATAGGTTATAGGTTTAGGTTAAGGTTTAGGTTTAGGTTATAGGTTTTGGGATTTGAGTATAGGTTTAGGTTATAAGAATAGGTTTAGGTTATAAGTATAGGTTTAGGTTTAGGTTTTATGTTTAGGTTAAGGTTATAGGTTTAGGTTTAGGTTATAAGTGTAGGTTATAGGTTTAGGTTTAGGTTTAGGTTAAGTTATAGGTTAAGGTTTAGGGAATTGAGTTTAGGTTGTAGGTTTAGGTTAAAAGTTAAGGTTATAGGTTAAGGTTAAGGTTTAGGTTTACGTTTAGGTTTAGGTTATATGTTTTGGGATTTGAGAATAGGTTTAGGTTAAGGTTATAAGTTTAAGTTTAGGAAATCTGGATCGGGTTTATGTTTGGGTTTTCAAGTTCAGGTTTAGGTTTAGGTTAGGGAGTTGAGACTAGGATTAGGTGTAGGTTTTGGTTTAGGGATTTGAGAATACATTTAGGTTTTAGGTCATAGGTTTAGGTATTAGGCTTAGGTTTAGGTTATAGGTTTAGGTTATAAGTGTAGGTTATAGGTTTAGGTTTAGGTTTACATTAGGTTATAGGTTAAGGTTTAGGAAATTGAGAATAAGTTAAGGTTTAGGTTTAGGAAATCAGGTTTGGGTTCGGGATCAGGTTTAGGTTTAGGTTTTCAAGTTTAGGTTTAGGTTTGGGAATTGAGTTTAGGATTAGGTGTAGGTTTAGGTTTAGGGATTTGATAATACATTTAGGTTTTAGGTTTAGGTTTAGGTTATAGGTTATAGGTTATAGGTTTAGGTTTAGGTTTAGGTTTAGGTTATAGGTTATAGGTTATAGGTTTAGGTCTAGGTTTAGGTTAAGGTTATAAGCTATAAGTTTAGGGAATTGAGAATAGGTTAAGGTATAGGTTTAGGAAATCGAGTTCGGGTTCGGGATCGGGTTTAGGTTTGGGTTTTCAAGTTTAGGTTTAGGTTTAGGTTTAGGGATTTGAGTTTAGGTTATAGGTTTAGCTTTAGGTTTAAGTTATAGGCGTAGGTTATAAGTTATAGGTTATATGTTTTGGTTAAGGTTTAGGAATTCGTGTTCGGGTTTAGGTTATAGGTTTTGGGATTTGAGAATAGTTTTAGGTTATAAGTATAGGTTTAGGTTAGGTTATAGATTAAGGTTTAACGATTTCAGAATAGTTTTAGGTTATAAGTAAGGTTTTAGGTTTAGGTATAGCCTTAAGTTATAGGTTATAGGTTATATGTTTAGGTTAAGGTTTAGGAATTCGGGTTTGGGTTTGGGTTTGGATTCAATTTTAGGTTATAGGTTTTGGGATTTGAGAATAGTTTTAGGTTATAAGTATAGGTTTAGGTTAGGTTATAGGCTAAGGTTTAAGGATTTGAGAATAGTTTTAGGTTATAAGTAAGGTTTTAGGTTTAGGTAGAGGCTTAAGTTATAGGTTATAGGTTATATGCTTAGGTTAAGGTTTAGGAATTTGGGTTCGGGTTTAGGTTTGGGTTCGGGTTTAGGTTATAGGTTTTGGTTTAGGTTTAGGTTTAGGTTATAGGTTTTGGTTTAAGTTAAGGTTTAGGTTTATGTTATAGGTTATGGGATTTGAGAATGGGTTCGGGTTTAGGTTATAGGTTTTGGTTTAGGTTTAGGTTACGGTGTTTTGGGATTTGAGAATAGGTTTAGGTTAAGTCATAAGTTTAGGTTTAGGAAATCGGAATCGAGTTCGTTTCGTGTTTAGTTTTGGGTTTTCAAGTTTAGGTTTAGGTTTAGGTTTAGGTTAGGGAGTTGAGATTAGGATTAGGTGTAGGTTTAGGTTTAGGAATTTGAGAATACGTTAAGGTTTAGGTATAGAAAATTGGGTTCGAGTTCGAGATCGGGTTTACGTTTGGGTTTTGGGTTTAGGCTAAGCGTTTAGGGATTCAGATTTGGGTTCGGGATCGGGTTTAGGTTTGAGTTTTCAAGTTTAGGTCTAAGTTTAGGTTAGGGAGTTGAGATTAGGATTAGGTGTAGGTTTAAGTTTAGGGATTTGAGAATACGTTAAGGTTTAGGTATAGGAAATCAGGTCCGGGTTCGAGATCGGGTTTACGTTTGGGTTTTAGGTTTAGGCTAAGGGTTTAGGGATTCAGATTTGGGTTCGGGATCGGGTTTGGGTTTAGGTTTAGGTTTTACGTTTAGGTTAAGGTTACAGGTTGAGGTTATAGGTTTAGGTTTAGATTATAAGTGTAGGTTATAGGTTACAGTTTAGGGAATTGAGAATAGGTTAAGGTTTAGGTTTAGGAAATCGGGTTCGGGTTTGGGTTTGTGTATGGATTTAGGTTTGGGTTTTCAAGTTTAGGTTTAGGTTAAGGAGTAGACTAGGATTAGGTGTAGGTTTAGGTTTAAGGATTCTCTAGTATATCTACTATTGAACCTAGTATTATCTACTACATACTAGTAACATACAACCAATATTGGGGCACCATACCATAAGCTACAAGAATTTCATGTCCCCCTAAACAAGGTATCCTCCATTGATAACATATATATATATTATAAGTTTTTTATTTTCATTTACATTCCCAAATACATTCATCATCGATCCAAGAAAATTGAAACAAGTACTGTCAATCTATCTTATCTTACCAACCGTCTTATATTTCTTTTCACCTTTGTAGCTCTCATATTTGTTGCAGCTGCTAGTTCACCATCAGTAGTCTCCCTAACCAAATCTTTGTGTAGTCCCTCCATTTGAAGAAGTGGCTGAAGTTACAAGTAGGACTGATTGAGACGGTCCTTGACAGTCTTAAATTACCAGTAAGAGATGGCCATTGACCGTCTCTAATATGGACGGTCTTTAACCGTCTCAAATTGTCGCATATAAGATGGTCAGAGACCGTCTCTTATTCTAAACGGTCAATGGCCGTCTTTTATCTGCAGTTAACGATGGTTTTTGATCGTCTTAAATGATTTGTGGATGTTCAAATTTTTGAGACAATATTAATGACGGTCAAGGGCCGTCTAAAAGTTTAAAGATAGTTTACGACCATCTCTAAAGCGTCTTTAAACCAAGCAATTTTAGAGACGGTCCAGAACCATCTCTAAATCCGTCATTTTTTTCCATTTTTCACGTAGTGAACAATGTAACCATGGAAATCAAACTGAACTTCCTTTGATATAGTTTTAAAGAGATGAAAGGTATATGAATTAGAATGGATTCCATCACCAAACCATGCCCAAGAGATAAAGTAAACAACAGAATTAAACTGACTATCAACCAATCAAGAGATATATGAAGGTTAGGAAGGGTACCGACATCCAACCACGCCTAGGAAACGATGGTGAATAACAGGGCTTCCTGACGTCATAATCATAAAAAGGGAAGGAACATGCTCTAAGTTATCACAGACCCATTGTAATTTCAGTCACAACATACCATTAAAAACTAAGAACATTCCCATAATAAGATTAAATCAAGATCCATTCAATCTAAATAAAAAGGCACAAGCAAGAGTCTCCCACCACGCTACAAGCTTCACCTTTTAGCCTTAGCTAAGAGGTTTAGTCCAACATGAATGGGTTGTGAAAGGGCCTAGCTATATACCCTATAGGGGGGTGAATAGGGCAATGCCAAATAAAACTTAAAACAGCGGAATAATAAAAGATATAAATAACAATGCTAAAATAATAACAATCTTAAAGCACATGAAATATGAGAATGATACTGAATCAGTTCTAAGGACAACCTTATACCAAAAACCAATGGCTTATGGTAGGACAACCTTATTTCCAGAACAATCTAGAAATCACAAATGATATAAAAAATAAATCAAGAATAACTTACAGAAATAAATCCTAAGTTATTACACCATTCAACCACACTTGCTTGAAATGAAAATTACAACATTCATCCATAAAAGCAATCCACAATACTGAAGGAATAAATGAATAAAGAAATCAAGCACATCCACAACACAACAATATATAGTGGTTCGCCTGTGTGTTCACCAACTATTAGCCAACAGCCACACAGAATGCTACTCCACTCCTAATATCCTCACACAGGGGATGTTAGCATGCACTCTCAAAATAGGTTTTCACAGGTTCACCCAAAACCTTCACAATTGTGTCTTTTATCTCGGGCTTACACAATCCAAAACCCCCACAATCTGAGTTTTTTCGCTCTCCTCGGATAACCAATACAATGAGATTTTTCTGGCAAATCTCAAACAAAACCAGAGAAAGTAAATTACAAAGTAAAATACCTGAATCTCCTTTTGAAGTAGCCCAGTAAAACCAATCAGAGTAGATGTATGATACGTCGTTCAATGTCTAATACTCACTTAAAGAATGGTTCTATGTTTAATTGATTTTACATTATGTAACGCCCTGAAAATCGGGGGTCGAGTATGAACTCAACTCCCGAGTTCCAACGCATCACTTATGCAACATACACAATGATGGTTAAATGTTGTCTGAGTTAGAGCAATAAACATGAATGAGATTATACCAAAACAGTAAATCATACTCCAGTTCAATTGTATAAAGGCAAGTGGAAGACTGAAATTTTATATTCGAAGTATGTAAAGTAACAAAATTTTGTGAACTCCAGAGTATGAGTACTAACTGAGTACCAATATACATGTATTGTTTCTAAGTCAAAAATCAAAATACAATCCTCAAAAGAGGCCTTGAAAATCCCGCGATGCAGCCGGCCTAAGCATAACCATCAGAATACTGCATAAAGGAGAACTCCTCCTGATCCTCCTCGAGGTCGAGCTCTGGCTCCTGAACAGAGGCGCCATCTACACCTGCGACAGAGTCTGGTGGGTGTTGCAAACACCGTCCCGTAACGTGGGAGTGAGTAGATAACTCAGTGGAACAATAAAGCATAGGTTAACATGTTATCAAATCAATCAAGCAGTAATGATAAAACAGTACAATTCAAACATTTCTAACTACTCTTGTTAAATGCAAAAATGATATGACATGATGCTGTATGCCCTTGCCAAACCACCCTTAAGCGACATCATCTTACGTTCGCGAATGCTTACTCCCTCAGTGTGCCACATCTACAAAGCACATGGGGTGCGATGATGCTCATGATTACCAAGTTTTTATAAATCCATTTCAACCAGCAGTATTGGGAAACTAAGGTACCTCCCTTGTATCATTTCCAAACATGATCCATTCTAGGGTCGTCAATCCTAGCTAATCTCATACGATATTATGGTTTGAGAAGCGTAGTGAAGGCATTGCAAAGGGCTCGTCACCCGTCAGCGCGGATATAGATCTCACCGTATGTGGTTCAATTGCTGGCCGTCAGCTCAAGTACATATCTCACCGTACTTGGCTCAATCACTAGCCGTCAGCTCAAGTATAGGTCTCACCGTACTCGGCTCAACTCATACTCTAGTTACTGTAAAAGACTCGTCGCCAATCACAGACACTTGGAATATGCTTGAAGATACTATGGAGGACTCGTCGCCCGTCAGCACGAGCACAGGTCTCACCGTACTCGGCTCTCGCCGTAAGTATCGACAGCTCGAATATAGTGTCCCATACCACCATAATCGGCTCACGAGTTTGGTTGCGCAATGGTCACTATGGGGAGGCACATGACCCCAGCGTAGGCCGATAGCTCGACCACGGTGTCCCATACCACCATGCCCGGCTCATGCGTCTTAGCGGATCGAGGTACCATGGTTAACGGGATCGCCACTGGTAAGTTTGGTACCCTAGGTTCAAGCAGTAGCGACCAAACATGGTGAACATACATATACACTCCGGTTTACTTGACGGGCCTGACTAGCTCGAGCGCACCACAAGTTGAGCGATATGGAGCGTAAAAGCACTCCGTGTGGCCAACCACTATCGCCAACCGAAGTATGATTCGGGTTCGCTAGACACATCCTTTGTGGCGACATGCATCTCAGCCACAACCTCAAGTCTAGTACCGAATGTTTGGACTATAGGCATAGTCCCAAACTCAAACAGTTCTCATCAATAACATGTGGAGTAAAGCATGATAAACAAGCAATACAGCATATTAGCAGGCATGTTATAAAGCATGAAGTAAAGCATGTTGTAAAGCATGTTGTAAAGCACTATACACATAGGGATACGATTACATACACATCACAAGTGAGTGGTTATAGCGAACCACCGCGTGGAGGGGGGTCCTACATGTCTCTAAGGGGGTCGGGAATCCCATATCAGCACCTCTCTAAGGCACTAATACTCAAACATTTACACACACAAGCATCTACACGAACACTTAGAATACACTATTCCAACATACACGACGTATGTTAGCAAATGCGTATTAGGGCTATTATTTCGCCAAGCGGTTATTTTATCCGCGCATACCATATTCATACGACAAATAATCATGGCAATTATATTTCCAAAATTTGTACATAAGCGGTATTTCTAGAATATGCAATTTCAACATACATAGTGTTTTCAAGCGAACATAGATTTCGGCGATTCCTTTCGCCAAACTGGTATTTTATTCATGTATTGTATAATCATATATTAAATAAATATGTCAAACATTATTCTAAAAGAAATACGTATACGGTATTTCTAAAATACACAATTTCAACATACATCGCATTTACAAGTGAACATGTGTTTTGGCGATTCCTTTCGCCAAACTAGTATTTTATTCATATATTATATAATCATACATTAAATAAACATGTCAAACATTTATCCAAAAAAAATACGTATATGGTATTTCTACGTATACCTAGAATATGTGAAATTCCATATTTCACAACGTTAATCGAAACAGGAAATGGAAAGCACTTTGTACATGTGCAATTGCAAGCAGATCATGAATCTACCATTATCTGACATTGAAAGCGTTGAAAACCATAACTTATACACTTAAAGTCCTCACCTTTGCCTTTTGAAATGCAACGAATCAGTAAGGGTAGCAAACCTTCCGTATACGGGAGTTTTCTAGCCTAAAGAGCGGAATCGGTTAGTCGTTACATAGCCTACGACGATTCTACCACAAATCAGACTTAGGGTTAAGGTTTCTTACCTTCAAATGGGATGGATACTGCCGGGAAAACACTTGGAATGAAGCGGTGTAGGCCGTGTAACAATCCAAAGCAGTAGGAGGAAGATCTCCCACAAATCCCAAACTATTCTCCCTCTTTTCTCTCTCTCTCTCTAGGGTTAAAATCCCAAATTCGTATGGCTGTGAGAGGGGCTGTTCTAAGCCCCTTTTATAGCAAAAAACATTCCCAAACTAGACTCAGTTTCAAGGGTGACTGCTTATATAGGCATTTCGCCACTTTTCCAGCTCAAAAGGGAGGTTCTGGTGGCCCTCCTTGAACCGAACGTCAGACTTAAGCTCACCATCTATGGATCTACGTGGGATTACGTTTTTGACTCGATCGGATTCCCAGATCACACGTGGAGGACCACTTTCAGTTCGACGGTCAGTGGGCCATGATCAGAAATTCCAAGTACATGTAAATGTTCTTGAAATTTTTCTTAATCCGAGGGTGTAATTTGGTCTAATTCTGACGGTCAGGTTGCCTAATACTGACGCGTCAACGAATGATGCCAGATCACTATTCCAGATATTTATTTTGTAATGGGAATAGTGTTTTCACACACCTTCGCTCCGTATCAAAGCGAATGGCCATGGAACATCGGATGGAGCTGATTTTTGAGATGATTGTTAAGCCCAGTGGGGCGGTCCTAGTTCCTTAGCTTCGGGTTAATCGGACTCCCGATGTGCGATCTAGACCTAATACGAAGTTTCGTTTCATTCCCGAGAGCAGACGGGAAATGGGTTTGGTTTTAAACTTTAGGGTAACCTAGCGTCAATGATTCTGCAACTTTTGGGTCTTGCAGATCATATTTAAAGCGATCCTAACGGATTTCATGTTTAATCGAGTTTAGTACTTAGTTAACTTTGTTAAATTTCTAAAGAATTTAATCCTACGTGATTTCTGGTCGAGGTGGTACTCGACCCAATGTACGAAAATTTACGGGTCGTTACAATCTACCCCCCCCTTAAACAAAAAATTTTGTCCTCGAAATTTATACCTTTTCGTAATCCTCGAGAATCTGAAGGTAGTTCTTTCTGACCTCAGCCTCAGTCTCCCAGGTAGCTTCCTCGTCGGAATGATGTGTCCAAAGCACCTTCACAAGTGGGATGACCTTGCTATGTAATACCTGCTCCTTCCTATCAAGGATACGCGTCGGGAGCAGCTCGTACGTAGCATCCTCACTCAACTGTACCTGCTCCCATCTGATGATATGCGAAGGATCAGGAACGTACTTCTTCAGCATGGATATATGAAATACGTTGTGTACGGAAGCAAGTGGTGTAGGCAAGGCGAGACGATACGCCACATCACCCACTCGATCCAGTATCTGAAATGGACCGATAAACCTCGGTGTGAGCTTCCCCTTCTTCCTGAACCGAAGGATTCCCTTTATAGGGGAAACTCGAAGGAACACATGATCCCCGACCTCGAACTCCAGCGGTCGCCGCCTCGTATCGGCGTAACTCTTCTGTCTGCTCTGCGCTGTGAGTAATCGACGCCTGATAATGTCTACCTTCTTTGTAGTCGCCTGTACCAACTCCGGGCCAATCAGGCTACGCTCGCCAACCTCTGTCCAACAGTGTGGTGCCCTACAAGGTCGACCATATAGAGCCTCATATGGCGCTATGCCAATAGTCGCCTGGAAGATGTTGTTGTAGGCGAACTCTGCGTACGGAAGACAATCATCCAGTGTCCTTCAAAGTCCAACACACATGCTCGCAACATATCCTCCAGAATCTGATTCACCCGCTCTGTCTGCCCATCTGTCTGAGGATGAAACGCTGTACTGAACTTCAACTTCACACCCATCGCCTCCTGGATACGAGTCCAGAAGATAAATGTGAACCGTGTCTCTGTCCGACACGATCTCCAAAGGAACCCCATGCAGACGGACAATCTCCCTAATGTACAATCTAGCCAGCTCGTCTGCAGAGTTCGTAACTCTGATAGGGAGGAAATGGGCCGATTTGGTCAACCGGTCCACAATCACCCAAATGGAATCGTGCCCCTTCCTCGTCTTCGGCAACCCTGATATAAAGTCCATGGAGATGAAGTCCCACTTCCACTCCGCTATAGGCATGGGCTGAAGTAGTCCAGGAGGTCGGCGATGTTCTCCCTTGACCTGCTTGGCACGTCGACATCGAGACACATACTCAGCAATGTGGGCCTTCATGTTATCTCACCAATACGTCTGTCTCATATCCTGGTACATCTTCGTGCTACCAGGATGCATCGCAAACTTCGAGTTATGGGCGGACTCGAGAAGCTCGCGTCTCAAGTCAGCCACATCAGGAACACATAGGCGGCCACGGAATCGTAAACCCCCATCAGAACCAACTCTCCACTCGGAGTCCACGGCGTCGCTAGCCTACTCTCGAAGCTCAGACAGCCGTATATCGCCCTCTTGGGCCTCAACAATCCTGTCGTCAATAAGTGGCCACACTCGAACGTGCGCAACACACTCAAAAGGCTCCTCGACAGTGAGTCTCTGCTCGAAGTCCCGCACAAACTCCATCATGTCCCACTCGGCTATTATCAGCGGTGCCGCAAATGCAATCGCCTTCTTGCGGCTCAGCGCGTCTGCCATAAGGTTCGCCTTGCCAGGATGGTAGGAAACCTCAAACTTGAAGTCCTTCAAGGTCTCCATCCATCGGCGCTGTCTCATATTCAAATCCCGCTGCGTGAATATGTATTTAAGGCTCTTGTGGTCGTAGAAAAGCTTGAACTCCTCACCGTAGAGGTAATGTCTCCAGAGCTTCAATGCAAAGATGACAGCTGCCAACTTCAGGTCATGTGTAGGGTAATTCTCCTCGTGCTTCCTTAATTGTCTCGAGGCATACGAAATCACCCTATCCTTCTACATCAGCACACAACCCAAACCAACGCGAGACGCGTCAGTATACACCGTGTATTTCACCCCTTGCTCTGGCAATACTAGCACAGGGGCAGACGTCAACTTGTCCTTCAGCTCCTTAAAAGCTGCCTCTGCCTTCTCATTCCAGGCGAACTTCAGGTCCTTCCGAGTCAACTGAGACAATGGCCTGGTGATCTTTGAGAAATCCCGAATGAAACGTCTGTAATACCCAGCCAGACCAAGGAAACTCCTCACCTCAGTAACCGATTCAGGCTGCTGCCAATCCTGAACCGTAGCTACCTTAGCAAGGTCCACTGCTATCCCATCCTTGAACACTACATGTCCCAGGAACTTGACTTCCTTCTGCCAGAAGTCGCACTTCTTATATTGCGCGAACAACTGGTTCTTCTTCAGTGTATCCAATACCGCTCGCATGTGCTCCTTGTGCTCCTCACGACTCGTAGAGTATATCAAAATGTCATCAATAAAAACGATGACGAATCGGTAAAGGAAGGGCCGAAATACCCGGTTCATCAGATCCATGAACACGACTGGTGCGTTCGTCAGACCGAACGACATCACCAAGAACTCATAATGCCCAAAGCACGTCCTGAAGGCTGTCTTCTTCACGTCCTCCTCTCTCACGCGCAACTGGTGGTACCTTGACTGAAGGTCAATCTTCGAGAAATACTTCGCCCCCCTCAACTGATCGAACAGATCATCAATCCTGGGCAAAGGATACTTGTTCTTCACCGTGACCTGGTTCAACCTACGGTAATCAATACACAACCGTAGCAACCCGTCCTTCTTCTTCATGAACAACACAAGTGCTCCCTAAGGAGACACACTAGGTCGAATAAAACCTTTCTCTACAAGTTCGTCAATTTGTTTCCGCAGCTCTTCCATCTCACATGGAGGCATACGATAAGTCGGCAACGAAATAGGCGTCGCACCAGGCGTAAGGTCAATCGTAAAATTAATCTCACGCCGAGGAGGTAAACCAGGGATAGTCTCAAACACGCCTGCAAATTCTCGAACCACCGGCATACCATCTACCGTCGGACCATCAATTGGCACAAGTAAAGCAGCGTAACAATCAACACGGCAGGGCCAACTGACCTGCACTGGGAACGTGAAAGCTGTGCCGTCAGGTCCATAGGCAGTCACGATCCGAGCATCGCAATCTATATCCGCCCTCATCTTGGCGAGCCAATCCATGCCAAGTATAACGTCGTAGTGCCATAGCGGAGCAACAATAAGGTCGATGAGCACTGTGCTGCTACCCAAAACTACCGAGCAACCCTCGCATAACCGTGTGACATCCGAACAGGTCCCAGTAGTCGTAGTGAGTCTCATTCCCTTTGTGGGAATCGTATACAAAGATAAGCGTTTAACCGCCCCACAAGAAACAATAGAAGTGGTGGACCCGGTGACCACCAATAAAGAAACGGGAGTGCCATGAATAAAAGCCGTACCCTTGAAAGTCGTCGGAGCTGAAACCGACGTCTCAGGTGCCTCAGCCACAAGCGTATGAACGCGAGCCTGCTGTTGGCGGTTCGGCTGAGGAGCCAAGGGTCGCTGTAGCCCCCTGAAGCACGGCACGGGAGGTCGGAATGAAGGATGTGCAGGAACGGACTGTAGCGGTGGAGCTGATATGGCCTGTGGGTAAGGGCGACCCAATCTCTGCGGTGGCGCAAATCCGCTAGCCCTCATGCGCAAGAAGCGCTCTCGCCAGGGGTGTCCGGGTTTCCGCAAACGTGCGAGGTCACCAACGGGCGTCTCATAGGAATAACCGCGCCGCGCGGCCCGGGGGAGAATCGGCCGAGGCCTCTTGCCTAAGATAGGCACGCTCTGTAAATCTGCCGCGGCCTCGCAACCATAGTACCACGTGATCTGCCAAACGGTCCACATCTCCGCTTTCGGCCGTCATAGACATGTGGACCAACGCCGCATATGTAGGAATACTGTGGCAGCATATCCTGACCGTATCTCCGGTCGCAAACCCAAGGAGAAACGACGCATCCGCATCTGCTCATCCACCAATATAGTCGGACAAAGCGGCCCAACTCGTGAAGCGGTGCTCGTACTCGTGATCGTCATGCCTCCCTGCCTGAGGCGCAGAAACTCTTCCTCCCGCTCATGCCGATACGTCTGCGGGTAGTACTTCTCGTGGAACCGAGACTCGAAAGCCTCCCAGGTCCACACGAAATCTACTGCGACCGTGCGCAACACGCTGTCCCACCATAAAATGGCCTCCCTCTCAAACATGAAAGCGGCCAGCTCCACCTGCTCTGCCTCTGAGCAATGTAGCATTCGAAGCATCTTAGAGATGCGGTCAAGCCAGAACTCTGCCTCCTCGAGTCTGTGAGAACCCATAAATGAGGGAGGCCTCAAGCGCTGAAGTCGCTCGAGTAGACCGCGTGTACCGACCTCTCAAGTAGGAGGTGCGACGGATGGGGGCAGAGGCACATCCTCAACTTGAGCAGGAGGCCCAGAATGCTCATCAGGATGTGCAGATGTCGTAGGTGGAGTCGCACTACCACCACGGGACAAGGCCTCAGCGATAGTGGCCATAGCTGCTGCCGGTGTGGCTTTCTTCGTCTTGCATCTACGTTGATGCAACATCATCATCACCGCTCAAACCTATCGGTCGACGGAGCGCCGAGAGTCATGCTTTACGCGAAGAAGACGGCCGACACGCTCACGGACCGGGGCGTGTAAGGTGGCAATCCACCTGGCGGGACCAGCAGGAGGCCGATCGTACCTAACCCACGGTCCGCAGACCGCTACTACCGAAGGAGTCCGGTCCATAGAGCCGCCGGACGGAGATGTGCCGTGCTCCGCGTATACTGTCGCGGCATGCCCTATACAACATAGGGTACAACATTTGTGTGATACAGCATAATACACTCCATAAAGCACTTAAGCATTCCACACATCATCAAAATAAAAGAAGCTATTATGCTTTTCATTTACCCAAAATTGTCATAATACATGGAATACAGAGTTACATGAATCACGACAGAATTCACATCATAGCCAACACATCCACTACATCAAACACCTAAAACATGTTACTATCTACTACTTCATCTACATGAAAACATAAACCGCCTATCGCGGTAACCAAAGCAAACACAACATACAACAACATGGATGACTAAGCATCCGAAGTAGGCGGTGGAAGAGGAGCGTTCTTGTCCTGCACACAGCACAAAATGGCCTTCAACGTACGAGACACCTTCTTAAAGCTCCTCTTCATGTAGGCTTCGATCTCTTCGAGCTTGGCTCGGGTCTCACCAAGCTTAGCCCGAACTTGCCCAACCTCTTGCTACAGGGCGGCTTGCCCCTCCTCAAGACGGGCCAATCGCGCATTAAAATCATCTCGATCCACACCCTGTTCCTGAGCCGTAGGAGGCGAACTCTCCTCAGTGTCCTGAGCCTCAGGTTCTTCCTCCTGTATGTCATCACTACGCTCCTCATCACTCTCTGCCTAGAGGTCAACACTCTCCTCGCCGGCGCTATCCGACTCATCTCCAGACTCGTCGAGTCGGGCTTGCCGCTGTTGAGGGCCGATCTTCATATTCTTGAGTGTCGCTTCACTTATGACCCAGACTGGTGCAAGATCCTCCATATTCAATCTGTAGCCTACATCACGAGTCATCCTGCAGATCAGTCGGCCAAATGGGAGCGAAATATCGTTCCTGGCAGAACGAACAACATGAACTATCTGGGATAGGATGAATGTGGGTAGGCATATGTTGTCCCCGTGTCCCATCTTGTATAGAAAGTCCACCATCACCCTAGTACATTTCGTGCGGTTACCCCACCGTGGGTATACATTGTATGTGAAAATGTGATGGAGTAAATGGAAGTCTTCGGTCATCTTTGTCGCCGCAATGCAATTTCCTCGCTTCCAAGTAACCCGGCGACCACAGAGAAATCGCATGCGACGATCCCTTTCCTGCGCACTTCTAGAGAAGTCATCACTAGGATGCACTTGACCAAGCGGGATCTTCGTGATTCAAACCACCTCATCCACAGTGATTGTGCGCCTTATGCCCCTCACGAGACGATGGCGAAGAGGCTCTGCGTGATGAGTCCACGATGTGAGCGTAGAAAGCGCGAACCGTGTTCTCACATGCGGGAGACTCGCCTTCAAATATAAATTCCATCGATATCCACCAAGTGGTCCATCATCGGGTGTAGGCCAAACATCCTTTCATCCACATGAGCTTCAAACACAACCTTGCGGCCCGCGAAGCGCCCATATTCAATGCCTATCGGATAAGCATTTCTGGCGGGATGGTCAAGATCCAGGTCTCGCTTCGACCTAAATTCCCGCACGGTGCTTGTGCCGGCCCCAACTTCGGACCTTCTTCGAGAATGGGCTGGCCTACTTGGGCCAGCGTCATCGGCCGCAGTTTTCCTCTTTCCCATGAGAGATAGGATGGAGGAAATGGAAAAAATGGTAGCCACCACACCAAGGAGGGCCATGGAAAATTACCAAATGGGGGAACAAGGGGCTAATCTCTTTGAACCTCCACAAACAACAATCCAATGGGTGTGGAAAGAGCACTAGAGGTAGGAAATAAAGAAGGAACAAAAAGAAAATGGAATGGGTTAGGAGATTACCCAATTTTTGAGCTCCAAGGAGGGGTATGAGAGCTCCAACTTGAGAAAATGGGGAAAGGAGGAAGCTAAGGCTATTGTGGAAGGTTGGGGTGTGTGAGTTATGGAAGAAAATGGAAGATTTGAAGGTTTGGAGGGATGGGTTTTTGAGGAAAATCGAAAATGGGGGTGGAGGTGCTTGAAAAGGAAGAAATGGGAGAGTGGGGTGCTCCAGCCCCTTAAACCCTAATCTATTGCCAAAATGGCACATGCCAAGGGATAGAGGGGGTCAGGCCGACCAACCTAGGCCTTGGACCCACGCCGGAAAAGCCACCGGACCGCGGTCCGCCGCCCGAGCCGCGGCGCCGCCGCGGTCGGACTTGGCCGGAACCGCGCCGCCGCGGTGGGGCTCTGTTTGCCACATGTCCAAGGTGCCAAATGCACCCTGGTTCAGTCTAGGGGGTTAGTGGATTAACGTGGAGGGGCCCCCGACTCAGTTCAGTGCCAGAACGGTTAGTTCTGGTAAATTTCTAATATAATCTGATTTTTTTCCTGATTTTTAACGACTAATTTTTGGTGGATTGTGACCTGGACACATCAATAGACGGTCTAGGAGTGACTTGGGGTCCATAAGTGCGGTCGGGATCGAGTACGAACTCGATCAAACTGTCCATTTGCAATGAACTTCGACGAACGGCGAAATCGGGAGACCCTAAGACTGTTGCTAGGTTTTGCGCACCCTCCTAAGTTGTAACACGTCAGCGTACGTAGTGGAGACATAACTCAGGTCCGGTTTAATCAAAATCATGCTCTGATACCAACTTGTAATGCCCTGAAAATCGGGGGTCGAGTATGAACTCAACTCCCGAGTTCCAACGCATCACTTATGCAACATACACAATGATGGTTAAATGTTGTCTGAGTTAGAGCAATAAACATGAATGAGATTATACCAAAACAGTAAATCATACTCCAGTTCAATTGTATAAAGGCAAGCGGAAGACTGAAATTTTATATTCGAAGTATGTAAAGTAACAAAATTTTGTGAACTCCAGAGTATGAGTACTAACTGAGTATCAATATACATGTATTGTTTCTAAGTCAAAAATCAAAATACAATCCTCAAAAGAGGCCCTGAAAATCCCGCGATGCAGCCGGCCTAAGCATAGCCGTCAGAATACTGCATAAAGGAGAACTTCTCCTGATCCTCCTCGAGGTCGAGCTCTGGCTCCTAAACAGAGGCGCCATCTACACCTGCGACAGAGTCTGGTGGGTGTTGCAAACACCGTCCCGTAACGTGGGAGTGAGTAGCTAACTCAGTGGAATAATAAAGCATAGGTTAACATGTTATCAAATTAATCAAGCAGTAATGATAAAACAGTACAATTCAAACGTTTCTAACTACTCTTGTTAAATGCAAAAATGATATGACATGATGCTGTATGCCCTTGCCAAACCAAACATGGTGAACATGGTGAACATACATATATACTCCGGTTTACTTGACGGGCCTGACTAGCTCGAGCGCACCACAAGTTGAGCGATATGGAGCGCAAATGCACTCCGTGTGGCCAACCACTATCGCCAACCGAAGTATGACTCGGGTTCGCCAGACACATCCTTTGTGGCGACATGCATCTCAGCCACAACCTCAAGTCTGGTACCGAATGTTTGGACTATAGGCATAGTCCCAAACTCAAACAGTTCTCATCAATAGCATGTGGAGTAAAGCATGATAAACAAGCAATACAAAGATATTAAAGGTGCATGTTATAAAGCATGAAGTAAAGCATGAAGTAAAGCATGTTGTAAAGTATGTTGTAAAGCACTATACACATAGGGATACGATTACATACACATCACAAGTGAGTGGTTATAGCGAACCACCACGTGGAGGGGGATCCTACATGTCTCTAAGGGAGTCGGGAATCCCATATCAGCACCTCTCTAAGGCACTAACACTCAAACATTTACACACACAAGCATCTACGCGAACACTTAGAATACACTATTCCAACATACACGACGTATGTTAGCAAATGCGTATTAGGGCTATTATTTCGCCAAGCGGTTATTTTATCCACGCATACCATATTCATACGACAAATAATCATGGCAATTATATTTCCAAAATTTGTACATAAGCGGTATTTCTAGAATACGCAATTTCAACATACATAGTGTTTTCAAGCGAACATAGATTTCGGCGATTCCTTTCGCCAAACTGGCATTTTATTCATGTATTGTATAATCATATATTAAATAAATATGTCAAACATTATTCTAAAAGAAATACGTATACGGTATTTCTAAAATACACAATTTCAACATACGTCGCATTTACAAGTGAACATGTGTTTTGGCGATTCCTTTCGCCAAACTAGTATTTTATTCATATATTATATAATCATACATTAAATAAACATGTCAAACATTTATCCAAAAAAAATACGTATACGGTATTTCTACGTATACCTAGAATATGTGAAATTCCATATTTCACAACGTTAATCGAAACAGGAAACGGAAAGCACTTTGTACATGTGCAATTGCAAGCAGATCATGAATCTACCATTATCTGACATTGAAAGCGTTAAAAACCATAACTTATACACTTAAAGTCCTCACCTTTGCCTTTTGAAATGCAACGAATCAGCAAGGGTAGCAAACCTTCCGTATACGGGAGTTTTCTAGCCTAAAGAGCGGAATCGGTTAGTCGTTACATAGCCTACGACGATTCTACCACAAATCAGACCTAGGGTTAAGGTTTCTTACCTTCAAATGAGATGGATACCGCCGGAAAAACACTTGGAATGAAGCGGTGTAGGCCGTGTAACAATCCAAAGCAGTAGGAGGAAGATCTCCCACAAATCCCAAACTATTCTCCCTATTTTCTCTCTCTCTCCCTAGGGTTAAAATCCCAAATTCATATGGCTGTGAGAGGGGCTATTTTGGAATGGGAATAGTGTTTTTCACACACCCTCGCTCTGGATCGAAGCGAATGGCCATGGAACATCGGATGGAGCTGATTTTTTAGATGATTGTTAAGCCCAGTGGGGCGGTCCTAGTTCCTTAGCTTCGGCTTAATCGGACTCCCGATGTGCGATCTAGACCTAATACGAAGTTTCGTTTCATTCAGAGCAGACGGGAAATGGGTTTGGTTCTAAACTTTAGGGTAACCTAGCGTCAATGATTCTGCAACTTTTGGGTCTTGCAGATCATATTTAAAGCGATCCTAACGGATTTCATGGCTAATCAAGTTTAGTACTTAGTTAACTTTGTTAAATTTCTAAAGAATTTAATCCTAAGTGATTTCTGGTCGAGGTGGTACTCGACCCAATGTACGAAAATTTACAGGTCGTTACACATTAAATCAAGAAGAGCACGGTCTATTTGATTTTGATCCCAGAAGAAAGAATATCACAAATTCCTCTTTTCTAAATGAGATTGGAATGTGGATCAAAATCACAATAGAATAATGCTAACAAAAGGAATATTAAATATGCACAGTAGCTTAAAAAAATAATCACAACTTATCTCAGAGTATAGCCTTAAATTGCTTAAATTGAATGTGATGGAATATCTAAAACTCTGAAATTCGTGAATTATTTATAACCTGAAAAAATCCCATCTTCAACTGGTCTTAGGATCCCTAGGACCGGTCGTAGCTTCAAAGATTTTGAAAGATTTCCGCGGGATTAAATTAGTTGTTCCCACGACTAGTCTTAGGTAACCTATGACCGGTCGTGGGCCACCTATGACTGGTCGTGTGTCACCTACGACTGGTTGTAGGACCCTAGATAGGTCGCTGGAGTTTGAGTCGTAGGACTACGACCGGT
The DNA here is from genome assembly GCA_030180095.1 of Magnolia changhungtana. Lineage (NCBI taxonomy): Eukaryota > Viridiplantae > Streptophyta > Magnoliopsida > Magnoliales > Magnoliaceae > Magnolia > Magnolia changhungtana. Next base: position 1,024,891 of record JASAUF010000674.1, on the reverse strand, counting down.
CGAAGGATGAGTCGTAAAACTTCCCAGGACTGGTCGAAGCAAGTCCAGGACTGATCGAAGGACAACCAGGAAAATTTGAAAATCTGTAACAACCTAGGACTGGTCCTGAGAAACCTAAGACTGGTTGAAGCAAAGCTAGGACTGGTCTTAAGATTTTTAAAACTGGTCTTAGAACACTCATAACAAGCATATTAAAATATTCGGATTATGTATCCAGAATGACCTATCATACAGACCAACCTAAGGTCAATCTAAGGTCAAACAAACCTTGAAGTGAGATGAACATTGAAGTCTTGAAGGTCTGTATTCTCAGATGATCTTGAAGGAGAAGCTTGAATCGAGTTGACGGCTTTCTAGAGCTTGATACTTTCTGGACTTGTCTTGATGAAGTCTTCTAATCTTGAACTTGTTAGAAGCAAACTTGAAGTCTTCTATTCTTGTAGACTTCATCCATGACATGTCTTGCAAACATTCTTCATTCATGATCTTGTCTTGAAAACATTCTTCATTCATGATCTTGTCTTGAAGCAGTGTGTAGTCATAAACAAGAAACACAAGAAGTACAAGACATATAGGTTTTGACACTACAAAATTTGACAACCAAAGGGATATAAAATCATAGCACTAACAATCTCCCCCTTTGTTAAATTTGTGACAAAACACATTTATTAATATAAGAGTAAAATGAAGAAAGAATCATGAGCCATCAAAGCCATCAAAAATACTCTACTCCCCCTAAGTGAGTAGAAACAATGAACCATATTCTCCCTCTTTCAATTACTTCAATTACTCTCTCCTTACTTCAATTATTCTCTCCCTTTCTCCCCCGTTCCATAGTACTCCCCCTTTTTGTCACAAAATGATAAGGGAAGGCCAAAGGAGAAGAACAACATATGAAGAGTCAAGATTAATTATGAAATTAGTACAACACTTCAATGTCATCAATCCAAATAAAGGATATACAATAAAACCAAACATACAACCAAAGTCATCAACCATAATAATAATACAGAATCCATCATATTTAAATATAATACAAACTAAGGAAAAAGGATAATCCACCTAATCAGATCCAGATGAAGGAGCAGGGATGGTTGGATCAATCTGAAGTAAGCCCCTATTAATGCGACAAAGATATTTCGCATATATTTAAATTGCATATCATGGGCTACACTCAGGTTATCAACCTTCTCCTCCAATGCACTTAGACGTGCATCATAACTAGAAGAGGGATCGTAATCAGGATCATTTTGGGAGTTAGTTTCAATTTCTTCAAATATATCATCCATATTTATATCAGCCTGTGGAGGAAGATCAGCTGCTTCCCCTTCATTTTCTGCTTCAGCACCTTCACCACCACCTTCATAGAATTGACCAGGAAGCAAATCCAACTTCATCTTATTTAAATTAGTATTATTGAATAAAAGATGATGAATTGGTGCCTCATTCTCAGGTGAAGCAACAAGCATATTTGTGGCTAAACAAGTCATAAGATAACCAAATGGAATATCACTATGACCCGGATGAAGACGAAACTGAATGATAACATGACATATCAAAGAAGGTAAACAGACAATGATGCCGGACACAACAGTGCGATGCCCGAACCATGAAGGCGATCAACTCGGTTTATTGCAGGACCGAGGATATAAGTTTGAAATGAAGATTCGGTGCAAAACTCTGTATCTGGGTAATAAAAATTTTGAGGGGAGCGCATTTCCTTTGTGCTTCCATTGTACTTCCATATTGCATAAATCTCTTGTCAACATTTGTTTTTCCGATTCTGATGATTTGTCATATAATGTATGAATCAGAATACCTTCATCCTTGATAGGTATATCCATAATACCTGATATCAAATGTCGATCTATTAGAAATTTCCCTTCTCTAGTAACAATTGAGAACGTTAAATTATCAAGGAAAAATCAGAGATATATACAACCATAGATTGTGCAATGGACTGGTATACAGGCCCACCCCTAAATAAAATGTTAGCCCAGCCAACAGATTCAAGGATAGGGGCAATCCCAAATTATTCAATGTGATTGAGACTTATAGGACGCTCAATGATAACTTTACAGCTACGTAAATCCCGTACATCATTGGGATCATCTTCGGGTGACCGAAGGTGCCGTTTTATTATAGATGTAGATCTAGATGAAGATGGACCACGGGATGTTTTCTTTTTCCCTCTAACATCCATTTTCAACCAGATTTACCAAGGAGCAAGCAAAAAAGAACACTAAAAGTGGTGGGTTTCTCTAGATCATAATTTTAGAGAGGAAACCCTAAAAAATCAACAAAAGACGAGATCTAGCTTATGGAATAAATAAATCAAAGCATAGAAAGCATAAATCTTCAATAAAAATGAAGAAAAATGACTTATCTTGAAGAAAATCATGAAATCTCAAGACTAGTCGAGCCACGACTCATCGAAGGAAGAAGAGGAAATGAAGAAGAAAGTGATTTTCCCCAAATTATAAGATGCTCACGATCTTCACGACCGGTCGAGTGCAGTCTACGACCGGTTGAGCATCGACAAAAATAAATATTTTTATACAAAATTTGAAATTTATACACATAAAAATTCAAAATATAGTACACTATGATACATGCAGACAAGTATATTCAATTTAAAATGCACATACCAAGATCAAATTTCATTTTAGTAAACCTACTTTTGTCGAGCGGTTTAGTAAATATATCAGCAAGTTGGACATCGGTTGGAATATATTCCAAAGAGATAGCCTTTTCTTCAACTAATTCACGAATGTAATGATACCTAATGTCAATATGCTTAGTACGCGAATGCTGAATTGGATTTTTGGAAATATTAATAGCACTGGAATTATCACCATGTAAGATCATTGAATCTTGATTAATTCCATAATCGCTTAACATGCGTTTCATCCATACGAGTTGAGTATATGCATATTCTGCTGCGATATACTCAGCCTCAGTAGTGGAAAGCGATATTGAGCTTTGCTTCTTACTAAACCAAGAAACCAAACAGTTTCCAATGTAAAAACAACCACCACTGGTTGATTTACTATCATCAATATTACCCAATCAAGATCTGAATACCCACCTAATTTAACATTAGTATCAAAAGGATACCAAAGACCCAAATTAGTTGTACTTGCGACATATCTAATAATCCGTTTGACAGCAGTGAATGTGAATCTTTAGGATTAGACTGATATCTCACACAAATACCAATGCTAAAAGTGATATCAGGTCTACTAGCAGTTAGATATAATAAACTACCAATCATACTACGATCTAGCTTAGGATCTACATCTTTACATGTAGAGTCTTTTGAGAGTCTCAAGGTTGTACTCATACGAGTATCAAATTTTTTACCATTCTCAAATCCAAACCTTTTAACTAAGTTTGTAGCATACTTGGTTTGAGAAATGAAGATTCCATCAGGTTGTTATTTTACTTGTAACCTTAGGAAGTAATTTAGTTCACCAACCATGCTCATTTCGAATCTTGATTTCATCAACTCTGCAAACTCAATAGACATGTTAGAATAAGTTGATCCATAAATAATATCGTCTACATAGATTTGAACCATTAAAATCTCATTATTATGTTTCTTAACAAATAGCGTCTTATCGACACTTCCCACTTGAAAACTATGACTAAGTAAGAATTTAGTTAATTTTTCATACCATGCCCTGGGCGCTTGTTTCAGACCATAGAGAGCCTTTTTGAGACGAAATATATGATCAGAAAGCTTGGGGTCTTCAAACCCTGAGGGTTATTCTACATAAACTTCTTCATGTAAATCGCCATTTAAGAAGACACTCTTTACATCCATTTGATAAATTTTAAAATTTCTAAAGCAAGCGATGGAAATAAAAATTCTGATAGATTCAAGGCAAGTGACTGGAGCAAAGGTTTCATCGTAATCGATGCCTTCAATCTGAGTGTACCCTTGTACAACTAGTCTAGCCTTGTTTCGTATAATATTTCTAAATTCATCAAACTTGTTTTTAAAGATCCATTTTGTTCCAATAATGTGTTTATCTTTAGGTCTAGGAACAAGATACCAGACATTATTACGAACAAATTGATTAAGTTCATCCTGCATAGCTACTATCCAATTTTCGTCAGAAAGAGCTTCTTTTACATTGACTGGTTCTATTTGGGATGTAAAACAAACATAATTACATATGTTTTCAAGTTATTTACGTGTACGAACTCTAGTGAGAGGGTTTCCAAGGATTTGATTGGTTGGATGATCTTTGACAGTCCTAGGTTCAGATTGAGTTGAAGAGGTATCTTGATTGTTGATTATAAAAATTTCATCATCATTTGAACTCGGAGCAAGTGTATTCAAATGATCATCAATGACCACATTGATGGACTCTTGAATCACACCTGTTCTTTTATTTAGAACCCTATAGGTTCGACTGTTTAAGGAATATCCAAGGAAAATACCTTCATCACTCTTCGTATCAAAATTTTCCAAATTTTCACGATCTCGTAAAATGTAACACTTACTGCCAAAAATTTGAAAGTATTTGACAGTAGGTTTCTTTTCAAACCATAACTCATAAGCAGTCTTATTTTCAAATTTACTAGTATAAACACGATTAATAATGTAGCAGGCAGTATTAATTCCTTCAACCCAAAGATTTCTGGAGAGCTTCATACTATTTAACATGACATTAGCCATATCCTGAAGTACTCTATTTTTTCTCTCAACTATACCATTTTGTTGAGGAGTTTTGGGCGCAAAGAATTCATGTGATATTCCCTGATCGCTATAGATTTTCTCAAAACTACTATTTTCGATTTCAGATCCATGATCACTACGGATCTTATAAACTTGAGAACCTTTTTCATTTTGGATTTGTTTAATGATCTTCTTTACTTCATCTAGGGTTTCAGATTTGTCTTTTAAGAACGATACCAAAGTGAATCTAGTAAAGTCATCTACGATAACCAAGATGTATTTTTTGCCACCTCGACTCTCCATTCTGGTTGGTCCAATGAGATCCATGTGGAGAAGCTCGAGAGGTCTAGATGTGGTATTGGAGTTTACTTTCTTGTGAGAGCTCCTAATCTGTTTGCCCAACTGGCATTCACCACGTATTTTGTCTACTTTTTATAATTTGGGTAGACCTCTTATAAGTTCTCTTTTGCTCAATCTAAACAAGTTCCAGTAGTGTACATGTCTAAGGCATTTATGTCATAATTCAGTCTCATCAGTATGGACCATGTAACACGATTGAGTAGATGAGCTTGCATCACTGACGATGTAGTAGTTTTCAGAAGTTCTGCGACCAGTTAATATAAGAGAACCCTCTTTATTAACAATCTCACAACCTTGATTAGAAAACTTTACATTATGGTTGTTGTCGCATATCTGAGATATACTCAGTAGGTTGTGTTTCAAGCCCTCAACATACAATACATTTTTAAATAAGGGAAGGTTATAAAGCTGAACCGTACCTTGGCCAATGATTTTGCAATTGCTTCCATCACCAAAAGTGACTGACCCATAAGTCCTATCTTTTAGATCGGTGAATAAAGCTTTGTCGCCTGTCATATGCCTGGAGCAACCACTGTCTAGGTACCACTTTGAATGGCTTGTAGCTTTGAAAGCAGTGTGGGCAACCAAGCAGCCAACTTTTGGAACCCATTTCAGTACTGTTTTGGGTTTAGGAGTGTAGTTGGACTTTTTCTGTCTGTTGTTATACGAATGACCTATAGAGTTAAATTTCAATAGCTCCTTGAGAAAATCAATAATCTTTTCAACCAAAGGATTTTAGTTTTGAAGATTGAAGTTGGCATGGCTATTTTTAGGTTTTTGAAAGGGTCCATGAATTTTTTGGAAGACCTTGATAAGTATTCCTTACTTTTGAGTTCGAAGACTCTCCTTTCACAAACTTAGGAGCATTATTCTTTTGTTTAGGAGAAGTATTCTTATCATAGCCTAACCCAGATCGATCGGCATATTTTCTTGATCCGGATAACAATTTTTCTAATTTAGTATCACCTTGGGCATATCTCCAAGTGTCTTTCAAACTCAAAAGAGAAGCTACTTCATTTTTGAGTTTCTTGTTATCGGATTTCAAATCATCAACTTGGGAGGTTTTGATTTTTAAATCACATTTGGTCTTTTTAAAAAAATCAGAAATATGAGATTTTTCTAAAACAAGAGACTCATAATCTTCTTTAAGTTTAGAAAATTTTTCCTTTTGTAATTTAAGCTTGACAGCAATTTTACAACTCTCCTTATAAAAGGCATTGTATGCATCCTGAAGATCATCTTCATTGTCGTAATCACTATTCAGATTCTCTTCGCTAGTTACTTCATCATAATCTGAAAAAGTGACTTTGGCTAGAGTCATAAGGGCTTTAATATCATCTCCCAACTCATTTTCAGAATCTTCTGATTTCGAAGACGATTTCGAATCAGATGATTCATTCCAAGTAGCCAACATACTCTTCCTTTTTGATTTGTCCTTTTTAGGACATTTGTTAGCCAAGTGCCCGTACTCTTGACAGTTGTAGCATTGACTATCTTTCAAAGATTTTCGAGCTCTAGGTTTAGATTGTCTCTTATCGTTTGATTTTTGAAAAACTACTTTTTTCTTATTTTTGAAAATTTTATAAAACCTTTTTACAAAAAGTGCCATATTATCTTCGGAATTTTCAAAGTCCGAAGTGCTCTCTTGTGGAATATTTTTAGATGATTTAAGAGCAATTGATTTTTCTTTTGGAGCTTTAAAGTTCAATTCGTAGGTCTGTAAAGAACCAACTAGTTCTTCAACCCTCATGTTATCCGTATCACGAAGTTCCTGAATCGCGGTTATTTTTGAATTGAACCGTTCAGGAAGTGAGCGTAGTATCTTTGCACACACTTTACTTTCTGGGATTCTATCACCAAGACTCCACATTGAGTTTACAATGTCATTCAATCTAGTGTAGAAGTCCATAAACATTTCATTCTCCTCCATATGTATTTCTTCAAATTTAGTTGTGAGGAATTGGACTTTAGATTTCTTGACAATTGATGTACCCTTGTGTGTCATTTCTAAAAGATCCCATGCTTGTTTAACATTTTCACACGAGATGATTCTTTTGAATTCATCTAGTGACAATGCACAAGTAATTGCATTTAGTGCTTTTGCATTGGCACTACTCTTACTTTTCTGAAGTGTGGTCCAAAGGGCATAAGATATTACTTTCATTGATTTTGAACCATCTTCATCAGTTACTTCAGTGATAGGTAGTTTACATCCATTCATTGTGGCCAGCCACACACTTTCATCTATGGATTTGAGAAAGATTCTCATACTTGCTTTCCAATATGTATAATTTGTGCCATTAAAGGGTGGTGGCCTAGTGACAGATAGGCTATCAAAATTTGACATCTTAATATAGCTTAGATCGTTAGCTCAGGAAATAAATCCAATAAATAAGTAATAAGCACGAGCTATTTGGCTCTGATGCCACATGAAAGGGCCTAGCTATATGCCCTAGAGGGGGGTGAATTGGGCAATGCCAAATAAAACTTAAAACAACGGAATAATAAAAGATATAAATAACAATGTTGAAATAATAACAATCTCAAAGCACATGAAATATGAGAATGATACTGAATCAGTTCTAAGGACAACCTTACACCAAAAACCAATGGCTTATGGTAGGACAACCTTATTTCTATAACAATCTAGAAATCACAAATGATATAAAAAATAAATCAAGAATAACTTACAGAAATAAATCCTAAGTTATTACACCATTTAACCACACATGCTTGAAATGAAAATTACAACATTCATCCACAAAAGCGATCCACAATACTGAAGGAATAAATGAATAAATAAATCAAGCACATCCACAACACAACGATATATAGTGGTTCGCCTGTGTGTTCACCAACTGTTAGCCAATAGCCACATAGAATGCTACTCCACTCCTAATATCCTCACACAGGGGATATTAGCATGCACTCTCAAAATAGGTTTTCACAGGTTCACCCAAAACCTTCACAATTGTGTCTTTTTATCTCGGGCTTACACAATCCAAAAACCCCTACAATCTGAGTTTTCTGGCTCTCCTCAGATAACCAATATAATGAGATTTTTCTGGCAAATCTCAAACAAAACTAGAGAAAGTAAATTACAAAGTAAAATACCTAGATCTCCTTTTGAAGTAGCCTAGTAAAACCAATCGGAGTAGATGTATGATACGTCGTTCAATGTCCAATACTCACTTAAAGAATGGTTCTATTTCTAATTGATTTTAGATTAAATTAAGAAGAGCAAGGTCTATTTGATTTTGATCCCAGAAGAAAGAATATCACAAATTCCTCTTTTCTAAATGAGATTGGAATGTGGATCAAAATCACAATAGAATAATGCTAACAAAAGGAATATTAAATATGCACAGTAGCTTAAAAAAATAATCACAACTTATCTCACAGTATAACCTTAAATCGCTTGAATTGAATGTGATGAAATATCTAAAACTATGAAATTCGTGCATTATTTATAGCCTGAAAAAATCCCATCTTCGACTGGTCTTAGTATCCCTAGGATCGATCGTAGCTTCAAAGATTTTGAAAGATTTCCACGGGATTAGATTAGTTGTTCCCACGACTGGTCTTAGGTAACCTACGATCGGTTGTGGGCCACCTATGACTAGTCGTGTGTCACCTACGACTGGTCGTATGACCCTAGATAGGTCACTGGAGTTCGAGTCGTAGGACTACGACCGGTCGAAGGATGAGTCGTAGAACTTCCCAGGACTGGTCGAAGCAAGTCCAGGACTGGTCGAAGGACAACCAGGAAAATTTAAAAATTTGTAACAACTAGGATGGTCTGAGAAACCTAAGAGCCCAGTCGAAGCAAAGCTAGGATGGTCTTAAGATTTCTAGGACTGGTCTTAGAACACTCATAACAAGCATATTAAAATATTCGGATTATGTATCCAGAATGACCTATCATACAGACCAACCTAAGGTCAATCTAAGGTCAAACAAACCTTGAAGTGAGATGAACATTGAAGTCTTGAAGGTCTGTATTCTCAGATGATCTTGACGGAGAAACTTGAATCGAGTTGACGGCTTTCTAGAGCTTGGTACTTTCTTGACTTGTCTTGATGAAGTCTTCTAATCTTGAACTTGTTAGAAGCAAACTTGAAGTCTTCTATTCTTGTAGACTTCATCCATGACATGTCTTGTAAACATTCTTCATTCGTGATCTTGTCTTGAAAACATTCTTCATTATGATCTTGTCTTGAAGTAGTGTGTAGTCACAAACAAGAAACACAAGAAGTACAAGACATATAGGTTTTGGCACTACAAAATTTGACAACTAAAGGGATATGAAATCATAGCACTAACAGGTTGGATCCCTTAAACAAAAATAAAATAAAAGAAAAGAACTACTCTCTGCCTCTCTCTCTCTCTAAAACTTGTTCAAAACCGAAGCTAAGATCCCTCTCTCTCTCTTTCTCCCCCTTCTTTTATAGCTGCTGATGGAGGTCGGCTGAGACGTGGAGAGGTACGGATGCTGGAGAGTCCATACGAAACACAACTTGGACAACTGTTTACGTAACAGCAGATTCGGAAATCTCCTTGCGCAAAAACTGTTTATGCGTCCACAAAACAGCACAGAACCTCCTTCTTCCCGTGCTTATTTTCTAAAAGGATTGTGTCCCTTGGGATGTTTTGGGAAGGTCTACATGATGGATGGTCCAGATCAGCCGTATGATCATCATCGAAATCACACCATAGTTCGCAAAAGTCGGGCTGCGATCGGACGTGAAGCAGAGCTGCGAATCCTCTTTCGCTGCGTTGTTGGTCAGGCCCCTGATCATAAATATTTAAGAAATCCAGTCCGTCTATTAGCTTAGTCATGAAAATTAAATCGGACATGACCGTTTTTGGATTGGCTTCTTGGTGGCCCATGGATGATTTCATTCCACCGTCCGTCTTCCTTTTGGATGTCTGCGATCCCTTCCTCCTTGTTTCCTCAAAAATTGTCCATTGGGCCTTGGTGAGTAAGCCTTTACGAATCTGATTAATGGCTTGGATTGTCCATATGGACAATGGGTGGGGCCCACAACAGCAACCGATGCTCGTGCGGAAGCCTGCTGTAACGGTAGTTGCCGTTTGCGTAAGGAGTCGGTCAACACCGACTTTAACCGGGATTCTCCGAGTGGTGCACTAAGAGTGCACTTGTGCACTGGGCACTGACACCTCCAAAGGGGTCCACTGCAATGTTTCGAATGAAATCTAATCCGACCATCTATTTCCTCAACTAATGTAATGGGTTGCGACCAACATTGAAGTATATCCAGATATCCGGTGGGCTCCAGTTTAACGATTCATGGGCTGATCAAGCCATTGGGTCACTTCCACATGGATCCAAGGGCTTAAATTTGACGTGTACGGCTAATTTAAGGTCCTCAGGCCTTGTATGAAGTTTCGAGCTGATCAGATGTTGAGAACCCTGTGATCTTATATTCTGGACATTTTTTAAGCCTGTTTGAAGTGAGTGGCTATAATTCCTCTAATCTCTGGTGTGTAACTCCTCGATATTGGTCTCATGAAGTCCCGTCCAATGCCTTGGTGATGCCAGAGCATTAAATCCGTGCTTTTAGCATCCTTTCCAGCCTATGCTCCTAGATTCACCTTGCATCACAAACATGATTAAAATAAACCATTAAGCAGTATCATGTTCGTAAAATCAAGTAATTACTAGGGTCTAATATGTAATATTTAACCCTCAACACAACCCCTAACCAGCATTTTGCTAGTCCTGAACAAAATATGCTAAAAATAAGTTGAGAATTATAAAACAATTTCTTATAAACTCGAGTAATTTTTGAAAATAATCCAGATATTAGAAGTCTAAGATTCACGAATGTTGATCATTAATTTCTCCTCAATGCAAGCGCATGGTAGACTTCATAATCATGTTCAAAGGTATTAATCTATGAATTAGAACAATTTTAAACATTGAGTTCCATGAGTGTATAGTGTAATCTCGACTTATCATCATTAAGAGATCCAATCGTCAACTTTCATGATAACATTGATGAAAAAGAGCATTCAGGACGACTAAAACCAAAAACAGAACTTGCCTTATAGTTCTTCTTTTTCATTCTTCCAGCCCTAGATTTTTCCATCAATGGGGAGAGGAATCAAATCCTTAGCTATAGGGAGCAAACCTATGGTGAAGACTGTACACCCAACCCTTTGCACATATCATCCATGGGGAATCAAATCTACACCTATAGGGAGCAAACCTATGGTGAGGATTAGTCACCCAATCCTTTCCAAAGGTATCTGTTTTTTTTTTTTTTTATCATGACAGGAAAATTTTCCAGGCTGATTCCTTACATGCTTAGTGATTACCAAGTTAAACCTTTAATATCAAATTGAAACCTTAATGTAACCGCGAGATGTGACATGTGATATCATGACTCAATCAATGTTTAGAACTTCTAATCATGGATTAATAATTCGAACGTAATTGTGAGATCCAACAGGTAACTAAATCCAAGAGTCGTAAATCACCAACATTCCGTATCTTATACGTCTAAAATCACAATTATCCTTCAAGATCACTTCGAATTCACAAGAAAGTCCAGAAAAAATTTAAAGAATTAAAAATTTTCACAATTTCTGCTCAAGATCAATAAACACTGATTACGTTACCTAATCTCCCACCCCCAACCTAAAATCTACATTGTCCTCAATGTAAAAGATATATGGGCATGCAATGCACTTGGGACAATGAAAGTAAATGAAACATGATGGGAAGATAGGACCTGAATAACAAATCGAGAGAGACTTTCCAATAGATCGTAGTGTGAGAGCAAGTCAGTACGAGAGTGAAAACATGAAAGCAAACTATCCTAAAACAATGCAGGAAACAAACTAACCTAATGGCATAAAACCATCTAACCTATAACAACATAAAGCAAATTACCCTAGTCCTATGAAAGCAGGGAAAAACTACTCGATCATGCCACAAGGTTCCTCTTCTGGCCAATATCGTGATAAATCACACCATAGTCCGCAAAAGTCAGGCTATGATCGGACGTGAAACAGAGCTGCAGATCCTCTTTCGCTGTGATGTTGGTGGGGCCCCTGATCATAAATATTTAAGAAATTCAGTCTGTCTATTAGCTTAGTCATGAAAATTAGATCGGACATGACTATTTTTGGATTGGCTTCTTGGTGGCCCATGGATGATTTCATTCTACCGTCTGTCTTCCTTTTGGATGTCTGCGATCCCATCCTCCTTGTTTCCTCAAAAATTGTCCCCTAGGCCTTGCTGAGTAGGCCTTTACGAATCTGATTAATAGCTTGGATTGTCCATATGGACAATGGGTGGGGCCCACAACAACAACCGACGCTCGTGCGGAAACTTGCTGTAATGGCAGTTGCCATTTGCGTAAGGAGTCGGTCAACACCGACTTTAACCGAGATTCTCCGTCCGGTGCACTGGGCACTGACACCTCCAATGGGGTCCACTGCAATATTTCGGATGAAATCTAATCCAACCATCTGTTTCCTCAGCTAATGTAATTGGTTGCGACCAACATTGAAGCATATCCAAATATCCGGTGGGCCCCAGTTTAACCATTCATGGGCTGATCAAGCCATTGGGCCACTTCCACATGGATCTAAGGGCTCAAATTTGACGCGTACGGTTTATTTAAGGTCCTCAGGCCCTGTATGAAGTTTTGAGCTGATCAGATGGTGAGAACCCTGTGATCTTGTATTCTGTACATTTTTCAGGCCTGTTTGAAGTGAGTGGTTGTAATTCCTTTGATCTCTGGTGTGTAACTCCTCGATATTGGTCTCATGAAGTCCCGACCAATGCCTTGGTAATGCCAGAGCATTAAATCTGTGCTTTTAGCATCCTTTCTAGCCTATGCTCCTAGATTCACCTTGCATCACAAACATGATTAAAATAAACCGTTAAGCAGTATCATATTTAACCCTCAACACCTGGGTATTGCATCAGCGCATGAGATGTGGTAATAACATGGTCACTAGGATACAAGTTTTGAGTTGAGTCGACATAGATATACAGGATGCGACTTAGGGTCGCGCACAAATGCCGATTACTGGTCGTGGGTAGCCAAAATTTGACCGGGAGGACCGCGGAAGCATACGAAATAGTACGGTTTAGGATAACAGCCTTATAGTAAACATTACAACAAAAGATGTTCCCTCCCGATGAGGGAGAGGTTAATTTTACCGACGTTATACAATATCATCGGTAAAGGTACTTTATACCGACGAAAAAAATCGTGAGTAAAGATAGCAGAGGTTGATCATGGTTGTTGAGTTGTAATTTTTGTTTTTGGTGTAGTTTAAAAATATATTTGTATCTAAGATTATTTTTTAACAATTGATTGAATGCAAATATATATATATATATATATATTATTTTTATAGCAAATGAGTGGAATTTTTTTTAAAAAATAAAAGTAATATTTAAATGATTTGTAATATCACATGAAAAATAATATTGGGAAGTTTAAAATTTTTAACAATGTTTGAGAAAAATTTTGAAAACAGAATGATGCTTTTAAAGTAAAAAAATCGGGATTTTGAAATTTTTGAGAAAAAATTAAAATATATATGAGAAAATTTTTGAGATTTGGAAAATAAAAATTTAGAATTTGTATTTTAATTTTTTTGAAGTAATTTATAATAAAATTGATATTTTGTTAAAAGTTTTTAAGGAAAAAATAAGAGTAAAAAAATATACATTTTGAAAAAAAAATGTTATTTTTAAATGGAAATATTGAAATTAATCTATGAAAAAAAATAATTTACTAAACTATTAGTCACATCCACCAATTGAACCTTTAACCGTTTCTGGACAATCTAACCAGTCCAGATTGAAAAGTAAATAACTTCAGATAATTAAATCAAATTTCACTCAAATCATTGATCAATCTTGTATGCCCAATATCTTTTTAATATGTAGCTTGATCAAGACGAGTAACTAGTCAAATTGAGTATTGATCAGTAAAATAGACTGAATGGACCAGACATGTGAAATGGGCCAAATATTCTGGTCAAAATTGTGACCCAACTTATTGACCTCGAGAGAACCTAAGAATTGATATTAGTAAGTTTTATGGGGCCCATAATGTGTGTCGAACAACAACACCGTGCATTTAATGTGTCCCCTTTAGGTTATGAGATATGTTAAAAATCATTCTTATACGAAACTCAGGTGGGCCATGCCATCTAAAACCATGTGAAGACATCCAAAAAAATATAAAAGCACTTGGTGGGGCCCATAGAGCTTTAGATGGAGCTAAAACTTGGTCTGAGTGGGTTGGATATGTGAATCACCTTTAGGCTGGCCCAATATATGATAATGAATGTTTTAAGGAAACCTCTCTCCACTACATTTAGGTGAGTTACTCATTACCCTTACCAGAGTAAACTCTGTGGGGTCCACCGTTATTTATTTATTTTATCCACTCCATTCATATATATTAATAGATAATTTGAGGTATAAAGAACGAAAAGGAAGCATATCCAAAGCTTAAGTGGACCACACCATAGGAAATAGTGTCATTGAACCTCTACCATTGAAAAATTCTTGGAGGCCATAGAAGTCTTGGATCAAGATGATGTTTGTGTTTTCTCTTGATTCATATCTTTTTGATATTATGAACAGGTTGGAATATGGAAAATAAACATTACTGTGGGCCCAAGGAAGGTATCAACGGTGGAAATCATTATTCCAACTGTTTCGTGTGGCATGGTCCACTTGAGTTTTCGATTTACCAAAAATTTGGGATCAACCCATAACGTTCATCCATTTTTTTGAGATCATTTTAGAGAATTATCCAAAAAATGTATCATATCCAAAGATTAAATGGATCACACCATAAATAAGGGGAACAGATTGGCTACTCCCCCTGACACCAGCCAATGGCTGGTGGTTGGTGCTCTGTGGGCCCCACCATGATGTATGTGTCTCATCCATGCCACCCATCTATTTTTAAAGATCATTTAACAGTATGAGACCAAAAATGAGTTATATCCCAATCTAAAATGGACCACATTACAGGAAACAATATTGAATGAGCGTCAACCATTAAAAACATTTTGGAGGCCATAAAAGTTTTGTATCGAGATGATTTTTGTTTTTCCCTTTCATCTAGGCTTGTATGACCTAATAAACAGATTGGGTCAAATAAATAGTAAAGTGGGCCTTAAGAGGATTTTAATGATGGATATCCAATCACTATTTTTTATCAATGAAAATTTCCAACAGTAATAAGCGTATATTTTAAACCGAAATGACTCCAGTGCCCATCCATCTCTCTCACTCTCTCTCTCTCTTTCTCTCTCTCTCTCTCTCTCTCTCTCTCTCTCTCTGCCTCTCTATCTCCCTCTCCCTCTCTCTCATTCGCTCTCTATCTCACTCTCCAACTGTCACTCTCTCTCTCTCTCTCCCTTTCTCTCTCGCTCTCTCTCTCTCTCTCTCTCTCTCTCTCTCTCTTTCTCTCTCTCTCTCTCCTTTCTCTCTCTAAAGACCGTGAGGTATATATATCTCTCTCTCTCTCCCAATCTCTCTCAATCTCAATAACGATTTAGGGATTTAGGGATTTAGCAAGTTGTGGATTCTGAAAATTTTCATATGTGTTTTATTGTTCTTCGTGTGATGAATTTGCTTCGGTTTTTTTTTTTTTTGGGGGGGGGGGGATTTTAGGGATTTGTATTACGAGAGAGGATTTTAGGGATTTTGGGATTTTGGGGGTTTTTAGAGATTTGTATTGTAGAGAGGATAAGGGTTTTCATGCTTGGATCTTGAAAATTTTCATATGGGTTTTATTGTTCTTCGTGTGATGAATTTGCTTCTGGTTTTTCTTGTTTTGTATAGAGAAAATATTAAATGGGTTTTGCTTACTTTCTCGTGATTTTTCTTCTTGTTTGGGATTTTTAGGGTTGTTTAGAGATTGGTGTTGCAGAGAAGGTTAGGGTTTTCATGTTGGTATCATGAAAAATTTTCATATGGGTTTTGTTATTTTTGTGATGAATTTTCTTCTGGTTGGTTCTTTTGTTCTTCTCTCTTTGGTGTAGATAGATGTTGCAGTGATTCTGAGGTTCTTATATGCTATTTTGTGTTGGAACAATGGAAAGTTGCAAATGGGTTTGACATTTTTCATATGGGTTTTTGCGATGATTTTGCTTCTGTTTTGAAATTTCTACTATTTTATGGATGGATACTGCAAATAAGATTTGAACTTGAGAATGTCCGTGCTGGAAGCCTTGGAAGTATTTTTATGTGTTTTGTTCTTAATATGGTGAATTTGATTGTGGTTAGAGATTTCTGGGCTTTTTATGCATGGATATAGCCAATCTCCAATCTTCAGATGGGCTTTTTACTTGTAAAATTTTTCCAATTTTGGAAAAATCTGATATGCTTTTTGTTTGTTATCTAATCTCCTGGTTTAAGACACCTGTGGATTTGCTTCTGGTTGGATTTTTCTGGGCTTCATATGGGCTTTCTACATGTTCTTTTTTATTTATTTTCCTATCACCTAGTTTGAAACTTCTAGATTTTTACACATGGATATTGCAGAGAGGACCCAAAAAGGGGTCTTTCATATGTTCTTTTATGTTGGATTCCTAGGATTTTTCATATTGCTTTTGTTGTTTGTTTGGTTAATTTTGCTTCTATTTAGTCATCTCTGGGTTTTATAGACATGGGTATTGTTACTATTGGGTGGAGGTATCTAACATGCAAATTGTATTTTGAAACATTGAAAATTTTCACAAGAGTACTGTTTTTTGTATGAAGAATTTGTTTTTGGTGTTGGATATTATTGCATTTTTTTGGACATGGGTATCTCTGATGTTCACTAGTAAGGTTTTTGTATCCTTTGCAAGCCTTATGTATGATTTTCCAGAAGTAATGGATGCTTCTTGGTTTGAATTTTGTCAAGTATTTAGTGATCATTTATGCATCGGGTGGAAAGTGCTGAGCCATTTGAGGCTTCTGGTGTTCTTTGAAGGATAGTTTGTTCATGAGTATAGCCTTGGGTACCTTGAACAATATAAAATAAAAGTAGAAGTATCAACACGTATCCTGTTATTCTCACGTGGATTTAGAAATTCAAAATGCATCTGCTAAAGTTAAAATCATTTGGGTCCATTGAAGCAGGCATAAGGGGAGTGTTAGAAGAATGGTTGCCTCTCCTCAGCTAATCCTTATCTGCTTGTAACTTCTCACATACAAATAAGGATGTTCATCTGCCTTGAGGGGCTCCATCTGATTGTGTGCATGTATTAGGGGAGGATGATGTTTATAAGAAAGAAACTAAATCATATGAACTAGTGGACTCCAGTTAATCTTGCAGTGCAGGGAAAGAACTAGGAAGAGTGATTGTTGGGTGGAAGTTGATATAAGCTTGATCAAGCCTAAATTAATTAAGATGGTCCATAGGCAATGCATTTTTATATAGGCCAGGGCTAAGTCAAGTTTGCCTGATGTTTCTAATACCTCATTTAATACAAATTACTTTTGATCAGTAACCTAGGCGCCCCTACACTCCGATTCTAATCCCACAATATTTTTTTTTATTAATTTGATTTTATTTGATCGACTTATTTGCATGAATTAAATGAATTTAGACCGTGAGGTCTAGACCTGACCCTGGTCAAGTTACAGTAGAATATATTTTTAGACTATTTAAACCCAAATCCACGTAAACATTTCCGTGCCAAGCCAGGCAATGTGGACTTTGAGAAGATTAAACCCATGGTTTGAGGACTCCTTTGAGTCGTATCCAACTCATCTAAGTTTTCTTAGTTTCAATGGTGAACGGATCGATTTGGTACAACAATTCAGCCCTAAGATTGGGTGAGTCATGACTTGACTTAAAATAAATATGAGTCAGGACAAGTTGCCAAGTCGAGAAAACATGTTGAAACCTTATAGTAGCAATGTGGTGACATGGACCTAGCCAATGGGTTCAAATATAGACCAGGGGTTTTGTCCAACCACCCGTTGAGTTAACAATCATCACCCTA
This sequence comes from Magnolia changhungtana, assembly GCA_030180095.1. Classification (NCBI taxonomy): domain Eukaryota; kingdom Viridiplantae; phylum Streptophyta; class Magnoliopsida; order Magnoliales; family Magnoliaceae; genus Magnolia; species Magnolia changhungtana. Next base: position 1,006,836 of record JASAUF010000674.1, on the reverse strand, counting down.
AACTTTTTAATGTGTTCACAAATCATTAAACACTGTTAGATAAACTAACATTTTTTTCTTAAATTATTATTGTGACTTATTAGTTTATAGTTATGACTTGTGATTGTGATTTGTAAATTACATAATTAGTTACCCATTTGAGGATTTATATGTGGCCATACATAGATATGATGTGTTTTTGATAGCATATAAATCGCTCAAATTGTTCCATTTTGGATAGTTTAAGGTTAGATGGATAGCATGCTTTCATATAATTTATTTAAATGTTTATGCCTAATCCGTCATCCATCTCCTCATTTCTCTCTGGATATGTTTCTTCCGTTTTGTATCCAGTGTCAAATATCTTTACATTGCTTTAGATATTTGGCATTGGAATGTAATGTAAGATCAACTTATTTGGAGAGGCATGGGGAGATGCTGCCGGATTTTCAGCATGGACATTTAAATGGGAATATGAAAATATTACAATCTATCCAACCTCGGATGGGTAACTAATTTAGGATTTAACTAAGCATTGGTCCCTGTAAGGTGGGAACCACTGTTATGACTATGACGAATCTGTCCATTTCGTATGGATAATAATATGGGTGGCCTGACCATTTGGACAGGCCCATGTTTATGTATTAGCTCGAAATTGATGGATCAGACCCAGATGTGCGTCGGAGCTACTCGGATATTGAGCGGGGGTCCCTGAAAGGTGGAAACCGTTGTTATTACCATGATGAAGTTGTCCATTTCCTATAGACAACAATATGGGTAGCTTGTCCATTTACACGGGCCCATGTTTATGTATTAGCTTGAAATTGATGGAGTAGACCCGGATGTGCGTCAGAGCTATCCGGATGTTAAGCAGGAGTCCGTGGAAGGTGGGAACCGTTGATATTTATTTTTTCCCTTCATCATTGTCTGTGTGATCTTGTGAACAGGTTGTCCCTAAACCTAAACCTATAATCAAAACTTAAACCTAAACCTAAACCTAAACCTATAACCTATGTAACCTAAACCTAAACCTAAATCTATAACCTATAACCTATTCCTAAACTTAAACCTAAACTTAATTCACTTAACTTAAACCTATACCTAAACCCAAACCTATAACCCGAACCCGAACCCGAACCCAAACCCGAATTCATAAACCTAAACCTAAACCTATTCTCAAATCCCTAAACCTATAACCTAAACCTATAACCTATAACTTAAACCTATAACCTAAACCTAAACCTAAACCTATAACCTAAACCTATAACCTATAACCTTAACCTATAACCTTAACCTAAACCTAATCTTAAACCAATAATCCTAACCCGAACCCAAACCCGAACCCGAAAACCTAAACCTAAACCTATTCTAAGAAACCTAAACTTATAGCCTTAACCTATAACATAAACCTAAACCTATAACCTATATAACCAAAACCTAAACCTAAACCTATAACCTCTAACCTTAACCTAAACCTAAACTTAAACTTAGTTCACTTAACTTAAATCTACACCTAAACCCAAACCTATAACCCTAACCCGAACCTGAACCCGATTTCCTAAACCTAAACCTAAACCTATTCTCAAATCCCTAAACCTATAACCTAAACCTCAACCTATAACCTATAACCTAAACCTAAACCTATAACCTTAAACTAATCTTAAACCTATAACCTATAATCTATAACCTACAGCTAAACCTAAACCTATAACCTATACCTAAACCTATATCCTCAACCAAAACCTAAACTTCTAACCTTAACCTAAACCTATAACCTAGACCTAAAGCTGTAAATGCTATTCTATCTAGTTCCTATGTTGTCAAACTTTGTAGTGCCAAAACCTCTTAGAATCTGTGTCTTGTGTAGCTCATCTACATATTCAAGATCATGAAATTCATGTACAAGAACAAAAGTTTTTACCTCAAGAACTTCAAATGCAAGAACAAGAGATTCACAAGTCCAAGTACAACATCAAGTGATAGTTCAAGGTTCAAGCTTCAAAGTACTTCAAGTTCACGCTTCAAAGAACTTCAAGTTCAAGCTTTAAAGAACTCCAAGTTCAAGCTTCAAAGCACTTCAAGATGTCAAGCTTCATGTACTTCATGATCTATTATCAATCGAAGCGAATGATGATTCAATGTTCAAATATCACTTATAAGGTATGAATGACCCAAGATTGACCATAGGTTAGGTCGTATTAATTGCATACTTACATTGGGTCATTATTTAATTGTATAGGCCTTTTCTCGACTAGTCTTAGCCTATGTTCGACTAGTCATAGTACTGGCTCGACTAGTCTAAGATTTCCCTGGACCAGTCCAAGGTTTGCTACTAATTTTTGGGATTTTTTTATTGGACCCTCGACCAATCCTAGAGACTGCTCGACCAGTCAAGTGAACGGTACTCAACCAGTCGAGCAGGCTCGACTCAAAGTCCAACAACCAAATTGGGTCCCATTCGAGAGCAGGGCTCGACCAGTCATGGAACAGACTTATCTTATCGCGCCCATTTTTTTGAATTCTTGTTGGTCCTTCGACCAATAAAGCTATCCTCTGGGCCAGTCGAGTGAACATTTTCTGCACTTATAAATTGAGCACGATTTTCAGAGTTTTTCATTCAATTCAAGCAAAATCAAGACACCACTCCGAGAGATAAGTTTGTGATATTCTTAAGCTATTTAGTGCTTATTTAATATTCTCTTTAATTTAGCTTTTTGTATTTGATTTTAGTTTTATATTCCAATCTTATTTGAAGAAGGGATTTAAGTTTTCCCCTTTCTTGGAATCAAAATCAAATTAAGCAAGCCCAAGGTGATTTAATATAAAATTCAAGTAGAACTTATAACCTTTTCATAAGTGAGTGTGGACATTAAACATCTACGTTAAACATCTACTTCGAATTGGTTCTTCTGGGCTTTATCAAAGGAGAATATCCAAATAAGTATGTTTACATTTCTGTAAATCTTTCTTTTGGTTTTTGAGGTTATGCCAGAAAAATCTCTCTTTCTTTTTGCTTTGTCTGAGTTAATCTAGAAAACTCAGAGTGTGAGGGTTTTGAATTGTGTAAGCCCACTTAAAAGACACAATTGTGAAGGTTTTAGGTGAACCTTGAAAAACCTATTGCATAGTAAACGCTAATATCCACTGTGTGAAGATATTGGAAGTGGAGTAGTCGTGTGGCTATTTTTCTAAACAGTTGGTGTACACACAAGCGAACCACTATAATTTATGTCTTGTGGTGGTTGATTGATTGTGGCTTTGTGTGAATGTTGTAATTTCTTTTTAAGTCTTTATGGAGAATGTTATAATCTCTTTTATGCAAGTGTGGGAATGTTGTAATAGCTTAGTTTATTTTCTTTGCTATTCTTATCTTTATTCCTCTATATTGGTTTGAGGTTTTGATACATAGATCTTTCTAGGAATCAGGTTGTCCTACCATAAGCCATTGGTTTTTAGTGTAAGGTTGTCCTTAGAACAACATTTATATCAACCTCTCAATACTTGTACATTTAAGGTTATTATTCATTTCTGTTTTGTGGGATTGTTTAATGTTATCTTTGTTTATATCTGTTTAATTTTGCATTCATTTTTTTAAAAATTTGGCATAGTCCTATTCACCCCCCCTCCCCTTTTAGGACTCTTAGCTCAGCCTTTTCAAGTGGTATTAGAGCCTAATAACTCGCTTTATTTTTTGGATTAATTTCCTTAGCTAATCGATCTGAGCATTTTAAGATATCAAATTTTGATAGCCTTTCAGTTACTAGGCCTCCACCTTTTAATGGCTCCAATTATGCCTATTGGAAAGCCAGAATGAGGATTTTTTTAAAATCCATGGATGAGACCGTGTGGCAAGCCACAGTGACCAATTGGACCTCTCCTACCACTGAAGTGACTGGCACTGATGGATCTAAAACTGTAAAAGTAACACCTTACTTTTCTTGGGCCGCTCTTAAAAAAAGTGAGATTAGTGCCAATGCAAAGGCTTTAAATGTAATTACTTGCGCACTATCACCGAATGAATTCAAGAGAAATATATCCTGTGAAGGAATATTCTGGAAACGACACACGAGGGTACAACAATTGTCAAGAAATCTAAAGTCCAAATCCTTACATCCAAATTTGAGGAAATACGTATGGAAGAAAGTGAAACTTTCATGGACTTCTATACAAGATTGAATAACATTGTCAACTCTATGTGGAGTCTTGGTGATAGGATCCTAAAAAGTAAAGTATGTGCAAAGATACTGCGCCCATTACATGAACGGTTCAATTCAAAGGTGACCGCGATCCAGGAATTTCGTGATACGGATAATATGAGGGTAGAAGAATTGGTTAGTTCTTTATAAACCTACGAGTTAAACTTTAAAGCTCCTAAAGGTAAATTCATCGCCCTTAAGTCTTCTAAAATTATTTCTCAAGAAAATTGTAATAATTCTAATTTAGAAACTTCTGAAGATGATATGGCCCTTTTTGCTAAAAAATTTTACAAGATTTTTAAAAGTAAAAAGAGGGTAGATTTACAATAACCTACTGAAAAGAAAAGATCTAGATCTAAAACTTGGAAATCTTTAAAAGACAGCCAATGCTACAACTGCCATGAATATGGGAATTTAGTAAACAAATGTCCTAAAAAGGACAAGTCTAAAAAGAAAAGTATGTTGGCTACATGGGATGATTCTTCTTGCTCTGAAGTCTCTTCTGAGTCAGAAGATTCTGACACCGAGTCAGCTAATAATGTTAAAGCCCTAATGACTCTAGCCAATTTCACATTTTCAGATAATGATGATTCAACCAATGAAGAAAATCTGAATAGTGATCATGAAAATGAAGAAGATCTTCAAGATTCTTATGATGCCCTATAGAAGGAAAGTTGCAAAATTGCTGTAAAGCTAAAACTTCAGAAAGAAAAGTTTTCAAAACTAAAAGAAAATTTTGATAATCTAGTCTTAGAAAAATCACACTTTTTAGATTGCTTGGGAAAAACTAAGTGCGACTTAGATTTCAAAATCTCTCAAGTTAAGAACTTAAAATCTGAAAATGAAAAGCTAAAATGAGAAGTCTCTTCGCTTTTGAGTTTAAAAGACACATGGAGGTATGCCCAAGGTGATCCTAAATTAGAAAAACTTTTATCTGGATCCAGAAAATGTGGCGATCGATCTGGATTAGGATACGATAAAAGTATTCCTCCCAAACATAAGAATACTCCACCAAAATTTATGAAAGGGGAGTCTTCTAACTCAAAAGGGAAATGTCTGAATCAAAATTATTCTAAAAATACTAAAATTTTTCAGACCTAAAACCTGAAAGCAACCATATCAACTATAAAAATCAGAATCGTAATCCTTTAGCTGAGAAACTTGTTGACTTACTTAACGAGCTCTTAAAATCTAACTCAGTGGGTCGAACTTATAACAACTACAAACATAAGAAGACCAACTACACTCCTAAACCCAAAACTGTAATGAAATGGGTCCCTAAGGTTACTTGTTTGGTTGCCCATGCTACTTTCAAAGCTTCGAGCCATTCAAGGTGGTACTTAGACAATGGTTGCTCTAGACAAATGACAAGTGACAAAGGTTTGTTCACTAATCTTAGAGACATGACTAATGGTTCAGTCACATTTGGTGAAGGTAGCAACTGCAGAATTGTTGGCCAAGGTACGGTTCAACTCTTTAACATCCCTTTATTTGAGAATGTTTTATATGTAGAAGGGTTAAAACATAATTTATTAAGCATCTCTCAAATATGTGATAATAATCATAGTGTAAAATTTACTAACCAAGGGTGTGAAATTTTAAATAAAAATGGTTCTATAATATTAACTGGTCGCAGAACTTCTGAAAACTTCTACATTGTTTGTGATTCAAGCTCATCTAATTTATCGTGTTACATGGTCCAAACCGATGAGACCGAATTATGGCATAAGCGCCTCGGACATGTACACTATCGCAACTTGTATAGATTAAGCAAAAGAGAGTTGGTAAGAGGTCTACCCAAAATACAGAAAGTAGACAAAATATGTGGCAAGTGCCAGATTGGTAAATAAACCAGGAGTACTCACAAAAAGGTGAAATTTAATGCCACATCTAAACCACTCGAACTTCTCCACATGGATCTCATTGGAACAACTAGAATAGAGAGTCAAGGTAGCAAGAAGTATATTCTAGTAATTGTTGATGACTTTACCAGGTACACTTAGGTAGTAGTCTTAAGAGAGAAATTAGAAACTCTCGATGAAGTATTAAACGTATCCAAATGGAAAAAGAATCACAAGTCTCTAAGATCCATAGTGATCATGCTTCTGAATTTGAAAATAGCGGTTTTGAGAAATTTTGCAGCAATCAGGGAATATCACATGAATATTCTGCACCCAAAACTTCACAACAAAATGGTATAGTGGAAAGGAAAAATAGAGTGCTTCAAGAAATGACAAACGTAATGTTAAATAGTATGAAGCTTCCTAAAATATTTGGGCTGAAGTCGTAAATACTGCTTGTTATATAATTAACTGGGTTTATACTAGAAAATCAAATGGTAAAATGGCTTATGAAATGTGGTTTGATAAGAAGCCTAATGTCAAATACTTTTAAGGTTTTGGCAGCAAGTGCTACATCTTACGTGATTGAGAAAATCTGAGTAAATTTGACACCAAAAGTGATGAAGGGATATTTTTAGGGTATGCTCTGAATAGTCAAGCATATCGAGTTCTTAGCAAGAGGACTGGTGTAATTCAAGAGTCTATTAATGTGGTTATAAACGATCACTTGAATACACCTGTCTCAAGTTCAGAAAATGATGAAATTCTTTTAATTGATAAACCAGACTCTTCATTAACTCAAAATAACATTGAACTGAGGACAATTAAAGACCACCTTTCTAATCAAATCCTTGGAAACCCTCTCACTAGTGTGCGCACTTGTAAACAACTTGAAGATATATGTAACTGCATTTGTTTTACATCTTAGATAGAACCGGCTAACGTAAAAGACGCTCTTACTAACGAAAAATGAATTGTAGCGATGCAAGAAGAGCTCAATCAGTTTGTAAGAAATGATGTTTGGTATTTAGTTCCAAGACCAGAAGATAAACACATTATCGGAACAAAATGGATTTTTAAAAATAACTCCGATGAACTTGGTAATATTATTAGAAACAAGACTAGGCTAGTTATATAAGGGTACACTCAAATAGAAGGCATTGATTATGATGAGACCTTTACCCCAGTAAATCGTCTTGAATCTATCAAACTATTTATATCCATTGCGTGCTTTAAAAAATTCAAAATATATTAAATGAATGTAAAGAGTGTATTCTTAAACGAAGATTTACATGAAAAGGTGTATGTTGAACAACCAACAAGTTTTGAAGACCCTAAGCATGCTAATCATGTTTACCGCCTGAAAAATGCACTCTATGGTTTGAAACAAGCTCCCAGGTCATGGTACGAAAAGTTGACTAAGTTTCTACTATGTCGTAACTTTATAATGGGAAGTGTTGATAAGACATTATTTGTAAAGAAACATAATGATCACATGCTAATAGTGCAAATCTATGCTGGTGACATTATCTATGGATCGACTTGTTCTAACATGACTGTTGAGTTTGTAGATCTTCTGAAGTCTAAATTTGAAATGAGCATGGTTTGAAAACTAAATTATTTTCTGGGTTTGTAAGTCAAACAACTACCTAATAGTTTCTTTAAAAAGTTCGGATTTGAGAGTGGGAAAAATTTTAATACTCTAATGAGTACTACTCTAAAACTCTCTAAGGATTCAATAGGTAAGAGTGTAGATCCTAAGTTGTATCACAGTATGATAGAAACCTTATTTAACTGCGAGTCGACATGTTATTGCATTTAACGTAGAAATTTGTGCTAGATATCAATCTGACCTTAAAGAGTCACGTCTGATAGTTGTCAAGCGCATTTTACGATATGTCGCTAGTTCAGCTAATCTTGGTCTCTTGTATCTACATGATACTAGTGTGCAATTAGTTGATTACACGGATGTTGATTGGGCTGGTAACATTGATGATCGTAAATCAACCAGTGGTGGTTGTTTATATGTCGGGAACTATTTAGTTTCTTGGATAAGTAAGAAACAAAGTTCTATATCGCTCTCCACAGCTGAGGCTGAATATATTGTTACAGGTAATGCAGGTACTCAGCTTGTGAGGATGAAAAGAATGCTAAGCGATTACGGAATTGCACAAGAATCCATGGTTTTATATTGTGATAATTCAAGCGTAATTAATATCTCTAAAAATCCAATTCAACATTCACGAACCAAGCATATTGACATTAGATATCATTATATTCATGAATTGGTGGAAGACAAGATAATTTCTTTGGAATATATTTCGACCGAGCCTCAACCTACAGACATATTCACAAAATCGCTCGACAAAAATAGGCTTGTAAAATTAATATTTGATCTTAATATGGGAAATATGTACTGATGATTTGTGTCTATGTGTATTATAATGTATATATTTTTATTCTGAAATTTTTAGAATTCAAAATTTATGTAAAATTACAAATTTCCAGTGCTGCACGACTAGTCGAGTACAAACTCGACCAGTTGTGGCTTGACCAATCAAGTATGTACTTGACTACTAGTGAATCTCGGGTTTGACCATTTATTTGGGAAAAAATCACTTTTTTCATCATTTGGGTCTTCTTCTCCAATGAGCCCTACCACGCCCGGTCGAACCTATCTTCGATTCCTCTATGGTTAGTGCTTTATTTTTTATTTTCTTCTAGATTCAAGTCCTTTGCACTTCCTTTTCTTCATTTGTATGGTTTATTTCATGCTTTATAATTGTTTTGAGGGTTTTCTATAAAAAAAATTTGATTTAGTAGAAACCCTTCTTGCCTCTTTTGCAATCTCTTTATTCCTTGCTTTCTTTATTACGATGGATGATAGAATTAAGAAGAAAGGATCTCGTGGTCCCTCTTCATATCGTTCGGCTCCTATCATGGTGCGCCATCTTCGGTCACCCGAGGAAGATGTCGAGTTTGTGCGGGATATTCGCTTGCGTAATGCGATAGTTGAACGGACTGTTAATCCTGATCATTTGGCACCATTTGATGTTGTTCCTATCCTTCAATATGTAGAATGGGATAATATATTACATTGAGGTGGATCGACATACCGCTCCATTGCGTAGGCTATGTATACTTGCATTAGTGACTTCTCTTTTGAGAATCTGACATTTAAAATTACAACCAGAGAAGGTCCAATTGATGTGGACTGTCATCTTATTTTTAGGTTAATGAATATACCTATCAATGATGATGGTATTCCCATTAGTTCTCTTATTGTAAAACCTTCTGAAACTAAAAAGCGAATGCTTACTAAAGATTTATGTAATATGGATATGGAATGGAGTACTGGGAATGCCCTCGCTTTCAAGTTTATGTTACCCAGATACAGAATTCTTTATAGGATTTTCATTTCAAATGTCTATTCTCGATCTGGTAACAAAACCAAGTTTACTACATTCATGGTTTATATTCTTCATTCTATTATTTTTGCAGTCTATGTGTGTCTTCCTTCTCTTATTTGTTATATCTTGATTCAGTTTCGTCTCCACCCGAGTCACAGTGATACACCCTTTGCTTATCTTATGACTGTGTTAACCACCTATAGTTTAGTGGCTATGCCTATTAGAGAAGCTCTCATTCACCATCTACCCTTCAACAACTCTAACATTAACAAGATGAATTTGAAGTTGGCCCTAGGCCAAGTTTATTTGAGTGCTAGTGGAGCTGCTACCGTATATGAAGAGGAGGGTGATTTGCCTCCAGATGATGTCAATATGGATGACCTCTTTAATGAAATTAAATCCGATTCTGCTGGTGATCCTGATTATCAGCCATTTGATTACGATGTGCATTTGCGATCACTTGAGGAGAAGGTTGAAGGTATGCATGTGTCATGCCCCAGACTCTGTAATCAGAGTCACAAGGAACCCAATGGTCTGTTCTGGCCGCAACAACCTCCGTAGTACCCCATTCTCGGCTCCTGAGACAGGTTCCAATCCTGGGATCATACAAGGAGGATTTCTATAACAATATAATCATTTCCAATATGAGCATACCCAAGATCACAACAAGTATATCTGAGAATAATAAGACACACATCACAAAATTCACTAAGAATCTAAACTTTTACAAGCTTCCATAAGGTCCAAAAGGACATATATAAGGTAATAGAAAAGGAGAGAAAAGTCAGCAACACTGGAGTCCTCAAGCTCAACTCTACTCTAAGCTCTGCCGCTACGACACCTACCTAGGATCACCTGCACGCATCAATCGTGCATAAGCTTATAGAAGCTTAGAGGGTGGTGGAAGTGTGTGATAATGGTGCACAGAAGAATAGGAGATACAGGAAGAGGGGCATGCTCAATGACGATATCACTAGCCTTACCAAGGCTTAGCATGAATACGCTGCAATGAGTACTGGGTGCCATACCAAGCCAATGCATGAAAGGGATTATGCAGCTAATGTGAATGCGATGCAAAGTCAATATCCAATCCACATATCAAGTACATTTTCAATCATAAGAAAATCACCGAGGTCCATTACACTACTGGATGACTGCCGCTCTACTGACCCCGCATAGTCAAACGAGAGTAAGAGACCTCACTACCCGCCTGTAGATAGCCAATCACCAGCAAGGCTTAATGGTAGCGAACCCATTTCACGAGCTGGTCAGACTCAGTCTAGTAATGCCCTCTTACATCAAGCGAGTAAGGCCACACCTCTATCCAACCAACTACACGACAGTGGGAGTCGCGGCCTAATGGTATAAGGCCCTCATGCACTTATATAACCCTCGGTCACAACGCTGGAGCAGATCCTTTGTACCATGAAAGTTTTGAAATTTTCACCCATGGGCATCCTATGCACCCGGTATGCTCAAGTATCATTTCTGGTGTCCACACATCCAACCATCCACGAGTATCCCTATGGAGGCGAGGCCCTGATAAAGCAAGGGCAGCATCATCATAAAATGCGATGCCAATGCATGAGACACACATATTAATTATGCACCAGCTTTAGGTACTCAATGTGCATAGGGGGAGAAACTTCATCCCTCTATGACCACCACACAATACAATCAATACATACAGATGATGCATATGGGTCACAATGATGTAAGTGCACTACCTGTAGAATATATATGTATTCCTCCTTCCCAAGGAGGGACAATGTCTAGGTACATAGACAGATACTCTAAGGAGAAGGAAAGTCTTCTAGTGGGGGCCCAATACTTTGGGATGACCCACAAGCTAAGAGAGTTATAATCTCAAGGAGAAAACAGTCCTAACCAGGGTCCAAGGTGGGCCTTCAACCACCCATAAGGGCCCTATGGGGCTATCTTAGGGCTACCAAGGAGGACATTCAACCTCAACTAGGTCCCAAAAGGTATCCCGCTATGAATAAAAAGTAAGGTCCAAGGCCCAAGTAATCAATGGCCTAATGGATTATACACAAAGCCCAACTCATAGTCAATATGGTGGGCCTCCAAGCAAGGTTTGGACCGAACCATGAAGGTCATAAACCCACATACCGTGGTGGGCCTTGTGGTAGGCCTTATGGGTGGCCCAATAGTTTAACCACACGGGCAATTTTACACTTAGTACAAGTGAGTTGGGCCTCACATCATAGCCCAAGTACAAGGTTAATTTGGTGGGCAGCCATGGGCCCAACTACTTACATATTATACCCCATAAACCCATCATAATAGGTGGAAGAGTATAAGCCCAAAATTCAATGGGCCTACTTAAAGGTTCTAGTCCAAAAGGCCTAAGGAACTAGTCAATTAACTACATATAATGTTCCAATAAAAACCCAACTTGGGTGGGCCTCAGATGAGCACTAATTAAACCCAAAAATACAGAAGAAAAAAGGCAAGATAACTAATTAAATCTACATCAAATCTGGTGGGCCATGCTACCCCAAAACAAACATTTATGGGTAGCAACATTGGGCCCATTGCTGAATTTCCAGCCCACCTACTTTCTGGGTTTGTTGGAGTCTAGTAAATAATTTAATATATAGTATTTATTTCCTGATTACCCACATACATCATTGTGGGTCCCATCAGATAAGAGGGGGATGCACAACACATTACAAGTGGGCCATGCTACTGGAATACATGCTCAACAACAGCACAAGGTAGGGGCGTCCCATGGTGGGTAGTCCTACGGGCATGGGTATTTGGCCCAAAACTGACCCAAATTTTCAGGCCGCACCACGGTCAGTACAGGGGCTTGATGGCCCTAAAAATTTGTAGGATGTTCCTTCCATGGGTGGGCCACACCTCCTCAAAATTCTGTGATTTTTAGATAGCCATAAGTATTTTAATTAATTTAAATAAAACAGATTGTCCAAAAAATCTAGTTAATCTGGACGTCCTAACGTGGTGGGTCGGTCTAGCCCTTACCACAATGTGCACAGGGGTCCATTGGCCCCAAATTTTTGTAGGTAGGTCATACCATGGGTGGATCACACTTATATAAAATTTTAGAATTTTTGGATACTCAAAAATATTTTAATTAAATTAAGGAATACAATCTTTCCAAAAATTCTACTAAGTGCAGAATTTTGGATAGACTATGTTTGAGCAACCAATGGGGAGCGCCCTGGATGTCCAAAATTTTGGAAAATTAAATTTAAATCTTTACACATATATGTAGTATTATTTAGGGTCCACAAAAGTGGCTCACTTGATCCGAAACTATTTTAAAATTTTGAGTTTTCAAATTGCAACCTTGCTGGAATTATAGCAGAAATTTCAGCAAGGTACCCATATTGGCCCACTCTTTTGGAGTCCCAGATGAGGTCAGTTCAGGCTAAAATTTGGCATGCTTATAGGTGGGACATGTACCTTTAAAAATATTATATCACTTGGTACAAAACTCTCCACCAAAAGCCCCAAATTTTGGCCTCAAGTTGGCCTAAAAATCTGTCCAGACAAATTTGGACAACAACATGTAATTGAAAGAAATAAGATATAAACATTATTTACCATGGGATTTAGCCCTAAGAATTTGTGTGGTGGACCACCGCAGCGGGCCCCACAAATGTCCAGACCTTCCCCATCATCAAATACCCCTTGCATGTGTCCCACTTAGGTGGATTTTGAGGCCACATGTCTAAGGATGGACCGCTATGGGCGTCCAAGCTCCATAGATGGTCTGGATTTTTGTTGGTGCAAGATCAAAATTGTATCATAAAAGAAAATTAAAGAATCGGCCATAAGAGGAGGGGTTCCGCCACATTGAGGCCCTCCCCTTCATCAATCACACCATACATTCCTTTTATTCATATGTTACAACAAGGATTCACCACATGCATGTCATGGATTCAAGATCAATGGTTAAGATGTCATCCCAACCATAATTCTAATGTCTAGATGACCTATCATGTAATGGAATCCAAATAATCCTCCATAATGGGGGCCCATAGAGGGAAAACTCATGCATGGGCATATATGCATCAAATAGGCCATTTGGCCACAATTAGGGGATGGTGTAGGATCTCCATCATTGATTGGTGGGTCCTACATTTCCCATATGAAAGAAAAGAGATCTAAAAACATGAAAATAGAGATCCTTAATCCTAGGAGTACACCCACCTTAAATCGCTCCAAACTTAGACCTCCTAGCTCCTTGTGCACCATGGAATCCATATCAATGGGTGAGATTGGATTTAGATAGTTAGATTTAGAGGATTTGAAGGGAAATGGGGCTGGAATGGAGGGAAGATGAGCTGGAATAATAGAGAAAAATTGCTAGGGAAGAAGAGAAGAGAGATAAAAAATGAGAGGGCAAGAGAGAGAAATATCTCTCCTCTCTCTCTCTCTCTCTCTCTCTCTCTCCCCCCTAGAGAAGAGAAATTATGAAAATTTCAGATATAGGTAAGAGGGAAAGTGGCTTTTGTATGGAAAATGGAAAAAGGAGCCCTCTTTGGTAAGAGGACCCATGATTGCTAGCTAACTAAGTAGGATAGGGACCTAGCCTACTCCACCTACCCTATGATGGCTAGGGTGATGAAACCTAAGCTAGGGACTTGCACCAAAACCTAGGTGGGCTCCACAATCACGATCAATGGCCTAGAATGAGCACGACCCACAACTCTTGATCTACAACTTAGACTGCCACACAAGATGCGGCATTGGAACCGCAACGACAATAGGGTCACCATGGCACTAGTTTCGAGTCGATTCGGTTCAGGTTTATATAATGGAACTTAAGGATCATCACAAATGCAAACCGTAGGTCGAGGGTCACCGGAATTCGACCGATAGGACCGCGAGACCAAGATGAACGAAATGCATACTCATACACACTCATGTACACATGCGAACTCGGGTCAAGTCTCACAGCATGTTTCCCAAGAAATGCAATTTAAATATATGCCCAAATATCTTAGGCTCATTAACAAAGGACTTCATCAAATTGATCCATCCATACCTGCTCCTTCTTCTGGTTCGGATTAGTATTTAATTATCTAATATGTAATAACTTGTAGGCTTGAATTTCTCTTGTTTTTATGTACTTGGACATATTTTCTTTTTATTTGTAGACATGTTTAGCTGGTTATTTTGCCCATATCTTGCCTCTATGTTATCTTAACCTTACCTCTCTCATTTATATTTTCTTTGTTTTGTCATATTATGACAAAAAGGGGGAGAATTTATTTTGACATGAATGAATGTGGAACTGTGAAGAATGTGGAATAAGTAGCATTTTTTTTCAATTCTCCTCTTGGATTGCAGTAAGGTATTAAGGGGAGTTTTGATGAATATTGATTTGACCAGTTTGTAACTGGTGCAGGATTCTTTGACCAGGTTGTAACTGGTGCATGATTCTTTATTGTACATATCATGCTTATCTTATTTTATGTATTTTGTTTTGTCACGAATTTGACAAAGGGGGAGATTGTAAATGTTCTAGTTCCTATGATTGTCAAATTTTGAAGTGCTAAAACCTCTTGGAATTTGTATCTTGTGTTGCTCATCTACGTATTCAAGATCATGAAACTCATGTACAAGAACAAAGGTCTTTACCTCAAGAACTTCAAATGCAAGAACAAGAGATTCACAAGTTCAAGTACAACGTCAAGTGATAGTTCAAGGTTTCAAGCTTCAAAGTACTTTAAGTTCATGCTTTAAAGTACTTCAAGATCAACTTCAAAGAACTTCAAGTTCAAGCTTCAAAGTACTTCAAGTTCAAGCTTCAAAGCACTTAAAGATGTCAAGCTTCAAGTACTTCAAGATCAACTATCAACTGAAGCGAATGATGATTCAATGTTCAAATATCACTTATAAGGTATGAATGACCCTAGATTAACCATAGGTTAGGTCGCATTGATTGCATACTTAAATTGGGTCACTTTAATTGTATAGGCCTTTTCTCGACTAGTCTGAGCCTATGTTCGACTAGTCTTAGTACTGGCTTGACTAGTCTAAGATTTTCCTTGACTAGTCAAAGGTTTGTTACTAATTTTCAGGATTTTTTTGTTGGACCCTCGACCAATCGAGTGAACAGTGCTCGACTAGTCGAGCAAGCTCAACTCAAAGTCTAGTAACTAAATTGGGTCCCACTCGACCAATCGAGAGCAGGGCTCGACCAGTCGAGTAGGCCACTCTACCAGTTGTGGAATGGTCTTATCTTATCGCACTCATTTTTTTAAAATTATTGTTGGCCCTACGACCAATCGAGCTGTCCTCTAGGCCAGTCGAGTGAACAGTTTCTGCACTTATAAATAAAGCATGATTTTTAGAGTTTTTCATTCAATTCAATCAAAATCAAGACACCACTCTGAGAGATAAGTTTGTGATATTCTTAAGCTATTTAGTGCTCAGTTAATATTCTCTTTAATTTAGCTTTTTGTATTTGATTTGAGTTATATATTCCAATCTTATTTGAAGAAGGGATTTAAGTTTTCTCCTTTCTTGGAATCAAAATCAAATCAAGCAAGCCCAAGGTGATTTAATCTAAAATTCAATTAGAACTTAGAACCTTTTCATAAGTGAGTGTGGACATTGAACATCTACGTTGAACATCTACTTCGAATTGGTTCTTCCGGGCTTCATCAAAGGAGAATATCTAGATAAGTATATTTACATTTCTATAAATCTTTCTTTTGGTTTTTGAGGTTGTGCCAGAAAAATTTCTCTTTCTTTTTGGTTTGTCTGAGGTGATCAAGAAAACTCAAAGGGTGGGGTTTTTGAATTGTGTAAGCCTACTTGAAAGACACAATTGTGAAGGTTTTAGGTGAACCTTGTAAAACCTATTGCATAGTGAATGCCAATATCCACTGTGCGAGGATATTGAGAGTGGAGTAGTTGTGTGGCTATTTTTTAAACAGTTGGTATACACACAAGCGAACCAACATAATTTTTGTCTTGTGGTGGTTGATTGATTGTGACTTTGTGTGAATGTTGTAATTTCCTTTTAAGTCTTTGTGGAGAATGTTGTAATCTCTTGTATGCAAGTGTGGGAATGCTGTAATAGCTTAGTTTATTTTCTTTGTTATTTTTATTCTTTATACCTCTGTATCGGTTTGAGATTTTGATTCACGGATCTTTCTAGGAATCGGGTTGTCCTACCATAAGCCATTGGTTTTTGGTGTAAGGTTGTCCTTAAAACAACATTTGTATCAACCACTCAATACTTGTACATTTGAGGTTGTTATTCATTACTGCTTTGTGGAATTGTTTAATACAATCTTTATTTATATCTGTTTAATTCCACATTTAATTTATTATTTTTTTTAATTTGGCATAGTCCTATTTACCCTACCCCCTCTCTAGGACTCTTAGCTCGGCCTTTTCAAAACCTATAACCTATAACCTAAACCTAAACCTAAACCTAAATCCTTAATCTAAACATAAACCTATAACCTTAACCTAAACCTAAACTCGATAACCTAATCCTATAACCTATAACCTAAACCTAAACCTATATCCTTAACCTAAACCTAAACCTATAACCTATATAACCTATACCTATACCTATACCTATACCTATACCTATAACCTAAACCAAAACCTAAACCTATAACCTATAGCCTACACCTAAACCTAAACCTATAGCCTAAACCTAAACCTAAACCTATAACCTATAACCTAAACCTATAACCTATATAATCTAAACCTATACCTATATCTATAACCTAAACCTAACCTATAACCTAAACCTAAACCTATTGTAAGACCCTAACCTGAGTATCTGAAAAGGCCAAGCTATATGTCCTAGAGGGGGGGGGGGGGGTGAATAGGACTATGCCAAATTTAAAATAAAATTAGCGGAAATAAATTAAAGCAATAGCCTTACAATATGAATCAATTCACAATGCTAAATTTTAAATCACCTTGATAAATAAGTATTGAGAGATTGATACAAATTCAGTTCTAAGGACAACCTTATACCATAATAAACAAGGGCTTATGGTAGGACAACCTTATTTCTAGAACCTCTTTTGAATCAAGGACTCAATTTTAATATAAGTAAATGAAATAGCAAGGAATTGAAATTAAATGCAGAAGTATAGATCTAAATTATTACAACAATCCCCACACTTGCTTGAAATGTAAATAGTTACAACATTCACATCCACTTGTACATTCCACACAATCGAATGATAAAAGATATGAAAATTAAGCAAGCATTCAATCCACAAGGCAAAGAGTTATAGTGGTTCGCCTGTGTGTACACCAACTGTTTTCCAACAGCCACACAAAAAGCTACTCCACTCCTAATATCCTCACACAGGGGATATTAGCGTTCACTATCAAATAGGTTTTCTCAGGTTCACCAAAAACCTTTACAATTGTGTCTTTTTCACTTGGGCTTACACAATTTAAAAACCCCTCTTTTCTGAGTTTTCTGGTTTTCCTCAGACAACCAATACAATGAGATTTTTCTGGTTCAACCTCAAACAAAACCAAGACAATGAGATTTTTCTGCTTAACCTCAAACAAAACCAAAACTAAATAAATTTTACTGAGAATTGTAAAATACCTGGATTTCTTCTTTTCGTAGCAGACCCTCAGTAGAACCAATCGAGTAGATGATTGAATGTCAAAGTTCAATTTCTAATACTCACATTCATAAGGTTCTAAATTCTAATAGATTTTAGATTTAACTTGTTGGGCGTAGCTATATTTGATTTTGATTCCAAGAAGAAGGAATAAGATAATTCCTCTTTTCAAATAAGATTGGAATATAAAAACAAAATCAAATTAAATAAGCTAGCAAAAGGAATATTAAATAAGCACAATGTAGCTTAAAATAAACACAGACTTATCTTAGAGTGATCACTTGAAAATTCTTGAATAGAATAGAGTTGAAGTGTGAAAACTCTGAATTTCGTGTTCAATTTATAGAAGCAAAAATCGTTCCTACGACTGGTCTTAGAAACTTACAACTGGTCGTAGCTCTAACAGATTTTTGAAATATTGAGCGCAATCTTTGAAAGTCGTTCCATGACTGGTCGTGAGTAGCCTACGACTGGTCGTGGGTCACCTACGACTAGTCGTAGATCCTTACGACTGGTCGTAGGACCATAGATTACGTTGCTGGACTTTGAGTCGTAGCTCCACGACTGGTCGTGAACGAGTCGAAGCCACACCTACGACCGGTCGAAGGACCTCCAGATCGGTCGTGGGCGAACCAAAATTCTCAAAAATCTTCAACTACTTAGGACTGGTCGTGGAATTTCTTGGGTCCGGTCGAACCAATGCCGGGATCCCGGTCGAACAAGAGCTAGGACTCGTCGTAGAATAGACCAAACTTATGTAAAATAGATATTTGATTTATGTATCCAAAGTGACCTACTTAAAGGGTCAACCTAAGGTCATTCAAACCTGAATCATGTCGTATGGACATTGAACTTCAACCATTCAACGAATGTAGATTGTTTGAACCATATCAGGCTTGAGATCTTAAACTTGTTGTAGCTTCAAACTTGAGATCTTCATCAGCATAACAACTACTTTATGCATTGCTTATTAGTCTTGGAGTCATGAGTTGTTTCTTAAGACTTGAACATCAACATTGTAGCTTCTTGAGACTTCAACATGTAGCTTCTTGAACTTCAATATGTAACTTCTTGAAAAGTTCAACTTGTAGCTTCTTGAAGTGTTTATGCAGTGTCTTGAATTCATATAAATCATCATACAAGCACAAGACACAGATAGATGTTTTGACACATCAAAATTTGACAATCAAAGGAGTATGAGACCATAACACTTACAGTATCCATTTCATTCCTTTAGGTCTTGCAGTCCTACCGGTTGAATCCCGGCAACCCGTGACCTGTAGATTTCATTTGCGGTCACCCTTAATTTTCGTCATGCTAACCCGACCCGGATCTACTCGAAACCTACGTCATTGCGGCCGCATCGACGCCGCGTCTCATGCCTGAATCTGACGTGTAAATCTTGAGTATTGACTACACCATTCTTGGCCATTCATCGTGCATGTGGGACCCACTAGATCCATGGGCACATTTCCCCATGTGTGGGCCCTACCCAGTGCTCTCTTTTCTATGATTGCTACTCCTACCCTAGCCATCATTACTCCTATTTTCAAAACTCATCATGGGCTTCTTTTCCTCTTTTCTAGAGAGCAATCATGGGATTTACTCTCTATTCCAAGCAAATCTCTCTTCCCTAAGCTACCCATTCTCCCAAACTAATCATCACTTTGCTAGAACCCTTCCATCCCTCTCTCTCTTCTCTCATTTCTCTCCTTCTCCTTTTCTTGCATGGTGGAAACGTCCACCACTCCTCCATTTTTCCATCTCTCTCTCAATCACCCCATCTTTACACCATCTCCTCCATTAGAACACCACCCTTGGAGCTTTGGAGCTAGTACCTTAAAGGAGAGGGTGGATCTTAAAGGTGGGTGTTACCTATTGAAGCTTCTCTATTCTTTTCTTTTACATCTCTTTTCTGTCATACTTGGGAGTATGTAGGACCCACCAATCAATGGTGGAGGTCCTACATGGCTCCATGAAGTGAGGCCAAAGGCCCACTACATGCATGCACGTTTTCATGGTGGGCCATTCTCCATGGACCCGCCATGATGGATTTCCTCTTTGAATCTAGATTATTTGGGTCATTTAGACCTGAGATGCATGGTGGGGATGGCATCCCTACCTCAAAATTTCTTGGATTTGTATAGATTACATGCATGCATGATCTATGTAAATGTGTGGTGCGGATGTGTTGGTGGAGGGTTCATAGTATCAGAACCCTCCCCTTTGGCCATGATCTCTCTCTCTCTCTCTCTCTCTCTCTCTCTCTCTCTCTCTCTCTCTCTCTCCCCCTCCCTCCCTCCCTCTTTTTCTCTCTATTTCTTCTTATTTTTCTATTGATGTTGGTGGCCCACTAATGTGATCAGAAAATCCCAGATCCATCAGAATTTTGGGGACGTCCAAGCCCACCTGCTGGACATCCAGGCCCACCCTGACATGTATGGGTTGGATGGCCCTTAAACCTTGAATTTCTTGGAGATCTTTGGAAGGTGATAGGTCGGGAATTTTTATGGTCCATCTAGGTGGACCCCACTTATATTATTTAGGCATAAATCCCTCTGGATATTTTTTTATGGGATGAAAATGGACAACATATGTTGCCTATCCATATTTCAGGCCCATTTGCTGCATAGTTTTTAGGCATTATTTTAGGCTAGTTTGTGGAGCTTTTCTCCGTGATTTCTTTGGGGGTTTTCAGAGGTGTGGACCCCACCTTGATGTAGGATGGAGCCCACACCCTCTATCCCCTGATTGAGACATATGGGATGGCCCAAAGAGGGCTGGGCGTCTAGAAATTTCTGGACAATCTAGCAGGGTTGCATGTTAGAAATGGACCTATTACACCTTGATTTTAGGGAAAGTGGGCCACTCCAGTGAAACCCACTTGATGTCCATACATGGGAGCATCAAATCCACCTATTTACCCCTTAGTTTGGCAGGCCTAGGCCCACCTCATGAGGTGCCAAAGATGGGGATAGCAACAATTTCAACAATAGATTTTTCAGAAACACCTTGATGTCCATAAATTGTAAAAATTATTTGGCATGTCTAATGACCTCAAAATTTCTCTCCATTGTGGCCCACCTTGCCGGGACCCATCATATATGATGAGGGCCATTTGGACCACCAAAATTTAGGGGACATGGCTAACCAGCAGCCATGCTAGACGTCCCATGATGGTTGACGTCCAGCATGGGCTGGCCGTCCCACCTTCATTTGGCCCACCATGATGTAATGTTTTATCCACCCTTCTACCCATCTGGTGTGGCCCACATAGATGTGGCCCACCCTTAGAGGGGCGTCCATGGTGGGGTCCACCTTGAGTTTATTTTGGGCAGCCGTCTAGACCATTGGACCGCCCACCTAGTTGGGACGCCCTCTGGTATGGGCTGACTATTGGACTAGAAACTTATGTGTTGAATAGCCACTACCCATGTGGTGGGACCCCCTGTGTATGTTGCAGATCACCTTGAGAATTTTATTCACTTGATTTTACATATTTTTGTACCTTAGCAGGCCTAGAAAGAGAAGTGGGCTGAAAATCTAACTTGTTGCCTTGAAAGAATGTATTGTTTGTGGCTGGAAATTTAAGGGTGTGGGGCCCACCATGTTTAGAGGACTTGTGGGAATGTTTAATGCTTTGATTCCTCAGAATTTTGGGCTTGATTAATGCATCTTGGAGGCCCACTTTAGTTGGGTTATGAGAACCTATGTTTAACCAGATTTTTAGGACTTTTAGTAGGCCCAAATGGGCTGGAACATCCTAGCTTGGCCTAGTGAATTCATGGGTTGTTTCTACCATTGTATTGTGCTAGACTAGTGGGCTGGAATGTAGAGGCGGTTGGGCCCTTGGTTGCCCATTTAATTAACTAGTTTTTGGGCTAATGTGTAAGACCCATTTAGGCCCAACTTAGAAATGATTCTTGCCTATGTGTTTGGGCATTTGGGCTACCCACTAAGTCTAACATAATGCCTGGGTTTTGGTTATATTATCCTTGGGCCATAACCTCCTCTTTGGACCCATTGTGTGGCATGTTTTTGGGCCATGTATTGCCCTTTGGACCCATGTGTTTGTATGTAGGCCTTGGGCCATTTATTTAAGGCCCATCATGTGATGTGATTATATGTACATAGCTGCCCATATCTTTTGCATGGTTGTACTTGGGTCACAGGCCTTACTTCTTGATAGGTTGTTATTGGGCTGCCTCCTTGGGACAAATGGTGGTTAGATGTCCACATTTGTGTACCCTTTTAGGCTCTTGTTAGGCCCACTTGCATTATGGATGGTTAAATGTCTACCATAAACCCTTTGCTAGGGCCATTCTCATCATTTAGGCCCATGTCATTGTTTATCTTAGTATTGTGGGCTACCCCAGGCTATTGAGCCCCCCACTAGAGGTTGTGTTCTTTATGAAAATTTGTCTAAGTACTTAGACCCTACTTGGTTAGGAGGAGTGTAAAATATCACCGCATGGCATACTTGCTTATCTTCATGATCCATCTCACATGCATCATATGTGTGCTTAGTTGAGATTATGATTGGTCATGGTTATGCCATTGGGTAGGATATTATGGTATTCCCTGAGGGATGGGGTTGCCCCTCTCGAGCACATAGGATGTTTGGGACTGATGCATGGTTGATTTGTGTGGTTCATGCATCTAGTATTGTATATCACGTGGATATTCACCCTTGCTTCATCAAGGCCATAGCCTCCAAGGCATATCATGGATGGTTGGAATTGGACACCGAAAATGTTACTTGAGCATTTAGGGCACTTAGGATGTCCTTGGGTGAAAGCCCCTAAACCTTCATGGTACCAGGAGATGCCTTAACACCGAGACTGAGTGAAAAACATAAGCGCTTGAGTGCCTTATACCATTAGGTCGCGACTCTCACTGTAGCGTGGTCGGTTGAGATGGGTGTGGCCTTACCTGCCTGAGTGAGGGGGTAATTCCTAGGTTGAGTTTGACCAGCTCGTAAATGGGTCCACTACAGTCAAGCCTTGTTAGTGATTGGCTATCCACAGGCGAGTAGTGAGGTCTCTTACGCTTGTTAGATTATGCGACTAAGAGAGCGGCAGTTGGCTGGCAGTGTATTTGACCCCGATGGATTCCCTACAGTGGAATTATATTGATATGTGGACTTGATATGACGACTGGCATTGATTGCATTGCAACTTGCATTGGCATTGGTTATGTAGGCCTCTTGTGCATCGCCTTGGTATGGCTCCCGATACTCATGTGTTGTATTACATAGCCTTGGTATGGCTTATGGCATTCATGCTTGGTATAACATAGCCTTAGTATGGTTGTTGGCATTGATGGTATTCATGGTTCATGTCGCATTTCCACATTCTCTGATATTGCCTTTCCAACACTGGTATTACACACACTTACACTGCCCTCTAAGCTTTTTATAAGCTTATGCACGATTGAAGCGTGCAGGAGACTTTAGGCAGCAGCAGTAGTAGGACAGGAGCATAGAGCGTGCCGTGGACCTTTTGGAGATTGCTCTTATATAGTCTTGTATATCCCTTTTGAGCCATGTATCTTGTATTAAATTCTTAACGAATCTTATAATGTGTTCCTATAGTTTCTTGTGGTTACTATGTTATAATCTTGGGTATGCTCTTATGGGTTTAGACTTATGTTATAGAAATCTTCCTTATATGATCCTAGGATCGGAACCTGATGAATGGGTGTCAGGAGCCAAGAATGGGGTACTACGGAGGTTGTCAACGCCAGAATCGGCTATCAGAATTCTTGTGAGTTCTGGTCACTGAATCTGGGACGTGACACCTATACCCTATATAACCTAAACCTATAACCTATAACCTAAACCTAAACCTATAACCTAAACCTAAACCTAAACCTATAACCTAAACCTATAACCTATAACCTAAACATAAACCTAAACCTAAATCTATAACCTATACTTATAACCCAAGCCTAAACCTATAACCTATAACCTAAACCTAAAAACCTATAACCTATAACTAAACCTATAACCTTAACCTAACCTAAACCTAAACCTATGACCTAAACCTAAACCTAAGCTTGAAAACCTAATCCTAAACCCGATCCCGAACCCGAACCCAAATCTGAATCCTTAAACCTACAACTAAACCTAAACCTAAGCCTATTCTCAAATCCCTAAACCTAAGCTTAAACAAACACCTAAACCTAAACTTATAACCTAAACCTATAACCCTAACCTAATCTTAAACCTATTTTCGTAAACTGACTTTAATCTTTTCATTAAAGAGATGGATAAGAGTTGGATGCGAGCTAAGAATAGGTTTGGCCCAGAGTATAAACAAGGGGTTTAAGAGTTCATGGAATTTGTGCGAAATCGGGCAGATTTAGGTAATACGATTAGGTGTCTATGTCGAAAATGCAAGAACATGGTTCATAAGACTTTAGACAAAGTAGAAAATAATTTGTTCATAGTTGGGATTGACCAAGATTACACATGGTGGATACATCATGGTGAAGAGTTCCACTAAAGATTGAGGCCACTGAAGTCCTTGCTAACCCAATTGTGTCGGATGACGGGGATGAAGACGTTGACAAAATGCAAGATATCATAGGGAATGTGTTTAGGGGAACAATTACGGATATTGATTTTCCAATAACAAGTAGTAGCTAAGATATTCCTCATATGGTTGATGCTAAATTATAAAAGTTTAGTAGGTTCTTGAGGGATGCACAACGTCCACTTTATCGGGTGTGTGAGAACTTCTCAAAGTTAAATTTTCTTACAAGGTTACTTCATTTGAAGACAATGATCTTGACTTGTTGAAAGAAGCATTACCGGACGGTGAAACATTGCCTAAGTCTCATTATGAGGCAAAATCCTTGATGAGAGACTTGGGCCTTGGTTACATCCCTATACATGAATGTATAAATGATTATGTATTGTATTGGAAAGAGCATGAAAATGTTGAAGAGTGTTCAGAATGTGGAGAGTCTAGGTGAAAGTATGACTAATTCAAGCATAAGAAAATCCCGCAGAAGGTGTTATGGTACTTTCCATTGAAACCCAGATTGCAAAGATTGTTTACGTCTTGCAAGATGGCCCAAGATATGAGGTGGCATAAGGAAAAATGCGTTCATGATAATAGTACATGAGGCACCCTGCGGACTCTAAAGCTTAGTAAAATTTTGACAAGCAATATGACTGGTTTGCAGAGGATTCTCGCAATGTTCGACTAGGTCTTACAAGTGATGGTTTTAATCCATTTGGTAATATGAGTAACTCGTATAGTATGTGGCCAGTGATACTTATACCCTACAATTTACCTCCTTGGTTGTGTATGAAGGAGTTATTTTTTATGATGTAATTTCTTATTCCTGGACCCATATCACCCAAGAATGACAATGATGTATATTTGCGACCATTAGTAGATGAGTTAAACGAGTTGTGGAGTCAAGGTGTACAGACGTATGATACATTTGCAAGAATATTTCGATTACATGCAGTGGTCTTGTGGACAATAAATGACTTTCTAGTGTATAGGAATTTTTCTAGGTGGAACACAAAGGGAAAGTTGGCTTGTCCTACATGTAGTACTGAGACTTATTCATTATCATTGAAGCATGGTAAAAAATGTGTTATACGGGCCATCGTCGCTTCCTTCTGAGCGATTATAGTTGGCACAGGAAGACAATGATCTTTGATGGCAAACAAGATTATAAGTTACCACCGAAAGAGTTATCTGGAGAAGATGTGATACAACAGCTGAGTAACATTGGAGAAGTTAAATTTAGTAAGGCACCACACTTGAAGAAGAGGAAACGTACAGTATTGGATTATAACTGAAGGAAGAAGAACAAATTTTGTAATTACCCTATTGGAGTGATCTGAAATTGTAACACAACTTGGATGTCATGCATATTGAGAAGAATATATGTGACAATGTCTTCGGAACATTGATGAACATAGAGAAGAAAACAAAGGACAGTTTCAAGGCTCAATTGGATCTATAAGCAATGGGTTTAAGGAAAGAGTTACACTTACAACCACATAAAAATTCATATATTATACCAGTAGCCTGCTACACATTGACAAAACTATAGAAACAGCGTTTATTTGAATGGTTGAGATTGGTGAAGTTTCCTAATGGGTATATGTTAAATATCTCTCAGCGCGTAAACATTAAGGACTATAAGGTAACAAGAATGAAAAGTCATGATTGTCACGTCCTTCTGCAACGTCTACTACCTATTGCGATTCATGGATTCCTGAGCAAGGATATCAATGCGGCGCTAATTGAGTTGGGGATATTCTTTAAGGATTTGTGTTCAAAATTATTGAATGTAGAAGTTATTAAACGACTGGAGAGGGACATTGTCATAATCCTTTGCAAACTTGAAAGAATATCTCCACCTACGTTTTTCGATGTCATGGTACAGTTAACAATTCACTTATCGCACGAGGCGAAGCTTGTAGGCCCAGTACAATATCATTGGATGTATCCGATTGAAAGGTGGTAGAACCTATTAAAATTTTTATTCATTCCATGAACTACATATATCCATGTTTCCATATATATAACATAGTGATTTTGTGTACAAATACCTTCACACTTTGAAATGATCTATGAGGAATAAGGCACGTCCAAAGGGATCCATTACTGAGGCGTATATTGATAATGAATGCTTGACATTTTGCTCCATGTATCTTCGTGGCATAGAGACTAGATACAACTGAGAAGATCGGAATGCCGACAAAGGGCAGGAGCATGAACAAGGACTCATATCTGTATTCTCACATAACATCCGTCCTTTAGGATCCCCGATGTTTAAGGATATGGATCTTGGGGATCAAGTAAAGGCGCGGTGGTATGTGTTGTATAATTATGAAGAAATAGAGTCATACTTAGAGTAAGTCTTCCCTCGATAATTGTATCTCTACATACGATGATTTTAATTTTTCTTACTGATGACGTGCTAATTATGTGTAACGAACACACAAAGGAGATGAAGTCCCAATACCCGATAAATTATGATCGAATGCATCAGGATCAGTTTCCAGAATGGTTCGTAAAATGTGTAAGATTTCACCTTGTATCTTACCACACTTAAAATTTTGTTGTATTACACAATATTTAAACCTAAGAAAATCCTTAAATAATTACATTTTGTATGTGATAATAGATGAAGATGTTGAGTGCTAACAACTCTGCGAATGTGTCTGATGTACTTTACTCACTGGGGTATGGCCCTGATAGACGTGTATATAGATATATACAGGTTGTATTGTAAATGAGATTCGGTTCCATACCGAAGAGCGTGACAAGTATATGACCACATAAAATAGTGGGGTGGTTGTAAAGGGAATGCATGAGGAGGTAGAAATTGACTTTTATGGCATTTTGATAGTATTATTGAGCTGAGTTATTGTATGAGAAAGTGGGTGTACTTATTTAAATGTGATTGGTGGGACATTGGAAATAAGAAGTTGGAAATACAGACTCACGACTACTTTACGAGCATAAATTTATCTCAGAAGTGGTTTAAGGACGATCCATTTGTCCTCGTCAGCCAAGCCAAACAAGTATTTTACCTCTCTGACACCAAGATAGGTGGCTCTTGACATGTAGTGCAAAAAATAAAGCCTAGGAACATATTTGACATTCTCAAACTAGATGTTGAAGATAGCGAGGAGTAGGACATGATCAGAAATTTAGGGTCACCTTGGGCATACCTCCATGTGTCCTTTAAACTCAAAAGCGAAGAGACTTATAGTTTTAGCTTTACATTTTCAGATTTTAAGTTTTTAACTTGGGACATTTTGAAATCTCGGCCGTACTTAATTTTTTCAAAGCAATCTAAAAAGTGTGATTTTTCTAAGACTAGATTATTAAAATTCTCTTTTAGTTTTGAAAACTTTTCTTTCTGAAGTTTTAACTTTACAACTATTTTGCAACTTTCCCTGTACAGGGCATTATAAGCATCTTGAAGGTCTTCTTCATTTTCATGGTCACTACCCAGATTTTCTTCATAAGTTGAATCATTATTATTTGAGAAAGTGAACTTGGCTTGAGTCATTAGGGCTTTTACATCATTAGCCGACTCGGTTTCATAATCTTTTGACTCAGAAGAGACTTTAGAGCAGGAAGATTCATCCCATGTAGCCAACATACCTTTCTTTTTAGACTTGCCCTTCTTAGGACATTTGTTTGCTAGATGCCAATATTCATGACAGTTGTAGCATTGGCTGTCTTTTATAGATTTCCAATTTTTAGACCTAGATCTTTTCTTTTCAATAGGTTTTTGCAAATCAACCCTCTTTTTACTTTTGAAAAATCTTTTAAAACTTTTAGGTTAAAATAACCATATCATCTTCAGAAGTTTCTAAATCAAAATTATTACTATTTTCATGAGAAATAATTTTAGAAGACTTGAGGGCGATTGACTTACCTTTAGGGGCCCTAAAATTTAACTCATAGGTTTGAAGAGACCCAACTAACTCTTCTACCCTCATATTTATCTGTATCATAAAGTTCTTGGATCGTGGTCACTTTAGAATTGGACCGATCAAGCAACTAGCGTAGTATCTTTGCACAGACTTTACTTTCTAAGATCCTATCACTAAGACCCCACATAAAGTTGACAATGTCATTCAAGCTTGTATAGAGTTCAAAAAAGTTTTACTTTCTTCCATATGTATTTCCTCAAATTTAGTTGTGAGGATTTAAACTTTAGATTTCTTGACAATTGTTGTACCCTCATGTGTCATTTTCAAAATATCTCAGGCTTGCTTTGCAGTATCACAGGATATAATTCTCTTGAATTCATCTGGTGATAGTGTGCAAGTAATAGCATTGAAAGCCTTTGCATTGGCACTACTCTCACTTTTCTGAAGGGCGGTCCAAGAAAATAAGGTGTAACTTTTACAGTTTTAGATCCATTAGTACTAGTCACTTCAGTGGTAGGAGTGGTCCAATTAGTCGTTGTGGCTTGCCACCTGCTCTTATCCATGGACTTTAAAAAGATACTCATTCTGGCTTTCCAATAGGCATAATTGGAGCCATCAAATGGTGGAGGCCTAATGTTTGAGAGACTATCAAAATTTGACATCTTAAAAAGCTCAGATCGATTAACTCAGGAATTTAATCCAAATAACAATAATAAAACGAGCTATTAGGCTCTGATACCACTTGAAATGGCCGAGCTAAATGTCTAGAGGGGGGGGGGGGTGAATAAAACGATGTCAAATTTAAAAATAAAGTGTGAAAATAAAGACTTAATAAACAATTGATAACACAACAGAAAGCAAGCTCTAAAATGAAGTATTGAGAGGTTAATACAAACTTGGTTCTAAGGGCAACCTGACACCAAAAACCTATGATTTATGGCATGACAACCTTACTAGAACGTGGGTGAGTATCAAAAACTCAAACTCAAATGGAGATAAAAGAAATAAAACGTAATCTATTACAACATTCACTAAACAATGCTTAAAAAATAAAGATTACAACATTCACATCTACCAATACATCCCACAGCCATAAACCACAAAATGATAAAAAATAAATCAAACATCCACCAAACACCAGAGAATTATACTGGTTCGTGTGTGTACACCAATTGTTTGAAAATATGCACACAACTTCTCCACTGCTAATATCCACTCCCTCGGGATATTAGCGTTCACTAATCAAATAGGTTTTTCATGGTTCACCTAAAACCTTCACAATTGTATTTTAAATGGGCTCACACAATCACAACCCCACACTCCGAGATTTTCTAGTTGATCTTAGAAAAAACCCAATGAGATTTTCTGGTTTATCTCATAAACCAAGCAAAATGAAATTACAGAAAAGGAATCACTTCTGTATGAAGATTCTGAAGTAGCTTGGTAGAACCAACTTGATGATGACATAGATGTTCAACGTTTAGTTCCACAAGTGTATAGGGTTCTAGATCGAGATGATTTTTAATTTAAATCAACCTGGGCTAGCTTGATTTGATTTCGATCTCAAGAAAGGGTAAATCAAATGTCTCTTTTTCAAAATTAGATTGGAATAGAGATCTAAAATTAAATAACATGAGCTATATAAAGAGTCTAAAATATGCACAAAATAGCTTAGAATGAACACAAAATTATCTCAGAGTGATTGCTTAAAATTAATTAGAATTGAATGTAAAACTCTGAAATTTGAGTGCTATTTATTGGTGAAAAATCTGTTCACTCGACTGGCCTTAGGTTTGCTTCGCCTGGCCTTAAGTCCAACAGATTTTTGAAAATTCTGGCGTGATAATATTTGATAACTACTCGACTGGGCTTGTGGGTCCCATGACTAGTCGAGTGACCTACTCGACTGGTCGTGGACTACACATGACTGGTCAAGTGGGGCCAGATTGCTTGCTGTAATTCTAGTCGAACCCTGCACGACTAGTCGAGCACTGTTCACTCAACTGGTCAAGTAGTTTTCAGGACTGGTCGAGGACCAACAAAAAATTTCTAAAAATTTGTAACAAATCCTAGACTGGTCGAGATAATTCTAGGACTGGTTGAGACAGTGTTAGGGCTAGTTGAACAAACAACCTATTAACTTATAAAATGACCGATACCAAGTATGAAATGAACGTAACATGCCCTAAGGTCAATCTAGGTCATTCATACCTTACTTGTGAGATAGAACGTGTGAACCATCAAACTATTGATCACATTAGCAACTTTAATTCTTGCGATATTCGAAGCTTGAACTCAATGTATCGAACTTAGTCTTCAATTAGGACTTGAGTTTTGGACGTTTCCGGTTACAGAACTTAAACCACGATATTGCGATTGGGTTCTTGAAAGTCGAGTCTTCAACCGACACTTGAAACTCATACACTTTCTTTAGCTTGAAAATCTCGGCAAGTTCGTCATAGATATCGGTAAGATTAATTTAGCATGATCATCGGATATTCAAAGCAAATCAAAGTACAAGCTTGATACATAAAATACATAAGCATGACACAAACTCGAATTTGTTTCACACACCACAATTTGACTAAACTTAGGGTTTCCAACATATCAATTTCAATCTCCCCCTTTGTCAAATTTATGACAAAACAAAAATACGAGTCATGCAATAGATATTCAATAAGAACACATGCTTAACAAAGAATCATGCACCATTTATTTAACAAATGATCAATAATATATTATCAATAAAGAATCATGCACCATCTGTGCACACCATACAACTCTCCCCCTTAATTCATTACTCCAAATTGTAATTAAAAAATATTGCATTTAAATACCTCTTCCACATCGTCATATCAAATTAATTTAAGCTTATGCCACACAATATTCTCTCCATTTATCTCCTTTTTATCACAATATGACAAAGGAAAGAAATAGATGATAAATGATAAATGTAGATAATAAGAGAGTAAAGAAGATAGAAAAGAACATGATAAAAAGATTAATATGAGATAACCATCAAGTATCATGTCACAAAAGGTAAGTAGTTCAAGTAGTTATCATCCAAACTCACGGACGGTAAAGAGAGTTAAAAGAAATTAATACAGAACCAAAGCATATAGAACAACTAGTTAGATCCTGATGAAGGAGCAGGAATAGATGGATCATTCTTGTATAAACCCTTATAGATGCGTCTCATATATTTGCGCATATATTTGAAATGTGATTGTTGGATTACATGAATCTGAGCCATCTGTTCCTCAAGACAATGCAGTCCCTCATCAAAATCAGAAAGCTGATAATCAAAATCAGACGCAGAATTTGAGTCTAGCTCATTAAACAAATCATCCATGTTTACATCTTCTTGTGGTAAAGCATCACCTTCTTCAGCTTCTTCACCTCCTCCAACATCCCCATTAACTTGACCAGGATTCAGGTCCAGGTTCATCTTGTTGATATTTGAATTATTGAAGGAACAGAGATTAATGGAATCTTCTCCAACAAGCATAACTACCAAAGCATGGGTAGCTAGGGCAGTCATAAGATAAGCAAAAGGAATATCACTATGACCAGGATGTAAACGAAACTAAATGATAAGATGACAGATAAGTGAAGGAAGACATATATGGATACCAAACACAACAGAATGCATAATACGGGTCATGAAAGCAGTCAACTCAGTCTTATTACCTAAGCGAGGATACATATTTAAAATGAAAATGTAATAAAGGACCTTGTATCTAGGTAACATAAATTTGGAACTAAGCGCAATATCGCCACTCCACTCCACATCCATGTTGCAAAGTACACTTGTAATCAGACATTTTGCATTCTCAGAAGGTTTAGAGGTCAAAGTAGATATGGGAACTTCGTCGTCAATAACAGGTATATTCAGGATAGAAGAAATCAAATGACGGTCTTCTTCAATCGGACCTTCTCTAATTGACATAGTATATGTCAAATTCTCTTGAGAAAAGTCAGTAATACAAGCATACATAGACTATGCAATGGACTAGTTTGCCGAAACGCCCCAAGATAATATGTTCTCCCATCCTACAGCTTGAAGGAGGGGGCCTATGTTGAAGCATTCAATATGATCAACATTAACAACACATGCAACAATAACATTCCATGTTAGATATCCCGCACATACTCGGGGTCCTCTTCAAGTGACCGAAGATGACACACTAAAATTGGTGCAGAACGAGATGAAGAGGTACCACGAATGGTTTTCTTCCTATTTCGCCCTTCCTTAACAATAACAACTTAAGGAAAATAAGGATTGCGAAAAGGAGAGAAAGGATCCCAAGGAAATCATATGTTTGGGTAAAAACCTTTTCAAACTACCATAGAACTTGAAACAAGTTGTAAAATCAAGTTAAAGGAAAATCAATGAACTCAAATCTACAAGGAATTAGAAAATGAAGCACTAACCGAAGAGGAATTGAAGATGGGTTCGACTGGTTGTGCACTACTGAAAATATGTAATTTTACATCTATTTGAATTTTAAAATTTTTTAAACAATAAAAATATACATTATGATACAAATAGGCACAAATCATTAGTTCATTTTGCACATACCAAGATCAAATTTCAATTTTACAAACATATTTTTGTCGAGCAGTTTTGTAAATATGTCTGCAAGTTGATTCTCGGTCTGAATATATTCAAATCAAATTATCTTGTCTTCGACCAATTCTCGAATATAATGATACTTAATGTCAATATGCTTGGTTCGTGAATATTGAATTGGATTTTTAGAAATATTAATTGTGCTTGTATTGTCACAATATAAAACCAAAGATTCTTGTGCAATTTCGTAATCGCTTAGCATTCTTTGATCTACACAAGTTGAGTGCATGCATTACCAGCAGCAATATATTCAGCCTCAGCTGTGGAGAGCGATACGAAACTTTATTTCTTACTAAGCCAATAAACCAAACAGTTCCTGACATAGAAACAACCATCGCTGGTCGATTTACGATCATCAATGTTACCAGCCCAATCAGTATCATTGTAACCAGCTAATTGCACATTAGTATCATGTGAATACCAAAGACCAAGATTAGCTGAACTAGTGACATATCATAAAATGCGCTTAAAAGCAATCAGGTGGGACTCTTTAAGGTTCGATTGATCTAGCACAAATTCCTACGCTAAAAGCAATATTAGGTCGGTTCACAGTTAAATAAAGTAAACTACCTATCATACTGCGATACAACTTTGGATCCGCACTCTTACCTGTTGAATCCTTAGAGAGTTTTAGAGTAGTACTCAATGTAGTATCAAAACTTTTCCCACTCTCAAATCTGGACTTTTTAATGAAGTTCAGAGCATATTTGATTTGAGAGATAAAGAATCCATCAGGGGGTTATTTGACTTGAAACCCTAGGAAATAGTTTAGTTCTCCAACTATGCTCATTTCAAATTTATATTTCATAAGATCTGTAAACTCAACAGACATGTTAGCATAGGTAATCCATAAATAATGTCATCAACATAGATTTGTACTATTAGTATATAATCATTATGTTTCTTAACAAATAATGTTTTATCTACACTCCCCATAACAAAGTAATGACTTACCAAGAATTTAGTCAATTTCTTGTACCATGCCCTAAAAGCCTATTTCAAACCATAGAGTACCTTTTTCAGGCGATAGACATGATTAGTATGCTTAGGGTCTTCAAAACCCTTTGGTTGTTCAACGTACACTTCTTCATGCAAATTGCCGTTTAAGAACACACTCTTTACATCCATTTAATATATTTTGAATTTTTTAAAGCAAGCAATGGATTTTATTTTTTTAACACACACACACACCCCCACACACTCACGCTAGTGGAATTTCACCACCTATGGATACTCGAACGCTTGACCGGATGTTGAAATTCCTGAGAGTTTACCATCCAAGCAAGAGTAAGGATCCTTTAATTTGACGAGCTACTAGGTCAAAGGTCTCATCATAATCAATCCCTCAATTTGAGAATACCCTTGTACAACCAGCCTAGCCTTGTTTCTAATGATATTACCAAGTTCATCAGACTTATTTTTGAAAATCCATTTTGTTTCGATAATGTGTTTATCTTTTGGTCTTGGAACTAAGTACTAAACATCATTTCTAACAAACTGATTAAGCTCTTCTTGCATTGCTACATTCCAGTTGTCGTCAGTAAGGGCTTCTTTTACATTAGCCGGTTCTATCTGAGATGTAAAGCACACATACTTGCACATATGTTGTAGTTATTTATGAGTACGAACACGAGTGAAAGGGTTTCCAAGGATTTGATCAGGTGGATGGTCTTTAACTGTCTGCAGTTCAGTGTTATTTTGACTAAATGAAGAGTCTAGTTTATCAAATAAAAGGACTTCATCATTTTCTGAACTTGAGATAGGTGTATTTAAGTGATCATCTATAACCACATTAATGGACTCTTGAATTACACCAGTCCTCTTGTTAAGAACTCGATACGCTCGACTATTCAGAGCATACCTTAAAAATATCCCTTCATCACTTTTGGTGTCGAATTTGCCCAGATTTTCTTAGTCACGCAAGATGTAGCATTTGCTCCCGAAAACTCAAAAGTATTTGACAGTAGGCTTCTTATCAAACCACATTTCATAAGCTATTTTATTATTTGTTTTTTAGTATAAACACGATTAATTATATAACAAGCAGTATTTACGGCTTCAGCCTAAAGATTTTTAGGAAGCTTCATACTATTTAGCATTACATTTTCCATTTCTTGAAGCACTCTATTTTTCCTTTCCACTATCCCATTTTGTTGTAGTGTTTTGGATGCAGAATATTCATGTGATATTCCCTGGTCACTACAAAATTTCTCAAAACTGCTATTTTCAAACTCAAAACCATGATTACTACAGATCTTAGTGACTTATGATTCTTTTTAAGTTTGGATACATTTAAGTACCCTTTTTACTTCATCGAGAGTTTCTAATTTCTCTCTTAAGAAGACTACCCAATTATACCTGTTAAAGTCATCGACAATGACCAGAATATACTTCTTGCCACCTTGACTCTCCATTCTAGTTGGTCCAATGAGATCAACGTGGAGAAGTTCGAGTGGTTTAGATGTGGCATTGGAGTTCACCTTTTTGTGAGCACTCCTACTTTGTTTACCAATCTAGCACTCGCCACATATTTTATCCACTTTCTTTATTTTGGGTAGACCTCTTATCAATTCACTTTTACTCAATCTATACACATTGCGGTAGTGTATATGTTGTCCTATGTGCCATAATTTCGTCTCATCGATTTGGACCATGTAACACGATAGCTTAGATGAGCTTGAATCATTGACTATGTAGCAGTTCTCAAAAGTTCTGAGACCAATTAATATTACAGAACCATTCTTTTTAAAATTTCACACCCTTGGTAAATTTTAAATTATGATTATTATCACATATTTGAGAGATTCTTAATAGATTATGTTTTAAACCTTCTACATATAAAACATTCTCAAATAGAGAGAGGTTAAAGAGTTAAACCATACCTTGGCCAACAATTCAACAATTGCTACGATCACCGAATATGACTGAATCATCCGTCATGTCTTTAAGACTGGTGAACAGACCTTTGTCACCTGTCATATGTCTGGAGTAACCACTATCTAGGTATCACTTTGAATGGTTCGAAGCCAGGAAAGCGGTGTGGGCAACCAAACAAGCAACCTTAGTGACCCATTTCATTACAGTTTTGGGTTTAGGAGCATAGTTGGTCTTCTTATGTCTATAGTTGTTATAAGTCCTACACACTGAGTTAGATTTTAAGAGCTCATTGAGTAAGTCAATAATTTTCTCAGCTAAAGGATAACGATTCTGATTTTTATAGTTGATATGGTTGCTTTTAGGTTTTAAAGTGTGAAAAGTTTTCATATTTTTATAATTATTTTTATTCAGACTTTTCTCTTTTGAGTTAGAAGAGTCCCCTTTAATAAATTTAGGTAGAGTATTCTTATATTTGGTAGGAATACTTTTATCATAGCCCAATCTAGATCGATCGCCACATTTTCTGGATCTGGATAAAAGTTTTTCTAATTTATGATCACCTTGGGCATACCACCATGTGTCCTTCAAACTCAAAAGCGAAGAGACTTCTAGTTTTAGCTTTTTATTTCAGATTTTAAGTTTTCAACTTGGGACGTTTTGAAATCTAAGTCGCACTTAGTTTTTTCAAAGCAATCTGAAAAGTGTGTTTTTTCTAAGACTAGATTATTAAAATTCTCTTTTAGCTTTGAAAACTTTTCTTTCTGAAGTTCTAACTTTACAACTATTTTGCAACTTTCCTTATAGGGCATCATAAGTATCTTAAAGGTCTTCTTCATTTTCATGGTCACTACTCGGATTTTCTTCACTGGTTGAATCATCATTATCTGAGAAAGTGAACTTCGCTAGAGTCATTAGGGCGTTAACATCATTAGCCAACTTGGTTTCAGAATCTTCTGACTCAGAAGAGACTTCAAAGCAGGAAGATTCATCCCATGTAGCCAACATACCTTTCTTTTTAGACTTGTCCTTCTTAGGACATTTGTTTGCTAGATGCTCATATTCATGGCAGTTGTAGCATTGGCTGTCTTTTAGAGATTTCCAATTTTAGAATCTTGTAAAACTTTTTGGCTAAAAGAGCCATATCATCTTCAGAAGTTTCTAAATCAGAATTATTATTTTCATAAGAAATAATTTTAAAAGACTTGAGGGCGATTGACTTACCTTTAAGGGCCTTACAATTTAACTCATAGGTTTGAAGACAGCCAACTAACTCTTCTACCCTCATATTATCTGTATCACAAAGTTCCTAGATTGTAGTCACTTTGGAATTGAACCGATCAGGCAACAAGCGCATTATCATTGCACAGACTTTACTTTCTAAGATCCTATCACCAAGACCCCATAAAGAGTTGACAATGTCATTCAATCTTGTATAGAAGTCCAAGAAAGTTTCACTTTCTTCTATAGGTATTTCCTCAAATTTAGTTGTGAGGATTTGAACTTTGGATTTCTTAACATTGTTGTACCCTTGTGTGTTATTTCCAAAATATCACAGGCTTGGTTTGCAGTATCACAGGATAAAATTCTCTTGAATTCATCTAGTGATAGTGTGAAAGTAATAACATTTAAAGCCTTTGCATTGGCACTACTCTCACTTTTCTGAAGAGCGATCCAAGAAAAGTAAGGTGTAACTTTTACAGTTTTAGATCCATCAGTACCAGTCACTTCAGTGGTAGGAGGGGTCCAATTGGTCAATGTGGCTTGCCACATGCTCTCATCCATAGACTTTAAAAACATACTCATCTTAGCTTACCAATAGGCATAATTGGAGCCATCAAATGGTGGAGGCCTAATGATTGAGAGGCTATCAAAATTTAACATCTTAAAAAGCTCAGATCGATTAGCTTAAGAATTTAATCCAAATAATAAAAATAAAATGAGTTATTAGGCTCTGATACCACTTGAAAAGGCCGAGCTAAATGTCCTAGAGGGGGGTTGAATAAGACAATGTCAAATTTAAAAAATAAAGCACGAAAATAAAGACTTAATAAGTAGTTAATAGCACAATAGAAAGCAACCTCTAAAATCAAGTATTGAAAGGTTGATACAAACTTGGTTCTACGGACAACCTGACACCAAAAGCCTATGGTTTATGGCAAGACAACCTTACTAGAACATGGGTAAATATAAAAAACTCAAACTCAAATGAAGATGAAAGAAATAAGAACTAATCTATTACAACATTCACCACATAATGTTTTAAAAAATAAAGATTACAACATTCACATCCAGAAATATATCCAACAATCTTAAACCATAAAATGATAAAGAAATAAATTAAACATCCACCAAACACCAAAGAATTATAGTGGTTTGTGTGTGTACACCAACTGTCTGAAAACAACTACACAACTACTCCTCTCCTAATATCCACTCCGTCGGGATATTAGCGTTCACTAATCAAATAGATTTTTCAAGGTTCACCTAAAACCTTCACAATTGTATTTTAAATGAGCTCACACAATCACAACCCCAAACTCTGAGATTTTCTGGTTGATCTCAGAAAAAACCAAATGAGATTTTCTAGTTTAGCTCCTAAACTAAGCAAAATGAAATTACAGAAAAGAAAACACTTATCTGTATGAAGATTCTGAAGTAGCCTGGTAGAACTAACTTGATGGTGACGTAGATGTTCAACGTTCAGTCCCACAATTGTATAGGGTTCTAGTTCTAGAAGATTTTTAATTTAAATCAACACGGGCTAGCTTGATTTGATTTCGATCTTAATAAAGGGTAAATCAAATGTCTCTTTTCAAAATCAGATTGGAATAGAGATCTAAAATCAAATAACAAGTGTTATATAAAGAATCTAAAATACGCACAAAATAGATTAGAATGAACATAAAATTATCTCATAGTGATTGCTTAAAAATAATTAGAATTGAATGTAAAACTCTGAAATTTGAGTGTTATTTATAGGGAAAAAATCTGTTCACTCGACTGGCCTTAGGTTCTCTTCGACTGGCCTTAGGTCCAACAAATTTTCAAAAATTTTGGCGTGATAAGATTTGACAACTGCTCAACTAGCCTTGTGGGTCCAACGACTGGTCGAGTGGCCTGCTCGAATGGTCGTGTACTACACACGACTGGTCGAGTGGGCCTAGATTGCTTGTTGTGATTTGAGTCGAGCCCTACACGACCGGTCGAGCACTGTTCACTTAACTGGTCGAGCAGTTTTCAGGACTGGTCAAGGACCAACAGAAAAATTTTGAAAAATTGTAACAAATCCTCGACTGGTCGAGATAATTCTAGGACTAGTAGAGCCAGTGTCAGGGCTAGTCGAACAAATAACCTATTAACTTATAAAATGACCGATACTAAGTATAAAATGAACGTAACATACCCTAAGGTCAATCTAGTCATTCATACCTTGTGAGATAAAACATAAAAACCATGAAACTATCGATCACATTGGCAACTTTAATTCTTGCGATATTTGAAACTTAAACTCAACGTATCGAACTTAGTCTTCAATTAGGACTTGAGTTCTTGGACATTTCCGAGTATAGAACTTGAACCGCAATATTGTGATTGAGTTCTTGAAAGTTGAGTCTTCAACTAACACTTGAAACTCATACACTTTCTTCAGCTTGAAGATCTCGGCAAGTTCGTCGTAGATATCAGATAGATTGATTTAGCACGATCGTCGGATATTCAAAGCAAATCAAAGTACAAGCTTGAAACATAAAGCACATAAGCATGACACATACTTGAATTTGTTTGGCACACCAAAATTTGACTAGACTTGGGGTTTCCAACATAGAAATTTTAACTTCATCAGCTGTTGTGGATGGACTTTTCAGCCCTATCTTCTTCCGGTAGGGCCAAAGAGATAGCCGGTTTGGTTGATGAGTGTAGGGAGGAATATATCGACGATGACTAGGATGAAAGATTATACAATCTCAAAAAAATTTCGGACCTGATAGAGGAAGATAACTGCAGGAAACTTCATATGGAAGATGTTGTTTTGTCACTTGCACATATGAATGGAGTCCTAAGAGACTAGATTTCTCCTATTGTGACTGACATGTTGGCTGTAATAATGTCGATTGCCTCACACACCTTGACATATACTTCTGTAGCGTACGATAACTTACATAGGGAGTACTTCGGATAGTTGATCCGAAGTTGTTTCGTATTACAATGAAATACATGTATTTAATATAGAATGATAATGTATAATGAAAATTTTAAATTTTACTAGAATGTTTATGCTTTTATTATATTCTGCTTACATTATAGTGTAATGGTCTAATCATATTTTAATCATCTCTGTAAGCATAAGCACAAATTCATTCTACAATCAACGCTACTTGTATAATGTTTTAATATATTCCACTTGTACTATAAAGTTTAATGTGTTTATTATATTAATGTTCATACACTTGTACTGACATTGTTTAAATTTATAAGTTCCTACTTCACACATATTCAGTCATGGCACCAGGTGGGAGATCAGGTCATTCACGCATTAGATCTACCCCTTCCACTCGTGATGCGGTGGAGACAACATCGACGTTGCATGCTGCATCACAGGCGTCTGACCCCTCGGTTGTGCATACACCGGGTACTGCATATAAGTCTGGATATATATTTATTTTAGTGACTTCTGTTTATGTTTATACTTACATATTTCTTTTGCAACAGCATCGTCAACCAGCAGACGAGTATGTGGACCCACTCGTGGGTTAATTTTAGAGTGACTTACGCGTGAGGGTAGGGTGATGGTAAAGTTCCCACGGGACTGCCTTAAACCTGTTGGAGATAATGCTAGATTGTTTACGTCGGAGGTCGATGTCCTATGCCAATCTCTGATCCCTACCACCACCCCCCGTTGGGCAGACGTGATAGATGATATGCGGCAGCTCATCCGTCAGCGCCTTCGGGTAAATTTTAGTAAATTAAATTTTCTTTTCTAAAAGTTCATTTACGGTTAAGTTATTTTCTTAATAAGCTTATTGCTTTAATCTATTATTTACGAAACTGTAAGATAAATTTATCTTATATCTGAGTGCTCCATATATTTCCCATGTCGTTGACGATAAGGTCAAGGAGTGGTTTAAGGAGTACCGAGGAGAGTTACACATGCGGTATAAGCGGTGCAAGAGCCACAAGGAGGTCGTAATGTCCGCACCGCCGCAGGTGACTACAGAAGACTAGCGGACACTCTATGAGAGATTTTCTTCTGAAGCTTTTCAGGTAATATTTACATATTTACTATATGTTAAGGTAACAATTAAATTCACAATTAATAACAATGTATTGTGAATAATGTGTTCAGAAGAGGATCAGAATAAATTCTATGAACAGGGGAAAGTTGGAAGTGAACCACGTAGCTGGTTCAAAGTTATTTGTACGACATCGTCACGACATGGTAAGAAATTTTTGGTGATTATTAAGTTGATATATTCAAAGTCATTTATATTAACTCTATTGTCATTTTAATTGTGCAGCGAGATTTCATCACCGCCCAA
Organism: Magnolia changhungtana; assembly: GCA_030180095.1. Taxonomy (NCBI): domain Eukaryota; kingdom Viridiplantae; phylum Streptophyta; class Magnoliopsida; order Magnoliales; family Magnoliaceae; genus Magnolia; species Magnolia changhungtana. The sequence continues at coordinate 965,331 of JASAUF010000674.1, read as the reverse complement.
GAGCCTGGACCAATAGACCTCTATAGAGGGACTCACTGTCGACAGGTGACGAGATCTTGGGTTCATCTTAAAGCCAACGAGAATTGGGTAAAAATCATTACATTGTAAAATTTAATTGCATTGAATTATAATAAGGTCATTCGTTATGAAAATTCATATGTTTTCATTACAGGCAGTGATGGACACCATTCGCAGTCAGCCCACTCCCGATGGTAGTCAGCGAAGTGAGCCAGATATCCTAAGCGAGGTGCTTGGCATCCGTTCTGGATATGTGCATGGGCTTGGCCATGGTGCCAAGCTCATGGCACCCGCTAGACCTACCTCCAGCCGATTCGTTGCTGGCGAGAGCACCCTAAGCTGAGCTGATATCACAGAGAGAGAGGTTTAATAGCTATGGGTCATCGTCGATGAGTTAGAGAGCAGTTGGAGAGGCAGAGAGAGGAGGATGAGAGATGATAGGAGGAGCGGGAGAGGAGGATCGAGGAGATGAGGGTGGAGCATGAGCGAAAGATGCAGGAGATGTTTCAGGCTCTCGCTATATGCTTAACCACCGATACCCCACCACCTCCACCTTCGTCTTCGTGATTTTTTTATTTTATACGAATGTTGAACTTATATGTATTTGTGCGTGGATGAATGTGATGTGAATAAGATTGTTTGTGTATATATGTATATGGTTTATGTTTGGATGGATGTAGCTTGTGTTTGGATGGATGTGGATGTAAATACAATGAAAATGTATTGTAACAGGTGTATATCATGAATTTTTTCCTGAATTTTGAAAAAAAAAAGAGACTATTACCAACAAAATATTTCATTGGTAATAGTAGGTTGAAAACTTATACCGACAAAATGTTTCGTAGGTAGAAATTAATACAAAAATTTATACCAACGAATATGACGTTGGTAATAGTAGGTTGAAAACTTATACTGACGAAACATTTCGTAGTTAGAAATTAATGCAAATAGTTTATACCAATAAAATATTTCATAGGTAAAAGTTTATACCGAGGACATATTTTATAGGTAAAAGTTTAATCCACAGTTTTTACGATGAATATTTCATAGGTAAAAGTTTAATCCATAGTTTTTACCATGAAATATTTTGTACTTAAAAGTTTAATCCATAGTTTTTACCTACGAAATATTTCGTAGGTAAAAGTTTAATCCACAGCTTTACCGACGACATATTTCATTGGTAGAAGCTGTGTTTACCGATAAAATATATTATTTTTTCCTACCAAAAGTAACATGTTTTACCAATGATGTTTTTCATCAGTAATTGTGTTACCATTGCCGACGAAGTAATATTTCATCGGGAAAAGCCTTTACCCATGGTCTTATCGCGACGACATTTCTGACGATATATTTCATCGGTAATAATAATTACCGACGAAAAAATCTGAAATAACGATGAAATATATCATTCGCAAAATAGCAATTTCCTGTAATGGTGTAGAGCCGTCGCCAAGGGTTTTTCTTCCTTTATTCCTTAGTTTTTCATGTTTCCTTCTAGAGATTTTAGTCCAATCATGTCTATGGTTGTCTAAACCTCTTAGCTAGGGCTAAGAGGTGAAGCTTGTAGCATGATGGGATGTTTCTATTGCTTTGATTCAGGTTTATGATGAACTTACTTCGATCCTAGTTTGATTATAAGGAATACTTTTAGTTTTTAATGGTTTGTTGCGACTCAAATTACAATGGATTTGCGATAACTTTGAGTATGTTCTTTTCATGTTTTGGGATTGTGAATCTAGGAAATCATGTTGTTCACCATTATCCCTTGGGCATGGTTGGATGATGGAATCCTCCCTTACTTTAACAATTCTCTCGGATTGATTGTGGGATTGGTGAATCCTGTTGTGAGCCATTATCTCATGGGCATGGTTTTGTGATGGAATCACTTCTAGTTCTCACGTCGCTCTTTCATTGAGAATTAGGTCAAAGGAAGTTCAGATTTGATTTTACTGAGATATCTTCCAATTGGATAAGATGGGACTCTGATTTCAGTTGTGTTCATGAATCAAGCATAGATCTCCCTGATCTCTATAAGTGGATCCTTGGAAACCCTAGTTTCCCACCTCTGAGTTTTTTAAGTTTTTCATTAAATCTCTCACAATTACTTTCAAATATTCCATATATAGATATACATCTTCTTCTAGTTTTAGTTTTAGTTGCTTTCAGAATACTCACGAGATTAGTCCCTGTGGATTCGACCTCGGTCTCACCGAGATTATTACTACATCGCGACCCTACACTTGGGGTTGTGAACATCATCCAACTCTGAAATTTCTTCTGAGTTAGATGAACCAAAACAAGAAACTTTAAATAAAGTAAAGGCTCTAATGACTATAAGTAGAGTCACCTCCTCAAATAGTTGCAATTTATCTGATTATGAGAATATCAGGAGTGAACTTGAAAATGAAAATGAAGATGATCTTCAGGATGCCTATAATGCCCTATACAGGAAAAGTTGCAAAATAGTTGTCAAGTTAAAGATTCAAAAAGATAATTTTCTTCAATTAAAATAAGAACATGAAAATATTGGTTTGGAAAATCTCATCTTTCTGATTGTTATGAAAAAACAAAACTTGATTTAAGTTTCAAAACTTCTGAATTTGAAAAACTCAGAACAGAAAATAAGAATTTAAAGCTTGAAGTTTCTTCTTTATTGAGTTCTAAGGATACTTGGAGATATGCCCATGGAGATCCTAAGCAGGAAAAACTATTAACCGCATCCAGAAAGTGTGGCGATAAATTAGGTCTGGGCTATATCAAAGTTACTGTACTGAAAAATAAGAATGCATCTCTTATATTTGTAAAAGGAGAATCCTCAAACTCAAAAGGTAAGAACTTGAAAAATAATAACCAAAAAAATTTTAAAAATTCAAAACCTTTTCAAGCTTCTAAAGTCAATCCCAATAACATTAGCTTTAGAAATCAAAGATATAACCCCTTAGCTGAAGAAATGGTGGACTTACTGAAAGAGCTTCTCAAATTTAACTCTGATATCAGAGTTGATAGACAAAGAAATTTCAATTCTAACAAGCCAAGGAAAACCAATGGTACTCCTAAACCAATAACAACAATGAAATGGATTCCTAAAGTTACTTATCATGTTGCCCACACTACCTTCAAGGCTTCTAGCCATTCAAAGTGGTACATAGACAATGGATGTTTAAGACATATGACAGGTGACAAGGATATATTCACCAACTACAAAAAAATGAATGACGGCTCAGTTACTTTTGGTGATGGAAGCAACCGCGGGATTATTGGCCAAGGTACTATACAAATTTCTAACCTTCCTCCTTTTGAAAACGTCTTATATGTTGAAGGTCTTAAACACCATATTCTAAGTATATCTCAAATCTGCGATAACAAACATAGTGTAAAATTTACTAATCAAAGATGCGAGATTTCAAATGAGAAAGGTTGTTTTATATTAAATGGTCGTAGGACTTCTGAAAATTGATATATTATTAATGAGTCTTGCTCTTCTATATTCTCATGTTACATGGTCTAAACAGATGAAATACAATTATGAAATAAACGTCTTGGACATGTTAACTACCACAACCTCGATAGATTGAGCAAAATTAATTGTATTAGAGGTTTACCCAAACTAAAGCAAGTTGATAAAATATGTGGCGCATGCCAAATTGGCAAACAAACTAGGAGTAGTCACAAGAAAGTGAACTCTTCTGCCACATACAATCCTCTTGAACTTCTCCATATGGATCTAGTTGGACCAACCAGAATGGAGAGTAGAGGTGGTAAGAAGTATTTTCTAGTTATTGTTGACAACTTTACCAGATTTACTTGGGTAGCATTCATGCGAGAAAAATCTAAGACACTCTATGAAGTCAAAAGAATACTAAAATAAATTCAGATTGGAAGAGAAATGAATGTTATCAAGATCAGAAGTGATCATATTACTGAAATCAAAAATAACAAATTTGAGAAATACTGTACTAATCATGACATATCACATGAGTTTTTCGCTCTTAAAACACCTCAACAGAATGGGGTTGTTGAAAGAAAGAATAGAGTGCTACAAGAGATGACCAATGTTATGCTAAAGAGCACGAAGTTACCAAAAAACTTATGGGCTGAAGATATAAATATTGCTTGCTATATTATAAACTATGTGTACATAAGAAAATCTAATGATAAATTAGCCTATGAGTTATGGTTCAATGAGAAACTAACTGTTAAATACTTTCAAATTTTTGGAAGTAACTGCTTCATTTTACGTGACCATGAAAATTTAGGGAAGTTTAAAGCCAAGAGTGATGAAGAGATATTCTTGGGTTATGCCTTGAATAGTCGAGCATATTATGTTCTTAATAAGAGAACAAGAGTGATTCATGAATCTATTAATGTTGTAATTGATGATTACCTGAACACACCCACACTTAGTATAAAAGATAATGAAGTCAATTTAATTGAGAAACCTGATTCCTCATCTAGTCCAGTCAATACAAAACTAAGATCAGTCAAAGACCATCCTACTGATCTGATATTAGGTAATATTCTCACTAGTGTACGAACAAGAAAATAATTAGAGAATATTTCAATTATGTTTGCTTTACTTCTCAAATTGAACCAGCCAACATAAAAAAAGCACTTACCAATGAAAATTGGATTGCAGCCATGGAAGAATAGTTAAATCAGTTTGTTAGGAATGATGTCTGGTATTTGGTTCCAAGACCGTCTGATAAACATATAATTGGAACCAAATAGATTTTTAAAAATAAATCTGATGAAATGGGAAATATAATTAGAAAAAATGTTAGACTGGTTGTACAAGGGTACTCAAATAGAAGGAGTCGATTATGATGAAACCTTTGCGCAAGTAGCTCGCCTTGAATCCATCAAAATATTTATATTCATTGCTTACTTCACAAAGTTCAAGATATATCAAATAGATGTTAAAAGTGCATTCTTAAATGATGATTTACATGAAGAGGTCTATGTTGAACAACCTAAGGGCTTTGAGCACCCTAAACACTCAAATCATGTATATCACCTTAAAAAGACACTTTATGGTCTAAAATAAGCTCTCAGGGCATGGTATGTGAAGCTGACTAAGTTTTTACTTAGTCACAATTTTATTATGGGAAGTGTTGATACAACTTTATTTGTTCAAAAATACAATGAACACTTACTAATTGTACAAATATATGTTGACGATATTATCTATGGTTCTACAAGCACTAACCTGTCCGTTGAGGTTGCAGAGCTTATGAAATCCAAGTTTGAGATGAGTATGATTAGAGAATTGAATTGCTTTCTACGCTTACAAGTTAAACAGCTAGAAGATGGTATCTTCATTTCTCAAACTAAATATACCTTAAATTTGGTTAAGAAATTTGGATTCAAGAATGGTAAGAAATTTGATACTCCTATGAGTACAACTCTCAAACCTTCAAAGGATGAAACAGGTAAAAGTATAGACTCTCGGTTATATAGCAACATGATTGGTAGTCTCTTATACTTAACTGCTAGTAGATCAGATATTGCCTTCAGTGTAGGTATCTGTGTTAGATATCAATCTGATCGAAAAGAATTATATCTTATTGCTATTAAGCGCATTATTAGATATGTCACAAGTACTACTAATTTAGGCCTTTGGTATCCGCATGATACAAATGTTCAACTAGATGGATATACAAATGCCGACTGGGCAGGGAACATCGTTGATAGAAAGTCTACCAGTGGTGGATGTTTCTATGTTGGAAATTATTTAGTTTACTGACACAGTAAGAAACAGAGTTCGGTATCTTTATCTGAGACTGAATATATCACAGTTGGTAATGCATGTACCCAGCTGGTTTGGATGAAAAGAATGTTAAATGATTATGGAATTGTGCAAGATATAATGATCTTGTATTGCGATAACTCTAGCACAATTAATATTTCAAAAAATCACATCCAACATTCTCGTACGAAGAATATAGACATTTGTTCTCACTATATTCGAAAATTGGTTAAAGATAAAAGCATTTCTTTAGAATATATCCAGACCAAAAATCAACTTGCTGACATTATGACAAAACCGCTTGACAAGAATAGATTTTCCAAATTAAAACGTGATATTGGTATGTGTAATTCAAATTAATTAAATCATGTTATTTTTTGCATTTTTTTATTTATATTTTTTATACAAAAATTTTGGAATAATTTTAAATAAATTTATTATTTCAGTGTGGCACGACCATCGAGGAGGCGGGTGGTCTCTAAAAAGGGGAAAAATCACTTTTTTCTTCATTTTCCTCATCAAGCCCTCTCTCGATTGTTCATTTTCCTCATCAAGCCCTCTCTCGACTCGTCGAACCCATCTCCATAGGGTCATTATAAGTGCCTCTTTTTCAATTTCCTTTTAGATGGGTTCTTGTATGCATCTTTAACATCATTTTATTGTCTATTTGAGATTTCCACTCCGTTCTTAGAGGGTTTTTGCTATAAAATCTTATTGCTTTTAAACCCATCTTTTATTTTTGATTTTCTCTATTGCAATCGTCATATGGATAATCAAACTAAGAAGAGAGCATCTCGTGGTTCATCTTCTAGGGTAACTCCTCATAGGATTAGAACCCTAAGGGCACCTGAGGAAGACCCGGAGTATGTTTAGGATCTTGGCAATAGAGAAGTCATAATAGAAAGAACGGTTAATGTCAATCATTTGGCTTTATTTCAGCTTCTTCCCATCCTTACCTCTGTTGGTTGGGAAAACATTTTACATTGGGGCGAACCGGCATACCGCTCGATTGCATAAGGAATGTATGCGTCTATAGGTGAGCATCCCTAGATGATCTGACATTCTCTATCAATTTTAGAGAAATGACATTCCCTATAAATAAACATCTTATCACAGGTCTATTGGACATAAATGTCAATGATGAAGGTATTTTAATACCTACATTAGCTGAGAGAATGACTGAATCTGAACGGCGAACAATTACCCACAAATTATGTCGGTTTAATGTCGAATGGAATTTGGGTAATGCCCTCCGTGCCAATCAAATGTCGCCCAAGTACAGAGTTCTTCACCACACTTTTATCTCTAATGTCCATCCTAGGTTTGGGAACAAGGCTGAGCTTACCTCCTACATGTGTCATATTCTTCACTCTGTTGTGTCTGGCATCCACATATGTCTTCCTTCTCTAATTTGTTATATCATGATACAATTTTCGTCTCCATCCTAGCCATGGCTATATCCCTTTTGCCTATCTAATGACTACCCTAGCAATTCATTGTATTGTGGTCATTCCTCCTGCTGAAGCACTGATAAGAGTTCTTCCATTTAATAACTCCAACATCAACAAGATGAACTTGGAGTATCTGCCTAATCAGTAAAATGAGGAGGATGTTGAAGAAGAAGAAGACACCTTACCTACAGACACCATTATGGATGACATCTTTGATGAGTTAGAAACTGATGATGAGGTGGATCCTGACTTTCAACCGTCTCACTTTGATGAGCGCCTTCATTCTTTAGAGGAGAAAGTGGTTGAATTAAAAGTGTCACAGGACAATCTGACTGAAAGCCACAAGTCGTCAATGAAGTATATGTAAAAATATTTTCATTGCATTACTAAGGGACTTCATCAGATTGACCCGTCCATCCCACCTCCTTCTTCCCCTGGTTTTGACTAGTTTTTTTTATTTTGGGACTATATAACTTTCACTTATACTTGGGTTGTATGAGTTAATTCCTACTCTTAGATGATACTTTCTTTATGCTTTTTAAATCTTATTTCTACTCTCATGATTTACTCTTAATTATATTTCTCCTATTATGCTTCATTTATCTATTTATGATTCTCCTCCTATCTTCCTTTGTCAAGTTGAGACAAAAAGGGGGAGAGACTTGTTATGGTTATGGTTATGATTAAATTAATTACGTTATTTTGGATTTTAATCAAATGCAATGTGCTATTGAATTATGTGGATTGTATATTTGGAAATATATATTTGTTAATACAGGTATTCTACAAAAATTAATGCTCAGATTGAGGGGGAGTAGATGTTGTGCTCATATTGAGAGAAACTGTGACATCTTGTATGTCTTGTATTTGTATTCTGTTCTAAGTATGTTTTGTCACGAATTTGACAAAGGGGGAGATTGCAAGTGCTGTGTTGTATAAAACACCCTTATTTGTCAAATTTTGATGGGACAAAACAGCTTATAATGCGACTCGTTCATGTGATAAAAGGTTCACCTTCAAGTGAATCGAGATGGAAAGTTCACCTTCAAGATCAACACATAAAGTTGAAAAGTGTAAGACATAAAGATGGTTACTTCAAGTTTGCGTTCTACTTTAAGTTCAAGATCAAGCTACAACTTCAAGTTTACTTCAAATAGAAGATCCACTGAACGTTACTGAAGATTCAAGTAGAAACTTCAAGGTATATACTTCAATGTCTAATAATTTTAGGTATAATTCACCTTGGAAAGACCCTATACGTAGGTCCTTTCATATGCTAAACATATATGGGTTTTTATACTTTGGTTTGGCTTAAATTTGACTAGTCCATGCCAAAGTTCGACTAGTCCAAGCTCTAGTTCAACCAGTCCAAGAAATACTTCGAGCAGTCTAAGATTTAAACTCAAAAATCGAATTTTTCTGGTAGTTCCTCAACCAATCAAGCAGTGTGCTTGACTAGTCATTGCATTTCCTCGACCAGTCGAAGGGAGCTCGACTCGAACTCCAACAACTGAAATAATGCTTGAAAGTGCCCAGGTTTGTCAATTAGCATGAGTGTTGAGCCAGTCAGACTGCAGAGCCTCATAGGAAGAACATTTCAAGCATCTATCTCAACCGGATGTGTGCAAGCTCGCCACAGGTAAATCTAGCCTCACATCCCATGTCCCAAAACTCCAGGTATATAAAACCTTTAAAACAAACTAGAACATTATAGGGTTTTGAGTTAAGAAAACTTTTTCCAAAATAGGAAAATTCTCTAAGTTTTCTTGCTCGGTCGATTTTATTGATACACATCTCGATATGAACGACCTGTGCTGTCGATGTCTTCGATACCTAAATAATATCATCGGAATGAGGACAAAAGTGTCCAGCAACCACATGAACATCTGGATGGATTTATCGATGTATCGATATACCTATCGATATCATCAATATTCAAATCTCGAGTCCATCGAAGGTGACTCGATAATATCGACAAGCAGATCTCCGACGCCCCTATTTTTTCTTAAGAATATCATATATGCATCGATATATTGAAGTCTCCTCGATACCATCGAAGTTCAAATCTTGATGGTATCGGAAGCCTCTCGATAATATCGGTCTTGGCCGCCAAGTTCTTCCAGCAAAATATTTCAAGGTTGTTTATTTATGATCGGGGGTTACTCGATAGAATTAATATTCAAATGTCGATAATATCGGTACGGTATCGATTGCATTGAACAAGGACATAAACTGTCCAACAAGGTTAAAGAAAAATCCATTGGATTTATCGATGCATCGACACGGGTATCGATATAATCTACATTCAAATTCTAATGATCTCGATGGTCCCTCGATCATTCTTGTAAACCTAAAATATTTTTAGTCAAGTCTCTCTCATGTTCAAATGTCGATGAATCAACACTAGTATCGATGGAATCGGAGTTCAAAATCTGATGACATCGACACCTGTTTCGATTCCATCGACCAGCTAGCAAGAGGTTTCAAAAGCCTATGACATTTGAGTTTGTGTCATCGAGCGGACCATCAATGCGATCGAGAGTATATGCTCGATGATATCGAACTCTGTCATAAATGTGACCATTTTATATCCGTTGGAACCTTTTGCCTATATATAGAGGACTTCTCTATTATTACTGGGAGAGAAAGAAGAGAGTTCTTTTGTGTATTTTACCTTAGATCATATACCTAAAGCCCTTTCTCTCAAGGAAGTTCATCCTCCAATCCACCCTCATCATTAATATTCAATAGAGTGGATTGAATGAACTTCCACATTCAGAGATCCTCCAGGTACTACCTTAATGGCAAATCATTAAGCTGGGATGCCTTAAATGCATAATCGGAATCACTCTATCTTCCTTGTAGGAAATATTTTATAGAGTAGGATTTTGTCTTAACCTTGTCCCAACCCGAAGACTCGTATTGGTATATCATTTGTATTGCGGATCAAGGAAGCCGAAGAATCTTTGTCAATAAAGGAGGAGATTTTCGTCAATGTGCTGAATGAGACTCATATGCTTATCTGTAAGTTATTAGAGTCCAGAAGACACTTGTGATCATTCCTTTTTAAGATTGGGTCTTAGGTGTTTCTCATCCTTACAAGCCCTCGTAGGAGGCCTCTGGCGGGAGTGTACATAGTGAGTGCATTGTGTGGACTTTGCTCTGTGGAGAGCATAAACATCTGGTTGAAGGTGAACCTGTTAAAACCTTGGGTTTGAGGTAATCCGAGTGAAACCTCCATCAAGGTCTTATGGAAGATCCTTGTCCAATGTGCCTAAAAGTGGGTGCATTGTGTTGACCCTCAGTGTAGGTCGTAAAGGTTGAAGGTGAACCTGATTTAAAACCTTAGGTTTGATGTGAATCGCTGTCTAACCTCCTTAGTGAAATCTGGTACACTCAAAGGTGAGTGCGTCTGCCGGGAGTGGAGTAAACTGATCATTGAACCACAATAAAATGACTGTGTTTGAGATTGATATCTGTTCTTGATTATTTGTATGATTTACTTTAATATTTTCATATCTGAATATCTGAGAGCACACCTCACACACATACACAGTCATATCCATCATAAACTAGTTTGCATATTGTTCACTTATTAGATATCAATCACAATGTTATGCCTGTCAGAAGTATGGACATCTGTCTACTAAATGACTAAATAAAAAAACTAACGGCAAGGCGATGGCTGCCACATGGGATGATACAAAAGAGTCAAACTCAAAATCCAGTGACTCAGAGAGTGATGGGGACCAAAAATCCTTGAAAATTCTTATGGTCTCCACTACTTTAATCATTCCTAGTGAATCTAAGAACGAAAAAGAACAATAAGCCACTGAATCATTTTCGTTAGATAATGAGGAAACTGAAAAGGAAGAAGAAGAAGAACAAAATAAGCTACAAGATGCTTACAATTAACTTTATATCCACAACATCAAAGTGGTTAAAAGACTTAGAATATCTGAGAACAAAAAGGAATTGCTGCAAAAAGATTTGGATAAACTTCTAGAAATTAATACACATCTAATCAATGATTTATAGCAATGTCACTCAGATAATGATAGACTCAAGAAAATTAACTCCTTCCTTAAATCCGAGTCCGAAAAACTAAATAAATAGGTTGAGCAATTAAAAGACAAAAATATGCTCCTTCAAAATGAAAATCATACACTCCTGTTTGATCTAGAAGAGTCCAGAAGAATTGCTAAGCCAAACTATAAGTTTTCTCGAAATGGTGAGAAGTTAGAAACACTTCTAGGTATGAGAACATCTGACAAGGACAAAAATGGCTTAGGATATGAACAAATTGAAGCAAAAACTGGATATGGAACACAAATAGAAAAATCTGGTATTACCAAAAGAAACACAAGAGCTAACAGGATGAATGAACCATTAAAGCAAGTGTGTGAATCAAATGATAAAGCTAAAATTACCACAACAAAAAATTCTGTTACAAAATGGGTAATAAAAGAAAAGAAAAATTACCTTGCTACTCACACAAATCTTTTGACAGGCAAGAATACTAAGTGGCACTTAGACAGTGGTTGCTCAAGACATGTCACGGGTGACAAATCCCTTCTTTCAAACTATACAGATCTTTATAATGGGATAGTCACCTGCGGAGATGGAACCACTGCTAAAGTAATTGGACAGGGAATCATAAAAGGGATTAATTTGCTTTAAAATGAGAATGCTTTCTACATAAAAAGTTTGGCACATAATCTCCTAAGCATATCTCATATCTGTGGCAATGGACTTCTGGTCAAATTCAACAAATAAGAATGTGAAATCCTAAACCAATCCGAAAAATCAGTAATGAAGGGTCATCGTACAAACAACCATGACTACATTATCAAAAGCAAAGAAAGGACTGATGCCTAGAAGCACTAAGCATAGAAAAACATTCAAATGTTTATAATTCTGATGTGTGCATTTGATTGTACAAAATTTTGCTGTTTATACTATTAATAAATTTACATACTAAAAGTATACATAAAAGATTGTCTAAAAGATGAAAATTGAAAAAATTCAACTTAGATACGTTTGTCGATAATTCATGAGCATTCATCGATCAAATCGATCAACAGTCGATATCATCGACATCTCTTCAGAATGTGGAAAGTCACATGATCGAAACTATTATCGAAGCTATTATCGATATTATCGAATGAGGATCGTCAATATAATCGAAAGTAAGTTCGATAAAATCGAAGACTGCAGCTTGAAAAAAGGCGGTTGAGCTAAAAATTTTATTTTTCTAAAAGGGTGTCTATTTTTCTCCTTCTACTCGAATCCTCGGCCGGAATCCATTGGTGGGTTCCAGAAACTCCTCAAACTGGTATTATTCTTCCATTTCTTCAATTCCAAAGTCTATTTTACTTTTTGGTCAGGTATTGTCAGTTTCTTTAAAAGAAGAATTTTGTCCTCCTTCCTAAAGTTTTCAAACCCTCTTTTTGTCCGAATGGGTAAAGACAAAGGAAAAGCATACAGACAGGGGGAGTCTTCGAGATCCGCCCAACAAAAAGTGCTTGCTTCAAGAAGAAGGGCAAGGGCCCCGGAACATGGGACCCCCACAAGGCAATGCTCGAGGTGTGGTGAGTCCTAGTCTGAGGTGCAGGCACCTCCACCGGTGCAGATTAATCCAGTTTTGGCAAAATTCACTGGGAGAAAAGTTATTCCCGAAAGAAAAGTAGACAGAAGTTGCTTAATTCCATATAATATGGAACCTCTATTTGCCGCCATAGATTGGTTACCAGTTCTCGACTTGGGGGACCATATCAACTTGAGTGGACCTATAATTTCTTTGCTGCCTATCATTCTCCGACATCTGACCCCCATCCATCATCGTAACCATCGATGGTGATGATGTGCTGATCACTCCTGGGTCTGTTGCAGGGATATTCAATCTTACCTTATCTCATATAGGACTCCCAGATATGGACATGGAAAATATGGAAGTTCGATCTGAGGTCACCAAACTCCTCTGTCATAATCATGATGTCCAGTGGCACGAAGGGAATGCCCTAAAAGTCATATTCATGGAACCACGTTATCGGGTCTTGCATGGTATTCTTGCTTCAAACATTTACTCTAGGAGCTCCAACAGGGTAGATCTCATGGGCTTCATGACTATGATCATTTACTCGATCACCGCTGGGATCAAGATTTGTCTGCCTACCCTCATCCTGTATCAGTTGGTGTATGCTTTTCATAGGGCTAGGGATATTCATTTACCATATCCTTGGATCATAGATACGATTTGCAATGCCATAACATTCCCAACTACTAGTGATCCAGTACTTCCTCTCTAAACCTTCAACAAAAGTAACATTCGAAGGATGGATTTGAAGTTTCATAAATATCCTGAGGACCTATAGGAAGATATTTAAGCAGAAAGAGAAGGTGGGATAGGAGACGCTTTGATGGAAGGAACTGAGACAGCAGGAGAAGAAGCTTTTGGACTTCATCATGCACTATCAACGTTAATGCCCGGGTATACCAAATGACTCAAGCTAGATAGAATTGGGGCAATTCAGAAGGATATCTACTCGATGCATGAAAGGCTTACTATTTTGGAATGGATGGTCTAAGGAGTGCAGTAGACAGTAAAACAATTGGTCGAGTTGTTCACCTGTCGTCATGATGATACGACGTCATCTTCCTCGGCTCCATAAGTACTGGTCTCTGGGTGCTATCACATATACTTCACTCTTATTTCCACGTACGAACATTAGTATCTTTTTGGATGTTCTACGTTCTTTATGGGTGTATGTGATAGCTCTCTAACTTGCAAAGGCTAACGTTTTATTATTATTATTATTATTATTTGGTTGTATATGCCCATGGTTGGGTTACATACTGATAGTCATTTCTAGGTGCCCTTAAATGAGTTTGATCATTTCTAGGTAACTGTTAATCTACTACTGTCTGTGGCAGTATGTATTTTTTTGGATATTTGTTGCTTAAATCTGGTTTAATCTTTGTACATCTATATCTATTGGTTCTCCTAAATAATTCAAACCTTAGTCAATATCAACGGCTATATCTTTGTTAATGACTGACAAAAAGGGGGAGAACAATTCAAATACCCCGAACAAAAAATTGTGTATCGATTAGAATTATGTTGCAGGTGTTAGGGGGAGCAGCTGCACTAAGACAAGGGGAGTTTGAAGTCAAGGGGAGCAGATACTATGTCGTGTATATGGTTCAACTAGAAATTGTAAAATTGTGTAAATGCATGTACACACAATTTAGGATGTGTTTGTCTAGATACTGTTGTAAGGTGTTTTGGTATTTTGTCAAGTAATTGACAAAGGGGGAGATTGAAAGTGCCCCGGTTTGTCAATTAGCGTGAGTGTTGAGTCAGTCAGATTGTAGAGCCTCATAGGAAGAACAATTCAAGCGTCTATCTCAACCGGATGTGTGCAAGCTTGGCACTGGTAAATCTAGCCTCACATCTCATGTCCCAAAACACCAGGTATATAAAACCCTTAAAACAAACTAGAACATTATAGGGTTTTGAGTTAAGAAAACTTTTTTTTAAAATAGGAAAATTCTCTAAGTTTTCTTGTTCTGTCAATTTTATCTATACACATCTCGATATGATTGACCTGCGCTGTCGATGTTCTCGATAACTAAACGATATCACCGGAATGAAGGCAAAAGTGTTCAACAACCACATGAACATCTGGACCGATATCATCGATAAACCTATCGATATCATCGATATTCAAATCTCGAGTCCATTAAAGGTGACTCGATAACATCGACAGGCAGATCTCCGGCGCCCTTATTTTTTCTTAAGAATATCATATATGCATCGATATATCAAAGCCTCCTTAATACCATCGAAGTTCAAATCTCAATAATATCGGAAGGCTCTCGATAATATCGATCTTGGCCGTCAAGTTCTTCTAGCAAAATATTTCAGGGTGGTTTATCTATGATCAGGGGTCACTCGATAGAATCGATATTCAAATGTCGATAATATCAATACGGTATCGATTACATCGAACATGGACATAAACTATCCAGCAAACTTAAAGAAAAATTTGTTGGAGTTATCGATGCATCGACACGGGTATCAATATCATCGACATTCAAATTTCGATGATCTCGTTGGTCCCTCGATCATTCTTGTAAACCTGAAATTTTTTTAGTCAAGTCTCTCTCATTTTCAAATGTCGATGAATCGACATTAGCGTCGATGGAATCGGCGTTCAAAATCCGATGACATCGACACCTGTTTCGATTCCATCGACCAGCTGGCAAGTAGTTTCAAAAGCGTATAACATTTAAGTTTGTGTCATCGAGCGAACCATCGATGCGATCGAGAGTATACGCTCAATGATATCGAACCCACTCGATGATATCGAACTCTATCATAAATGTGGTCGTTTTATATCCATAGGAACCTTTTGCCTATATATAGAGGACTTGTCTATTATTTTGGGAGAGAAAGAAGAGAGTCCTTTTGTGTGTTTTACCTTAGATCATATACCTAAAGCCCTTTCTCTCAAGGATGTTCATCCTCCAATCCACCATCATCATTGATATTCAATAGAGTGGATTGGGGAATGAACTTCCGCAATCAAGGATCCTCCAGCTACTACCTTAATGACAAATCATTAAGCTAAGATGCCTTGAATGCATAATCGGAATCACTCTATCTTCCTTATAGGAAAACATTTTAGAGAGTAAGATTCCATCTTAACCTTGACCCAACTTGAAGCCTCGCATTAGTATGTCATTTGTGCTGCGGATCAAGGAGCTGAAGACTCTTCGTCAATAAAGAAGGAGATCTTTGTCAATGTGCTGAATGGGACTCATCTGCTTATCTGTAAGTTATTTGAGTCCAGAGGACACTTGTGATCATTCCTTTTTAGGATTAGGTCTTAGGTGTTTCTCACCCTTGCAAGCCCTCGTAGGAAGCCTCCGGCGGGTGTATACGTAGTAGGTACATTATGTGGACCCTTGCTCTGTGGAGAGCATAAACATCCGGTTGAAGGTGAACCTATTTAAAACCTTAGGTTCGAGGTGATCTGAGTGAAATCTCCTTCAGGGTCTTATGGAAGATCCTTAGCCAGTGTGCCTAAAAGTGGGTGCATTGTGTTGACCCTTGCTCATGAGAGCATAAACAGTCAGCCTCAGTGTAGGTTGTAAAGGTTGAAGATGAACCTGATTTAAAACATTAGGTTTGAGGTGAACCGCTGTGAAACCTCCTTAGTGAAATCTGGCACACTCAAAGGTGAGTGCGTCTGCCGGGAGTGGAGTAGACTGATCGTCGAACCACTATAAAATGATTGTGTTTGAGATTGATATCTGTTCTAGATTATTTATGTGATTTGCTTTAATATTTTTATATCTAAATATCTGAGATCACACCTCACACACATACACAGTCATATCCATCATAAACTAGTTTGCATATTGTTCACTTCTTAAATAGTTTGTGATTGGATCCTCTACCGGGCTTGGAAGTCAGTAGAGTTACTTTTTGAGTAATCCTGATAAGTGCTTATTGTTAGGATTAGTGTAATAGGATTTTAAATAAACCATAAAAACTTTAAAAAGTCCTATTCACCCCCCTCTATGACATATTGGCATATCCCTACTTCAACTAAAGCGGTCTTCACCGCTATTTCAATGCTCCCTCGACTAGTCGAAGGCTATTCTCGACTAGTCGAGCAGTCCACTTGTAACTCCCTAAAAATTGGGGGTCGAGCATAAATTTAACTCCCGAGTTTCAGCGCATCACTTATGCAACATAAATAAGGATGATTTAATGTTGTCTGTGTTAGTGCATTGAATATGAATGGGATTAAGCCAAAACAACATATCATACTCTAGAGACAGTTAAATTTCGTAAGTGAAAGACTGTGATAGATATATAAAATATATGTAAACTGGTGTAAGTCTCCAGAGTGTGAACATGTTACCAGGTTAAAAAATTACAAGTGTAGTTCCACAATGTACAAAATGAGAAAGTGTAATGTTCTCTATCCAAAACCCTGTAGCCTCATCAGCGCAACTCCAGGTCTACGTAGACCCACCAGAGAGTTGCATATAGGAGAGCTTCTCCTCGTCGTTGTAAAAGTCTAGCTCTGCCTCATAAGCATCATCATCACCTGCAGCTAAGACAGAGTCTAGTTGGTGTGTACAACACCGTCCCGTAACGTGGGAGTGAGTGATCAACTCAGTGGAACAATAAAGCAAAGGTTAACATGTTATCAATTCAGTCAAGCAATAATAGTAAAGCAGTAAAATCAAACATCCCTGAATATTCTTATTAATGCAAAATTGATATGAATAATGATGCATGCCCTCATCTACACTCCCTCGTGCGACACCATCTTATGGTCGCGGCATGCTTTCTTCCCTCTGTGCTCTTCAACACGGGGCACATGCAGTGCAATGTTATGACGTGATTACCAAGTTTTTATTAGTCCTTTTCATACAGCAGGTTTGAGAAACTAAGGTACCTCCCTTATATCAATTCTCAAACAATGATCCATCTAGGGTCATCAATCCTAGTTAATCACATACGATAGGCAAGTTCAGGTCACTACCACCAACACTCTACTAACTGTCAATCTATTTTTGAAGACTCGTTGCCAACCCGACTGGGCACCAAAACTAGGCTGTGTCGAGGTAGGCCTATTTTATACTCTTGTTGTTACGGAAGGGTCGTCGCCTCCACGTAGACTTAGAGTATGCTTGAGGTCACTGCAAAGGGCTCGTCACCAAATTAGTGTAGGCCGATAGCTTGAATACAGTGTCCCATACCGTATTCGGCTCACGAGTATGGGTTGCTCACTGGTCACTACGGGGAGGCTCATCGTCCCAGCATAGGCCGACAGCTCGACCACGGTATCCCATATCACCATGCTGGGCTCATGAGTCTTAGCGGATCGAGGTACCAAGGTTAACAAGGTATCCACTGGTGAGTTTGGTACCTTAGGTTCAAGCAGTAGCGTCCAAACATGGTGAACATACATCGGGTCAATCGAGTTACTTGACGAGCTCGACTAGCACGAGCGCATATCGAGTGGATCGACATGAAGTGCGTAAGCACTCCGTGTGGCCTAACCACTGTCGACAACCGAAGTACGGCTCGGATTCATCAAACACATCCTGTGTGGTGAAACAACATCATCCACCAATCTAGGATCTGTTACCGATTGCCTGGACTATACGATAACCTCAATCGCATTTAATTACAACAAAATATCCTAGAAGGTAGTTAAAGCAGTGATGGATCAAGATTTCAAATCATACAATCAAAGGTCTGATGTTGTCTGCTTTAGGGCTGCCATGGCTGTTACACAGAATCATTACACCACTCCCCCATCACCCTTTACGGCTTTATTTTTACATTTTATGGAATACAACTTAAACATGGATTTATATATATGCATTATATAGATAAACAGACACTATAATATACGGTACATGGAGGAAAATATACACATAGT
Source organism: Magnolia changhungtana (assembly GCA_030180095.1). NCBI lineage: Eukaryota > Viridiplantae > Streptophyta > Magnoliopsida > Magnoliales > Magnoliaceae > Magnolia > Magnolia changhungtana. The sequence continues at coordinate 946,645 of JASAUF010000674.1, read as the reverse complement.
TAAAGGAGTTGAGAATCATATCTCAACACCCTTATACACCACAATTCACTAAATACTTACTCAAACAAACATTTTATCAAACACTTATACTACACCTATCAACCTACATGACATATGTTGATTTTTAACATGTACTTGGACAAATCCTTCCGACAAGGAGTTGTCACATACACAATCATCATGTACTTGCATCCCATAACCACGGTATGCACAAATCATGATTTCATATTCATTCAGTCATTTCAACAAATACTTAGACTACACCCTCCATCATACATATTATACATTAGTTAGCATACATATTAGGGCAAATTTTTTCATCAAAGGGTTGTCACCTGTACGACAATCATATATCCACGACAGTTATTCATTGCGAGCACGAATGCAAATTCTATACTCATTCAGTCATTTCACAAACACCTAAACTACATATAATAACATACACAATGTATGTTGATATAACATGTATTAGGGCTAATCCGTTCACCCAGAAGTTGATACACATGCATCTAGCATACATAGACAACAATTAATTATGGCAAGCACAAATCCGAATTTCATACATATACGGTATTTTCTACAAATATGAGAAATACAGTATATTCAACCTAGTTAATGTATAACTAAAAAATGAAATGGACATCACTTTATACATGTGAAATAGCACCTATGTCAAGAATAAATCATTAACCGACATTGAAAGCCTTGAAAACCATAACCTATACGTCTATAGACCACACCTTACGCTGTAGAAGCATAACGAATTCGACAGAGACTCCAAGTCTTCGTCAACGATGGAATGACAAAGTCAGCTATCTCGCCACTTGTAATAATTGAAACCCTAGAAAATATTAGGGTTAGGTTTTCTTCCTAAGAACAAAGTCAGAATCACCGGAATAGTGATTAGGTAATGATGAATAGGCACGTAGAATAGCAGGATAGAGTACCAGGAATCTTCTCCCACTTCTCTCACACCTTCTCTCACTTTACTCTCTTCTCTCTCCTAGGGTTTTCTCAAATTCGTATGGAGTGAATGAGAGAGGGTTTAAGGTCCTTATATAGGCTTAAAACTGATGGAAATGGCCCCAAGGCTAAGGTATACTTAGGTTATAGCAAAGGGAGTTTATTTCAGCTCAACAGAGCACTTTCGGAGCCCCCTTTGAGCCAAAGGTCGGACTTAAGCTCACTGACCTTGGATCTAGGTCAAGTTAAGTTTTCAGGCCGATCGGATTTACAGATTGCCCGTGGCGGACCATTTTCAATTCAATGGTCCACGAGCACCAATCAGAGCCACAAGTACACTGACTTGTGTATGAAATTTCTCCTGACCCGAGGGTGTATTTGGGTCAGATTCTGATGGTCTAACTCCTTATATTCTACTCGCAAGCGATAAGTCTCAGATGACTTAAATTTAGATTTTTATTTCTAAGATATCCATGTTTCTCAAACGCTTCACTTGGGGCTTAAGCGAATAGCTTCGGGACACTATCTGAACTTAATTTCTGAGGTGGAGGTCAAGTCCAGCAAGGCGCTCTTAATTATATAATTTCTTAGTAATCGGACTTTCGACGTGCGGTCCAGATCCGATTCGAAGTTTCAATGTGCTCCCGAGAGCAACTGGGTAATGAGATTGATCCTAGATTTTAGAGTAACCTAGCGTCAATAATTCTACAAGTTTTGGATCTTGCAGATCATATTTAAAGTGATTAGTGCTAATTTCATAGGTACTATATAGTTTAACACTTAGGTAATTCTCGTTTAATTTCTAAAGGATTTGAGGTTTGAGAAGTTAATAAGGGGTTAAGATCAACCCCTTCCCTAAAGACATCTAACTCCAAGTTGGCAAAAATCTGGGGCGTTACACCACTCATCCAGTCGAGCAAGCCCCTCAACTAGTCAAATGATGGTTTAATCCAATCGCATCGAAAATTTAAAATTTGGTTGATTCTTCGACCAGTCGAAGGAGACCTTAGACCAGTTGAAGGAACCATTTTTCAGCCTATAAATATAGGTCTTTTCTTATTCTAGTTCATTTATAAAAGCCACAAAAAGCCTTCACTTTGAGAGAGAAAAGTCCCCGTCATTTTCAAGCTACAGCCCGGTAATTTTAGATCTTTTTATAGCTTTTTGTTTTTGTAATTCTTTGATCTCTATTTTGCGAATCTTATATTTTAAAGGAGTTTATACCCTACTCTACGAGATCTAAGGAATTCAAACAAGTAGCCCAAAGTTGAGTTAATTTAAAATATATTTAGAACCTAAAACCCTTGATTATTTTTATTAAATATTTTACATCTATACATCAACCGAAGTAGTTCTACGAGCTACATCAAAGAGTGTCTTCAGAAGATGATAAGTATTCTTTATTTATTTTTGGTTTCTTGAGATATCCAGAAAATCTCTGTATTGGTTTTAACTGAGATAGCTAAAAAATCTCAGCGTGGGGTTTTGATTGTGATATCCCATTTGAAAATACAACTGTATAGGTTTTTAAGGTAAACCTGAGAAAACCTTGATAATTAGTGAATGCCACTATCACATAGGTTGTGATTATTAAGAGTGGAGTAGGTGTGGCTATTTGAGAACAGTTGGTATACACATCGAACCACTATAACTCCTTGTGTTTTGTGATGAATGATGTATGTGATGTATATGTGTTGAATGATTGTAATTTTTTCATGTACTTGTTTTAGTTGATCTTGATCCTTATTACATTCAAGAAATCAGGTTGTCCTACCTAAGACATCTGTTTTTGGTGTAAGGTTGTCCTTTGAACAAGGTTTAAATAAATTTCTCAATGCTATTATAATTGAGATCTCTGATTAGTTTTGATTTATTTAATCTTTCAGTTCGTTAATTTTTAAATTGGCATTGTCCTATTCACCCCCCCCCCCTCCCCCTCTAGGACTAAGAGCTCGCCCTTTTCATGATGGATCTTTCAGCTAGAAGATAAATTACCTCCCTACCTTCTTTAGAAGAGGACGAGCATCAAGCCCTCCCATGTCCATTTCCAGGCTTCTACCCCATATGTAAGATGAAGAGGATGATCATCTATGATGTCATCTATGTTCCGTCATCGAAGGGAGCTCTATCATGCCTCAAACCCAAGAACTAGGCTCACAAAATTCCCTATTACCGAATCCGGTGCCGACAGCCTCCGTAGTACCCCATTTTCAGTTACCAGCGCATATACACCAGATTTCGATCTTAAGATCCTACAAGGAGGATTTTCAGTGAATTTTTTTTGTAAAGAAGCATAACCACAAGTATACCCAAATCACAAGAACAACATCATCTCCACATATCCACTAATATAAATATTAGAATACAGTGCTGAAAGGGAAATACATAAATAACAAAATCTCCAAAACAATCTGCCACAAGCTCTTGCCTCAATGCTGCTACGACCTAACGTCACCTGAACGCAACGGTCGTGCATAAGTTTACTAAAAAGCTTAGAGGGTGGAACGTGTGTGTGTAATACATGTGCCAAGCATATAAAATATCAGAGTAAGCGGAAATACTGGCAAGTCCATGAATACTGTCAACCATAACAAGGCTATGTGATGCAAGACATAGTACATTGAATGTCATATGCTGAGGATTCAATGCAATGTGCAAATCCTGACATGTCCACTAATACCATCAGCCTTATCTATGCCATATAATATAAAAACATAGTAAACCAAATGTCATATACAGAGGATGCAATGTAAAATAAATGACAAAGCTGCAGTGTGTAATCGGGATGATAGTACGTGGTTTCATAAGCTGTGGGGTTCATCACAAGAGACTTTTATCTAAACCAGTCTCATACCTAAATTTGGATAGTTAAACTCAATGTGGTAAACTCCTGATCTCATGTTGGTCTTGCGCCCAACCGAAATCCCAACCATTGTAAAGGTACACATAATGATTTGGTTGTGCGCCATTAGCCTGAGTGGATAGTGAATGAATGAATGAATGAGTCAAGTGTTGAGTACACAACTCCTACTCAACAAGTCCACATATGACCACCACAACAAGTTCGATGTGGGACAAGGTTCTACCTCACTGTATGCACAGTAGCCCGCCAACCGCTGGTAGCTCGATGATGCCCTTACCCCCCCCCCCCCCCATGCGTGCAACAGTGACAGGGCATCACAATATCACTACCGTACATCTCTAGGATATGACCGAGTTCTAGTACACTCCACACTAGCTGCCGCCTCACTAACTATGCAACCAACAAGAGGAAAAGACCTCACTATCCGCCTAACCAGTAGTCTGTCAATACCTGCCCGGCTCGTCGATAGCAGACCCATTTACTAGCTGGTCATACTCAGCCTAGCTTATAGCCCCCTCACTCAGGCAGATAAGGCCACACCCCCCACCAATCGATCACGACACAGTGGGAGATGTGGCCTACTGGTATTCGACACTCGAGAGCTCATGTATCCACTCAGTCTAGACGTTGGAGCATCCCCTGGCCACTGAGGTTTAGGAATTTTCACCCATGGACATCCAAAGTTCCCATATGCTAAGTCCTAAACATTTTCGGTGTCCCATCTAGTCATCCACGTTATGCCTGTGAAGGCCACAACCCTTGTGTCGCTTGGGCGTACAGTGACCATGTAACATAAAATGCGAGATGCATGAGTGATACCATCCAGTCGTGCATCAACCTGCGCATCCCGTGCAATTATGTGGGGAAACTCCGTCATGCAAGGAGTCCCCTAAATAACTCATATCAAAGGCATTACTATGATCAAACATTCCTTACAACAGGCATATAGGTGATGCACATGAACATGTATCATGATGTAAGCACATGAACATGTATCATGATGTAATCTAAGCATGTACTCAGTGTGTCTTACTAGACTAAGTACACTAGCATGATTATCAGATATGGCAGGGGATGATCGGCCTTAACCAGTATGTCACTTATAAGAAAAGGGCTGAACGATATGCCCCACTAGGCATATAGAAGTCTATATGGAATGGTCCATGTTAGACTATCATAACCTACTCAACGTACTAGCATAACATATATCCTAAGGTGGGGTCCACTAAAAGGACAGTGGATCCAACCTATGCATTAAGGTAGTCTCCACACAGTTGATATACCAAATCGGATACTACATATTCTTCCATCTACGGCAATGGGTGATGATGTACTCTCCTCCAGATAGTGAATGGCCTAGATAACACACTAATGTCGAGGGTGGACCTCACACGTCTTAATAAGGAGATGGATGGTGTAGATGAAATGTACATATTACGAGGTCCTAACAAATGGGGTACAAAGGTAGGATACATTTCACATGGTGAGTCAAGTGAGTATACAATGAGGTGAGTTCACAGGGTGAGCTAAGAGGGTGAACAATTGGGCTTCCTCAATTTCTTATCATGAATAAACCGGGCTTCCTTATGGGGCTCGATACATACACAAAGTGGGCATAATGGAGTTCATACATCTAGGATGATGTGTCCTTTTAAGCGGATTGGGTAGCTCGCTCAACACCTAAGTGGGCCTTAGGTATGGTCACTAAACTTGGTCAGAACATGTATTTAACTGGGACACATTGTTATGGAAGGCCCGGTATGAACATAATGTGGGCTCCAAGGTTTAAACAATCCTACAGGGCATGGTGGGAAGCACCATTATCAATGGGGGCCCAACGATTTGGGTTAGCCCAATGGGTATTATTAACATAAGTGGGGACCCAACAGTTTGGGTTAGCCCACAAGGGTATCGATGGAAATGAGTTTAACAATGGGCCCTGGGAAAGTTTAAAATGGTGGACATTTAACCACCACTATCTTAAGGTGCGGTCCATTTGGGATAGAAATCAGAATCATAACGAGGCCCATGACCCTCCAAATATCTAAAAAATAGATGGACAGAGTGTGCACATCACTCATACTTGGTGGGCCTCACTCATCATAATTGGGCCTCCCACATTACAATGACCTTACACATCACATCGACCTCGCATAGGGGCCTCATATACATCATAATGGGCCTCACACAGGGGCCTCATATACATCCCAATGGGCCTTATCACATGGGTCTCATATACATCACAATGGGCATCACACATGGGCCTCATATACATCACAAGGGGCCTCATCACATGAGTCTCATATACATCACAATGGGCCTCACACATAAGCATCATATACATCACAATGAGCCTAACATATGGCCACAATGGGCCTCATCACATCACAGTGGGTCGTACATGTGCAACATGTGGGCCTCACATGTGCAATAGATGGGCCGCACCCATGCAACAGGTGGGCCGCACACTTGCAGTAGATGGGCCCTGCCCACTAGACTACATGCATACAAAATAGATACATTAGGTAGGTCCCGTCCTAGCTGGATGGTGTAGACAAAATACATACATTACGATAGATCCCACCGTCTTGCTGGACGGTGCGGATACAACATATACAGCACAGTAAATCCCACTGTCCTATAGACGGTGTGGATGAAACACACATGACACAGTGGATCCCACATCCCTTGTTGGACGATGTGGATGCCACACATGCAAAGGGTCCCACTGTCCTAGGATGGTATTAATAAAACACTTACATCAGGGTCCCATCGTCCAATGTTGCTATTTATATTTTCCTTTGTCCGGGCCTGTCCAAACGGACAGCCAGGGTGGGCTGGCTAGATGCGGCAGCAAGGTGGGTCACCGGTTTGGACAACTGATGCAGTCTGCTAAATGGATGCATGGATAAAATACTTACCTCATCAAGTGGGCCATCATATAAGGGAAAGAGAGAGAGAGAGAGAGAGAGAGAGAGAGAGAGAGAGAGAGAGAGACGTGTGGTGATGGAGGGAGTTGCGCCACTATGAGCTCCCTTGAGTCATATTACATTCATCAAGATGGGTCCCAAGAACATGTGGGCCCTCAAAACATTAAATCAATGTGGGGATACCATCCCCACCATGAAATCAAGGTTCGAGATGACCTCTACATGTTATCATTGAATAAACATCATGGTGGGGGTCCATGGAGAATGGCCCCATGATGGATTAAACATATGATTCATGGTGAGCCATTGGCCACACCTTGGGTCCAAAATAGGATCCATACCATCATCGGTAGGGCTCACTTGGTCCATCACTAAAATTACAATCTAATCCTATTAAACGCCCACCTATGGTCCTCTTTTGTAGCTCCTTCGAATCCTTGGCTTCTAAGCTCTCTCTTTGATGAAAGATGATGAATATTGAAGGGTTGGATGGTGAGATTTGGGGGTAGGAAAGTGGGCGTTAATCTTGGGTTCTTTCTCTCATTAGAATTTTCTCTCTTGGTTACGTGGGATTTGGGTAGAGAAATGGGATGGGATGGAGTGAAGCATGGGTGAGAGGGATCCTGTTGTGTAAGAAGGATGGGATAAGAGGGATGGGTGGTGTAAGAGGAGTGACATGAGAGGCATGGGTTGTGTTGACTTTTGGGGGCATGAGGTGGCATGGGGTATGGGTTGCCTTACATTGTTGGTAAGAGGGGTGAGCTAGGTACGTGTTGTACTTGACTTGTATTTGATTGATTGATGTGATAGATTAGGTAGAGATTTCCTAAGGATTCATGATGCAAGATATTTCCTCAAAATATACGTTGGCCCACTACTCCTAGCTTGGGCATCCCATAGGGTGCAAGATGTGGCGTTGGAACTGCGGCGATGGCACGGTCGCTATGGTACAAGTCTTGGGTCGAGTTGACTCAGATCTACGCGATGTGACTTAGGGTCGCGCGTAAATGTTGTTTACAAGTCGTGGGTCACCGGGATTTAACAGGGAGGATCACGGGAGTCTAAAGAACGGTACAGACTAGGATACGGGCCTTATAAGCTTAGTCTTAGTGCTTGGATGTGGTCTTCACGAGAAGATCGGTAATTCGGTCAGGATGTTCGACCATAGTCCACCAAAGGGCCCAGCTCAAGGAGCTCAGGATGGCTGTAAAGATCAGCTCGAATGCTTGACCTCGATTTCTCTCTCCTACTACATGTCTTCCGACCCCGACCACTCAATCTTATCATCACCGAGGGTCTTGCGAATGATTGAGAAACATTTGCTAAACACACACCTATGATTCAAGAAGCGTCTCTCTCCACATAATCAACTTGTGGCATATAAATAAAGGCTCTATCTACAATGAAAGGTACACACCAGTAAACCCTTGACTCTACTGGATCCAGTTTGCTTGATTCTGACTTAGGCATCAGAGGATCCCCCTGCTACAATCAGGGCCTCCTTTGTTGTCTTCATGTGTAGGTACTCAAAGGTCCAGCAAGGGCTAACTAGATTTCTGCATCAACAATGTGTATGGGCATATAAGTAGGCATGATACCATTGCACTAAGCATGTTATTAGTGTGTCCTATCAGGCCAAGTACATTAGCATGTTATCAGATATATTAGGCAATAATCGGCCTTAACTAGCACATCATATACATGATAATCTACCTTAATTGACACATCATATACAGAGAGTGATACCCAAACAATAAGCCCCACTAGAAATGTAAAGGTCTATGTGGCATGGCCCTCTTAAGACTAAAATCGGCCCCATACTTGGGCCTGCACACATAAAGGAGATAATAAACAGATGTACAGTTTGGATAAAACATATATATCAAGGTGGAACCATGACGGCCCCTCAGTCAAGTTGGATAACAATTAAATATTAAAGTGAGCATCGAAATATTTCCAATGGCAGACACTTAGCCAATCTGTTTTCATGATGTGGCCCACTTAAATCCAAGCCCCACACACCCCTACCAAGATGGATGGTAGGGTAGACAACACATCCCCCCAGATGGGACCATAAAATGGGCTCCACAACCCCTAGCGGGCTAGGAAATAAACATTAGAGAGGCCTAAGGAAATTTTTAACAATAGACAACCCTCATTGTTTCCTATGGTATGGCCCACCTGAGATTTGTATTGGCCAGATTTTAGGCTCCTAGCCTAAAGTGATTTGGCAAAATAGATGATTAACATGGATGGAATACATGAACTATGATGGGTCCCATGAGTGGCCCTCACTTCGCACCCTGTTGGGCATCCGTCCACCCTCTGGATGCTATAACAATGCTAGAGCTTAGGTTTTAATTGTTATTATTATTATTATTATTATTATATATTACATTTTTAAATTCCACCATCATGGTGGGCCCCATTTAGATGATCCGATCCATCCATCAGATGGGCCAACTCGAGAATAGTCTAATAGGCTCTGACTGGGACTATTTGGATGAATATGGAGCCCACGGTGGCCCTTGGAAGGTTTCAATATCCAAACATTATTTCATTCTGTGCAGTTTTCTGGGATTCGGATCAGCCTAAATTTTTAGTCCTTGGACTAAAATGATCTAGAATGACGGATGAACGGAGTGGATAAATCACATACATCATGGGGGTCTCATGAGTGGGCCCTAATCCATGCCCTTGTTGGGTGACCTCCATCTTTGACAACAATTATTATTATTATTATTATTATTATTATTATTATTATTATTATTATTATTATTATTATTATTATATATGCATTTTTGTTTGGACACAACATAAAAGTGGGCCCCAAGTGGATAATCTGACCCATCCACCGCGTAAGCCAGTTGGATTGGTGGTCAATGGCCCTGATTTGGGTTCATTTGGACAAACAAGGACCCCTTGGTGGGCCTTGGAAGGTTTTATCATATAGGAATTTTTCCCCTCTGCGTGGTCCACTTGAGACTCAGATATGGCTCATTTTTCGGTTCATGGCCTAAAATCATCTGGAGAAGATGGTGGATGGCATGGATTAAATGTATACATCAAGGTAGGGTCCACGACTGGGATGCCCCGCACCCACGTCCGCATGGCTGATGTGAGGGGTGCTCCTTGCCCCACCGTCGCCTCCAGTGTGGTTCACCTAATGTTGTATTGTCCTTTTTTTCTTTTTTTTTTTTTTTTTTCTTTTTTGGGGCTCCACGACTTACATGAACCGGGAGACATATAGGTGGTGTGGATCTAAGAAATACATCACGGTGGGTCCTATGAGTGGAAACCCACTCCCCCAGCTCATGCGGAGGGCGTCAATGATGCTAGGCTTTTCAGCCCATCGGTTTACTATGGCGTGGACCACCTAATATATGGATCAGATTAATATTTGGGTTGAATGGCCAAAATGGGATGGAGAATCTAATGGACATAGTGGATGAAACATATGCATCATGATGGGGCCTATGAGTGGATGCCCCATTCTTCCTCCATGCATTGATGACGTCCGGACGTTGGATTGTTCCAGCATCTCTAATGCTAAGAACATCCAACGTCTGGACTTCTTTATTGTATTTATATATTTTTAAAAATAGACGTGTGGGTGGGGTACACGTGAGTGATCCGAACCGTCCATCAAATTGACCAACTCAAGGCGGCCCCAAGAAGCCTTGGTTCAACTCAATCTTATCGTTTTTCCACCATCGAAATATGTGTGATCTAATAAATAGGTTAGATAGAAAATAAACACCATGGGGTACCACACAAGGTGGTCCACACTATGATAGCATGCAGGGCACACTCTCCAACAGCGTGGCCCACTTGTGGGCCCTATAACATCATCAAAGGAAAAGAAAGGGAAAGTTAATGGAAAGAAAAGTAAGGGAAGGAGATCCGACCATCGGGGTGGCTCCCCACTACTAAGGGATCCACCATACATACTATACATGATCAAGGTGGGTCACACCCCTGTGGGCCCACTAAAAATAGATAAATCATAAAGAAAGTGAGGATTTTGATCCTCCCATGCAATCACTTCGAAGGATGAACAGTTAGATCGGCTTGGATCAACGATCAGATGGTCCACCAAGCTCCTCTCCACCCTTATCTCCTCTAATCTCTCTTTTCTTCTCCCTTCCTTTTAACCTCTTGGTCTCCCTTAATTCTATCTCAAGCTCTCTCTCTCTTTTCTCTTAATCTCTCACTAATCTTTCTTTCCTTTCTCTCTTTTTCTCTTAATCTCTACCTAATTTTTGTTTATCTTTTTCTTACTTTTCTTTCTTTCTCTCTTCTCAAATTCTTAAAAAAATGGGAATGAAAATATTCATAAGTAGGGAGGCTATTGTGGTCTAGAATTTGGGATAGGGAGGGGATTTTTAAAAGGGAGAGAGGGTAGTAAGGGGAGAAAAAAAAGAGGAATGAATAGTGTTGACCTTTGTATCTTCCTTTTCATGGGGAATGGAAAAAGGTGATGGGGGTAGGGGTAATGGATTGATGGGTTTGATTAATTTGACAAAATTGGAATTTGTACAAGTGAGGCCCGCGTACATTGCGACCCCTATTTTAGAAGTTGCAATTTTGGCACGATCTGAGGTGGGTTGCTTAATGCACATGGACCCCACTTGCACAAATCCCAATTTTATACTGCAATGTCACAAGGTGTTGTGGTACAAAAACAGGATCACGATCAAAACACATCGATATGGTCCATCCGGAACATGCCGATGTTGAAGTTGAAGCGTACAAAAGTTCTCACGAGGCTATGGGTCTTAAAGTCCACATATCGGAATAGTTCATATCTGGAAACATCATCGGGGTCTAGTACACTCCAACAATGGTTGCCGCCCACGACCCACACGACTAAGTGAGTGAAAAAGCCCTCATTTTCTACCTCATTAGTGGTATGTCAATGCCCACCCGGCTCATCGACAGCGGACCCATTTACAAGCTGGTCCGACTCAATGTAATGCCCCAGTTTTCAGAACCCAAGTACATGACTCACATTCCAAAAACTTGGGAGTTAACTATTAATAGTGGTAATCTATAGATCAAAGTGAATAGCAGGAATAAAACGTAGTATAAATGTGATTCAAATGGGAACAATATTCTGACCCACTCAGCTAGGAGCCAGTTACAAAACCTCAAGTTTCTCAAACTCTAAATGTAATTAAATAAAATAAAGGGCTAATCTACTGATTCAACCCAAAATAAGCGGCCGCCTCCTGCTGCGTCTCTTCGTCATAGAGTTCCTCCTCGATCACCACACCCTCCAAGTCTGTCGCATACTCATCAGCTCTTGCACCTACATCCTTTATAAGGTTGAACATTGATGAATGAGTGGGCAACTCAGTGTGATCTCCCCTCAAGATTACACACCACCACATAAAACAAGGAATAACATAAAGACTTATAGGTAATCCAAAACACAGTAGATGTAGTCTTGTTAAATGGATACATGAATGCAATCATCAGCATAGGTAAAATATCTAGATGGTCTATGCCCCAGGTAAAGCATCCAGACGAACATTGGGCTCGTCACCTATAAATATGGCTGGCCATCAGCGCAACACTCAGCGTAATTGCATGGGCATGATGATCCGAGTCATCATTATAAATTGAATGACTGGTCATTAGCGTAACACTCAGTGTAATCGTATGGGCATAATGATCCAAACCTTCGTAATATGCCATGTATGCATGATTAGCCAACCCATTATTAGTCCAGTTACAACCAGCCAATTTAAATGAGCTCACAGTCACTACAGGGAGCACATGACTCAGCGTAGGCCGATGACTAGAGCATAGTATCCCATGACCACCATCCCTGGCCCATGAGGCTATCGTCTTAAGGTGTATATAGTACCCACCAACATGTGGTCAATCAATTCAATAAAAAAGGGCCCACCACCAATGCCGACTGGGAATGAAAGGTTGAAATCACTAAATATGGCGATTAAAGCATGACGGCATGGATGGTTCAAAGACGGGTAAACAGTGGTGTCGGAATGGCTGTGAAATTCACCCCAATCAGTTAGGTGAAGCCACAGATGGATGGAAAACCCCATGGTCAAATGCCAACAACCCAAACCTCCATGACAAGGGCCTATGCACTTCACAGCTAGTCCATTTACATCCTAAGCATGGACTCTCCTTTGCTAGGACTTCCCATGGAGAGATTTCAGTAATACATGTGTCACATCATCATATCAACAACTAGATCTTATTATGAATAGGGAACAATATAAATATTTCTATCAAATCACACTAATTGAGTTAACATAAGATACATGACATGAATGATCTAATTATTCACCTAGGCAGTTCAGAGTATATAATCAGGGGTCTAAACGATAGTAAGCATGGGAATCATTTTGTTTAAATAGATGGGTCAAGTGAATGCGGTCCATTTCCACACACAATTTATCATTAGTCTAACTAATCGTTAAAATTAACAAAACTACTAGTTCTGGTCTAATTAGGGATGGAAAGCTTAAGGGGAGGAAAATCATCACCAGACAATTTGCAGTGCCTCTTGATCCGAGTAATCGCAAGTAAAGTCAGCCCCACTTCTTTTGTCGTGAGATACACTTTTTATCTTCACTTAATTAATCATAGTGGGAGAGGGTTAGGCAGGGTACCTTATATTCTTACAAACTCATGGTATATTCAGAACAAAGTATTTAGGCTTAATCCTAGTCCGCCCAACAACACGAGGGTAATCTCCTGAAGCCATTCCTAATAACTGATATTAGAAGGCATCCCTATCTATAAAATAAGCACAGCTAGAGAAGACTTGATGCTTTGGGGTACATGGGCCTGATTCATGATGAATAGGCCCACCAACCTCTTACCTAATAAGGACGCAATTTGGGCCCCAAATTCACACCTAACTAAAGGCCAGACTAGTCATTCATTTTGGCCCAGCTATAGGGCCTAACACGACCCATGAAGCTAGGTTAGGCCATCGCTGGCCCATTAATTCATGGCTCAACCTAGCATCCCATTTAAGTATGGCCCACATGCATTGCAAAGTGCAACCACTTGTGAAAGGTGAGGCTCACTATACATTTCTAGTGAGGCCCACAACCCTTTGAATGGGAAGCAGCCCATCTGATTTTCAGAGTGCTGCCCACCTGACACTTCAAGGTGCGGTTTGTTCCACATAATGGTGAGGCCCACGCACTTATAGCGATGTCCGTGCCGAGGCCCACTGAGATGGATCTCAGGTGCGGCCCACATGGCTGTATATGGTGTGACCCACCTGTTGGTGTCGTGTGGCCCATTATGGTCAGGGACGAGGCCCACTAGCAGGGTGCAGCCCACCGAGAGGTAAATCTTAGGCAGGACCCACAACTATACATGGCGTGGCCCACCTATTTTTAAACAGGGTGCGGCTCACCCCTACTTGCTTCGGTAGGCCCACATAGAGTCTACTTTCAACATCAGACTTGGCCCAGATCTCGGCCTTTGACTGACATGATCCTGGCCCCAATCAGAGCTCTGCTATTGGTCTGATCCATGACGCAAGTTGTGGCTTGGATAAGAGCCATTTTCAGCTATGTGGGAAGGCTATTCACGACCTGATCTTTGACCTATTTACACGACCAGATGAGGCTGTTTTTTCCCTCGATAAAGATACTACTCGGGCTACCTCTGATGTTCATCAAGGCATGTTATTGGTCCCGGCATCACTCAGCATATGGTCTAGCTACAAAGCTAGTGCATGGACTCGAACCAGGGCCTACTTAAGACCCAATTTCTTGTCCAGATTATGGCCCAATCGCTGGCCACTCTCAACCTAATACAAAGCTCATTCAGGTGCTTGCTTCCTGCAACAGTTTCGGTCTTGTTTCAGCTTAAGACAGAGCCTGGTGAAGGCCTGTTTCTTGGCCCAATCGCAGCCATTACGGGGGCTAGTTTTGGGGCCGAGATGCAGGTGTTGCTAGGTTGAGATTTTTCCCAGAAATTAGCTTAAAATAAGGCTGTTGTATGGCCTGATGGACGGTCCATTTTCAGCTCCAATCAGAGCCATTATGTGGTGTAACGCCCCAGATTTTTGCCAACCTGGAGTTAGATGTCCTTAGGCAAGGGGTAGATCCTAAACCCTTTTGAACCTCTCAAACCTCAAATCCTTTAGAAATTAGACGAGTTTAACTAAGTGCTAAACTAGATTAGCAGTGAAATTCGCCTGAATCACTTTAAATACAATTTACAAGACTCAAAACTTGTAGAATCATTCATGCTAGGTTACCCTGAAATCTAAGATCAATCTCATTACCCAGTTGCTCTCGGGAGTACATTGAAACTCCATATCGAATCTGGATTGCACGTCGAAAGTTTAAATAATACGAAGTTATATAATTAGGACCGCCTTATTGGGGTTACAACCATCTCAGAAATCGAGTCCAGATAGTGTCCCGAAGCCATTCGCTTGAGCCCGGAGCGAAGAGTGTGAGAAAACGTGGTTTCCTTTAGAAATTAAATCTAATTCAAGTAATCTGAGACTTGACACTTGCGGGCCTGATATAAGCAATCAGACCGTCAAAACCTGACCCAAATACACCCTTGAATCAGGGAAAATTTTATACACATGGCAGTGTACTTGTAACCCTGATCGAGTTCCGGTGACCGTTGAACTAAAACTGGTCCACCATGTGTGATCTGGGAACCCTACTGGAACGAAAACTTAACTCGACCTAGATCCAAGGTCAGTAAGCTTAAGTCTGACCTTTAGCTCAAGAGGGGCTCCGAAAATGCTCTATTAAGCTGAAACAGATGCTCTTTGGACATAACCTAAGTATACCTTGGCCCTGGGGCCATTCCCATCAGTTTTGAGCCTATATAAGGGCCTTAAGCCCTCACTCTCTCATCCCATACGAATTTGGGAAACCCTAGGAGAGAGAAGAGAGGAAAGAGAGAGAAAGAGAGAGAGAGAGAGAGAGAGAGAGAGAGAGAGTTGGAGTTCATCCTTGGGATTCAATCCCATCATTCCACGAGCTGAATCAGCTCTTCCATACCGCTCTACCGGCGATACTGATCCCATTCTTAGGTAAGAAATTCAACCCCTAAGCTATTCTAGGGTTTTCAATAGTTAAAACGATGAAATAGCTAACCTAGTTCATGTTATACGTTGTTATCCTGCCGGTGACAAAGACTACATGTTTCAAACATATCTGTTACATGTTTACCGGTGTAAGGTGTGGACTTTAAACGTACAGGTTATGGTTTTCAAGGATTTCAATGTCAGTTAATGATATATTACTGACGTGGATGATATTACACATGTACAAAGTGCTGTCCGTTTCATTTTTCGGTTATACGTTAACTAAGTTGAATATACTGTATTCCTCGTATTTGTAGAAAATACCATATACATATGAAATTCAGATTTGTGCTTGCAATGATTAATTTCTGTCTATGTATGCTAGATCCATGTGTATTAACTTCTGGGTAAATGGATTAGCCTAATACATGTTATCCCGACATACATTGTGTATGTTATAACGTGTAGCCTAAGTGTTTGTAGAAATGTTCGAATGAATATGGAACTATGATTTATGCTTGCCATGACTATTGGTCATGAATGCATGATCGTGGTTCATGTGGCAACTCCTTTATGAAAGGATTCGCTACGACATGTGTTATAACTAGGATATTACAGGTATGTTGGAAGGTGTAGTCTAAGTATTTGTAAACTTGTATGAATGAGTAAGTAGTTAGTAAATTACAGTGTATAAGGGTGTTGAGATAAGATTCTCAACTACTTTAACTATGTGTATACTTTCCTCCATGTACCGTATATTATACTGTTTGTTTATCTATGTAATGCATATGTATAAATCTATGTTTATGTTGTATTCCATAAAATGCAAAAACAAATTCGTGAAGGGTGATGGGGGAGTTGTGTAACGATTCCGCGCAACAGCCCTGGTAGCCCTAAAGTGGATATGGTTTTATGATTTGAAATCTTGATCCATTACTGGTTTAACTATCTTCTAGGATATTTTGTTGTAATTGAATGTGATTGGGGCTATTGTATAGTCCAGGCAATCGGTAACAGAACCTAAATTGGTGGATGATGCTATTTCACCACACAGGATGTGTTCGACGAATCCGAGCCGGATTTCAGTTATCGATAGTGGTTAGGCCACACGGAGTGCTTACACACTTAATGTCGATCAACTCGATGTGCACCTGTGCTAGTCGAGCTTGTCAAATAACCCGATTGGCCCTATGTGTGTTCACTATGTTTGGATGCTACTGCTTGAACCTAAGGTACCAAACTCACCAGTGGAAACCCCGTTAACCTTGATACCTCGATCTGCTAAGACTCATGAGCCAGACATGGTAGAACGGGACACCGTGGTTGAGCTGTCGGCCTACGCTGGGGCGACGAGCCTCCCTGTAGTGACCAGTGAGCAACCTAGACTTGTGAGCTGAATACGGTGATATGGGACATTGTATTCGAGTTGTCGGCCTACACTGTTTTGATGACGAAGCCGTGATGGGTGATGGGGGAGTGGTGTAATGATTCCGTGCAACAGCCTTGACAGCCCTAAACGTGCCATTTGTAGTGACCTCGAGCATACTCTGAGTCCATGTGGAGGCGACAACCCTTCCGTAACATCTAGAGTATAAACTAGGCCTGTAGTGATTTGGCGATGAGCCCATTGCAACGACTTAGAACCGCAAGTTCGTATGAGATTTACTAGGATTGACAACCCTAGAATGGATCATTGTTTGGGTATTGATATAAGGGCGGTACTTTAGTTTTCCAACCCTGCTGTATGAAAATGACTAATAAGAACTTGGTAATCATATGCATGCACCGCATTACACATACGTTCAGATGTAGCAGGTCAAGCACTGAGGTAGTGTTGTTCATGCGCGAACATGAGAGGAAGTCGTTGAGCGAGCGTAGGCGAGGGCATGCATCATACATTCATACCATTCGTGCATTAACAAGAGTACATAGGAATGTGTGATTTATTGCTTTATCATTACTGCTTGACTGAATTGATAACTTGTTAACCTTTGCTTTATTGTTCCACTGAGTTGATCACTCACTCCCATGTTACAGGATGGTGTGTACACACCAACCAGACCCTGTTTGAGTTTCAGATGATGGCGATGCTTGTGAAGCGGAGCCAGATTTTTATGATGATGAGGAGGGTTTCTCCTTATACAGTTATCAGGCGGGTCTATGTAGACCATCTTCTGATCGACGGGGTTATAGGGTTGCTGATTAGATGCCATTACACTTTAGTTTGCTCTTTTAGAACACCCTTGTATATTCATTTTGTCCATTTTTTTGGAGTATACATTGATATATTTAACCTGGTAACATGTTCATATTCTGGAGACTTACAACAGTTTATATATGTTATATATATATCATAATCTTCCAATGGCATAATTTAACTATCTCTAGAGTATGATATGTTGTTTTGGCTTAATCTCACTCATTTTTAATGCACTAACACGGACAACATTCAATCATCATTATTTATGTTGCATAAGTGATGTGTTGGAACTTGAGAGTTGAGTTTATGCTCGACCCCTGATTTTTAGGGCGTTACAAAATGGTATTAGAGCATGATTTGGATTAAACCGGACCTGGGTTATGGTCACACGATATACACTGATGCAAATTCAACTTAGGTGGGTGTGAAAAAATGTAGAAACAGTCATAGGAGTCCCGATTTTACCAATTGGCGAAGTTCACCGAAAACGGTCACCGAGATCGGGTCCGTACTCATCCATGATCGCATGAGTCAATCCCAAATCACCCCTAGACCGTCACTTGACAGTTCTAGATCACAAATGACCTCATCCCAGCCTTTAGAAATTGCTAAATGTGAATATACATCAGATAGTTTCTGAAATAGCCCGAATAGACTCAAAACGGAAGTGGGGCCCAAACGGAGCACTTCCAGAGGGACCCAAGGTGGGACCCATACAATTTTGGACCATGGGGGAAGGGGAGGACCTCGCCCAAAGGGCGAACCCTCAGCAAAACTATAACGCCTTAAAATTCGGGGGTCGAGCATAAACTCAACTCCCGAGTTCCAACGCATCACTTATGCAACATAATGAATGGTGATTAAATGTTGTCTGTGTTAGTGCATTAAACATGAGTGAGATTATACCAAAGAAGTAATTCATACTCCAGATCAATTGTATAAAGGTAAGCAGAAGACTGAAACTGTATATATATGTATATAAAAGAAACAAAACCATTAATCTCCAGAGTATGAACCCATCTAAATCACCATATACATATATCTGTTTTATGAACAAAAGGACAAAAGTACAACTAAGGAAATAAGCCTTGTAATTCCTGTCGATTCGGCAGTCTAGTCAAAGCCACCAGAATACTGCATGAACGAGAACTCATCTTGGTCCTCATCGTAGTCCCGCTCAGCCTCCTGAGTCGTCACCTCATCTGTACCTAAGACAGAGTCTGGTTGGGGTGTACAACACCATCCCGTAATGTGGGAGTAAGTAGCTAACTCAGTGGAACAATAAAGCATAGGTTAACATGTTATCTATTCACTTAAGCAGTAACAATAAAGTAGTATAATCAAACACTCCTAACTACTCTTATTAATGCAAGTATGAATGCATTCATGATGGATGCCTTCACCACACCCTCGTGCAACACCATCTTACGGTCGCGGCATGCTTGCATTCCTCAGTGCTCCACATCTTCCAGGCACATGCAATGCGATGATGAGCATGATTACCGAGTTGTTATTGGTTCATTTCAAACAACAAGATTGGGAAATTAAGGTACATCCCTTGTATCATTCCCAAACATGATCCATTCTAGGGTCGTCAGTCCTAGTTAATCTCATACAATAATGTGTTTCTAGGTCACTGTAAAGGCTGCCAGGGCTGTTACGCACAATGGTTACACCACTCCCCCATCACCTCTTTAACGGTTCATCACTAACCTGATACAGGCCTAGTTCATACTCTATACACTGCGGCAAAACTCGTCGCCTCACCGCAAATTCAGAGTATGCTCGAGGTTACTACAAAGGGCTGTCAGGGCTGTTAAACACAATGGTTACATCACTCCCCCATCACCATATCAATGTAGGGCGACAACACGAATATAGTGTCCCATACCACCATAATTAGCTCACGAGTCTGGTTGCTCACTAGTCACTATGGGGAGGCACGCGGCCCCAGCGTAGGCTGACAGCTCCACCACGGTGTCCCATACCACCATGCCCGGCTCATGAGTCTTAGCGGATCAAGGTACCATGGTTAACAGGATTTCACTGGTAAGTTTAGTACCCTAGGTTCAAGCAATAACGTCCAAACATGGTGAACATACATTAGACATATCGGGTTACTTGACGAGCCTGACTAGCTCGAGCGCACAACCAACTGAACGACATGAAGTGCATAAGCACTTCGCGTGGACTAACCACTATCGCCAACCGAAGTACGACTCGGGTTCGTCAAACACATCCTACTTGGCGAAATGAATCTCAACCACGAACTCAAGTCTGGACTATAATCAAAGTCTCAAACTCAATCAATCCTTATTTAGAGCACGTAGAGTAAAGCATAATAAACAAAGTGATTCAAGCATGTTAACAAGCATGTCATAAAGCATGTTATAAAGCACCATGTAAATAAGAAATACAAACACATATATTTTATAAGTAAGTGGTTAAGTTAAACAATCAACATGAAGGAAATCATATACGTCTCTAAGGTAGTTGAGAATCTCATCTCAACACCTACCTAAGACACCATCATCCAAACACTTACTCTCACAAGCATTTTCACAAACACTTAGAATACACTATTTCAACATACATAGTGTACATTAGCAAAACAAGTATTAGGGTGAGTCCTTTCGCCAAACAAGTATTTTATCCATATATAATACATTCATACAACAATTAATCATGGCAAACACATCTCCAAAATTTTTATGTATACGGTACTTTCTAGAATACACTATTTCAACATACATAGTGTATATTAGCAAAACATTTATTAGGGCGAGTCCTTTCGCCATCCAAGTATTTTACCCATATATAATATATTCATATAATGAATAATCATGGCAAATACATTTCTAAAATTTATACGTATACGGTACTTTCTACAAATACCTAGAATATGTAAAATTCCATATTTTACGTCTTTAATCGAAATAGAAAATAGACAGCACTTTGTACATGTGCAATTGCATGCAGATCATGAATATATCATTATCTGACATTGAAAGTGTTGAAAACCGTAACCTATACACCTAAAGTCCTCACCTTTTACCATAGAATCGTAACGAATACGATAGGTTTGCTAAGCTTTCATATTCGGCAGTTTGGTAACCTATAGAATGAAATAAGTTAGCTATTTCATAACCTACAACCTTTACAACTCCAAAACAGATTAGGGTTAGGGTTTCTTACCTAGATACGAAGTCAGAATCATAAGGAAAGCGATGAGAATGGGGTGGTGCAGCTTGTGTAGCGACAGGAGATAGCAGTAGGGAGTTCCTCCCACTTCTCACACACTTTCTCTCTCTTTTCTCTCTTCTCTCTCTAGGGTTTCTCTCAAATTCATATGGCTGTGAGAGAGAGGGTTCTAAGGTCCTTATATAGCCTAAAAATACTCTAGAATAGACTTATGGTCAAGGTATACCTAAGTTATAACCAAAGTGAGCTAGTTTCAGCTCAACGGAAGACTTCTGACAGCCCTCCTTGAGCCAAATGTCAGACTTAAGCTCACAGACTCTGGATCCAGGTGGAGTTAAGTTTTCGTTTCAGTCAGATTCCCAGATCACGCGTGGCGGATCAATT
Organism: Magnolia changhungtana; assembly: GCA_030180095.1. NCBI lineage: Eukaryota > Viridiplantae > Streptophyta > Magnoliopsida > Magnoliales > Magnoliaceae > Magnolia > Magnolia changhungtana. The sequence continues at coordinate 925,052 of JASAUF010000674.1, read as the reverse complement.
TCAGTTCAACAGTCAGTGAAACCCGATCTGAAATTCCAAGTACATGGACATGTTTATGAAATTTTTCCTAATCCGAGGGTGTATTTGGGTCAGATTCTGACGGTCTAATTGCTTACAAAATGTCCGCAAGTGACAAGTCTCAGATCACTCTTTGAGATATTTATTTTGTAAAGAAAAATAAGTGTTCTCACACTCCTCGCTCCGGACTCAAGCGAACAGCCGTAGGACACTGTCTGGATTTGATTTCCGAGATGGTTGTCAAGCCCAGTGAGGCGGTCCTAAGTCCTTAACTTTGTATTATTCGGACTCCTGATGTGCTGTCCAGATCTGATACAGAGTTTCAATGTGCTCCCGAGAGCAGTCGGGTAATGAATTTGATCCTAGATTTTAGGGTAACCTAGTGTCAATGATTCTACAAGTTTTAGGTCTTGCAGATCATATTTAAAGCGATTCAAACTGATTTCATGGCTAATCTAGTTTATCACTTAGTTAACTTTGTCAAATTTCTAAAGGATTTAATCCTAAGTGATTTCTGGTCGAGGTGGTACTAGGGCCATTGTACGGGATTTTTTGAGTCGTTACAATCCACCCTCCTTAATGAAAAATTTCATCCTCAAAATTAGTACCTTTTTGTACTCCTCGAGGAGCTGAGGGTAGTTCTCTCGGATCTCAGCTTCTATCTCCTAAGTAGTTTTCTCCTCTGTATGATGTGTCCACAGTACCTTCACGAGTGGAATCACCTTGATACACAGTACCTGCTCCTTCCTGTCAAGGATACGTGTTAGGCACAAATCATATGTAGCATCCTCGCTCAACTGTACCTGCTCCCAACTGATAATGTGTGAAAGATCAGGAATGTACTTCTTCAGCATAGATACATGAAATACATTATGTACAACTGCAAGTGGTGTGGGCAAAGCGAGATGATATGCCACAGTACCCACTTGATCAAGGATCTGAAATGGGCCAATGAACCTCGGTGTGAGCTTCCCTTTCTTGCCAAACCAAATGACTCCCTTCATAGGGGAAACTCTAAGGAATACATGATCCCCGACCTCGAACTCAAGCGGTCGCCGCCTCGTATCGGCGTAACTCTTCTGCCTGCTCTGTGATGTAAGAAGTTGACGCTTGATAATGTCGATCTTCTCTGAGGTCGCCTGTACCAACTCTAGCCCAATCAAACTGCGCTCGCCAACCTCAGCCCAGCAATGCGGCGCTCTACAAGGACGACCATACAAAGCCTCATATGGAGCCATGCCAATACTCGCCTAGAAGCTGTTGTTGTATGCGAACTCTGCATAAGGAAGACAGTCATCCCAACTATCCTTGAAGTCCAAGACACAGGCCCACAACATATCCTCCAAAATCTGGTTCACCCGCTCTCGTACGCTCATCGGTGCGAGGGTGAAACACAAGATCTTGAACTTCAATTTCATGCCCATCGCTTCCTGGATACGAGTCCAGAAGATAGACATGAACCGCGCGTCTCTGTCCGACATGATCTCTGGGGAAACTCCATGCAGACGCACAATCTCTCTGATGTACAGCTTAGCCAGCTCGTCTGCAGAGTTCGTAACTCTAATAGGGAGGAAATGGGCTGATTTGGTCAACCGATCCACAATCACCTAGATGGAATCGTGTCCCTTCCTCGTCTTCGGTAGCCCCGATATGAAATCCATGGAAATGAAGTCCCACTTCCATTCAGCTATGGGCATGGGCTAAAGTAGTCCAGGAGGCTGGCGATATTTTGCCTTAACCTGCTGGCACGTCAGACAACAAGAAACATACTCTGCTATGTGGGTCTTCATGCCATCCCACCAATAAGATAGTCTCATGTCCAGGTACATCTTCGTGCTACCAGGGTGCATTGCAAGCTTTGATTTGTGGGCAGTCTCGAGGAGCTCCTGTCGCAAGTCAGGAATATCTGGAACACATAAACGGATACGGTATCGTAAACCCCCATCTTTTCCAACTCTCCACTTGGAGTCCTCGGTATCGCTAGCTTGCTCTCGAAGCTCAGACAACCACTCATCGCCCTTCTGGACCTCGATGATCCTATCATCAATGAGTGGTCGCACCCGAACATGCACGACACACTCAAATGGCTCCTTCATGGTAAGTTTCTGCTCGAAGTCCCGCACGAACTCTAGCATATCCCACTCTACTATCATCAGCGGAGCCGCAAATGTAATAGCCTTCTTGTGGCTCAACGCATTCACCACAAGGTTGGCCTTGCCAGGATAGTAGGAAACCTCGAACTTGAAGTCCTTCAAGGTTTCCATCCATCTGCGCCGCCTCATATTCAAGTCTCACTGCGTGAATATATACTTAAGGCTCTTGTGGTCACAGAAAAGCTCGAACTCCTCTCCGTAGAGGTAATGTCTCCAGAGCTTCAATGCAAAGATGACAGTTGCTAACTCAAGGTCGTGTGTAGGGTAATTCTCCTCGTGCTTCCTTAATTATCTCGAGGCATACGCAATCACCCTATCCTTTTGCATAAGGAGACAACCCAAACCAACGCGAGACGTGTTAGTGTATATCATGTACTTGACCCCTCGCTCTGGCAATACTAGCACAGGGGCGGACGTCAGTCTGGCCTTCAGCTCCTGAAAAGCTGCTTTTGCCTTCTCATTCCAGGCGAACCTCAAATCCTTACGCGTCAACTGTGATAACGGCCTGGCAATCTTCGAGAAGTCCCAAATGAAGTGTCGATAGTACCCTACCAGGCTAAGAAAACTCCTCACCTCGGTAACCGAGCTAGGCTACTTCCAATCCTGAACCGCGGCTACCTTAGCAAGGTCCACAGCTATCCCATCCTTGGACACCACATGTCCCAGGAACTTGACTTCTTCCTGCCAGAAGTCGCACTTCTTATACTGCACAAATAATTGGTTCTTCCTCAAGGCATCCAACACCGCTCTCAAGTGTACCTCATGCTCTTCTCGACTCATGAAATATATCAGGATGTCATTAATAAATACGATGATGAATCGGTATAAGAATGGCCGAAATACCCTGTTCATCAAGTCCATGAACATGGCCGGTGCATTTGTAAGACCGAACGACATCACCAGGAACTCGTAATGCCCAAAACAGGTCTTAAAAGCTGTCTTCTGCGCGTCTTCATCTCTGACGCGCAACTGGTGGTACCCTGACTACAAGTTAATCTTCGAGAAATACTTTGCCCCCTTCAATTGATCAAATAGATCATCTATCCTGGGTAAAGGATACTTGTTCTTCACAGTGACCTGGTTCAACCTACGGTAATCAATACACAACCGTAGTGAGCCATCCTTCTTCTTCACAAATAGTACAGGTGCTCCCTAGGGAGACACTAGGTTGTATAAAGCCTTTCTCTACCAGCCCAGCAATTTGTTTCCGCAGCTCCTCCATCTCACACGGAGGCATGCGATACGTCGGTAAAGAGATGGGTGTCGCACTGGGCGTAAGATCAATGGTGAAGTCAATCTTGCGCCAAGGTGGCAACCCAGGTATCGGTGCAAAAACGTCTGCAAAAGCCTGAACTACAGGCGTATTCTCAAGCATCGGAACATCAGTAGCCTCTAATGAAGAAGCGTAACATCACAACCGAGTAGTGTGACTGAACTGAATAGGAAAAGTAAAGGCCGTGCCATCAAGTCCATAGGCAGTCACCACCCCAGTCTTACAGTCGATCTCGGCTCGCATCTCAGTGAGCCAATCCATACTGAAGATAATGTCGTAATGGAATAGGGGGATGATGATCAGGTCAACTAGTACCACTCTGCCACCCAAGTCTATGGAGCAACCCTTACACTTACGATTAACCTCAGATGAAGCCCCTGTAGCAGTGATAACCCTCACTCCTCTCGTAGGAGTAGTAACTAGACCCAAACGCTTAACTGCCGTGCATGAAATCATAGAGGTAGTGGACCCAGTGTCCACCAATAGGAAGATGGGAGTACCTTAGACGTACATAGTGACCTCGAAGGCCATAGGCGCTGAAGGTATAGTCTCTGTTCCTCTGCTATAAGCGCATGAACACGCGCCTACTGCGGCCGGTTAGGCTGAGGTACCGTGGGCCGTTGAGGTGGCCGAAAGTGAGGTGCAAGTGGTCTGAAAGATGGATGTGCAGGTGTCATTCGAAGTGGTGGAGTCGATATAGCCTGTTGGCGAGAACGACCAATCATCTGCGGCGGAGAGAACTCGATATCCCTCATCCGCGCAAAATAGCTCCCAACAGGATGACCCTGTTTCCCGCAGTATGTACATGTCACAATAGGGCGCCTCATCGGAGCCACTGACACTATGATCCTGGGAGGCGAATCAGCACGAGGCCTCTTGCCTAGGAAAGGCCTGCCCTAAACATCTGGTCCTGGTCTCGTAACCATAGCACCACGGGAGAGTGTCAAGCGATCCACATCCTGCTCTGCCTGGATGGACATATGAATCAACTCCGTATAGGATGGTATGTGGACACAGCACATCTTCGACCAGATGTCAGGTCGCAATCCCTCAGTAAAGCGTCGAATCCGCATCGGCTCATCCGCAAGTATAGTCGGGATAAAGCGGCCCAACTTTGTAAAGCGATGCTCATACTCCGTGACTGTCATGCCTCCCTGCCTGAGGCGCAGAAACTCATTCTCCCTCTCATGTCGGTAGGCCTGAGGGTAATATTTCTCATGGAAACGGAACTCGAATGCTGCATGGGTCCACACGTATCTCACTACGACGGTCCGCATTAAACTAGCCCACCATAAGCTAGCCTCCTTCTTAAACATGAAGGCGACCAACTCAACCTGTTCAACCTCAGAACAATGCAGCATCTTCAGTATCTTTGAGACACGGTCCAACCAGTACTCGGCCTCCTTGGGTCTGTGAGAATCCGTAAAAGTCGGAGGCCTCAAGCGTTGGAATCGCTCGAGTAGACCATGAATACCCACGTCTCCAGTAGGGTACGCAACAGGTGTGGGTAGAGGTACATCCTTAAACTGAGCAGGAGGCTCTGTAGGCTCAGCAGGACGTGTAGATGTCGGAGGTGGAGTTGCACTCTAGCCTTGGGATAAGGCCTCGGAAATAGTGGCCATAAGCTACTGCTGCTGCTGCTGCATCTGCTGCTGATGTATCATCAATATCAACTGCTCAAACCTATCAGTAGGTGGAGTAGCCTGTGGCTCATACGGAGTCGAAGAGGATGCCCGGTTCTGGTCACGAACCGGGGGTGCATAAGGTGGAAAACCACCAGTAGGACCAGTAGAAGGCTGATCAGAGCCAGAACCTGGGCCCGTAGGACAACCCTTGCGGGAAGGAGTTTGGTCCATCGAGTCAGTGAGCAAGAGGGGTGTCGTGCTCTTCGTAGATCTTTGTGGCATGCCCTATACAACATAGGGTACATTGCTTATGAGAAAAAACATGGCAACATAATATGCAATCACTTAAGCATTCCACACACATCATAGCAAAAGAGGTTGTATGCATTTCATTACCAAAATTGTCATAATACATGGAATACAGAGTTACATGAATCATGACAGAAGATGCAGGGGAGCTAATACAACCAAGCTTCAACTACAACAAAAACATACTACTAACTAATAAATCCATCAACATGAAAACATAAACCGCCTAATGCGGTAGCCAAAACTACTACAAACAATAACTTGGATGGCTAGGCATCTAAATTAGGTGATGGAGGAGGAGCATTCTTGTCCCGTACACAGCACAGGATGGTCTTTAATGTGCGAGACACCTTCTTAAAACTTCTCTTCATGTAGGCTTCGGCCACCTTAAGCTTGGCTCGGGTCTCACCAAGCTCAGCCCGAACTTGTCCAATCTCTTGCTGCAGGGCGACCTGGTTCTCCTCAATGCGAACCATACGAGCATCCCTCACTGCCTAAGCACTGTCCACCTCTGGTGCCCCAAGAGGAAACCTCCTTAGTATCTTGGGCCTCATCTTCCTCTTCCCGTATCTCATCACCGTCTCCTTCTTCACTTCCTGCCTCGAGGTCAACACTCTCCTCACTAGCGCTATTCGACTCATCTCTAGACTCGTCGAGTCAGGCTTGTCGTTGTCAAGGGCCAATCTTCATATTGTTAAGCATAGCCTCACTTATGACCCGGACTAGCGTAAGGTCTTCCATGTTAAGCCTATAGCCGACATCATGAGCCATCTTGCATATCAGGCGGCCAAATGGGAGCGAGAGGTCATTCCTGACAGATCGAACGACCTGAACTATCTGAAATAGGATGAGCGTGGGCAGACATAAGTTGTCTCCATGTCTAATCCTGTACAGGAAGTCCACCATCAACCGACTACACTCTGTGCGGTTACCCGACCGTGGATACACATTATATGTGAAAATGTGGTGGAGTAAACGGAAGTCATCTGTCAACTTCGACGATGAAAGACAGTTTCCTCGAGTCTAAGAAACCCGTCGACTACAAAGGTATCACGTACGGTGATCCCTTTCTCGCGCACTCCTGGAGAAGTTGTCATTAGGAAGCACTTCACCAAGTGGGATGTTCATGACCCGCGTCATCTCAACCATAGTAATTATGCACCTTATGCTCCTCATAAAGACCGTGAAATGAAGAGGCTCCAACGAGGGGTCTATGATATGGGCGTAGAAGGCACGAACCGTGTTCTCACATGCAGGAGACTCGCCTTCAAATATAGGACCCCATTCGATGTCCACCAAGCGGTCCATTATCTGTAACGACCCATAAATTTCCGTACAAGGGCTCAAGTATCACCTCGACTAGAAATTGCTTAGGATTAAATCCTTTAGAAATTCAACAAAGTTAACTAAGTGCCAAACTAGATTAGATCTATGAAATCCGCTAAAATCGCTTTCCCGACGATCTAGCAAGACCCAAAACTTATAGAATCATTGACGCTAGGTTACCCTAAAGTCTAGATCAAACCCATTACCCGACTATTCTTCCCATAAGGAATGACTTGAACTTCGGATCCGTATCAAGCGCTTGGCCGCACATCGAAGTCCGATTAACAATGTCACGAATTAAGGACTTAGGACCGCCTCTCCTTGCTTCGACAACCATCTCGAAATCAAGTCCGGACAAGTCCCACGGCCATTCAATCGAAGTCCGAAGCGAGGGAGTGTGAAACCACTCTTTCCTTTACAAAATAAATATCTTGAATAGTAAAATGAGACTGGACCATTCGGCTGTGATCGGAGATTTGAAACTGAATCAGGGAGTGTTCGAGAATCGACCAAATTACACCCTCGAGATCAGAGAAAAATTTCAGAACATTTACATGTACTTGAAATTTCGATCATGGATCCACCGACCGATTGAACCGAAAGTGGTCCGCCACGTGTGATCCGGGAATCCGAACCCTCGAGTCAAAAATGTAATCCCACGTAGATCCATGAGTTGTGAGCTTAAGTCCGACATTTGGCTCAAGGGGGCCACGAGAACACCTCCGTTGAGTTGCTAAAGCGCCTTTGCTTATAATAGTCGTACCTCTTGAACCTGAGTCTATTCCACGAGGTTTTAGGCTATGTAAGGGCCTTAGAACAGCCCTCTCATCAGCCATCTAAATTTGGGATAAAACCCTAGATAGAAAGAGAGGAAAAGAGAGAGAAAGCTTATGAGAAGTGGGAGAATCTTCCTCCTATCCGTTTAAATCACCCCACGGCTCCACCGCCTCTTTTCGTGCGCTTTTCCTTTTCGCGATATCAACTCCGTTTTAAGGTGAGAAACCCTAACCCTAGATCTGATTTGAGGTGTATAGGCTATAGGTTGTGAAATAGCTAACCGATTTCACTTTTAGGCTAGAAAACTCGAATACTTAGCTCATCCAACCTTGCTTTCGATTCGTTGAGATTCCAAAGCAAGGTGAGGACTTTAGGTGTATAGGTTATGGTTTTCAACGCTTTCAATGTCGATAATGGTAGATTCATGATCTCATGTAATTGCACATGTACAAAGTGCTTTCCGTTTTCTAAAGCTGTTTCTATTAAATTGTAGAATTTGGAATTTCACATACTCTAGGTATTCGTATAAAATACCGTATACATATTTTTTTATGAAAATGTGTTTGACATGTTTAATTGTCGTATGGATATATGATGTATGGATAAAATACTTATTTGGCAAAAGGGTTCGCCTTAAATACATGTTTACTAATATACACCATGTATGTAGAAATACGCATTGTAAGAAGTACCATATACATATATATTTTAGCGATGCGTTTGTCATGATTAATTGTTGTATAAATATATTATGTGCGTATAAATTAATTGCTTGGCGAAAAGAATCGCCGTATTACAAGTTCTCTTGTAAACACTATGTATGTTGAAATTGGGTATCCTAGAAAATCCCTATACGTATAAAATTTGCTGATGTAATTATCATGATTATTTGCTGTATGAATATGATATATACATATAAAATACTAGTTTGGTAAAGGGACATCCCTAGTGCACTTTCCTCTAACATACGTCATGTATGTTGAAAAAGTGCATTCCAAGTGTTTGTAAAAATTGCTTGTGAATGTAAGTGCTTAAGTGTTAGAACCTTAGGTAGGTGCTTGAGATGGGATTCTCAACTACCTTAGAGTCACATATGATACCCTCCATGTGGTTATTTACTCTAACCATGGGTATGAAATATATGTATTTGTATCCCTATTTGTATAGTACTTTACAACATGCTTTTGAATATGCCTTGTAACTTGTTTATTAACATGCTTTATGACATGCTTTGTAACATGATTGCTAGTGTTCTTGAATCACCATATTATCATGCTGTACTTCACATGTTATGGTTAGGAATTGATTGAGCTTGGGACTATGTCCATAGTCCAGGCATCCGGTATCAGACTTAGAGTTGTGGTTGAGATTCGTTTCGCCACACATGATGTGTTAGCGAACCCGTGTCGTACTTCGGTTGGCGATAGTGGTTGGCCACATGAGGTGCTTCTGCGCTTCATATCGTCCAACTTGTTGTGCACTCGAGCCAGCCGAACACGTCAAGTAACTCGTGTGTCTTATGTATGTTCACCATGTTTGGTCGTTAATGTTTGAACTGAACCTAGGGTACCAAACTTACCGGTGAAAATCCCGTTAACCATGGTACCTCGATCCGCTAAGACTCATGAGCCGGCATGGTGGTATGGGACACCATGGTCGAGCCGGCCTACTTCACGCCTATGAGCTACGTGCCTCCCGTAGTGACCACCAAACTTTGAGCAACTTAACTCGTGAGCCGATTATGGTGGTATGGGACACTATATTCGCGTTGTCGGATGGCTACGTTGATAAGGTGATGGGGGAGTGGTGCAACCTTTGTGCGTAGTGTCTTCGAGTATACTCTAAAGTCCCTTGGCGTGAGTGACCAACAACTAGAGCATATTCTGAAGTCGGAAGTACATGAGCGCCTTAGGATTTGCCGCGATATATAGAGTATGAACTAGGCCTGTACTTTCGCTAAGTGATGAATCGTTTAAGGGGTGATGGGGAGTGGTGCAACCTTTGTGCGTAATGTACTGGCAAATACGATGCCTCTGCAATGACCTAGAAAACACACCATCGTTTGATATTAACTAGGACTAACGACCTTAGAATGGATCATGTTTGGGAGTGATACAAGGGAGGTACCTTAGTTTCCCAATCCTGTTGTTTGAAATGGATTAATTAAAAACTCGGTAATCATGCTCATCATGCATCGCATGTGCCTGGAAGATGTGGAGCACTGTGGGATGTAAGCATGCCGCGAGCGTGAGATAGTGTCGCATGAGGGAGTATGTCGGTGAGGGCATCCATCATACCTGCATTCATACTTGCATTAATTAGAGTAACTAGGAGTGTTTGATTTACTGCTTATCATTACTGCTTGACTATATTGATAACATGATAACTTATGCCTTATTGTTCCACTGAGTTAGCTACTCACTCCCATCTTATTAAATGGGATGGTGTTTACATACCAACATGACGGTGTTGCGCACACCAACCGACTTACTGTCTCGTACATAACTCTCGTTTAGGCGAGCCGATTCAACTCTAGATTATAGCACTGATTATGATGAGGAACCAGGAGGAGTTCTGAGTATATGCGCTATCTCTCGGCTGACTAGGCTACCGGGGCCAACCCAATCTTGATTTTCACATTGGTGTTGTACCTAGTTTATTTTTGACATTTTCCCCATTATAAAGACATGTACACATATGGTGAATAGGATGGATTCATTCTGGAGAATGAAACGTTTATTTTGTTTCTTTGCGTACATATATATACATTCGGTCTTCGCCGCTTGCTTTTATACAATTGATCTGAATGAATTACCACGTTTTGGTATAATCTCATTCATGTTTATTGCTCAACTCAACCCAGACAACATTCAAACATCATTAAATATGTTGCATAAGTGATGCGTTGGGACTCGTGTTCTCACATTACACTCGACCCCGATTTTCAATGTCCACGTTACATTATCGGGTGTAGCCTAAACATCCTTTCATCCACATGAGCTTTAAACACTATCTTACGGTCAGCAAAACAACCGTACTCGAGGCCTATCAAAAAAGCATCTCTGATCGGAAGTTGGGGATCTAGGTCCCACTTCGACCTATACTCCCGAACCATGCTAGGGTTAGCTTCAACGTCCACTTCTCTCCTCGAACGGGTTGGACGCCTAGGTCCAGCTTCATCTGTAGTGGTCTTCCTCTTTCCCATAAGAGAAAGGATGGCGGAGACGGAGAAAATGGTCGAAACAATGGCGAAGAAAGCCATGGAAAGTCACGATAAGAGAGAGAAAGGGCTGCTCTCCTTGCTTCACCAAGAATTTGGGTCTCAGTGGCGGTTGTAGTGGCCCAAACGACCAAGGTTTAAGAAGAAAAAAGAAGAAATGAAGTGGGGTAGGGGGTGTGCACGATTTTGAGACAAAATGGGGAGTGTGTGGGTTGAAATGAGAGAGAAATGGAGAGGATAGGGAGGTAGGGTTGCTGTGAACGAAGGAGAGGGGTGGGTTGTGACAGAAATCAAGAGTTTTATTGATTAAAAGGGAGAGTTGAGAGAGAAAAAGCAATTTAGAGGGCTTGGAAGGGTGAAAATGAGGAGAGGGGGGGCTGATGGAATAAAATAGGACCCTCGCACGATTTTGCTGGTCCCACACGAGTCCTGGGATCAGGCCGACCCTGATCAAACCTAGCCCAACCAGACCCGATGGGCCTAACCGCGGTAGACCGCGGTGACCGCGGTTCTGCCGCTGTCCGCTTGGCTAGGAAATGTGCCACCGTGGTAGGGCTATGGTCACCATCCTTCTAAGGTGCCAAATACACCCTGGTTCTATCCTGGGTCCCTCTGGATTAGCGCGGGGAGGCCCACGACTCCATTTGTTCTAGATTCGGGTTGTTTCGAGAAGTTTCTGATCTAAACTGACATTTATTATGTTTTAACAGCTGGGGTTTGGTGAATTGTGATCTAGACCCATCGATAGATTGCTTAGAAGTGTTTTGGGATTAACTTGTATGACCAGGGTTGGGTACAGACTCGATTTCGGCGTTCGTTTCAGTGAACTTTGCCGTTGGACGGAACTGGGATTCCTAAAACTGTTACTACATTATTCTGGCACCCTTCTACATCAAAAAGGCGTCAGCATATGTTGTGGGAACATAACTCAGGTCTGGTTTAATCATACTCTGATACCAACTTGTAACGCACTAAAATTCGGGGGTCGAGCATAAACTCAACTCCTGAGTTCCAACGCATCACTTATGCAACATAATGAATGGTGATTGAATGTTTTCTGTGTTAGTGCATTAAACATGAGTGAGATTATACCAAAGCAGTAATTCATACTCCAGATCAATTGTATAAAGGCAAGCGAAAGACTAAAACTATATATATATGTATATAAAAGAAACAAAACCATCAATCTCCAGAGTATGAACCCATCTGAGTCACCATATACATATATCTATTTTATGAACAAAAGGTCAAAAGTACAACTAAGGAAATAAGCCCTATAATTCTTGTCGATCCGGCAGCCTAGTCAAAGCCACCAGAATACTGCATGAATGAGAACTTGTCTTGGTTCTCGTCATAGTCCGGCTCAGCCTCCTGAGTCGTCACCTCAACTGTACCTAAGACAGAGTCTGGTTGGTGTGTACAATACCGTCCCGTAACGTGGGAGTGAGTAGCTAACTCAGTGGAACAATAAAGCATAGGTTAACATGTTATCAATTCAGTTAAGTAGTAACGATAAAGCAGTATAATCAAACACTCCTAACTACTCTTATTAATGCAAGTATGAATGCAGTCTTGATGGATGCCCTCACCACATACTCCCTCGTGTGACACCGTCTTACGTTCGCGGCTTACTTGCATTCCTCAGTGCTCCACATCTTCTAGGCACATGCAATGCGATGATGAGCATGATTACCAAGTTATTATTAGTCCATTTCAAACAGCAGGATTGGGAAACTAAGGTACCTCCCTTGTATCATTCCCAAACATGATCCATTTTAGGGTCGTCAGTCCTAGTTAATCTCATATAATAATGTGTTTTTAGGTCACTGCAAAGGCTCTCAGGGCTGTTAGGCACAATGGTTACACCACTCCCCTATCACCTCTTTAACGGTTCATCACTAAGCTGATACAAGCCTAGTTCATACTCTATACACTGCGGTAAAATTTGTCGCCTCACCACAAATTCAGAGTATGCTCGAGGTCACTACAAAGGGTTGTTACCCACAATGGTTACACCACTCCCCCATCACCTTATCAATGTAGAGCGACAACACGAATATAGTGTCCCATACCACCATAATTGGCTCACGAGTCTGGTTGCTCACTGGTCACTACGGGGAGGCACACGGCCCCAGTGTAGGCCGACAGCTTGACCACGGTATCCCATACCACCATGCCCAACTCATGAGTCTTAGCGGATCGAGGTACCATGGTTAACGAGATTTCACTGGTAAGTTTGGTACCCTAGGTTCAAGCAATAGTGTTCAAACATGGTGAACATACATTAGACATATCGGGTTACTCGACGATCTTGACTAGCTCGAGCGCATAACCAACTGAGCGACATGAAGTGCATAAGCACTTCGCATGGCCTAACCACTGTCGCCAACCGAAGTACGACTCGAGTTCGTCAAACACATCCTACGTGGTGAAATGAACCTCAATAACAAACTCAAGTCTGGTACCAACTGTCTGGACTATAATCATAGTCCTAAACTCAATCAATCCTTATTTAGAGCATGTAGAGTAAAGCATAATAAATAAAGTGATTCAAGCATGTTAACAAGCATGTCATAAAACATGTTATAAAGCACCATGTAAATAAGAAATACAAACACATATATTTCATAAGTAAGCGGTTAAGCTAAACAATCAACATGGAGGAAATCATATACGTCTCTAAGGTAGTTGAGAATCCCATCTCAACACCTACCTAAGACACCATCATCCAAACACTTACTCTCACAAGCATTTTCACAAACACTTAGAATACACTATTTCAACATACATAGTGTACATTAGCAAAACATGTATTAGGGCGAGTCCTTTCGCCAAACAAGTATTTTATCCATATATAATATATTCATACAGCAATTAATCATGGCAAACACATCTCCAAAATTTATACATATAGGGTACTTTCTAGAATACCCTATTTCAACATACATAGTGTATATTTGCAAAACATATATTAGGGCGAGTCCTTTCGCCATCCAAGTATTTTACCCATATATAATATAGTCATACAACAAATAATCATGGCAAGCACATTTCTAAAATTTATACGTATACGGTACTTTTTACAAATACCTAGAATATGTAAAATTCCATATTCTACGTCTTTAATCGAAATGGAAAACGGACAACACTTTGTATATGTGCAATTGCATGCAGATCATGAATCTATCATTATTTGACATTGAAAGTGTTGAAAACTATAACCTATACACCTAAAGTCCTCACCTTTTACTGTAGAATCGTAACGAATACGATAGATTTGCTAAGCTTCCGTATTCGACAATTTGGTAACCTATAGAATGAAATAGGTTAGCTATTTCATAACCTACAACCTTTACAACTCCAAAACAGATTAAGGTTAGGGTTTCTTACCTAGAAACGAAGTCGAAATCGCCGAAAAAGTGATGAGAATGGGGTGGTGCAGGTTGTATAGCGGCAGGGGATAGTAGTAGGGAGTTCCTCCCACTTCTCACACACTTTCTCTCTTTTCACTCTTCTCTCTCTAGGGTTTCTCTCAAATTCATATGGCTGTGAGAGAGAGGGTTCTAAGGTCCTTATGTAGCCCTAAAACACTCCAAAATAGACTTAGTCAAGGTATACCTAGGTTATAACCAAAGTGAGCTAGTTTCAGCTCAACGGAGGACTTCTGGTGGCCCCCTTTGAGCCAAACGTTAGATTTAAGCTCACAGACTCTGGATCCAGGTAGAGTTAAGTTTTCATTTCAGTCGGATTCCCAGATCACGCGTGGCGGACCAGTTTCAGTTCAACGGTCAGTGAAACCCGATCTGAAATTCCAAGTATATGGATATGTTTATGAAAATTTTCCTGATTCGAGGGTGTATTTGGGTCAGATTCTGACGGTCTAGTTGCTTTCAAAATGTCCGCAAGTAACAAGTCTCAGATCACTAATTGAGATATTTATTTGGTAAAGAAAAACAAGTGTTCTCACACTCCTCGCTCCAAACTCAAGCGAATAGCCGTGGGACACTGTCTGGAATTGATTTCTGAGATGGTTGTCAAGCCCAGCGAGGCGGTCTTAAGACCTTAACTTCATTTTATTCAGACTCCTGATGTGCGGTCCAGATCTGATACGGAGTTTCAATGTGCTCCCGAGAGCAGTCGGGTAATGAGTTTGATCATAGAATTTAGGGTAACCTAGCTTCAATGATTCTACAAGTTTTGGGTCTTGCAGATCGTATTTAAAGTAATTTAAATAGATTTCATGGCTAATTTAGTTTAACACTTAGTTAACTTTGTCAAAGTTCTAAAGGATTTAATCCTAAGTGATTTCTGGTCGAGGTGGTACTCAGGCCATTGGATGAAATTTTTCGAGTCATTACAAAAACCTCCATAGGTCGGAGAGGGGCTCGCCGATTCGGCGAGGCCTCGCCGACTAGCGGGCTCAGCCGGGCGGGCCGATCGGGCCGACGGTGTTTGGGGTGTAGGGTGGCCTACTGATCTAGGGTTTGATGTTTAAAACCCTTCCAAACATGCTTCTCCTTCACAAAGTACCCTCCCAAGCTTTCCTTTCTCTTCCAAACTTCAGATTTTTCATAAAAATTGCCCCTCTAACCTCTTTCCCTTTCATTTTCGTGCACCCTCTCCACCCCCTGTTGTAAACTCCTCTCCATTGCTGCCTACCCTCTCCATTATCTCTCATTCAAGCTCTTGAATTCCCCATTTGAGGGTCAAATTCGTGTGCACCCACTACCCACCTCATTCTTCACTTTTCCTCTTCATTCCATTCCATTTGAGCCTTTACACACCCCTTGGAGGCTCAAATCTGTGGAGACTTAAAGACTTCATCCCTTTTTCCCCTTTCCTCCACTTTTTTCATGGCACTATTCAGAGTTATTGCTGTCATTTTCTCATTTTCCACCATTCTTTCTCTCATGGGAAAGAGAAAGGGTGACGTGGATGAAGCCGGGCCTAGTCGCCCCACTCGTTCAAGGAGACCGAGAGGCGCCACCGTAAGCACGGGCGTTGAACGCGAGGTGCAGACTAAGTGGGACCTCGATTCCCAAGCTCCTCTCCTAAGAGCTTTACTGGCGAAGTTGTCCCATGGAGTTTATAAGGGATGTAGGGTCCTTTTTGAAGCTCAGGTGGATGGGCGACTCTTTGGAGAGTATCTGTTGTTGGAGCACCTGGGTGAGGCCGGTTGGGGCCCTGTGTTTGAGGGAACATATCGTGCAAATGTGGGCACTGTCCGTGCATTCTATGCCCATATTCAAGAGCCTACATTGGAGCCCTTGTAGTTCAAGATTCCCTCGGAAAGAGGTCGGGAGACCACAATTGACGCTGGCCTGATAGCTCGACTTATGGGCATACTGCTTGGCCAAGTCCATGCGAGCGAGATGAATTTGAAGAGCGCACGTGAAAGGGATCGCCGCACACGGTTCCTTTTTGGCCGACTGGTTCAGTGGCAACCCAACAATAGCTTTCTAGCGTCAAACATGACGGACGATTTCTGTCTGCTTCACCATATCTGCACGTTTAACGTCTACCCTAGGTGGAGCAATCGCAGTGAGTGCACGCGCCTAATGGTCAACTTTCTATACCAAGTGGGGCAGGATGAGAAGTTGTGCATGCCTACATACATTTTACAACAGATCGTTCTGACCACACGTTCAAATAGAAGGACTGATTCGCTCCCCTTCGGCTGGCTTATATGCAAGATTGCACATGAGTTCGGCTACAGTCTTGGTGCAGAACTTCCAGTGCCGCAACATTTCATCAATGAAACCACTCTCAATCAGATGGAAATCGGGCCACGACAACGACAAGCCCAACTTGAGGAGAGTGAGGATGAGACAGAGAGTGAAGAGGAAGAGAGTGAGGAGGGTGGAGCTGAAATAGAAGAGGATGTGAGTGAAGAAGAAGAGGAGGCCCAGGATACGGAGTAGAGCTCCCCTCCTACGCCACCGGAGCAGGACACTGATCGGGTTGCTAGGGAAGCTCGTATAGCTCGACTTAATGAGGATCATGATGTCCTACGACAGGGTCAGGCGGTCCTACGACAGGATATTATAGATCTTTGGGTCCTTGTGAAACACAAGTTCAAGAAGGTGACTCGCACCTTGAAGACTATCCTATGCTGTCTGCAGGATAAGGGCGCCTCTCCTCTGTCGCCAGACTCGGATGCCTAGTCATCGATGCTGTTGTCTTGCAACTTATTTTGGTTACTGCTTTAGGTTATCTTTGTGTTGTCATGTTGATGAGCCTAGTAGTGTAGTAGTTGGTAGAATATTTTAGATGTTTGAAGCCTTGGTTGTATTAGCTCACATGCATCTTCTGTCATGGTCCATGTAAGGCTACATCCCATGTATTGTGACGATTTTGGGTTAAATGAAATGCATGAAGCTGCTTTTGGTATCAAATGTGTAGAATGCTTGACAGGAGTTGTACTTGACAATTGTGAACTCCTTCCACCCCTCCACCATTACTCCTCTAAATCCATCTCTTACTCCTCTTGGCTTCACCATTTCACACTTATATGAGCACAAAACCCAACTTTGTGTCTCATAACTTTCCAAACCCACAAATCTCATCTCACACTTTCCAACACAAGACTTATTTTCCAAAGCCTATGAAATTGATTTTAATCTCATCCCACCCTCCTTACAAACATGTCATTCCCAATCCCGAAGTGGGATTAACAATGCAATCCATTTAATACAACTTCATACCACTGGCCAAACAGTCCCTTAGAATTTTGGACCTAGAGTTAGTACTCCTAGATTGCAAACAAATCTGGCAGTATAAGAAATCCAACAAATTAATAACGTGAACCCTAGGACCTTCTTAGCTAGTATGAGCATGTGTGTAGTGCTCGAGTGTAGTTAAATTCAAGTTCAGGCAGTTCAATTCCAATCAGATAACGGTTGACCCTAAACGATAAACAATTTCTTGTATTAGAAAGGGTATGAAATCATCTAGCGTATAAGCATAGACCTTGGATTACAACTATTGGTTGGTTATACTAAGGAATGTAAAACACTGATTATGCTAAGACAATTGAAAGATAGACTTAGTTAGTTGGCTTGATTAGGTTGGAGTGAGATCTCATTCCTTCGTTGAATCTCCCTAATACTTATAAGCTTATTTAATAACTCTTAGAAAAGTTGTTTTAACATAGAAACTATTCACACTTAGAGAAAAGTTATATATCCCTCTGATTAAACCTTAGATCAAAACAACACACCTCCTAGGCTTGTCTTCTTAATGGCTTATTACAATTGGGAACACGGAGTAGAGAACTATATATAAGCGAGGCATTTGCGTTTTGAATTGAATTCTCAATCTTAGTAGTTACCAATGAGCTCAATGCTCTGATCAAGCAAAGGGTCGGGATCCACTAGGAATAAGAACTGATACGATAATTTTTTGTCCTAGCTAGGCAGAAGGTCTATGTATCCGGCTCAGACCCACTATACAACTTTCCTTCCGTGTTTGCCGAACCACTTACAACCAAAAGTTTATTACTTCGCTTTTGAGAAGTGTTAAGAACACATAGCCAATAGGGATAATTTGCTCGGGCCTAAGAAATTTCTCAAATGGGCAACAGAGAGTTAGGGATTAGGTCCTGAATCACAGACCATTCGGGCATACATATTGTGCATATGGCCTTAGAAAGATAGTTTGCTCGTTAACCTATTTTGTCCAAATTCCTTATGCACTAATAATGTATAGAGTATCTTACAGTATTTAACTAGGTCAAAATTACACCTTGTTCTGACATACGGAGTGAGACATGGATTCTTGAGGCTTAAATAAGTTTTTAATGGGGGTAGAAAGGTTATGAATGTGATCGAGTTAGGGCGTAATGGAAGCTTGGTGGGCCGATAGCTCACTGGCCTAGGATCGAATGGAATTGGACTATACGTAAAGATAGGTCACTAAATAGGATTTAAACCTTTCTTAGAATGTCGATAATAAGGTTACTAAAAGAAAAGTAATTAGGGTTTAAGCATTAAACCAATTCGTATTATAGAAAGGGCCTAACAATGAGTACGAGTGTAACTACTACCATGGACATGAATTAAGATGAGGACTCTCCTAGATCAAGACCCAATGGGCAACCTTATGACCAGGAAATTTGACCCTTTCATTGATGAGCATTCCCTAAGTTTTTTTTTTTTTAGTGATCAGACTACGGAGTTACTAGCATATACAACTGTGAAGCATTCGCGGCTCGATCCAATTCTCAATCCTAGGTGGCTACTAATGGACTCACTGCTTTGACTGAGCAGAAGACTAAGATCTACCAGGACTAGGAAGGGATACGATGAGCCTTCTACCCTGGTCAGGTAGACGATCGATGTATCGGGATCAAGCCCACTACAACCGTCTCCGTATTGGTCGACCATTGAAACAAAATATCTTACTCTAAATAAATTAGAATTATCGACGAGACATCAAATAGATAAAGGAATGAATTGTAGCAAACCACCAGGGTATAAGCACGAGATAAAGGATATTTTTAAGGGGGGTAGACGAACATGAGCCAGACTAGCATAGATAGTATACGTCGTACCGTGCATATAAACTTGAAATCAGTAAAACTTGAGCAAGAGGAATAATAAAATCTTTACTTACTACCCTTAGGCAATTTCGGGGATGAAATTATTTTTAAGGGGGGTAGATTGTATCGCCCCAGATTTTTGCCAACCTGGAGTTAGATATCCTTAGGTAAGGGGTAGATCCTAACCCCTTTTAAACCTCTCAAACCTCAAATCCTTTAGAAATTAGACGAGTTTAACTAAGTGTTAAACTATATTAGCTGTGAAATCTGCCTGAATCACTTTAAATATGATCTGTAAGACCAAAAACTTGTAGAATCATTGACGCTAGGTTACCCTGAAATCTAGGATCAATCTCATAACTCAATTGCTCTCGGGAGTAGATTGAAACTCTGTATCGGATCTGGCCCGCACGTCGAAAGTTCGAATAATAAGAAGTTATATAATTAGGACCGCTTACTTGGCTTAAAAACCATCTCAGAAATCGAGTTTAGATAGTGTCCCGAAGCCATTCGCTCGAGCCCGGAGCGAAGAGTGTGAGAAAACGTGGTTTCCCTTAGAACTTAAATCTAATTTAAGTAATATGAGACTTGTCGCTTGCGGGCCTGATACAAGCAATCAAACCGTCAAAACCTGACTTAAATACACCCTTGGATCAGGGGAAATTTCATACACATGACAGTGTACTTGTAACCCTGATCGAGTTCCGGTGACCTTTAAACTGAAACTGGTCCACCACGTGTGATCTAGGAACCTGACTGGAACGAAAACTTAACTCGACCTAGATCCAAGGTTAGTGAGCTTAAGTCCGACCTTTGGCTCAAGGGGGGCTCCAGAAATGCTCCGTTGAGGTGAAACAGATGCTCTTTGGACATAAACTAAGTATACCTTAGCCCCGGGGCCATTCCCATCAGTTTTGGGCCTATATAAGGGCCTTAAGTCCTCATTCTATCATACCATACAAATTTGGAAAACCTTAAGAGAGAAAAGAGAGGAAAGAGAGAGAAAGAGAGAGAGAGAGTTGGAGTTCATCCCTAAGATTCAATTCTATCATTCTACGAGCTGAATCAGCTCTTCCATACCACTCTACTGGCGATACCGATCCCGTTCTTAGGTAAGAAATTCAACCCCTAAGCTGTTCTAGGGTTTTCAATAGTTAAAATGATGAAATAACTAACCTAGTTCATGTTATACATTGCCATCCTACCAGTGACAAAGACTACGTGTTTCAGACGTATCCGTTACGTGTTTACCAGCATAAGGTGCGGACTTTAAACGTATAGGTTATGGATTTCAAGGCTTTCAATGTCAGTTAATGATATATTACTGATGTGGATGATATTACACATGTACAAAGTGCTGTCCATTTCATTTTTCGGTTATACGTTAACTAGGTTGAATATACTGTATTCCTCGTATTTGTAGAAAATACCGTATACGTATGAAATTCAGATTTGTGCTTGTAATGATTAATTGTTATTTATGTATGCAAGATGCATGTGTATTAACTTCTGGGTGAACGGATTAGCCTAATACATGTTATCCTGACATACATTGTGTATGTTATAACGTGTAGCTTAATTATTTGGAGAAATTTTCGAATGAATATGGAACTATGATTTATGCTTACCATGACTATTGGTCGTGAATGCATGATCATGGTTCATGTGGCAACTCCTTTGTGAAAGGATTCGCTACGACATGTGTTATAACTAGCATATTACAGGTATGTTAGAAGGTGTAGTCTAAGTATTTGTAAACTTGTATGAATGAGTAAGTAGTTAGTAAATTACAATGTATAAGGGTGTTGAGATAAGATTCTCAACTACTTTAACTATGTGTATGCTTTCCTCCATGTATCGTATATTATAGTGTTTGTTTATCTATGTAATGCATATGTATAAATCTATGTTTATGTTGTATTCCATAAAATGCGAAAATAAATCCATGAAGGGTGATGGGGGAGTGGTGTAACGATTTCGTGCAACAGCCCTGACAGCCCTAAGTGGACATAGTTGTATGATTTGAAATCTTAATCCATTACTGCTATAACTATCTTCTAGGATATTTTGTTGTAACTGAATGTGATTGGGGCTATTGTATAGTCCAGGCAATTGGTAACAGAACCTAGATTGGTGGATGATGTTGTTTCGCCACACAGGATGTGTTCGACGAATCCGAGTCGTACTTCGGTTATCGACAGTGGTTAGGCCACACGAAGTGCTTACGCACTTATGTCGATCAACTCGATGTGCGCCCGTGCTAGTAGAGCTCATCAAGTTACCCGATTGGCCCTATGTATGTTCACCATGTTTGGAGCTACTGCTTGAACCTAAGTACTAAACTCACCAGTGGAAACCCCGTTAACGTTAGTACCTCGATTTGCTAAGAGTCATGAGCCGGACATGGTGGTATGGGACACCATAGTCGAGCTGTCGGCCTATGCTGGGGCGACGATCCTCCCCGTAGTGACCAATGAGCATCCCAGACTTGTTAGCCGAATACGGTGGATGAGACATTGTATTCGAGCTATCGGCCTACACTATTTTGATGACGAAGCCATGATGGGTGATGGGGGAGTGGTGTAACAATTCTGCGCAACAGCCCTGACAGCTCTAGACGTGCCCTTTATAGTGACCTCGAGCATACTCTGAGTCTACGTGAAGGTGACAACCCTTCCGTCGCATTTAGAGTATAAACTAGGACTATAATGATTTGGCGACGAGCCCATTGCAGCGACCTAGAACCACAACTTCGTATGAGATTTACTAGGATTGACGACCCTATAATGGATCATTGTTTGGGTATTGATATAAGGGCGGTACTTTAGTTTCTCAACCCTACTGTATGAAAAGGATTAATAAAAACTTGGTAATCATATGCATGCACCGCATTACACGTGCATTCAGGTGTAGCAGGTCAAGCACTGAGGCAGTGTTGTTCATGCGCGAATGTGAGAGGAAGTCACTAAGGGAGCGTAGGCAAGGGCATACATCATACATTCATACCATTCTTGCATTAACAAGAGTACATAGGGATGTGTGATTTACTGCTTTATCATTACTGCTTGACTAAATTGATAATATGTTAACCTTTGCTTTCTTGTTCCACTGAGTTGATTACTCACTCCCATGTTACGGGACGATGTGTACACACCAACCAGACCCTGTTTAAGTTTCAGATGATGGCGATGCTTGCGAACCGGAGCCAGATTTTTACGATGATGAGGAGGGTTTCTCCTTATACAGCTATCAGGCAGGTCTATGTAAACCATCTTCTGATTGACAGGGTTATAGGGTTGCTAATTAGATGCCATTACACTTTAATTTGCTCTTTTGGAATACCCTTGCATATTCATTTTGTCCATTTTTTTGGAGTATACATTGATATATTTAACCTGGTAACATGTTCACACTCTGAAGACTAACAACAGCTTATATATGTTAAATATCTATCACAGTCTTCCGCTGGCATAATTTAACTATCTCTGGAGTATGATATGTTGTTTTGGCTTAATCCCACTCATCTTTTATGCACTAACACGGACAACATTTAATCATCATTATTTATGTTGTAAAAGTGATGTGTTGGAACTCGGGAGTTGAGTTTATGCTCGACCCCTGATTTTCAGGGCATTACATGTGGCTTGATGGAAGGTCTATTTTCTGCTATGGCTTTAGTAAAGAACAAAGGCATTCCTTGGCTTGGTTCGTGGACTGAAACAAGACTATTATTTGGCCCTATTTGGGCCTAAAATGCAGCCATCATTTGGCCTGGTTTCAGCCCAAGAATATAGCCATTATTGGCCTGATATCTGCCTGAAAGACATGACCATTGCTTAGCCGGTTTCTTAGCTAGGAAGACAGTCATTGATTGGCCTGTTTCCTGTCACAGTCCGGGCCTTAAACTCAGTCATTTATTGGCTCAGTCCCAAATCTCTACTAAGAGCACAAAACATCATCCAAATGGGCACCTGAAATAGTGCTCTGGTTTGCCTACGTCGCTGCCCAAAGTGGAGCCATTGCTTAGCTCGTCTTTAGCCTCCAAACGTCATCATTGTTGGATCGATTCTCTCCCATTTCTTGACATGATTTCAGTCCCAACAATGCTACCCCTACCTAGCTAGAACTTATTAGGAGAGGGAAGGAGAAATGATCGCCTGAGGTGGGTGGACACTATCCCCTATATCCGAGCTACAATAGGGGGAAGACGAACTCCCTATTGTTCCTCTCTCTTACCACTCTCTTTCTTCTCTCCCCTTTCTCTCTCTGGTCCGAATCCTAAAAGCTACAGGGCTCTATTTATAGCTAGGGGAGAGAGAAGGGATAGCTGAGAATGCCCCCTACTGAGGACGGTCGAGATCGCCCCAACCATTGTCTTTTCCAGAGGGGAAAGTACTCTCTCTGCTTTTTCCTACACAGGCCATTGCCTGGCCGTTTTTGGAAATGGGAGAGCACGTCTCTCTTACAGAATGGGCGGTTGTGATGGAAGGGTCAGGTCGATCGTGGGCCACCCAAGTGATCGCACATGGGCCCACCATCTTGGATCGCAGTTGCACGGAGGATTCCGAACGGTCACACTCGATCTCTCTCCTCCTATACACGGAACTAAACCGTTATACGGTTATGGTCGGACGGTCCTTGTGAACAAGGTGGATAGTTCAGATTTGTCAAAAAGTGGCCTAGGTGGGCCACTTAGGGGCTTTAAGGGCCGTCCGTTTGAATGTTGCTTTTGGCGGGAGAAAATGCCATTTCTCGTAATTTCGAGAGGAGCTCGGTCAAAGGTCATTTGACCGACCTCATTACTCCAATGCACGTCATGTATGTACTCATGGGGTGAACATGCACCCCATGTGGGGTCCTCCACAGTGTTCGTGATAGATCCAGTCCGTCTATTTATCATGGGAGCATCTGTAAAGGTTACTTGCCCATCTTAAGGCGAATCCGAGGCCCAGGTGGGTCGTACCACATGTTTCAAGCCCCTCTTTGCGGTTGATACACTCAATCCATGGGTTGGATTGGTTTGATATTTATTTTCAACAATTGTTTTGGATTCTGGGAGGTAGCAATGACTCGTTTGGCCTTATACTAGCTTTTAAGAGTCCATCGTAGGTGTTTTGTGGCGATATCTTCATATCAGGTGTCCTATGGATGGTCTTAACTAGAAGGGCTTAGTTATTTATACCTCTAGGCTAAAGCAGTGTCTAGTCTGGCTCCTGAAGACTCATGTAGGTAGCTTTAATGCTGGCTAGAAGTCTCATCCTATACATGTCAAAATTTAAGTCACCTAGTAATTTAATATTGGTTTATGCAAGTTTTGAGATAAGGTAACACCCGTGTACCAGAGGTACGGGGTGTTATAGTCTACCCCCTTAAAAAATTCGTCCTCGAAATTACCTGTGGTATGCCACTGAAAAAGTGAAGGTACTTTTCCCTAACCTCTGCTTCTCGTTCCCACATTGCTTCTTCTTCCCCGTGATGAGACCAAAGAACCTTGACTAGAGGTATAGTCTTTGTCCACAAGACCTACTCCTTGTGGTCTAATATACGGATTGGTTCCTCAGTGTAAGAGGCATTATTTGTTAGCTCGATCTGCTCCTAACTGACGATGTGTGACTCGTCTGGTGTATACTTCTTCAACATAAACATGTGAAAGATGTTGTGAATACTTGACAATGCAGAAGGTAGTGTAAGGCGGTATGCCATGACTCCCACGCGATCCAAGATCTCGCAAGGCCCGATGAAACACGGTGCTAACTTCCCCTTCTGTTCAAACCTCATCAGACCCTTCATTGGTGACACCTTCAGGAATACATGATCGCCAGCTGTAAACTCCAGGTCACGACGTCGATTATCTATATAGCTCTTTTGTCTGCTCTGGGGGGTACGCAGACATTTTCTGACCACCTGAGAGGTAGCCTGAACCATCTCGGGACCTAATAATCTTCTTTCTCTGATTTCTTCCTAACATTGAGGGGCTTGGCAAGGGCAACCATAGAGAGCCTCATATGGTGCCATGTCAATGCTGGACTACAAACTATTATTGTACGCAAATTCTGCCAGTGCCAGGTGATCGTCTCAGTTACCCTGAAAGTCCAAGACGCATGCTCTCAGCATATATTCTAGAACTTGATTTATCATTTCAGTCTGTCCATCTGTTTGAGGATAGAACGCCATACTGAACTCGAGTTCCATGCCCAATTCTTCCTATTGCCTCTTTCAGAAGGTAGAAGTAAATCTGGAGTCTCGATCTGATATAATTTCTCACAAAATTCCATAGGATCGCACGACTTCCCGAATATATAACCTTGCCAAACTATCGTGGAATCTGTCGTGCGAATCGGGAGGAATCTGGTGACTTTTATCAACCGAACAATAATGACCCAGATCGAGTCGTGTTTCCTCTGCGTCCTACGAAGAATACATATAAAGTTCATAAAAATGTTGTCCCATTTCCACTCGGCTAAGGGTAATGGCTGAAGGAGGCCAGCAGGCTTACGATGCTCGGCCTTGATCTTCTGGCACACCATGCATTTCGCAACAAAGTCGGTGATGTCCCTCTTCATATTGCTCCACCAGTACTGTCTTTTAACATCATTGTACATCTTAGTACTTCCTGGGTGGATAACTAACTTGGAATGGTGGGCTTCTACCATTACTTCCTCAATTTGGCATTCTTTGGAACACATATTCATCCTAGATGCCGAAGACCGCCATCGCTACCAACCCTCCAGTTAGGCATCTCTTCATTCTTACATCTTTCTTTCATTTTAATGAGTCATTCATCCTAGTCTTGTGCGGAGATCATGTGTCGGACCAAGGTTGGCTTTACAGTTAATAGAGCCACATACGTACCAGGTTCGTCGAGGGTGAGCTGGATATCGAAGTCCTGTACAAATTCCATCATCTCCCATTCCTTAATCATCAGGGTGGCTACCAGCTCATGCTTCTTCTTTCGACTCAGAGTGTCGGTCAAGGAATTTGCTTTTCCAAGGTAATATGAGATATCGAAGCGAAAGTCCTTAAGTGTCTCCATCCACCGACACTGGCGCATATTCAAATCTTTCTGCGTGAATATGTATTTCAATCTCTTGTGATCGTAAAATAACTGAAAATTCTCCCCGTATAAGTAATGCCGCCATTTCTTTAAGGTAGATACCACAGCTGCCAATTTCAGGTCGTGAGTCGGGTAGTTCTCCTCGTGCTTCTTCAATTGGCGAGAGGCGTAGGTGATCACTTTGTCGTTCTACATCAAAATACAACTGAGGCCCAACTTTGAGGCATCGCTATATACCATAAACTTCTCCCCTTCATGTGGGAGAGTGAGCACCTGCACAGAAGTTAAGCTCATCTTCAACTCCTGGAACGCTACCTCTGCATTCTCGTCCCATGTAAATCGGGCGTTCTTCTTTATCAATTGAGTAAGTGGTGATGTGATTATGGAGAATTCCTTAATAAAACGTCGGTAGTACCCGGCCATACCCAGGAAACTCTGAACTTCGGTCACCTTAGTGGGCTGCTCCCACTTAAATACTGCTTCCACCTTAGCTAGCTCGACCACTATTCCCTCTGCCTTTACTATGTGCCCTAAGAATTTCACTTCCCGCACCCAAAACTCGCATTTGGACAACTCAGCGTACAATTGGTTATTCCTTAGTGTACTTAGGACCACACGCAGCTGTTGTTCATGCTCCTCTTGCCTTTTGGGGTAGACCAAGATGTCATCGATGAACACGATTACGAACTTGTCTAAGTAAGGCATGAAAACTCAGTTCATTAGGTCTATAAAAACTGTGGAGCGTTTGTGAGACCGAAAGACATCACCAGGAACTCGTAGTGCCCATAATGAGTCCTGAAGGTCATTTTTAAGATGTCCTCATCTCTAATCCTCAAATGGTGATATACCGAACGTAGATCTATTTTGGAGAAGTACTTAGCGTCTTTTAACTGATCAAATAGATCGTCGATATGTGGTAGGTGATATTTGTTCTTAATTGTCACATCATTCAGTCTTCTGTAATTTATACAGAGACGCATCGACCTGGTCTTCTTCTTGACAAAGAGGACCGATGCTCCCCAGGGAGAAACGCTAGGACGGATAAAGCTCTGATCCAGCAACTCATCAATCTGACTCCTTAACTCCTCCATCTCGTAAGGAGGCATGCGAAACGGAGGGAGTGATATAGGAACAGTCCCTAGCTTGAGGTCAATGCAGAAATCTATCGCCCTTTTAGGGGGTAACCCTAGTATTTCTTGAAATACTTCGAGGAAATCTCGGACTACTGGTATTCACCTGATTGTGTCTTCCATTGACTCAGCTTCCTCTAGAGCTTACAAGCACACAAATTCTCAGCATCTGCCCCTCCCTTTCAAAGTGAAAGAGGTCTACCCTGCGATGGATATAATCACTGTTTTGTCGCGATAATCCATGACCGCACACACCAACGTGAGCTAGTCCATCCCAAGGATGACATCAAACTTCCTGACAGGCATGATAATTAGGTCCACTACAACCTCACGATTTACGAGCATGATGAGATATGCTCTACATACTTTATCGGTTTCCACAAACTTTCCCATAAGGGATACTACAACCAAGGGAAAGTGCATCCTAGTAGTGTTCAATACTAGTCTAGATGCAATAGCAGAATCAATAAAGGATAGAGTTGCACTGGAATAAAAAAGTATAAGTACAGCAGTGCCGTAGATGGTCTGCAAGGGGTCCTGCTCTACTTCCATAGCGGCAACGGTATATTCCCTGGCATAAGGAGCCCTCTACTGTGCTAGGTGCCCTTGTCTGGGCTACTGAGGCCTGGTGCAACTCTAGCTGCCTCCTGGTTCGATTGTGGTCGATTCATCAGGGGCCAAATACTATGATCTCACATCCTTTAGAAGCAATTCTAGGTGTTGTGGTTCGCCTTTCCACAGTAACAGCAGCCTTCACCGAAGGGCAAGGGTGGTACAAGAGCCTGGACCTCACTACAGGAATAGGTGGAGTGGGACGTGCCTGCCTTGGTCTGTACTAGGCATCTCTAACTGGAGGGCGGGTTCTCAAGGTGTGCTCGAAGTCCTTCTCGACCCGCATGGCTTTATCTACTAGTTTGGGGAAGTCCTCAAAATCTTAAGTGCATAGCCATGACTGGATCCCCATCTTAAGTCCCTCCTTGAACTTCTATAGTTTGTATTCAGCATCCTCCAAGTCCTTGGGCACATACTAGGAGAGTTCGCTGAACCGGGCCTCATACTTGGCAACTGTAAGGCTCCCCTGCTCTAGCCATAAAAACTGTACAATCTTCTCATTACAACATGACCGTGGAAAATACTTTTCCAAGAATTTTGCCTTGAATCCGGCCCATGTCCAGGAGTAGGTGGCTGAGACACTTTGTTGTAAGCTTTACCACCAATTCTCTGCCTCCCCTTCTAATAATTAGGTGGCCAAGCTCACCATTTGTGAGTCAGTAAATTCCAGTGGCTGTATAATTATGAATACCATCGCCAACCAGTGCTCCGCTTACACTAGGTCTGGTTCCCCTTCAAACGTCGGCGGTCAGAGCTTTTGGAACAGCTCAAAGATATTTGCGCCCCTACTATATCTTTCTAGTGATGCCTCCCCATGGTACCTGCTCCTCAAGGACTCCATCATCAGCGTGTGCATGTCCTGCTGTTGTTGCATGAACATGCCCTGTTGTTTTTACATAGTGGCAACCATCTGCGCAAATGATGCAAAGGCTGCTGCTCCCGTTGGTGGATCGCATGTACCTCCTCTGAGGGCTCAGCCGAAGGTGCTCACTGCCCAAAGTACTGTGAGAGCATCCCAAAAGTGACTATCCGAGGGGAGGGAGAGTCTCCTACCACCTCAGACCTCATGTCTTTGTTTACTACCCCAGACGGAAGGCCTAGCGTGTAGACCGGGCTACGCTCCCGCTGGCGCTCTATGGATGGAATGGAGTGGATGTCGACCGTGTTGGTCTGACGTGATCATGTTATTGGTGGCATGACTTCCTGCGAGATTAGATTTCATGGTTCAGGAGTAGAAGGGAGAAGAATGGTTCCTTACTAGTATGAGGCATTATAAGGGTCAGAGAGCTTGACTATTACATAGTGAGGGAGTTCACCCTTCAGTTAACACTTTTGGTTTTTTTTGTTCCTAAATTTGCTATTTCCCAGGGGATTCTAGGTGATTCATATACTAAGTCCTTCCTAACTAGTCGGGATCTCTTCATGAGCTCAACTATTCATTATCACTAATGCCTAAGGGCCCTAAGTGTTCTTGTTTCTATGTTCATTCATCCTAGCTATTCTTCTAAGGGAAAGTTTTTAACTTTTGCCTAAGTTAATCTCTTAAGGTTTGTATGTTGGTCCCACAGCCAGGCTGTCTCATACTTCACTTTGATATTAACTTGTAACGCCCCAATTTTTAGAACCCTAGTACATGACTCGCATTTCGAAAACCCAAGAGTTAACTGTTAATAATGGTAATCAATGAGTCAAAGTGCATAGCAGGAATAAAACATAGTATAGATGTGATTTAAATGGGAACAATATTCTGTCCCACTCAGCCGGAGGCCAGTTACAAAACCTCAGGTTTCTCAAACTCTAAATGTACTGAAATAAAATAAAGGGCTAATTTACAGATTCAGCCCAAAATAGGCAGCCGCCTCCTGCTGTAGCTCTTCATCATAGAGTTCTTCCTCGATCACCATACCCTCCAAGTCTGTCGCATACTCATCATCTCTTGCACCTACGTCCTCTGTACGGTTGAACATTGATGAATGAGTGGCCAGCTCAGTGTGATCTCCCCTTAAGATTACACACCGCTGCCCTAAATAAGGAATAACATAAAGACATACTGGTAATCCAAAACACAGTAGATGTAGCCTTATTAAATGGATGCATGAATGCAATCATCAACCCGTGTAAAACATCGAGACGGCTTGTGCCCCAGGTAAAGCATCTAGACAGACATTAGGCTCGTCACCCATGAATATGGCTGGTCATCAGTGCAACACTTAGCGTAATCACATGGGCATGATGATCTGAGTGATCATTATAAATCGAATGATTGGTCATTAGTGCAACACTCAGTGTAATCACATGGGCATAATGATCCAAGCCATCTTAATATGTCATGTATGCATGATTAGCCAACCCATTATTAGTCCAGTTATAACTAGCCAATTTAAATGAGCTCATGGTCACTAAGGGGAGAACATGGCCCAGTGTAGGGCGATGGCTTAGGCATAGTGTCCCATGACCACCATCCCCAGCCCATATGCTACCGTCTTAGGGCGTATATAGTACCCACCAATATGTGGTCAATCAATTCAATGAAAAGGAGGCCACCATCAATGCCGACTGGGAACGAAAGGTTGAAATCACTAAATAAGGCGATTAAAGCATGACGACATGGATAGTTCAAAGACGGGTAAACAGCAGTGTCGGAACGGTTATGAAATTCACCCCAATCCGTTAGGTGAAGCCACACATGGATGGTAAACCCCATGGTCAAATGCCAACAACCCAAACCTCCATGTCAGGGGCCTATGCACTTCATAACTAGTCCATTTACACCCTAAGCACGGACTCTCCTTTACTAGGACTTCCCATGGAGAGATTTCAGTAATACGTGTGTCACATCATCATATCAGCAACATAGATCTTATTATGAATAGGGAATAATACATATATTTCTATCAAATCACACTAACTGAGTTAACATAAGATACATGACATGAATGATCTAATTATTCACCTAGGTAGTTCAGAGTATATAATCAAGAGTCTAAACGATAGTAAGCATGGGAATCATTTTGTTTAAATAGATGGGTTTAGTGAATTCGGTCCATTTCCACACACAATTTATTATTAGTCTAACTAACTATTAAAATTAACAAAACTATTATTTCTGGTCTAGTTAGGGATGGAAAGCTTAAGGGGAGGAAAATCATCACCAGATAATTTACAATGCCCCTTAATCCAAGTAATTGTGAGTACCTAGTTGCCCAACAACACGAGGGTAATCTCCTGGTGTCATTCCCAATAACTAACGTTAGAAGGCATCCCTATCTATAAAATAAGCACGACTAGGGAGGACTTGGTGCTTTGTGGTACATGGGACTGATTCATGATGACCAGGCCACCAACCTCTTGCCTAGTAAGGACCCAATTTGGGCCCCAAATTCACACATAACTAAAGGCTAAACTGGTCATTCATTTTGGCCCAGCTATAGGGCTTAACACGACCTAAGATGAAGCAAGGTTAGGCCGTCCCTGGCCCATCAATTCATTGCTCAATCCAGCATCCCATTTGAGTATGGCCCACATGCATTGGAAAGTGCAGCCACCTGTGGAAGGTGAGGCTCACTGTATATTTCTAGTGAGGCCTACAACCCTTTGAATGGGAAGCGGCCCATCTGATTTTTAAAGTGCAGCCCACTTGACACTTCAGGGTGCGGTTTGTTGCACATAATGGTGAGGCCCACTGTACTATAGCTGTGGTACGACCCACTGAGATGGATCTCAAGTGCATCCCACATGGCTGTATATGGTGCGGCCCACCTGTTAGTGTCTTATAGCCCATTGTGGTCAAGGATGAGGCCCACCAGCAGTGTGCAACCCACTGAGAGGTAAATCTTAGGCGGGACCCATAGCTATACATGGCGTGGCCCACCTATTTTTAAACAGGGTGCGACCCACCCATACTTCCTTCAGTTAGCCCACATGGAGTCTGCTTTCAGCGACAGACTTACCCTAGATCTCGGCCATCGACTGACTTGATCCTGGCCCCAAGCAAAGCTCTGCTATTGGTCTGATCCATGGCCCGAGTTGTGGCCCAGATAAGAGTCATTTTCAGCTGTGTGGGAAGGCTATTCACAGCCTGATCTTTGACCTGTTTACATGATTAGATGAGGCCATTTTCTACCTTGATAGAGATACCGCTCGGGCTGCCTCTGATGTTCATCATGGCATGTTATTGGTCTCGACATCACTTGGCATATGGTCTAGCTGTAAAGCTAGTGCATGAACTCGAACCAGGGCCTACTTGAGACCCGATTTCTTATCCAGATTATGGCCCAATCGCTGGCCACTCTTAGCCTAATACCGAGCTCATTCAGGAGCTTGCTTCCTGTCACAGTTTC
Organism: Magnolia changhungtana; assembly: GCA_030180095.1. Classification (NCBI taxonomy): domain Eukaryota; kingdom Viridiplantae; phylum Streptophyta; class Magnoliopsida; order Magnoliales; family Magnoliaceae; genus Magnolia; species Magnolia changhungtana. The sequence goes on along the minus strand of JASAUF010000674.1, from coordinate 892,676 downwards.
AGTCTTGTTTTAGCTCAAGACAGAGCCTGGTGAAGGCCTGTTTCTTGGCCCGATTGCAGCAATTACGAGGGCTAGTTTTGGGGCCGAGATGCAGGTGTTGCTAGGCCAGGAATTTTTCCCAGAACTTAGCTCAAAATAAGGCTGTTTTATGGCCTGATGAATGGTCCATTTTCAGCTCCAATCAGAGCCATTATGTGGCTTGATGGAAGGTCTATTTTCTGTTATGGCTTTAGTCTAGAATAGAGGCATTCCTTGGCCTGGTTCATAGACTGAAACAGAGCTACTATTTGGCCCTATTTGGGCTTGAAATGCAGCCATCATTTAGCCTAGTTTCAGCCCAAGAATATAACTATTATTGGCCTGATATCTGCCTGAAAGACATGGCCATTGCTTGGCCGGTTTCTCAGCTGGGAAGACAGCCATTGATTGGCCTGTTTCTTGTCACAGTCTCGGCCCTGAACTCAACCATTTATTAGCTCGGTCCCTAAACTCTATTGAGAGTGCAACATCTAAATGGTCACCAAAAATAGTGCTCTGGCTTGCCTGCATTGCTGCCCAAAGTGGTGTCATTGCTTAGTTTGACTTCAGCCCTAAAATGTCGCCATTGGTGGACCAATTCTCACCCATTGCTTGGCATGGTTTCGGTCCCAACAATGCTACCCCCACCTAGCTACAACTTGTAAGGAGAGGGAAGGAGAAATGATCACATGAGGTGGGTGTCCCCTGTATTTAAGCTACAACAGGAGGAAGACGAACTCCCTATTTTTCCTCTCTCTTAACACTCTCTTTCTTCTCTCCTCTCTCTCTCTCTCTGGTCTGAATCCTTAAAGCTACAGGGCTCTATTTATAGCCAGGGGAGAGAGAGAAGGGACGGCTGAGAATGGCCCCTAATGAGGACGACCGAGATTGCCCCAGCCACTGTCTTTCCCAGAGAGGAAAGTCCTCTCTCTGGTTTTTCCTACGGAGGTCATTGCTTGGCCTTTTTTGAAAATGGGAGACCACATCTCTCTCATGGAATGGGTGGTTGTGATGGAAGGGTCAGGCCGATCGTAGGCCACCGAAGTGATCGTAGATGGGCCCACCATCTTGGATCCCAGCTGCATGGAGGATTTCAAACGGTCACACTCGATCTCTCTCGCTCCTATGCACGGAACCAAACCGTTATACGGTTATGGTCGGACGGTCCTTGTGAACAAGGTGGACAGTTTAAATTTGTCAGAAAGTGGCTTGGGTGGGCCACTTAGGAGCTTTAAGGGCCGTCCGTTTGAATGTTGTTTTTGGCAGGAGAAAATGCCATTTCTCATAATTTTGAGAGGAGCTCGGTCAAAGGTCGTTTGATCAACCTCATTGCTCCAGTGCACGTTGTGTATGTACTCATGGGGTGCACATGCCCCCCATGTGGGGTCCTCCACATTGTTCGTGATAGATCTAGTTTGTCTATTTATCATGGGAGCATCTGTAAAAGGGTACTGGCCCATCTTAAGGCGAATTCGAGGCTTAGGTGGGTCGTATTACATGTTTCAAGCCCCTCTTTACAGTTGATACACTCAATCCATGAGTTGGATTGGTTTGATATTTATTTTCAATAGTTGTTTTGGTTTCTAGGAGGTAGCAATGACTCGTTTGGTCTTATACTAGCTTTTAAGAGTCCATCGTAGGTGTTTTGTGGCGATATCTTCATATCAGGTGTCCTATGGATGGTCTTAACTAGAAGGGCTAAGTTATTTATACCTCCAAGCTAAAGCAGTGTCTAGTCTGGCTCCTGGAGTCTCTTGTAGGTGGCTTCAATGCTGGTTAGAAGTCCCATCCTGTACATGTCAAAATTTAAGTCGCCTAGTAATTTAATCTTAGTTGATGCAGGTTTTGAGATAAGGTAACACCCGTGTACTAGAGGTACGGTGTGTTACACTCAACCTAGCTTATAACCCCTACCCTTGGGCAGATAAGGTCACATTCCTTTTCAACCAACCTCAACATAGTAGGAGATGCGGCCTACTAGTATTTGGCACTTGAGCTCTCTTAGTTGTGGAATTGGATCCACACCATTGGAATTCTTGTGGTTGAAAGTTTATCTATTTGAGTTGCCCTAATGGTTCTCCAAGTGGGACTTACGCTTGACCTATTGGACCGCGTGCTTTGTACATAGTCCATGGTCAATGTGGGGGTCACACTTTGGTGGGACACACCGATTGATGGTTGAGATGATGATATATGTGTGGTAACATGATGATGATGATGGTGAGTTGTTGGTTGAAATGATAGATATGATCTAATTGATGGTGATTATGGTAGGGTTAATATTGATTATGGTGATTATTTAATGGATGGTGAATTGATGGCATATATATTGATGATGGATGAATAATTATTTGTGGTATTTATGACATTTCTTATGTTAATCATGAAGTAGAAATGATCCCCATGCTAATGATGATGATAGTATGTATATATATAATGAAAAAATTGCTAGTTGATCACCATGCTTTACTTGATGATGGTTACATGAATAATGATGTTGATATCCTAGTTGATAACCATGCATGTGTTAATGCTCATGATGATGATATGTGTATAATCACCATGATCTACTTGATACTGGTTACATAGGAGATGATATTGGTTACATACTGGTTACAATAATCACACATTGATGGCCACAATGATGACATATATGTGATAACCATGTTTTACTTGATGCATGGACGAAAGTAACATATATGAGGATGATACACATAAGGGTAACGATATGCATGATGATGAATAGATACCTGATACCTAAGGCATGTGTGATGATTGTTGTGATAATGATGAGGGATGTGAATTACAACATGCTATGATAACATGCAAATGCACGTTGAAAAATACACAAGCTTGTGATTATATAATTAATTATGATAAATTAGATGTGATTGAGGGCTATGGAATGATGATGCATATGACTACTTGAAAATTATGAACCTTAACATTATGTTGGCTATTCATAAGTTGGGCTTAGTGCCTTGGGCTTGTGAAAGCCCACTTGCCCATGTAAGTTGGGATGCAAAATGGTTATAAATAACCACTGGATAAGAGGCCAAGTGACCTCACTTTCATGATTAAGGGAATGATGTTTGATTATTATTAGTTTACTTGGTATACGTGGCCAATTGGCACTATTGGTAAGTAAAGCCAATGAAGGTATGGGATGTATCACAAATGTGTGATTGCATGTTATGTGATGTGTGTTGAAGGCATGGTGCCATATAATGCATGTTTGATGTATGATATGATGTGTGATGAAGAATTATGGTGTGTGATGTGTAGCTCACACACAATGATTATGCATATGTTATGTAGCCAATACGTGATGGATATGGCATGAAATGTGTATCTTAAACACAACAAGGGTCTCATAAGATCATATTATAAATTGATGATTGAATCTTAATTGAGCCCAAGTTAAGGCCAATTGCTTATGGGTATTAAGGCCATGATCCGACCCTTATCAAGACAAGATTAAGGGTTCAGATGGACATTCCCATGGACAATGGGCTATGACCTGAGGGTCTACTATTAAGTGTCCATATGTCATAGCTCGACAAGTTGATATATTTTGCATTTATTTACATTAGCATCAGCTTGATAGTTTGGTATATATAGTTGATTCATGAGCATACATTATATGTATGCATGAGCACATCAAGAAATTGGGACCCTCGTGTTTTTCCGTATACTTGGATGAGATCCAGTGGAGCTATGAGATTTTGGATATTATTTTGATTTACGCCCTTGTGTTGGTCCATATGATTGAATGAGATGCAGATATTACTATATTTGGGCCCTCATATTGGTCCTTGTGCTTGGATGAAAGTCCAAAGGAGTTGAGGTATGTATATGCCTTTGCAATTTTGAATTCGGTTATATGGACTTTGATGGTGACATATTTTATGAGTGGATGTTTTGTATTTTTGGGTACATGATAGTTTGTTGGGTGAGATGGTTTATGTTGAGGCATTATGATGGCCAAGTTATTGATATTATTGAGAAGGCTTGTGAAGGGTGCGTTATAGCGACCTCGGATAGGTGCAAGAGTCCTTTCCACTACCAAGACCGAGAAGGGAAGAGGTGTGACCAGCCTACCTACTGTCATGTGCTGAGTTGAGGTGGGTAATATTCTGACTACTGAGGTTGAGTAGGGTGAAATAAATTAAGGTCCCCCATTTTTAAGCCATTAGCTATATGGGTAGTGATTGACACGCCCAAGATTTACTTTGTAAAGATGTGTCCCATACTTGTGTGGAGATGTGGCATTACATTTGCATGGTGTGTTATGATTCATGTGGAGATGTGGCATTACACTTGTGTGGTGTATTATGATTCTTGTGGAGATGTGTTATGCAGTTGGAAGTGTGTCATTTGAGATGAGGGATGTTTAATACTTAAATCATACATCCATTCATACATAATTTCCTTCCAGTTGGTGAGTTCCCAACTAAACCATTATGTCCTCATTCACACAACTAATATTTTGGTTAAGTATGGGTACTAACCTGAGATCAGGAGTTTACTACATTGAGTCTATCTATCCAAATTAGTTATGAGATTGGTTTGGATAGAAGCCCTGTGTGATGGACCACACGACTTATGAAACAGTGTACTACCATCCCAATTACACCACACGCCAGTTTTGTCATTTCTTTTTCATGGCATGACTTATAGTAGAATATAGAATTTAATTAACTTGTACATGATGATTGGCTAATCTCATGATTCATGGTTACTCATTTGAGCAGTGTCCCTAACATCGATGACATGTTCATGATAACCCTTCTAGCTATAACAACATGCTTGATTGATAATTATGCTCACCTGCGATAACATGCTTAGGTGATGACATGCCTATGGTTGTTTTGGATGTCTTTACGGGAGTAGCCTTATAAGCCATGTTTTACTCTTTACATGTTGTGGACTAACGAGCTATAGGTTGCTTATATAGATAATTTACACCATTTTTAGGATGTATTTAGTAGTAGGATGTGTGAAGAAGCTGTTGAAACTTGCTACTGCTCCCTTTATTGCTGTTGAGATGATTGTACTTCTGTATATATAATATGGAATGAAGTATATGGTTATATTGGGTAACCACCCTTGGAAGGAATGGTATGTCTCTTCGATGTATGCATTAATATCATTTATATAATTTGTAACTGCTTAATCAGATTTAATAGTTCAAAAAAAAAAATTCCATCCACCATAATTCAGGTTTGGTGTTTGGGAAATTCGCTAATTGTTCACCAAGTCTGGTAAGTCACAAGGAAGCTGCTTCTACTCGAGTTTGGGACTTGGGAAGTAGTAGTGTCCGAGTTCTAAATTTAGGGCATGACAACTACAATGTAGTAATAACTTGATAAAATCAAGGTTGAATCCTTAGGGAATGGGGAACACTACCAAGAACTAGTCTAATAGTAAATGTTTGTTTGGGTTTTTAATCCAGCGAAGTATAAACGGGTTTTTAAAACAGACAAATAAATTACTAAGGATCCGAGAATCCACTCATGACAATCATAATATCAATTTACTTATTCAATATATAACTTAATTAGAATCAAAGTCTTATCCTATCCAACCAGAAGATAATTCAATTAAACCAACCATGAACAACAATATGAATATGATTTCAATTGAATGATTCTCTCATAAAGCACTCGGATCTCAGTCGTAGGGAATCAAAAGTGTCTAAACCACCCCTAGGAGACAATAGATCAATTAATTATACTTATTGAATCCTTCTCAAATTCAGGTTAATCACTTGTTAAATCAAAGCATTCATTGTACTCGGAGGTGACAATAAAATCATAAATAAACAACTCAAAATTTAAAGTAAATCCAAATCTATTTCAATCTATTATCATTATTCAAATAATTGTTATTAAATCAAATAAACTAAATATTGTAATAAAACTACAAGCTTCATTCCATAGCCCTATCTAAGAGATTAGCCTAACATGGCTAATATCATAGAAATGAAAAAAAAAAATAAAAGAAAAAATAAAAAGACAAACTAGGTTTAAGGGATCAAAGAAGGACGGCCCTATGGAAGCTTTGTCACCCCTATGTCTTTCTCAAAAGCCATAATTTGTGCTTTAAAAAGCTTAGAACACCCTTTTAAATAGGAAAAACTCAAACCAAATTGGAATCGACTTCAATTTTATGCACTTATGTTATCGCACTGAGTCCAACTGAAGATAACTTTGGTTGGAGCCAAATTTCATTTAAATAGGTTTAAAGTCTCTATCTTCCTTAAGTCACACCAAACTCTCCTTCGGTGGCACCAAACCTGACTTCATTCAGACCTAAGTGTACAGTCGAATTATCTCTAAAAATCACTTTTAATTGCTAAACTGTTCTGTACACATTCGGTCGAATCGAACCAACCTCGGTGGGACTAAATAGTCTGTTATTCTGCTGTTGAACTTTGTGATTCTCAGTGTTTTCTTTATCATTTTCTTTGATTTTCTTGGATCTTTGACATTTGAATTCTTCATTAATGTCTTTTAAATCTCCAATTCTTCATCAATCATTCTTTCAAGCCTTAATTTCTCCTTTTAAGCGTGTATTCTTCTTTAGCTTCCAAATCACCTTGCATGATATATATATATATATATATATATATATATAATTAAATCAATTTAACACTTAAATACCAAGAAAGTTAATGTGATTGAGAGAATAAATATGTAATATTTAGATGTTATAAATAAGGACATAGGTAATTTCAATTTAAAAGTGCAGAAACGAGTTGATTAGTATATTTTAAAATGAGTTCCTTTCATGATTTTCCTTATAGAAGTTTCAAACATTAATTGAGTCCAAATTTCACACCTCACGTCTGACTTATAATATTAAAACGTAAGCTTGATACTATATTATTTTCATGATGATTGCCTAAAATTGCTAGGAACCAAGCCTGGAGATCCTTGTATACCTTGTTCATTTTAAGTTTTGAAAAGGAAAAGAAAAAAATAAAGGAAGAAAAGAATTTGTTGAATAACTAGCTAAAAAATATTGAGCATAAAAAGGGGCTACCTATTAAAAAGAAAAGAAGAAACCAAGTAAATATAAAAGGAAAGAAAAAAAAATTGAAAATTAGTGTGAAAGCCGTTGATGAAAAATTGAAAAGTTAGAAAATCATTATTAAACAATTGTAAGGTTCAGAATCAATGTCTTTAGTTGATCTGACCGCTTCTAGTGATTATCTATATTAACTTAATAGTAGAGAATTAAATCCTTACTAGTGACAAGTTAGAATTCACTGAGTACTTTAGGAACGTAATTTTTGGAATTTGTTTTTATTAGTTGATTGATGCTTTGGAACCCATATTGATTGCTTAATTAATTACACTGGAATCTAGGTGGAATTTATTTTGAGAACATTATGTCTCTGAATTATATTATTTGGAAAACTTGGAATACATAGGTACTATTCTTTTAAAAGATTTTGACGTTGGATCTTGATTTTATTTTGGCATATTTTTCTTAAGGACTAGTGAAATATTGGTTTGGGGGTGTGTCGAGTTTTAAATTATGTATATTTGTCCCAAATTCCGTACTTCTTTTCTATGCATTATGTTGTTAAATTTAATTAATAAACGTGTTTTCATGATTGTGGATAATTGAGAGAAATTCAAGAGTTCTAAGGTTAATTAGGATAATTTAAAGCTTTAAGAAAATCAAGTTCTAGCAACTAGTATCCATAAAGAACCAAAGTTTTGAAGCAAGGAAGACATGTAAGTGTTAAAATGTTAAGCACACTTTAGTTGTCAAATTCCGTATAGCCAAAACAACTTGACAATAGATCTTTAAGGATGCTCCACAATCTAAAGAAGATCAAACTCAAGATCAAGAGAAGATAAAGCTCAAGACCGGTCCACAATCAACAGAAGATCGAGCTAAAGATTGGCTAAAGTTCATGACAAGATTAAGCTCAAAAGTCAAGATGTAGTTCAAGACTTACTTCAAGTCAAAGAGGAACAGATATTTGATATATTTCAGGTAGTATATAACCCTAGAAAGACCTTAGGACTTTCAAAAATGTTTTAAATTGGGTTGTAATGCTTATTTTGCTTAGAATTCAACTAGCCTAATTTTTGGTTCAGCTAGCGTAACTTTTGGTTCGACTAGCCTAAGCTTTCTTAGCTAGCCCAAGTTCAAGCCCGAAGCAACAACTAATTTTGGTTACAAATTTGGCTAGCCCGAGCTTAAAATTCAGCTAGCCCGAGAAAATTCGGGTCAAATTCTAGCAACATCATTATTACGAATTCACGGGAATTTAGCCACCCAAAGGTCAAATTCGGCTAGCCGAATTGGGCCGTTCGGCCAACAAAAATTTAGATAAAGCTTATCCCACGTGATCCAAAGTCCGTTGAACTGAATCCGGTCTACTCAGGCTAATTAAAGACCGCCTTAAGCTAGCCGAAGATTCAACTTCTTTGCTTATAAATTGAGTTCCTCTCTCAATCCAAAATATCTAAGTTAATCATCAAAATCATTCTACAAGAGAGACAGAGAGAGAGAGAAGCTCAAGTTATTAGCAAGTAATCGAACGGTATTTATAATTCAATTTATATAACATTTTTTTAATTCCCTTAATCTCAGATCTCTCTAATCTGATTCTAAAGAGAGTAAACTATACTCTTCTTTTGAGATATAAGAGAATTGATTCAAGTAGCAATTAGTTTGAACTTAATTAAAATCAATAGAACCTTAGGCCATTTCTATCTGACTGAATAAGGAACAATCTACATTCAAGAAAGTGGTTCTTCGGCTACAAGCTTCTGATAAGTCTTTTACGGTGAAGATAAGTATACCTTTTAAAATCTTTTTGGTTTTTCTAAGATATCCTAAAAATTTCAGGGTAGGTTTTGTCTGAGATAGCCTGAAAATATTAGCGATTTGCAAATCCCGAGAGAATCTCTACAACCCATCCCATCAATCAATCAAGTTAAGTCAAATACACATCCCATCACAACCCATGCTTTCTTTCTCCCCAAGATAAGCAACCCTCCCCAAAGTCAACCCTCATGTCACTCACACCCATCACCCATCACCTCTCTCTTACAACCACACTCTCTCTCTCTCATTCTCTACCCATTCCTCAAAAAACCCAAAGAGAGTGGTCGTCCAAGCATTCCCAAGGAGAGAGAGAGCTTTGTGTGTGGCACACTTCCTACCCCAAAATCCTTCATCCTAGTCCTTCAATCCTCATAATCTTTCATCAAAGAGAGAACCAAGGAGTTTGGCATTCCATAGAACCAAGAAGATCCAACGGTGGGTGTTTTATAGGCTTAGATTTATGTTTTGATGATGAGCCAAGTGGGGCCTACCAATTGATGGTATGGATCTCACTTTAGACCCTATGTGTGGCCGATGGCCCACCCTGATTCATATGATAATTCCATGATGGGGCTATTCTCCATGGACCCCATCATGATGTTTATTTTCCTAGTGTGAAAGGGTCATTTAGACCTTGCATTTTTTGTGGAGATGGGATCTCCACCGTTGAATTTGATTGGTGGGTCCACATGTATTGGGACCCACTCAATGTATGCTTTGTATGAAAGGGAGGGCTCATAATGGCGGAGCCCTCCATCACTCTCTCTCTCTCTCCTTTTTCCTGATTTGCTGACCCACCTAAGGGCGATCCAGACCATCCAGCAGGTGGGATGGCCCTGCTGTCCACCCTGTTGGACTGGCGGTCTAGTTGGACGACTTGGATGATGGGAAGACACAAAATATCATCTTGATCCAATCAGGTGGGCCACGTACACATGGACTCACCTTGATGTTTTATCCACACCATTCGTGCATGGACGTGAGGCCCACCTAGGTAACGTGCTGCTTTCAGCACGTGGGACCCACCGGACGTATGTATTATATTCAAATTGTCTATCTGTTGGTCCCACTAGACGTACAACTACCATAGATGTCAACAAGTTTTGTGGGACCCACGCAGCTGGCAGCTACTGTAGACGTCAGTAAGTTTTGTGGGATCCACGTAGCTGGTGGCTGTTGTGGATGTCAGTATGTTCTGTGGGTCCCATGAATGAGGTATGTGTTTATCTATGTAACACCCTGAAAATCTGGGGTCGAACATAAACTCAACTCCCGAGTTCCAGAACATCACCTATGCAACAAAATGAATGGTGATTGAATGTTGACTGTATTTGTGCATTGAACATGAGTGAGATTAAGCCAAAACAGAATATCATACTCCAGAGACAATAAATTTTGTTGAAGGGTCAAATAGATAAAATATATAAACTATAATGATTCTCCGTGAGTGTGATAACGTTACTGGCTGGTTAAATAATTACAAGTACATAAAATATACCTAATGTGTAAGTGTAATATCTTCTATCCCAAGTACCATAGCCCCGTTAATCGTACTTTCTTCGGAGACCCGTGCGAGAGTTACATGATAGGAGAACTCCTCCTCATCACCATAAAGTAGTCCCTGCTTATAAGCATCGACATCATTTGAAATTCAACAAATGGACTTGGTGTGTACAAAATCACCGTCCCGTAACGTGGGAGTGAGTGATCAACTCAAGGGAACAAGAAGGCATAGGTTAACATGTTATCAATCCAATCAAGTAGTAATGATAAAGCAAGACAAATCAAACAATTCTAACTACTCTTATTAAGTGCGAGAATGAAATGACATGATGAGATGCCCTCGCTTGCCAAACCACCCTCATGCGATATCATCTTACGTTCACAATGCTAACTCCCTCATGCGCCACATCTACTAAGCACATGCGATGATGATCATGATTACCGAGTTATTATTAGTCCATTTTAAACAAAGAGATTGGAAAACTAAGGTACCTCCCTTGTATCATTCCCAAACATGATCCATTCTAGGGTCGTCCCCTAGTTAATCTCATACGATATTATGGTTTGAGAGGCGTAGCTTCACAAAGGGCTCACCCGTCAAGACGACACAGATCTCACCGTATGCGGCTCAATTGTTGACCGTCGCCTCGAGTACAAGTCTCACCGTACTCGGCTCAATCACTAGCCGTCATTACCAATACAAGTCTCACCGTACTGCTCAACTCATACTCAGCATGGAAAGCAGAAAGACTCGTCGCCAATCACGGACCTGGAGTATACTCAAGATACTACAGAGGACTTGTCGCCCGTCAAAGCACACGAGTGCAGTCTCACTGCACGGCTCTCAGTAAATGTATCGACACCGAATATAGTGTCCCATACCACCATAATCGGCTCACGAGTCTAGTTGCTCACCGGGTCACTACGGGGAGGCACGTGGCCCCGCCAGAGGCCGAACCACGGTGTCCCATACCACCATGCCCGGCTCATGAGTGTTAGCGGATCGATGTACCATGGTTAAAAGGGATTTCACCGGTAAGTTTGCACCCTGGTTCAGCAAGAACTCAAACATGGTGAACATAAATAAGACAGATCGGGTTACTTGACGAGCTGGACTAACTCGAGTGCACAATAAGTTGAACGACATGAAGTGCATAAGCACTTCGCGTGGCCAACCACTATCGCCAACCGAAGTACGACTCGGGTTCGTCGAACACATCTCACGTGGCAAATGAATCGAAGCCACGAATTCACCTCTGCATCGATGCCTGGACTATAATCATAGCCCCAAACACCATAACTTGCGTATAGATAAAGCAAGAATGGATCAAGATTCAACTCATACAATCAAGGTATGGTATTATCCGTTTAGGGCTGCTGTGGTCAGCAGACGCACTCGTTGCTCCGCTCCCCCATCACCCATGACGGATCATACAACGTAAATATGAATTTAAACATATGCATTACATAGTTATAATCGAAAGCGCTGAGCATGTTATGAATCACAACACAAGCATGAGGTTATACATGTTCAATTCCTAATCACACAACAATCCAAGGAGGTCATACACATAGTGAAAAGAGGTTGAGAATCATATCTCAACACCCTTATACATTACAATTTGCTAACTACTACTCATTCGACATTTCAAAAACACTTAAACAAACATACATCAACATACATGACATATGTCGATCACATAGGCATTAGGCCAAATCCTTTCCCTAGGGAGTTTTACGCCCCAATCATAACACGCGTACACCCACGACGGATAGTCATGGCAAGCAGAATTCAAGTTCCATATTCATTCACCATTTCCACAAACACTTGGGCCACACATTTTAGCATATATGGTGTATATTGGCCGGGCAAATCCTTTCGTCAAAGGGGTATCGCCAATACAACAATCATGAATCCACGACAACTAGTCATGGCGTACGAATGAGAATTCGGTACTCATTCAATCATTTTCACAAACACTTAGAATAAACTATTACAACATACATGGTGTATGTTAGCAAAACATGTATTAGGGCTATCCCTTAGCCAAGTGAGTATTTTATCCATGTATAATATATTACTACAAAGAAATAATCATGATAAATTCATCTCCCAATATTTATACGTATACAATATTTTCTAGAATACGATTTTCAACATACATAGTGTATACAAGCAAACATGTATTACTTGATTCCCTTCGCCAAGCAAATGTTTTATACGCACATAATATATTTATACGACAATTAATCATGACAAACACATCACTAAAATATACATGTATACGGTACTTCTTACAATACCCAGTATTTCTACATACATAGTGTTTATTAGTAAACATGTATTTAGGCGAATCCTTTCGCCAAATAAGTATTTTATCCATACGTCATATATCCATACGTCAAATAAACATGTCAAACAAATTTCTAAAAAATACGTCGGTATTTTATACGAATACCTAGAGTATGTGAATTTCCAAATTCTACAATTCTAATCGAAACAGAAAACGGAAAGCATTTTGGCATGTGCAATTGCATGCGATCATGAATCTATCATTATTTGACATTGAAAGCGTTGAAAACCATAACCTATACACCTAAAGTCCGCACCTTTTTCGTAGAATCGTAACGGAATCGATAGGTTTGCTAAGCTTCCGTATACCTGGGAGTTCGGGCAACCTAGAGAATGAAATAGGTTAGCTATTTCCTAACCTACAACTGTCTAATCCCCAAACAAAGTTAGGGTTAGGTTTATTACCTAGAAATGACGCCGAATCGCGGAAGCTGAGAATGAGGTGGTTAAGCACCGATAGCAGCGAGGGAATGAAGCGCAGGAGTTTCTCCCGCATCTCCCACACTTTCTCTCTCTTTTCTCTCTCTCAAATCCAAATTCGTATGGCTGCCATGAGAGAGGGTTTAAGGTCCTTATATAGTCTCAAACTCACCGAAATAGACTCGGAACAAAGTATACATAGGTTATGTCCAAAGCGGACTGTTTCACCAACTAGGACTTCTCAAGTGCCTCCTTGAACCAAAGGTTGGACTTAAGCTCACTAACGCCGGATCTACGTTCTATTAAGTTTTCATTTCGGGTCGATTCCGATCACGCGCGGTGGACCACTTTCAGCTCGACGGTCGGTGGGCCACGATCCAAAATTCCAAGTACATGTAAATGTTCCGAAATTTTTCCCGATCCGATGGTGTAATCCGTCTCGATTTTGATGGTTTGTTTTATCGATGCTGTTTATGGTGCCAGATCACTATTCCGTATATTTATTTTGTAAAGGGAATAGTGTTTTTCACACTCCCTCGCTCCGACTCAAGCGAATAGCCGTGGACATCGGTCCGGACTCCGATTTCTAAGGTGGTTGTTAAGCCCAAGGAGGCGGTCCTAGTTCCTTAATTCGTGTTAATCGGATTTCCGATGTGCGGTCTAGACCCAATCGAAGTTTCGAGATGCTCCCGTGAGCAAATGGTAATGAGATTGATCCTAAGTTTTAGGGTAACCTAGCGTCAATGATTCTACAAGTTTTGAGTCTCAGATCGTATTTAAAGCGATTGGTGCTAATTTCACAGCACTCTAGTTTAACACTTTAAATCTCACTTAATTTCTAAAGGGTTTAATCTTGTAAGATTTCCCGAGGTGGTACCGGGCCTTTGTAGTTTGTATATAAAGTGATCCAAGTTATACTACTAGTCATATACCTTTCATCTTATCAAGTTTAAGATAGTGTCTAGGGTGAAGGTGCTTTGAGAAATTGAAAGCACAAGGTAGTGAAGGGTGGGATTTGTGAAGAAAATGGTTTTTGAGGCTTTAATGAGCGTCTGAAACCATTAGGATTGATCCATTGCCTAAGGACGTCTAATCCCAGTTTTGGCAAAATCCTAGGGTGTTACAATCTACCCCTTAAAACAAAATTTCGTCCTCCGAAATTGCCTAAGGGTAATAAGGAAAGATTTCTATTATTTCATTTGCCTAAGACTTCTTGATTTCGAGTTTCTACACGTGGTAGGGTATATACTAGCCTGGTTCATTTTAGTCTACCCCCCTTAAAACAAAATTTCTTTATCCATTGCTTATACCCCGATGGTTTGCTACAATTTATTTCTTTACCTATTTGGAGTCTTGACGACAACTCCCAACCATTTAGAGTAAGATAGTCATTTTCATTATTTGACCAACACGGAGAGACGGTAATAGTGGGCTCGATACCGATACATCGATCATCTACCGGCCAGTAGGAAGGTCATCGTATCACTTCCGAATCCTGGTGGATCCTGGTCTTCGCTTTTCAATGAGTCCATTAATTGATTTAGAATTGGGTCAAGCCGCGAATGTTTCGAGCTTGTATATTTCAAGAATTCATGGTCCGATCACTCTAGAACGTAGGGAATGTCCATCATTGAAAGGCTCAAATTATTTATTCTAAGGTTGCCCTTTAAGTCTTAGTCTAAGAGAGTCCTCGTTATTATCTATGTTGAAGGAAATGGGGAATCAAATCTTACTAGATCCTCCTAAAACATTTTCTCATAGTAGGGCAGGTTAGGGCTTCTATAATGTTCGTATTTGACGAGCACCGTTTCGATCCTGGGCCAGTGGGGTAGGGTCCACCGCGTTTCCACGTCTAACTTTGATCAAAGAGGCGTGTCAGGTGACCTAACTAGATTGGGCTCATAATGTTCTACCCCCTTTAAAATTTTAGTTTCACCCTCAAGGCTCAAGAACTATGCCCTGATCCGTATGTCGGAACAAGGTGTAATTTATATCATATCCTTGACATGAAATGGAAAATACATTGGTATGCCTTTCATCGACGATGTGTACGATGGCATTGATACCTATGGGGATCGAGAGGAGCAAAAAAAATGATGGGTAATGTGGTTGATGTCTTAATTGTGTGAGTTTGAGGCAAGATGCCTAATTCTACCAAGGGATTTTTGTCGTGGTCTAGACTTATCCTATTTAATGATGTCTAGCGTAATAGGCATGCTATCTTTCTACGTTCATAAGCACAATATGTATGCTGACATGGCATGTGATTTGGACCTGATTCTTAACTATTGCTCACTTGGGAAATTCCTTAGGCCTAAAAGGAAATATTTCTATTGGCTATATATTCTTACACTTCTCAAAGACAAAGTTATAAACTTTTAGTTGTAAGTGGTCAAGCCAACACGGAAGGAAAGTTGTGTAGTGGGTCAGAATCAGATACATGGACCTTCTGCCTCGTGAAGACAGAAAATTGTCGTATCAGTTCTTAATCCTAGTTGATCGCGACCTTCTGCTTGTTCAAAGCATAGAGTTCATTGGTCACCACCAGGATTGAGAATTCGATTCAAACCGCGAATACCTCGCTTATAGGTAGTGTCTCTGCTCCGTGTTCCTGATTGAACTAAGTCCTTAGAAGGCAATTCTAAGGGTTATGTTGATTTGATCTAACATTAAATCCAAGGATCTATAAGTTTTCTCTCTTGAATAGGTTCTACGTTAAACAAGCTTCCTAAGAGTTGTTAAAGAAGCCTATAAGTACCAAGGGGATTTAACGAAGGAACGGGGTCTCGCTCCAACCTTCAAGCCGACTTACGCTAGATGGTTTCTAATACAAGAAATTGGTTATCGCTTAGGGTTAAAGTTGTCTAAGTGGAATTGAGTTGCCCGAACTTGAATTTAATTACGCTGAGCACTACACACATGTTTATACTAGCTATGGAGGTCCTAGGGCTCACATTATTCATTTATTGGGTTTCTATACCGCCAAGTCTCTGTCGAAAAATCTAGAGCACCGCTAAGGTCCAAATTCCAAAGGCCTACTTGGCCCGATCTTAAGTTGTACTAAATGGAACCGCATTGCTAATTCGATTCTGTGATTGACAAAGGGATACATGGTTGGTAGGAGGGTGGGTGGGGATTAAATTTTATAGGCTTTGTGAGTCCTGTTGGAAAAGTGTGAGATGGGATTTCCAAACCCCATGATGGTGAATTTATAAGTGTAATTTGAAAGGAAAAACACGGATTTACGAACTTCCACATCCCAAACATAGTATGGATGATTAGGCCCCAAGAAAATGGCCGCACACGCTCTGATAGAGCCATGGAAAATGAGGATAAGGGGAAATGGGGGGTGGAGTTTTTAGTTCTCCACGGATTGGAGTCTCGATGATGACGTCGTAGAGGCCCAATAGATAAGGTTTGAAGCAGAAAATGAATAGATGGGATGGGTTGAGAGCTTTACCCGAACTTGAGCTCCAAGTGGGGATATGAGAGCTCCAACATGAGGAAAAGGGAAAAGGAGGAGGCTAGAATGTTGTGGACGGTTGGAGTGTGTGGGTTATCTTGCAAGGTTTAAGGGGATGAGTTGAGAGAAAAAATCGAAAATGGGGTTTGGAGCGGGGGGTGAAATGAGAGAGAGGGGTGCTCTAACCCCAAAATCCCAAACATTTGCCAAAATGGCACGTGCCGTGGGTAGGGAGGCCTCCGACTAACATGAGCCGTGCCCCACACCAGATGGGCCACCGACCGCGGTCCGCTCAAGAAGCGCCGCCGCGGTGGGGCCGTGTTCTCTGTGGTCCCAAGGTGTAACGCCCTGAAAATCGGGGGTCGAGTGTAACTCAACTCCCGAGTTCCAACGCATCACTTATGCAACATGTTTAATGATATTTGAATGTTGTCTGTGTTAGAGTAGTAAACATGAATGAGATTATACCAAAGCAGGAATTCATACTCCAGATCGATGTATAAAAGCAAGCGGAAGATCCAATCAGATATATATGTATGTAAAGAAACAAATAAACGATTCATTATCCGGAGTATGAATCCTTCGAGTCACAATATACATGTCTGCTTTATATAAACAAAATGTCAAAATAAACTAGGTACAATCCCAAATCCCATCGGTCCTCAATTAAGTCGAAGCCGCCGGCCACTGCATATACGAGAACTCCTCCTCGGTCCTCGTCATAATCGCTCCGCCTCCAGAGTAGTCGGATCGCCTAAACTCGAGACAGTAGTCCGGTTGGTGTGCGCAACACCGCCCGTAACGTGGGGAGTGAGTAGCTAACTCAAGGGAACGCTAAGACATAAGTTATCATATTATCAATACAAATGATCAAGCATATGATAAAGCAAGAAAATCAAACACTCCTAGTTACTCTGATTAATGCAAGTGTATGAATGCAGTATGATGGATGCCTTCGCCGACATACTCCCTCATGCGACACCATCTCACGTTCGCGCATGCTTACATCCCACAAGGCTCCACATCTTCCAGGCACATGCGATGCATGATGAGCATGATTACCGAGTTTTTAATTAGTCCATTTCAAACAAAGGATTGGGAAACTAAGGTACCTCCTCAGATCATTTCCAAACATGATCCAATCTAGGGTCGTCTCCTAGTTAATATCGACGATGGTGTGTTTTCTAGGTCACCGCAGAGGTCGCCATTTTACGCACAAAGGTTGCACCACTCCCCCATCACCCCTTAAACGATTCATCACTATACAACTATACAGTGAACAGCCTAGTTCATACTCTATATATCGCGACGAACCCTAAGGCACGCCGCAACCGAATATGCTCGCGGTCACTACAAAGGGTCACCCTGTGGCCGTTATGCACAAAGGTTGCACCACTCCCCATCACCTTATCAATGTAGGCCGACAGCCGCGAATATAGTGTCCCATACCACCATAATCGGCTCACGAGTTAAGTTGCTCACTGGTCACTACGGGGAGGCACATAGCCCCAGCGTAGGCCGACAGCTCGACCATGGTGTCCCATACCACCATGCCCGGCTCATGAGTCTTAGCGGATCGAGGTACCATGGTTAACGGGAATTTCACTGGTAAGTTTGGTACCCTAGGTTCAAGCATTAGCGACCAAACATGGTGAACATACATAAGACATACGGTTTACTTGACGTGTTCGGCTAGCTCGAGCGCACAACAAGTTGGGCGATATGAAGCGCAAAAGCACCTCGTATGGCCAACCACTATCGCCAACCGAAGTACGACACGGGTTCGCCAACACATCATGCGTGGCGGAACGAATCCCAACCACATCTTCAAGTCTGATACCGGATGCCTGGACTATGAACATAGTCCCAAGCTCAGTCAAGTCCTAACCATAGCATATGAAATACGGCATGATACATGGTAATTCAAGGACACTAGTAATCATGTTACAAAGCATATCATGAAACATGGTAATAAACAAATTACAAAGCATGTTCAAAAGCATGTTATAAATCATTTATGCAAATAGGGATACAAATACTTAGATGTCATAGGTGAGTGGTTAGAGTGAACAACCACATGGAGAGTGTCATATGTGACTCTAAGGTAGCGGAGAATCCCATCTCAGCACCTACCTAAGGTTCTAACACTTAAGCACTTACACTCACAAGTGATTTCATCAACACTTGGAATGCACCATTTCAACATACCTGACGTATGCTAGAGAAATGTGTACTAGGATTGTCCCTTTACCAAAGTAGTATTTTATACATATACACCATATTCATACAGCAATTAAACATGGCAATCACGTCAGCAAATTTTATACGTATAGGGTACTTCCTCGTATACCCAAATTTCGACATACATAGTGTTTACAAAGGAACATAGATTACGGCGATTCCTTTCGCCAAACTAGTACTTTAATCATGTATTCTATAATCATACATTAAATAAATATGTCAAACATTATTCCAAAAGAAATACGTATACGGTATTTCTAAAATACGTAATTTCAACATACGTCGCATTTACAAGTGAACATATATTTTGGCGTTCCTTCGCTAAACTAGTATTTTATTCATATAGTATATAATCATACATTAAATAAACATGTCAAACATTTATCCAAGAAAATACGTATACGGTATTTCTACGTATCCTAGAATATGTGAAATTCCATATTTCACAACGTTAATCGAAACAGAAACTAAAGCACTTTGTACATGTGCATTTACATGCAGATCATGAATCTACCATTATCTGACATTGAAAGCGTTGAAAACCGTAACTTATAAGCTTAAAGTCCTCACCTTTGCCTTTGGAAACGAAACGAATTAGCAAGGGTAACAGAACTTCCGTCTACGGGCGATTTCTAGCCTAAAGAGCGGAATCGGTTAGTCGGTACACATCCTACCTCAATCCCACTTCAAATCAGACCTAGGGTTAGGGTTTCTTACCTTTAAATGGGACGGAATACGCCGGGAAAGTGCCTAGAATAGGGCGGTGTAGGCCGTGTAAAGGTCCAAAGCAGGAGGAGGGAAATCGGCAACAATCTCCAAGCTCTTCTCTCTTTTCTCTCTCCCTCTAGGGTTTTCTCCAAAATTCGTATGGTCGTGAGAGGGGTCATTTCTAAGTTCCTTTTATAGCCACAAACATTATGAATTTAGACTTAGGTTCATGGGGTATGCTTATATAGGATATTCGCCGCATTTTCCACTCAAAAGGGAAGTTCAGTGGCCCTCTTTGAACCAAACGTCGACTTAAGCTCACCATCGATGGATCTACGTGGGATTACATTTTTGACTGATCGGATTCCCAGATCGCACGTGGCGGACCACTTTCGCCCGGTGGGCCACGATCGAAATTCCAAGTACATGTAAATGTTCTGAAATTTTTCTTAATCCGAGGGTGTAATTTGGTCGATTCTGACCACGTCGGTTGCTTAATACCGACGCATCAACGAATGATGCCGATCACTATTCCGTATATTTATTTTGGCATATGAATAGTATTTTTCACACTACCTCGTCTCCGATTCGAAACGAATGGTCGGGGAACATCTGATAAAGCCGATTTTTGAGATGATTGTTAAGCCCGAAGGGCGGTCCTAGTTCCTTAGCTTCGGGTTAATCGGACTCAATGTGCGATCTAGACTAATACTGAAGTTTCGTTTCATTCCCGAGAGCAGATAAATGAGTTTGGTTCTAAACTTTAGGATAACCTAGATTCAATGATTCATCAATTTTGGGTCTTGCAGATCGTATTTAAAGCGATCCTAACGGATTTCATGGCTAATTGAGTTTAGTACTTAGTTAACTTTGTTAAATTTCTAAAGGATTTAATCCTACGTGATTTCTGGTCGAGGTGGTACTCGACCCAATGTACGGAAATTTTCAGGTCGTTACACAAGGTGCCAAATGCACCCTGGTTCGACCCTGGGTCCCATCGGATCTAAGTGGGGAGGCCCCCGAATCCGATTCGCTCCATTTCGGGTAATTTCGGGATAATCGGACGTAACTTGCAATCCGGAATGAGTTATCTGATGTAGAATATATGAATTTGGGGTAGAACGAGCTAATGAAGCCAACCAACTTGCTACGCCGAGTTGCGCAGCCCGAAATTGTGAAAAAAACCCCCGATTGACAGTCATTTCCCCGTTTTAATTCCGTTTTACTAAAATCGTAATTTTTAGTTTAATTACTCTTCATCCATTGGGCTTTAGGAGTTGCGCTCATCGCGTAAAGAGCTTAGAATAATTAGGAGAATGGTTTGGTGAAGCCAAATAGGACACTTATTATTCTTGGCTGAAAACTTTGTGCACTGGTAGACATCACCTCCTTATGGTAAGTCGCGAATTCTAGGAGTTTTAGTTGTAGTTTGTTTCTGATTTCTTTACCATTGCTTGGTATTCCTATTTAAAGGGTTGTGAACTCAATTTTTGTAGTCATTTATTAATCAATTCAATTAATTGATTTTATTCCTACTTTCTTTTCTTTTCTCGTGGATTTGGGAAGTCTCATGAGGAGTCCAGAGAAGCTCCGAGGATTCTGAGTAGTTATCCTCATCACGTTTATCCCATATTCTATCTATTTTCAACTTGGGGTGAGGTGGATTGTAATCTAGACTCTTTAATAGACTTAGAATATTATAAGGTCGACCCGTGTGACCAAGGGTTAATACGTACTCGATTTCGGCCGTTTGCTTTCGCCCGAACTAGCCGTTAGACGAGCAGGATGCCTAAGACTGCTTTTACATTCATGCGCTCCCTCCTAAGTCGAGTGCGTCGGTGCGTCGTGTGACCATAACCCAGTCCGGTTTAATCCAAATCATGCTCTGATACCAACTTGTAACACCCTGAAAATCGGGGGTCGAGCATAAACTCAACTCCCGAGTTCCAGAACATCACTTATGCAACAAAATGAATGGTGATTGAATGTTGACTGTATTTGTGCATTGAACATGAGTTAGATTAAGACAAAACAGAATATCATACTCCAGAGACAATAAATTTGCAAGCGAAAGACTGTGATAGATAGATAAAATATATAAACTATAATGATTCTCCAGAGTGTGATAACGTTACCAGGTTAAATAATTACAAGTACAGTTCTAAAATATACCTAATGTGTAAGTGTAATATCTTCTATCCCAAGTACCATAGCCCCGTCAATGCAAGATGTGTCTTCAGAGACCCGTCAGAGAGTTACATGATAGGAGAACTCCTCCTCATCACCATAGAAGTAGTCCTGGCTCTACTTCATAAGCATCGCCATCATCCGAATTCAACAAATGGGTTGGTGTGTACAACACCGTCTCCATTGGGAGTGAGTGATCAACTCAGTGGAATAGTAAGGCATAGGTTAACATGTTATCAATCCAATCAAGCAGTAATGATAAAGTAGTACAAATTAAACAATTCTAACTACTCTTATTAAGTGCGAGAATGAAATGACATGATGCTCTATGCCCTTGCCAAACCACCCTCATGCGACATCATCTTACTTTCGCGAATGCTTAACTCCCTCAATGCGCCACATCTACTAAGCACATGCGGTGCGATGATGATCATGATTACCGGAGTTATTATTAGTCCATTTCAAACAGCGGTTGGGAAACTAAGGTACCTCCCTTGTATCATTCCCAAACATCCATTCTAGGTCGAGCCCAGTTAATCTCATACGATATTATGGTTTGAGAGGCGTGCGAAGGCATCACAAAGGGCTCGACCCGTCAAGACGGATACGCACCGTATGCGGCTTAATTGTTGACCGTCACCGAGTACAAGTCTCACCGCTCGGCTCAATCACTAGCGTCACCGAATACGGCTCACCGTACTCGTTTTCATACTCCAATTCTTGTGAAAGACTCGGCGTCAATCACGGAGACCTTGGGTGTATACTCGAAGATACTACAGAGGACTCGTCGCTCGTCGACACGAGTACGGGTCTCACCGTACTCGGCTCTCGCCGTAAGTATCGAGACCGAATATAGTGTCCTATATCCACCATAATCGACTCACGAGTCTAGTTTGCTCACTGGTCACTACGGGAGGCACGTAGCCATCGTGGGCAGAGGGCCGGCTTTCGACCACGTGTCCCATACCACCATGCCCGGATGAGTGTTAGCGGATCGATGTACCATGGTTAAAAGGACGGTTGGTAAGTTTGGTACCCTAGGTTCAGCAAGTGGACCAAACATGGTGAACATAAATAAGACAGACGGGTTACTCACGAGCTTGACTAACTTTTTGCACAATAAGTTGAACGACATGAAGTGCATAAGCATTTCCCAACCACTATCGCCAACCGATACGACTCGGGTTCGTAAACACATCTCACGTGGAAAATGAATCGGCACCTACGAATTCACCTGCAGTACCGATCTGGACTATAATCATAGCCCCAAACACCATAACTTGCGTTAGATAAAGCGATAATGGATCAAGATTCAACTCATACAATCAAGGTATGGTATTATCCGTTTAGGGTCGCTGTACGTCCATTTGACGCACTTTGCTCGCTCCCCCATCACCCATGACGGATCATACAACATAAATATGAATTTAAACATATGCATTACATAGTTATAATCAGAAAGCAGTTGAGCATGTTATGAATCACAACACAAGCATGAGTTTATACATGTTCAATTCCTAATCACACAACAATCCAAGGAGGTCATACACATAGTGAAAAGAGGTTGAGAATCATATCTCAACACCCTTATACATTACAATTTGCTAACTACTACTCATTCAGACATTTCAAAAAAATACTTAAACAAACATACATCAACATACATGACATATGTCGATCACATAGGCATTAGGCCAAATCCTTTCCCTAGGGCACGCCCCAATCATAACACGCGTACACCCACGACGGATAGTTATGGCAAGCCTAATCCAAGTTCCATATTCATTCACCATTTCCACAAACACTTGGGCCACACATTTTAGCATATATGGTGTATATTGGTCGTGGCGTGATTTAGGGCAAATTCTTTCACAAAGGGGTATCGCCAATACAACAATCATGAATCCATGACAACTAGTCATGGTGAGTACCAATGAGAATTCGGTACTCATTCAATCATTTTCACAAACACTTAGAATAAACTATTACAACATACATGGTGTATGTTAGCAAAACATGTATTAGGGCTATCCCTTAGCCAAGTGAGTATTTTATCCATGTATAATATATTACTACAGCAAATAATCATGATAAATTCATCTCCCAATATTTGTACGTATACAGTATTTTCTAAAATACGTATTTTCAACATACATAGTGTATACAAGCAAACATGTATTACATTCCCTTCGCCAAGCAAATGTTTTATACGCACATAATATATTTATACGACAATTAATCATGACAAACACATCACTAAAATATACATGTATACGGTACTTCTTACAATACCGTATTTCTACATACATAGTGTTTATTAGTAAACATGTATTTAGGCGAATCCTTTCGCCAAATAAGTATTTTATCCATACGTCATATATCCATACGTCAAATAAACATGTCAAACAAATTTCTAAAAAAATACGTATACGGTATTTTATACGAATACCTAGAGTATGTGAATTTCCAAATTCTACAATTGTAATCGAAACAAAACGGAAAGCATTTTGACATGTGCAATTGCATGCAGATCATGAATCTATCATTATCCGACATTGAAAGCGTTGAAAACCATAACCTATACACCTGTCCGCGCCTTTTTTATTCGTAATTTCGATAGGTTCGTTTTCTTTTCTTCCTTTTCTTTGGCAACCTAGAGAATGAAATTAGCTATTTCCTAACCTACAATCGTCTAATCCCCAAACAAAGTTAGGGTTAGGGTTTATTACCTAGAAATGACGCCGAATCGCTAGGCTACGAGAAAGGTGGTTAAGCAACGATAGCAAATAGCGTGAATGGGAGGTCTTTCTCCCGCTTCTCCCACACTTTCTCTCTAAGAGGAAATCCAAATTCGTATGGCTGCCATGAGAGAGGGTTTAAGGTCCTTATATAGTCTCAAAACTCACCAAAATAGACTCTCAAAGTATACATAGGTTATGTCCAAAGCGGACTATTTCACCAACGAGGACTTCAAGGCTCCTTGAGCCAAAGGTTCTTAAGCTCACTAACGCCGATCTACGTTCTATTAAGTTTATTTCGGTCGGATTCCAGATCACGCGTGGCGGACCACTTTCGTCTCAACGGCATGGGACGATCCAATTTCAAGTACATGTAAATGTTCTAAATTTTTCTTGACCGAGGGTTGATTGGTTGAATTAGTTTAATTACAGTTGTTTGCTTTGTCTCACATGGCATGGTTTGGTGGTGCCGAATCACTATTCCGGATATTTATTTTGTAATGGGAATACCTTTCACACTCCCTATCGGACTCAATTACACATCAACTCGATTTTTGCGGTGGTTGTTAAGCCCGGTGAGGCGGTCCTAGTTCCTTAACTTCGTGTTAATCGATTTTCGATGTGCGGTCTAGACCTACTACGAAGTTTCGAGATGCTCCCGTGATCTGGGTAATGAGATTGATCCTAAGTTTAGGGTAACCTAGCGTGGATTCTACAAGTTTTGAGTCTTGCCGATCGTATTTAAAGCGAACCTAATTTCTTCACTCTAGTTTAACACTAGTTAAATCTCACTTAATTTCTAAAGGGTTTAGTCCCGTAAGATTTCACCATTATTCCCTTTGTAGTTTGTCATAAAGTGATCCAGTTATACTTTCTAGTTTAAGATAGTGTCTAGGTGAAGATGCTTTGAGAAATTGAAAGCACAAGGTAGTGAAGGGTGGGATTTGTGAAGAAAATGGTTTGAAAAGAGATTTGAGGCTTTAATTGAGCGTTTAAGAAGTTAAACCTGTATTCGGATTGATCCATTGCCTAAGGACGTCTAATCCCAGGTTGGCAAAATTCGGGGTGTTACAATCTACATCGTCCATCCCAACTCCTTAGCCATGGGCCAGGGAATGAGACAGATTCAAATATCAGGTGGAGCACACCACCGTCTAAACATTTGGACGTGAGACCCATCAGCGTTGTGACCCACACTGTCCAGATCGTGGGCCTCACTTGTTGTGCACGTGTGATACATCCACACCATCTAAAATGTTGCAGATTCAAATCTCTGGTGGGCCACGCTCGTGGACCCACTCATGATGCTCATGATGTATATGTTGTGTCACACCCTAAACGCCCACAGAATCCCGATCGCCGAATCCGGTCGACAGATCCAAAGGAATTCTCGGCTCCTAGCATCCATATGCCAAATTCCGATCCTGGGATCCTACAAGGAGGATTTTTATTTTTAATTTTTAATTTTATTTTATTTTTATATTTAACTTGTAATAAGCATAACCACAAGATTACCCAATTCACAAAGGCAACATCATCATCACATATCTACTAATACAACCATTTAAGTACAATGCTGAAAGGGAAATACTGTAACGCCCTGAAATTCGAGGGTCGAATAGCAACTCAACTCTCGAGTTCTAAAACATCACTTATGCAACATAGATAATGATGATTAAATGTTGTCTGTGTTAGAACAATATACATGAGTGAGATTATACCAAAACAGTAATTCATATTATACCAAAACAGTAATTCATACTCCAGATCAATTGTATAAAGGCAAGCGGAAGACTGAAATATATATATATATATATATATATATATATATATATATATATATATATGTGGATGTAAAATAAACAAAACTATCTCAATCTCCAGAGTATGAACCCATCTGAGTCACTATATACATATATCTGTTTTATGAACAAAATGTCAAAAGTACAACTAAGGAGTAATCCCTGCAAGTCTCGTCGATCCTGGCAGTCTAGTCGAAGCCACCGGAATACTGCATAAATGAGAACTCATCTTGGTCCTCATCATAGTTCGGCTCAGCCTCTTGAGTCGTCATCTCATCTACACCTGAGATAGAGTCTGGTTGGTGTATACAACACCATCTCGTAACGTGGGAGTGAGTAGCTAACTCAGTGGAACAATAAAGCATAGGTTAACATGTTATCAATTCAATCAAGCAGTAATGATAAAGCAATACAATCAAACACTCCTAACTACTCTTATTAATGCAAGTATGAATGCAATCATGATGTATGCCCTCACCACACACTCCCTTGTGCGACACCATGTTACGTTCGCGGCATGCTTGCATTCCTCAGTGCTCCACATCTTCCAAGCACATGCAATGCATGATGAGCATGATTACCGAGTTGTTATTAGTCCATTTCAAACAGCATGATTGGGAAACTAAGGTACCTCCCTTGTATCATTCCTAAATATGATCCATTCTAGGGTCGTCAGTCCTAGTCAATCTTATACGATATTGTGTTTCTAGGTCGCTGCAAAGGCTATCAGGGCTGTTACGCACAATGGTTACACCACTCCCCCATCACCTCTTTAACGACTCATCACTATACAGATACAGGCCTAGTTCATACTCTATACACCACGGCAAAACTCGTCGCCTCACCGCAAATTCAGAGTATGCTCGAGGTCACTACAAAGGGTCGAGTACATGTCGCACACGCACAATGGTTACACCACTCCCCCATCACCTTATCAATGTAGGCCGACAGCACGAATATAGTGTCTCATACCACCATAATCGGCTCACGAGTCTAGTTGCTCACTCGTCACTACGAGGAGGCACGTGGCCCCAGCATAGGACGATAGCTCGACCACGGTGTCCCATACCACTATGCCCGGCTCATGAATCTTAGCGGATGGAGGTACCATGGTTAACGGGATTTCACTAGTAAGTTTGGTACCCTAGGTTCAAGCAGTAGCATCCAAACATGGTGAACATACATTAGACATATCGGGTTACTTGACGGTCCTGACTAGCTCGAGCGCACAATCAATTGAAGGACATGAAGTGCATAAACACTTCGCGTGGCCTAACCACTGTCGCCAACCGAAGTACGACTCGGGTTCGTCAAACACATCCTACGTGGCGAAATGAATCTCAACCACGATCTCAAGTCTGGTACCGATTGTCTGGACTATAAACATAGTCTCAATCGCAATTAATCCATGTTCAAAGCATGTGAAGTAAAGCATAATAAACAAAGTAATTCAAGCATGTTAACAAACATGTCATAAAGCATGTATAAAGCATGTTATAAAGCATGTTATAAAGCACCATATAGACAGGAAATACAAACACATAAATTTCATAAGTAAGCGGTTAAGTTAAACAATCAACATGGAGGAAATCATATACATCTCTAAGGTAGTTGAGAATCCCATCTCAACACCTACCTAAGGCACCCTCATCCAAACACTTACTCTCACAAGCATTTTCACAAACACTTATAATACACAATTTCAACATACATAATGTATATTATCAAAACATGTATTAGGGCAAGTCCTTCCGCCAAGCAAGTATTTTACGCATATATAATATATTCATACAACAAATAATCATGGCAAACACATCTCCAAAATTTATATGTATACGGTACTTTCTAGAATACACTATTTCTACATACATAGTGTATATTAGCAAATCATGTATTAAGGCGAGACCTTTCGCCAACTAAGTATTTTATCCATATATATAATATTCATATAACAAATAATCATGGTAAACACATTTCTAAAATTTATACGTATACAGTATTTTCTATGAATACCTTGAATATGTAAAATTCCATATTCTACGTCTTTAATCGAAATGGAAAACAGAAAGCACTTTGTACATGTGCAATTGCATGCAGATCATGAATCTATCATTATTTGACATTGAAAGCGTTGAAAACCATAACCTATACACCTAAAGTCCTCACCTTTTACCGTAGAATTGCAATGAATACGATAGGTTTGCTAAGCTTCCGTATTCGGCAGTTTAGTAACCTATAGAATGAAATAGGTTAGCTATTTCATAACCTACAACCCTCATAACCCCAAAACAGATTAAGGTTAGGGTTTCTTACCTAGAAACGAAGTTGGAATCGCCGGGAAAGCGACAAGAATGGAGTGGTAGAGCTTGGGTAGTTGCAGGAAATAGTAGTAGGGAGTTTCTCCCACTTCTCTCACTCTTTCTCTCTTATCTCTCTAGGGTTTCTCTCAAATTTGTATGGCTGTGTGAGAGAGAGGGTTCTAAGGTCCTTATATAGCCTAAAAACATACCAAAATAGACCTAAGGTCAAAGTATACTTAGGTTATAACCAAAGCGAGTTAGTTTCAACTCAACGGAGGACTTTTGGCGGGCCTCCTTGAGCCAAACATCGGACTTAAGCTCACAGACACCGGATCCAGGTGGAGTTAAGTTTTCATTTCAGTCGGATTCCCAGATCACGTGTGGCGGACCAGTTTCAGTTCAATGGTCAGTGAAACCCGATATGAAATTCTAAGTACATGGATATATTTATGAAATTTTTCCTGATCCGAGGGTGTATTTGGGTCAGATTCTGACGGTCTGGTTGCTTACAAAATGTCCGCAAGTAACAAGTCTCAGATTACTATTTGAAATATTTATTTTATAAAGAAAACAAGTGTTCTCACACTCTCTCGCTCTGGACTCAAGCGAACAGCCGTGGGACACTGTCTGGATTTGATTTCTGAAATGGTTGTCAAGCCCAGCGAGGCGGTACTAAGTCCTTAACTTTGTATTATTCGGACTCCAGATGTGCGGTCCAGATCTGATACGGAGTTTCAATGTGCTCCCGAGAACAGTCAGGTAATGAGTTTGATCCTAGATTTAAGGGTAATCTAGCGTCAATGATTCTACAAGTTTTGGGTCTTACAGATCGTATTTAAAGCGATTCAAATGGATTTCATAGCTAATCTAGTTTTGCACTTAGTTAACTTTGTCAAATTTCTGAAGGATTTAATCCTAAGTGATTTCTGGTCGAGGTGGTATCGGGCGATTGTATGGAAATTTTCTAGTCGTTACAATCTACCCCCCTTAAACAAAAATTTTATCCTCGAAATTTGTACCTGTTCGTACTCCTCAAGAATCTGAGGGTAGTTCTTTCTGACCTCGGCCTCTGTCTCCCACATAGCTTCCTCCTCTGTATGATGTGCCACAGTACCTTCACGAGTGGAATCACCTTGCTACGCAGTACTTGCTCCTTCCTATTAAGGATATGCGTCGGACGCAGCTCATACGTAACATCCTCGCTCAGCTGTACCTGCTCCCATTTGATGATATGTGAAGGAT
Source organism: Magnolia changhungtana (assembly GCA_030180095.1). Lineage (NCBI taxonomy): Eukaryota > Viridiplantae > Streptophyta > Magnoliopsida > Magnoliales > Magnoliaceae > Magnolia > Magnolia changhungtana. The sequence continues at coordinate 862,848 of JASAUF010000674.1, read as the reverse complement.
CAGGAACGTACTTCTTCAGCATAGATACATGAAATACGTTGTGTACAGCTGCAAGTGGTGTGGACAAAGCGAGACGATATGCCACAGCACCCACTCGATCCAGTATCTAAAATGGACCGATAAACCTCGGTGTGAGCTTCCCCTTCTTCCCGAACCGAAGGACTCCCTTCATAGGGAAAACTCTGAGGAACACATGGTCTCCAATCTCAAAATCAAGCAGTCGCTGCCTCATATCGGCGTAGCTCTTCTGCCTACTCTGCGCTGTAAGAAGTTGACGCCTGATAATGTCAATCTTCTCTGAGGTCGCCTGAACTAACTCTGGGCCGATCAAGCTACGCTCGCCAACCTCAGCCCAGCATGCGGTGCTCTGCAAGGGCGACCATATAGGGCCTCATATGGAGCCATACCAATACTCGCCTAGAAGTTGTTGTTGTAGGCGAACTCTGCGTAAGGAAGACAGTCATCTCAACTGTCCTTGAAGTCCAACACACATGCTCGCAACATATCCTCCAGAATCTAATTCACCCGCTTTGTTTGCCCGTTAGTCTGAGGATGAAACGCTGTACTGAACTTCAACTTCACATCCATCGCTTCTTGGATACTAGTCCAGAAGATAGATGTGAACCGAGTGTCTCTGTCCGACACGATTTCTAGGGGAACTCCATGCAGATGGACGATCTCTCTGATGTACAATCTGGCCAAATCATCAGCAGAGTTCGCAACTCTGATAGGAAGAAAATGGATCGATTTGGTCAACCGGTCCACAATCACCCAAATGGAATCGTGTCCATTCCTCGTCTTCGGCAACCCCGATATGAAATTCATGGAAATGAAGTCCCACTTCCATTCCACTATGGGCATAGGCTGGAGTAGTCCAGGAGGTCTGCGATGTTCTGCCTTGACCTGCTGGCACGTCAGACAATGAGAAACGAACTCAACGATGTGGGCTTTCATGTTATCCCACCAATACGATCGTCTCATATCCTGGTACATCTTCGTGATACCAGGATGCATCGTAAACTTCGAGTTATGGGCAGACTCGAGAAGCTCATGTCTCAAGTCAGGTATGTCAGGAACACCTAGGCGGTCACGGAATCGTAGACCCTCATCTGAACCAACTTTCCACTCGGAGTCCTCGGCGTCGCTAACTTGCTCTCGAAACTCAGACAACTGCTCATCGCCCTTCTGGGCCTCAATGATCCTGTCATCAATAAGTGGTCACACCCAAATGTGTGCAACACACTCAAATGGCTCTTCCACGGTGAGTCTCTGCTCGAAGTCCTGCATAAACTCAACCATGTCCCACTCTGTTATCATCAACGAAGCCGCAAATGCTATAGCCTTTTTGCGGCTCAACGCGTCTGTCACAAGATTCGCCTTGCCAGGATGGTAGGAAATCTCGAACTTGAAGTCCTTCAAGGTCTCCATCCATCGGCGTTGTCTCATATTTAAGTCTCGTTGCGTGTATATATACTTAAGGCTCTTGTGGTCGCAGAAAAGCTCGAACTCCTTTCTGTAGAGGTAATGTCTCCAGAGCTTCAATGCAAAGATGACAACTGCCAACTCCAGGTCGTGTGTAGGGTAATTCTCCTCGTGCTTCCTTAATTGTCTCAAGGCATACGAAATCACCCTGTCCTTCTACATAAGGACACAACCCAAACCAACGCGAGAGGCGTCAGTGTTTATCGTGTATTTAACCCCTTGCTTTGGCAATACTAGCACAGGGGTGGACGTCAACCTGTCCTTCAGCTCTTTGAAAGCTGCTTCCACCTCATTCCAGGCAAACATCAGGTCCTTCCATGTCAACTGAGACAACTGCCTGACAATCTTCGAGAAATCCCGAAGAAGCGTCTATAATACCCTGCCAGACCAAGGAAACTCCTCACCTCGATAACCAAGCCAGGCTACTGCCAATCCTGAACCGCAGCTACCTTAGCAAGGTCCACTGCTATCCCATCCTTGGACACCACATGTCCGAGGAACTTGACTTCCTCCTGCCAGAAGTCGCACTTCTTATACTACGCGAACAACTGGTTCTTCTTCAACATATCCAACACCGCTCTCAGGTGCTCCTCGTGCTCTTCCCAACTCGTAGAGTATATCAGAATGTCATCAATAAAGACGATGACGAATCGGTATAGGAATGGTCGAAATACCCGGTTCATCAGGTTCATGAACACGGCCGGTGCATTCGTAAGACCGAACGACATCACTAGAAACTCGTAGTGCCCAAAGCATGTCCTAAAAGCCATCTTCTACACATCCTCATCTCTGACGCGTAGCTAATGATACCCTAACTACAGATCAGTCTTCAAAAAGTACTTCGCCCCCTTTAACTGATCAAACAGATCATCTATCCTAGGCAAAGGATACTTGTTCTTCACGGTGACCTGGTTCAACCTACAGTAATCAATACACAACCGTAGTGAGCCATCTTTCTTCTTCACAAATAGTACATGTGCTCCCCAGGGAGACACACTAGGTCATATAAAGCCCTTCTCTAGCAACCCGTCAATCTGTTTCCTCAGCTCCTCCATCTCACATGGAGGCATACGATAAGTCAGCAATGAGATAGGTGTCGCACCAAGCGTAAGATCAATGGTGAAGTCGACCTCGCATCGAGGTGGCAAATCAGGAATCATCACAAACACACCTAAAAAATCCTGAACCACAGGCATATTTCCCAACGTCGAACCATCAATCTGCTCTAATAGAGTAGCGTAACTACTGATGCGGTAATACCAACTGACCTGCACTGGGAAAGTATAGACTGTGCCATCAGGTCTACGTGCTGTCACGATCCGAGTATCGCAATCGATCTTGGCCTTCATCCCACAAGCCAGTCCATGCCGAGAATCACATCATAATGATGGAGCGGTGCGACCAACAGGTCGACAGTCACTGTCCTGCTCCCTAGGTCTATCAAACAACCTCTACACATCGTAGTGGAGTCTGAGAAAGTCCCCGTGGCAGTAAGGAGTCTCAACCCAGTCATAAGACTAGTCTTTAACCCTAGCTTCTTGACTGTAGCACATGATACAGTAGAAATAGTAGACCCAGTGTCCACCAAAAGAAAGACTGGAGTACCTTGTACATGTGAAATAACCTCGAAGGCCATGGGTGCTATGTCTGATCCCTCGGATGCCTCAGCTGTAAGTGAGTGTACCCGAGCCTACTGCTGCCCGGTTGGCCGTGGAACCATGGGCCATTGAGGCGGCTTAAAACGAGGTGCAGGTGGTCTGAAGGACGGATGTGCAGGTGTCATCCGAAGTGGCGGAGTCGATATAGCCTGTGGGCGAGAACAACCAATCATCTGCGGCAGAGAGAACCCGTTATCCTTCATCCGCGCGAAACAGCTCCCAGCAAGATGACCCTGTTTCCCACAATACGTATAGGTCACAATAGGTCACCTCATCGGAGCCACTGGCGCTGCGATCCTGGGAGGCAAATCAGCATGAGGCCTATTGCCAAGGAAAGGCCTTCCCTGAACATCAGGTTATGGTCTCATGACCATAGCACCATGAGAACATGTCAGCCGATCAACATCCTGCTTGACCATCATGGACATGTGAACTAGCTCCGCATAAGAAGGTATACTGATATAACACATCTTTGACCGTATATCAAGTCGCAAACCCCCAGAAAAATGGCGTATCCGCATCTGCTCATCAACAAGGATGGTCGGGACAAAACGGCCCAACTCCGTAAAGTGATGCTTGTACTCAGTAATAGTCATGCCTCCCTGCCTGTGGCGTAAAAACTCATCCTCCCGCTCGTGTCTGTAGGTCTGCGGGTAATACTTCTCGTGGAACCAGAACTTAAATGCTGCCCAAGTCCACACATAGCCCACTATGACAGACCGCAGTACACTGTCCCACCACAGGCTGACCTCCCTCTCGATCATGAAAGTGGCCAACTTGACCTACTCTGCCTCAGTACAGTGCAGCATTCATAGCATCTTGGAGATGAGGTCTAGCCAAAACTCAGCCTCCTCGGGTCTGTGAGAACCGGTGAATGTGGGAGGCTTCAAGCACTAGAATCGCTCGAGTAGGCCACGAGTACCAACATCTCCAGTAGGGGGTACAGTAGGCGCAGGGGGAGGTATAGCCTCAGCCTGATCAGGAGGCTTTGTAGTCTCTGGTCGTGTAGATAGTGAAGGTGGAGTCGCACTGCCACCCTGAGCTGATAAGACTGCAAGAAGCTGCTGATGCTACTACTGCATCGGCATCATCATTTGCTCAAACCTGTTAGGAGGTGAGCAGCCTGTAGGTCATGCTGTGTAGATGAGGATGCCCGGTGCTGCTCATGAACTAGGGGTGTATAAGGTGGCAGTCCACTAGTAGGACCAGCAGGAGGCTGATCCGAGTCTAAACCTCGGTCCATAGGACCACCTCTACGAGAAGGAGTCTAGTCCATTGAGTCAATGAGAAGGAGGTGTGCCGTGCTCCGTGTATACTGTCGCGGCATGCCCTATATAATATAGGGTGCAACGTATGTGAGATAAAGCATAACAATACATTATACAAGCACTTTAAGCATTCCATACATCTCATAGCAAAAGAGGCTGCATACTTTTCATTTATCCAAAATTATCATAATACATGGAATACAGAGTTACATGAATCATGACAGAAATTACATGTGAGCCAATTACATCCACAACATCAAACAATTAAAACATACTACTAACTACTACATCATCAACATGAAACATAAACCTACTACAGAGGAAACCAAAATAACTTCAAAATAGCAGTATGGATGGCTAGGCATCTGAGTCAAGCGATGGAGGAGGGGCATTCTTGTCCTATAGACAGCAAGGATGGCCTTCAAGGTGCGAGACACCTTGCTGAGCTTGGTTTGGACCCGCCCGACTTCCTGTTGTAGGGCAGCTTGGCCCTCCTCGAGATGGGCTAAACGTGCATCTATGGTAGCTTGATCGGTGCCCTGCTCCTGAGCTGCAGGAGGTGAACTCTCCTCTATATCCTGGGCCTCAGGTTCCCCTTCTTCTTCTATTTCATCGCCACTCCCATCTTCACTCTCTTATCCTTCGCTCTCAAACTCATCCTCGCTCTCCTCATGTCGGGCCTATCATCGCCGTGCCCCAAGTTCCATCTGATGGAGAGTACTCTCGTCGATTTGATGGATCGGTGCTGACCTTTCCACCCCCAGGCTGTAGCCAAACTCCCGTGCAATCCTGCATATGAGACGGCCAAAGGGAAGCGAATCAGAGCTCCTAGTGGAGCGTGCAGTACTCACAATCTGTCATAACATGAATGTAGGCATGCACAAGATCACCCTTTGCCCCACTTGGTACAGAAAGTCTACCATGAGTCGCGTGCACTCGCTGCGATTACTGTGTTTGGGGTAGAGGTTGTATGTGAAGATGTGATGTAGTAGGCAGAAGTCGTCTGACATGTGGGACACTAGCAGGCTTTTGTTTGGCTGCCACTCAACCAGTCGGACACCACAAAGGTAACGTGTGCGACGATCCCTTTCACGAGCAGTCCCCAGATTCTGTTCGCTAGCATGTACGTCACTAAGGGGCATATTCATAAGCCGCGCAATCACTCTCACATCAACAGTGGCAAACAGATCCACCTCAACTAAGAGTCAAAACTGTAAAGGTTCCAATGTAGACTCACGAATGTTGGCGTAGAAGGCTCGGACAGTACCAGGATTGGCCCGACCTCTGGCCTCAAATAGCGGACCCCAGTGGGTCACCTCCACCTGCTCGAGTAAGAAGTATTCACCGAAGAGTCATCCATCCACCTGAGCTTCAAAGAGAACCCTGCAGTCCTCATAAACTCTATGAGGTAGTGCCACCAACTGAGCTCGTTCAGCAGGGATCCGGGGATCAAGATCCCGCTTCATTCAAAATTTCAGGGCAATGCTTGAGCTAGCGGCGGTGCTCGGCCGCCTTGAACGTGTAGGGCGACTAGGCCTAGCCTCATCAGCGACGCACTTTCTCTTTCCTATAAGAGAAAGGACGGCGAAGATGGAGAAAATGGCCGAAACAATTGCGAGAAAGGCCATGGAAAATGAAGGAAAAAGAGAGAAGGGGCCGGAAATGCGAGTTCTCCATGGATAGGAGGCTCAACAGGTATAATAGAGGCCCAAATGATAGGGAATGAAGAAGGAACAATGGAGAAATGGGATAGGTTAGAAGGTTACACGATTATGAGCTTCAAATGGGGGTGAGGGAGCTCAAATGTGAAAGAAAGGGGAAGGGTAGGAAGGTAAGGTTGCTGTGATCGATGGATTTGGGTGGGTTATGACCGAAAATAGGAAATGGGATAAGTGGAGTGGTGATTTTGAAGAGAAAACAGCAAGAACAGGGGGAAAAGAGAGCTTAGAGGGGAGGTTTGTGAAGGAGGTAAGGGTTGGGGTATGGAGAATGGATCGGAGCTATATTAGGGGGGTCCTTATACCCCCAAAGTGGATCGGCCCGAGCTGCGGGCCCGGCCCGGCCCAAAATCCGGCGAGGCCTCGCCGACCGGGCGAGGGCCTCACCGACCAACTATCCAGTTCCTGAGGGCTCGCCCTATGGGCTAGACCCTCCTGCCCCCTGGGCCCCAAAAAACCCTGGGTCCCACCCTAGGTACCCCTAAATTAATGTGGGTAGCCCCCGACCCCGATTTGCTCAATTTCGGGTAGTTTCGGACACTTTCGGACACATACTTGCATTTACAGATCTTTGACTGCTGGGATGAGGTGTATTGTGATCTAGACACATCAATAGACGATCTAGAAGTGATTTGGGATCGACTCGTACGATCAGGATCGAGTACGAACTCGATCAAAACGCTCGTTTTCAATGAACTTCGCCAAATGGCGAAATCGAGGAAACCTAGGACTGTTTCTATATTTTTCTTGCTCCCTCCTAAGTCAAAGTGTTAGCGTACATCGTGGGAACATAACTCAAGTCCAGTTTAATCAAAATCATGCTCTGATACCAACTTGTAACGCCCTAAAATTCGAGGGTCAAGTAGCAACTCAACTCTCGAGTTACAAAACATCACTTATGCAACATAGATAATGATGATTAAATGTTGTTTGTGTTAGAGCAATATACATGAGTGAGATTATACCAAAATAGTAATTCATACTCTAGATCAATTGTATAAAGGCAAGCGGAAGACCGAAACTATATATATATATATATATGTAAAAGAAACAAAACTACCTCAATCTCCAGAGTATGAACCCATCTGAGTCTTTATATACATATATCTGTTTTATGAACAAAATGTCAAAAGTACAACTAAGGAGTAATCCCTGCAAGTCCCGTTGATCCTGGTAGTCTAGTCGAAGCCACCAGAATACTGCATAAATGAGAACTCATCTTGGTCCTTGTCATAGTTCGGCTCAGCCTCTTGAGTCGTCATCTCATCTACACCTGAGACAGAGTCTGGTTGGTGTATACAACACCATCCCGTAACATGGGAGTGAGTAGCTAACTCAGTGGAATAATAAAGCATATGTTAACATGTTATCAATTTAATCAAGTAGTAATGATAAAGCAGTACAATCAAACACTCCTAACTACTCTTATTAATGCAAGTATGAATGCAATCATGATGTATGCCCTCACCACACACTCCCTCGTGCGACACCATCTTACGTTCACGGCATGCTTGCATTCCTCAGTGCTCCACATCTTCCAGGCACATGCAATGCATGATGAGCATGATTACCGAGTTGTTATTAGTCCATTTCAAACAGCAGGATTGGGAAACTAAGGTACCTCCCTTGTATCATTCCCAAACATGATCCATTTTAGGGTCATCAGTCCTAGTTAATCTCATACGATATTGTGTTTCTAGGTCGGTGCAGAGGCTGCCAGGGCTGTTACGCACAATGGTTATACCACTCCCCCATCACCTCTTTAACGATTCATCACTATACAGATACAGGTCTAGTTCATACTCTATACACCATGTCAAAACTCATCGCCTCATCGCAAATTTAGAGTATGCTCAAGGTCACTACAAAGGGCTATCAGGGCTGTTACGCACAATGGTTACACCACTCCCCCATCACCTTATCAATGTAGGCCGACAGCACGAATATAGTGTCCCATACCACCATAATCGGCTCACGAGTCTAGTTGCCCACTGGTCACTACGGGGAGGCACGTGGCCCCAACGTAGGCCGACAGCTTGACCACGGTGTCCCATACCACCATGCCCGACTCATGAGTCGTACCGGATCGAGGTACCATGGTTAACGGGATTTCACTAGTAAGTTTGGTACCCTAGGTTCAAGCAGTAGCGTCTAAACATGGTGAACATACATTAGACATATCGGGTTACTTGACGGGCCTGACTAGCTTGAGCGCACAATCAACTGAACGACATGAAGTGCATAAGCACTTCGCGTGGCCTAACCACTATCGCCAACCGAAGTGCGACTCGGGTTCGTCAAACACATCCTACGTGGCGAAATGAATCTCAACCACGATTTCAAGTCTGGTACCGATTGTCTGGACTATAAACATAGTCCCAATCGCAATTAATCCATGTTCAAAGCATGTGAAGTAAAGCATAATAAACAAAGTAATTCAAGCATGTTAACAAACATGTCAAAAAGCATGTATAAATCATGTTATAAAGCATGTTATAAAGCACCATATAGACAGGAAATACAAACACATAAATTTCATAAGTAAGCGGTTAAGTTAAATAATCAACATGGAGGAAATCATATACGTCTCTAAGGTAGTTGAGAATCCCATCTTAACACCTACCTAAGGCACCCTCATCCAAACACTTACTCTCACAAGCATTTTCACAAACACTTAGAATACACAATTTCAACATACATAGTGTATATTAGCAAAACATGTATTAGGGCGAGTCCTTTCGCCAGGAAAGTATTTTACGCATATATAATATATTCATTCAGTAAATAATCATGGCAAACACATCTCCAAAATTTATACGTATACAGTACTTTCTAGAATATACTATTTCTACATACATAGTGTATATTAGCAAATCATGTATTAGGGCGAGTCCTTTCGCCAACTAAGTATTTTATCCATATATATAATATTCATACAACAAATAATCATGACAAACACATTTCTAAAATTTATACGTATACAGCATTTTCTACGAATACCTAGAATATGTAAAATTCCATATTCTACGACTTTAATCGAAATGGAAAGCGGAAAGCACTTTATACATGTGCAATTGCATACAGATCATGAATCTATCATTATCTAACATTGAAAGCATTGAAAACCATAACCTATAAACCTAAAGTCCTCACCTTTTACCGTAGAATCACAACGAATACGATAGGTTTGCCAAGCTTCCATATTCGGCAGTTTAATAATCTATAGAATGAAATAGTTAGCTATTTCATAACCCACAACCCTCACAACTCTAAAACAGATTAGGGTTAGGGTTTCTTACCTATAAACGAAGTCGGAATCACCGGGAAAGCGACAAAAATGGAGCGGTGGAGCTTGGGTAGCGGCAGGAAATAGTAGCATGGAGTTTCTCCCACTTCTCTCACTCTTTCTCTCTTCTCTCTCTAGGGTTTCTCTCAAATTTGTATGGCTGTAAGAGAGAGGGTTCTAAGGTCCTTATATAGCCTAAAAACATACCGAAATAGACCTAAGGTCAAGGTATACTTAGGTTATAACCAAAGTGAGTTAGTTTCAGCTCAACAGAGGACTTTTGGCGAGCCTCCTTGAGCCAAACGTTGGACTTAAGCTCACAGACACCGGATCCAGGTGGAGTTAAGTTTTCATTTCAGTCAGATTCCCAGATCACGTGTGGCGGACCAGTTTCAGTTTAATGGTCAGTGAAACCCGATCTGAAATTCCAAGTACATGGATATGTTTATGAAATTTTCCCTGATCCGAGGGTGTATTTGGGTCAGATTTTGACGGTCTGGTTGCTTACAAAATGTCTACAAGTAACAAGTCTCTGATTACTAGTTGAGATATTTATTTTGTAAAGAAAACAAGTGTTGTCACACTCCCTCGCTCTGAACTCAAGCGAACAGCCATGGAACATTATCTGGATTTGATTTCTGAAATGGTTGTCAAGCCCAGCGAAGCGGTCCTAAGTCCTTAACTTTGTATTATTCGGACTCCCAATGTGCGGTCCAGATCTGATACGAAGTTTCAATGTGCTCCCGAGAACAATCGAGTAATGAGTTTGATCCTAGATTTTAGGGTAATCTAGCGTCAATGATTCTACAAGTTTTTGGTCTTACTGATCGTATTTAAAGCGATTCAAATGAATTTCACGGCTAATCTAGTTTTGCACTTAGTTAACTTTGTCAAATTTCTAAAGGATTTAATCCTAACTGATTTCTGGTCGAGGTGGTACTTGGGCCATTGTATGGAATTTTTCGAGTCGTTACAAATACATAAACTAAAAATCCAACTCCAGAAGACTGTTGCACGCTCCAAGCTCAACACTGCTGCAACCTAACGCCACCTACACGCATCTATCGTGCATAAGCTTATAAAAAGCTTAATGGATGGTGAAAGTGTGTGCACAAGGTAAGTGTCAAGAATGCAATACAATGACATAAATCATATAACATTGGTAATACAGCCATGATCATGAATAATACGATATCAGAGTAAGTGAAAATATTGGCAATCTATAAATCCATGAATGCTATCGGCCGTACCAAGGCTAAGCGATGCAAAAATATAATAACCAATATACTGAGGAAGCAATATAGATTAGTTATGCAATGTGAAGTCAGTAAGCCTAAAATGTGTTGAGGATGAAAGGCAATATGCAAATCATGCTAAGTCCGTCTAGGCTATATAAGTGCTGAAACATAACAACCTAAAATGTCATATGTCGCAGATGTAATGCAATATGCGGTACAAGTGAAATGACCAAGCTGGAGAAATCGGGATGATAGTATGTAGTATCACAAGCTATGGGGTCTATCACAAAGAACTTCTATCCAAACCAGTCCCATACCTAAATTTGGATAGTCAGACTCAATGTTATAAACTCCTAATCTCAGGTTAGTCGCGCGCCCAACCGAAATTCTTGCCATGCGAAGGTATACAATAATTAGTTGCGCACCACTAGCCCGAGTGGATAGTGAATAAAATGAATGTATGAGTATGCAAATCCTACTCAATGAGTCCATGTATCAGTACGGTTCCTCTCTGGGATCATCACCGGGGTCTATTACACTCCAAAGCAGATTACCGCCCCATCGCATGTAACAAGGTGAGTGAAAGAGACCTCACTATCTGCCTGTCGATATCGGGCTAGGCTCGTCGATAGCGGACCCATTCCTCGAGCTGGTCAGACTCAGCCTAGCATTGCCCCCTCTTCTCAGGCAGGTAAGGCCGTACCCACTTCCAACCGACCACGACACAGTGGGAGACACGGCCTAATGGTATGCGGCCCTCATGCGCTCATGCATCCACTCGGTCTAGACATTGGAGCAACCTCTAGAACCAAGAGGGTTTAGGGATTTTCACCTAAGGATATCTATAGCACCCCATGTAGAACAGATTTCTGGTGTCCCATCTGGCCATCCATGAAATACCTGTAGAGGCTACGACCCTGATGTCGCTAGGGCGTACAGTAATCATAACATACAATGTAAGATGCATGAGTCAAACAATCGAGTCATGCATCAATCTTGTACATGTCATGCTCTCATATGGGGCAACTCCGCCTATCAGGGAGCCCTATGAACAACCTGCCCTATGACATATGCAATGGTCAATCATATCTCATAACAAACATGCAGATGATACGTACGGGCATGTATTATGATGCTATGCTGTCACATACTTATAATCGGTATCAATAACTGGCATCAACCATCGGCCCCGACAATGTGGACATTTAACCAACATTGCCCCCAAGGAATGGCCACATAGAGCCAAACATATAATGAGCCCACGACCTCACACAAAGGCCTAATATACAACACGATGGACCTTACTCAAGGGCCACATATACATAACAGGTGGACCCTGCTCATGGGCCTAATACATATCACAATGGGCCTTGCCCCACAAGCCATATATGAATATGTCAAAATGAGCATTACCCATGGGCCATGAATACATCACAATGGGCTTTGCTCATGAGCCTCAAATATATGACATGTGGGCCCTACACATGGGTCTCGAATACATCAAATGGGTCATGCATCATGGGCCTACTACGTGTCATAATGGGCCTCAGCTACGGGTTGCATGTACATCATATAGGTCACGACAATCGGCCTTGGCAATCGAAATCGGCCTCGACAATCGAATCGGCATTCAGCCACGACAATCGGAATCGATCAATAATCAGAATCGGTAAATTGGTCACAACCATCGGGATAGATCAATAATCAGAATCGATAAATCGGTCACGTCGATCGAAGTCAGCAATCGGTCACGACAATTGGAATCGATCGAAAATTAGAATCGGCAAATCGGTCACAACCATCGGGATAGAATAATCAGAATGGGTAAATCGGTCACGTCAATCGAAGTCGGCAATCGGTTACGACAATCAAAATTGATCAATAATCAGAATCGGTAAATCGGTCACAACCATCGGGATAGATCAATAATTAGAATTGGCAAATCGGTCACATCAATCGAAGTCGGCAATTGGTCACAACAATCTGAATCGATCGATAATCAGAATCGGCAAATCGGTCACAACCATCAGGATAGATCAATAATCAGAATCGACAAATCGATCACGTCAATCGAAGTCGGCAATCGGTCATGACAGTCGGAATCGATCAATTATTAAAATCGGTAAATCAGTCACAACCATCGGGATAAAAAAATCTAAATTAGCAAATCGGTTACGTCGATTGAAGTCGACAATCGGTCACGACAATCGGAACCAATGATCGATATCGATAATAGGTACTGACAACCAGCACGTAAATAGGGCGGGGTCCATAGATGAACAACCGATCAACCATAATCTAAAGATCGGCCCTCGGCCGTGGGTATATCAAATCCGGTAACACGGAGCCATCTGTTTATGGTGAATGAGGCCCACAAAAACATCACAATGGCCAAGCCATATGGGCCGAGAATACATTTCAATGGGCCACGACCCATGGGCCCCAGTACATCATGATGGGCTGCAACCCATGGGCCTCAAATACAATGAGTGGGCCACATCAATGGGCGGCACCAATGAGCCTTAACCCATGGGCCCCATATACAACTTATTGGGCCTCTCAAATATAATAAGTGGGCCTCATTTCTTGGGCTGCACCATCTACACCGTTCATCTATTTCTAGAAGTCATTTTAGAGTATTGTATAAAAAATGAATCATATCAAAAGATCATCTGAATCATACGTCAAATAACAGTGGTGATGGTGATCAAATGGTTAGTTGGACCACATCACAAATAGCAGTGGAGACAACCATTTCCACTGTACAAAGGTCTCACTAGGGGCCATCAAAACATGTATTTTCCATCTAGTATGTTCATAAGGTGACAAGGTCCTGGATATAGAGGAAAAACAAATATCATACGGGTCCAAAATCCTGTAACCCAAGGGGTTTCAATGGTGGACGTTCATCCCACTATTTTCTGTATTGTGGTCCACTTAATATTATATTTGTCTTGGTTTTTAGTCTCAATCCAAGGAGTGGCTCACAAAATGGATGGACGGTTTGGATGAACCACATCCATCAGGGTGGGGTCCACAAACATGGCCCATCGTAGAATGAGCTCACCAAATGGGTAAACGGTTTGGATGTAATATACACATCATAAAGGGCCCATCGTCCAACCATATGGACAGTCGTTAGAACCCCTACGTCAGGTGTGGCCCATCCAACACCGTCCAGGAGTGGACGATGTGATACAAAACATACATTACGGTGGGTCCAAACAACCTGCTGATGTCACCAGTAGTGGGACCCACATAGCTTGGTGGCATCAATACACCAGCCACCTAATGGGTATGAGGTACCCAATTAATTCATTCACAAAGCAGGTGGGTCCCCACGTGGGGCCCACCAGATATATATACATCTATATATATTATTATATTATTTATATTACAAACATCAACATCCAGCCGTAGACATTACTGATGGATGGCCTGGATTTAAACATACCTCACGGTGGGTGCCACGGAACTGCTGACGTGGAGCAATAGTTGTTGCATGCTACATGGTACCCCTACCTGGGTGCACGGTGCAAATACTACACATCAGGGTGGCCCCCACACAGCATCGTCCAGCAATGGACGGTGCAGATATAGGTACATCACTGTGGCCTGAACTGCTGACGTTAATCAGCGGCAACAATGGCTGCTGGTATGGTACGCCAGCCAATTCACTTGCAGGTGGGTCCCATGTGGGGCCCACCATAACGTTTATCTGCCATCCGATCCATCAGTAAGGTCACACAGACCTGGATGGAGAGGAAAAACAAATTTCATAATGATCCAAAACCTCTGCGAACCCAAACAGGGTTGCAATGGCAGACGTTCAATCACACTGCTTCGTCTAATGTGGGCCACACGTGCGACGTATACGGCTGATCTTTGGAAGACCCACTGCATTAGGGGGACCCATCAAAATGCACGGTGTTGATGTGCATCGTACACATCGCAGTGGGGCCCACGACTGGGACCCAACGGTCCCTGCTCATCTCACTAGAGCACAGGATGCCCTGCGCGTCCCCAAGATGGTCAGCAGCAGCTGCTGCTTCTTTTATTTTATTTTTATTTTTATTTTAAAGATATTTTCCCGTGGTTTTTCACAGGTGGGGCCTGCATCAGAAGGATCCGTCCTAACCATTGGATCCTACGACTAATGATAGGTTAAATGAGCCCAATATTCAAGGTATTTCGACATATAGAAATATTAGAGGGAATTTTAATGGTAGAAATAACTACTTTTCATGAAATGGCTCGCCATGTAATCAGATTAGCCTCATTTTTTGGCTCAATGCCTAAATTGAGTTGGGAAATGAGATGGACACTGTGGATTGAATTCATACATCACAATGGAGCCTATATGAGTGACCCTCCCCAAGTTTTCAAATCAAGCTGATATTTATTTTCATCCCACTAACGTCCAGAGCGTCTAGGGACGCTGGACGGCTTTGGGTACAAGACCAATTAGGGTGGGCCTTGCTCAGATGGGCCACCAAATGGATGGATGGTGTGGGTAACACCTACATCAAGTGGGGTACATTCGGGTGGGTCACACGGCCACATCATCGCATACGAAAAATGAAAGAGAGAGAGAGAGAGAGAGAGAGAGAGAGAAAGACACCCACCTTATATCTTATTGGTCCTTTTCTTCCATCAATACATGCTAGAGGTCTAATGGATGGACTTCAACGGTTGAGATCGACTTAGGATGGTGGAGATGGGAGGGCCATACTAACTTCTCCCCCATGGAAGTCATTGACGTGGGTTGCTCCATGGAGGGATTGCTTGGAAGAAATGAGAGAGAATGAAAGAGAGAGAGAGAGAGAGAGAGAGAGAGAGAGAGAGATGAGAGAGAGATGAGAGATGGTGAGGTGTTGGGAAAGTTGACTTTAGGTAAGGGTGATGTAAGAGGGGGATGGGTGCTTGTACTTGACTTGATGGGATGGAGTACTTGACTTACGACATATTGATGGGACATTCTCTTGGGATTGCAAAGCGCAGCATTTTCCTCGAACTAAACGCAGCCCACATCTCCTGGCCTGGGTATCGCCTCGGCGCGCGAGACGTGGCATCGTAACCGCGGTGATGGCGTGATCGCATTGGTATAGTCTCGGGTTGAGCTGACTCAGACTGACAGGATCTGTCTCAAGATCGTGCGCAGACACCGATTAGAGATCGCAAGTCACCGAAATTCGACCGGAATAACCGCGGAAGCCTATGGAACTGTACGGGCAAGGATGCGGGTCTTACATGTTGTATCCACACCGTCCAGCACTCTGGACGATGGAATCCCACCTATCATGTGTTGTGGGGCTTGCCCTGATCAATGGTGGACCCCACATGATTTATGTATTTTATTCACACCGTCCAACGGTCTAAACGGCAGAAACCATTGTGATGTATGTGTTTTAAATCCACACTATCCACCCTATTTTTCCAGATCATCTTAAGGCCTGGGCCTCAATAGCCAAGCCCAGCTAGCGGTCAGTAGATTCACCTGTTGCTGGATCGACGTCTAGCAGTAATGAGTGTAAGGCCTGTATCCTAGCCCATACCGTTCCTTAGGCTTTCATGGTCCTCCTGGCCGAATTCCGGCGACCTACAATGTAGATAATAGTTGTGCGCAATCCCAAGTCATATCTTGTATTCCAGGGTCTGCTCAACCCGAGACTTATACCCTTGCAATCGCGTCGTCGCCGCGGTTCTGACGCCGCCTATCACGCACTGAGGCAATACCCAAGCTAGGAGATGTGGGCCCGCATTCATTTTAAGGGAAATGCAGTGCGTGCAAATTCTAAGAAAACATCACATTAATCCCATCAATCTCATCAATCATGTACACATCACCTCACATGTCAAGTACATGCCCCATCCCTAAGCAACCCCTCAACTCTCTCTCTCTCTCTCTCCACCCATCCCTTTTCAAGTACACCCATCACTCACCATAACTCACCCATCTCTTACATCTCTCTCTCTCTCTCTCTCTCTCTCTCTCTCTCTCTCACCCATACCTTTTCAAGTACACCCATCACTCACCATAACTCACCCATCACACCCATCTCCTTACATCTCCTCTCTCTCTCTCACCCATCCCTTTTCAAGTACACCCATCACTCACCATAACTCACCCATCACACCCATCTCCTTACATCTCCTCTCTCTCTCTCCACCCATCCCTTTTCAAGTACACCCATCACTCACCATAACTCACCCATCACACCCATCTCCTTACATCTCCTCTCTCTCTCTCTCTCATTTCTCTCTCCATTTTCAAGCAAACTCCAAGAGATACCATCTAAGCAAGAGAGCTTCCATGAGAGAAAGCTAGGTGTGGCCCACCTTCCTACCTCCCATCTCCACCATCCAAGCTTCATCTCAACCGTTGAATCTCATCCATTGGAGATCTAGAATACATTGATAGAAGGAGAAGTCCATGATTAAAGGTGGGTGATCTTTATTTTTTTATTTTTGATTTAAGGGCCCACATTTGGTGTGACCCATCTTAATATATGCAATGTATAGGGAGGGCCCATAGTGGCGGGGTCCCTCCCCTCCTCACGTTCTCTCTCTCTCTCTCTCCTCTCTCTCTTCTTTTCATGTAAGATGGCCCACTATGATGTATGCTTTGATCCACACCGTCTGCACCATCCAAATGGTTGGACGATGGGACTTCACTATAATATATGTGTTGTGCATCCACACCGCCCAAGGACTGGACGTGGGACCCACATGATGCATGTGTTGTATACACACCGTCCATACCATATGTGGGACCCACTGTTATTAGCTTGGCTAGGGTCTGATGATCCAGACCGTCAATCCGTTTGAGGATGTGGAACTCCAACAGTATAACTGTCATTTGACGTCAGTAAGCTCTTAGGGTCCCACTTGAGATATGTGCTCTATCTAAGCCATCCATCTGTTTTAATATGTGGACCATCCCACAAGTGTGGCATGTGTGGGGTGGGACCCACCTTGATGTCTCTATTTTATATCCACACCATTAATCCAGCATGTCCAGAAGATCTGGACGTTGGATGCTGCACCTTGCACCCCTTGCATAAATATAATATGTATATATATATATATATATAATAACATATATTATATATATAATATATTATGGTGGGCCCACGTGGGACACACCAGATGTATATGATCATATATACATATATATATATAAACATTATATATAATATATATATATATATATACATATTATTTCATGGTGGGGCCACACCATGTGGGAGTCCACCGTACTGTCTTTCAACCCCAACCGTCCATCTAGACAAGCTGTGGGGACCCAGCTGTGATGGAGGGGTGCCATCCACTCCGTCCAACATGCTGGACGAGTGGACCCCTCCCTGATGGATGTGTTCTTTGACAAGCTCGTCCTAATGGTGGGCCACGTACGTGGACCCCACCCTGATGTATGTGATTCATCCAAATCGTCCATCCACTTGGCAGGTACGGCCCCACCATGATGAAGTGTTGTATTTGCACCATTCATGCAGTGGCCCACCATGATGTAGTGCTTCATCTGCACCGTTTATCTATGGACCCTACTAGATGTATGGGTTGTATCTACACATCGTCCATCCCATTTGGGTGAGCTCATCTCAAGGCTTGAGATAAAAAATAAGACAACTCTAGTTATCAAGTGGACCACACTGTAGAAAACAGTGGAGAGATGAATGACTACCATTGAAATTCTTTTGGTACCACAAAAGTTCTGGATTAATAGGATACTTATTTTTCCTCTTGATTCAAGTCTTTGTGACCGTATGAACAGATTGAATGGAAATTAAACGCTATGGTGGGCCCTCTAAAATTTAACAGTGGAAATCATTATTACCACTGTTGTTTGTGGTTTGGTTCAAATGATCTTTTGATATGACTCATTTATTTGGATAGTGTTCTAAAATGATCTCTATAGATGGATGAATGGTGTAGATGGTGCGGCCCATTGTAATGTATTTGAGGCCCATGGGTTGAGGCCCATTGTAATATATTTGGGGCCCATGAGTTGAGGCCCATTGTGATGTATTTAGGGGCCACGGGTTAAGGCCCATTGTGATGTATTTGGATTCCATTTGGTAAGACTCATTGTGATGTACTTTCGGCCAATACGTCATCGCCCATTGTGATGTGTATTGGCCCATTGATGCGGCCCACTTGATGTATGAGGCCCATTAGTGCGGCCCATTGATGCAACCCATATGATGTATGTGCAGCCCGTGTATTCGGCCCGTCGTGATGTGTATTAGGCCCTTGAGTGAGGCCCATCGTGATGAACATTAGGCCATTATGTGAGGCCATGGGCCCACTATACGTTTGGCTCTATGTCCACATTGTTGGTTAAATGGCCACATTGATGGGAAATGATGGTTTCATGTCCACGTTGTGACCTTCCCTTAAGCCTTGTTTGGCTGATCATCGAGACCAATTCCGATTGTTGAGGTCGATTCTAATTGTCGAGGCCAATTTTGATTGTTGAGACCATTGTCTAGGTAGATTTTGATTGTTGAGGTCGATTCTGATTGTTGAGGTAGATTATCGAGGCCGATTTTGATTGTCAGGGCCAATTCCGATTATCGAGGCTAATTCTGATTGTCGAAGCTGATTCTGATTATTGAGGCCGATTGTCGAGGCTGATCTCGATTGTTGAGACCGATTATCAAGGTCGATTGATGAGGATGATTATCGGGGCCGATTGTCGAGGTAGGACGATTATGGGGGCCGATTACTGATGTTGATTATCGAGGCCAATTGTCGATACCGATTATGAGTATGTGATAACATAACATCATGATACATGCACATATGCATCATCTACATGTTTATTATGAGATGTGGTTGACCATTGCATATGTCATTGGGCAGGTTGTTATGAGACTCCATGACAGGTGGAGGTTATCTCACATGAACGCATGGTATGCACAGGATTGATGAATGACTAGATTGTATGACTCATGCATCTTGCATTGTATGTTGTAATTACTCTACACCCTAGTGACATCAAGGTTGTAGCCTCCACAGGCATATCACAGATGGCCAGATGGGACATCAGAAATATGTTACTAACATCGAGCTGCCATAAATGGCCCTGGGTGAAAATCCGTAAACCCTCTTGTTACTAGAGGACGCACCAACGTCGAGACCTTGTGGATATATATGAGCACATAAGGGTCGTATACCAATAGGTCGCGTCTCTCGCTGTGTCGTGGTCGGTTGGGAGGGGGTGTGGCCTTACCCGCCTAAGGGAGCAGGCATAGCTAGGCTGAGTCTGACCAGCTTGAGGAATGGGTCCACTATCAACAAGATGGGCCGATATTGCTAGGTAGATAGTGAGGTCTCTTCCACTTACTCAGTTGTGCGCTTGATGGGGTGGTAAACTGGTGTAGAGTGTAATAGACCCCGGTGATGATCTTAGAGATGTACAATACTGATATGTAGACTTATTGAGTAGGGGTTGCATACTCATTCATTCATTCACTATCCACTTGGGCTGGTGGTGTGCAACTATTTGTTACATGTACCTTTATAATGGTCATGATTTTAGTTGGGATGCGCGACTAACATGAGACCAGGAGTTTACCATATTGAGTCTAACTATCCAAATTTAGGTATTTGACTGGTTTGGATAGAAGTCCCTTGTGATGGACCCCATAGCCTGCGATACTACGTATTATCATCCCGACTTCACACTCCAGCATGGTTATTCCATTCACATCACATATCTCATTACATCTGCAGCATATGGCATTTGGGTTATTATGTTTCTGCATTTATACAGCTTAGATACGACTGACGATATTCGTGAACTCATCAGGAATTGTATATTGCATTGCACCCTCGACATTTGATATTTGACTTTTTATGACTCCTCATTTGCATAGCCGATCCGCATTGTGTATTCTGATATTGAATGATTTATAGACTTACTTGTATGTTTCTGCTTACTCCAATATCGTATGATTCATGATTTTGCCAGTATTTCTGATATTGTATGATTATGGCATTATATTGAGTACTTGGCACTTACCTTGTGTACACACTTACACCACCCTATAAGCTTTCTATAAGCTTATGCATGATAGATGCATGCAGGTGATGTTGGGTTGGAGCAGCGTTGAGCTTGGAGCATACAGCTGACTTTTAGAGCTTTGATTTTGACATATGTATTTCCCTTTCAGCATTGTTTGTATTCAACATTTATATTAGTGGATAGGTGATGATGATGTTGCATCTGTGGTTTGGGTAAACTTGTGGTTATACTTCTTACGAGATAAATGTACATTGGAAAATCCTCCTTATAGGATCCCAAGATCAGAATCTGGCATATGCGCGCTGGGAGCCGAGAATGGGGTACTACGGAGGCTATCGGCACCGAATTCGGCGATCGGAAATTTTGTGAGCCCAATTTTCGAGTTTGGGGCATGACAGATAGGCTGAGACCCACCATGATATATATGTTTTATCCTTGCCATCCATCAGCTATTTGAAGCCCAAGTTTGAGGCCCAAATGTGATGTATTTGAGGCCCATGTTGAAGGCCCAAATGAGATGTATTTGAGGCCTATGTATGTATTTGAGGCCCAAGTTTGAGGCCCAATGAGAAGTATTTGTGGCCCATGTGATGCAGCCCATTGTGATATATATGAGGCCCATGTGATGTGGCCCATTGCAATTGCATGAGGCCCATTGTGAGGGATGAGGCCTACCATATTGTATGTGTTATATTCATGTCATTTATCCATTTTTAGGTCATGGGCTCCAACGCCTTATGCAGGCCCATCATGTACGAGTAATGGGCTTACACTATCCACCCATTTCGTAGATAATTGAAGGGCCAAGACCCCGTTATGTTTCCAATTCTGACCCTAAATGGACCACGCCTTAGGATAATGGTGGTTAAATGTCTACCATTGTAAGCTTTCCTAGTGAGCTAACCCAAACCAATGGGCCCCCATTAATGATGATGCTTTCTACCATGACTTATATTAATCCGGACCTTGGAGCCCACCTTGTTGTACTCCCATTCGACTCACCCTTGAGGCCCATCCTTTATTTGGTACATCATCACCCTTGCCATAGATAGGAGAATACATGGTACCAGATTTGGTATATCCACTGTTGAAGCTGACCTTGAGTCGTGGGTTAAATCCCCTTGAAGGGGACCCCGCTTAGAATATATGATATGTTAGTACCTTGAATACGTTATTGAAATTGTGGTAATGATTACTTTAGTAGAAGTGGGAATATGCCAAGGTGTCTTAGAGAGGGGTGAATAGGACTTTTTTAAAAATTTTTATGATGATTTGAAACCTAATAACCTTATCCTGAATTAATATGCAACTATCAGGATTTCTTCAATGTAACTCTAATAGCTTCCAAGCCAAATAGAGGATCTAATCATAAGACTATTCAAAACATAAATAAGATGAGAAACATAGTTCATAATAGATGTGACTGTGTGTGTTAGATGTGATTCTAATTAGTTCTAGGTAATCATGTAAGAATGCATTATGAGAACATTTAGAGAAATCACACAAGTATTAAAAGTAAATAGAAATCACACAGTTGTTTTTATAGTGGTTCGACTATGCGTCTACTCCACTTCTGGTAGACGCACTCAACCCTTGAGTGTACCGGATCTCACTAATGGAGGTTTCAAATTAGGTTTACCTCAAACCAGTACAACCTACATAAGACTGACTTTAGGACCTACACAAGGTACCTAACATGTCTCAACGAGACACAAGTATATGCCCCACACAGAAGCAAGGGTCAACACACAACAGCCAGATTTTAGGCCACACAAGCCAAGGATCCACACAAGGAACCTAGAGTTTATGCCTCACACAAGAGCAAAGGTCAACACACAACACCTAGGTTTTAGGCCACACAGGCCAAAGATCCACACAAGGAACCTAGAGTTTATTCCCTACACAAGCGTAAAGGTCAACACACAACACCTAGGTTTTAGGCCACACAGGTCAAGGACCTAAGTTTATGCTCATCAAGAGCAAGGGTCAACACACAACACTTATATGTATTCTCCCATTGGAGGCCTCATATGAGGACTTGAAATAGGTGAGAATTACCTGTGACCCAATCCTATACAAAGGAATGATTAGCAAGGTCTCTGGACTCTAATGACTTACAGATAAGTAGATAAGCCCCATTAAGCATGTTGATGAAGATCTCCTCCTTTGTTGATGAAGAATCTTCAGCTCCCTTGATCCGTAACACTTATGATGCTCCAATGTAAGGTAACGAGTTGGGTTAAGGTTATGTTGGTAATTACTCTATTAAATGATTAATCATTGGAGTGACAGATTAATACCATAATCTATGCATTCAAGAATCTCAGCTCAATAATTTGCCATTAAGGTGGTACCTGAAAAGATCCTTAAATGCGGAAGTTCATTCACTAATCCACTCTATTGAATATCAATGATGAGGGTGGATGGAGGAATGAACTCCCCTGAGAGAAAAGGGCTTAGGGTAGGTGATCTGAATTCAACACTTAAAAGCACTATCTATTTTTCTCTATAAACAACCTCAGGCAAGCTCTCATTAAATAGGCAAAAATTTCCAACGAAAATAAAACAGTCATATTTTTAACAGAGTTCGATATCATCGAGCATATACTCTCGATAACATCGAATGACTGCTCGATGACACAAACTCAATCTGTCAAACGCTTTTAAACCTTTTTGCCAACTGATACAGGATATCGAACATGCTTCGATGTCATCGAATTTTGAACTCCGATTGCATCGACCCATGGTTCGATTTCTCAACATTTGAAAACTTGAGAGTAGATTTGCCTTTAGAATTGAATAGGTATTGATATGATCGAGCATCCCTCGATATCATCTGATTTTGAATATCGATGATATTGATGCAAGTTTCGATTCATCGATCTTTTCAAGGAATTTTCCTATAAATTTGTTGAACAGTTTTATGTCCCAATTCGATGACATCGACCTGGTCTCAATATGATCGATCTTTGAATATCGATATCATCGAGTGATTCTCGATACGTCGAACATTTGAAAGAATTTTCCTAAAGGCTCGCTGGACAGATTTGTGACCCAATCTGATATCATCAAAGGTCCATCGATATCATCGAGATTTGAAATTCGAAGATATTGAGGCTCTCTTTGAGATATCAAAAATCATATGGTTTTCCTTAACTGCTTACTAGACACAAATTGACCAGTTGTCGATTTTATCGAGCCGTTTCGATGAGCTAGGGATTTGAAAGTCGATAATATCGAGCCTGTCATCGATTCATTAAGAATTTAGTCCAAGATTCATTTTGGTTGCTGGACATCTGAAGTCCTCATTTCAATAACATCGAGTGAGTTTCGAGGACATTGATAACAGAGTCCGATTTCATCGAAGCAAGATCGATAAATCGACAAAGGATGGAAACTTAGAGATTTTCCTGATTTTGCAAAACAGTTTTCACACCTTAAACCCTATGTTATTCTAATTATTTTTAAGGGTTTTATATACCTGGTGTTTTGGGTCATGGGATGTGAGGGTAAGTTTACCTTTGTAGAGATCTGAAGCCACATCCAGTTGAGGCAAACGCTTGAATGATCTTCTTATGGGGCTCACTTGTCTTGCTGACTCAACACTCACGCTACTTGACAACGAGGGCACTTTTAATCTCCCCCTTTGTCAATTACATGACAAAACACCGAAAATCCTAGAACAACATCTATACCAACACCCTGAATTGTGTGTACATGAACTTTATACAATTTTACAAAGCTACTGCTAGTCTAAATCACATAAATGTAGTTGCTCATACAAATGTAACTGCTCCCCCTGTCGTCATGCAGCTCCTCCCCCTATCTTCATGCAGCTGCTCCCCCTAACACCTCTACCACCATTCATACCTATATACACAATTTTCTCCTTAGGTGGGATTTGTTCTCCCCCTTTTTGTCAGTCATTGGCAAAGGCAATATTGCAATATTAGTTGACTAAAGTTGTAACATAAAGACATGGGAGAATCAATAGAGATCCAGATATTGCAATTCATAACAAATAACGACATCTCTAAAATGCATAATTAGTAAGAGATAGATGTATAACAGATAACGACATCTCTATACTCATAGAAACCATCCATGCATAGTAGCTTAAAGGAGAGCTGTGATTTCTCAAAGAAAATAGCGGTATAGCTTCAAACGATAGAAATCACAATCCAATTCTCAATCATTAAGGGATAGGCAGGAGAAAGCAATCACAATTGATACCAGCATTCCATAGAGAGTAGTGAAGAATTGAGAACAGATGGCAACAAATATATATAAATTATCAATCACTAATCAAAATATCCAAAATAAAAACCGCCCAAGCTTGGCAGTATTTCATCATCCATCCCAAACCATCACAACCAAATATATGGGCCAACCATGGGCCTACGAAAATACAAGTATTTTCCTCATGTAGAGGATATCCATAAACCACACAAAAAAGAGCTATTAGACTTTTGTGTTAGCTAGCCATCACATACACTCACAAGATCGCCGAGCATTCAAAAAGATATCCATGCCCATACGCAGAGATGAGTATCTAGTATGTGTGACGGCATGAAGGCTATCGATACTATGGTGGAGGGGTTGATGAGGACGATGCGGTGTTGTCTCGTTAGCAGGTCATCAGATCAACCAGTTGCTACACCATTTGTTGCACCCCAGCCACCAATCTTTCTGGGTTAGTGAATCATTCGTTCATCGTTTCCTTCATCTGGGTTACTTCTCGCAACGACGTCCCAATCCGATCTTGATGTAATTTGAATCTTTT
The DNA here is from genome assembly GCA_030180095.1 of Magnolia changhungtana. Classification (NCBI taxonomy): domain Eukaryota; kingdom Viridiplantae; phylum Streptophyta; class Magnoliopsida; order Magnoliales; family Magnoliaceae; genus Magnolia; species Magnolia changhungtana. The sequence goes on along the minus strand of JASAUF010000674.1, from coordinate 837,367 downwards.
GGTCTACACAGGGTCAGTTTGAGGTGGAGCTTGCTGCGGTTCGAGTGGGTCTCCTTCGGTCTGTACTGCTCCTTCACCCATTTCACCTTCTTCACGAATCTCCTCCTCGGGTTGATCTTCTGGATATTGATGAAACTTCAAATCCATCTTCCTAATATTGATTTTGTTAAAATGTTGGAGAGGTAACTCCCGATCATTTGTCAATGGAAGACCGACCTTATCACTTAGCACATGAACAATCCGAGGGAAGGATAGATGGACGTCTCTAGAAGTGTGAATGGCGTACACTAACTAGTGAATTATCACAAAAGCAAGACATAGTTTGATCCCAGTAGCCACACAATACACGATCATGACCATAAATCCTGTAAGGTCAGATCGGTTTGTACCTCTAGGGTACACGTTTGTGGCGAATATCCCGTGCAAAATTCAGTACTTGGGAGCCATATATTTTGCCTTTAATGCATTACCCTAGTACCAAGGAATATCCCTACCCTGGCATATAAATGATGTAATCTTAGATCGAGTCACTGGATTTTTAAGATCTAGATCAGAGAGATCGACGGGAGACAGAGTGAGACCAAAAATACTTATAATAGATTCTGAGGTAATTTTGACATCGGTATCCCCAATAGAGACAGTTATGGATGGAGGTTCTACAATAGGAGAATGGCTAGAAATAAAGAATCTATAGGTTCTTTCATTATGACATGGGCCACCAAAATCAAGCATAGACAGCCAATCTATTGCAGCCAACAAAGGTTCCAAGTTGTAGGGTTTTAGGCAATACCTATCAACTTTATGTTCATGAACTAACCGTCTTCCAAGATATTTTGCTAGAATAGGATCTATTGCAGTAGGAGGAGGAACAGGTGCGGCACTTTGAGACCCACCACGCGATGTTTGTCTGGAACTTCACTGGGGTGTTGGGGTCCCTTGATCAGAAGCCTTTGCCCTATCTTTAAGTGCAAGGATTTTATGTCTGGAGGATCTTGAGGATTCCCCAATAACAGGAGTTTTTCCTTTGTCCTTCCCCATTGAACGTTTACGACTTAGAATGGGGTGACGGAGAGTGGGATCTGATAGAAGATTGAAGGATTTTGAAAATGAATTAATGATCTTCTAGACAGAACTTCTCACTTTAATCTAGAAATAACCAAAGACACAAGATGCAATCTTGAGAAATTAAGAGAATAGACAAAGAATTACTAGATTTGGGTGATCTTGGAAGGCTCATAGATGAAAAAGCATGTAAAATGGCCGAGGAGGATGAGCAACAGAGAGAAGAACGAGCTTCGAGTAAAGAAATGAAAATTTCCCACTCGTCCACCTTTTATTGGGCGGTAACCTTCGATATCATCGAACTTGGTTTCGATGATGTCGATATACCCTAATCGGAGTTACCGATGATGAGTTCGAGGGCAGACTAATCGACCTAACGTTTCAGATTCTCGAGTGGTCATTGATGGGATCGATGCGGTTTCGATGATATCGATGACTCGTTCGATTCAACAATTCACTTATCGAGAAGAAGGATGGGACATGTTATCTCCAGTTTTCAATAATCTTCCATATAAGTATATCTTCAAATATTTTCATGTCAGCTTCAGTATACAATCAAAATCTTTACAAAAAGTTATAATCATCAAACTTATAAACATCAATAATGTTTATGCACAAAAAGAAGTTCCTGAGGTATAGAAACCTCTAATATATCATGATAATCATAAAAAATGCATCATTTGCATGTATTCATCCAGACTTAGATGTTATAGCCTAGACATGTTTTCCATGCTCAATTTTTACTAAGCATATGGATCAACCTTTTCATCTGAGGTTCCTTGCCTCAATCTTTTGTATAAACATTCAAATGTTTATAATTTTGTTATGTATAGTGTGTATACATAATTTTTGCTAAGTACACTATTGATAGAATACAAAACGTATACATGAAGATCTGTCTGAATGTTGAAAACTAAAAATCTTCATCTTCGATATATGTATCAATATGTCATCCCCGATTACTCGATCATGGGTCGATATCATCGACATCTCTTCAGAATGTGGTAGGTCACAAGATCGAGACTACTATCGAGGCAATTGCCGACAACATCAGATATGAATCATCGATATGATCGAAAGAAAGTTTGATAAAATCGAAGACTCCCGCCCTATAAAAGGCGATCGAGCAAAAGAATTTTATTCCTCTGGAATTTTTTTTTCTAGCTTTCTGCTCGAATCCTCAGCTAGAAGACCATCGACGGGTCCCAGAAGCTTCAAAAGAAAAGGGTATTATCCTTCCATTCCTTCCACTCCTAAGTCTAATCTCATATTTTAGTCGGGTACTTTCCAGTCTCTTGGTTGACTTTCCTTACCTTTATCAGTCTCTTACACTGAAAAATCATGAACAAAGGGAAAGGTAAGTCACCTTCTCAGTCTACAAAAGGGAAAGCAAAACAACCGAGTTTGCATCAACTCACTCCATCGGTGAGACATCCAGCCACTATTGTTGAACGTCTGGTTCTTAACAGTGCCATCAAGTCTTTTTGTGTAGACCTGCTTCTAGAAGTAATAGGATGACAAAATATTCTGAATCTAGGTGGTACTTATCAAATTGGAGTGATCCATGACTTCCTGAATAAAAGTCATGTTATTTGTGATGATCCACCGTGTGTTTAAGTAGAATTATTGCATTACTTCAAGAACATCACTCCCATCACCATAAGTCACCTTTTAGATCTCCAAGTCACTCGCATTTCTATTACCAGTCAGAATCTAAATGGCCTTGGTCCGTGGGGCAAGATAACTCGTGCACTGTGTCAAGGAACTACTATTTCTCAGAATGATGATAATTCCCTTCATATTAATCATCTTGGACCCACTTTTAAAATTCTTCATGACATCTTTGGGTCCAACATCTATCCATGTGATGTGAATGGTAATCATCTATCTCCCTTTATGTTAAATGTGTTGTACGATGTATACTAGGAAGTTCAGGTGTGCCTCCCAACACTTCTTAAGCAGCTAATTCGGGTCATTCAAGGCAATCATCAGGATACACTAGCTTTACCTGTCCTCATTTGTAAAATAGCTCATCATGTTGGTATTCCTGCCTCATTTGATAGAGTCTATCCTGAGAAATGGTTTGATAGTGATTTGGTTCAGGTAGCACAATAGTTGTGTCTTCCTTCAGCTCTTCCCGAGAACAGTGCCCCCTGCAATCGGCTGCTCCATATGCTCCTCCTCATATCCATGGGGATCCAATCGAACACCTTTGCTAAGTCTGGTGTCTATCACAAATCACCAAACTCATCACCTTAAACATCACCTACTGAACGGTATGGCGAGCATGGAGGAGTGACTTCACAATTATGAGAGACGTCTCACCGTGATCGAAGAAAATGTTGATTCTCTCCAACAAACAAATCAGCAAGTTATTGATTTACTCACACGTGGTGATTCACGAAGATGGTAGAAGCTGATTGTGCCAAGTTGGATATCATTTTTTTGGATATTTGTGCATGTGCTTAGTGTTTTTACTGGGATGACTGTTAATTTGCCACCAATATTGAGCAGTTTATTTTAGATAATTGGATACTTTGGTTTCATTTCATATCTTCTAAAAATGATGTATGTTTTAAAATGCTTTCATCTTTATACATCGATATCTGTTGTCGCTTTCATATGCTTCTCCCACATAATTCACTCTTCAGTCAATATCACTTGTTATACCTTTGTCAATGGCTGACAAAAAAGGGAGAGAACATTTACAAACACCCCGAATGGAAATTGTATATCTGCTTAGATGTTATTGCAGGTGTTAGGGAGAGCAGCTGCAATAAGAAAGGGGGAGTTTTGAAGTAAGGGGGAGCAGATAATATGTTGTATACATGGGGTAGAAATTGTAAAATTGTGTAAAAGCATATACACACAATTTAGGGTGTGTTTGTCTAGAAGTGTTCTAGGGTGTTTTGGGGATTTTGTCACGTAATTGACGAAGGGAGAGATTGAAAGTGCCTTGGTTTGTCAAGTTACGTGTGCGTTGAGTCAGTGTGCCTACAGAGCCTGATAAGAAGATCAATTCAAGCGTTTGCCTCAACCGAATGTGTGTGAGCTCGTCACAGGTAATACTAAAGCCTCACATCCCATGTCCCAAAAACACCAGGTGATTAAAACCCTTAAAACAAGATAGACATCTTAGGATTTTTAGGGAGAAATTTTTTTTCCAAGTAAGAAAATTACTAAGTTTTTCTCACCCTGTCGATCTTATCAGAACACCCTCGATATGATCGACCTGCTCTGTCGATGTCCTCGATACCTTAACAATATTATTGATATGAGGACCAAAAATGTCCAGCAACTAAATATTCATCTAGACGAATTTATCGATGTATCGATACACCTATCGATATTATCGATATAAGCACTAAATATGTCCAGCGATTTCACAACATATCTGGACGAATTATCAATGTATCGATACACATATCAATATCATCGATATTCAAATTCGAGCCCATCGAAGAATGGCTCGATAAGATCGACAGATAGATTTTTGGCGACCCTGTATTTAAATAAAAATCTCAAAATCCTTCGATATATCGATGCTCTTCCGATATGATTTGAAATCAAATATCGATAGCATTGGAAGTCCATCGATGATATCGATCGTGGGCGCACATTTCTTACAATAGATATTTCAGGTTGTTTTAAACTATGATTAGGGGCCCTTCGATAGAATCGATATTCAAATATCGATGATATCGGCACCAGGTCGATTGTATCGAACAATGACACAAATCATCCAACAAGCTTAAAGACAAATTTGTTGGATTTATCAATGCATCGACTCTGATCTCGATATCATCGATATTTAAATTTCGATGATCTCGACGGTTCCCCTGATCATTCATGAAAACCTGAAATATTTTAAAGTCAAGTCTCTCTCATTTTTCAAGTATCGATGGATCGAACATGTCATCGATGGAATCAAAGTTCGAAATCTAATGACATTGACAATTGTTTCGATTCATCGACCAATTGGCAAAGAGTTTCAAAAGCATATGACATTGAGTCCGAGTCATCGAGCAGACCATCGATGTTATCGAGAGTATACGCTCGATGATATCGAACTTTGTCATAAATGTGACCGTTTTATATCCGTTGGAACTTTTTGCCTATATATAGAGGACTTGTCTTTTGTTGCTGGGAGAGAAAGAAGAGAGAGCTTTTGAGTGTTTCAACTTATATCTTATATCTAAAGCCCTTTCTCTAAAGGGAGTTCAGCCTCCAAACCACCCTCACATTCAATAGAGTGGATTGGGGAATGAACTTCCGCATTCAAGGATCCTCCAGCTACTATCTTAATGACAAATCATTAAGCTGGGATGCCTTGAATGCTTTGATGATTGGAACCACTCTATCTTCCTTATAGGAAAATCTTTAGAGAGTAGGATTCCATCATAACCTTGACCCAACCCGAAGCCAAGTACTGGTATATCTTTTATGTTGCAGATCAAGGGAGCCGAAGACTCTTCAACAACAAGGAGGAGATCTTCGTCATGGCACTGAATGGTACTCATCAACTTATTTGTAACTATCCAGAGTCCAAGAGGACACTTGTGATCATTCCTTCCTAGGATTGGGTCTTAAGTGGTTCTCACCCTTTGAAGCCCTCAAGGAGGCCTCCGATGGGAGTATTCGTAGTGGGTGCGTTGTGTGTACCCTTGCTCTGTGGAGAGCATAAACATCCGGGTGCGTTGTGTGGACCCTTGCTCTATCGAGAGCATAAACATCTGGTTAGGAGTGAACCAGTAAAACTCTAGGTTTTAGGTGAACTTGGTAAAATCTTAGGGTTTAAGGTCAACCGTGTAGAAACCTCCAGTAGGGTCTTATGGAAGATCCTTAGCCATTGTGCCTAAAAGTGGGTGCATTGTGTTGACCCTTGCTCGTGAGAGCATAAACAATCAGCCTCAGTGTAGGTTGTAAAGGTTGAAGGTGAACCTGATTTAAAACCTTAGGTTTGAGGTGAACCCTGGGAAACCTCCTTAGTGAAATTTGGTACACTTAAGGGTTGAGTGCGGTAGCCGGGAGTGGAGTAGACTTATCGTCGAACCACTATAAAATGACTGTGTCTGAGATTGTTATTTTTATGATTGTGTGATTTGCTTTAATACTTCGTCATCTGAATATTTGATTACATCACACACACCTACCCAGTCATATCCATCATAAGCTAGCTTGCATACTGCGTACTTCTAAGATAGTTTGTGATTGGATCCTCTACCAGGCTTAGAAACCAGTAGAGTTACATTTGAGTAATCCTAATTTGTACATGGTATTAGGATTAGTGTAATAGGATTTTTAATAAATCTTAAATCTTTTAAAAAGTCCTATTCACCCCCCTCTAGGACATATTGGCATATTCCTTCTTCAACTTAAGCGGTCTTCACCGCTATTTTAATTGGTATCAGAGTGGGCCTCTCTTTAAGAGCTTCACCACCTAGAGAGTGATCTTGACTGAAGTTGGGAATATGGCCAAAGGAGAGAGCTCATCTGTCACTAGACCTCCAGTATTTGATGGCTCAAACTATGCATACTAGAAGGCTAGGATGCACTACTTTCTGAGATCTTTGGATCATGACGTTTGAGATATAGTTTAAGGTGGATATGTGCCACCAACTGAACAAATCGTACTTGACAGTGGGACAACAATCACAAAGCCCAAATCCAAAAAAAAAGTGGACAACATTCAATAAAGAAAGGCAAACATCTGAAGCCAAGGCTATGAATGCTATCTACTGTGCTGTGTCCAAGGATATTTTTAATCAGATAAGTATGTGTGGGACATCCAAGGAAGCATGGGATTTATTGGAAATAACTCATGAAGGCACAAGCACTGTGAAGCGATCCAAACTTTAACTCCTGACTTCATAGTTCGAAAGTCTCAGAATGGAAGAGCATGAGACGTTTATGGAGTTTTTTTTACCAAGTTGAATATTATTTGCAACTCCATGGGTGGATTGAGAGAGAAAGTTTCGGTACCGAAAATTTGTAGAAAAATTCTAAGATCCCTACTGGAACGTTTTAATCCCAGGGTTACAACAATTGAGGAGTGTAGGAACATAGATGAAATAAAAGTAGAAGAACTGGTATGTTCCCTACAGACTTTTGAACTACACTTCAAACAATCCCAAAAATCCAAAAACACTATCTTAAAAACTTTAAGAAAATAAATTATGAGGACAGTGAAAGTGAAAAAGAAGATGAGGATGAAGAAGTGGCTTTGCTGGGACAACAATTCAGAAGATTCTTTCAAAAGAATCATGGTTGGCCTTCCAGAGGTAGAAAGATGAACAACAAACCTTCTGCAGGTAAATTTGGTAAAAGAACTAAAGAACCACAATGTTATGCCTATCACGAGTATGGTCACCTGTCTACTGATTTCCCAAATAGAAAAACTAATGGCATGGTAATGGCTGCCACGTGGGATGATACTGAGGAGTCAAATTCAGAATCTAGTGACTCAGAAAGCGACGGAGATCAGAAATCATTGAAAATACTCATGGTCTCCACTACTTCAATCATCCCCATTAAATCTGAGAATGAGAAAGAACAACTAGCCACTGAATCATTTTCATCTAACAATGTGGAAACTGAAGAAAAAGAAGAAGAAGAAATCGAAGAGGATAAACTACAAGATGCCTATAATCAACTTTATATTCATAGCATCAATATCCTCAAAAGACTTGGAATAGCAAAGAACAAAAGCAAGTTGTTGCAGAAAGACTTGGATAAAGCATTGGAAATCAACACACATTTAATAAATGATTTGCAGCAATATCATATGGATAATGATAGACTCGAAAAAGTTAATACTCTTCTTAAAAATGAGTCTAAAAAACTAAACAAACAGGTTGAGCAATTAGAAGATGAAAATATGCTTCTTCGAAATGAAAATCATACACTCCTGTTTGATCTGGAAGAATCCAAGAAGATAGCTAAGATAAATTACAAGTTTTCCCAGAGTGGCGAAAAGCTAGAAAAAATGTTAGGAATGGGAAGAGATGGAAAGGATAAAAGCGGTCTTGGATATGAAAAACATAAATCAAAGACTGGAAATGCAGCTCCCAGAACTGAAAAATCTGCTGCTTCTGGAAGCAAAACCAGAACAACTCCAGCATGTTATTTGTGTGGTGATTTAGGTCATTATAATTTTGAATGTATAACTCCTAGGAGCACTCAACCTGACTCTAGACAGAATCATGTTAACAAATTGTCAACCAGAGAAGTACAGAACTTCAAGAGTCCTCTGAAGGATATGGATAGAAACAATGCTCCTGGATCATCACTCAAATCGGTTAACAAAGTAAAATGGGTAAGAAAGAATTAGTTCAGACCAAGCAATAGAATCTGAACCTGTACTTAAATGAAATTCTTTTTGCTTAAAATGATACATCTGAGGTTCCTTGCCTCAATCTTTTGTATAAACATTCAAATGTTTATAATTTTGTTATGTACAGTGTGTATACATAATTTTTGCTAAGTACACTATTGATAAAAATACAAAAAGTATACTTGAAGATCTGTCTGAATGTTGAAAACTGAAAATCTTCATCTTCGATATGTGTATCGATCTATCATCCCTGATTACTCGATCATGGGTCGATATCATCGACATCTCTTCAGAATGTGGTAGGTCATAAGATCGGGACTACTATCGAGGCAATTGCCGATAACATCAGATATGAATCATCGATATAATCGAAAGAAAGTTTGATAAAATCGAAGACTCCCACCCTATAAAAGGCAATCGAGAGGAAGAATTTTATTCCTCTGGATTTTTTTTTTTCTTGTTCTCTGCTCGAATCCTCGGCCAGAAGACCATCGACGGGTCCCAGAAGCTTCAAAAGAAAAGGGTATTATCCTTCCATTCCTTCCACTCTTGAGTCTAATCTCACATTTTGGTCGGGTACTTTCTGGTCTCTTGGTTGAATTTCCTTACCTTTATCAGTCTCTTACACTGAAAAACCATGAACAAAGGGAAAGGTAAGTCACCTTCTCAGTCTACAAAAGGGAAAGCAAAACGACTGAGTTTGCATCAACTCACTCCATCGGTGAGACATCCAACCACTATTGTTGAACGTCGGGTTCTTAATAGTGTCATCGAGTCTTTTGGTGTAGACCTACTTCCAGAAGTAATATGATGGCAAAATATTATGAATCTAGGTGGTACTTATCAAATTGGAGTGATCCATGACTTCCTGAGTAAAAGTCATGTTATTTATGATGATCCACCCTGTGTTCAAGTAGAATTATTGCATTACTTCAAGCACATCACTCCCATCACCATAAGTCACCTTTTAAATCTCCAAGTCACTCTCATTCCTGTTACCAGTCAGAATCTAAATGGTCTTGTTGTGTGGGGCGAGATAACTCATGCACTGTGTCAGGGAATTAATATTCCTCAGAATGATGATAATTCCCTTCATATTAATCATCTTGGACCCACTTTTAAAATTCTTCATGACATCTTTGTGTCCAACGTCTATCCTTGTGATGTGAATGGTAATCATCTGTCTCCCTTTATGTTAAATGTGTTGTACGATGTATACATGAAAGTTCAGGTGTGCCTCCCAACACTTCTTCTTAAGCAGCTAATTCGGGTCATTCAAGGAAATCATCAGGATACACTAGCTTTTCCTGTCCTCATTTGTAAAATAGCCCATCATGTTGGTATTCCTGCCTCATCTGATAGAGTCTTTCCTGAGAAATGGTTTGATAGTGATTTAGCTCAGGTAGCACAACAGTTGTGTCTTCCTTCAGCTCTTCCCGAGAACAGTGCCCCCCTGCAGTCGGCTGCTCCATATGCTCCTCTGTCATATCCATGGGGATCCAACTGAACGCCTTTGCTAAGTCCAGAGTCTATCACAAATCGCCAAACTCATCACCTTGAATGTCACCTACTGAATGGTATGGCGAGCATGGAGGAGTGACTTCACAATTGTGAGAGACATCTCACCGTGATTGAAGAAAATGTCGATTCTCTCCAATAAATAAATCAGCAATTTGTTGATTTACTCACACGTGGTGATTCGCGAAGATGGTAGAAGCTGATTGTGCCAAGTTAGATTTCATTTTTTGGATATCTGTGCATGGGCTTAGTGTTTTTGCTAGGATGACTATTAATTTGCCACCAATATTGAGCAGTTTATTTTGGATAATTGGATACTTTGGTTTTATTTCATATCTTCTGAAAATGATGTATGTTTTAAAATGCTTTCATCTTTATACATCGATATCTGTCGTTGCTTCCATATGCTTCTCCCACATAATTCATTCTTCATTCTATATCACTTACTATACCTTTGTCAATGACTGACAAAAAGGGGGAGAACATTTACAAACACCCCGAATGGAAATTGTAGGTGTCAGGGGGAGCAGCTACAACAAGAAAGGGGGAGTTTTGAAGTAAGGGGGAGCAGATAATATGTTGTGTACATGGGGTATAAATTATAAAATTGTGTAAAAGCATGTACACACAATTTAGAGTGTGTTTGTCTAGAAGTGTTCTAGGGTGTTTTGGGGATTTTGTCACGTAATTGACAAAGGGGGAGATTGAAAGTGCCCTGGTTTGTCAAGTTACGTGTGTGTTGAGTCAGTGTACCTACAGAGCCTGATGGAAGATCAATTCAAGCGTTTACCTCAACTGGATGTGTGCAAGCTCGTCACAGGTAAAACTAAAGCCTCACATCCCATGTCCTAAAAACACTAGGTGATTAAAACCCTTAAAACAAGATAGACATCTTAGGATTTTTAGGGAGAAATTTTTTTTTCAAAATAAGAAAATTTCTAAGTTTTTCTTGCCCTGTCAATCTTATCGGAACACCCTCGATATGATCGACTTGCTCTTTCGTTGTCCTCGATACCTTAACGATATTATCGATATGAGGACCAAAAATGTCCAACAACTAAATATTCATCTGGACGGATTTATTGATGTATCAATACACCTATTAATATCATTGATATAAGCACTAAATATGTCCAGCAACTTCACAGCATATCTGGACAAATTATCGATGTATCGATACACATATCGATATCATCGATATTTAAATCTCAAGCCCATTAAAGAATGGCTCAATAAGATCGACAGGCAGATTTCCGACACCCCTGTTTTTAAATGAAAATCTCAAAATCCTTCGATATATCGATGCTCTTCTGATATGATCTTAAATCAAATATCGATAGCATTGGAAGTCTATCGATGATATCGATCGTGGGCGCGCATTTCTTACAACAGATATTTCAGGTTGTTTTTAACTATGATTGGGGGCCCTTCGATAGAATCGATATTCAAATATCGATGATATCTGCACCAGGTCGATTGCATCAAACAAGGACACAAATCGTCCAGCAAGCTTAAAGATAAATCCGCTGGATTTATCGATGCATCGACTCTGATTTTGATATCATCGACATTCAAATTTCGATGATCACGACGGTTCCCCCGATTATTCATGAAAACTTGAAACATTTCAAAGTCAAGTCTCTCTCATTTTTCAAGTGTCGATGGATCGAACATGTCATTGATGGAATCGTAGTTCAAAATCCGATGACATCGACAATTGTTTCGATTCATCGACTAATTGGCAAAGAGTTTCAAAAGCGTATGACATTGAGTCCGAGTCATCGAGCAGACCATCGATGCTATCGAGAGTATACGCTCGATGATATCGAACCTACTCGATGATATCGAACTCTGTCATAAATGCAACCATTTTATATCCGTTGGAACTTTTTGCCTATATATAGAGGACTTGTCTTTTGTTGTTGGGAGAGAAAGAAGAGAGAGCTTTTAAGTGTTTCAACTTATATCTTATATCTAAAGCCCTTTCTTTCAAGGGAGCTCATCCTCTAATCCACCCTCACCATCGACATTCAATAGAATGGATTGGGGAATGAACTTCCGCATTCAAGGATCCTCCAGCTACTATCTGAATGACAAATTATTAAGCTGGGATGCCTTGAATACTTTGATGATTAGAACTACTCTATCTTCCTTATAGGAAAATCTTTAGAGAGTAGGATTCTATCATAACCTTGACCCAACCCGAAGCTAAGTATTAGTACATCTTTTATGTTGCGGATCAATGAAGCCGAAGACTCTTCAACAACAAGGAGGAGATCTTCATCATTGCACCGAATGGGACTCATCAACTTATTTGTAAGTATCCAGAGTCCAAGAGGACACTTGTGATCATTCCTTCCTAGGATTGGATCTTAAGTGGTTCTCACCCTTTGAAGTCCTTAAGGAGGCCTCCGGCGGGAGTATATGTAGTGAGTGCGTTGTGTGAACCCTTTCTCTGTGGAGAGCATAAACATCCGGGTGCGTTATGTGGACCCTTGCTCTATCAAGAGCATAAACATCTGGTTAGGAGTGAACCAGTAAAACTTTAGGTTTTCAGTGAACGTGGTAAAACCTTAGGGTTTGAGGTCATCCGTGTAGAAACCTCCAGTAGGATCTTATGGAAGATCCTTGGTCAGTGTGCCTAAAAGTGGGTGCGTTGTGTTGACCCTTACTCGTGAGAGCATAAACAGTCAGCCTCAGTGTAGGTTGTAAAGGTTGAAGTTGAACCTGATCTAGAACCTTATTTTTAAGGTGAAGCCTGGGAAACCTCCTTAGTGAAATCTGGTACACTCAAGTGTTGAGTGCGGCAGCCGGGAGTGGAGTAGACTTATCGTTGAATCATTATAAAATGACTGTGTTTGAGATTGTTATTTTTATGATTGTGTGATTTTCTTTAATACTTCCTCATCTGAATATTTGATCACACCACACACAACTACACAGTTATGTCCATCATAAGCTAGCTTGCATACTGCTTACTTTTAAGATAGTTTGTGATTGGATCCTCTACCAGGCTTGAAAACTAATAGAATTACTGTAACGCCCTGAAAATCGGGGGTCGAGCATAAACTCAACTCTCGAGTTCCAGAACATCACTTATGCAACAAAATAAATGATGATTGAATGTGATCGGTATTAGTGCAATGAACATGAGTGAGATTAAGCCAAAACAACATATCCTACTCCAAAGACAGTTAAATTTGCAAGCGAAAGACTGTGATAGATAGATAAAATATATAAACTGTGGTGGGTCTCCAGAGTGTGATAAAGTTACCAGGTTAAATAATTACAAGTATGATTTTAAATTATACCAAGTTGTGTAGTGTGATCTAGTCAACATCCCCCCCCAGACAATCAAGGCACGGCTCTCACGAAGCCGCCAAAAACGAAGATATACGAGGAAGCATTCTCGTCGTCATACTCGCCTCAGTAGCGTCGTCTGCAATCGACAAAGTCCTGGTGGGTGTTCGAACATCGTCCCGTATCGTGGGAGTGAGTGATCAACTCGGTGGAACAATAAAGCATAGGTTAATATGTTATCAATTCATTAATGATAAAGCGGACAATCAAACAATTTTAACTACTCTTATTTAATGCAAGTATGAAATGACATGATGTATGCCCTTGCCAAACCACCCTCATGCGACATCATCTTACGTTCGCGAATGCGTTCATCCCTCAGTGCTCACATCTACCAGGGGCACATGCAATCGATGATGAGCATGATTACCGAGTAATTATTAGTTCATTTCAAACAAAGACGATTGGGAAACTAAGGTACCTCCCTTGTATCATTCCCAAACATGATCCATTCTAGGGTCGTCGGTCCTAGTTAATCTCATACGATATTATGGTTTGAGAGGCGTAGCGAAGGCATCACAAAGGGCTCACACTGTCGACGGATACAGATCTCACCGTATGCGGGTCAATTGCTAACCGTCAGCTCGAGTATAGGTCTCACCGTACTCGGCTCAATCACTAGCCGTCAGCTCGAATACAGGTCTCACCGTACTCAGCTCAACTCATACTCTAGTTGCTGTGAAAGACTCGTCGCCAATCACGGACACTTTATACTCGAAGATACTTCGAGGGACTCGTCATCTCGTCAAGACGAGTTCACCGTACTCGCCTTGCCGTAAGTATCGACGCTCGAATACGATGTCCCATACCACCGTATTCGGCTCACGAGTTGGGTTGCTCAATGGTCACTACGGGAGGCACATGGCCCAAAGATAGGCGAAGGCTCGGCCACGGTGTCCCATACCACCATGTCTGGCTCATGAGTCTTAGCGGATCGAGGTACCATGGTTAACGGGATTGCCACTGGTAAGTTTGGTACCCTAGGTTCAAATAGTAATGACCAAACATGGTGAACATACATTAGACAGATCGGGTTACTTGACGAGCTCGGCTAGATCGAGCGCACAACAAGTTGAACGACATGAAGTGTATAAGCATTTCGCATGGCCAACCACTATCGCCAACTGAAGTACGACTCAAGTTCGTCGAACACATCTCACGTGGCAAATGAATCGCAGCCACGAATTCAATTCTGGTACCGATGGTCTGGACTATAATCATAGCCCCAAACACAATCAAGTGCAGATAGATAAAGCAGTAGTGAATCAAGATTCAACTCATACAATCAAGGTCTGGTAGTATCCATTTAGGGCTGTCAGGGCTGTTGCACGCATTCATTGCTCCACTCCCCCATCACCCATGACGGATCATACAATGTAAATATAAATTTAAACATATGCATTACATAGTTAAAATCATAAAGCAGTTGAGCATGTTATGAAGCACAACACGAGCATGAATTTGTACATGTTCAATTCCTAATCACACAACTATCCAAGGAGATCATACACATAGTTAAAAGAGGTTGAGAATCATATCTCAACACCCTTATACATTACAATTTGCTAACTACTACTCATTCAGACATTTCAAGAAACACTTAAACAAACATACATCAACATACATGACATATGTCGATCACATAGGCATTAGGCCAAATCCTTTCACTAGGGAGTTGCCCCAATCATAACACGCGTACACCCACGACGGATAGTCATGGCAAGAGAATCCAAGTTCCATATTCATTCAGTCATTTCCACAAACACTTGGGCCACACATTTTAGCATATATGGTGTATATTGGCCGTGGCGTGATTTAGGGCAAATCCTTTCGTCAAAGGGGTATCGCCACTACAACAATCACGAATCCATGACAATTAGTCATGGCGAACATGAATGAGAATTCTATACTCATTCAATCATTTTCACAAACACTTAGAATACACTATTACAACATACATGGTGTATGTTAGCAAAACATGTATTAAGGCTATCCTTTAGCCAAGTGAGTATTTTATCCATGTATAATATAGTACTACAGCAAATAATCATGATAAATACATCTCCCAATATCCATACGTATACAGTATTTTCTAAAATACGCATTTTCAACATACATAGTGTATACAAGCAAACATGTATTACGGCGATTCCTTTCGCCAAATAAGTAATTTATCCATATATTATATAATCATACGACAAATAATCATGGCAAACACATTTCCAAAATATACATGTATACGGCACTCCTTACAATACAGTATTTCTACATACATAGTGTATATTAGTAAAACATGTATTTAGGTGAATCCTTTTGCCAAATAAGTATTTTATCCATACGTCATATATCCATACGACAAATAAACATGTCAAACATATTTCCATAAAAAATACGTATACGGTATTTTATACGAATACCTAGAGTATGTGAAATTCCAAATTCTACAATTTTAATCGAAACAGAAAACGGAAAGCACTTTGTACATGTGCAATTGCATGCAGATCATGAATCTACCATTAACTGACATTGAAAGCGTTGAAAACCACAACCTATACACCTAAAGTCCTCACCTTGTGTCGTAGAATTGTAACGGAGTTGATAGGTTTGCTAAGCTCCCGTATTCGGCAGTTTGGCAACCTATGGAACGAAATACGTTAGCTATGGAACGAAATACGTTAGATATTTCATAACCTACAACCTAAACAACCCTAAAACAGGTTAGGGTTAGGGTTTCTTACATAAAAACGATACTGAATCGTTTAAGAATCGGCGGTGGGCCTAGAATAGCGGCGGGAACAAAGGCGGCCGGGAGTTCCTCCACATCTCCCACACTTTCTCTCTCTTTTCTCTCTCTCAAATCCAAATTCGTATGGCTGAAATGGGAGAGGGTTTAAGGTTCTTATATAGTCTAAAACTTCACCAAAATAGACTTCTAGATAAGGTTTACCTAGGTTATAACCAAAACGGGACTTTTTCAGCTCAATGGAGGACTTCTGGCGGGCCTCCTTGAGCCAAAGGTCAGACTTAAGCTCACTAACGCCGGATCTACGTTTTATTAAGTTTTCGTTTCAGTCGGATTTCCAGATCACGCGTGGCGGACCGTTTCAGTTCAACGGTCACGGATCTCGATCGAGATTCCGATTACATGTAAATGTGTATGAAATTTCTCCCGATCCGAGGTGTAATTTGGTTTGATTCTAACGATCAGTTGCTTAAAAGCGATCCGCAGTGACGAGTCTCGACATTACTATTCAAGATATTTATTTTTAAAGAAAACAAGTGTTTTCACACTCTCTCGCTACTGGACTCAAGCAAATTTGTGGGACATCTATGGATTTGATTTCCGAGATGGTTGTCAAGCCCAGTGGCGGTCCTGTACTTAACCTCGTATTGTTCGGACTCCGTGTGCGGTCCGACATTACGGAGTTTCAACGTGCTCCCAGAAGCGATCGGGTAATGAGTTTGATCCTAGATTTTAGGGTAACCTAGCGTCAATGATTCTACAAGTTTTGGGTCTTGCAGATCATATTTAAAGCGATTCAAACGGATTTCGTAGCTAATCTAGTTTAGCACTTAGTTACTTTCTCTCATTTCTAAAGGATTTAATCCTAAGTGATTTCCGTCTGAGGTGATACTTAGTCCTTCGTAGTTTATATATAGAGTGATCCAAGTTATAATACTTAACTAGTTTAAGATAGTATCTAGGGTGAAAGTACTTAGGAAAATTGAAAGAACAAGATGGAGAAGGGTTGGATTTGTGAAGGAAATGGGTTAAGGGGCGATTTTAGACTGTGGGATTTAGTTCTGACAAGTTAATAAGGTCTTAGGATCGACCCATTGCCTAATGACGTCTAATCCCAGGTTGGCAAAAATCCGGGATGTTACAATTACATTTGAGTAATCTTAATTTGTACATGGTATTAGGATTAGTGTAATAGGATTTTTAATAAATCTTAAATCTTTTAAAAAGTCCTATTCACCCCCCTCTAGGACATATTGGCATATTCCTCCTTCAACTCAAGCGGTCTTCACTGCTATTTCAGATTATAAGCATCCTGTAATTTATCCTTCTCTTCCTCTTCTTCTTCTTTCTCATCATCCGATGGAAATGTCTCTTCGATCCGAGGTTCATTAATTTCCTCTAGTATCACTGAGATGTCTATAGATGTGGAGGCCATGAGTATTTTCAAGGACTTTTGGTCTCCCTCACTTTTTGAATCACTGAGATCAGAGTTTGAATCTTCAGTGTCACCCCAGGTTGCAGCCATGGCCTTTCCTTTGGCTTTTCTATTGGGGCACTCAGTGGACCAATGGCCAAATTTCCTATAGTTGTAGCATTGAGATTCTTTGGACTTATTGGAAGGTTTGCCTATATTGTTCTTGTTGTCCATCTGTTTGCCGACCACAATTTTTATTGAAAAATATTTTAAACCTTTGAGCTAAGAGGCCACTTCCCCATCCTCATTATCCTTTTCACTTTCCTCTTCCTCATTAGTAGTGTGTTTTAAGAACAATATTCTTGGTTTTAGGAGTTTGCTTGGAGTGTAGTTCAAATGTTTACAGGGAACCTACTAGTTCTTCTACTTTCATTTCATCCATGTTTCTACATTCTTCAATGGTTGTAACTTTTGAGTTGAACCATTCCAGTAGGGACCTTAGAATTTTCCTACAATTTTTTTGGAACAGAACTTTTTCCCCTAATCCACCCATGGAGTTGTAGATAATGTTTAGTTTTGTGAAGAACTCCATGAAGATCTCATGTTCTTCCATTCTGAGACTTTCAAACTGTGATGTTAGGAGTTATAGTTTGGATCTTTTCACTATGCTGGTTCCCTCATGAGTTGTTTCCAGCAAGTCCCATGCTTCTTTAGCTATTCCACACATACTGATTTGATTAAAGACTTCTTGGGACACAGCACAATAGATATCATTCATTGATTTAGCTTTAAAAGTTTGTTTTTCTTTATCGAATGTTGTCCACATTTCTTTGAATTTTGGTTTGGTGGTAGTTGTGCCATTTTGAGTACTATTTGTTCGGTTGGCAACACATTTCCTTTTTTAATAATGCCTCAAACATCATGATCCAAATATATCAGAAAGTAATGCATCCTAGCCTTCCAGTACGCGTAATTTGAACCATCAAATATAGGAGGTCGAGTTATAGATGAGCCCTCTCCTTTAGCCATATTACCAACTTCAGTCAAAATCACTCTCTAGGCGGTGAAGCCCTTAAGAGAGACCCTCTCTGATACCAATTGAAATTGCGATAATAACCGCTTTAGTAGAAGTAGGAATATACCAAGGTGTCCTAGAGGGGGGTGAATAGGACTTTTTTTTAAATTTTATGATGATTTAAAACCTATCAACCTTATCCTGAATTAATATGCAATTATTAGGATTTCTTCAATGTAACTCTAATGGCTTTCAAGCCAAATAGAGGATCCAATCCTAAGACTATTCAAAACATAAACAAGATGAGAAACATAGTTCATGATGGATGTGACTATGTGTGTGAGATGTGATTCCAATTAGTTCTAGGTAATCATGTAAGCATGCATCATGAGAAGATTCAGAGAAATCACACAATTATTAAAAGTAAATAGCAATCCCAAACACAGTCATCTCGTTTCAAATCAGGTTTACCTCAAACCAGTACAACCTATACAAGGCTGACTCTAGGACTTACACAAGGTACCTAACATGTCTCTACAAGACACAAGTGTTTATCCCACACAGGAGCAAGGGTCAACACACAGCACCCAGATTTTATGCTACATAGACTAAGGATCCACACAAGGAACTTAGAGTTTATGACCAACACAAGAGCAAAGGTCAACACATAGCACCTAGGTTTTAGGCCACACAAGATAAGGAGCCACACAAGGAACCTAGACTTTATGCCTTACACAAGAGCAAAGATCAACGCACAGCACATAGCTTTTAGGCCACACAAGCCAAGGACCTACACTAAGGACCTAAGTTTATGCTCAACAAGAGCAAGGGTCAACACACAACACCCACACGTATTCTCTCGTCAGAGGCCTCCTATGAGGACTTGAAAGGGGTGAGGATCACCTGTGACCCAATCCTATACAAAGAAATGATCAGCAGGGTCTCTAGACTCTAATGATTTACAGATAAGTAGATGAGTCCCATTAAGCACGTTGATGAAGATCTCCTCCTTTGTTGATGAAGAATCTTCAACTCCCTCGATCCGCAACACTTAAGATGCTCTAATGTAAGGCGACGAGTTAGGTCAAGGTTATGTTGGTAATTACTCTATTAAATGATTAATCATTGGAGTGATAGAGTAATACCACGATCTATGCATTCAAGGAATCTTAGCTCAATGATTTTTCATTAAGGTGGTAGCTGAAAAGATCCTTGAATGTGGAAGTTCATTCACCAATCCACTCTATTGAATAACAATGATGAGGGTGGATTGAGGAATGAACTCCTGTGAGAGAAAAGGGCTTAGAGTAGGTGATCTGAATTAAACACTCAAAAGCTCTATCTATTTTTCTCTACAAACAACCTCAGGAAAGCTCTCATTAAATAAGCAAAAAGTTCCAACAAAAATAAAACAGTCATATTTTTTACAGAGTTCGATATCATCGAGCGTATACTCTCGATAATGTCGAACAGCCGCTTGATGACACAAACTCAATCTGTCAAACACTTTCGAGCCTTTTCGCTAACTGATCGAGGATATCGAACATGCTTCGATGTCATCAGATTTTGAACTCCGATTGCATCGACCCATGGTCCGATTTCCCATCATTTGAAAAGCTGAGAGTAAATTTGCCTTTGGAACTGAACATGCATTGATATGATCGAGAATCCCTCAATATCATTTGATTTTAAATATTGATGATATCGATACCAGTTTCGATTCATCGATCTTTTTATGGAATTTTCCTATAAACTCGCTAAACAGTTTTGTGTCCCAATTGAATGACATCGACCTGGTCTCGATATGATTGATATTTGAATATCGATATCATTGAGTGTTCTTGATGACTTTGAACATTTGAAAGAATTTGCCTAAAGGCTTGTTGGAAAGATTTGTGACCCAATCCAATATCATCGAAGGTCTATCGATATCATCGAAGGTCTATCGATATCATCGAGATTTGAAATTCGAAGATATCAAGGCTTTCTTTGAGATATCGAAAATCACATAGTTTTCGTTAACTGCTTACTAAACACAAATTGACCAATTGGCGATTTTATCGAGCCGTTTCGATGAGCTCAAGATTCGAAAGTCAATGATATCGAGCCTGTCATCGATTCATCGAGAATTCAGTCCAAGATTCATTTTGGTTGTTAGACATCTGAAGTCCTCATTTCGAAAACATCGAGTGAGTTTCAAGGACATCGATAACAGAGTCCAATTTCATCGAAGCACGATCGATAAATCGACAAAGGCTGAAAACTTAAAGATTTTTCTTATTTTGTAAAATAGTTTTCACATCGTAAACCCTATGTTGTTCTAAATATTTTTAAGGGTTTTATATACCTGGTATTTTAGGTCATGGGATGTGAGGCTAAGTTTACCTTTGTAGAGATCTGAAGCCACATCTAATTGAGGTAGACACTTGAATGATCTTCCCATGGGGCTCACTTGTCTTGCTGACTCAACACTCATGCTAATTGACAAACCAGGGCACTTTCAGTTATAATAGTCTAACATGGACCATTCCATATAGACTTTTATATGTCTAAAGGAGTGGAGTATTTAGCCCTTACTCTTGTAAGTAACATACCGGTTAAGGCCGATCATCACATACTATATCTGATAATCATGCTAGTATACTTAATCTAGTAGGACACACTGAGAATATGCTTAGTATAACATCATGATACATGCCCATACACATCACTTGTATGCTTGTTATGAGGAGTGTTTGATCATAGCATACGCCATTGGGTTGAGACATCTATGGGACTCCTTGTGAGGCGGAGTGCCCCACATGATCGCACAGTATGTGCAGGATTAATGCATGAATGGATGGTATGGCTCATGCATCTTGTATTGGTGTAACACGATCATTGTATGCCATAGCGACATTAGGGCCATGGCCCCAACCGGCATATCATGGATGGCCAGATCGGATACGGGAAATACTTGGTTCTAGCACTCTGGGCACATAGAATGTCCTTGGGTGAAAGTCCCAGAACCTTTTTGGTACCAGGAGATGCTCCAACATCTAGACCAAGTGGATATACGACTGTACGAGTGCCAAATACCAATAGGCTGCGTCTCCCACTGTGTTGTGGTCGGTTGGAAGGGGGTGTGGCCTTATCCACCCGAGTAAGGGGGTTGTAAGCTAGGCTGAGTCTGACCAGCTCATAAATGGATCTATTATCGACGAGTCGGGTAGGTATTGGCAGACTATTGGTCAACTGGATAGTATGGTCTCTTCCACTAGTTGGGTTGTACGGCTAGGGAGGCTGCAGTCAGTGTGGAGTGTATTAGACCCTGGTGATATCCCAGAGAGGAACTGTACTGATATATGTACTTAATGAGGATTGGCATGCTTGGGTTGTATCTCGCATATGACATTTGGTTACGTAGGCCTTGCATCGCATGGCCTTAGTATGGCCAATAAAATTCATGCCTTGCATCGCATAACCTTGGTACGACTGATAGTATTCATGGACTTACCAGCATATTTATGCATTACTATGATATTGCATACTTGGCACTTGCATTGCGCACACACTTACACCACCCTTTAAGCTTTTTGCGAGCTTATGCACGACCGTTGCATACAAGTGGCGTTGGATCGCAGTAGCACTGAGGTGGGAGCGCGTGATAAATTATTTTGGAGCTTTTTGATCATCTTGTATGTCCCTTTTCGCATTGTACTCAAAGGTTTCATTATAGTGGATATGTGGTGATGTTGTTTTGTGACTATTGAGGCATAAAAAAATGAGTGAGAAAAAGGGAAAGCAGGTGCTGTTGTGTGGAATTCAGCCATTATGCGGAAGAGCCATTGAGAAACAAAGGAATCCATACAAAGTAAAGCGCATAAAGGAGTCCGCACAAAGCGGAGTCCACAAAGGAATCCGCATAAAGCGTAGCACACAAAGGAATCCATACAAAGCATAACGCACAAAGGAGTTTGCATAAAGAGGAGTGCACAAAGGAATCCCCACAAAGTGTAGCGCACAAAGGAGTCTGCATA
Organism: Magnolia changhungtana; assembly: GCA_030180095.1. Classification (NCBI taxonomy): domain Eukaryota; kingdom Viridiplantae; phylum Streptophyta; class Magnoliopsida; order Magnoliales; family Magnoliaceae; genus Magnolia; species Magnolia changhungtana. Next base: position 814,903 of record JASAUF010000674.1, on the reverse strand, counting down.
AAGGGGGAGGCGCAGTGCTGATGTGGCATGTTCACACATGCAAGAGGGCTATAAATACCCCCTGATCCCTTTGAAGGGGTCATTAGCAATCAACTGGGGAGGAGTGGAGCAAGAAAGGAGAAGGTAGAATTTGTTGTTCGTTGTGCGGAATAGCCATTATGCAGTGCACAACACTTGTTGCACACAAAGGCTTGTACTGCACAAAGCCTATAAGCACAAAGAGCTTGCAGCACACAAAGGCTTGTAGCGCACAAAGCCTATCAGTGCACACAGCCTCCAACGCACAGAGTCTCTAGCTCCAATGACAGTTCCAGCTCCAGTGCATAGAGTCTCTAGCTCTAGCGCACAGAGCCTCTAGCGCCAGCGCACAGAGCCTCCAGTGCCAGCACACAATGGATCAGTGGCTTTCTATTGCAATTTGTGAATATTTTATTTTGGAATCAAAGGAAAATAAGATGTAAAAGAACTTTGAATGAATGAATAATATGATTATCTTTCTTGCCTTCTTCTGTTAATTACAAAGTGAATAAATTTCCCCAAACAAAAATACATTTGTTTCTTATTTAAAACAAAATGGCGACTCTGCTGGGGAATCTTTCTTCACTTGAATATTAATTTAAGAATTGCGAGGGAGATAATTGCGACTGTTTGGCGCCTTTAAGGCGCCAAAATGGCGATTCTCAATGGGAATATCCTGCCTTTCATCTCCAAAATAAAATACAACTTAATAAAAGTACTAATTACTCTTTTTCTTCTTTTCTTCTTTCTTATTTGTTTTAGGAGAAGAGAGAGAAGAATACCACAGCTAACTAAGCAATGGCCATCATTCAAGGAAAAGCAGTTTTCTACTTCACCGCGACAAGGTTTGTCGTGGAGCATGCTGATAAACAAACTAGGGATAGCAAAGATAAAGCGGTACCGAGCCAACAAACAGAATCACGAGCAGCTGTTATAGTTGTAACTACTTCACCGATAACACAGGAAGAAAGAGATGAATGGACCGTCGTCACTCACAGGAGGATAAGGATCCAAGGTGTAACTGTGGCAAGAACAAATTCACCACCAACAAGAGTCAGAGGACCGGTAACACGCAATGCTGCCAGGAAGAATCCTTAACTCGCTCCACCTATGATATATCCCAAGTGAACAGATTTACAGTTAGCGTCACGTAATTTCCCTACTTTGGTCACCCCAAGAGTCAGATGGACGAGAGAGTAGAAAGGTAAGGCATTATCATTGAGTTCACCAAAATTCGTATCGCCCCAATCGAGCAATGACACCAGAAGCATGGAGAAGTCCAATGAAACTCCATCCTCTCCTCTCTCCATAAGCCCTATTAGGTCAACGTACTCTCTTTCCACCTCAACTATAGTTTTGTCGAAGAGTGGAGAAGTTGCTGTACATATGGCCGAGATAGATCAAGAAAGTAGGCTGACTACAGAGGATCGCATCAATGCAATGGCAGAAGCACAAGGAGCACTCATGGAAGAGTGTAGGAATCTTAGAGAGTCCTTAGCAACTCTTGTGCATAATGTAGCCCAAATGGCAGCTCCACCAATGATGGGCACAGTGAATGGACAAGAAAACCAGCCTGAAAGTTCTCAACCACAGGGGGCAGGATCACGAGTGTTTGTTCCACCTGAAAGAATCGTAACACAAGATGAAGTGAGATAAGTCGTCGAAGAAGCTATCAGAGTAGAAAGAGAACGTGAAAATATTGGCCGTTTCAGGTACCGAACACTGTATCCGAGAGAAGTAGAAGATATCCCGTTTCCAGCCAACATCAAGCATCCATATTTTCAGAAGTTTAATAGGGAAGGATCACCAGAAGAACACTTAATGCACTTCATTACTAGCATGGGGAGTTTTTTACAATATCACAGTATTACTTACTATTGTTCGAGTCGTCACTGACACATAAAGCATTATGATGGTATTCTAGCCTAGCTCCAGGCTCGAAACATACTTGGGAACAAATGTAGGATGCCTTTATGTCAAATTTCTTCTCTTTAGAACGAGATGTCAGTATTACGGAATTGGCTTCCGTACGACAGAGAGAAAGCGAACCAGTGGAAAAGTTTATAGACAGATGGAAGACATTGGGAGCATCGTGTAGGCAGCTGCCGGAAGAAAAAGAACAAGTCAAACTATGTCTGAATTCTATGGAGACAGGAATCGCGTTCAGACTCACCAGCGCCGACATCGGAACTTTCCGAGACCTAACCACCAAGGCTCATGCTCTAGAATTGATGACCCGCAAGATGTCAATGTTTCACCATGAGACAACTAGGAGGATGCCCAGCAAGATGGCCGTAAATACGGTCGATCGCGACAGAATAAGTAAAGACATAAGGGACTCAAGAGAAAAGAGACCAGAACGAAAAGAAGAATGGAACCAATCAAGAAATAGATACAGTGGAAAGAGGCCCAATATGCTCAATTCTCACGAGGGGTTTGTGTTTGACAAGGAAGACATCATTCCCATGATGAACCAACTGCTAAAGGCCAGCACGATTAAATTACCAGAACCCAAGCACCCCAAGGATGTGACAAAAACTAGAGAGAGATTTTTACCACTATCATCGCCTGGTAGGACATCTGATGGAGAATTGTTATACATTGAAAAGTATAATACAATGGATGATAGATAGAGGGGAAATAGTAATTGGAAAAGGAAAGGGGTACAATGACAACAGTGAATGTACTCACGATCCAAGAAAGGGTCGAAAAATGAAAGAGAAAGAGGACCGTAAAACGACGAAGATGGTAGCAGTTGAGATAGCGGTGAAGACCGCTTTACTTGAAGTAGGAATATGCCAATATATCCTAGAGGGGGTGAATAGGACTTTTTAAGAATTTTATAATAATTTAAAATCCTATCACTCTAATCTTAACAATAAGCATATATTAGGATTACTCAAGAGTAACTCTACTAGCTTCTAAGCTCAGTAGAGGATCCAATCACAAACTATTTGAAAGCTAAACAATATGTAAAGTAGTTTATGATGGATATGACTGTGCGTGTGTGTGAGGTGTGATCTCAGATAATTAGATATGAAAGCATTTAAGAAAATCACATAAACAAATGAAAGAAAATAACAATCTCAAACACAGTCATTTTTTAGTAGTTTGACTACTTGTCTACTCCACTCCCGGCAGACGTACTCAACCCTTGAGTGTGCCAGATTTCACTAAGGAGGTTTCACAGTGGTTCACCTCAAACCTAAGGTTTTAAATCAGGTTTACCTTCAACCTTTACAACCTACACATAGGCTGACTGTTCATTCTCCCTGAGCAAGGGTCAACACATAGCATCTAGTTTTAGGCACACTGGCCAAGGATCCACACAAGAAACCTCTGTTTATGCTCCCTGAGCAAGAGTCAACACATAGCACCTAGTTTTAGGCACACTGGCTAAGGATCCACACTAGGAACCTAACTGTTTATGCTCTCCACAGAGCAAGGGTCAACACCACGTACACTCCTGTCGGAGGCCTCCTACGAGGGCTTGATAGGGTGAGAAACACCTTAGACCCAATCCTAAAAATGAATAATCACAAGTGTCCTTTGGACACTAATAACTTACAAATAAGTGGATGAGTCTCATTCAGCACGTTGACGAAGATCTCCTCCTTGTTGATGAAGAATCTTCTGCTTCCTTGATCCGCAACATAGATGATGTACCAATATATGGCTTCGGTTTAGGGCAAGGTTAAGATGGAATCCTACTCTATAAAATGTTTTCCTATAAGGAAGATAGAGTGATTCTAATCATCTATGCATTTAAGGCATCCCAGCTTAATGATTTGCCATTTAGGTAGTAGCTGGAGGATCCTTGAATGTGGAAATTCATTCCCCAATCCACTCTATTGAATATCAATGATGAGGGTGGATTGGAGGATGAACTTCCCTGAGAGAAAGGGCTTTAGGTATAAGATCTAAGGTTAAACACTCAAAAGCACTCTTTTCTTTCTCTACCAGCAACAATAGACAAGTCCTCTTTATATAGGCAAAAGGTTTCAACGGATATAAAACGGTCACATTTGTGACAGAGTTCGATATCATCGAGCGTATACTCTCGATTGTATCGACAGGCCTCTCGATGACACAAACTCAAATGTCATACGCTTTTGAAACCTTTTGCCAGCTCGTCGATGGAATCGAAACAAGTATCGATGTCATCATATTTCAAACTCCAATTTTATCGAAACGAGGTTCGATTCCTCAGCATTTGAAAATGAGAGAGACTTGTCTTGAAATATTTCATGTTTTCAAGAATGATCGAGGGACCTTCGAGATCATCAGAATTTGAATGTCGATGATATCGATACCTATGTCGATGCATCGATAAATCCAATGGATTTCTCTTTAAGCTTGCTGGACAGTTTATCTACTTGTTCGATGTAATCAATGCTGTATCGATATTATCGATATTTGAATATCGATTTAATCGAGTGACCCTTGATCAAAGATAAAATATCCTGAAATATTTTGTTGGATGCGGTCCAAGATCGATATCATCGAAGGCCTTTCGATATCATCGAGATTTGAATTCCGATGATATCGAGGAGGACCTCGATATATCGACGATCTTATGATTTTTCTTAGTAAAAATAGGGGCTCATTTTCTTTGCTGTTAATTTTATCAAGTCATTGTCGATAGACTCGAGTTTCAAATATCGATGTCATCGATAGGGTATCGATACATCGATAATTCAGTCCAGAAGAATATGTGATTGCTGGACATCTTAGGTCCTCATTTCGATGGTATCGATTGATCATCAAGGACATCAACAGTGTAGGTCGATCATATCGAGATGTGTATCGATAAGATCGATAAAGCAAGAAAACTTAGAGATTTTCTGATTTTAAAAAAGTTTTCTTAACTTAAAAACCCTATGATGTTCTAACTTGTTTTAATGGTTTAAATGCATGGTGTTTTGGGACATGGAATGTGAGGATTAGATTTACCTGTGGCGAGCTTGCACACATCCGATTGAGGCAGACACTTTAAATTGATCTTCCTATAAGGCTCTGCAGTCTAGCTGATTCAACACTCATGCTAATTGACAAACCAGGGCACTTTCAATCTCCCCCTTTGTCAACTACGTGACAAAATACCAAAACACCTTAGAACAACTTTTATATTGACATCCTAAATTGTGTGTACATATACTTTACACAATTTTATAATACTACTCTAGTGAGCACACACATAATCATTCAAAAGGATTCAGTAACTGCTCCCCCTATCTACAAACTCCCCCTATCTTGATGCAACTGCTCCCCCTAACACCTGCAACACAATTCAAATAGATATAAAATTTTCCATCGGGGTGTTTGAACTGTTCTCCCCCTTTTTGTCAGTTATTTGACCAAGGATAGTATAAGAGTAGATATTGGCTGAAGTTTGAAGTATTTGGGAGAACCAGCATTCAGAGAATATACATATATAAAGTAAAGATGTATAATGATCAGCAGAGTTTAATCAGACATCATATTCAGGAACAATGTATGCATATCAGACAAAATAGAGCAGTGATATAAGCAGATAGCATAATAATTAAAAAAAACATCACATGCATTCCATATCAGACAGTAGATAAACCTGGGGATCTTAAAGCATAAGAATGGCATTAAATATGTGAATTATACCCAGCCATATTCATAATATCTAAAACATATACTGCCCCAGATTGGCAGTAAATTAACAGTTATCCCAACAAAACTACCAAGCCCACTCATGGGCACCCAAAATCAAACATCAGTTTTTAGCCCATCCATGGGCAACACACATACAGAAAGACTGTTTAGACTGTGCAAGTTAATAAGTTATCACATACACTTATGAAAGTGAAGAACATCTAAAAAGATACTTGTAACGTCCTGAAAATCGGGGGTCGAGTAGCAACTCAACTCCCGAGTTCCAAAACATCACTTATGCAACATATATGCATATGATTCAATGTTGTCTGTGTTAGTGCATTAATCATGAGTGGGATTATACCAAAACAGTAATTCATGCTCCAGATCAAGTTGTAAGACGCAAGCGGAAGACTGAAAGACATAAATACACGTATATACGTCAAATATCACGATCGGTCTCCAGAATATGAATACATCACTGAATCACCATATACATGTACTAGTCTCAAAAGTCAAAATGTCAAAATAGTACAACTACAATGATAATCCCTATAGCCCCATCAATCCAGATAGCCTAGGCGAAGCCACCGGAGAACTGCATATAAGAGAACTCGTCCTGATCATCGTAGTAGTCAGGCTCCACCTCCGGGGTCACGTCATCATCTAAAATCAAGACAGAGTCTGGTGGGTGTTTAAAACACCGTCCTGTAAGGTGGGAGTGAGTGATCAACTCAGTGGAACAATAAAGCAACGGTTAGCATGTTATCAATTCAATCAAGCAGTAAATCACACCTCCCTAAGACTCTTGTTAATGCAAGAATGGTATGAATGTATGATGCATGCCCTCGCCTACAGTCCCTCAGTGACTTCATCTCACGTTCGCGCATGACAACACTGCCTCAGTGCCTGACCTGTTATGCCTGAACGTACGCATAATGCAGTGCATGCATATGATTACCAAGTTCTTATTAGTCCTTTTCATATAGCAGGATTGGGAAACTAAGGTACCTCCCTTATGTCATTTCTCAAACGATGATCTATTATAGGGTCATCAGTCCTAGGAAATCTCATACGATGTTATGGTTCTAGGTCGCTGCAAAGGGCTCGTCACCAAATCAGTGCAGGACTAGTTTAAACTCTAGATGCTACGGAAAAGCTCGTCGCCTCTACGCAGACTCAAAGTATACTCGAGGTCACTACAAAGGGCTCGAATACAGTGTCTCATACCACCGTATTCGGCTCACGAGTTGATGTTGCTCACTGGTTACTACGGGTGTACTCGTCGCCCCGGCGTAGCCCAACAGCTCCACCACGGTGTCCCATACCACCATGTCTGGTTCATGAGTCTTAGCGGATCGAGGTACCAAGGTTAAACGGGGTTTCACTGGTGAGTTCAGTACCTAAGGTTCAAGCAGTAACGTCCATACATGGTGAACATATAATGACACATCGGGTTACTTGACGGGCTCGACTAGCACAAGCGCACCCAAAGGTGATCGACATGAAGTGCATAAGCTCTCCGTGTGGCCTAACTACTGCCGACAACTTTAGTACGACTCGGGTTCATCAAACATGTCCTATGTGGCGAATGAATCTCAGCCACGACTTCAAGCCGGTTACCGATCGCCTGGACTATAACATAGCCCTAATCACACTCAATTCTTAACCAGAAAGCATGTAGAGTAGTCAGAGCAGAATTAACCAAGTAGTGCAAACATGTTAACAAGCAAATTATAAAACACAATGTAAACAAGAAATCCAAACACATACATTTCATAAGTAAGCAATTAAATTAAATAACTTGTATGGAGGAAATCATACACATCTCTAAGGTAGTTGTAAGACCCGTATCCTAAACCGTACCATTCCGTAGGTTCTTGCAGTCTTTCTGGTCGAATTTTGGCAACCTTCGATCCTTAACCGACCTTGCACGTGATCCTGATTTACTCGTCAACCCGTGTCGACTCAAACTGAGACTTGTACCAATGCGACCGCACCGTCACCGCGGTTCCGATGCCGCGACTCGCGCGCCGAGGCAATACTCTGGCCAGGAGATGTGGGCCAGCGTTCGGTGCGAGGAAAATGTCGCGCGTTGTAAATTCTGAGAGAATCTCAACGAGATGTCACATCAATCAACCATCAATCAATCCCATCAAGTCAAGTACACATCACTTCACACTCTTCCCCAAGCAAGCCCCAAAAGTCAAAAAGTTCTTACAAAGCCCATACCTCTCTTACACCTTTTATCTCAAAAGTCAAAAAGTCTCTTACATCCATCACACCACATCCATCACCCATCTCTCCCTTTACAAGTTTCTCTCTCCCTCTTTTCTAAGCTCATTTCCAAGCAAAGTAAAAAAAAAAAAAAAAAAAAAGAGAGAGAAAAACTTCACACGTCCAAGCCTTCCCCATCTCTCCCAAAAACTACAAGTGTGGCCCACCTCTTCCAACCCTTCCATCTTCCATCTCAACCATCCAAACCCCATCTCCTCCATCGGAATTGAAGCAAAGGAGCATAGGAAGCCTAGGGTGCAAGAAGAGCTGGTGGGTGATCGATCTTTGATTTTTATTTTTTCATGCATTTTGTTTGATTAAGGGTCCACATATGTGGGACCCACCTTAATGTAGACTTTGTATCAAGAGGGACCTATAGTGGCGGGGCCCCTCCATCCTCACCGATCTTTCTCTCTCTCCCCCTTTTTCTTTGTGTTTGATGGCTTGTGGCCACTTGATGTATGTATCTCATCCAACCATCCAAATGGTGGGCCACCTTGGCCTTTTGTTGTTGATATGGGCCATCCAAATGGTGGGCCACCCGGATGAAAGGGGAAGTACAAATATTAGCCTGATCAGAAATAGGTGGGCCATGTGGGACCCACCTTGATGGGGTGTTCATCCACACCACCTGTCCAGGCGGACATACCAATGGTGGTGGCTAAACAGTGAAGTGTGAACTGATAAGGGGGGTGCACTGACGAGGTGTGTGCACGACGGTGGAAAGTCTTTGTCGGTGGGTGTGTTGACAGTGTGTGTGTGCACTGACTTGGCGTGGGCTAACGGTGGGGTCCATGGGACCCATCCATGCTGTCCATTCACTTTTTGTGGGCCACACCATAATATATGTGTTATATCCAGCCGTTCACCGTCCAAAACGGTGGGACCCACGTCCATGTGGGGCCCTCCTTGGTGCGTGTGCACCCCAGCCGCATGGCTCAAATGGCAGACAGAGTGGAGATACATCGTTTTACACTGAGGTCTTGGTAGCGTTCCTGTGGGGTGGCTGACGGTGATGCGCCACCGGATGTGGGACCCACCTAAGTTTGGGTCCGGCTGAAACTTGGCCTGAGCCTTCATTCAAGTGGGACACCTACGATGGGTGGGCTGGATTGGTGGACCCCATCTCTGTGGGCCCTCAAAATGGTTATGAATGTTTTAAATGGTGCACGGCTCTCTCCACATCTGCATGTGGCGTGGCCCACACAAGTCATGGACTTACTTGATTTTGAGACCAAGGCCCACCCTGGAACGGTGCATCTAACTGATGGGTTAGATATTGACAACATCAACGGTGGGACCCACACCGCGCAACCTCGTGGGACCCACCTCCGTTCGGTGTCTACAAGAAAGAAAGAAAGAAAGAAAAAGAAAGAAAGAAAAAGCAAAAGGAGAGGGGCACGTGGCACCCTCTCCCTCTCTCTACATCTCTCTCTGACGCTCTCTCTCTCTCTCATCTCTCTCTGCATCTCTCTCTACATCTCTTTATCTCGCTCTTTCCCTGTGTGCGTCAGCAGGGTGTAGGCCCCACTTAATGTATGTGTTTTACTCCAGTCGTCCATCTATTTTTATGGTGGGGCCACCTTGGGGATGCACTGCATCCACCGTCCAGCCCATTGACGGTGGATCCCAGCCATGATGTATAGGTTTTACACACGCGGTACATCTATTTTGATGGTGAGACCCATCGTGAGGTATGTATTTTATTCTCGCCTAGTTCTCCTCTCGGACTTGGGTGCGGCATCAGTAGGCCCACCTTGATGTTTATATTATATCCACCCATCTGTTGAGGCCCACCTTGATATGTATTTAAGGCTCAAATGATTAGGCCCACCTTGCCATAATTATGGCCCGTCGTTGAGGCCCGCTTTGATGTGAATGAAAGGCCCATGTTACGAGGCCCATTTTGATGCATTCTAAGGCCCATGGGTTATGGCCCATTGCAATGTACATTAGGCCCGTTGGTGAGGCCCATTAATGCGGCCCATTTGATGAATATTAGGCCCATGTGATACGGCTCATTTGATGTATTTAAGGCCCAATGGAATGTACCTAAGGTCCATTGCAATGTGTGATCCCAACATGATTTATGTAATGATGTTTACGACGGGCAATGCCTCGGGAGCAATGTTGGTTTGACGTCCACATTGCACTATAGTGTTGGTTAAATGTCTGCATTATGACTCTCCCTAGCGCCATTGACAGGCCCGTGCTGGTTGTGTGTAGGCCATCTATGTCGAGGCTCATCTGCATTATAAGGATAGTTTACTACTTTATGACATGTTTAGTAAAGTTCCATGATTCATGATCATACGCATCATATGTATGCTTGATATGATAAGTGACTGATCATAGCATATGCCTTCGGGCAGATTGTTTAGGGGCTCCCGGTTAGGCGGTGTTGCCCCACATGAGCGCACGATACGCGCAGGATTGCCGCATGACTGGATAGTGTGATCATGCATTTCGCATTGAGTGATATGGTTACTATACGCCCTAGCGACATCAGGGTCGTAGCCGCCACAGACATATCGTGGTTGGTAGGACTGGATACCAAAAATCTTGTTCTATATTGGGTGCTATAGATATCCCTGGGTGAAAGTCCCTAAACCCTTATGGTACCAAGAGGTTGCTCCAACGTTTAGACCGAGTGGGTGCATGAGTGCCGATGGTCGATTACCAGGAGGCTGCGCTTTCCACTGTGTCGTGGTCGGTTGGAAGGGGGTACGGCCTTACCCGCCCGATAGAAGGGGGCAATGCTAGGCTGAGTTTGACCAGCTCGAGGAATGGGTCCGCTATCGACGAGCCGCGCCCGATATTGGCAGGTGGGTAGTGAGGTCTCTTCCACTTACCTTATTACACGCGATGGGGCGGCAATCTGGTTTAGAGTGTACTAGACCCCGGTGATATCCTAGATTTGAGCTGTATTGACATGTGGACTTAGATGAGGATTTGTATGCTTGAGTTGCATTTCGCATCGCATGGCCTTGGTATAGCTGACATCATTCATGTCTTGCATCGCATAGCCTTGGTACGACTAACGGTATTCATGGATTCACCATCATGTTTCACATTACTCTGATACTGTATGTTTGCATTACTACCTTGCGCACACACTTTCACCACCCTCTAAGCTTTCTATAAGCTTATGCACGACCGTTGCATGTAGGTGACGAGAGGACGCAGCAGCACTGAGACAGGAGCGTAGAGCAGATCTTTTTGAACCTTTTTGTCCATTTCCATTGTATTTCCCTTTATGCTCATTATACTTGTAAAGTTTTTGATCATAGTGGAAATGTGATGGAGTTTTTTATTGTTGTTTGTGGGTTACGCCTTTGGTTATGCTTATAACGAACTAAACCGATGTTGAAAATCCTCCTGGTAGCATCCTAGGATCGAAACCTGGCGTATGGGCACTGGGAGCCGAGAATGGGGTTCTATGGAGGCTGTCGGCACCGAATTCGGCGATCGAAAATTTTGTGAGCCCGGTTTCCGAGTTTGGGGCGTGACAGAAGTTGTTATCAGAGCATAACTCGGGAATAACCAGGAACAACATTACATGTCTGTTATGAGTTAGAATGATTGAGTCCTTAGTCCGGATAGCTTAGCAATCTTTATTACCGACCCTTAACGTGCATACCTCGAGAGTTTTTAAGTTGATAGGCACCTTTGGTCTTCCTGTAGGACATGGCGCTCCAGAGAGTGACCCGATCGACCCTCGCACCACCACCTGAGACTCCCGCATCACCGCCTGAGACTCCCGCACTACCACCTACGATGCCCATTCCACCACCAGAGATACCTACTGCCCATCCTGAGTATGTTGCTCCTCCACCAGAACCGGTGCGGACCCGACCGTATCCGTGAGTGCTTCTCAGTTGCAGCAAATGTTACAAGCTGTGACGGCCGCACTACAGGGGCAGGGCAGGCACCCTGTTGTTTCACCGGAGCAGGTCGAGCAGGATCCAGCGAGTGCCCTCCTTCGTGAGTTTCGACGGCTCGATCCCCTGCGTTTCCAGGGTGAGCCAGACCCGACGGTAGTTGAGAGATGGCGCGCCGATGTGAAGAAGATATTCGAGACGATGTGATGCGCGACCGAGTGGCGAGTCCGATTAGCTGATTTCTTCTCCATGGTGAGGCTGAGCATTGGTGGGCGTCAGTCTCCCTAGCAGCAGGCACTGATTTTGTGTGGACATGGGAGGATTTTGTGGATCAGTTCGACTGACAGTATTTTCCTGATCACATCCGACGACAGCGAGCGTTGGAGTTCGAGGCCCTGGTGCAGGGTGATATGACAGTGGCTCAGTACGCGGCCCGTTTTGTAGCACTGTCCAGATTTGCGCCGTACTTGGTAGAAGATAAGGGGCGAAAAGCCCGCCGATTCAAGGACGGTTTGCGTTAGGGACTCCGAGGTCGTGTCATTGGGCATGAGCTCCCGACATTTGAGGGGGTGGTACGGAAGGCCCAAATATATGAGGCTGAGTGGGCTGGTTCTCAGTCCGATCGCGGTCAGAGGAGAGACCGAAAGAGGCCCACTCCTTCCGGTGACTCGCAGCAGCATCGACCGCAGCAGCAGACGGCGCACAGGTCGCCCAGCCTTCCGAGCGCCAGCAGCACCTCCAGCACCACCTCCGAGGCAGTTCACTGGCACCTGTTTTGGGTGCGGTGTGACGGGGCACCGTATGTGGGAGTGTCCCGCCCACGGCGCGAGCGACGGCCGCGAGAGGTCCACAACGGCCTCCACCACGGTGCGAGAGACCTCCACAACGGCGGCGAGGTGGCCCCCACCACCGAGGCCACCTCGGCGACGACATCGGCACCGGCCTCAGAGACCGCGACGGCGGGGCGGCGGTTTCGACCGCCTCGGCGACCCCGGCGGCCGACGAACACGTTCGAGGGGACGAGGCACCTCCCGGCCCGGCTCGAGCTGGGTTCCACGCGGCCTCGGCGGGATCCGCGGTCATCTAGAGGGGTTGTCGAGGGTATGATTTTAGTCTCTGCATGCGCTGCACATGTGTTGTTTGATTCTGGTGCATCGCATTCTTTTGTGGCCAAGAGTTTCTGCCGATCGACTGGCTTACCATTGGAGTCTACTCACGAGAGTCTGTCAGTATCGACTCCCTTGGGGAAGACTGTGGTGTTGGGCCAATTTTGTTCATCTTGCCCCGTTCTAGTCAGCGATACCTTTTTGCCTGCCGATCTATTTGCATTACCGATGTCCGAGTTCGATGTTATCCTGGGCATGGATTGGCTTGCCGAGTACCACGCCATTTTGGAGTGCTCCGCGAGGACCATCACATTCGATATACCAGGCTTACCACAGTTTCAGTTCGTTGCAGAGCCCCCAGGAGAGCCGTTGTCTTGCTTGATGTCCTGTGCCGTTGAGGAGCCTATTGTCGCTTGTATTGATCAGATGCCGATTGTTTGCGATTTTTTCGATGTGTTCCAGGAGATTCTGGGATTACCGCCTCGCCGACTCACCGAGTTTCAGATTGATCTTGTGCCCAGTATCGCGCCTATCTCGAAGGCCCGGTATCGTATGGCACCGTTGGAGTTGCGGGAATTGCAAAAGCAGTTGGACAAGTTGCGCGAGTTGGGTTTTATCCGTCCGAGCAGTTCGCCGTGAGGAGCGTCGGTACTCTTCGTGAAGAAGAAGGATGGATCGTTGAGGCTCTGCATAGATTACCGCGAGCTCAACAAGGTCACGATCAAGAACAAGTACCCACTCCCGAGGATTGATGATTTGTTTGATCAGCTGCAGGGTGCACAGTTCTTTTTGAAGATTGACTTGCGTTCCGGTTATCATCATATTCGGGTCCGAGAGGAGGACATTCCGAAGACGGCATTCAGGACGCGCTACAGTCATTTTGAGTTCCAGGTCATGTCCTTTGGACTGACCAATGCACCCGCGGTCTTCATGCGGTTGATGAACGAGGTCTTCCGGCCTTATCTCGATCAGTTTGTTGTAGTCTTCATCGACGACATCCTGATCTATTCGAGGACTCGTGAGGAGCATGAGCAGCATTTGGAGGTTACGTTGCAGACCCTCCGCGCACACCAGCTGTATGCGAAGCTGGAGAAGTGCGAGTTTTGGCAGGAGGAGTGAAGTTCATCGGTCACGTGGTGATGAGGGAGGGTGTCGCAGTGGACCCCTCGAAGGTTAAGGCAGTGCGTCAGTGGGGCCACCCCACGACTGCGTCCGAGATCCGCAGTTTCCTTGGTTTAGCGGGCTATTACCGGCATTTCATTGAGGGCTTCTCCCGTATTGCAGCCCCGCTGACCAGGTTGACTAGGAAGGGCGCAGAGTTTATTTGGAGCGACGCTTGCGAGCGAGCATTTATGGAGTTGAAGGACCGTCTGACGTCCGCTCCTGTCCTCACTCTTCCCTCTAGGAGTGACGAATTTATTGTATTTACTGATGCCTTGCATATTGGTTTGGGTGCTATCCTGATGCAACACGGGAGACCAATGGCCTTTGCGTCTCGCCAGCTCAAGATCCATGAGCTGAACTACCCCACGCATGATTTAGAGCTGGCTGCAGTTGTCTTCGCACTGAAGGTGTGGAGGCACTATCTCTATGGGGTCAGGTTCAAGCTCTTCTCCGACCACAAGAGTTTGAAGTACCTCTTCTCGCAGTCTAAGTTGAATATGAGACAGAGGAGTTGGATGGAGCTCCTGAAGGACTATGACTTCAATCTTCAGTACCACCCGGGCAAGGCGAACATGGTGGCAGATGCCCTCAGCTGTCAGCCACGAGGCCTGGTGGCACATGTGATGATTCAGGAGTGGCGGATGCTTGAGGAAGTAGTAGAGTATGATTTTGAGTTTGGCCTGCAGTCTTCTATCGTGCAGTTATCGAGCCTGTCGATTCAACCCTCTCTTGTCGCAAGGGTGATCGAGGCTCAACAGGCTGATGAGTCGTTGCAGAGTTATATGGTAGAGGCGGCATCTGATAATCAGGTAGATTGGCAGATTGGTACAAATGGTGGACTTCGCTTCAGAGGCCGATTATGTGTCCCGGATATCCCTGAGTTACGCAGAGATCTTATGACCGAGGCGCATCGATTGCAATTTTTTATCCATCCTGGCTCGACGAAGATGTACCGTGATATGAGGCGACAGTATTTTTGGGTAGGGATGAAGCGCCATATCGCTAGTTTTGTGGCCGAGTGTGACACATACCAGCGTGTCAAGGCCGATCATCAGAGACCCCCTAGTCTATTGCAGCCGTTGAGTATCCCGATGTGGAAGTGGGACCACGTGTCGACAGATTTCATTATGGGCTTACCGAGGACTCAGCGCTGTCATGACGCTATTTGGGTTGTTGTGGATCGTCTGACGAAGTCGGCACATTTTCTCACGATGCGTGCGACTTGGTCTATGGACCGGCTTGCGAGATTATTCCTCGAGGAGATCATGAGACTACATGGTGTTCCAGTCTCGATCGTTTCAGACCGAGACTCGAGGTTCACGTCTCAATTTTGGGGGAGCTTTCAGAGAGCGATAGGGACTGATTTGTAGCTCAGTACCGCGTACCATCCGCAGACCGATGGCCAGACCGAGAGGGTCAACCAGATCCTTGAGGATATGCTTCGGGCTTGTGCGATTGATTTCGGGGGTAGCTGGGATGAGCATCTGCGATTGGCTGAGTTCACATACAATAACAGCTATCAGGCGACCATCGGCATGGTTCCTTTTGAGGCACTATATGGCAGACCATGCAAATCACCGAGTTGTTGGACCGAGGTTGGAGAGCGCCGTCTCCTAGGTCCCGAGCTCGTGTAGGAGACGTCAGAGGCTATCGATATCATCAGGCAGAGGATGCGCACAGCTCAGAGCCGACAGAAGAGTTTTGCTGATCGTCGGCGTCATCCCTTAGAGTTTAATGTAGGGGACCATGTGTATCTCAAGGTCTCGCCTATGAAGGGCGTAGTTCGATTTGGAGCGAAGAGCAAGCTTGCCCCGAGATTCATAGGACCTTTTGAGATCACTGGGCCCGTTGGCGCCGTGGCCTATCGGCTTGCCTTGCCATCTCAGTTGTCTAGCGTCCACAACGTTTTTCATGTCTCCATGTTGAGGAAGTGTGGGTCAGACATTGTTCTTGTTATTGATTGGCAGCCGCGGGAGGTTCGTGAGGACGCTTCCTATAACGAGCAGCCAGATCGTATCCTTGATCGGAAGGAGCAAGTCCTCCGGACCAAGGTCATTCCGTTGGTGAAGGTTCAGTGGGGTCACCATTCTGTAGAGGAGGCTTCTTAGGAGCACGAGGCCGAGATTCGAGAGCATTATCCCCATCTCTTTGATGACTGACTATATGCTATATTTTGTATGTTATTTCTGATTTTATATGATGATATTATGTCTCTTCTTCCTCACGAGTTATGACTAGTTGTGATGATTGTGTAAATTTCGAGGACAAAATTTTCATTAGGAGGGGAGAGCTGTAAGACCCGTATCCTAAACCATACCATTCCGTAGGTTCTTGCTGTCTTTCCGGTCGAATTCCGGCAACCTTCGATCCTTAATCGACCTTGTGCGCGACCCTGATTTACATATCGTCAACCCGTGTCGACTCAAACCAAGACTTGTACCAATGCGACCGCACCGTCGCCGCGGTTCCGATGCCGCGACTCGTGCGCCGAGGCAATACTCTGGCCAGGAGATGTGGGCCAGCGTTCGGTGCGAGGAAAACGCCACGCGTTGCAAATTCTGAGAGAATCTCAACGAGATGTTACATCAATCAACCATCAATCAATCCCATTAAGTCAAGTACACATCACTTCACACTCTTCCCCAAGCAAGCCCCAAAAGTCAAAAAGTTCTTACAAAGCCCATACCTCTCTTACACCTTTTACCTCAAAAGTCAAAAAGTCTCTTACATCCATCACACCACATCCATCACCCATCTCTCCCTTTACAATTTTCTCTCTCCCTCTTTTCCAAGCTCATTTCCAAGCAAAGTAAATAAAAAAAAAAAAAAAAAAAAAAAAAAAAAAGAGAGATAAAAACTTCACACGTCCAAGCCTACCCCATCTCTCCCAAAAACCACAAGTGTGGTCCACCTCTTTCAACCCTTCCATCTTCCATCTCAACCATCCAAACCCCATCTCCTCCATCGGAATTGAAGCAAAGGAGCATAGGAAGCCTAGGGTGCAAGAAGAGGCAGTGGGTGATCTTCAATTTTAATTTTTTCATGCATTTTGTTTGATTAAGGGTCCACATATGTGGGACTCACCTTAATGTAGATTTTGTATCAAGAGGGACCTATAGTGGCGGGGCCCCTCCATCCTCACCGATCTTTCTCTCTCTCTCTCCCCCTTTTTCTTTGTGTTTGATGGCTTGTGGCCACTTGATGTATGTATCTCATCCAACCATCCAAATGGTGGGCCACCTTGGCCTTTTGTTGTTGATATGGGCCATCCAAATGGTGGGCCACCCGGATGAAAGGGGAAGTACAAATATTAGACTGATCGAAAATAGGTGGGCCATGTGGGACCCACCTTGATGGGGTGTTCATCCACACCACCTGTCCAGGCGGACATACCAATGGTGGTGGCTAAACAGTGAAGTGTGAACTGATAAGGGGGGTGCACTGACGAGGAGTGTGCACTGACAGTGGGTGCTGTCAGTGGGTGTGTTGACAGTGTGTGTGTGCACTGACTTGGCGTGGGCTAACGGTGGGGTCCATGGGACCCATCCGTGCCGTCCATTCACTTTTTGTGGGCCACACCATAATATATGTGTTATATCCAGCCGTTCACCGTCCAAAACGGTGGGACCCACGTCCATGTGGGGCCCTCCTTGGTGCGTGTGCACCCCAGCCGCTTGGCTCAAATGGCAGACGGAGTGGAGATACATCGTTTTACACCGAGGTCTTGGTAGCGTTCTGTGGGGTGGGCGACGGTGATGCGCCACGATGTGGGACCCACCTAAGTTTGGTCCGGTGAAAACTTGGCATGAGCCTTCATTTAAGTGGGACACCCACGATGGGTGGGCTGGATTGGTGGACCCCATCTCTGTGGGCCCTCAAAACGGCTATGAATGTTTTAAATGGTGCACGGCTCTCTCCACATCTGCATGTGGCGTGGCCCACACAAGTCATGGACTGACTTGATTTTTGAGACCAAGGCCCACCCTGGAACGGTGCATCTAACTGATGGGTTAGATATTGACAACATCAACGGTGGGACCCACACCGCTCAACCTCGTGGGACCCACCTCCGTTCGGTGTCTGCAAGAAAGAAAGAAAGAAAGAAAAAGAAAGAAAGAAAAAGCAAAACGAGAGGGGCACGTGGCACCCTCTCCCTCTCTCTACATCTCTCTCTGACGCTCTCTCTCTTCATCTCTCTCTACATCTCTCTCTACATCTCTTTATCTCGCTCTTTCCCTGTGTGTGTCAGCAGGGTGTAGGCCCCACTTAATGTATGTGTTTTACTCCAGCCGTCCATCTATTTTTATGGTGGGGCCACCTTGGGGATGCGCTGCATCCACCGTCCAGCCCATTGACGGTGGATCCCAGCCATGATGTATAGGTTTTACACACGCGGTACATCTATTTTGATGGTGGGACCCATCGTGAGGTATGTATTTTATTCTCGCCTGGTTCTCCTCTCGGACTTGGGTGCGGCATCAGTAGGCCCACCTTGATGTCTATATTATATCCACCCATCCGTTGAGGCTCACCTTGATATGTATTTAAGGCTCAAATGATTAGGCCCACCTTGCCATAATTATGGCCCGTTGTTGAGGCCCGCTTTGATGTGAATGAAAGGCCCATGTTATGAGGCCCATTTTGATGCATTCTAAGGCCCATGGGTTATGGCCCATTGCAATGTACATTAGGCCCGTTGGTGAGGCCCATTAATGCGGCCCATTTGATGAATATTAGGCCCATGTGATACGGCTCATTTGATGTATTTAAGGCCCAATGGGATGTACCTAAGGTCCATTGCAATGTGTGATCCCAACATGATTTATGTAATGATGTTTACGACGGGCAATGCCTCGGGAACAATGTTGGTTTGACGTCCACATTGCACTATAGTGTTGGTTAAATGTCCGCATTATGACTCTCCCTAGCGCCATTGACAGGCCCGTGCTGGTTGTGTGTAGGCCATCTATGTCGAGGCTCATCTGCATTATAAGGATAGTTTACTACTTTATGACATGTTTAGTATAGTTCTATGATTCATGATCATACGCATCATATGTATGCTTGATATGATAAGTGACTGATCATAGCATATGCCTTCGAGCAGATTGTTTAGGGGCTCCAGGTTAGGCGGTGTTGCCCCACATGAGCGCTCGATACGTGCAGGATTGCCGCATGACTGGATAGTGTGATCATGCATTTCGCATTGAGTGATATGGTTACTATACGCCCTAGCGACATCAGGGTCGTAGCCGCCACAGACATATCGTGGTTGGCAGGACTGGATACCGGAAATCTTGTTCTACATGGGGTGCTATAGATATCCCTGGGTGAAAGTCCCTAAACCCTTATGGTACCAAGAGTTTGCTCCAACGTCTAGACCGAGTGGGTGCATGAGCGCCAATGGCCGATTACCAGGAGGCTGCGCTTTCCACTGTGTCGTGGTCGGTTGGAAGGGGGTACGGCCTTACCCGCCCGATAGGAGGGGGCAATGCTAGGCTGAGTTTGACCAGCTCGAGGAATGAGTCCGCTATAGACGAGTCGTGCCCGATATTGGCAGGCGGGTAGTGAGGTCTCTTCCACTTACCTTATTTTGCGCGATGGGGCGGCAATCTGGTTTAGAGTGTATTAGACCCCTGTGATATCCTAGATTTGAGCTGTATTGACATGTGGACTTAGATGAGAATTTGTATGCTTGAATTGCATTTCGCATCGCATGGCCTTGGTATGGCCGACATCATTCATGTCTTGCATCGCATAGCCTTGGTATGGCAAACGGTATTCATGGATTCACCAGCATGTTCCGCATTACTCTGACACTGTATGTCTGCATTACTACCTTGCGCACACACTTTCACCACCCTCAAAGCTTTCTATAAGCTTATGCACGACCATTGGGTGCAGGTGATGCGAGGACGCAGCAGCGCTGAGACAGGAGCGCAGAGCAGATCTTTTTGGAGCTTTTTGTCCATTCCCATTGTATTTCCCTTTATGCTCATTGTACTTGTAAAGTTTTTGATCATAGTGGAAATGTGATAGAGTTTTTGGTTGTTGTTTGTGGGTTATGCCTTTGGTTATGCTTATTACGAACTAAACCGATGTTGAAAATCCTCCTGGTAGCATCCCAGGATTGGAACCTGGGTATGGGCGCTGGGAGCCGAGAATGGGGTTCTATGGAGGCTGTCACCGCCGGATTCGGTGATCGGGAATTTTGTGAGCCCGGTTTCCGAGTTTGGGGCGTGACAGTAGTTGAGAATCCTATCTCAACACCCACTCAAGGCACTACTATACTAAGTACATACTTATACAAGCATTAACACAAACACTTAGACTACACTTAATAGCCTACCTAACATATATTGGCCCAAACACGTATTAGAACGAATCCTTTCACCAAAGAGTCATCACACACATAACTAGTATGTACACATGGCAATAAATCATGGCAAACACATTTTTAGATTTTATATGTATACAATATTTTATACACATACAAGGAATACGTTGAATTCTATATAATACGTACATAACTGAAACACAAAACAAACTTCGCATTATACATGTAAAACAACACCCAGATCATGAATCTAGCATTATCCAACATTGAAAGCATTGAAAACTATAACCTAAGCATCTATAGTTTGCAACTTATGCCGTAGAACCGTAACGAACTCGACAGAGAATCTATGTCTTTGTCAACAATGAAATGGCAACCTATATCACGAGTTAAGTCAGCTATCTCTCCACTTGCAACAATTAAAACCCTAGAACAGATTAGGGTTAGGCTTTCTTACCTAAGAACGAAGTCAGAATCGCCGAAATAGTGATGTGATAGTGACGGTCAGGCACGTAGAATGGCAGGATAGAGCAACAGGAATCTCCTCCCACTTCTTTCACACTTTCTCTCTCTTTGCTCTCTTCTCTCTCCTAGGGTTTTCTCAAATTCGTATGGAGTGAATGAGAGAGGGTTTAAGGTCCTTATATAGGCCTGGAACTGATGGGAATGACCCCAAGGCTGTGGTATACTTAGGTTATGTCCAAATAGAGGCTCTTCCGTCTCAACGGAGCACTTCCGGAGCCCCCCTTGAGCCAAAGGTCGGACTTAAGCTCCCTGACTATGGATCTAGGTCGAGTTAAGTTTTCATTCCAATCGAGTTCCCAGATCACATGTGGCAGACCAGTTTCAGTTCAACGGTCACCGAAACTCGATCAGGGTTACAAGTACAAGGACATGTATGGGAAATGTTCCCTGATCCGAGGGTGTATTTGGGTCAAATTTCAACGATCTGATTTCTTATATCTGGCCCGTAAGTGACAAGTCTCAAACTATTTAAATTAGACTTAATTTTCTAAAGAAAACCACGTTTTCTCACACTATTCGCTCTGGGTTTAAGCGAATTGCTTCGGGACACTATCTGGAGTTGATTTCCGAGGTGGTCGTCAAGCCCAAAAAGGCGGTCTTAATTATATAATTTCATCGTAATCGGACTTTCGACGTGCGGTCCAGATCTGATACAGAGTTTCAATGTGCTCCCGAGAGAAACTGGGTAATGAAATTGATCCTAAATTTTAGGGTAACCTAACGTCACTGATTTTACAAGTTTTGGGCTTTGCAGATCGTATTTAAAGTGGATCAAGCAGATTTCACAGCTAATCTAGTTTAACACTTAGTTAAACTCGTTTAATTTCTAAAGGATTTGGTCATGAGTGATTTCTGCTTGAGGTGGTACTCGGGCCTTTGTACGGATTTTTCTGAGACGTTACAAT
Source organism: Magnolia changhungtana (assembly GCA_030180095.1). NCBI lineage: Eukaryota > Viridiplantae > Streptophyta > Magnoliopsida > Magnoliales > Magnoliaceae > Magnolia > Magnolia changhungtana. The sequence goes on along the minus strand of JASAUF010000674.1, from coordinate 793,065 downwards.
CTACCCCCCTTAAAGAAAATTTGTCCTCGAAATTAGTACCTTTTCGTACTCCTCGAAAATCTGAGGGTAGTTCTTTCTGACCTCGGCTTCAGTTTCCCAAGTAGCCTCTTCCTCAATATGGTGTGTCCACAGTACCTTCACAAGTGGGATGACCTTACTATGTAACACCTGCTCCTTCCTGTCTAGGATACACGTCGGATGCAGTACATACTTATCGTCCTCGCTCAACTGTACCTGCTCCCACTTGATAATGTGGGAAGGGTTAGGAACGTACTTGTTTAGCATGGAAACATGAAATACGTTATACACACCCACAAGTGGAGTGGGCAAAGCCAGGTGGTATACCACCACACTCACTCGGTCAAGTAACTGGAATGGGCCAATGAACCGCGGCGTAAGTTTTCCCTTCTTACCAAACCGAAGGACTCCCCTCATGGGGGAAACTCGGAGGAATACATGGTCTCCAACCTCAAACTCAAGCGGTCGCCGCCTCGTATCAGCATAGCTCTTCTGTCTGCTCTGTGCTGTAAGAAGTCGACGCCTAATAATATCGATCTTCTCTAAGGTCACCTGTACTAACTCTGGGCCAATCAAACTGCGCTCACCAACCTCTACCCAGCAATGTGGTGCTCAGCAAAGGTGCCCATACAAGGCCTCGTAAGGAGCCATGCTAATACTCGCTTAAAAACTATTATTATAAGTGAACTCTGCATACAGGAGACAGTCATCCCAACTGTCCTTGAAGTCCAAAACACTGGCCCATAGCATATCCTCCAAAATCTGATTCACTCGCTCCGTCTGCCCAACAGTCTGTGGGTGGAACGTGATACTGAACTTCAACTTCACACCAATCGCTTCCTGGATATGAGTCTAGAAGATAGATGTGAATCGCGTGTATCTGTCTGACACAATCTCCAAGGGAACTCCATGCAGATGCACTATCTCCTTAATGTACAATCTGGCCAACTCTCTGTAGAGTTCGAAACTCTGATCGGAAGGAAATGAGCCGACTTTGTCAACTGGTCGACGATCACCAAGATGGAATCATGTCCCTTCCTCATCGTCGGCAGCCCCGATATGAAATCTAAAGAGATGAAGTCCCACTTCCATTCAGCTATGGGCATGGGCTGAAGCACTCCAGGAGGTCGGTGATGTTCAGCCTTGACCTGCTGGCACGTGAGACAATGGGACACATAATCTGCTATGTGGAGCTTCATGTTGTCCCACCAATACGACCTCTTCATGTCCTGATACATTTTCATGCTACCAGGATGCATCGTAAGCTTCGATCTGTGGGCAGCCTCGAGAATCTCTTGTCTCAAGTCATGAATGTCTGGGACGCATAGGCGGCCAGGGTATCGTAGGCCCCCATCTGTGCCAACCTCCACTTGGAGTTCTTGTCATCACCAGCTTGCTCTCGAAGCTCAGACAATCGCACATCTTCCTTCTGGGCTTCGATAATCCTATCATCAATAAGTGGCCGCACCCAAATGTGCGCAACACACTCAAATGGGTCCTCCATGGTGAGGTTTTGCTCGAAGTTCCACACGAACTTTACCATATCCCACTTGGCAATCATTAGCAGAGCCGTAAATGCTATAGCCTTCTTGCGTCTCAACGCCTCTGCCATAAAGTTGGCCTTGCCAAGATGGTAGGAGACCTCGAACTTGAAGTCCTTCAAGGTTTCCATCCAGCGGCGCTACCTCATATTCAAGTCCTGCTAAGTGAATATAGCGAAGGCTCTTGTGGTCGTAAAAAAGCTCGAACTCCTCTTCGTAGAGGTAATGTCTCCAAAGCTTCAATGCAAAGATGACAGCTGCCAGTTTCAAGTCGTGTGTAGGGTAATTCTCCTCATGTTTCCTTAACTGTCTCGTGGCATATGCGATCACCTTATCCTTCTGCATGAGGACACAACCCAAATCAACCCGAGACGCGTTGGTGTATATTGTATACTTGACCCCTTACTCTGACAATACTAGCACAGGGGTGGACGTTAGTTTGTCCTTCAGCTCCTGGAAAGTTGCTTCCGCTTTCTCATTTCAGGAGAACTTTAGATCCTTCTGTGTTAACTGAGATAACGGTCGGCTATCTTCGAGAAATCTCGAATGAGCCTGCCGGACCAAGAAAACTCCTCACCTCAGTAACCGAACCAGGCTACTTCCAGTCCTAAATAGCGGTTACCTTAGCAAGGTCCACCGCTATCCCTTTCTTGGACACCACATGTCTCAAGAAATTAACTTCCTCTTTTTAGAAGTCGCATTTTTTGTAATGTGCGAACAACTGGTTATTCTTCAACGTATCTAAGACGGCTTGTAGGTGTTCCTCGTGCTCTTCCCGACTTGCAGAGTATATCAAGATGTCATCGATAAACATGATGACAAATCGGTATAGAAATGGCTGAAATACCCAGTTCATCAAATCCATGAACACGGCTGGCGCAATCATAAGTCCGAACGACATCACGAGGAACTCGTAATGCCTAAAACTGGTCCTGAAGGCTGTCTTCTGCACGTCCTCATCCCTGACACGTAACTGATGATACCCTGACTGTAGATCAATCTTTGAGAAGTAGCGCGCCCCTTTCAACTGATCAAAGAGATTGTCTATCCTAGGTAAAGGATACTTGTTCTTCATGGCAATTGGTTCAACCTACGGTAATCAATCCATAATTGTAGCGACCCATCCTTCTTCTTGACAAACAACAGAGGTGCTCCCCAAGGAGACACACTGAGTCGTATGAAGCCCTTCTCTACGAGTCTGTCAATCTGTTTCCTCAGTTCCTCCATCTCCCATGGAGGCATCCGATACATAGGTAATGAAATGGGGGTCATACCGGGTACAAGATTAATAGTAAAATCGATCTCGCTCTGAGGAGGTAATCCAGGGATCGTTTGAACACATCCGTAAATTCCCGAACTACTGACATGTTTCCTAATGTCGGCCCATCAACATGCTCTAGTAAAGCGGCATAACATCCAACACGACATGACCAACTAACCTGCACTGGAAAAGTAAAGACCGTGCCGTCAGGTCCATTGGCTGTCACAATCCAATTATTGCAATCAATCTCTGCCTTCATCTCGGTGAGCCAATCTATACCAAAGATAATATCGCAGTGCCATAGTGGGGTGACAATGAGGTCAACGAACACTGTCCTGCTACCCAAGTCAACTGAGCAACCCTCATACGTCCGTGTGACATCCAAAAAAGTCCTATTAACAGTAGTGAGTCTCACTCCCTTCATGGGAGTAGTATGTAAAGCTAGACGCTTAACTGCCGCACATGAAATGATGGAGGTAGTGGACCCAGTGTCCACTAATAAGAAGATAGGATTACATTGGACATGTGCAGTAATCACAAAGGCCATAGGTACTGAAGGTGTTGTCTCTAACTCTTCTGCTGTAAGCGCATGAATGCATGCCTGCTGAGGTCGGTTGGGCTGAGGCACCATAGGTCATTGAGGCGGCCTAAATCGAGGTACAGGGGGTTGGAATGATGGATGTGTAGGGACAGTACGCAGGGGCGGAGCTGATATAGTCTGAGGGCGAGTGCGGTCGATCCTTTGCGAAGGTGAGAACCTACTGCCTCTCATACACGCAAAATAGCTCTTCGATAGGTGGCCTGGCCTCCCACAGTAGGTACAGGTCATGCCCGGTCGTCGTATCAGAAATAGTAGCGTCGAAATCCTAGGAGGAGAGTCTGTACGAGGTCTCTTACCAAGGAATGGTCTGCTCGACATATCTGGTCGGGGCCTAAGGATCATAGGCCCACAAGAGCATGATAATCAATCCATGTCCTGCTCTGCTCGCATAGACATGTGTACTAGCTCAGTATAGGAGGGTATGCTAGCACAACACATCTTCGAGCGAATATCAGGGTGCAGGCCCTCGGAAAAGCGCCGCATCCGCATCTGTGCGTCGGCAAGTATCGTAGGAATATATCGGCCCAACTCCATGAACCGATGCTCATTCTGTCACTGTCATGCCTCCCTGTCTAAGGCGGAAGAATTCATTCTCCTTCTCGTGCCGGTACGTCTGGGGATAGTACTTCTCATGAAAGAGGAACTCAAAATCTGCCCATGTCCATATATAACCAACTACAACTGTCCACAGAACACTATCCCACCATAGCTAGCTTCCTTTTCAAACATAAAGATGGTCAACTCGACCTGTTCCTACTCAGTACAATATAGTATCCTCAGCATCTTGGAGATGCGGTCGAGCCAATATTCGACTTCCTCGGTTCTGTGAGAACCCGTAAAGGTAGGAGGCCTCAAGCGCTGGAATCGCTCGAGGAGACAACTCGTACCCAGATTCCCCATAGGGTATGTAGCAGGTGTAGGGGGAGGCACACCCTCATCCTGAGCAGAAGGCCCTACAGTCTCAGCAGGATGTACAGATGGTGAAGGTGGAGTCACACTTTTCCCCTGAGCTAGGGCCTCTACAATAGTAGCTAAGAGCCGTTGGTGCTACTGGTGCATCATTGTCATCAACTGCTCCAACCTATCCACGGGTGGGGCAAACTGAGGCACATGTTGCGTTGAAGAAGACGCATGGTTATGCTCACGAACCGGTGGTGTGTACGGTGGTGGTCTAACTGTAGGACCAGTAGATGGCTAAGACTCAGGCATAGTCTCACGGACAGGGCCCAATCCAGGGTCCGTATGACCATCACTCTGGGGAGGTCCCTGATCCATCAAACCAGTAAGTGCGAGTCGTGCCGTTCTCTACTTGGCCTTTCGTGGCATGTCCTATATGACATAGGGTGCAACTTGTGTAAGATGTAACATAATAATACACAATCCTTTAAGCATTCTACACACTTCATAGTAAAAGAGACTACATGCATTTCATTTACCAAAATTTGTCATAATACAGGGAATACAGAGTTACATGAATCATGACAGAAGATGCATGTGAGTTACTACAACCAAAACTTCAAACACTTAAAACATTCGACTACTACTACACTACTAGGCCTAGCAACAAGAACACAAACATAACCTGAAGTAGTAACCAAAACAAGTTGCAAGACAACAGTAGGGATGACTAGGCATCTGAGTCTGGCGATGGAGGAGGGACACCCTTATCCTGCACACAGCATAGGATAGTCTTCAAAGTACGAGTCACTTTCTTGAACTTGTGTTTCACAAGGCCCCGAAGATCCATAATATCTTGTCGTAGGATAGCCTAACCCTCCTTAATTCGAGCTATACGAGCATCCCTAGCAGCCCGATTAGTGTTATGCTCCAGTGGCGTATGAGGGGAGCTCTCCTCCGTATCCTGGGCCTCCTCTTCTTCTTCGCTCACTTCCTCTTCTATTTCAGCTCCACCTTCTTCCTCAGTCTCTTCCTCTTCACTCTTTGTCTCATCCTCACTTTTCTCAAGTCGGGCTTGTCGTTGTCATGGCTCGATGTCCATCTGATTGAGAGTAGTTTCATTGATGAAATGTTGTGGCACTGAAAGTTCTGCACCTAAATTGTAGTCAAACTCGCGTGCAATCTTACATATAAGCCTGTCGAAGGGGAGCGAATCAGTCCTTCTATTTGAGTGTGCAGTCAGAACGATCTGTTGCAAAATATATGTGGGTATGCACAACTTCTCTCCCTACCCCACCTAGTATAGAAAGTCGACCATCAGACGTGTGCACTCACTACAATTGCTCCACCTGGGATAGACGTTGAACGTGAAAATGTGATGAAGTAGACGGAAGTCATTACTCATATTAGTCGCTAGCAGACTATTGTTTGGCTGCCATTGAACCAGTAGACCACAAAGGAAACACGTATGACGATCCCTTTCTCTTACGCTCTTCAGATTCTTCTCGCTCGCGTGGACTTAGCTAAGTGGTATGCCCATGAGTCGAGCTTTCAGTCCAGCTTCGATTGTGGCCTCCCGATCTCTTCCGAATGGGATTTTGAACTGTAAGGGATCCAGTGTAGGCTCTTAAATATGGGCATAGAAAGCTTAGACAGTACCCACATTCGCACGATATTTTTCCTCAAACACAGGGCCCCATCCGGCCTCACTAAGGCGCTCCAATAACAGATACTCCCCAAAGAGCTACCCATCCACCTAAGCTTCATAAAGGACCTTACGGTCCGTGTATCTTCCATGGGATATCTCTGCTAGTAGAGCTCTTGGGAGAGGAGCCTGGGGATTAAGGTCCCGCTTAGTCCGTAGCTCATGTTTAACACCCGTGCTTGCGGTGGCGCCTCTCGGTCTCCTTGAACGAGTGAGGCAACTAGGCCCGGCTTCATCCACGGCACCCTTTCTCTTTCCCATGAGAGAAAAAATGGTGGAAAGTGAGAAAATGGTTGTAATGAACTTGAATAGGGCCATGGAAAAGTGGAGAAAAGGGGAGAAAGGGGGATGGGTTCTTTAGTTCTTCATGGATTTGAGCCTCCAAGTGGTGTTTAAAGGCTCAAATGAAAGGGAATAAAGAGGGAAGATGAAGAAAGAGGATGGGTTAGTGGGTGTACATGAATTTGAGACTCAAATGGGGGGTTTAAGAGCTCAAATGGGAGAGAATGGAGAGGGTAGGCAGCTGTGGTAGAGAGATTTCGAATGTGTGGTGAAGGTGGTGCACAAAAATGAAGGAAGAAGGGGTTGGAGGAGCGAGTTCTGCGAAAAATTAGAGGTTTGAGAGAGAAAGGAGAGCTTGGGGGGGTACTTTGTGAAGGAAGGGTGACCTAAAAGGGGTTTTAATAAAAAAACCCAAGCATCAGGGGGACACATTATTCCCCAAACACGATCGGCCCGAGCGGCCCGCCCGGTAGAATCTGCTTGGCGGCGAGGCCCTCGCCGACCTTTGGAGATTTTGGCGAGGTCCTTCCCTCCCCCTTGGTCCAAAAACATGTGGGGCCCACCTTGGGTCCCACCGAATTGATCGTTTCGACCCCCCGACTCTGATTCGAGCCAAATCGGGTACTTTTGGGTAGCTTCTGATGTATACTCTCATTTACTGACTGTTGACGGCTGGTATAGGGTAATTTGTGGTCTAGATCCATCATTTAACAGTCTAGGAGTGATCCGGGGTCACCTCATGCGATCACGGAGGTGTACGGACTCGATCTCGGAGATCGCTTTCGGTGAACTTCGCCAATTAGCAAAACCGAGACTCTTATGACTGTTGCTACATTTTCTCGCACCCACCTAAGTTGAATTTGCATCAACGTACGTTGTGTGACCATAACCCAGGTCCGGTTTAATCCAAATCATGCTTTGATACTAACTTGTAATGCCTAGAAAATTGGGGGTCGAGTGGCAACTCAACTCCCGAGTTCCAAAACATCAGTTATGCAAAATATATGCTTATGATTCCATGTTGTCTGTGTTAGTGCATTAATCATGAGTGGGATTATAGTGCATTAATCATGAGTGGGATTATACCAAAATAGTAATTCATACTCCAGATCAAGTTGTAAAACGTAAGTAGATGTCTGAAAGACATAAATACACATATATACGTCAAAGATCACGATCGGTATCCAGAGTATGAATACATCACTGAGTCACCATATACATGTAATAGTCTCAAAAATCAAAATGACAAAATAGTAAAACTACAATGATAATCCCTGTAGCCCCGTCAATCCCGATAGCTTAAGCAAAGCCACCAGAGAACTGCATATAAGAGAACTCATCCTGATCATCGTAGTAGTCAGGCTCCGCCATAGGGGTCACACTGTCATCTGAAATCAAGACAAAGTCTGGTTGGTGTTTAAAACACCGTTCCGTAACGTGGGAGTGAGTGATTAACTTAGTGGAACAATAAAGCAAAGGTTAGCATGTTATCAATTTAATCAAGTAGTAATGATAAAGCAGTAAATCACATATCCCTAAGTACTCTTGTTAATGCAAGAATGGTATGAATGTATGATGCATGCTCTCACCTACGCTCCCTCAGCGACTTCATCTCATGTTCCCACATGAAAACACTATCTCAATGCTTGACCTACTACGCCTGAACGCACGCGTAATGCAGTGCATGCATATGATTACCAAGTTCTTATTAGTCCTTTTCATATAGCAGGATTGGGAAACTAAGGTACCTCCCTTATGTCATTTCCCAAACGATGATCCATTCTAGGGTCGTCAGTCCTAGAAAATCTCATACTTATAGTTCTACGTCGCTACAAAGGGCTCATCACCAAATTAGTGCAGGCCTAGTTTATACTCTAGATGGTAAGGAAAGGCTCGTCACCTCTACGCAGACTCAAAGTATACTCGAGGTCACTACAAAGGGCTCGTCACCAAATTAGTGTAGGCCAACAACTCAAATATAGTGTCCTATACCATCGATTCAGCTCACGAGTCGATGTTGCTCACTAGTCACTACGGGTGGACTCGTCGCCCTGGCGTAGGCCGACAGCTCAACCATGGTATCCCATACCACCATGTCTGGCTCATGAGTCTTAGCAGATCGAGGTACAAAAGTTAAACGGGGTTTCACTAGTGAGTTCAGTACCTTAGGTTCAAGCAGTAGCGTCCATACATGGTGAACATACAATGGCACATCGGGTTACTTGACGGGCTTGACTAACATAAGTGCACCCAAAGGTGATCGACATGAAGTGCATAAGCTCTCCGTGTGGCCTAACAACTGCCGATAACTTTAGTACGACTCGGGTTCGTCAAACATGTCCTACATGGCGAATGAATCTCAGCCTCGACTTTAAACCTGTTGCCAATTGCCTGGACTATAACATAGCCCCAATCACACTTAATCCTTAACCAGAAAGCATGTAGAGTAGTCAGAGCAGAATTAACCAAGTAGTGCAAACATGTTAACAAGCATATTATAAAACACAATGTAAACAGGAAATCCAAACACATACATTTCATAAGTAAGCGATTAAATTAAACAACTTGCATGGAGGAAATCGTACACATCTCTAAGGTAGTTGAGAATCCTATCTCAACACCCACTCAAGGCACTACTATACTAAGTACATATTATACGAGCATTTTCATAAACACTTAGACTACACTTAATAGCCTACATAACATATATTGGCCCAAACACATATTAGAACGAATCCTTTCGCCAAAGAGTCATCACACACATAACTAGTATGTACACATGGCAGTAAATCATGGCAAACACATTTTTAGATTTTATATGTATACAATATTTTATACACATACAAGGAATACGCTGAATTCTACATAATACGTACATAACTGAAACACAAAGCAAACTTCGCATTATACATGTAAAACAACACCCAGATCATGAATCTATCATTATCCAACATTGAAAGCATTGAAAACTATAACCTAAGCATCTATAGTCTGCAACTTATGTCGTAGAACCGTAACGAACTCGACAGAGAATCTGTCTTTGTCAACAATGAAATGGCAACCTATATCACGAGTTAAGTCAACTATCTCTCCACTTGTAACAATTGAAACCCTAGAACAGATTAGGGTTAGGTTTTCTTACCTAAGAACGAAGTCAGAATCGCTGAAATAGCGATGTGATAGTGACGGTCAGGCATGTAGAATGACAGGATAGAGCAACAGGAATCTCCTCCCACTTCTTTCACACTTTCTCTCTCTTTGCTCTCTTCTCTCTCCTAGGGTTTTCTCAAATTCGTATGGAGTGAATGAGAAAGGGTTTAAGGTCCTTATATAGGCCTATAACTGATGGGAATGACCCCAAGGTTATGGTATACTTAGGTTATGTCCAAATGGAGGCTCTTCCGTCTCAACGGAGCACTTTCGGAGCCCCCCTTGAGCCAAAGGTCGAACTTAAGCTCCCTGATTATGGATCTAGGTCGTGTTAAGTTTTCATTCCAGTTGGGTTCCTAGATCACACGTGGCAGACCAGTTTCAGTTCAACGGTCACTGAAACTCGATCAGGGTTACAAGTACACGGACATGTATGGGAAATGTTCCCTGATCCGAGGGTCTATTTGGGTCAGATTTCGATGGTCTGATTGCTTATATCTGGCCTGCAAGCGACAAGTCTTAAATTATTTAAATTGGACTTAATTTTCTAAAGAAAACCATGTTTTCTCATACTCTTCACTCCAGGTTTAAGCGAATAGCTTCGGGACACTATCTGGACTTGATTTCCGAGGTGGTTGTCAAGCTCAGCAAGGCGGTCTTAATTATATAATTTCGTCATAATCAGACTTTCGACGTGCAGTCCAAATCTGATATGGAGTTTCAATGTGCTCCCGAGAGCAACTGGGTATAGATATTGATCCTAAATTTTAGGGTAACCTAGCGTCACTGATTCTACAAGTTTTGGGTCTTGCAGATCGTATTTAAAGTGGATCAAGCAGATTTCATAACTAAACTAGTTTAGCACTTAGTTAAACTCGTCTAATTTGTAAAGGATTTGGTCCTGAGTGATTTCTGCCTGAGGTGGTACTCGGGCCTTTGTACGGAATTTTTCGAGACGTTATAATAATATTATTCATACACGGAAATAAGAGCGAAGTGTATGTGATAACATCTAGAAACCAGTACTTATGGTGCCGATGAAGACAGTGCTGTGTCATCGCGCCGCCAAGTGAGCAGATCAACCAACTATCGTACTATCTGCTGCATTACGTTGGCCATGTGTTTTAAGACAGTGAGTCGTGTATCCACAGACTCTTTCAGTTGAGCTACATCGCGTTGTATCATCCCAATTCTATCTTGATGCATCTTAAATCGTTTAGCATGCCCGAGAGTTGATGTTGACAGTTCTTGATAAGAAGTAGAAGGTTCGTGCCCAGCCGCCTCAACTCTTTCACTGAGAGCATCACTTTCACTTCCTACTCCTTCTTTAATGCCTTCTTCTGGATCCTCGGGATACTTGTGAAACTTTAAGTCCATCCTATAAATGTTGTTCTTATTGAAGACTTGGAGGGAAAGTTTCGGATCACTCGTCGTTGGGAAGCCGATGGCGTTCCATACCATGTCTATGATCTAGAGGTAGGGTAGGTGAAGATCCCTGGATGTATGAATGACATAGACCAACTGATGTACAATCAGAGTTGGGAGGCAAATTTTTATCCCATTGGCTATTGAATACACTATCATGGTCATGAATCCTGTGAGATTTGACTGGTTGGTACTTCTAGGATAAATGTCTGTGGTGAAGATACCATGCATGACCCATAATCGCGGTTCCATGAACTTAGATTTCAATGCATTTCCTTGGTAACAAGGAATGTCTCTACCATGACAGAGGTATTTAGTGACCATGGATAGAATTTCAATGTGTTCAAGGTCCATTTCAGAGAGACCAACGAGTGACATTTCCAGACCTAGGATATTTACAATTGTAGCAGGAGTGATCAGTACATCATCACTATCAAGAGAAACCATGATTGAAGGAGTATCAGACATGGGTGAGTGACAAGCGGCGAGAAAGTTGCATGTGCGTTCCAAATGGCAAGGCCCACCAAAGTCTAGAACGGGCAACCAATTAATTGTAGCAAACAGGGATTCCAAATTGTATGATTTTAAACAATCCCTATTTACCTTCCTCTCATGGATGAGCTTCCTACCCATGTATTTTGCTGGACATGGATTTAAGCTAGCCGAAGCAGGTGTCAGTGTTTCGGACTGGGACCCACCACGTTAAGTTTGTTGAGATCTCTGACGAGTGGGGCTTCCTCGTTCGGGAGCTCTTGCCTTTTTTTAAAGGCAAAGGTCTTTCATTGAGAGGCTCTGGACGACTCCCCAAGACCCAACACCATTTCCTTGTCCTTACCCATAAAGACAGATTTGGGAAGAACGGACAAAATTCCTCTTTTAAGGAAAATGAAAATACCCAACCAAAAAACAAGATAGACTCTAGAATGGAAGGAATGGAAGGATAATACTAGTTCTTGAGGAGCTTCTGGGACCCACGATGTACCTCCGGCTGAGGAGATGAGTAGAAAATGAAATGTACTTTTTAAATAAAAAATTTCACTCGACCACCTTTTATCAGGCTGCAGTCTTCGATATCATTGACTAGTGTTCCGATGATATCGATGTAACTCCCCTGATGATATCGAAACCGTATTCGATATCATTCTCGATCATTTGACTCTTCACATTCTAAAGAGGCATCGATGATATCGACCCTTGATCGATTAATCGAGAATGACATATCGAAGGACATATCGAAGATAAATAATTTTCATTTTTCCACACTTCCATAACCTTATGTATAGAATAGAATATCTTTTAAATCATTATACACTTCAAAATTTTGTACAAGCATTGTGCAATTCAAAATTATAAACATTAGGATGTTTATATGTACAAAAAGATTGAGGTGAGGAACCTTAGATATATCATTAAGAGCACAAGAAAATTGCATCATTTAGCAAATATCCAGATCTTGATGCATGACCTAGTCTTGTCCGTTCATGCTTGACATTTTAGGGTATAAGGTGAGTTATCAGACAATTCATCTTTTCTTTCATTACCCATTTTGAGACAGAATTCTTTACTGGGGTAGATTTAGTTTTCATGTTTATCTTGCCCACTTGATCCACTGACTCCATTTTATCATTCATTCTACGTGGTGATGGATGAGTATTTCTTTTAACCAGTCTCCTGGGTGGACTTTTGACATTCTGTATTTCTCTAATTGATTTGAATTTACCAATATGATTTTGACCAAAGTAATGTGGAGTCCTTCCAGGTGTCAAGCACTTAAACTTATAATGGCCCAAATCACCACATAAATGACAAACTGGAGTAGTTCTCATATTACTACCTGAAGCAGCCGATTTTTTAGTTAATGGTGCTGCATTTCCAGTTCTTATTTTAGTTTTATCATACCCTAGGCCACTCTTGTCTTTTCCTCTTCTACCCATCCTTAACAATTTTTCTAGCTTATCACCACTCTGGGAAAATTTATAGTTTATTTCAACAAATTTTCTAGATTTCTCTAAATCAAAATGGAGTGTATGATTCTCATTCGGGAGATGGTCATTTTCATCTTTCAATAATTTAACTTGTTTAGTAAGCTTTAATGATTTCGTTTTTAGGGATAGTTGCTTCTTTCCAACTTATCATTATCTGAATGATAGTGCTGTAAATCATTAATTAGATGTGTATTAATTTCTAAAGTTTTGTCCAAATCTCTTTGCAACAATTCCTTTTTTCTTTCGGACATTCCAAGTCTTCTAAGGATGTGGATGCTATGAATATAGAGTTGATTGTAAGCATCCTGTAGTTTATCCTATTTCTCTTCTTCCTCATATGTTTCCTCATTATCAGATGGAAATGATTTAGTGGCTTGTGGTTCCTTCTCATTTTCAGTTTCAATAGGAATGATTGGAGTGGTGGAGACCATAAGAATTTTCAAGGATTTTTTTGTCACCATCGCTCTCTGAGTCACTAGATTCTGAGTTTGACTCTTCTTATCATCCCATGTGGCAGCCATTGCCTTACCCTTAGCTTTTCGGTTTGGGCATTCAGTAGACAGATGTCCATACTTCTGATAGGTATAACATTATGGTTCTTTGGTCTTTTTACCAAATTTGCCTGTAGAAGGTCTGTTGTCCATCTTTCTTCCTTTAGAAGGACGACCACAATTCTTTTAAAAGAATTTCCTGAATCTTTGTGCCAACAAAGCCACTTCCTCATCTTCATCATCTTTTTCACTTCTGCTGTCCTCATTTGTTATTTTCTTTGAAGTTTTTAGAATAGTAGTTTTGGATTTTTGGGTTTGTTTGAAGTGTAGTTCAAAAGTTTGTAGGGAACCTACCAGTTCTTCTACTTTCATTTCATCAATATTCCTACACTCTTCAATAGTTGTTACTTTGGGATTAAACCGTTCCGGCAGTGATCTAAGTATTTTCTTACAGATTTTTTGAACCAGAACTTTTTCTCCCAATCCACCCATGGAGTTGTAAATGATATTCAACTTTGTGAAGAACTCCATGAAGGTCTCATGCTCTTCCATTTTGAGACTTTTAAACTGTGAGGTCAGTAGTTATAGTTTGAACCTCTTCACAGTGCTTGTGCCTTCATGGGTTGTTTCCAATAGATCTTATGCTTCTTTGGATGTCCCACACATACTCATTTGATTGAATATATCTTTGGACACTGCACAGTAGATGATGTTCATATATTTAGCTTTAGCAGTTTATTTTTCTTTATCGAACGTCATCCACTTCTCTTTGGGTTTGGGTTTTGTGATGGTTGTGCCATTGTCAAGTACAATTTGTTTAAATGATGGCACATATCAATTTTCAACCATATCCCAAACATCATGATCCAAAGATCTCAGAAAGTAGTGCATCCTAGCCTTCCAGTATGCATAATTTGATCTATCAAATACTGGAGGCCTAGTGACCGATGAGCCCTCTCCTTTGGCATATTCCCAACTTTAGTCAAGATCACCCTCTAGGCGGCAAAGCCCTTAAAGAGAGACCTGCTCTGATACCAATTGAAATAGTGGTGAAGACCACTTTACTTGAAGTAGGAATATGCCAATATGTTCTAGAGGGGGGTGAATAGGACTTTTTAAGAATTTTATAATAATTTAAAATTCTATCACTCTAATCTTAACAACAAGCATATATTAGGATTACTCAAGAGTAACTCTACTAGCTTCCAAGCCCGGTAGAGGATCTAACACAAACTATTTGAAAGCTGAATAATATGCAAACTAGTTTATGATGGATATGACTGTGCATATGTGTGAGGTGCTATCTCAGATAATCAAATATGAAAGCATTCAAGGAAATCACATAAACAAATGAAAGATAATAACAATCTCAAACACAGTCATTTTTATAGTGGTTCGACTACTTGTTTACTCCACTGCCGGCAGACGCACTCAACCCTTGAGTGTGCCAAATTTCACGAAGGAGGTTTCAAAGCTGTTCACATAAAACCAAAGTTTTAAATCAGGTTCAAAAACTTCAACCTTTACAACTTACACATAGGCTGACTGTTTATTCTCCTAGAGCAAAGGTCAACACATAGCACCTAGTTTTAGGCACAATGGCCAAGGATCCACACAAGGAACCTCTGTTTATGGTCCTTGAGCAAGGGTCAACACATAACACCCAGTTTTAGGCATACTGGCCAAGGATCCACACAAGGAACCTAACTGTTTACGCTCTCCACAGAGCAAGGGTCAACACCACGTACACTCCCACCAGAGGCCTCCTACAAGGGCTTGATAGGGTGAGAAACACCTTAGACCCAATCCTAAAAAAGAATGATCATAAGTGTCCTCTGGACACTAATAACTTACAAATAAGTGGACGAGTCTCATTCAGCATGTTGACGAAGATCTCCTCCTTATTGATGAAGAATCTTCTACTTCCTTGATCCGCAACACAGATGATGTACCAATATACGGCTTCAAGTTGGGTCAAGGTTAAGACGGAATCCTACTCTATAAAATATTTTCCCATAAGGAAGATAGAGTGATTCCGATCATCTATGCATTCAAGGCATCCCAGCTTAATGATTTGCCATTTAGGTGGTAGCTGGAGGATCCTTGAATGTGAAAATTCATTCCCCAATCCACTCTATTGAATATCAATGATGATGGTGGATTGGAGGATGAACTTCCCTGAGAGAAAGGGCTTTGGGTATAAGATCTAAGGTTAAACACTCAAAAGCACTCTTTTCTTTCTCTAGCAGCAACAATAGACAAGTTCTCTTTATATAGGCAAAAGGTTCCAACGAATATAAAACGGTCACATTTATGACAGAGTTCGATATCATCGAGCCTATACTCTTGATTGTATCGACAGGCTGCTCGATGACACAAACTCAAATATCATACGCTTTTGAAACCTTTTACCAGCTCGTCGATGGAATTGAAACAACACAAACTCTCGATCTTATGATTTTTCTTAGTAAAAACAGGGACTTATTTTCTCTGCTGTCGATTTTATCGAGTCACTGTCGATAGACTCAAGTTTCAAATATTGATGTCATCGATAGGGTATCGATACATCGATAATTCAGTCCAGAAGAATATGTGGCTGCTGGACATCTTGGGTCCTCATTTTGATAGTATCGATTGATCATCGAGGACATCGACATCGTAGATCGATCATATCGAGATGTGTATCGATAAGATCGATAAAGCAAGAAAACTTAGATTTTCTGATTTTGAAAAAGTTTTCTTAAGTTAAAAACCCTATGATGCTCTAACTTGTTTTAAGGGTTTAAATACCTGGTGTTTTGGGACATGGGATGTAAGGCTTAAATTTACCTATGGCAAGCTTGCACATATTCGATTGAGGCAGACGCTTTAAATTGATCTTCCTATAAGGCTTTGCAGTCTAGCTAACTCAACACTCACGCTATTTGACAAACCATGGCACTTTCAGCAGTGATTATGCTGCGATCGGGAAAGGAGATAACAAGTCCTATGAAGCAGAAAGCTAGGATTACAAGAAAAGAAGTCGTTGATAGGCAGGGCGATGATGATGAGAAAGAAAAGAAGAATGAGACGGCGAAGGTGACTTATGATGTAGTAAGCCACTTGAAGGGCATACCGACTCAGTTAAGCGTGTATGATGTGCTTACAGTGTCAGAAGAATTTTGACAGAGCTTGGTTCAAGCATTGTCTAATCATGATGTCAGAGAAACCTTACTAGCAGAGATAATGCATGAAGAGCACAATGAGCATGAGAACTGTCTACCAGTCATTTCCTTTTCCAATGATGATTTGATTTACAATGCAAGGCATAACATGCCACTTATGATAGAAGGCCATATCCATGAAAATAAGGTTAAGCGGATTATGATAGATAACGGGTTGGCAGTGAACCTTTTACCACTCTCGATGCTGAGTAAATTAGGTTATCATCGTTCTGACCTATGTCCTAGTGGAATGATGATACAGGGCTTCAATCAAGATGGGTAGCATGCGCTTGGCAAAATTACGGTAACATTGGAGATAGTAGAGTTGATTACCGATGTCATGCGTCACGTTATAAACGTAGTGATGACATATAATCTTCCATTAGGAAGGCCATGGATACATCAATACAACATTATACCTTCTACACCGCTTCAATGCTTTAAATATTGTAAAGATGGGATACAGTATAAAGTAATGGCCAATGCAAAGCCGTATACAGAGGCCAAGTCCTTCTTTGCGGATGCTAGTTACTACAAAGGGTTCGCCGAAGAAGAAAGAAAGAATGGTGAAAGTAAGGCCCTGAGGGACAGTCAAGTAAATGTGATTAAAGAAGAAACAGAAAAGGCAAAATCATCTAGGACTATAGAAGCAGTGAAGAAATTCTATTTTATGCCGAAACATTTGAGACAACCAGGGTAACTGCCACTAACCCTACTATCACCTAAACAGTTGAAAATTTTGCAGTCTAATTATACAGTGCCATTACCGTGTGTTGAGAGAAATAAGTCGTTTTTGGTTGCCCAAGGAAGATTTCAGGTCAAGGCTAACGCAAAACACCCAGAGCCAATATAATTTTATGCTTCAGTGAAAGCGAAGGCAGGAGAAGAGGCCAAGAATGACGTGTACTGAGGTATACTGACATCGCAAGACCTCAAGAAGTATAGTCCAACAAGCAAGAAAATCATGAGAAACATGGGATTTGATTACCAAGAACCCACTGGCTTGAATCATGGGAAAGGAATTTAGATCCCTATTAGGGTCGGCCAGGAAAAGCGAAAAAATTTTCAAGGACTGGGGGCAGAGTCATCGGTGAATATGGTTACAACCGAACGATTATCAGAAGAGGGTCCTCAAACAATTGAGCATCCTAAAATGGCTCCGAAGCATATGGAAGACAGGGGGCAGCTGACAATAGACAGTTTGCATGAGATAAACCTGGGTACTGAAGAAGAGCCAAGGAACACATCTGTCAGCACCGGTCTTTCTGAGCAAGAGTCTGAGAAATATGTTCAACTCCTCGAGGAAAATAAAGACGTCTTCACTTGGATGTATGCAGAGATGCTGAGCTTAGAACCTTCCATATCACTGTACCAATTAAATATTTCTAAAGAGAAAAGGCCGGTTAAGCAAACAAAAAGACGATTTCATCTAGACTTGGTTCCCCTGATAGAAGAAGAAGTCAGCAAATTGATAAAGGTTGGGTTTATCAGGGAGGTCAAGTATCCCAAGTGGATATCAAATATTGTCCCTGTGAAGAAGAAAAATGGACAAATCAGGGTGTGTATTGACTTCAGAGATCTAAACGAGGCCTGTCTGAAAGATGATTTTCCTCTCCCAATCACTGGATTACTGATTGATAGCACGACCCAGTATGCTATTATGTCCTTCATGGACGACTATGCAAGGTATAATCAAATTCGGATGACACCTGAAGATGAAGAAGCGACGACATTCAGGACACTGCTGAGAATTTATTGTTATAAAGTTATGTTGTTCAGTCTCAAGAATGTTGGGGCGACATATCAAAGGGCAATGCAAAATATCTTCCAAGACATAATGCACAAGCATGTTGAGTTTTATGTTGATGATTTTCTAGTCAGGTCAGGAGATCATCAGGAACACCGCGAACACCTGGCAATGGTTTTTCATCGACTTAAAAATAAACAGCTAAAAATGAATCCGGCTAAATGTACATTCAGGGTGTCTTCGGGTAAATTTCTTGGTTTTGTGGTCTGACACAGGGGTATTGAGATCGATGCAGGGAAAGTTAAAGTCATTCAAAAAATGCCTCCATCGAAGACATTAAAAGAATTGAAAAGTTTGCAAGGAAAGCTGACATACATTCGCCGTTTCATTTCAAATCTAGCGAGGAGATGTCAACCATTTTTCCACCTGATGAAGAAAGATACGGAGTTTGTATGGGATCAAGCCTGTCAGAATGAGTTCGACTCGATAAAAGAATTGCTGAAACAACCGCTGGTACTGACAGCTCCGATAAAAGGAAAACCGCTTATTTTGTATATATCAGCTGCCAAAAATTCTTTAGGAGCTTTGTTGGCTCAAGTGAACGAAGCTGGGAAAGAAATTGCTCTTTACTATTTAGGTCAAACTCTGATGAGTGTGGAATGCAACTACTCTCCGATTAAGAAAGAGTGTCTGGCACTGATATTTACAGTTTAGAAATTGAGACATTATTGTCTCTCCCATGATATAACTTTGATCTCGAGAGCAGATTCGATAAAATTTTTGATGACAAGGCCGATGTTATTTGGGAGACAGGAAAAATGGATGTTGTTGCTTTTAGAATATACTATTACGTACAAGCCGGCAAAGGCGGTAAAAGGACAAGCAGTGGCAGACTTCCTTCACTACACCAAAAATACCATTTAGGTACGGTAACGCATTTGGTTCTGGAACAGTTGTAAATTATTAAGCGGTTCTCAAACCAAAAAAAAAAGAAGAAAAACCCTATTTCTATTTCCACCGCACCGCACCCACTCTTCTCTCTCTCTCTCTCTCTCTCTCCCTCACTCCTTCACTCCTTCACTCCCTCCCTCTCGATCTCTCTCCCTCCCTCTCCCTCCCTCTCGTTCTCTCTCCCTATCTCTCTCCCACTCCCTCCCTCTCGATCCGTTTCCCTCCCGATCTCTCTCCCTCTCTCTCCTGCTCCCTCACTCCCTCCCTCCCTCTCGATCTCTCTCCCTTTCTCTCACCCGCTCCCTCACTCCCGATCTCTGTCCATCTCGATCTCTGTAGATGCAAAAGATCATAGATCGATCGACCTTCACTCCATCCACTTGTTCTCAAGCAGATTTTCTGTCGTTCGACCGCTTTTGAGGCGATGAATCTTCGATCTCGGATTCCATTGTCATGACATAGGGCTTCGATTCTCGATCTTGGATCCCATTTTGGAGGTTAGTTTTGCTGAGATTTGTTTTTTGGATTGGTTTGGTGATTTTCATATTAATGTCTGCATATCTAGTCTTATACTCTACCAAGAGTATCAAACAACTCCTCAAATTCGTGTGTAGAGAGAGGGTTAACATTTTCTATCTGGGAATGAAGAATCTGATGTCGTTTGAATGGTAGTAAATGGGGCAAGCAGTAAGTGATTTACTAGCAAAAAATTTCAGGAATTTTATCTGCATCTTAATCGGTACGTAGTTCCTAATGCCTATACTTACAATATTTTAATAAATGCTTGTTGTTTGAATAAGTTGTTATGTGATGCTTGGAACCTGCTCAATGAAATGCGTAGGAGGGGAATTTAGTCAAACATCATTACTTACAGTACTTTGGATGACATGCTTGTAACCTATTCAATGAAATGTGTAGGAAGGGAATTCAGTCAAATCTCTGTTTTATCTCACAATGGTCACCATAAATTTTGTGCTTGTGGATTGTACAAGTGGGAAAGTGCAGTAATATAATGGAATCCATGATTTTCTATGCAAGTCAAACTAGGGGAAACATTAATGATTACACTTTTTCTTCTTTTTATTATGGATTCCCATGCATTAAATAGGCTCCTTAGCATCCATATTGAGTGTCTCCAACTTTGGATCATGTTACTTTCAAGTTAAATAGTTTGAGAACAAGTCACCAAGTCTTTTAACCATGTTTGGGAACTATGGACACACCAATATTCTCATGAAACCATTGTTTTCATGCAATGATTCAATTTTCTCTCCTTGCATTGCTATTATGCTACGCTAGCGCATGTCTCTCTCAAATGTTGCGCATGAACTTGTAGTTTTAATCAGTTAATCATTTTACCATAAACATCTCTTAAGAACTCATCATTGCCTTATGATTGTTATCTTTTAGGGCCGTAGAGAAGATGAAACCCAAGGAATTGGAATCTCAGGTACCTGAGAAAGATGTTTCCAAAGACAAGCATTGAATTATCTTAGGCAGGTAGTTTGTAGTATTAACTTGCTGCTTTGCTTGTAAATCTTGAAACATCACCTTGGTCTAGAGCAGAGGAATTATAGGATCTTCAACGCGAGGTAATTTCACATCTTACCCAGTGTGGATGCTTCGCTGGAATTTATCATCACATCAAAAGACATCATTGCAACCTGCACTTCCTCCACTTTCCTTATAGGAGAAGACAATGTGGATATATTAGAGAGGAATGTATTCCAATTCGGCAATAGTTATTCTTCCCGCCTCTTCTATTACTGACTTTTTTTTGTGTTTTTCTTAAAGTGGATACATTACAACATCTTTGGCATTTTCTACTATAAAATTTTCAGTTGGGTTAAGTATTTCCTTGGCTGACAACAAAAATTAAAGCAGTCATCTATAACTTTTGCTATCGTCTAGATTTCCCACTAGAAATTGGAAATGTCACTAGATGGCCAATGTAATTGGCTGTCCACTTGGATGGGTGGATCCTTCCATGGATCTGTAACTATGAAAAAAATCTCACTATTCAGACAATCTTAACAGTTTGATGTTGAGACATACAAAAGGATGATGGAAAAGGATATTGGCAACTGTTAGCAATGAATGTGACAAGTTCCCCCAATTGTGCAGGTGAGGTTGCACATTGTGTGATTGGCAAACAGTATCCTATCCTTGGTGGGAACCATCTCATGAATGGTCTTGACAATGAATGGTCATGACACGTGTTCAACGTCAAAGCAGGTCATCAGACAAGAACTTGTTGAGCTCCCTAATTTCATCCATGATGGGACCTACCTGATAAATGGTCTTGACAATGGACACTTCCAACTTGAGAGCAGTGTAGCTGATGAGAACTTGCTCACCTCTCCAGTTTCATCATCATCATAGCTATTTGGGGTTATTGAAGTTTCAAATTTTGAATTTTCCAGATGTCTTTGTTGTTTTCATCATGCATTCTCTTTTAGGTGTTCCTAAGTTCTAATGCATTGTGGAAGTTGGTTCTGTTTTATGTTTTGATATTTTGAGCTTGAACGATGTATCTTCACTTGTTAAGCCTTCTATTCTTGTTTCATGCTCGAAGTTATTTATAACTATCTGAAACATGCTCTTGCATTCATCTTACTGTAAGCTTCTTGTTTTCTCTATGAATCTTGATTTTGGTTGTGGTTTGAATGGGAAGTTTTTAAATACTCAGCAGCATATGCCTCTTGATATGCTACTAAATTGTTTTCACCAAGACCAAATGTCACATTGTTGAACAATCCTAACCCTTGATATGTGGTCACTTGTTTGTTAAAATATGACCTGGGTGTTTTTAACTTCTAATCCAATAGTTAGATATCAAATAAATGTTTTCATGATGCATCTATACCGGGACCCATAATTGGACATTTTGATTTGAATTACTTGTATTCCACGTATGCAATTTCTAAATAATTTCCAAGTGCTTGCATATCACCCATCATTCTACCAGCGTCTTGAAGTGTGTTTTTTTTTTTTTTTTTTTTTAAAATTGTCTTCTTCTTGTGATTTATTAATGTAACCGTGTCTTCGGTTCTACGAAGCTCTAGTATATCCTAGGAGACCTAGTTGATCAAACTTCAAGCTTGGGTTGAAATTTAGATTAGGGTCAAATACAAAGGAATTCAGGTTGGTTTGGGTTAGGCAACTTGGGTTGAAATTCAGTTGGTTGACTTAGGTGTTCTTGCTATTGAGCCTTAACCTGTTCCAAGCAGATTAAAAAAAAACAAAAATATACTGTTGTTTTTTTTTTTTTTTTTGGAGAAATTTCAATGACAGACAAATGGTAACTTTCATAAATTACCTCTTGTGGAACAGTCATTCATCCACGTCCTTTTGGGCCTTGCCTTGCCCTTCCTGGATTAGCAAGTTGACAAGGAGTGTTCCTGATATGTTGTCCAGTTTCGCAAGGATGAAGTTCAATCACAAGATGACATCCCTTATAAATATGGTTTCTTCCACATAGCTTTCTCAATGGGAGTCGTGTACTTTGTAATGTTATTCATCACCTGGAAGTTGGACCATTCAACCAGGAAGTAAGAAATCAGGTTTTTAAATGCATGCCATTTTCTTTTGATTTACTGTTAGACCATGTAACTGTTCCATCTGCAACTGAATTGGGAAGGAGATGATGAGATTCTTATTATTTAATTTCAGCTTTGCTATTTCTCTCATACAATAGAGGCTCTTCTTAGTATCATGCATATTCATGGTTTTCTATTTCAATTGCTTACAGGATTATGTTGCAACAAGATGGTATAGAGCTCCTGAATTGTGTGGATCTTTTTTTTTTTCTAAAGTGCATGAATTTTAGTTGGCTAGAGATGTGGAATCGGTTTGATAATGCACTAACCTTTTCTCTATCCTTTGGTAGTGCTTATTTCCTTTGCTTCTATTATAAATTTTGTTTATTCTTTCTGGCATTACACCGATGGTTTCAAAGCTTTTCTTTGGAATGGAGCTTGGATATTAAGAACATTGTGTGATCTAGATTGTTTATTCTTTTCTTGTTTTCTCCTCTTATTTGGGTCATCTGATTTGGATTTTATTGAAATGCATTTGGAAATAGAACTAATTCTTGGTGATCTTAATTAGTTTTCTTTTTCTTTCTTGTAGGGAATCAGTTATGCAAAGCTAGAAAATCTGTGTCCAATTATAGGACTCTGTGAGTCATGACTCTAACTCTCATCTGTTTCTTGCCTTTGAAACTTAACCGGTGGTGCAATGTTGTTTGGTGGAAATTCAGCCTATGAAACTTGCCTCATTTTGTCACATTATTCAAATTGAGAGCATTTGCTTTGACCTGTTTTATCTAGTTTCAGTTTCATTCTGCATTTTCAAAACAATAGGTTTAGGGACTCATACAATGAAATAGTGGATGGTTTAAAAAGGAACGGAATGAATGTAATGTCTACATTCAGTATACACATGTGGTCCACTTGATGAACGACTCAGAAGCATCTAGAGTGGGTGCCTATGGGGCTAAACAGAACTCACTTTCATGTACTCAAATTCATTTTTTAGGTAATGGAAGCTACAAATATATAAACTTCATTCTGCATTTAGGTAATGGAAGTAACCGTAACAATACTCAGCACTCCGGAGTAGTAGAAGAAGGCCCTATGGAAAATAACGAGAGACTAGTTTTTCAAGCAGCATTGCAGTATTAATGAGAGATCCTTTTGTTGATTTCTCACTTGTATGATTTGGATGACATTAAATTTGGAAGCTTTGGTTATTATGTGATTTATGTATTGGCTTTAGTGGTTAACCAACTTGATTATGTTTTGTTGAGCATTCCACTTTTGAGAGTAAAAGTTTCTGCTTTACTTTAGTCCATTTTGGAAAAGAAGCACGTGAAAATTTAGAAAATTCATGCTTGATTTCACATGTTAAACCTCCCATCTTCGTTGAGTTACTGGTCCAGACTCTAGAGCCTCAACAAGTGTGGTAGTTTGCTCAGAAGCAGGATGTTGTACATGTTAGGCCCATCATTTGATGATCACAATTCACAGCTATCCATCTAATGGGCCCCTTTGTTGGTGGGTGATGCTCCAAAGTTCTCGCAGATTGGAAGATCCTCTAACTTTGGTCTTTGGCCTAGTTTTCGTTGAATGTGGACAACGGAAGATAGTGAATATTACTATGTTATGTGTTGAACCTCCACTCCATTGTAATCAAGGGTATGGGTGCTGTGGTTGTGAGGCACGACATTTATATTATTGACACGACACACCTACGTGGTGTTAGTGTTATGCTTGGAAGGCATGGTTTTTATTTCTATGGCAAATGGTTGATTATGAGATATGTATTAGTATGCCTGATCTTTTAGATTGAGTTCACACAATGTTGGTTTTGAAATTATAAAAGAATTTAAGTTTCTCATCTTCCATGGTGGCAGGAGGTGAAACTAGTTTCTCACTGTTAGTTCTTAACAGTTGTTTCTTTGATCTTGTTGCTAGTGTCCTGCAGTTTACTGGTGTCAAATCTATTACTGAAACGGAGTTTTCTTGCAGGATCTTGCTCAGCCAAAATTGGAAGCCAATTTACCTGATGGTCTCGTCTGTTCCTCTCTAAGGCACCAGGTCTGTTTGTCTGTTTGAGCTCGGTTCTACTGCAAGCAGTTCTTTTGTTCTTTTACAAGTTACATGGTTCATAATAACTTGTCTCATCTTATAGAGAATTGCGTTGGCATGGATGCTTCAGAAAGAGTCAACTAGTTTGCACTGTTTAGGTGGAATTCTTGCAGATGATCGTGTTACTCATCTGGAATTCTTGCAGCTAGTTTGTACATTGCTTGGGTTCTTTGCTTTGCACTATAGCCAAGCTCATCATCCTATTATCTGTCAGGGCCTTGGTAAGACTATATCAACCATTGCCCTTATACAAATGCAGAGGCCAATGCAATCCAAATCCACATCCGATGATTTATCCCAGTTAAAAGCTGAAGCCTTGAATTTGGATGAGGATGACTGTGCTACTTCTGAATTTTGGAAAGCAAATAAGATAGGAAAACATCGTGGATTTTAAATATCCCACATCCCTGAAGGGTAGACCAGAAGCTGGTACATTGGTTGTGTGCCCAGTAAGTGTTCTTCGACAGTGGGCCCGAGAGCTGGATGAAAAGGTTACTGATGATGCTAAGCTTTCCGTTTTGGTCTATCATGGAGGTACCCGGACAAAAGATCCCATTAATCTGGCGAGATATGATGTGGTTCTCACAACATATTCTATTGTAAGTAAGGAGGTTCCAAAACAGCCTCTAGCTAATGATGATGATGGAGAGCAAATACATCCTGAAAATTTTGCATCCTCTTTCACCAACTAAAAAAGGAAGAAGACTTCCACAATAGCTAAGAAAGGGAAGAAGAAAAGCAAGAAAGGACGTGATGGTTCTTAGGGAAAACTGCATTTTCTGATCTAAGACGTGGTATCCTGATAGAAACAATGAAGAAAATGAGGCCTTTTCTGATCTAATGAAGCTTTCCAAATTTCCACAGTACTATAAAACTAGTTCTTATGATCTGTCATCAATAATGCTGCAAGATTAATACCTCAATTAAAACATTTGCATTGGTTTAGTGTAGTTTGGTCACTCAATTGGATTGAATTGCAATAATTTAATTTATAAAAAGAAATTTTCCAAAATGTAACTAGCGCCACATTCCATTTATTGTTGGGACTAGCACCCATATCGCAATCACTGACCTATCACATCCAACTTACAATCACTAACCTACCATGTCCAACTTAAAAGGATAGACATACACAGTATAGGGGCCAGGCCATCACTACGAATCAGTTGGCACTAGCCCTAGTTTGGATTGAATGAGTGGAATGGAATGGTATTTGTAGGCTTCTCAAATCTACCATGGAAATTCTAGAAATCTTCTCAAGCTTATTTAGAGAAATCTTGCGAGAGAAGTATTTATCTTAAGAGATCCTGGAGAACTTGTCTTATCTAAAATAGTTATATAGCGTACTTGAACACCCTCTTGTTACATTGAATTAACAAAGAATGCCTTGTATGAGCTGCAATTTATAGGTTAATGCACTTCAGCATGGCAAATGTTAATCCTAATTCATGAGTGTCTCATATGTAACATACGATCCAGTGTGAAACCACCACTCTCCATTAGAGTGGGCCATTTTGAAGCTACCTGATCTCATCCAAGTGAACGCACAAGTTCATTATGGTACTTCATGTTGGATTTGTATGTGTACGCATGCACATGTTTGCTACCAATGTTTGTAATACCATGGCTGCTCTTTGCCATTTAAGCTCATGGATTGTTCATGTTGTAGGATTGATGAGAACATGGAGGACACATTAGCAAATGTGGAGGGAGCACAAGGGGTGCTGCAGAAGTACCTCAATGGGATATCCTCCAACCGGTGGTTGATGATCAAGATATTCTTTGTATTCATAGTATTCCTAATGATCTTCCTAATTTTTGTTGCATAAAGATGGGCTGCAAAGATAACAATGTCTTTTATTTTTTCATGTAAGTTTGCATTTATATAGTCTGTTTTTTCTAGTTCCCTTTTGGGGCCTTTAGTAGATGTGGCACTAAAGAAAGTTACCCACAATGTTGGTTTTAGGTGTGTTTGTTTGGGCATCTTTGCCAAATCACAATTGGTGGGCATCCGCAGCAGCTCCTGTCAGCTTGGTGTTTGAGGTTGTGAAAATGCAGCAAGTGCATTTGCCTGATTTTTCAGCTACCAATTGTTAGCACTCCATTAGGTTCCCTTGAGAGACCCCATGCCCTCTTCTGCCCTCCTATACGCAATTAGCAATGTCTTTGGGTTTTTTAAAGCTTCCTTAATTTTGTTTCTACAGAAGGTGTCATTTAGTGTGGTGGATCTACATGGAGGACATGGGGCTTGCAAAAGTGATGTTCATGATGTTTGTTTATTTCATGACTTTGGAAATGCCTTGTTTGGATTAGCTCATGTTTTTCTTTGGATTAATGTCTATTTTGAAGGAGTGCAATAAATTTTTATTAATTTATTTTCCTTGACCCTAAATTTCGTGTGTTTATCAGGGTTTGAAATTGTTCCCAAAATTTCATCTTAAAATTTGACCATTGGCAACATTATGAATGGTTTAAAACCGTTCCTAAAAGTTTGTTTCTAACCATTGGCACTAGAACGGTTTAAAACCGTTCCTAAAATTCTGTTTCTAAACTTTGAAACGGTACCCAAAACGGTTCTGAACCGTTCTTGTTTTTTTGTGACGCCTCATTTAGGAACGGTTTTAAATCGTTCCTAAATGATGATTTTGGTGTAGTGCTTGCAGCTCACCCTATAGCAGAATGTGAAACCATCAATGATGACTTTCCAGATGAACAAGTTATGTTAACTGAGTCGGAAAGCCTGTGGCAGATGTATTTTGACGGCGCTGCTTGAACATCAGGAGCAGGGGCAGGAGTGATACTCATTACTACTCAAGGTGATCTATTACCTTACTCCTTCACATTAGGAACAACATGCACAAACAATGAGGTTGATTATAGGGCCCTCATCATTGGAATGGAAATGGCTCAAGAAGTGGAGATAAAAATGCTGCATATCTTCGGAGATTCTAAATTAATTATAAATCAATTAACAACTGAATTCGAGGTAAGGAAGCAACAACTTTTGCCATACTGTCAGAAAGCGCAGCAGTTGGTAGAACAGTTCTGTCATGTCAAAATTAAGCATGTACCGTAGTCTGAAAACACAAGAGCAGATGCTTTGACCAGTTTGGCAGTGTCTCTATCCTGTCCAAATCGGAGCCCTTTCCAAGTAACTATAGAAGAAAGAAGATTTTTGCTATCTTTAGAAGTCATCAATGAAACTGTGGAGACACTTCTTGTATCATGTTTGGAAGTAACAACTGATGATTGGCATCAACCTTTCATCGATTATCTCAAATATAACATCCTGCCAGAAGATCCAGCGCAGAAATAGCAAATTAAGCAACGGTTAAGTAGATTCATCATATGCAGTGAAGTATTGTACAGAAAATCTTATAATGGAATGCTGCTACATTTCTTTGACAAACAAGAAGCAAGCCAGACATTGTAAGAATAACACTCTGGAGAATATGGGGCACATCAAGCTAGCCGAAATTTATTCCATAGAATATACCGAATGGGGTATTATTGGCCTACCATGTTCCAAGATGCAATAGATTATGCGAAGTGGTGTCATGAATGCCAAATTCATGGAAATGTTATACACGTTCCTCTAGAAGATTTGCATCATTCGGTCACTTCTTGGCCCTTCTCCACCTGGGGACTTGACGTCATTGTTCCTATAAATCCGCCTTCGTCCAAAGGAAAACAGTATATCTTAGCAACAACAGATTATTTCTCCGAGTGGAAAGAAGCAGTGGCATTACGCAGTGTCAAGGAAAAGGATGTGGTTAATTTCATCTGGCACGCAATAATATATTGCCATGGTATTCTAAAGAAAATTGTTACAGATAATGGCACTCCCTTAAAAAACAGAGGCATGGAGAAGCTCTACCAGAAATTCAGTATTCATCATTCATTTTTGACACCTTACTATCCACTGGCTAATGGATTAGCAGAGGCGTTTAATAAAATGATAGTCAAGATACTGAAAAAGACAGTGACCGGAGCAAGCGTGATTAGGATGAAAGGTTACAAGAAGCATTATGGGCGTACAGAACTACTCATCGAATAACAACAAGAGCAACACTATATTCGCTGGTCTATGGTGTTGAAGCAGTGATCCCTATTGAACTATAAGTAGCGTCGCTCAAAGTGGCAGTACATCAGTCCATAACAGATGATGAAAATGTAAAAATAAGACTGAAAGAGCTGGATTTGCTTGATGAGAAACGCTTGGTGGCCCAATAGCGATTGCAATCATATCAAGCAACGGTATTGACCACCTTTGATAAATGAGTTGAATATCGCTCTTTCAAAAAGGGGATATGGTGTTGATGTTGAAAAGACCTATAGCGGTCACCCGCCGAACAGGGGGCAAATTCGAGCCCAAATGGGATGGGCCATACATAATAAAAGAAGTAAACTCTAATGGAGCGTACAAAGTCGTATGTCAAGATGGACAATGTATCAGTATACTGGTCAACACTTGCTTCATCAAAAGATATCACCCCTGAAGATACTGTCGATTTTGATTTAGAATATTATCAGCATAATGATTCTGCATCAAAAGGGGGCATGATAAGTAGAAGGGCAAATGAATCGCAAAAGACAAAGCCATGTACTTTCCCTCATAAGAATGAATAAAAAAGGGCACAAATCTTCAAGAGAAGCTTCTCAAACATATCAATTCTTCAAGAGAAGCTTCTCAAATGTATCAAAAGCATTGATAGTGACTCGTTGCCTAAGTATTGACGATAGTCGGACATCGACAAACATCAACGATCATCTCCAAAATTAGCAACTATCGCTGTTGTCATCAATCACCAATCGCTCACACAAGCTTATTTTATCATAATTGTTATCATCGCCAAGCTGATACCCTATTCTAAACATGACATGAATATTCTCAAAACATCATCAGCAATGATGAAATATCAATTATTGATTCATCAAATTTGGCGGTAAAACAAATTATACAGCAAGCCACATATAAAGTTGATGACAGTGATAGTAGCTTACTCCTTAAAGTAGCCTATCCAAGCCTCATATGGCCAACTACGCATGAGACCTAACATTTTCGCCATTCCGGCAGCGGCGAGAAGCCAATGGCCTTAAAAATCTCGTGAAGGCCATCGTACGCATACCTATGCGGGTAGTTGACGAAGCTAGTGACCAAAAAGCCTTAAAAGTCTAAAAAGTCTTCAATGGCTAGTCACGTGTAAGACTAATGCCGTCTATATAGATTTTCGGCAGCATCACGAGGAGTGAAAGAAAATGCCCTCTCGTGAATGGGTCAGACCTTGCAGATGAAGGAAAAGTGGGCTGTAGAGTGAGCTCTTTAGCTATGTCCATAGATAAGCCAACCATGTGTAAGACTCCCCAGATCTTTGGCTTAATTTCAGTACTAACTCATGAGGAAGGGCTTAGACCTACTCATTAACGGACTGGTGACCCTAGATTTGGTACCTCAAAGGTCTCCTTGTGAGCTCTATGAACTTTAAAGAGTTATCACAGCCAACCCTGTGCGTAATTCCAACCGAGTTCACAGCCCCAGTAGCTTCACTGGGCCCCTTTGATGGATCGTGGTTTGTGAACTTACTAGGTTGTGAGAAGTCTAGTGAACTCCTAAGAGTTATAGAGATCATCATGTGAGACCCGACTCCCGCATGAGTCTAAGAAACTGCTTTCTCCACTACTCAAGAGCTTAAACTATGTGTGAACTAACTCTACTAACTACAAAACAAAGTAGGTCCACCCATTGAAATAAAACACCATATAGGGTCGCCAGTTAGTATATGAAAAGAATAATGTCAATTCATTAAGATGTCAAGTTCATTCATATATTACATTACCAAAAGGAATAAAGAAACACATGCATCACAATATAATATGAAATTTCTTTACTGATCTTCAGTTATGTTCAAAGCTGTTATATAGTGCTATAACTCCTCTTTTATCTGAAGATGTACTGCAGAAGTTGTTCGCTTAGCCTCTAGAATGATCTTAGCCTGATCAGGAATGTTAGCCAATTCTGATTCTAAAAGAGCAGCAGTTTCCTAATTTTTCGTCCATTCAGTCTTTACAAGATAAATGACCTGTATATTGGCTTCAAGTTCTTCTCTGGCTTGATGAATAATCAATTCTTCTGCTTTCATCTTACCTTTGAGTAGTAATATCTCTTTCTCAAGAAGGGTAATTTGATCATCGATAATTGCTTTATTTCTATCAGAAATTTTTATCTTCTCATGGAGAGACTGGACGGTAATCCCATGGGTAGCAAGAACCTCATCCGAACAAGAAAGTTGCTCCTTAAGTGATGCCAATTCTTTCTGATGATTGAGGATTTTTGGAGCAACAACGACACTTCGAGCGACTTCTAAATTTTTAGTCAAACTATAGAATTCTAATAGACAGCCATGGAAGGATTGAACATTGACATGCGCAAGACGGGCATAGTGAGTAAGAACGGCCAAAGCACTACCCAAGAAAGGCCATTGAGTTAAGTCTTTGAAAGCATTAATGATGACCAAGAGTGCGTTCTTGAATAATCCTAACATGAGAGGTGATACTTTCTCCAATGAAAGTCTGTCAAAAGTTGTAGCCACTGAGTTAGAGCCCTCGAAGCCAATTGGGTTTGGCATGATTGTGGCTTGTGAGTTTAGAAAAAAAAAAAAGAGGATACATCAAATAAGAAAATATATATGTATATATATGTACCTCGTTCAGGAACAACAATAAGAGTAGTTTGAACAGAGCAGGTTGAAAGAACTACAGATCCTGGTGTATCTATAATTCCAGCAACGTTGAAGGAGAGTTCCTGAGCCCCTCTCGTACTAGAATCAATAGTTGTTAGAGTCAGCACGTCAATAGGGTCTGAAAAGAATTCCAGACTCCGAGCCACTGGTTGAATAAAGGAAGGACGCACTATGAGAGATTTATCTACACGAGGAGGAGAATCAAGTGGTGCAGCTGTGGCTAGCAAAGTTTCCTTAGTGCTATGGCAAAGAGGAGCATCTTCTGTTTCTATTGGAAGTCCTGACGATTGAGCCTCTGTCTTTGTTAACATTGGTGCTTCATGGACAATCGTGCCAGTAGTTTCTACAATCCGCGGAGAATATGTGGCATCGAAGGAGAAGAAGATATTCACTCCAGGGGAACATTCGTATTCTTCATAGTCAAGCTCCTCTTCTAAAGAATCCATTGTGGTTCGGAGAGGAACATTTGGATCAGTTGGAATATCATGAAGCAGAGATTTAGCCCTGACATCTCCTTCTTCCCCAATGTCTACTTCAGCATCAGTGTTCGCATCCTGCAAGGTGTCTTCATTGTCAGTTAAAATTTTAGAAGAAGAAAGATCGTCACTGTCAGTATTAGCTGAGTATTCTAAAGAACTGTCTTCCACTGATATCATCTGTTTTTCTTTATGAACAGTTTTCATAGGAAGAAGGCGTGTCTTTCGAACTGGAGGAGCTGGTTGGGCCAAAACAATAGGAGATAATGATTTAGCGCTAGATTAGGTCATAGGAGATATGGCAACTTGATTTATAGTCGGAGAAGTTTGATGAGCTACTGGAGAGATTGCAGCTATTGTGGGGCTACTGGTAGTGCAAATATTATTGAAAGGAGCAGCAACAGTCGTAGGTTCTGTGATAGCAGGGGCGGCAGAAGTTCCATGAATAGGTCGATCTCCTCCTTCGGGAGTTAAAGAAGGTAGAGTACCACCTACAGTCACAAACACCTCACGAGGAGCAGGGGGCTGTATTCCTTGATTAAGCAAATCTAAAGGAGAACCAAATGCAAACCAGCCTTCCAGGGTGTTTGGTGGTTTTATTTCCCTGATAGGTTCTTCTAAGGAAATCTTGTGACAGAGTTCTCCAAAAATAGCAGCTCGATCTTTCTCGTAAAAATAACCTATTCCCTATTCCGGTCTATAGTTCCTCAAACATGGAGGAGGAATCCTGTAACGCCCTGAAATTCGAGGGTCGAGTAGCAACTCAACTCTCGAGTTCCAAAACATCACTTATGCAACATAGATAATGATGATTAAATGTTGTCTGTGTTAGAGCAATAAACATGAGTGAGATTATACCAAAATAGTAATTCATACTCTAGATCAATTGTATAAAGACAAGCGGAAGACTGAAACTGTATATATATGTATGCAAAAGAAACAAAACTATCTCAATCTCCAGAGTATGAACCCATCTGAGTCACCATATACATATATCTGTTTTATGAACAAAATATCAAAAGTACAACTAAGGAGTAATCCCTGCAAGTCTCGTCGATCCTGACAGTCTAGTCGAAGCCACCAGAATACTGCATAAATGAGAACTCATCCTGGTCCTCGTCGTAGTCCGACTCAACCTCGTGAGTCATCATCTCATCTACACCTGAGACAAAGTCTGGTTAGTGTGTACAACATCATCCCGTAACGTGGGAGTGAGTAGCTAACACAGTGGAACAATAAAGTATAGGTTAACATGTTATCAACTCAGTCAAGCAATAATGATAAAGCAGTATAATCATACACTCCTAACTACTCTTATTAATGCAAATATGAATGCAGTCATGATGTATGCCCTCACCACACACTCCCTCGTGTGACACCATCTTACGTTCACGGCATGCTTGCATTCCTTAGTGCTCCACATCTTCCAGGCACATGCAATGCATGATGAGCATGATTACCAAGTTGTTATTAGTCCATTTCAAACAGCAGTATTGGGAAACTAAGGTACCTCCCTTGTATCATTCCCAAACATGATCCATTCTAGGGTCGTCAGTCCTAGTTAATCTCATACGATAGCATATTTCTAGGTCGCTGCAAAGGCTGTCAGGACTGTTACGCACAATGGTTACACCACTCCCCTATCACCTCTTTAACGGTTTATCACTATACTGAAACATGCCTAGTTCATACTCCATACACCGTGACAAAACTCGTCACCTCACCGCGAATTCAGAGTATACTCACTACAAAGGGCTCGTCACCAATCAGTGTAGGCCGACAGCTCGAATATAGTATCCCATACCACCATAATCGGCTCACGAGTCTGGTTGCTCATTGGTCACTACGGGGAGGCACGTGGCCCCAGCGTAGGCCAACAGCTCGACCACGGTGTCCCATACCACCATGCCCATCTCATGAGTCTTAGCGGATCGAGGTACCATGGTTAACGGGATTTCACTCGTAAGTTTGGTACCCTAGGTTCAAGTAGTAGCGTCCAAACATGGTGAACATACATTAGACATATTGGGTTACTTGACGAGCCTGACTAGCTCGAGCGCACAATCAACTGAACGACATGAAGTGCATAAGCACTTCGTGTGGCCTAACCACTATCGCCAACTGAAGTACAACTCGGGTTCGTCAAACACATCTTACGTGGCGAAATGAATCTCAACCACGATCTCAACTCTGGTACTGATTGTCTAGACTATAAACATAGTTCCAAACTCAATCAATCCTTATTTAGAGCATGTAAAGTAATACATATTAAACAAAGTAATTCAAGCAATTTAACAAGCATGTCATAAAGTATGTTATAAAGCATGTTATAAAGCACTATATAAATAGGAATACAAACACACATTTCATAAGTAAGCGGTTAAAGTAAACAACCAACATGGAGGAAATCATACACATCTCTAAGGTAGTTGAGAATCCCATCTCAACACCTACCTAAGGCACCATCATCCAAACACTTACTCTCACAAGCATTTTCACAAACACTTAGAATACACTATTTCAACATACATAGTGTATGTTAGCAAAACATGTATTAGGGCGAGTCCTTTTGCCAAGCAAGTATTTTACGCATATATAATATATTCATATAGCAAATAATCATGGCAAACACATCTCCAAAATTTATACATATATGGTACTTTCTAGAATACACTATTTCTACATACATAGTGTATATTAGCAAATCATGTATTAGGGCGAGTCCTTTCGCCAACTAAGTATTTTATCCATATATATTATATTCATACAAAAAATAATCATGGCAAACACATTTCTGAAATTTATACGTATACGATATTTTCTACGAATACCTATAATATGTAAAATTCCATATTCTTTGTCTTTAATCGAAACGGAATACAGACAGCACTTTGTATATGTGCAATTGCATACAGATCATGAATCTATCATTATCTGACATTGAAAGCGTTGAAAACCGTAACCTATGCACCTAAAGCCATCACCTTTTACCATAGAATCGTAACGAATATGATAGGTTTGTCAAGCTTCCGTATTCAGCAGTTTGGTAACCTATAGAATGAAATAGGTTAGCTATTTCATAACCTACAACTCTTACAACTCCAAAGTAGATTAGGGTTAGGGTTTCTTACCTGGAAATGAAGTCGGAATTGCCAGGAAAGCGATGAGAATGGGGTGGTGTAGCTTGTACAGCGGCAGGAGATAATAGTAGGGAGTTTCTCCCACTTCTCTCAAACTTTCTCTCTTTCCTCTCTTCTCTCTCTAAGATTTCTCTCAAATTCGTATGGCTGTAAGAGAGAGGGTTCTAAAGTCCTTATATAGCCTAAAAACTTGCTAAAATAGACTTATGGTCAAGGTATATTTAGGTTATAACCAAAGCGACACTTTTTCAGCTCAACGGAGCACTTCTGGTGGGCCTCCTTGAGCTAAAGGTCGGACTTAAGCTCACCAACCTTAATCTAGGTGGAGTTAAGTTTTTGTTTCTGTCGAATTCCCAGATCACGCGTGGCAGACCAGATTTAGTTCAACGGTCTGTGAAACCCAATCTGAAATTCTAAGTACATAGATATGTTTATGAAATTTTTCCTGATCCGAGGGTGTATTTGGGTCAGATTCTGACGGTCTGGTTGCTTATAAAATGTCTGCAAGTAACAAGTCTCAAATTACTATTTGAGATATTTATTTTGTAAAGAAAATAAGTGTTCTCACCCTCACTCTCTCTGGACTCAAGCGAACAGCCGTGGGACAATATCTGGATTTGATTTATGAGATGGTTGTCAAGCCCAGCGAGGCGGTCCTAAGTCCTTAACTTCGTATTATTTGGACTCCTGATGTGCGGTCTAGACTTAATACGGAGTTTCAATGTGTTCCCGAGAGCAGTCGGGTAATGAGTTTGATCCTAGATTTTAGGATAACCTAGCATCAATGTTTCTACAAGTTTTGGGTCTTGCAGATCGTATTTAAAGCGATTCTAGCGAATTTCATGGCTAATCTAGTTTAACACTTAGTTAACTTTGTCAAATTACTAAAAGATTTAATCCTAAGTGATTTCTAGTCGAGGTGATACTTGGGTCTTTGTACGAAAATTTTCGAGTCGTTACAATCTACCCCCCTTAATGAAAAATTTTGTCCTCGAAATTAGTACCTTTTCGTACTCCTCAAGGAACTGAGGGTAGTTCTTTCGGATCTCGGCTTCTGTCTCCCACGTAGCCTCCTCCTTTGTATGATGTGTTCACAATACCTTCGCGAGTGGAATCACCTTACTACGCAGTACCTACTCCTTCCTGTCAAGGATACGTGTTGGGCGCAGCTCATATGTCGCATCCTCGCTCAACTGTACCTACTCCCATCTGATAATTTGTGAAGGATCAAGAACGTACTTCTTCAACATAGATACATGAAATACGTTATGTACAGTTGCAAGTGGTATGGGCAAAGCGAGATGATATGCCATAGCACTCACTCGATCAAGGATCTGAAATGAACCAATGAACCTCGGTGTGAGCTTCCCCTTCTTCCCAAACCGAAGGACTCCCTTTATAGGAGAAACTCTGAGGAATACATGATCCCCGACCATGAACTCAAGCGGTCATCACCTCATATCGGCGTAACTCTTCTGCTTGCTCTGCGCTGTAAGAAGCCGACGCCTGATAATGTTAATCTTCTCTGAGGTCGCCTATACCAACTCCGGCCCAATCAAACTGCGCTCGCTAACCTCAACCCAGCAATGCGGTGCTCTGCAAGGACGACCATACAAGGCCTCATATGGAGCCATACCAATACTCGCCTGGAAGCTATTGTTGTACGCGAACTCTGCATAAGGAAGAGAGTCATCCCAACTGTCCTTGAAGTCCAAGACACAGGCCCGCAACATATCCTCTAAAATCTGGTTCACTCGCTCTGTCTACCCGTCGGTCTAAGGGTGAAATGTAGTACTGAACTTTAATTTTACATCCATCGCTTCCTGGATACGAGTCCAGAAGATAGACTTGAACCGCACGTCTCTGTCCGACACGATCTCTAAGGGAACTCTATGCAGACGCACAATCTCTCTAATGTATAGCCTAGCCAACTCGTCTGCAGAGTTCGTGACTCTGATAGGGAGAAAATGGGCCGATTTGGTCAACTGATCCACAATCACCCAAATGGAATCATGTCCCTTCCTCGCCTTCGGTAGCCCCGATATGAAATCCATGGAGATGAAGTCCCACTTCCATTTAGCTATGGGCATGGGATAAAGTAGTCCAAGAGGTCCGCGATGTTCTGCCTTGACCTGCTGGCACGTCAAAC
Source organism: Magnolia changhungtana (assembly GCA_030180095.1). Taxonomy (NCBI): domain Eukaryota; kingdom Viridiplantae; phylum Streptophyta; class Magnoliopsida; order Magnoliales; family Magnoliaceae; genus Magnolia; species Magnolia changhungtana. The sequence goes on along the minus strand of JASAUF010000674.1, from coordinate 755,652 downwards.
AACGAGAAACATACTCTACTATGTGGCTGTTCATGTCGTCCCACCAGTATGACTGTCTCATATCCTGGTATATCTTCATGCTACCAGTGTGCATCGTAAGCTTCGACTTGTGTTCAGTCTTGAGGAGCTCCTGTCGCAAGTCAAAAATATTAGGAACACATAAACGACCATGGTATCGTAGACCCCCGTCTATGCCAACACTCCACTCGGAGTCCTTGACGTCGCTAGCTTGCTCTCGAAGCTCACACAACTGCTCATTGCCCTTCTGGACCTCAATAATCCTATCATCAATGAGTGACCACACCTGAACATGCACGACGCACTCAAATGGCTCCTCCACAGTGATTTTCTGCTCGAAGTCCCACACGAACTCCAACATATCCCACTCTGCTATCATCAGCGGAGCCACAATGCAATCGCCTTCTTGCGGCTCAATGCATCCGCCACAAGGTTAGCCTTGCCAAGATGGTAGGAGACCTAGAACTTGAAGTCCTTCAAGGTTTCCATCCATCTGCGCTGCCTCATATTCAGGTCTCGCTGCATGAATATATACTTAAGGCTCTTATGGTCACAGAAAAGCTCGAACTCCTCTCTGTAAAGGTAATGTCTCCAGATCTTCAATGCAAAGATGACAGCTACCAACTCAAGGTTGTGTGTAGGGTAATTCTCCTCGTGCTTCCTTAATTGTCTCAAGGCATATGCAATCACCCTGTCCTTCTGCATAAGGACACAACTCAAACCAATGCGAGATGTGTCAATGTATATCATGTACTTAACCCCTTGATCTGACAATACTAACACAGGGGCGAATGTCAGTCTATCCTTCAGCTCCTGAAAAGCTGCTTCTGCCTTCTCATTCCAGGCGAACTTCAAATCCTTACGTGTCAACTGTGACAATGGCCTGGCAATCTTCGAGAAGTCTCGGATGAAGCGTCGATAGTACCCTGCCAGGCCAAGAAACCTCCTCACCTCGGTAACAGAGTCAGGTTGCTTTCAATCCTGAACTGCAGCTACCTTAGCAAGGTCCACAGCTATCCCATCCTTGGACACCATATGTCCCAGGAACTTGACTTCTTCCTGCCAGAAGTCCCACTTTTTATACTGTGCAAACAACTGGTTCTTCCTCAAAGCATCCAACACCGCTCTCAGGTGCACCTCGTGCTCTTCCCGACTCATGGAATATATCAGGATGTCATTAATGAATACGATGACGAATCGGTATAATAATGGCCAAAATACCCTATTCATTAAGTCCATGAACACAGCCGGTGCTTTCGTAAGACTGAACGACATCACTAAGAACTCGTAATGGCCAAAACATGTCCTGAAAGTTGTCTTCTACACGTCTTCATCTCTGACGCGCAACTGGTGGTACCCTGACTGCAAGTCGATCTTCGAGAAATACTTTACCCCTTTCAACTGATCAAACAGATCATCAATCCTGGGCAAAGGATACTTGTTCTTCACGGTGACCTGGTTCAACCTACGGTAATCAATACACAACCATAGTGAGCCATCCTTCTTCCTCACAAACAGTACAGGTGCTCCCCATGGAGACACACTGGGTCATATAAAGCCTTTCTCTACTAGCCCGTCAATTTGTTTCCGCAGCTCCTCCATCTCACACGGAGGCATGCGATACGTCGGTAAAGAGATGGGTGTCGCACCGGGCGTAAGATCAATGGTGAAGTCGATCTCACACCGAGGTGGCAACCCAGGTATCGGTACAAAAATGTCCATAAAAGCCTGAACTACAGGCGTATCCTCAAGCATCGAAACATCAGTAACCTCTAATGAAGAAGCGTAACATCGCAACCAAGTAGCGTAACTGACCTAAACAGGAAAAGTAAAGGTCGTGCCATCAAGTTCATAGGCAGTCACCACCCTAGTCTCCCAGTCGATCTCAGCTCGCATCTTAGTGAGCCAATCCATAACGAAGATAATGTCATAATGGAATAGGGGGATGACGACCAGGTCAACAAGTATCACTCTGCCACCCAAGTCTATCAGGCAGCCCTCACACATACGAGTAACCTCAGATGAAGTCCCTATAGCAGTGATAACCCTTACTCCTCTCGTAGGAGCAGTAACTAAACTCAGTTGCCTAACTTTCGTGCATGAAATCATAGAGGTAGTGGACCCAATGTCCATCAATAAGAAGACGAGAGTACCTTGAACGTGTGCAGTGACCTCAAAGGCCATAGGCGCTGAAGGTGCAGTATCTGGTTCCTCTGTGGTAAGCGCATGAACACGCGCCTGCTGGGATCGATTAGGCTGAGGTACCATGGGCTGTTGAGGCAGCCGAAAACGAGGTGCAGGCAATCTGAAGGACAGATGCATAGGTGTCATCCGAAGTGGTGGAGCCGATATAGCCTGTGGGGGAGAATGACCAATCATCTGCGGTGGAGAGAACCCACTATCCCTCATCCATGCAAAACAACTCCCGACAGGATGACCCTGTTTTCCACAGTACGTACAGGTCACAATAGGGCACTTCATCGGAGCCACTAGTGCTGCGATCCTGGGAGGCGAGTCAGCACGAGGCCTCTTGCCTAGGAAAGGCCTACCCTGAACATCTGGTTGTGGTCTCATAACCATAGCACCACGGGAGCATGTCAAGCGGTCCACATCCTGCTCTACTTGGATGCACATATGAATCAACTCTGCATATAATGGTATGCGGACATAGCACATCTTCAACCGGATGTCAGGTCGCAATCCCTCAGTGAAGCGTCAAATCCGCATTGGCTCATCCGCAAGTATAGTCGGGACAAAGCGGCCCAACTCTGTAAAGCAATGCTCATACTCAGTGACTATCATGCCTCCCTATCTGAGGCGCAGAAACTTATTCTTCCTCTCGTGTCGGTAGGCCTGAGGGTAATATTTCTCGTGGAAGCGGAACTCAAACACCGCCCAGGTCCACACATAACCCACTGCGACGGTCCGCAGTATACTATCCCACCATAAACTAGCCTCCTTCTTGAACATGAAGGCGACCAACTCAACCTGTTCAGCCTCAGAATAATGCAGCATCTTCAATATCTTCGAGACGCGGTCCAACCAGTACTCAGCCTCCTCGGCTCTGTAAGAACCCGTAAAAGTCGGAGGCCTCAAGCGTTGGAATCACTCAAGTAGATCGTGAGTACCCACGTCTCCCATAGGGTACGCAACAGGTGTGGGCAGAGGCATATCCTCAAATTGAGCAGGTGGCTCTTAGGCTCAACAAGATGTGAAAATGTCGAAGGTGGAGTCGCACTCCCACCCTGAGACAAGGCCTCAGAAATAGTGGCCATAAGCTGCTGGTGTTGCTGCTGCTGCTGCATCTGCTGTTGATGCATCATCATCATCAACTACTCAAACCTATCAGTAGGTGAAGCAGTCTGCGACTCATACGGCGTAGAAGAGGATGCTCGGTTCTGCTCATGAACCGGGGGTGTATAAGGTGGCAAACCACTAGTAAGACCAGCAGAAGGCTGATTAGAGCCAGAACCTGGGCCCGTAGGACCACCCCTACGGGAAGGAGTCTGGTCCATCGAGTCAGTGAGCAAGAGGGGTGTCGTGCTCCTCGTAGATCTTCGTGGCATGCCTTATACAATATAGGGTACATTGCTTGTGAGATAAAGCATGGTAGCACAATACGTAATCACTTAAGCATTCCACCCACATCATAGCAAAAGAGGTTGTATGCATTTCATTACTAAAATTGTCATAATACATGGGATACAGAGTTACATGAATCATGACAGAAGATGCAGGGGAGCTAAAAGAGCCAAACTTCAACTACCACAAAAACATGCTATTAACTACTACATCCATCAACATGAAAATATAAACCGCCTAAAGCAGTAAGTAAAATAACTACAAACAACAACTTGGATGCCTAAGCATCCGAGTCAGGTGATGGAGGAGGAGCATTCTTGTCCTGTACACAGCACAAGATAGTCTTTAAGGTGCGAGACACCTTCATAAAACTTCTCTTCATGTAGGCTTCGGTCACCTCAAGCTTGGCTTGGGTCTCACCAAGCTCAGCTCGAACATGTCCAATCTCTTGCCGCAGGGCGGCTTGGTTCTCCTCAATGCGAACCATGCGAGCATCTCTCGCAGCCTGAGTAGCATCCGGCTCTGGTGCTTCAAGAGGAGAGTTCTCCCCAGTATCCTGAGCCTCATCCTCCTCTTCCTGTATCTCATCACCACTTCCTTCTTCGCTTCTTGCCTCGAGGTCAACACTCTCCTCACCGGCACTATCCGACTCATCTCCAGACTCATTGACTCGTGCTTTCCTTTGTCGAGGGCCGATCTTCATATTGTTAAGTGTAGCCTCACTTATGACCTGGACCGGCGCAAGGTCTTCCATGTTAAGCCTATAGCTGACATCACGAGCCATCTTGCATATCAGGCGGCCAAATGGGAGTGAGAGGTCATTCCTGATAGATCGAACAACCTGGACTATTTGAAATAGAATGAACATGGCAGGCATAAGTTGTCCCCATGTGCAATCTTGTATAAGAAGTCCACCATCAACCATGTACACTCTGTGCGGTTACCCGACTGCGGATACACATTATATATGAAAATGTGGTGGAGCAAATGGAAGTCATCTGTCAACTTCGACGATGAAATACAGTTTCCTCGTCTCCAAGAGACCGGTTGACCATAGAGGTATCGGGTACGGCGATCCCTCTCTCGCACACTCCTGGAGAAGTTGTCATTAGGAAGCACTTCACCACGTGGGATGTTCATGATCCGCGCTATCTCAACCATAGTAATTGTGCGCCTTATGCCCCTCACAGAGACCGTGAACTGAAGAGGCTCCAACGATGGGTCTATGATATGAGCATAGAAGGAACGAACCGTGTTCTCACATGCAGGAGACTCGCCTTCAAATATAGGACCCCATTCGATGTCCACCAAGCAGTCCATTATCGAGTGTAGCCTAAACATCCTTTCATCCATGTGAGCTTCAAACATTATCTTACGGTCAGTAAAACGACTGTATTCGAGGCCTATCGGAAAAGCATCTCTGATAGGAAGTTAGGGATCTAGGTCTCGCTTCGACCTATACTCCCGAACCGTGTTAGGGCTAGCTTCAACGTCCACCTCTCTCCTCGAGTGGGTTGGGCAGCTAGGCCCAGCTTCATCTGCAGTGGTCTTCCTCTTTCCCATAAGAGAAAGGACGGCGGAGATGGAGAAAATGGCCGAAACAATGGCGAAGAAAGCCATGAAAAGTGACGATAAGAGAGAGAAAGGGCTGCTCTCCTTAATTCACCACGAATTTGGGTCTCAACAGCAGTTGTAGAGGCCCAAACAACTAAGGTTTAAGAAGAAAGAAGAAGAAATGAAGTGGGGTAGGGGGTGTGCACGATTTTGGGATGAAATGGGGAATGTATGGGCTGCAATGAGAGAGAAATGGAGAGAATAGGGAGGTAGGGCTGCTGTGAACGATGGGAATGGATGGGTTGTGGCTGAAAATAGTAGATTGGGCGATTGGGAAGGAGAATAGAGAGAGAGACAACAAATTTAGAGGCTTGGAAGGGTGGAAATGAGGGATGGAGGGCTGACAAAAATAAAATAGGGGCCCCCACATGTTTTCGCGGGTCTCACACATGTCTGGGGGTCGGGCTGACCCTGACCAGACCCGATGGGCTTGACCGCGGTCGACCGCGGTGACCGCGGTTCCGCGGTGGTTCGGTGGGCTAGGAAATGCACCACTGTGGTGGGGCTATTTTCACCATCCCCCAAGGTGTCTGATACCCCTTGGGTCTGTCCCGGGTCCTTTCGGATTGCATCGTGTGGCCTCTGACTCTGTTTCGAGTCGTTTCGGGTCCACCCGAGTACATTCTGACACATAACGGTATTTTACCGAATTTCAACAGCTGGAATTGGGTGGATTGCGATCCAGACCCGTCATTTGACGGCCTAGAAGTGTTTTAAGGTTGACCCGTGTGACCAAGGTTGAGTACAGACTCGATTTCGGCATTCATTTTAATGAACTTTGCCATCGGACGAAACTGGGATGCCTAAGATTGTTACTACATTGTTCTCGCACCCTCCTAAGTCAACAGGCGTTAGCGTACGTCGTGGGAACATAACTCAGGTCTGGTTTAATCAAAATCATGCTCTGATACTAACTTGTAACGCCCTGAAATTTGAGGGTCGAGTAGCAACTCAACTCTCGAGTTCCAAAACATCACTTATGCAACATAGATAATGATGATTAAATATTGTCTGTGTTAGAGCAATAAACATGAGTGAGATTATACTAAAACAGTAATTCATACTCCAGATCAATTGTATAAAGAAAAGTAAAAGACTGAAACTGTATATATATGTATGTAAAAGAAACAAAACTATCTCAATCTCCAGAGTATGAACCCATCTGAGTCACCATATATATATATATATATATATATATATATATATATCTGTTTTATGAACAAAATGTCAAAAGTACAACTAAGGAGTAATCCCTGCAAGTCTCATCGATCCTGGCAGTCTAGTCGAAGCCACTAGAATACTGCATAAATGAGAACTCATCCTGGTCCTTGTCGTAGTCCGGCTCAGCCTCCTGAGTCGTCATCTCATCTACACCTGAGACAGAGTCTGGTTGGTGTGTACAACACCGTCCCGTAACGTGGGAGTGAGTAGCTAACTCAGTGGAATAATAAAGCACAGGTTAACATGTTATCAACTCAGTCAAGCAGTAATGATAAAGCAGTATAATCAAATACTCCGAACTACTCTTATTAATGCAAGTATGAATGCAGTCATGATGTATGCCCTCACCACACACTCCCTCGTGGGACACCAACTTACGTTCGTGGCATGCTTACATTCCTCAGTGCTCCACATCTTCCAGTCACATGCAATGCATGATGAACATGATTACCGAGTTATTATTAGTCCATTTCAAACAACAGTATTGGGAAACTAAGGTACCTCCCTTATATCATTCCCAAACATGATCCATTCTAGGGTCGTCAGTCCTAGTTAATCTCATACGATAGCATGTTTCTAGGTCGTTACAAAGGCTGTCAGGACTGTTACGCACAATGGTTACACCACTCCCCCATCACCTCTTTAATGGTTCATCACTATACTGAAACAGGCCTAATTCATACTCCATACACCACGGCAAAACTCGTCGCCTAACCGTGAATTCAGAGTATACTCGAGGTCACTGTAAAGGGCTCGTCACCAATCAGTGTAGGCCGACAGCTCGAATATAGTGTCTCATACCACCATAATTGGCTCACGAGTCTGGTTACTCGCTGGTCACTACGGGGAGGCACGTGGCCCCAGCGTAGGCCGACAACTCGACCACGGTGTCCCATACCACCATGCCCGGCTCATTAGTCTTGGCGGATTGAGGTATCATGGTTAATGGAATTTCACTGGTAAGTTTGGTACCCTAGGTTCAAGTAGTTGCGTCAAACATGGTGAACATACATTAGACATATTGGGTTACTTGATGAGCCTGACTAGCTCGAGTGCACAATCAACTGAACGACATAAAGTGCATAAGCACTTCGCGTGGCCTAACCACTTTCGCCAACTGATGTATGACTCGGGTACGTCAAACACATCTTACATGGCGAAATGAATCTCAACCACGATCTCAAGTCTGGTACCGATTGTCTGGACTATAAACATAGTCCCAAACTCAATCAATCCTTATTTAGAGCATGTAGAGTAAAGCATATTAAACAAAGTAATTCAAGCAAGTTAACCAGCATGTCATAAAGCATGCTATAAAGCATATTATAAAGCATGTTATAAAGCACTATATAAACAGGAATACAAACACACATATTTTATAAGTAAGCTATTAAAGTAAACAATCAACATGGAGGAAATCATACACGTCTCTAAGGTAGTTGAGAATCCCATCTCAACACCTACCTAAGGCACCATCATCCAAACACTTACTCTCACAAGCATTTTCACAAACACTTAGAATACACTATTTCAACATACATAGTGTATATTAGCAAAACATGTATTAGGACGAGTCCTTTCACCAAGCAAGTATTTTATACATATATAATATATTCATACAGAAAATAATCATGGAAAACACATCTCCAAAATTTATACGTATACGGTACTTTCTAGAATACACTATTTTTACATACATAGTGTATATTAGCAAATCATGTATTAGGGCGAGTCCTTTCGCCAACTAAGTATTTTATCCATATATATTATATTTATACAATAAATAATCATAGCAAACACATTTTCAAAATTTATATGTATACGGTATTTTCTACAAATACTTAGAATATGTAAAATTCTATATTCTTCGTCTTTAATCGAAACAGAATACGGACAGCACTTTGTACATGTGCAATTGCATACAGATCATGAATCAATCATTATCTGACATTGAAAGCATTGAAAATCGTAACCTATACACCTAAAGTCCTCACCTTTTACCGTAGAATCGTAACGAATATGATAGGTTTGTCAAGCTTCCATTTTCAGTAGTTTGGTAACCTATAGAATGACATAAGTAGCTATTTCATAACTTACAGCCCTTACAACTCCAAAACAAATTAGGTCTAGGGTTTCTTACCTAGAAACGAAGTCGAAATCGCTAGGAAAGCGATGAGAATGGGGTGGTGCAGCTTGTGTAGCGGCAAGGGATAGTAGTAGGGAGTTTCTCCCACTTCTCTCTAACTTTCTCTCTTTTCTCTCTTCTCTCTCTAGGGTTTCTCTCAAATTCGTATGGCTGTGAGAGAGAGGGTTCTAAGGTCCTTATATAGCCTAAAAACTCACTAAAATAGACTTATGGTCAAGGTATACTTAGGTTATAACCAAAGCGACACTTTTCCAGCTCAACGGAGCACTTTTGGCGGGCCTCCTTGAGCCAAAGGTCGGACTTAAGCTCACCAATCTTAGATCTAGGTGGAGTTAAGTTTTTGTTTCAGTCGGATTCCCAGATCACGCGTGGCGGACCAGTTTTAGTTCAATGGTCAGTGAAACCCGATCTGAAATTCGAAGTACATAGATATGTTTATGAAATTTTTCCTGATCCGAGGGTGTATTTGGGTCAGATTCTGACGGTCTGGTTGCTTACAAAATGTTCGCAAGTAACAAGTCTCAGATTACTATTTAAGATATTTATTTTATAAAGAAAACAAGTGTTCTCACCCTCACTCACTCCAGACTCAAGCGAATAGCCATGGGACACTATCTGGATTTGATTTCTGAGATGGTTGTCAAGCCCAATGAGGAGGTTGATGTGCGGTCTAGACCTGATACGGAGTTCAATGTGTTCCCGAGAGCAGTCGGGTAATGAGTTTGATCCTAGATTTTAGGATAACCTAGCGTCAATGATTCTATAAGTTTTGGGTCTTGCAGATCGTATTTAAAGCGATTCTAGCGGATTTCATGGCTAAGCTAGTTTAACACTTAGTTAACTTTGTCAAATTTTTAAAGGATTTAATCCTAAGTGATTTCTAGTCGAGGTGATACTCGAGTCTTTGTACAGAAATTTCCGAGACGTTACAAATCCAAATGGGGCAGTCCATTAGAAAATAGTTGTGTACCAAATAGTAACAGTGCGCCCACCATCGCATCCAAGCGTATGAGGCTGTCACTCGATGGTTATATCCTGGGAGAGCAAATCGGGAACCAAAGTTCCTCATCAAAAGTTGCTTCCATATCAATGCCCAGTTATAGGGGCTAACTCCATAGCTTCGTATCATCCAGGTGACATCTTCTCCTATTTATGGCACAGTCTAGTAGTATCCAAATTGCCTAGCAAACCGATTGGGGTAATACGGCTCTCTCCAAAATTCTACCCCTTCTCATAAAGAAAGATTGCAAGAACGGATGCATATGAAAAAGGTTCACTTGATAGGGTTCAAATTATCATTGTCCTCGACATCCCTATCTTTAGCCTGATAATCTAAGTAGAAAGGAAAGAAGTCAATGGATTCGAGATTATCAATCTTACCTACTATCCAATTGTATATTTTCTTTATCATTTTCTGCCTCTAAAAATGCCATAAAGATAGATGATCAGGATGAACATAGGCTTTTTCTGGATCATTATATGTCCAAGGAAAGTAGATATCTAACCAACCTAAAAATATAATGCTAAGGAGTGAAAGAAGATGAGACTCCTAGTGCTGGGCTTGAGCAATGCGCTGCAGCATGTTTGAAAGCTCCGTTCAACGAGCATAATACAGGAGGAGCTAAAGAATATTTCTTTCTACCCTCTGTCATTGCACCGGCCCTGATAAACAAGGTGGGTCGAATGGAATTTGAGCTCCTTGAACTTGGAAGCACAATCAAGCTCAGCCAGTAGGCTAGGAAAGCAGCCAATTCAGTTTCGGCAGTAAATTCAACAAGGCCCATTATCTTTTTTCGATTAGCCTCTTGTTCCAGGCCGTGACTACCAGGAAATATGAAGAGGGAAAGAAAGAAGGATTAGCAATTTATACAAATAAACAGGTATTATGTGAGAGATGAAGAGAATGATGAGGATACTAACACTAGATATCGTGAAAAGTGTGCGAGCCATGAAAGGGGAGATATCTTATGAATGTCTAAAAAATAAGACATTTCTTAAAAAAGTGTGATTGTTGAAGAAGTAATTTTGGGATCCTGTTTGGGGCCACATAAGCAAATTCTTCGTTCGTGGGAATGTATTCGTCCAAGAAAGATCCAGTGATGGGTAAGTCGGCCATTCTGAATAAATCCCATAAACTGATGCTTACTTCCCCAACAGGGAGGTGAAAGGAATTTGTGGTAGAAGACCAATATTTAAGAAAACCCTTGTAGTTCATTGTATTCTTATGAAAAAATTCAGAGGTAGCTTTTATGGCATAGAAGACTTTGGCTGCAACAAGGACATCTTTATATTTCTTTAAAATTACCTTTGCCCACGTACTGTAGTATGGACGAACTATCCAAAGATCCCGGGTTCTAAACTCTTCCTTACCCCATGGAGAATCACGGTGACGGAAGCATTGTTGGATTGTCTTGAAAAAGTGGGTGAGGTATAAGTCGTGAGGATTGTAGCATTGCATGAGGAAGCGCATGTATGCTACTTGCCCGGTTTTCTAGACCATCCCTTTCTCTGTTAGGTAGCCTTCAAGGAGTTTTGGATCTTTTATTACCCAGTTTGACATGTACAGAAGCCTGTTTTGTGTCATGAAGTTAGTTGGTTCCCTCTGAATTATGGAGCGATGACGATGAAGGAGCAAAGGGATGGTGATGGTTTCATCCTTATAAGGATTGCAGAATTTAAACGAGTCCAGATAAGATTTGATAGAATCCCAAGCATTTTGGAAGCATCTTTGATTATGTTCTCGAATCTTCTCTTAGAAGATTTCATCTTTGCTCTTCCCTCTTTTCTTCTTTGTGAAGGCTGCAGTAGGGGAAGCCTCGGTGACAGATAATTGGGTGACATCTATTTGAAGATTGGCTGTGCACTTTAGCCAATTCTCCCAGTCTGACTCTTGTCCCTCTATTGGGGGTCCCTCCATTTCCTGTACTAGAATAGTCGTTCGGATATGGTCAGATAAACGCTAAATGCGATTAGTGAAATTGATGATGACGGGCGCCAATTCCTTGAAAATGGTGGAATAATCTTCAGATCTAGGCCTTTTGTGAGTATGGGACTCAGTTGGCTGAGGATCGGAAGGTCCTATAGTGTCCACAGAAGTATGATGTCAATTTGATGAGCCAGTCATCAGGACTTACAAAGGGAGTTGACAGAAGATCAGAAGGAGAAAGATTTTTCAAAGTTAGAAAAATTGGAGAAAAAGCAAAGGGTTATTGTGTGCCCATCTTTGTGGCTCAACTTTGTGCGCGAACAGATAGAGCTATTGTGTGCTAATCTTTGTGCATGAACAGATAGAGTTATTCTGCGTGAACAGATAGGGCTGTTGTGCGCCAATCTTTATGCACGAACAGATATGGCTATTGTGCGCCCATCTTTTTGCGCAGGTAAATGAAGCTATTGTGCACCCATCTTTGTGCTCAACTTAGTCCGCAGACTGATTGGGTTCTTATTCGATGGAACTTGCGTGTAAAAAAGGGTTACTTATCCTTGTGTAAAAGCAACTGTGCGTGAAAAGAAGTTGTGCGTAGAAGTATTTTGTACAGGAAGGGTATTGTGCGGCGCACAATGAGGTTAGAGCACAATGGTCTAGTCGAGAAAATAACTTGACACAGCGAGCAGCAGAGGAGAATGGGTTGCAAAGGTGAAGTCTTGTATTTATAGGTGAAAAATGACCTGTTGTGCCCTGACCATTATGCACAAACCGATGTGCGCGTACAATCTAAGTGATTGTATGTTAGAGGTTTGGTAATGCACGCAACAGAGGAAATGAAAATAAGAGTGGTGAAATTAATTATTGATTAATCCTACATTATTTGCAGGTGTGTAAAGAATGTAGGATCAAGGCGGCATCTGTTGAGGCATAAAAAATGAGTGAGAAAAAGGGAAAGTAGGAGCTATTGTGCAAAATTCAGCCGTTGTGCGGAAGAGCCATTGAGAAACTAAGGAATCTGCATAAAGCAGAGCACACAAAGAGTTCGCACAAAGTGGAGTGCACAAAGGAAACCCCACAAAGCGTAGCGCACAAAGGAATTTGCACAAAGCATAGGGCACAAAGGAGTCCGCATAAAGAGAAGCACACAAAGGAATCTGCACAAAGTGTAGTGCACAAAGGAGTCTGCACAAAGGGGGAGCGCGCAGTGCTGACCTGGCATGTTCACACGTGCGAGAGGGCTATAAATACCCCCTGACCCCTTTGAAGGGGTCATTAGCAATCAATTAGGGAGGAGTGGAGCAAGAAAGGAGAAGGTAGAATTTGTTGTTCGTTGTGTGGAACAGCCATTGTGTGGTGCACAACGCTTGTTGCACATAAAGGCTTATAGCGTACAAAGCCTATTAGCGCACAGAGCCTCCAGCCCACAAAGGCTTGTAGCACACAAAGCCTATCAGTGCACAGAGCCTCCACCGCACAGAGCCTCTAGCTCTAGTGCATAGAGTCTCTCGCTCCAATGCACAGTCTCCAGCTCCAGCGCACAGAGTCTCTAGCTCTAGCGCACAAAGCCTCTAGTGCCAACTCACAATGGATCGATGGCTTTCTATTACAATTTGTGAATATTTTATTTTGAAATTAAAGGAAAATAGGATGTAAAAGAACTTGGAATGAATGAATAATATGATTATCCTTCTTGCCTTCTTCTGTTAATTACAAAGTGAATAAATTTCCCTAAACAAAAATACATTTGTTTCTTGTTCGAAATAGTGACTTGGTTATGCTTGTGGTTATGCTCCATTACAAAAAAAAAAATCATATTAAAAATCATCCTTGTAGGATCCCAGGATCGGAATCTGGCACATGGGTGTCGAGAGCCGAGAATGGGGCACTATGAAGGCTGTCGGCATCAGATTCGGCGATCGGGAATTCTGTGAGCCCAGTTTATGAGTTTGGGGCATGATAGAAGTTGGTAACATAACATAACTTGGGAATACCTGATGATCACATCATATATCTACTATGAACTTAGAATAAATAGGTCCTGAGTCTGAATAAGTTAGCGATTTTCTAATATAGACCCTTAACATGTGTGCCTTCAAGGGTTTTCAAGGTTGATAGGCTCTTGTTCCTTCCTTTAGGATATGCTGCCTAGGAAAGCAACCCGAGCGATTCCCACTCCCCCATACGAGACTAGCATAACCCCGACAACACCCGTGACTACAGATCAACTTTAGTAGATGCTGCAAGTGATGGTTACTATCCTTCAAGGGTAGGGCAGGCAGCCTGTTGTTACATCAGCCCAGGCAGAGTGCTGAGTGTCCTTCTCTGAGATTTCTGACAGCACGATCCCCCGTGCTTCCGGAGCGAGTCAGACCCTACTATTGCAGAGATATAGCGCTTTGAGGTGGAGAAGATATTCGATACCATAAGATGTACGACCCAGCAGCGGGTCCCGTTAGCTGTATTTCTTCTCCGGAGAGAGGTTGAGCACTGGTGGGCATCAGTCACCCGAGCAGTAGTGGCCGATTTCGAGTGAACCTGGGAGGACTTTGTAGACTAGTTCGACTTGAAGTTCTTTCTCGAGCATGTTTGACAGTGGCGAGCATTAGAGTTTGAGACTCTGGTCTAAGGGAACATGTCCGTGTCATAGTAGGAGGCATGTTTCATCATGCTATCGAGGTTCACGATGTATCTTGTCTATGATGAGGGGCGGAAGGCCTATTGTTTCGAGAATGGCTTGCTCTCTAGCCTTAAGAGCCGTGTTGTCAGACATATGCTCTCAATGTTTGAGCAAGTAGTGCAGAGGGTAGAGGTTTACGAGGCAGATTGGGCTAATTCACAGAGGGTTCATGACCAGAGAGGAGACCGGAAGAGGAAGGCACCCTCTAGTAGCTCCTAGCAGCAGGAGCAGGATCATCCACAACAGCGACACACGACCCACCCAACATTCTGAGCACCAGTGGCACTCCCAGCACCACCTTCGGGATCGTTCCCAAGTGCTTGCTTTGGACGCAGTAGAACAGGACATCGTAGGCACGAGTGTCCCCATCAGCAGCAACAGTAGCCGAGGGCACTACAACAGCCTCCACAGCAACAGCAGCTACCGCAACACCATCCTCCGAGACCTCCCCCACAACAGTAGATCAGGCCACTGCAGTGACAGCAGTAGTAACCGCGACCTCAAAGGGGATAAACACCTCCCTAGTAGGATCCTCAGTCATCAGGAGGGGTTTTCGATGGTACTATCCTTGTTTCTGCATGCATTATACGTGTGTTATTTGACTCTAGTGCATTGCATTCCTTTGTGGTCGAAGATTTTTGTCGATCGACTGGTTTACTGTTAGAGTATGCTCATGAGGGTTTATTAGTATCGACGCCCTTGGGGAAGATTGCAGTGTTGGGCTGATTTTGCTCGTTTTTCCTCATTCTAGTTGGTGATATCTTTTTGCTTGTTGATCTATTCGTGTTGTCGATGTTCGAGTTTGATGTCATCCTGGGCATGGATTGGCTCATCAAGTATCATGCCATATTAGATTGCTCTGCGAGGACAGTCACGTTCTGTATACCAGGCGTGCCGCAGTTCAAGTTTGTAGTTGAGCCTAGAAGAGAGTAGCTTTCCTACCTGTTGTCATGAACTATTAAGGAGTCAGTTTCTTTGAGTATCGACCATCTGCCTGTCATTTTTTATTTTTTCGATGTGTTCCAGGAGATTCCGGGGTTAACCTTGTCGGCACACTGAGTTTCAGATTGATCTCATGCCCGGTACCGTGCCTATTTCGAAAGGCCCTATATCGTATGACACCGTTAGAGTTATGGGAAGTGCAAAAGCAGTTGGACGAGTTGCGTGAGTTAGGCTTTATCTGTCCAAGCAATTCACTGTAGGGAGCGCTGGTACTCTTCGTGAAGAAGAAGGATGGCCACGAGCTCAATAAGGTCACGATTAATAACAAGTACCCGCTCTCTAGGATTGATGATTTGTTTGATCAGCTGCAGGAGGTGCAGTTCTTTTCCATGATAGACTTGTGATCCAGTTATCATCAGGTTTAGGTTCGAGAGGAGGATATCCTGAAGACGCGCTATGGTCATTTTAAGTTCCAGGTCATGTCCTTCGAATTGACCAATGCGCGCGCAGTATTCATGTAGTTGATGAACGAGGTCTTCTGTGCATATCTCGATCAATTTGTTGTGGTGTTCATTAACGACATTCTGATATATTCGAGGACTCATGAGGAGCATAAGCAGCATATGGAAATTACTTTGCAGACTATCCGTGCACACCAGCTTTACACGAAGATGGAGAAGTGCGAGTTCTGGCGGGAGGAGGCGAAGTTCTTCGGTCACGTGGTGATGAGTGAGGGCATCGCAGTGGACCCCTCGAAGATTGATGTTGTACGTTAATGGGGCCAGCTTATGAACGCGTCCGAGATCCGTCGTTTCTTTGGTTTGGCGAGCTACTATTGACGTTTCATTAAGGGCTTCTCCTGTATTATAGCCCTGTTTGGAGTGACACATGTGAGCAGGCATTTGCAGAGCTGAAGGACCGTCTGACATCCACTCCTGTTCCCACTCTTCCTTCTGGGAGTGATGGATTTGTTGTATTTACCGATGTCTCACGAGTTGGATTGGGTGTTATCCTGATGCAGCATGGGAAGCCAGTGGCTTATAAGTCTCACCAGCTCAAGGTTCATGAGCTGAATTACCTCACGCCTAATTTGGAGCTAGCAGCAGTTGTCTTTGCATTGAAGGTGTGGAGGCACTATCTTTATGGGGTTAGGTTCGAGCTCTTCTCTAACCACTAGAGCTTAAAGTATTTATTTTCTTAGTTCGAGCTAAACATAAGGTAGAGGAGTTGGATGGAGCTCCTGAAGGACTATGATTTTAATCTTCAGTACCACCTGGGTAAGGTTAACATGGTGGCGGATGCCCTCAGCCATCAGCTACGATGCTTGGTGGCGTACATGAGGAATCAGGAGTGGAAGATCCTTGAGGATATGTCAACATTCGACTTTGAGATCAGCTTACAGTCTTCTATTATGGAGTTATTAAGCCTGTTGATTCAACCCTCTCTTGTCGCAAGGGTGATTGAGGCTTAATAGGCAGAGGTAACATCTGAGATTCAGTCAGATTGGTAAATTGGTTCTTATGGTGAACTTTGCTTTAGAGGTCGATTATGTGTCCCGGATATTACTGAGTTGCGCAGAGATCTTATGACCAAGTTACATCGATTGCGATTTTCTATCCACTCTGGCTCGATGAAGATATATCGCGATATGAGGCGTTAGTATTTTTGGGTGGGGATGAAGTGTCAAATAGCTATTTTTACAGCAGAATGTGACACGTGCCAACATGTCAAGGCCAATCATTAAAGACCCCCAGGTCCATTGCAACCATTGAGCATCCCATTGTGGAAATAGGAGCATGCATCTACCGATTTTATCATGTGTTTGCCGAGGACTCAGCGTGGTCACGACGTCATCTAAGTTGTCGTCGATCGTCTGATGAAATTAGCTCATTTTCTTGCGATTTGTGTGACCTGGCCTTTGGATCGGTTTGCGAGGATATTCATTAAGAAGATTGTGAGAATGCACGACATTTCAGTTTAGATCATTTCTAACCGAGACTCGAGGTTCACGTCTCAGTTTTGGAGGAACTTCTAGATGGCGATGGTGTCTATTTTTCAACTCAGCACCGCGTATCATTCGCAGACCAATGGGCAGACCGAGAGGGTCAACCAGATCCTTGAGGATATGCTTTGGGCTTGCGTGATTGACTTCTCAGGTAACTAGGACGAGCACTTGCAATTGGCTGAGTTTGCGTATAACAATAGTTGTAAGACCCGTATCCTACTCTGTACCATTCCGTATACTCCTATGGTCCTCCCGGTTGAATTCCGGCAACTCGCAACCTGTAACTAACGTTTATGCGTGATCCTAAGCCGAGTCCTGCATATCTGAGTCAACTTGACCAGAAACATGTACTAGTACGACCGCGCCATCGCCACAGTTCTGATGCCGCATCTTGTGCATCGAGGTAATACCTTGGCCAGGAGATGTGGGCCCGCATTCAGTTTGAGAAAAAATACCGCGCGTTGCAAAACCTAAGAGAACATCACATCAAATGCCATCAATCTCATCAATTAAGTACACATCACCTCACATGTTAAGTACAACCCCATCCCCAAGCAACCCTAAAGTCAACTTTCTCTCTTACACCCAAGTACACCCATCACTCACCCATCTCTCTCACTCTCTTACACCTCTCTCTCTCTCTCTCTCTCTCTCTCTCATTTCCTCCAAAGCAACCCATGTCCATGAGAACTCCATGAGAGAGCTTTGTGTGGCCCACTTTCTATCTCCCATCCCCACTCTCCAAAACCAATCTCAACTATTGAAGTTCGTCCCTTAGAGCTCAAGGACACATTGATGGAAGAATAAGTCCAAGAAGATCAAAGGTGGGTGAGTTATTATTTGATTTTGATGATTTGAGGGCCCACTTGTGGTGGGACCCATTTTGATGTATGCATTGTATTGAGGGGCTCATAATGGCGGGGCCCCTCCTCCATCCGTTTCTCTCTCTCTCTCTCTCTCTCTCTCTCTCTCTCCCTTTTTATGTGTGGCCCACCTGATTCATGCATTCTATTTACGCTATGTGGGGTGGTCCACGTGTGGGTGGGACCCACCTTGATGTGTTAAAACTCCCACCATCTAGAAAAGTCTGGACGGTGTTGCATCATCCGCACCATCCCTGGTTGGGACAGTGGATCCCCACCATGATGTATTTATTACATATGCACCTTTCAGCAGATCTGGATGGTGAAGATCCACCCACCTTAATTCATGTATTTATCCTAGCCGTCCAGTGACTGGACGGTGGGCCCCACCGTGAGGGATGTGTTACATCCAAACCGTCCATACATTTGGCAAGCTGATCTTAGGTGGGCCACATACGTGGACCCCACCCTGATGCAATGAAGCATATCCAAATCCCTAGTGGGCCACGTGTGTACGACCCACCGTAATGTATGTAAATCCACTCTATCCAGCATCCAGGGTCTGGACGCTGGATCCCTGGACGTTGGCTTGATATTATATATATATATATATATGTCATATATATATATGTCATATATAACTGGTGGGCCCCACGTGGGACCCACCTCCTATATATATGTTTTATACCCACGCCATTCATCTGCTCCATCCAGTCGTCCATTAGGACATTCTGTTGGATGGGGCTCCCTTTGATGTATGTGTTGTTTATGCACACCGTCCATTTGGACGGTGCTGCATGGGACCACCATGATGTATTTGTTTCATCAACGCCATCTTGACAGCGCTGGATGGTGTTGGACAATGTTTAGTTGCTGTTGTGGCCACACCGTGATGTATTTGTCTCATCCACACTGTCTTGATAGTACTGGACGGTGCTGGATGATGTTGGACAGTGCTGAACAATGTTTGGATGGTGCCGATTTACATGGATAATGTTTGGATGGTACTGATCTACCTGGACAATGTTTGGACAGTGTTGATCATCATACGTGGGCCATCTGTACAGTGATACATATGTTGCACCTGCAACTATTGAAATGATTTTAGATGTAACCCAAGCTCCCATATATGAGGCCCACCTTAATGTATTTTTTTATGGCCCATTCGTCAAGCCCATCTTGATGTATTTTTATGGCCCATTCGTCATACCCACCTTGATGTATTTTTATGGCCCATTCATTAGGCCCACTTTGATGATTTTATGGCCCATTTGAGAGGCCCACTTTGATATACGTCTGGCCCATTTGTGAGGCCCAATGTGGTGCATAACAGGCCCAAGTGATGGGGGCCCATTGTTATGATTAGGCCCATTAGTACGGCCCATTGATACAGCCCACTTGATGTGTATTAGGCCCATGTCAATGGTGCCCATTATGATGTAGTGAGGCCCAAGGGTCATGGCCCATTGAGATGTATTTCCAGCCCATATTGTGTGGCCATTGTGATGTTTTTGTAGCCCACTTGGTAAGGCCCATTGTGATATGTATTAGCCAGACACATTGCCCACTTATTGTATACGAGGCCCATGTATTAGGCCCATGGTGATGTATTTACAGGCCATTTGATGAGGCCCAATGCGATGTATGTGAGGCCCATGAATGAGGCCTAATGTGATGTATGTGTGGCCACTACATTGTGCAAGAATCCCTTATGTGGGCCACTCCTTGGGAGCATTGGTTAGATGTCCACATTGATGGGTAATGATGGTTAGATGTCCTCATTGTGACCTTCCCTTAAGCCTTATTAGGCCCATTCTCATTGTTCACTAGTGGGTTAACCAAAACACTTGGGCCTCATTGATATTGCTTCATCCATCATCGGTCGTCCATCTATCGACCTCACCTTACGTCGAGGTCAATTACCGATTCCGATTGTCGAGGCCAATTCAGATTGTCGATTCTGATTGTCCAGGTCGAGTCTGATCGATGAGGCCGATTCCGTATGTCAAGGCCGATTCCCATTGTAAAGGATGAGTCCGATCGATGACGCTGATTCCGTAAGTCGAGGCCAATTGTCTGGGCTGAGTCTAATTGACGAGGCCGATTCCGTATGTTGAGGCCGATTTCGATTGTCGATTCTGATTATCGAGGTTGAGTCTGATCGACGAGGCCTATTCCGTATGTCGAGGCCGATTGTCGAGGCTGAGTCCGATTGACGAGGTCGATTCTGTTAGTCGAGGACGATTCTGATTGTCAATTCCGATCGTCGAGGCTGAGTCCGATTGACGAGACCAATTCCGTATGTCGAGGCCGATTCGGATTGTCGATTTTGATCGTCGATTTCGATTTATCGAGGCCAATTGTATAGGCCGATTGCGATTGTCGAGGCCGATTTTGATTTGTCCAGGTTGATTGTATAAGTCGATTCTGATTGTCGAGACCGAGTATCGATTCAAATTCTGATTTGTCGAGGCCGATTGTATAGGCCGATTCCGATTTGTCGAAGCCGATTGTACAGGCCGATTCCGATTGTTGAGGTTAAGTATCGAGGCCGATTCCGATTTGTTGAGGTCAATTGCCAAGACCGATTTCGATTGTCTAGGCTGATTGTTAAGACCCATATAATGTATCTGTGGCCCGAAGTTGAGGCCCATTGTGATGTGTATTCGGCACGTGTTTGAGGCCCATTGTGATGTATATGTGGCCCGTATTTCAGGCCCATCATGATGTGTATTAGGCACTTATGTGAGGCCATGGAACCACTACATGTTAAGCTCTATGCGGGCCATTTCTTGAGGGCAATGTTGGTTAAATGTCCACATTGTCGAGGGCGATTGTTGATGTCAATTATCGGTGCTGGTTATTGATACCGATTATGAGTATGTGATAGCATAGCATCATGATACATGCCCATACGCATCATCTGCATGTTTGTTATGAGATGTGGTTGACCATTGCATATGTCATTGGGCATATTGTTATGAGACTCCCTAATAGGTGGAGATTGTCTCACATGAGTATATAGTATACATAGGATTGATGTATGACTAGATTGTATGACTCATGCATATTACATTGTATGTTGTGATTACTGTACACCCTAGCAACATTAGAGTCGTAGCCTTCACAGGTATTCATGGATGGCCAGACGAGACACCAGAAATTTGTTCTACATGGGGTGTTATACATATCCCTTGGTGAAAGTCCCTAAACCCTCTAGACCGAGTGGATGCATGAGCACATGAGGGTCGTATACCGTTAGCCCACGTCTCCCACTGTATCATGGTCGGTTGGAAGGGGGTATGACCTTACCTACCCGAGTGGAGGGGTAAATGCTAGGCTAAGCCTGACCAACTCAAGGAATGGGTCCGCTATCGGCGAGTAGAGCCCGATATTGGCAGGCAGATAGTGAGGTCTCTTCCACTCACCTTGTTATGCGCGATGGGGCGACAATCTAGTTTGGAGTGTAATAGACCCCAGTGATTTCTCAGAGATGAACCGTACTGATATATGGACTTATTGAGTAGGAGTTGCATGCTCAAGCATTCATTTCATTCACTATCTGGTGGTGTGCAACTAATTGTTATGTATCTTCACGTGGCTGGGATTTTGATTGGGCGCGCGACTAACCTAAGATCAGGAGTCTACCACATTCAGTCTAACTATCCAAATTTTGGTATGAGACTGGTTTGGATAGAGGTCCCTTGTGATGGACCCCGTAGCCTATGATACTGCATGTTATCATTCCGACTTCACACTCCAGCTTAATCATTTCATTCACATCGCATATTGCATTGCATCCTCAGCACATAGTATTCGGCTTACTGACTTCGCATCTCATAGTTGATCTACATTGCTTCATCAATATATGATATTGGTTTATTATATTTTTGCATCGCATAGCCTAGATAAGGCTGATGGTATTTATGGGCCTATCAGTATATTTTTGCATTATTCTGATATTGTATGATTTATGAGTTTGTTAGTATTTCTACTTACTCTGATTACTATGATATTGCTTACTTAGCACTTACCTTGTGCACGCACTTTCACCACTCACTAAGCTTTCTATAAGCTTATGTATGATAGATGCATGTAGGTGGCATTAGGTTACAACAGCATTAAGCTTGGAGCATGTAGTGGACTTATGGAGCTTTAATTTTTGACATACGTATTTCCCTTCCGGCACTATATTCAATTGTTTATAATAGTGGATGTGTGACGATGATGTTACCTTTATGATTTAGGTATATTTGTGGTTATGCTTATTACGAGATAAATGTACAAAAAAATTCTCCTTGTAAGATCCCAGGATTGGAATCTGACGTATAGGCGCTAGAAGCCGAGAATGGGGTACTATAGAGGTTGTCAGCACCGGATTCGGCAATTAGGAATTTTGTGAGCCCGGTTTTCGAGTTTGGGGCGTGGCAATAGCTATCAAGCGAACATTGGCATGACTCTTTTAAGGCATTATATGGCAAACTGTGCAGATCTTCGAGTTGTTGGATCGAGGTTAGAGAGCGACGTCTCCTAAGTCCTGAGCTTGTGCAACAGACATTAGAGATCATCGACATCATCAGGCAGAGGATGCACACAGCTCAGAGCTGACAGAAGAGTTTTGTTGATCGTCCCTTAGAGTTTGCCATTAGGGACCATGTGTATCTCAAGGTCTCACCCGTGAAGGGTGTGTTTCATTTTGGAGCAATGGGCAAGCTTGCCCTTAGATTCATAAGACCTTTCGAGATCACTAGGCGCGTTGGCGTCGTGGCTTATTAGCTTGCCTTGCCATATCAGTTGTTTGGCGTCCACAATGTTTTTCATGTCTCTATGTTGAGGAAGTGTGGGTCAGACATCGTTCCTGTTATTGATTGGCAGCCGTTGGAGGTTCGTAAGGACGCCTCTTACTTTAAGCAGCCAGTTCGTATCCTTGATCAGAAGGAGCAGGTCCTTTGGACCAAGGTCATTCCCTTGGTGAAGATACAATGGGGTAATTACGATGTGGATGAGGTATCTTAGAAGCGTGAGGCGAGATTCACTAGCGTTATCTCCGTCTCTTTGATGATTAATTGTATTTTGTATTGTCTCTAATTATATATGATGCCATAATTTCTCTCCTTTCATGAGTTATGCTTACTTGCGATGATAGTGTAAATTTTAAGGATGAAATTTTTTATTAGGAGGGGAGAACTGTAAGGCCCATATCCTAGACTCTACCGTTTCATAAACTCTCACAATCCTCCCCATCGAATTCCGGCAACCTGAGATCTTTAGATCTGAGTCGGCTCAACTCGAAACTTGTACCCTAGCAATTGTGTTGTCACTGCGGTTCCAAGGCAGTGTCTTGTGCACCAATGCGATACCCAGACCAGAAGTTGTGGGCCCGCGTTTATCTCGAAGAAACGCCGCGCATTTGCAAATCTTAAGAGAATCTCTACAACCCTTCCCATCAATCAATCAAGTCAAGTCAAGTATACATCCCATCACAACCCATGCTTTCTTTCTCCCCAAGACAAGCAACCCTCCCCAAAGTCAACCCTTATGTCACTCACACCCATCACTTCACCCATCACCCATCACCTCTCTCTCTCATTCTCTACCATTCCCTAAGAAACTAAAAGAGAGTGGCCATCCAAGCATTCCCAAGGAGAGAGAGCTTTGTGTGTGGCCCACTTCCTACCTCAAAATCCCTCATTGTAACATCCCAAAATTTTCACAGCCAGAGTTTGTACTCGTGCCCGAGAAAACTGGGTGTTAATAATGAATAAACTGGATGCTCTGAAATTGCACCCTATTTTTTTTTCATTTATTTAATCACATCCAGATACATTCATGAAGGTAACATTCACAAGAGAGAAATTAACTGTATTGATTATATATCATTAGTGTAAAAAAAAATGATCAAGGCCTCATAATGGGAGGTTTATTACAACATCAGAGTTCATAGCGGAATTATAAAACTAAGTAAATAATCTATCTTCACATTCTTTCAGCGTAATCTTCTATAGGGAAGTAACTCTCTAAGTCTTCACTCTGTACGTCACCTGCATCAACTGTACGGTTGGGAGAGGGTCAATGCCCTACTCATAGTGAAGGTTACCCTTCAAGATTAATAATAATTCAAGAGATTCATAACAGGTAAAGTAAGAGTCTGATACGTCCCATGCTCCACTAACATGAGGGTATCAACATGCACAAATAACCTACATGAGATGCATGCCTAGCATAGTGAGTGCGGCTCATCATACATAGTGATCGTCACAATGTGGAATATAATTCATAGAAAACCCGGCTCGACCCGCATCCCATAACTACGGATATTTGCCGGCATGGCCAACGCTAGCGTGGATTTATGCGAACATCTCAAGGCAACACAACACGCGGTTAGGGAATTTACGTAACATGATGTGTTCATGGAGCGACTAATTGCGACATCCATTCCCGAAAAGTTGTAACACGTATACCGATTTACATACATCGATTGTGCACCACGCCAACCAACCCACGGAATTACGTGCCGACCAAGAGGGCCGCTACCCGTAACGCATTACGTCCATGGTAAGATAATCGATTCACTAGTGTGATACCTCATAACACATCACTTGCACTTATAGAGAATATAGCTGAATCATGAAGAATATAAACTGAATCATGGAGGTTCTGGAATAATAAAACACATGCCCATGCCTTTAAAGATTGACGGCACAAGGCCAATATAATAAAGAGAAGAGTGACAATGGTCAACTCAGCAGAAGTGACAATGGCCAACATAACAAGAGGAGAGTGATAATGGTCAACTCAAAAAGAAGAGTGGCAAAGCCAACTCAAATAAAGAGACGAGTGGCATAACCAACTCAAATATAAAGATGAGTGGCAAAGCCAACTCAATAATGGATAAGGCAGGGCAAGGCTTGTACCCATAGCCTCACATGAATTCAGAGAAATTCTCTTGTATTTGACATCAAGTCATAATCCCAAAAGGGCCAATAATCAATTGATAAGATAATTCCCAATGGACATATAAACATGGAATACATGATAATTCATATAGTAAAAGGCACGAAAAAGGCCATAATTGATGGTGAAACATATAATAACATGGAAGATTTAAATTGATGTATGAAAGGAATACATGTAAAGGCAATAATAAATTCATGAAAGTATGTATAAAAGCCAAGATAAAATATTATGAAGACAAATAAAATACAGGAAGGCATGTAAAAGTATAATAGATAAATCAACTTAAATTACTGTAAGCTTAAAGGATAAAACCCTCACCTTTGATTATCCGTCTGCTACTACCAAAGTTAGATGGTCAGAAGCGCACCTTAGGATTTAAATCTTGTCCTCATTCACAAGGCCCAAACGATGAAGATTAAGGCTTAATTCATATTACTGTTGAATCCAATTTAATTTGGCAAATTACAATTTTCGGCTTTATATCTTCCAACTTAGAACACATATATATATCTATTTAGATATATCTAAATTATACATATGTTATTCCACCTCTATTGTTGGGGTGATAGGAAAATTAAAAGAAAGAAAAGAAGGAAATTAATCCAAACAAATCAGCACTTACCTGTCCTCGAGTCAAACTCAGTGAGTCGACTCAACTTAACTCGGTCCTTTCCTTTTCTTTCTTCCTTCCTTTCTCTTTTTCCTTTTTCTTTCTCTTTTCTCTTTTTCTTTTCTTTTCTTTCCTTTCTTCTTTTTTTTTTTTTTTCTTTCTCTTTTCTCTTTTTTTTCTTTCCTTTTTCTTCCCTTTTCTTTCTTTTCTTTCTTCCGTCATGTGACGTCCAAAGAGTCGGACGTCTCTCTCTTTTCTAAGAGCTATATCTATCCTCTCCTCCTAATCCAAACCGGTTTTATAGCTTTCACCCAAAGAAAGTCCCGCCGAACATGGATTGCAGCCGCTACGCAAGGGATTTCGCAACCGACCTGTGTGTGGGCCTAATCTAGTGGATTTTAAGTAGCGATCGGCTCCACCTGCTCTATGGTTAGGATGTCTTTGAACCAAGATCGTTCATTGGACGTTTCTGATTGAACCCCTGTCGTTTGTTGTTGATCCGGAGTTCCTGAGAATAAGAAAGGTGGGATGGTGTTTGATAGAAGAGCCTAACACAGGTATTTTGTGTGAAGACTGGGAAGTAACGACGTTTCCGTTTCCCTCCTTTCTTTCGGTCATCTTAGGGAAAAATCGGAACCCCTCTCCTTTCAGTTCGGACGGTTTAGATCTTGCACAAGGAGCTGAAGTCCGAGTTCTAGTGGGAGATCGCTGCTGTCGTGCTTTCGTTGGACGCTGTTACAGCGTGTCTTTGAAATTTGACTTCGGTTCGGTTTGTGGGATCGGTTGGGTCCACTTGTGATGTCGCTTAGGAAAATCCACTCCCTTCATTAGGACGAGAAGATCGTGTTGTGCCATGGGTCAAGAGATGGAGTAGATCCAAGTCTTTAGTGGGCCACGATACATGTGGTAGGTAGACGCTTCTTAACGGCTAAAGATTCCTGAATCCATGTAACAAAAGTTACGTGATTGACTGTGTATCATGTGGGGCCCACATACATGTTTATTTTGAGGATCCGTTCCGTCTATCCAGTTTGTTTCGCCATTTTAGGACACAACATCAAAAATGAATTGGTTCGGTTGATCAGTTGTTCCACAGAGTTCAACCAAAACTCATGAACATTCAACGTTAAACTCAATTAGAATTCTCCTCCACAGTGCCATGCATCCTCTTATTTACAAATTTACCCTTTCTTTTATTTAAACTTCTGCCATCCGTAACTCACAACTTCATCATCCAAATGGGGTGAAATTTGACATATGGTCATTATTTTTCTCTCCCTCTCATTAGGTTAAATTTGGGCCCTGATCCATTAAGGATGACCAAGATGCTCCTTAAATGGCTAACACACTTTAAAATTTAAAATAACATTTGTACACCTCTGATTGATAAGTCGTCGGGTGGTTTGGACCTAGACCCTGAGATCTTCGTGATGATCGGTTTACCATGATATTCGTGTGGCCCGTTTGGCGGATCCAAACATGACGGATAGTCAGATGACTCACTAAAAATAAGGAAGCTTGATTATTAGCATTCTGACATTGTATATAGGTGGATGTACCATTACGGCCGTAAGTGGATGGACATAAAGTGGGTTTCTGAAGTAATTAGGGGTAGAGCATATGTATAGTCAGATTAAAGTGTCTTATTTACGTGTGTGAGTTTCTCATATCATAGTTTTGATGGTGGGTTAAGCATATTCATAGATGACGAACAAGAGGAACAGATCAGAATTTTGATCTGATAAGTACACGAACGGATGTAGAGGTCAAGTAGTTAATTTACTATGATCTAAGGGCTTAAACTTGATGTGTATAGCTAATTTATGATAATTAGGCCTGGTATAAAATTTCACATAAAACAGAAAATGAGAACTATGTGAATTGGAATTCAGGGGTACAGGTCAATGGCATTTCCGTAATTATTGCTGATCTGTGAGTTTTGGGAAATCCAATGGGTCCACATGGTTATGGGCACATTTCTAAGAAATTCTTATGAATGAATGTATATCTAATTCACTACGGATAGAGAGTTATTCGTCGTGCCCTTCGTGGGAAGGTACTTCGTCAAATCATGCGATGGATGGTCCTTCCTGGAAATCAACGGTTAGATAGCTTAATTTATGAATGAGGGTCATTCCTAATGGTTAGGTTTGTGTCAGGGTGAGGATGTAAGGCTAAGATTGTCGAATTGGTATCGTACACATGTATATATAAGTAAAATTTCAGGTAACGCTCGAGAACTTCCAATACTCAAGTATTGAAAAGTTCGGGGTGTTACATTAGCCCTTCAATCCTCATCATCTTCCATCAAAGAGAAAGCCACTGAGTTTGGCATTCCATAGAACTAAGAAGATCCAACGGTGGGTGTTTTATAGGCTTAGATTTATTTTTTGATGATGGGCCAAGTGGGGCCTACCGATTGATGGTATGGATCTCACTTTGAACCCTAGGTGTGGTCGATGGCCCACCATGATTCATATGATCATCCCATGATGGGGCCATTCTCCATGGACCCCATCATGATGTTTATTTTCTTTGTGTGAAAGGGTCATCTAGACCTTGCATTTGTGGTGGAGAAGGGATCTCCACCGTTGATTTTGATTGGTGGGTCCACATGTATTGGGACCCACTCGATGTATGCTTTGTATGAAAGGGAGGGCTCATAGTGGCGGAGCCCTCCATCACTTGTTCTCTCTCTCTCTCTCTCTCATTTTTCCTGATTTCCTGGCCCACCTAAGGGTGATCTAGACCATCCAACAGGCGGGATGGCCCTGCTGTCCACACTGCTGGACTGGTGGTCAAGTTAGACGGCCTGGATGATGGGAAGACACAAAATATCAGCTTGATCCAATCAGGTGGGCCACATACACATGGACCCACCTTGATGCTTTATCCACGCTGTCTGTGCATGGACGTAAGGCCCACCTAGGTGATGTGTTTCTTTCAGCACGTGGGACCCACCAGACGTATGTGTTATATCCAAACCATCTATCTGTTGGTCCCACCAGACGTATAGCTACTGTAGACGTCAGCAATTTTTATGGGACCCACACAGCTAATAGCTACTGTAGACGTCAGCAAGTTCTATGGGACCCACATAGCTGGTAGCTGCTGTGGACGTCAGCAAGTTCTGTAGGTCCCACACATGAGGTATGTGATTTATCTACAATGTCTATCTTAACTCCCTGGCCCATGAGACAGATTCAAATATCAGGTGGAACACACCGCCGTCCAAACATCCAGATCATGGGCCACACTTGTTGTGCACGTGTGGTGCATCCACACCATTTAAAATGTTGCAGATTCAAATCTCTAGTGGGATGCGCTCATGGACCCACTCATGATGTATATGTTGTATCCACACCATCCAGCACTCTAGATGGTGGAATCCCACCTGCCACGTGTGTGTGGGGCCTGCCCTAATGAATGGTGGACCCCACATGATTTATGTATTTTACTGACACCGTCCAGCGGTCTGGATGATGGAAACCATCATGATGTGTGTGTTTTAAATCCACACCGTCCACCCTATTTTTCCAGATCATCTTAAGGCCTAGGCCTCAATAACCAAGCCCAGCTGGCGATCAGCAGGTTCACCTGTTACTGGACCGACGTCTAGCAGTAGTTGGGCCAAGACCAACTACGATATATATGTTTTATCCTTGCTATCCATCGGCTATTTAAGGCCCGTGTTTAAGGCCCAAATGTGATGTATTTGAGGCCCATGTTTGAGGCCTAAATGAGACGTATTTGAGGCCCAGGTGATGAGGCCAATTGTTATATATTTGAGGCCCATATATGAGGCTCAATATGATGTGTTTGAGGCCCATTGTGGTGTATATAGGCCCATGTGATGCAGCCCATTATGATATATATGAGGCCCAAGTGATGTGGCCCATCGCGATTGCATGAGGCCCATTGTGAGGGATGGGGCCTACCATAATGTATGTGTTATATCTACACCATTTATCTATTTTTAGACCATGGGCCCCGCCACCTTATGCAGGCCCATCATGTATGAGTAATGGGCTTACACTATCCACCCATTTCCTAGATAATTAGAGGGCTGAGACCCCGTTATGATTACAATTCCGACCCCAAATGGACCGCGCCTTAGGATAATGGTGGTTAAATGTCCATAGTTGTAAGCTTTCCTAGGGCCCATTAAGCCCATTTCCACCCTTACCTAGTGGGCTAAGCCAAACCATTGGGCCCCCATTGATGATGATGCTTTCTACCATGACTTGTAGTAATATGGACCTTAGAGCCCACCTTGTTGTACGCCTGTTCGACTCACCCATGAGGCCCATCCTTTATTTGGTACATCATCACCGCCGTAGATAGGATATTATGTGGTACCAGATTTGGTATATCCATTGTTGAAGCCTACCTCGAGTCGTGGGTTAGATCCACCGTCCTTGTAGGGCACCCTACCTTAGAATATATGATATGCCAGTACCTTGAATAGGTTATGATAGTCTAACATGGACCATTCCATATGGACTTTTATATGTCTAGAGGGGTGTAGTGTTCAGCCCTTACTCTTGTAAGTAACATAACGGTTAAGGCCAATCATCGCATACTATATCTGGAAATCATGCTAGTATACTTAGTCTAGTATGACCCATTGAGAATATACTTAGTATAGCATCATGATACATTCTCATATGCATCATTTGTATACCTGTTATGAGGAGTGTTTGATCATAGCATACACCGTTGGGCTGAGACATTTATGAGACTCTTGTGAGACGTAGTGCCCCACATGATCGCGCAGTATGTACAGGACTGATGCATGACTGGATGGTATGACTCATGCATCTCACATTGGTGTGACACGATTATTGTATGCCCTAGTGACATCAGGGTCGTGCCCTCCACAAGCACATTGTAGATGGTTAGATTGGATACTGGAAATACTTAGTTTTGGCACTGTGGGTACATATGATGTCCTTAGGTGAAAGTCACAGAACCTTTTTAGTACTAGTAGATGCTCCAACGTATAGACCGAGTGAAAAAATGAGCATACGAGTGCTGAATATTAGTAGTCCGTGTCTCTCACTGTGTCATGGTCGATTAGAAGGGGGTGTGACCTTATCCGCCCGAGTGAGGGGTTTATAAGCTAGGCTGAGTCTGACCAGTTCGAAAATTAATCCGCTATCGACAAGCCAGGTAGGTATTGATAGACTACTGGTCAGGTGGATAATATGGTCTCTTTCATTCACTGGGCTATACGGCTAGGGAGGCGGTAGTCAGTGTGGAGTGTACTAGACCCCGGTGATATCCTAGAGGGGAACTGTACTGATATATGTACTTAATGAGGACTGGCGTGCTTGTGTTGCATCTCGCATATGACATTTGGCTACGTAGGCCTCGCATCACATGGCTATGGTATGACCAATAACATTCATGCCTTGCATCGCATAGCCTTGGTATGACTGATATTATTCATGAACTTACCAACATATTTTCGCATTACTCTGATATTGCATACTTAGTACTTACTTTGCACACACACTTACACCACCCTCTAAGCTTTTAATAAGCTTTTGCACCACCATTGCATGCAGATGGCGTTGGATCGCAACAACATTGAGGCAAGAGCGCGTGGTAGATTATTTTGAAACTTTTTGATCATGTTGTATTTCCCTTTTCGCATTGTAGTTAAATGTTTCATTATAGTGGATATGTGGTGATGTTTTTTTTGACTTGGTTATGCTTGTGGTTATGTTCCATTACAAAAAAAAAAAAATCATATTGAAAATCCTTCTTATAGGATCCCAAGATCGGAATCTAGCATATGGGTGCCGGAGCCGAGAATGGGGTATTACGGAGGTTTTTGGTGCCGAATTCGGTTATCAGGAATTTTGTGAACTCAGTTTCTGAGTTTCGGGCGTGATAAAGAGAGTACATCATCATCATATAACATACTTAGTATAACTTCATGATCTATGCCCATGCGCATCATATGTATGCTTGATATGAGGAGTGATTGATAATAGCACATGCCATTAGGCAGATTATTATGGGACTCCCTGATAGGTGGAGTTTCCCACATGAGTGTACGGTACGCATGAGATTGCTGCAGATTGGATAATATAATTCTTGTATCTCGCATTTGTGTGATATGATTTCTGTAGGCCCTAGCGACATTAGGGCCATAGCCTCCACAAGCATATAGTGGATGGCTGGATTGGACAACGAAAATAATGTTACTAGCATCAGGGTGTCATAGATGTCCCTGGGTGAAAATCCCTAAACCCGATGGTACCAGAGGATGACTCCAACGTCAAGATCAAGTGGATACATGAGCACATGAGGGCCGTATACCAGTAGGTCGTGTCTTCCACTGTGTCATGGTTGGTTGGAAGGGGGTGTGACCTTATCCGCCCAAGGGTAGGGGGCATAACTAGGCTGAGTTTGACAGCTCATAAATGGGCCGCAATCAACATGTCTGGCTGATATTAGTAGGCGAATAGTGAGGTCTCTTCCACGTGCATGGTTGCGCATCCAGTGTGCGGTGATTTGGTGTATAGTGTACTAGACCCCAGTAATATATATATATATATATATATATATATATATTCTAGAGATAAACTGTATTGATATGAGGATTCAGATGAGATCTGGTACGCTTGAGATGCACCTCGCATACGACATTGGCCCTTTAGGCCTTACATCACATAGCCTTAGTATAGCAAATAGTATTCATGCATCTCTCATTGCATAGCCTTGGTATGGTCCATAGCATTCATGCCTTGCATCGCATAGCCTTGGTACGACTGATGACATTCATGGACTTACCAGCATTTTCGCATCATTCTGATATTGCATACTTGCATTCTACCGTGCACACAAACATTCACCACCCTCTAAGCTTTCTATAATCTTATGCACAATCGTTGCTTGTAGGTGACACTAGGCCGTAGCTGAGCTGGAGCAGGAGCGTGCCGCAGAGCTTCTAAAGTTTTTTCATTATTATCATTGTATTTCCCTTTATGCACATTATACTCAAGTTTTGATCATGGTTGATTTTTGTGATTCTTATAGTTATGCTTATTACGAATCAAATTCATGTTCAAAATCATCCTTGTAGGATCCTAGGATCGGAACCTGGTATATAGGTGCCGGGAGCCTAGAATGGGGTACTACAAAGGCTATCGACGCCGGATTCGGCGATCAGGAATTTTGTGAGCTTGATTTCTGAGTTTGGGGCGTAACACTTACCCTGCATAGACAGATTGAGGGTCAGTGGGCGAAGCATTGATTTAAAGACTTTGTTCATTGATACTAATCAGAAGAGGCATTGAATCGTCAAGAATTGATAGCTCAGATGATGGTCTCAAATTCTAGAGTTCTATTGAGCAACTCATCCTTCTCCCTAACCATCTTATAATTTAAATCAGGGGACTGGTCTAAACATGCCTCACAAGAGTTGGAAGGGTTAATAGAAAGGGGCTCCTCCTCCACATTTAAATTAACCATGTTAGATGAGTAGAGTAGATCATTATGGCCGACCACCTCATGTACCCCTTAATCATTGACCTTAACTAAACTTGAGATAGATTCTAGGGGAATTTGAGTTATGCATTCATGATTTTCATCCCAATACTCATCATCTTCTAATTCAGTGCAGTATATCAGTGGGATGGGATCACTTTCCTCACACTGTGTTTCTAGGTTGGGTTGAAGCTCAAATAAACTAGCCTCTTCCTCATTGAAGCTAAGTGTGTCATGTGAGTGAAGTGTGTCAATATTATTATATTTGAAAACAAACAATGTCTCTTGATCACTTCTTTGGGCAGTCATCGAGATCAACTCTTCGGGAAATTAAACCATACGCTCATTAACAAAATCCAACTCTTTATTCTCAATTGCAGTATCTTCCACAAGCGAGTTAGGATAACCTAACCTCCTCTATCTTCTTTGGGCAGTCATCGAGATCAACTCTTCGGGAAATTAAACCGTACGCTCATTAACAAAATTGATTATAGTAACTTTCCTCGCATTGTATTTCTGGATTGGGTTGAGGCTGGGATAACCCAGCCTCCTCTATCTTATCGAGGCATGATTCAAGCGCTTCTAATGTTTTTCTAATGCCTACAAGATAGTCTGTGTAACTCTGAAGTGAATCCTCTTGGATCGTTTCTGGTTAGATTTCAAAGGTAGGGGATCCAAGAGAATAGTTACTATAATCGATTGTTGGTTCATCCCCCAATATCGATGGTGCCACTGATCATAGTCATATGGGTCATAAGTGGGAAAGTTGGATGGTTGTTGGTACGCATTATCACCCATAATATAATCATGCATTGTTTTCTTCTTGTTTGATGGGTGATAATCATTCTCACTCCAATAATCACGTAATGTTTTCTTAATCGGTGGAGTGTAATTATTTTCCCACCTATAATTGCCTAGGGATTTCTTAACTAGTGAAACATTATATTCTAGCTGGTTCTCGATGATAGTTTCAGAAAAATTTTGAGACATAGGTTGTTTCCTAACATAATCATCTGACAGCCCTTCACAATATCTCTTAAGTAGCTCAGCATACTAACGTTCCCACTCATGTATATACATGGTAAAACCCTAATTCTGAATCTAATCCTAAAATAGAAGAAAAGAAAATCCTACAGTAATATGGAAAATAAGTAGAGGGGAGAAGTTAGAAGAAAGTTTTCATATCAGAGTTTTATGTGAGGATCCTACAAAACAGAAAACAAAGTTAGTTTCTAAAGCAAAGCAGAAAGATTCTTACCCTAAAAATAAAACAAAAAGTTAATCCTAATCTTAACCTAATTCTAAATCTAATTAAATACAAAGAAATGCAACCGTTAATTCCCGGCAATGGCGCCAAAAACTTATTCACAACCCCAAGTGTTAGGTTGCGATGTAGTAATAATCTTGGTGAGATTGAGGTCGAATCCACAGGGATTGAATTTGTGTGTCTTCTAAATTTAACTAGAACTAGAACTAGATGACGAACTAAAGTAGAAATTAGAATTTAAAGGAGTAATTATAAATAAGGTTTAAATTATCAATTAAAAGGAACTAGGGTGCCAAGGATCCACTTGTAGCTTCTCAGGATGCTACCTTGCTTGATTCAAGAAATCCAACTGGAATTGGAGTCCTATCCTATCCAATTGAAAAAGAGAAATAATTGAATTTCTGAACTTCTCATGAACCTAGTCTCAATGGATGAGAGTTGTGAGGATTGGAAGTGATTCTATCATCCAACCATGCCCATGGAACGATGGTAAACAACAAGATATACCAACCCCACAACCAATCATAGGAGAATTGTGAAGATTAGGAAGGATTCCATCACCCTACCATGCCCAATGAACGATGGTGAACAATGGGACCTACTAATTTCACAATCTCAAATCGGGAAAAGAAGATATTCAAAGCAATTGCAAATCTATTGTAATTTATCACAACAAACCATTAAAAACTAAAAATATTCCTTAATAAAGAACTATAATCCATGAGGTTCAATAAAAACATGAATCAAAGCAAAGAAAATGTCTCAATCACACTACAAGCTTCGCCTCTTAGCCCTAGCTAAGAGGTTTAGCCCACCATAGACATGATTAAACTAAAATCTCTTAAACAAAGCATAAAAACTAAGGTAAGAAGAAAGCTCTTGGACGGCGGCTCCACTCCTTGAACCCTAAAAGATGCCCGGGAACATCATAGGGACTCCTATTTATAGTTGTGAACCTCACCTTTCACACCGACTTGGAGTTTTCACAAACCGCCTCAAGTTACGCAATCTCCATCGACAATTCTGTGCGATTTTGGTGGCACCGAAGTTGGTTCGGTGGCACTGAAATTAAGTATCTGAAATTTATTATATTTGAAATTGTATGTGCAGAGTACTTAGGTGGCATAGAGATGACATTAAGTGGCACCGAAATGGCAGTAGGTGGCATCGAATTAAGTTGTTTTCTTGCTGGACTGTTTTGTGCACTTTTAGTGGCACCGAAATGGCATTAGGTGACACCGACATGTCATATTTTTCTACTGTTTAACTTGTACTTTTGCCAATATTTTCTCAATCCTTTGTACTTAGTTCCCTTGGATCTTTGGCATGAGAATTATCTGTTCTTGGTCTCCTAAGATCCCTCCATTGCCTTGGTGATTCTTGAGCATTAAATCCATGCTTTTAGCATTCTTTTTAATCCAAGCACTCAGATTCACCTTACAACACAAACATGCATAAAATATAACATTAAGGAGTATCATGTTCATAAAACCAAGATATAAATGGGGGAAAATATGCAATATTTGACACTCAACTTCTATATGAAACTAAATGATATAGTAAATTTCATGTGGAGTTTAGGAGATAAAATACCTAAAAGAAAGGTTTGTATAAAAATACTGCGATCACTTCTTGATAGGTTCTACTCAAAGTTCACTACTATAGAGAAGTTAAGGGATACTGATATTATGAAACTTTAGTAGTTAGTTGGTTCTCTTCAAACTTATGAGTTAAATTTCAAGGCTCCTAAAGTCAAGTCTATTGCTCTTAAATCTTCTAAATATAATTTAAAAGTAATACTAATTCTGATTTTAAAGAAAATAAAGATGATATGGCAATGTTAGCAAAGAAATTTTATAGAATTTTCATAAACAAGAATAGATTTTCAAAAATCGATAAAAGAAACTGAAAATCAAATTCTTAGAAATCTAAAACAAAAGACAGTTATTGTTTCAATTGTCATGAATATGGGCACTTGCCTAATAAATGTCCTAAAAAGGATAAATTTAAAAGAAAGGGCATGATAACTACTTGGGATGAATCATCTGATTCTGAAACTACTTCTAAATCCGATGAATTAGATCAAGAAAATGCAAATGAGTTAAAGGCCTTAATGAAAATAGCCAAAGTTACTTCTTCAGATAGCTGCCATATGTCCGACTATGAAGATCTAAGAAGTGGCCCTAAAAATAAAAATGATCTTCAAGATGCTTATAATGCCCTATATAAAGAGAGTTGTAAAATTGTTGTCAACTTAAAAATTCAAAAAGAAAATTATTCTAAACTAAAAGTAGAACTTTAAAAGACAGTTTTAGAAAAATCTCATTTTTTCGATTGTTTTGAAAAAAAAAAATAGATTCGAGTTTTAAATCTTCTGATTTGCAAAAACTTAAAACAGAAAATGAGAAACTAAAACTAGAAGTTTCTTCCCTTCAGAGTTCAAAGGACACTTGAAAATATGCCCTTGGTGACCAAAAGCCTGAAAAATTGTTAACCTCATTGAGGCGATGTGGTGACAAAACTGGTCTTGGTTATATTAAAAACAATTCCTGTAAACTTAAGGATTCAGCTCTTACTTTTGTAAAAGGAGAATCCTCGAACTGTAAAAGAAAGACTCTAAGAGATTCAACTGTATAAGGAATCTTTTCAAAAACACAAAACCTTTTCCAAGTCTCTAAAATAAAGAATGATGCCATCAGCCATAACATCAAAGGTATAATAAATAACCCTTAGCTGAAAAAATTATGGACTTGCTTAAACAGCTTTTGAAATCCAACTCAAATAAGATAGGAGTTTATAGAAAAAGGGTAAATCTTAACTCCCAAATACAACAAAAATCAAGAGATACTCCTAAACCTAAAACCATAATGAAATGGGTTTCAAAGGTTAAGTGCCTTGTTGTCCACACAGCTTTCAAAGCCATTATCCATTCAAGATGGTACCTAGATAGTAGATGTTCAAGACACATGACAGGTGACAAGGTGATATTCACAATTATCAACGAAGTAAATGGCGGCTCAATCACTTTCGGAGATGGAAGCAACTACAAGATAATTGGCTAAGGTAATGTACAACTTAACTTGCCTCTCTTTGAAAATGTGCTTTATGTTGAAAGATTATATAAAACATAATCTTTTGAGCATATCTCAGATCCTTGATAATAAGCATAGTGTGAAATTTTCAGATCATAGATGTGAGATTATAAATGAGAAAGGTAATGTAATATTAAATGGTTGTAGGACATCTGGAAATTACTATATAATTGATAATTCTTGCTCAACAAACCATTCATGTTACATGGTCCAAACATACGAGATTGAACTATGGCATAAACGTCTTGGACATGTAAACTATAGAGATCTATATAAATTAATCAAAAGAGATAACTTACATGGTTTACCCATGCTGAAAAAGATAGAAAAAGTTCGTAGCGCAGATTAGGAGTAGTCATAAGAAAGTGAACTCATTAGCCATGGCTAAACCTCTAAAAGTTCTCCACATGGATTTAGTCGGACCAACTAGAACAGACAGAATAGGAAGAAAGAAATATTTTCTGGTTATAGTTGATGACTATAACAAATATACGTGAGTAACCTTTTTAAGAGAAAAATCAGATACTCTTAATGAAGTCAATATTTTTTTTTTAAAAAGTATCCAGACTGAAAAAAGTTATTTGTGGTCAAAATAAGAAGCGATCACGGTACCGAATTTGAAAATAACAATTTTGAGAAATACCACAATGATCATGGCATATCGCATGAATTCTCTTCTCTAAAAAACACCTAAACGAAATGGAATTGTTGAAAGAAAAAAATAGAATTCTTTAAGAGATAGCTAGTGTAATGCTAAATAGCATGAATCTACCAAAACATTTGTGGGATGAAGCTGTTAGCACTGCATGTTATATAATAAATCGTGTTTATATTAGAAATGTTAAAAATAAAATAATTTATGAATTATTGTTTAATAAAAAGCCCAAAGTTAAATATTTTTAAACTTTTGGAAACAAATGTTTTATATTACGTAACCGAGAAAATTTGGAAAATTTGAAGTTAAAAGCGATGAAGGAATATTTTTAGGTTATGCTCTAAATAGCGGGGCATACCGTATTCTTAACAAAAGAACTGAGGTGATTCAAGAATCTATAAATGTTACAATAGATGATTAATAGATTACACCTAAACCTAAACAACATGATGATGAAGTCAATGTAATTAATATACCTGACTCTTCATCCAAATCAATCAATACTGAGTTAAGATTAGTCAAAGACTATTCGACTAATCAAATACTTAGTAACTCTCGCACCGGTGTTCAGATAAGAAAGAAGTTAGAGAACATATGTAATTATGTCTGCTTCACTTCTTAAATTAAACCGACCAATGTAAATGAAGCACTTGCTGATGAGAGTTGGATAAATGTCATGCAAGAAGAAATAAATCAATTTATTAGAAATGATGTATGGTACTTGGTTTCCAGACCTACTAATAAACATGTGATTAGAACCAAATAGATTTTTGAAAATAAAACTGATGAAATGGGGAATATTATCAGAAATAAGGCACAATTGGTTGTACAAGAGTACACTCAAATAGAAGGTATTGATTACGATGAAGCCTTATTATGCCAAAATTGGCAATTTGCGACGTACACTAAAATCTCTTGGTTTACCGATGGATTTAATCCGTCGCTAACGGAAAATGTTTGTCGCTAAGCCCATGTTTGACAAAAATCCGGTCTGAACGTCGCTGAATTTAGCGACGGACCAAAATCCGTCGCTAAAATCTGATTTACGACATATTTACGATGGTTTTGGTCCGTCGTTCATTGGCGACGGATGAAATCTGTCACAAATTTGATTTTGTTACCATCGTAAATTTTCGCCCAAAACACCAAAATGGCGCGCTTTTTAGTTGCTTTTGTAACAGATCATGGTTCATCGTAAAAGGACTATTGCGACGGATCATGTCCATCATAAAAGGACGTTTGCCTTTTAAAAATTCTATAAAAATTTAAAATTTTGATTTTAAGTTTTTTTGTCTAATAATTGCTTTTTCATAGAATTTCAGTAGTTTAATTGTACATATTTATATCTAAGATTATTTTCTAACAATTGATTGAATGCGAAAAGAAAATTTATTTTGTTTTTATATTAAATGAGTGAAATTTTTATTTTTAATTTTCAATTTAAAGTTATATTTAAATGATTTATAATATCACATGAAAAAGAATATTGAGAAGTTTAAAAAATTTAACAATGTTTGAGAAAAAAATTAGATTTTGAAAAAATAAAAATAGTGACTTAATAAAAACCTATTTTGTGGGAAAAAAGAATTTTGAATAAAGTTGATAAATTTGAAGAAAAAAAAAGCATTTGATTTTTAGAAAAAAATAATATCCTGAAAAAGAATATTAAAAAAATTAATGTGAAAATTTTCGCAATGTGGGCCCCACCATAATATTTTATAAAAACAATGAGATTTTGAATATATATATATATATATATATATATATATATATATATATATATATATATATATATATATATCATTTTAAAAAAGAAAATTGAGAAGTTGAAAACAAAATGATGCCTTTAAAGAAAAATATCGGCATTTTGGAATTTTTGGGAAAAAAATTAAAATTTCGGAAATTTTGAGATTTTGAAAATAAAAATTCAGAATTTATATTATTTTTTTTTGAAATATTTTATAATAAAAATGATATTTTGTTAAAAGTTTTCAAAGAAAAATTAAGGGTAAAAAAATATACATTTTGAATAAAAAAAATTTATTTTTAAATAGAAATTGAAATTTATCTGTGAAATAAAAAATATTTGTTAATAAATTATTAGGTATGTCCACTAATTGCACCTTTAATCGTTAAAATCAAATTTCACTCAAATTGTTGATCAATCTTGTATGCCCAATATCTTCCTCATATGTAGCTTGATCGAGGTGAGTAATTAACTAGTCAAATTGATGGTATTGATCAGTAAAGTAGAGTGAATGGACCAGACATCTAAAATGGGTCAAATATTCTAGTCAAAATAATGACCCAACTTAGTAACATCGTGAGAACCTAAAAATTGATGTTAGTAAGTTTTGTGTGCCCCATCATGATGTGTGTCGAACATCAACACCATGCATTTGATGTGTCCCCTTTAGGTTATGAGATATCTCAAAAATCATCCATATACGAAACTTAGGTGGGCCATACCATCTAAAACCATGTGAAGACATCCTAAAAAATATAAAAGCACTTGGTGAGGCCCACATGAGTTTTGGATGCGGCTGAAACTTGGTCTAACCCCTTATCCAAGTGGGACACACATAATGAGTGGGTTGGATATGTGAATCCCATTTAGGCAGGCACAATATATGATTATCGATGTTTCAAGGAAACCCCTCTCTACTATATTTAGGTGAGTTACTCATTACCCTTACCAAAGTAAACTCTGTGGGGTCCATCGTTATTTTTTTATTTTATCCACTCCGTTCATCCATGTTAACAGATAATTTAAGGTCTAACGAACAAAAATGAAGCATATTCAAAGCTCAAGTGGACCACACCACAGGAAATATTGTGATAAAACCTCTACTATTGAAAAATTCTTGGAGGCCATAGAAGTTTTGGATCAAGCTGATGTTTGTGTTTTCTCTTTAATCATATCTTTTTTATATTATGAACGGGTTGGATGAAAAATAAATATTACTTTGGGCCCAAGGAAGGTATCAACGGTGGAAATCATTATTCCACCCTGTTTCGTGTGGCATGGTCCACTTGAGTTTTGGATTTATCAAAAATCTGGGATCAACCCACACCGTTCATCCATTTTTCGAGATCATTTTAGAGAATTATCCAAAAAAGAACCATATCTAAAGATTAAATGGACCACATCACAAATAAGGGGAATGGATTGACTATTCTTCCGACACCAACCAATGGCTGGTGGTCGGTGCTCTATGGGCCTCAGCATGATGTGTTTCATCCATGCCGTCCAGCTATTTTTAAAGATCATCTTACAACATGACACCAAAAATGAGGTATATCCCAATCTGTAATGGACCACATTACAGGAAATGGTGTTGAATGAGCGTCAACAATTAAAAACATTTTGGGGGCCCTAAAAGTTGTGGATCGAGATGATTTTTGTTTTTCCCCTTCATCTAGGCCTGTATGACCTAATAAATAGATTAGATGTCAAATAAACAGTACATTGGGCCTTAGGAGGATTTTGACGATGGATATCCAATCACTATTGTTTTCATTTGGTGTGGTCCACCTAAGATTTATATACATCTCATTTTTGGAATAAATCCCTAAAATAATCTTTAAAAATGGATGAACGTAAAGGATGAAATACATACATTATGGTGGGGCCCATAGAGCACCGACCACCAGCCACGAGGCTAGTGTCAGGGGAGTAGCGAGACTAGCCACTAAAGTGACGTCAGCAAGTTCCGTGGGACCCACCATGATGTATGTTTTATATCCACACCTTCCATCCATTTGTAATATCCAAAGAATGAGTTAAATCCAAAGCTCCAGTGGACCCCAACACAGAAAACAGTGGGGCAGGGAAGCCCACCGTTAAAAACTTTAAAGGCCACGAAAATTTTAGGGCCTGTTTGGGCAGTGGGATTAGAAGGGATTAGGTGGGATGAGATTCAATTATTACCCACGGCAGGGATTATCCCTGTTGCCATGGGATAAGATTAATGCCATGCTTTGTTGACAATATGGTGATACATTGAATGGATATAGCCACCATCATTTGAAATTACTGAGAACAACACACGTGTTATATCTATACTGTTCATTTATTTTGTAACCTCATTTCATGGCATGGGCCTAAAAATGAAGTAGATCCAAAACTTATGTAGCCCCAAAGAAGTTTTCAACGGTAAGTATTCAATCCCCGTTGCTTTCTATGGTGGGGTCAACTTGAGCTTTAGATTTACCTGATTTTTTGGCCCATGCTCTAAAATAATCTTGATAAATGGGTGTATGGTGCGGATATAGCCCACACATCATGGTGGGACCTACACAACTTGCTAACATTGAGTGAAATTAGAACGGACCCAATGCAATTCCATTTAATGTAATTCCAAGCTTTTCCATTCTTCCCATACATGGAGTGGAATTGGCATAGAACCAGATGAATCCCATCACCCCTAATCCCTTCTGATCCCACCGCCCAAACAGGCCCTTAGATCAAGCTGATATTTGTGTTTTCCCATGTTTTATGTCTGTTTTAACTTTTGAACAGGTTTGATTTTAAATAAACATTATGATGGGCCTTAAGATAGTTTCAACGGCGGGAATCACTCTCCCGTTGTTTTCGATGGTAGGGTCCACTACAGAGTTTTATCTGCCTCATTCTTTGGCACATGACTTAACATGATATCTCAAAATGGATGGATGGTGTGGATATAACACATGCATCATAGTGGGGCACACATAGCACCGACCAGCATCACTGGCCAAACCCATTCGTAATGAAAGCTTAAGTGGTAGGTGGTAGTTGTGGATATGATGTAAAATGGTGGTGATTTGTTCATATCACTTGTGACAATGATTTAGGGTTATCCAGACCATCCAAATAGTGGTTACACTTGTAGATTGTTAATATGGATCATTTTACCATATAATAAAATTATAAACAACTATTAGGTGGTCCATTAAATGTATGGATGATAACATATGATATTATTTAAATGATGTAAAACACACATTGTGTGGATTTGAATGCAAATTTCATTTTCGAAGAGGGATTTCTAAAAACCCTCTTTCGAATTCCATTTCTATTCTGTTCTTCGTCGGAAATGGCCACCCTTTCGTCTTTTTCAAGCCGAGGTCTTCAATCCAGGTATGTACTCATTTATCTAATTTAGATCCCCAAAACCTAGTTGTAGCTCCCTTCCATCTTTCTATTCTCGTTTGAAATTCGATTGCGTTTGTTATCAGATTCTGATAGCTGGGTTTTTTGGAGTATCGGATTTACGGATTTCTGGATTTGGGTTTTCTAGATATATAGATATATATATATATATTTCTGATATTTGATTGTTTACTTTATTTTTATTGAAATGGGTTTTTCTTTTTGGATATGTTGCTTTTTGGAATTGGGTTTTTCTGCGATTTTTTTTTTCGGGGAACAGGTGTTTGATGTTTAGTTATCGCTTTTTTTTTTTTTTTTTTCTTTTGTGAAACCATTAGTTTTCATATGTGAGTTTCTCTTACCTGGAATTTGGGTTTTTCTGTAATTGGGTTTTTGGTATGTTAGCTTATTACTCTTTGCAGTGGTGGGTAATATCTAGATGTTCGATTTTTGCAAATCGGGTTTTGGGTTTGGGTTTTTGCTTTGAAGGTTGGCTGTTTGGAATTGTAGATGGTCGAGGGTTCTTTCATGTAATGGGAATTGATATTTACACCCTTTGGTTTGAAGCTACACC
Organism: Magnolia changhungtana; assembly: GCA_030180095.1. Lineage (NCBI taxonomy): Eukaryota > Viridiplantae > Streptophyta > Magnoliopsida > Magnoliales > Magnoliaceae > Magnolia > Magnolia changhungtana. The sequence continues at coordinate 711,866 of JASAUF010000674.1, read as the reverse complement.
CCCTTTAGGGACTCATTGGCATTGCAATGTAGGCATGCACTTTGTGTATGTGTATATCAAAATAGTGGGTGTAAATAAAAAAAACTCATGTTTGGGTACCTCTGGATCAAGTGTTTGGGTGATGGGTTTTGTTGGTTTTGTAATAGATCTTAGTGTTTGTGGAATTCTGAGCTTGGATTTTGTTGCCATTTACATCACCTGTATGTATATGTACCTTCTGTTAAGTCAGTTCACTGTTCTTTCACAACAGTTGAAACATTACAGCAAAAGAATGGCCTTAAACATTTGTGAGCGAACCTATCTTGTATGTGTGATCTATTTTTTTTATTTTATTTTTTTAATCCTTCTACCATTGATGTACTTACTAGAAAAAGAATTACTATAATAGAATTGGGCATGGTCTGGTCATAACACTAGTTGCTATTATAACAAAGATAGTGTAGGATAGGGCAATGGCAACCTTATGGAAGGCCCAGATCGAAAGAAATAATTATGGGCTTAGGGATAAAAACTACCTAATGCCTGCTTTAAGTCGCTTCAATGATGATGACCTTGCAGCTATTTATTAAATCATGTATGTAAGATATTGTTGGAAAACTATCAAAAAACTCTATTATATCTATGTAGTTAACCATGTTTCATTGATTTTGAAAGATTTTACAAATAAATGTTTGATTTTCATTTCCTTTGTAAAAATACTTTTAAAATAGGTAATAATTATTTACCTATGTAATTACCATGACAATTCCCATGCATACCTTTGACAACTAGCTTTTTGAAAGTTAAGACTATGGAGGGGTGCAAAATAAATATGGAGCCCACTAGAATGTACAAACGGTATCCATCCATTATGCCATATGATTCTATGGCATGAGGCCAACATGAGATAGATCCAAAGCTCAAGTGGATTACACAGTTAGAAATAGTTGAAATCCAATGCTTGTCTTTAAAACCTTCTTAGGCCTTCAAAAGTTTTGGATCAAGCTGATATTTGTGTTTTCCCTTTATGTATGAATGTATGAGCATATGAATAAGTTGAATGACAAACAAACGTTAATATGAGCCTAGTAAAAGAAATAGCTTTCCACTATAGACATTTTAGGCTACTATTTCCTATGGTATGGGCCACTTGAGCTTTGGATTTGCCTCAATTTTAGGATCATGCCCTAAAATGCTTCGGTAAAACAAATGGACGACATGGAGAGATATTGTTGAGATTTTGAAAATCTCACAATGATATCGAAAGAAATATGCCAAATGATGATATTATTGGAACATTATCTAATGAACTTCTCTAATCTAATAAGTATATGTATGTGTACAATAACTCAGGTGGGCCACCAACTATTCTTGCTTTACTTGGATGTATTACTGCACAAGTCCGATTACTTATTTTCAGTGATTTAAGAAAATGGTTGAAATTCTATTGCAACAATTGATTTACATGACTAAAACCACTTGGTTAAGCTCATTTGAGTTTTGGAATGGCCTGATCTCTTGGCATGTCCATTCATCTTGCATGGATTGGATGACATGCACACATTAAAGTAGATCCACACATTGTGTTGTAGTTAAACTTAAGTCACAAAGCATTGTAGTGGACCCCACACATCAATTGTCTATGGGAACCAATTTCATATTTTCTTTATAAAATTTATGTTTTTAGAATAAAAAAAAATTACATGAAAAAAATGTATGGGACTAAATAGATTACACCCATTTGTTAGAAAAGAATATCCTCATCACCATGCTTAGTAAAAGGAAGGAGGATAAACCTGTTACACTTGTATTGAGCATTTTCTTTTTGTTACTACTGGTGAAAGAAGGATTCAATGTTATTTGATGTGTGGATGCTTTTCATTAAGACTACTTGACAAAAAGAGTGAGGTGGATGTAAGTTCTCGAAACCTTTAATTAATCTTGAATCATTTATATCTTTATCACTTCATTTATATGTTGTTATCAGGGTCAACTTGTAACTCCTCAGAACCCGCTCTACCGTAAAACATTATGGTGCATGATGGTTCCTAGCAGGTTAAGTTGCAAATTACTATTAAGAGTTGGTTGGATATAATTTATTTTTTGTAAATGTTGTTAATAGTTGGATGGATGATGAATGTATTTGTGAATGTAAATGAAAATATAAAACTTATGATATATATATATATATATATCATAAGTTTTCATTTACGTTCACAAATATATATATATATATATATATATATATATATATATATATATATATATATGTTTTCAATGGAGGATGCCTTGTTTAGGGGTACATGAAATTTTGTAGCTTATGGTATGGTGCCCCAATATTGGTTGTATGTACCTAGTATGTAGTAGATAATACTAGGATCAATAGTAAACATTTTGTTTTGAGTGGAAGACCGAGTAAAAGAACTTGGAAGAGGCACTTTTTATGCCTTTCAACTTCAAACTGGATACCTTTTGGATAAACCAAACATCCATTCACCACTAGTTCCTCTAATACATGGTACAACGGGGGTGGGATAATGTCGGTTGCTCCAAATTCCAATACATATACTAAGTGTATGTAATATAGTTATATATATATATATATATATATATATATATATATATATATATATATATATATCATGGACTCTTGTAGTTTGAATGATACTCGGTGATCATTTAAAACTCCCAAGGCACATCCTTTTTTAATGTGCATTTTACAGATTTGGGGTGCCATTTAATATTATTTTTAATATTTTTTCTATTTACGCATGAATTTTGACCCTTTTTTAAAAAATTCAAAAAATCAAAATTTAATGGTTGTTTTGCTATTTTAATCATGCCATTTGATGTGTTAATCATAGTAGAACATATTAATATGCATTTTACAGATTTGAGGTGCCATTTAATATTTTTTTTATTTACGCATGAATTTTGACCCTTTTTTTAAAAATTTGAAAAATAAATTTTTAATGGTTGTGTTATTGTTTTAATTATGTCATTTGATGTGTTAATTATAGTAGAACATATTAATGTACATTTTACAGATTTGGGGTGCCATTTAATAATTTTTATATTTTTTTTCTATTTACGAATGAATTTTAACCCTTTTTTAAAAAATTCTAAAAGTCAATTTTTAATGGTTGTTTTGCTGTTTTAATCATGCCATATGATGTAATAATCATAGTAAAACATATTAATGTACATTTTATAGATTTGGGGTGCCATTTAATATTTATTTTTTTTTATATTTTTTTCTATTTACGCATGAATTTTGACCCCTTCTTCTAAAAAAATTCAAAAAATCAATTTTTAATGGTTACTTTGCTATTTTAATCATGTCATATGATGTGATAATCATAGTAGAACATATTAATGTATATTTTACAGATTTGGGGTGCCATTTAATATTTTTTTTTCTATTTACGCATGAATTTTGACCCTTTTTTTTAAATTCAAAAAATCAATTTTTAATGGTTGTTTTGCTGTTTTAATCATGTCATATGATGTGTTAATCATAGTAGAATATGTTAATGTGCATTTTATAGATTTGGGGTGCAATTTTTATTTTTTTTTTAATATTCTTGACTTGAGGATGACAGGTTATAGACGGGAATCACAGTCACGTGCACAGGTATGTTCGAGAAATTCCTCAAAAATATGTTAGCATATTATTGTTGAATGTGGCAATCTAGTACATCTGGAAGATGATAAAATTTATATCTGAAAATGCTCTCTTTTCCCACTAGGATTTTCTAATCGACAGTTGTAACAGGCCTTACAAAGAAACATACCAGGGATATTATTCCAATCCTTAAAATTTTTTAATTAAAAATTAGAGGTTTTGACATACACCTGAGTATCCTTTCATCTGTCGTCATAAAAGAGCTTGCTTTTAAGTTCTTTTCAAAAACCCCACTTTTTCCAAATATGGTCCTAAAGCTGTCTTATTTGACTTTAACTAAAGGATGGCTAATCAATCGGTCATTATCTCATAAAAAAAATTACTTATCCCTATTTTAAAACAAACTCAATGATTATAACCTACAATATTTACTCCACAATCATGCTTGTCTCAAATCTGAAGCATAGGTAAGTCCCACGATTGGAAAAGGTCCACCATTTTTGCCATCTCATTTTAAGCCATGGGCCCAAAATCAAGCAGTTCTAATGCACAATTAGGTCCCATAACAGGAAAAAGTAGGTTGGTAGTTTAGTACTATTGAAAATATTAATGGTTCATTTTTTTAAAGCCATCCAAACTGTTGAAACGATATTTCCAATTGTTCAGAAAGTTATTTCCAATGGGTTGAATGTAACCACTAAATTTTTATACATGATCTAAAATTTCTTTAGCCCCATGACATATGTTCAATATATACCTTTATTTGTTATTCTGCCCACCTGAGCTTTGCATCTAAATCATTTCTACGCCCAAGCCCTAAAATCATATGAGGGGAATGGTGGGTGGCTCAAATTTCTTGCAAAGAACATGGTGGGACCCGTAATCATGGCAAACATCTACCATCACGTAAACACCTTCATAACTAAGATGTTGTGTTCTACATCATGCAATTCAAGTCCAATGAAATGTTACACCAAGGCGAGGCATCAGTGGTTATTATGATATGTTAAATCTTAGTGGGGTTTACTTTTGTGATGCTTGTAGCAAATCCAAACCATCCACCATTTCACCATCTTATTTTAGGGTGTAGGTCAAAAATTTAAGTAAATTTACACAAATGAGTCCCACAACAGACAAAAATGGTCACTAGCTTACCACCATTGAAACTATCAATGGTCAATTTTTTATGCTTTTAGTCCATTCAAATTGTTAAAATGGCATTTCCAACTGTTTAGAAGGTCATTCATGATGGGTTGAATGCAACCACTTAATTTTTATTTTATTTTTTTTCCATAATCTAAAATTTCTATAGCCCCTAACAATTTGTGCATTCAATATGCACTTTTACATTCCGTGTGGCCCACTTGAGCTTTGTATTCAGATATTTTTTTGTCCAAGTCGTAAAATCACATAAGGGAAATAGTGGACGGCTTGGATTTTTCTCCAACAAATTGTCGGACTCCATGATCACCATGACCATTTCTCATTGAAATTAGATGTGGGGTCAGATATGTGGCAAGACATCAGTTATTATCAAATCTTGGTAGGACCCACTTCCTTTGTCCACATCTAAAGATCTTTTCAAACTATATTGTGCTCTCCCAGTGAATGCTATGAAGTTAAGAAATGCTCTTACCTTAACCTCTAATGAGTAGGATGAATTCTAATATTTTATTTTGTTAATTAGTTTCAGTTGATTAAACTATTCACTTCCATGGATTTGAGCTGGTTATTTAAAATATATGAAGGGTTTACTAAACTAGTCTTTTCTTGGATTGAATTTGCTTGTTTGTAATATATGTAGGAAGGGCTCAAAAGAAGGTTGAACAAGAGCAAATACTATGTAGCCAATATAAGGCAATGCATAGCCAATAGTTGAAGTTCCAAGTAATTTCTTTTGTATGGGTCGCAGTTTAGTAGGGGGAAGTGTTTAGTTAGGAGGGTTGAAGTGAATTTTTGTTACAGTGGGCCACTTGGGTCATTTCCTCTTTTATTGAATTGAGTTGTTACCAATTTTGTGAATAGGATCCTTATCAAACAATAGTGTGAATTATTTTTTGAATGTCTATCCGGTCAAGATTAAAAAAAAAATTAATAATAATTTATCGGTATAAATATATTTTTTTATAGATATTTTAGCGACGGACCAAATCTGTCGCTAAGCTCTGAACATATAAAATAATGACGGATTTGAGGTCCGTCGCTTACTCATATTAGCGACGGACCTTATTCGTCGCTAATTTCTGACTGTTAAAATTAACGACAGATTTGAGGTCCGTCACTTACTAATATTAGCGACGGACCTTATCCGTCGCTAATGTTTTTAGTGACGACTAATTTTTCGAATTTTACCGACGAATTTTTTATTTCTCACGACGGATTTTATCCGTTGCTATTATGCGACAGACCTTATCCGTCACAGATTAAATGATGGATAAAATCTATCGTAAAACTAAAAACGACCCACTAAACAGCGACGGACGAAGTTCGTCGTTTATTTGATTTTACGACGAATTTGGTCTGTCGCAAATCAGCGATTTTGGCATAGTGCCTTTACACTAATTACACACCTTGAATCTATAAGATTATTTATTTTGATTGCATGCCATAAAAATTTCAAATTTTATCAAATGGATGTTAAAAGTGCATTTTTAAATGGTGATTTGAATGGGGAAGTATATGTTGAACAACCAAAGGGTTTTGAAGATCCTAAACTTCCAAATCATGTATACCATCTTAAAAAGGCTCTTTATGGTTTGAAATAAGCTTCTAGAGTATGATATGAAAAATTGACTAAATTTTTACTTGGTCATAATTTTATTATGGGTGGTGTTGATAAAACCTTATTTGTTAAGAAACATAATAATCATATTCTAATAGTTCGGATCTATGTTGACGATATCATTTATGGATCTACATGCACTAACTTCTCTATTGAGTTTGCAGATATAATGAAATCCAAGTTTAAAATGAGTATGGTTGGTGAACTAAACTATTTCCTTGGATTGCAAGTCAAACAACTTGAAGATGAAATGTTCATCTCATAGACCAAATATGCATCGAACCTTTTAAAAAGGTCTGGTTTTGAGAATGGAAAAAATTTCGATACTCCAATGAGTACGACTCTTAAACTCTTAAAAGATGAATCAAGTAAAAGTGTAGACTCTCGTCTATATCGAAGCATGATTGGTAGTCTTCATTATTTAACTGTCAGTAGACTTGATATTGCATTTAATGTTGGAATATGTGCAAGATATCGATCTAATCCTAAAGAATCACACTAAATTATTGTTAAGCGGATAATTAGATAGATCGCAAGTTCTGCGAACTTAGGACTATGGTATCTGCATGATACGTCTATATAAATTGCCATATATATATTGATGCAAACTGGGTAGGAAATGTTGATGATAGAAAATCTACCAGTGGTGGATGTTTCCACATAGGAAATTGTTTAGTATCTTGGCTAAGCAAGAAACAAAATTCAGTATCTCTCACTACAACTGAAGCTGAATATAAGCTGAATATATTACAGTAGGAAATGCTAGCACTCAACTATTTTGGATGAAAAGAATGCTAGTTGATTATGGAATTATGAAAAATACAATGACTTTATATTGCGATAATTCAAGCGCAATTAATGTTCATAAACCCAAGTGTAGGGTCGCGATGTAGTAATAATCTCGGTGAGACCGAGGTCAAATCCACAGGGACTAATCTCGTGTTTATTCTTAGAGCAACCAGAAGTAGAACTAGAAGAAGACGTGAATCTAAATATGAAATTATAGAGATGGTAATTGCGATTTGTTTAACTAAAACTTGTAAATTCAAAGTGGGAACTAGGGTTTTCAAGGATCCACATGTAGAGATTAGGGAGATTTATGCTTGATTCATGAACACAACTAGAATAAGAGTCTCATCTTATCTAATTGGAAGATATCTCAGTAAAATCAAATCTGAACTTCCTTTGACCTGATCCTTAATGGAAGAGTGATGTGAGAACTAGAAGTTATTCCATCACAAAACCATGCCCATGAGACAATGGCTCACAACAGGATGTACCAATCCCACAATCAATTCGAGAGAATTGTGAAAGTTAAGGAGGATTCCATCATCCAACCATGCTCAAGGGACGATGGTGAACAACAACATTTCCTAGATTTAAAATCCCAAAACAAGAAAAGAACATACTCAAATTGCAAATCCATTGTAATTTGAGTTACAACAAACCATTAAAAACTGAAAGTATTCCTTATAAACAAACTAGAATCAAAGAGAATTCAATATAAACATAAATCAAAGCAATAGAAACATCCCATCACACTACATGCTTCACGTCTTAGCCCTAGTTAAGAGGTTTATCCAACCATAGACATGATTGAACTAAAAATCTCTTAAGAAAAGCATAAAAATAACTAAGGAAAAGGAAGAAAAACTCTTGGCGACAGCTTCTCCACCCATTGTGCTTTGCTCCTCCAAATCCTAGATGATGCTTAAGGATGCACTAAGGACCCCTATTTATAATTTTAAGGCTTAAACTTTCGCATTGACCTGGAATAATCTAGAAACCACCTCAACTTACGCAGTCCGCGTAAATAGTTCGATTAATCGAAGTGCCTTCAATATGTCCTTCGATATAATCGAAGGTCTTTCGATTAATCAGAAAAGGTCTAAAAACTATCTAGCAAGCTCGGCTTAAAAATAATGTATTTTTCAATTAATCAAAGTACCTTCGATATGTCCTTCGATTAATCGAAGGCCATTCTAGCAGTTTTCCAAAATTACACTTTTCTGACCCCGGAATCTATTTTCAGGACAATTTTCAGGATTCCTTTTCTTCACTTCAAATCTTCAATTTTCTTCCTTCATCACTTGGTTTCCTTGGATCTTTGGAATATGAATTCTTCAATCTTTGTCTCCTAAGATCCATCTCTCGCCTTGGTGATCTTTGAGTACCAAATCCATGTTTTTAGCATCTTTTTTAATCCAAGCTCTTAAATTCACCTTGCAACACAAACATGATTAAAATAGAACATTAAACATTATCATGTTTATAAAACCAAGTAATAAATGCAGTCCAATATGCAATATTTGACCCTCAACATAATCCTCAACTAGCATTTTGCTAGTCCCGAACAAAGTATGCGAAAAATAAGTTTCATGCGCCAATGTTCAACCTTTTTCAGAAAACAATCTTTTGTGTATTCAAGTATAAATGAGTAGACTCAAGATGAGGAAGTGAGATTTTAAAAACATAGAGTTGAATCACATAAGCAATCAATCAAGTAAGTTCTTTATCCATTAGGTCAGAGCATAGTTCGCATATCAAGTTTTTCAACTTGCTCGGTGAAAATACTATCTTTTCATAATGTTAGTCATGCTCATCACTTCAAGATTGGTTGAAAACTCAAGTACTGATTCTAAACTTATCCCCTTTTCCTTCTTTTTCTAGTTTGTGATTTTATATTGACGGTCGTTTGTATTCATTCAGTCTTTTCATCCTTTTTTTAGACTTTTTAATCTTTTCACCATTCATGACCCTTTTTGTCTATCTCCTATTTTTTAACTGGTTCTTTTCTTCTTTTAAGGTGGATAAAATTCTCCAGACTTGGTTCTCAATATCTTTCAATGATCATCATAGTAATAATTAAAAAATCTAGTACTATTCACTGAAAATAATTTGAATGTCATAATATTCGAACCTCCTCGTAATCAATTGAATGTAAGAACCATAAGTGATAAGTTACTTAGTTGTTCCAACTCTAACTATTCAAAATTCGATTTCTATCTTATTTTCATACTTAGAATAGTCTTAAATACACAACTTATCACTTTCCAAATAGATAAACATTGAAAGTTTTTCAAAAATTTTGCAAATTTTACAATTTTTGCTCAAAATTGATAAAACACTGATTAGTTTACTAATCTCCCATCCCCAACTTAAAATCTACATTATCCTCAATGTAAAAGAAATAAGCATGATTTGTAAAATTGACAATGTAATTTAAAGAGAAGTGATGGAAAGATAGTACCTGATGAAGAGATTTTGAGGCTTTTTCCAAAGGATCTTAGTGTGAAGGTGGGTTAGCACAAGAGTTAATCAACTGAAAACAACCATCCTAAAAAGGTGGAAGCAAACTATCCTAAACAACATACAACTGACTATCTTAAACATAACATGAAAGCAGTAAACCTAACTATACCTCCATCAGACTAGGAGATCAATCCTGATATGCAGGATCAGTCAGAGGTATGGACATGTCCTCTGAATCAAATTTCTCGACAAATGGCTTTAATCGATGTCCATTTACTTTAAATTCTTTGTCATTATTCAGATCTTGTATCTCGATAACCCCATGAGAATGACATTAATAACAGTAAAAGGACCGATCCAATGAGATCGGAGTTTGCCCAAAAAGAGATGTAACCGATAATTATACAAGAGGACTTTCTGACCTGGTGTGAATGATTTCCGAATAATGTGTTGGTTATGAAACACCTTCATCCTGTCCTTGTAAATTCTCGAGTTCTCATACACATCATTCCGGATTTCTTCGAGTTCATTCAACTGAAGTTTACGTAGAGAGTCGGCATTGTCCAGATTGAAATTCAAAACTTTAATTGCCCAGTAGGCCCTATATTCTAACTCCACAGGCAAGTGGTAAGCCTTCCCATAGACAAGTCTAAGGGGAGACATTCCAATAGAGGTCTTAAATGTGGTACAGTAAGCCCATAAGGCATCGGTTAATCTGATTGACCAATCTTATGATCAGGGTTAACCATCTTTTTTAAGATGTGTTTAATTTCTTATTGGAAATCTCAGCTTACCTACTTGTTTGTGGGTGGTATGAAGTGTTCACCTTATGAGAGATGTCATATTTCTTCATTAAGTTTGTGAATGGCCTATTATAAAAATGTGAGCCCCCATCACTAATGATGGCTTGAGGCGTTCCGGACCGGGAAAGGATGTTCTCTTTTAAAAACTTATTGATTGTTTGATGGTCATTATTCCAGCATGGAATTGCTTCAACCCATTTAGTGACATAGTCTATAGCTAGCAAAATGTATAAATTCCCAAAGGATTGGGGGAATGGTCTCATGAAATCGATGCCCCAGCAATCAAATGCTTCTATGATAAGAATAAGGTTTAGAGGCATCATATTTTGATCGGACAATGCTCCCAACTTTTAACAATACTCACAAGCTTTGCAAAACTCATGAGTATCCCTGAACATAGTAGGCTAGTAAAAGCCACACTATAGAATCCTGGTCATGGTCTTTTTAACAGAAAATTGACCACCACAGGCCTAAGAGTGACAGAAGGAGATGACATGTTGGTGTTCATTGTCTGGCACACAACTCCTTAATATTTTGTTTGGATAATATTTAAACAAATATGGATCATCCCAAAAGAACTTACAAACCTCAGCAAAGAAATTTTTCTTGTCTTACGCGGTCCAATGTGTTGGCGTGAAACCAGTAGGAAGATAATTAGCAATATCAGCAAACCAAGGTGAATGAGAGACTTTGAACAATTGTTCATTAGGGAACATATCATTTATGTGTTTTATCAAAGGAATCAAAGAGATCAAGGTGGGAAAGATGGTCAGCCACTACGTTCTCTACTCCCTTTTTATCTTTTATTTCTAAATCAAATTCTTATATTAGGAGGATCCATCTTATCAGGCGGAGCTTAGCATCATTCTTAGAAAGAAGATACTTGAGTGCTGCATGATCTGTGTAAATGATGATCTTGGATCTGATCAAGTAGGATCTAAATTCGTCTAAAGTAAACACTACGGCTAAGAGTTCTTTTTCCGTAGTAGAGTAGGGCATATGATACCTACATCCAATAGCTTAAGAACCTCAACCTTAACCACTTTCTTCATGTTTGTATTTAATATACGATGTGGTTATCATGAGGTCTTCACATTATCCTCTAGATGAATGCGGTGAGTACAAATCAAAGGATTAATTCCCTTGAGGTTCGTAATCTACCATCCAAGGGCACCCTTATGCTCAATGAGAGTATAAATGAGCATACTCTCTTATTCTTGCTTAAGGTGGGAAGAAATCACTGCTGAGTATGGCTCACCTTGACCTAAATAAACATATTTCAAATCAGAGGACAAAGGTTTTAGGTTAAGCTTTCGTGCCTTGAAGTTAGACGATAGAGGCACTACATCAGTTTGGGGCAATTCTTCGAATTATGGCCTCCACCGGTTAACTTCAAGTACCGGCACAGTATTCAGCATGGTCCCCATCTCCCTAATCATATCATCCTTAAAATCAAGGGAGTGGGCTAAGCACGTCTTTAGAGGGTCAGAAGATAAGGTCAAAAGTGTTTTATGTTCCACGAAAGAGTCAATCATGTTAATGTCGTGGAAGTCGTCATCATCTTCTAATTGTTTGCCCATATTGAAAAAGTTATTCAACTCCAATGTCATATTCTCGAAAGACATACTCATGACTCCATTCCTACAATTAATCATTGCATTTGATGTAGTAAGGAATGAGTGCTCATGTCATTAATGGGTTGAGTATCCAGGACGATAAAATCTACTGGGTTAGTAGAATTTGTCAACCAGGACCAACACATCCTCAATTATCCCTCTCAATACATGAACTGAGTGATTAGCAAGTTATAAAGTGGTTTGGGTGGATTTCAATTCACCCAAACCCAGTTGCTCGTATACCGAGTATGGGATCAAATTTACACTTGCTCCTAAGTTAGGAAGTGCATGCTCAAATTGGTAGTTCCCAATTACACAAGGGATGGTTGGGCTACCAGGATCTTTGAATTTCTGTGGCACATCTTGCTTTAGGATGACACGTACTTTTTCAATTAAAAAAAAATTCTTTTGAATATTTTGTCATCCTTTGGTCATACATAAGTCTTTCAGAAATTTGGCATATGAATGTATTTATTTTACGGCATCAAGTGAAGGAAAATTGACCTTCACTTGTTTCAACACCTCTAGAATGTCCTGAGAGTTAGAGAGAGATTTTGGTGCAATCAACCGTTGGAAAAATGGGGCAATCGACTTCCCTTGAAGTTTCAGTTCTAACTCTTGTGGGGCATGAATAGATCTATCATTGTTGTCCTCTTCTGAGTAATTAGGATTTTCAGCCCTAACCAGAATGGTTTTGTCAATGATCTTCTTACTTTTAAGGGTGGTGATAGATATAGCTTGCTCCATCTGATTTGAAGAGCTTGGATCGCTAACTTCATATTGCGGTTTTAGATTGGGAAGAGGTTGAGATGGAAGGCTCCCCTTGTTCGCAATTGCACTTTTAGTTTCAAGTCCTTGTATGGCCATTGTAAGGTCTTGAAATACTTATAGTATACGCTGATTGAAAAGCTCTTGGCTTTGAAGATGCTTTAAAACTGGATCCTCTTGAGGTTTCCCTTGAATTGGAATTAGATTAGGGAATCCTTGAGGTGTAGCAGTTTGTCCATTTCTCCAACTGAAGTTTGGATGATTTCTCCTGCTAGGATTGTATGTATTAGAGGTGGGCCCGCTAAAAGGTCTTTAGTAAGTATTTACGGCATTACATTACTCATTCATTACCTCTTGAAAACATATATTGTTGGGCAATTTTCAGTTGTGTGAATGTTGCATTCACAAATACCGCAAATAATTTCCTTACCCTTATCCTTCTTTAATTTCATGGCCTCAAGTTTTCTGGTGAGATTAACCACTTTAGCATTGATATCATCATCCTCTTTTAGGAGTACATTCTGCCCTTCTCCTTGGATTGAGTCGGCCTAAACGTTGTTCTTAATTTTGGGGCGATGTCCCATGATTGTGTGTTTTCAGTAAGCTTGTCAAAATAATCCCACACATCATCGACACTTTTATTAATGAATTCCTCATTACACATTGTCTTGACCAATTAGTGCATGGAAGATGTCAGTTCATCGTAGAAGAAATTTGTGATGTGCCACATTTTAGAACCGTGTTGTGGGCATGAACTGACAAGATCCTTGAACTGTTCCCAACATTGGAAGAATGTTTCACCTTCCTTTTAGGTGAAGTTCATGATCGACTTTCTAAGGGTGTTCATCTTATGGTATGGGAAATTTTTTTATATATAAACTCCCTTGTCATGTCATTCCATCTACCAATAGATCGAGGACATAGTGAATGCAATTATGTCTTAGCTTTCTCTTTCAAAGAAAAAGGAAAGAGTTTTAACTTGACTGTGTCGTCAGACACGTTAGGAAAATAGAGAGTGGCTATGATCTCATCAAACTGTTTCAAGTGTAGATACGGATTTTTAGATTCAAGCCCATGAAATTTTGAAAGGAGTTAGATCACCACTGACTTGATATCCATATGTCCCATATTTAATAAAAAAAAAAATATGCATTAAGGTGTACTCACCCCACCAATTGTAAATAGTCTCGTAAAGTACGAGGCGGGGGTGCTTAATGCCGCTCATTCTCATCCTAGACTTCCTCAACCCGTGGTTGAGGTTGTCTTCCTGGTTCATTGCGTGGTTGATTTTTAGCCATAACCTCAATTAACTCTGAGGATCTTAAGTGGTGTCTAATCCTATGATGGATAGATAACCCCTCAACCAATCCTCCTTTACTCAAAAGACGTCAAGTGTTGTCACGGACCCACTTGGGCATGAAACACTCTCAACCCTCAATTTCAACTTTTAACCTAAACCTAAAAGAAAGAAAGGAAATAGAATTCTAGAATTAAAAGAGAGAGGGAATTAGAAAGAAGTTACCAAATTAGAAGTTCCTAAATTAAGATCCTGCAAAACAAAAGAAAACAAGTCAGTTTCTAAAAGAAGAAATTCTAAAATTAGAAAGTTCCTAAAAAGAGAAAAAATAGAAAGATGAGTTAGTTTCTAAAAATAAATTAGGAAAGTAAACTAGTTTCTAAAAAGGAAAAACTTTTAAAAACAAAAAAGAGAAAGTTTCTAAAAAGAGAAAAAGAAAGTTTTTAAACCTAGAATTAGAAAGATGAGTTAGTTTCTAAAATAATTCAGAAAAATCCTAACCTAAAAATAGAAAGTGGAAAAACCCTAATCTTAACCTAATTCTAAAACTAATCAATTTTAGAAAAATGTAATAGTTAGTCCCCAACAACGGTGCCAAAAACTTGTTCACAACCCCAAGTGTAGGGTCGTAGTGTAGTAATAATCTCGGTGAGACCGGGTCGAATCTATAGGGACTAATCTCGTGTGTATTCTGAGAGCAACTATAAGTAGAACTAGAAGAAGATGTGAATCTAAATCTGAAATTGTAGAGAGGGTAATTGTGATTTGTTTAACTAAAACTTGTAAATTCAAAGTGGGAACTAGGGTTTCCAAGGCTCCACTTGTAGAGATCAGGGAGATCTATGCTTGATTCATAAACACAATTAGAATCAGAGTCCCATCTTATCCAATTAGAAGATATCTCAGTAAAATCAAATCTGAACTTCCTTTGACCTAATTCTTAATGGAAGAACGGTTTGAGAATTAAAAGTGATTCCATAATAAAACCATGCCCATGAGACAATAGCTCACAACAGGATTTACCAATCCCACAATCAATCCGAGAGAATTGTGAAAGTTAGGGAGGATTCATCATCCAATCATGCCCAAGGGACGATGGTGAACAACAGGATTTCCTAGATTCACTATCCCAAAACATGAAAAGAACATACTCAAAGTTATCGCAGATCCATTATAATTTGAGTTACAACAAACCATTAAAAACTGAAAGCATTCCTTATAATCAAACTGGAATCAAAGAGAGTTCAATATAAACATGAATCAAAACAATAGAAACATCCCATCATGCTACAAGCTTCACCTCTTAGCCCTAGCTAAGAGGTTTAGCCAACCATAGACATGATTGAACTAAAAATCTCTTAAGAAAAGCATAAAAATAATTAAGGAAAAGGAAGAAAAACTCTTGGTGATGGCTTCTCCACCCATGTGCTTTGCTCCTCCAAACCCTAGATGATGCTTAGGGATGCCCTAGGGGCCCTATTTATAATTGTAGGGATTAAACTTTCGCACCAACTTTGAATAATCTAGAAACTGCTTCAAATTTATGGAGTCCACGTAAATAGTTTAATGAATTGAAGTGCCTTCGATATGTCCTTCGATATAATCGAAGGTCTTTCGATTAATCGGAAAAGGTCCAAAAACTGTCCAACAAGTTCGACTTAAAAATCCTGTATTTTTCGATTAATTAAAGTACCTTCGATATGTCCTTCGATGAATCGAAGGCCATTCCGACAGTTTTCCAAAATTAGACTTTTTTGGCCCTGGAATCTATTTTCAGGACAATTTTTTAGATTCATTTTCTTCACTTCAAATCTACAATTTTCTTCATTCATCACTTGGTTTCGTTGGATCTTTGGCATATCAATTCTTCATTCTTGGTCTCCTAAGATCCATCCCTCACCTTGGTGATCTTTAAGCATCAAATCCATGTTTTTAACATCTTTTTCAATCTAAGCTCTTAAACTCACCTTACAACACAAACATGATTAAAATAGAATATTAAACATTATCATCTTCATAAAACCAAGTAATAAATGGGGTCCAATATGCAATATTTGACCCTTAACAATTAATATCTCCAAAAATCCAATCCAACATTCTCGTACGAAACATATCGACATACAATACCACTATATTCGAGAATTGGTTGAAGACAAGTCTATCATGCATGCTTAAATACATTCAAAATGAGAAGCAGCTTGCAAACATACTTAATAAGCCGCTTGACAGAACTAGATTTTCCAACATAAAGTATGATATTGGTTTTTGTATTGTTAAATAATTATCTTGTTTCTTTTTATGCATTTTTTTTGTTTATGTTTATTTTTTGCATAAAATGATATTAAAATAAAATCAATTAGTCTAAAAATCAATTTTTTGTGATTTTTCGACTAGCCGAGTACATACTTGGGATAGCCAATGGATGCACGATTTCACAAAAAAGGGGGAAAATTCCAATTTCTTTTCATTTCATATCTTCTTCCTCGGCTAGCTGGTGTCCCATTCGACTAACACATCTTCCAATCTTGCTAATAAGTTATTTTCTTTCAAACTGCTTCTAGTATTTGGTAATCTATTGTTAACAAATCACTTTTGAGTAGTGTATTTATCATTTGAATCCCTATTTGGTGTGGGTTTTCATCAAAATTTGATCTACTCTTTTTCTTATCGTTTTCTTTGATCTTCATCTTGTGCAAATTGATATGGAGAATTGATCCAAGAAGATGGAATGCAAAAGTCATGCTAGTTCTTCTCGATCAACTCCTATTGGTGTGAGAAGCCTACAAACCCCGGAAGAGGATTCAGAGCATGTTCATGATTTCCACATTAAAGATATTATCATGGAAAAAATAGTAAACTTAGACCATATTGCTCATTTTGGTCTACTTCCCATTCTCTCTTAAGTTGGTTGGGAACGCATTTTGGGATAGGGTGGAAAGCCTTATTACTCTATTGTGCAAGGAATGTATGCATCAATTTGTGACATCTCCCTTAATGAACATTCACAATAAAATTTGTTGAAGGGAGATTCCACATTTCACCGCATGTTATTTCGGTATTGATGGAAATCAATGTTGAAGGGACATTCCACATTCCACATTTCACCGCATGTTTTTCTACTAATGTGGCTACCTATAGCCACATTAGTAGAAAAAACGTCCAATTCTGAAAAGCAAGTGATAACCCGTAAGTTATGTCACTTTAATGCAGAATGGAGGTTGGGTAATGCCTTCCCAGCAAACCAAATGCTTCCCAAATATATAGTTTTGTATCAAATTTTCACTTCCAACATCTATCCTCGAGCTGGTGAAAAGGCCGAGCTATATGTCCTAAGGGTGGAGGGGTGGTGAATAGGACTATACCAAATAAAAAATTAATAAGCGAAATATAAACAATAAGATAGTCAAATAAAATGCAAATAACCAAAGGAAATAACAACCTCAAAAATCAAATATTGAGAGGTTGATATAAACTTGGTTCTAAAGACAACCTAACACCAAAAGCCAATGGTTTATGGTAGGACAACTTTACTAGAACGTGGGTGAGTATCAAAAACTCAAACTGTAGAAGAAATGAAAGAAATAGAATCTAATCTATTATAACATTCACCACACAATGCTGAAATGTAAAGATTACAACATTCACATCCACAAATACATCCCACAATCTTAAACCATAAAAGATAGAGCAATAAACCACACATCCAACAAACACAAAGAATTATAGTGGTTCGCTTGTGTGTACACCAACTGTTAAACAACAGCCACACAACTACACTCCCTTGAGATTTTAATGTTCACTAATCCAAAATAGGTTTTTCAAGGTTCACCTAAAACCTTCATAGTTGTCTTTCAAGTGGGCTTACACAATTCAAAAACCCCACGCTCTGAGTTTTCTAGATCACCTCAGATAAACCAAAAATGGAGATTTTCTAGAATAATCTTACAAACCAAAAATGAATTGAATTATAGAAAAAGCAAAATACTTATCTGTATGAAGATTCAGAAGCAGCCCGGTAGAACTAACTTGATGACGACATAGATGTTCAACGTTCAGTCTCACAAGTGTATAAGGTTCTAAGTCTAGATGATTCTTAATTAAATTAGCAAGGGCTTTATATTGATTTTGATCTCAAGGAAGGGTAAATCGGATATCCCTTTTCAATATAAGAATGGAATGGAGATTCAAAATCAAATTACAAGAGCTACTTTAAAGAATCTAAAATATGCATAAAATAGCTTAGAATGTACTCAAAATAAACTCAGAGTGATTGGTTAAGAATGATAAGAATTGAATAGAAAACTCTGAAATTCGAGCACTATTTATAAGTAAAAAATCAGTTCGCACAACTAGCCTTTGGATAGCAACAACTGGCCTTATCCAAATAGATTTTCAAAAATTCTGGCACAATAAGATTTTTTAGTTGCATGATTGGCCTTGTGGGTCCCACGACAGGTCGTGGACACCACACGACTAGTCGCGTGAGTCCAGATTACACACTGGAAAATGAGTCGAGTACTGCATGACTGGTCAAGCACTATTCACATGATTGGTCGAGCAGTTTTCAGGACCGGTCGTAGAACAACAAAAAAATTTTAAAAATTCATAACAAATCCTAGACTGGTCGAGGAAATACTAGGACTGGTTGAGCCAGTGCTAGGGTTAGTAGAATAAAATTTTACACTTAAAAAAATGACCAACCTAAAATATGAAATGATCTAATCATGATCTAAGGTCAATCTAAGTTAATGATACCTTACTTGTGAGATAGAACATATGAACACTTAATATATCGATCACTTCAGCAGCATTAATTCTTGTGATCTTCAAAATTTGAACTCGACATACCAAACATGATCTTCAACTAGGTCTTGAGTTCTTGAACTTTTTTAGTTCTAGATCTTAAATTGCAATGTTGTTGAAAACTCTGTCTTCACTCAATATATGAAAGTCTTCACTTTCTTCCAGTTTGAATGTCTCGGTTAGTTCATCGTAGATATCGGCAAGATAGATTCAACATGAATAGAATGAATGTCGAAGATTCAATGTGAACTGATGCACAAGCTTGATACAAATTAAGATACAAACTTGAATTGGTTTATCACACCAAAATTTAACAATACATAGGGTTTATCAACATAGCACTTTCAGCTAGGAATAAGACTGATCTTACTCCCTTCATGGTTAGAGTCTTTCATTTTGTTGTGTTTAGCATATGTGTCTGTTTACCATCTTTGATTTGCTACATCATCATTCAGCTTCACTTGCATCCCAAGCACGGTTCGATTCCATTTGCTTATCTTATGACTTACCTTGTGTTGCATTATAACGTTCAAATTCCATTGTTTGAGGCACCGGAATCCGAACTACCATTTAATAACTCCAATCTGAATATGATGAACCTTAAACATCTTCCTATATAAAATGAAGAAGAGGATGAAGAACAGCCACCTGAAGACACCACTATGGAAGACGTTCAAATTCCATTGTTTGAGGCACCAGAATCTGAACTACCATTAAATAACTCCAATCTGAATATGATGAACCTTAAACCTCTTCCTATATAAAATGAAGAAGAGGATGAAGCACAGCCACCTGAAGACACAATTATGGAAGACATTTTCAATGAGTTGGATGAGCCAGATGATCCAGCTGATTCCGATTACCAGCCCTCTCATGTTGATGAGCAACTTAAATCACTAGAGGAGAAAGTTGAAGCGTTGCATGTATCGTAGGAATCATTGGTTCAAATCCAAAAGTCTCTAATGAAGTATATGAAGTAGTACTTTAATGTAGAGTGGGTCACAGATAATTTCATGGCCAGGATGGATCAGAAAAGACTCGGTCGACGACAAAAGTGATATATAATGTCAAACCTTAGATCGGGCGTATCTCGCAATTTGGAATGAGTTATCGGGCATAAAATATATGATTTTGGTGTAGAACGAGCTACTTTAGCCACCCAACCCTACTATGCCAGGTTGCACTAGCCAAATTTGCGAAATACCCCCAATCAACGGTTGTTTCCCTATTTTAATTCCGTTTTTACTATATATATAGTAAGTTTTAGTTTGATTATAACTCTTCATCTGTTGGGCTTTAGGAGTTGCACCCAATGCGAAAAGATCTTAGAATAATTTGGAGAATAGCTTGGTGAAGCTAAATAGGACACATACTATTTTGGCCGAAAACCTTATGCACTAGTAGACATCACGACCGTTTATAAATAGAAAGTTTACTATTTATAGTAAGTTGCGAATTATAGGAGTTTTAGTTATAGTTTTCTTCTGATTTCTCTCCCATTGCTTAGTATCCCTATTTAAAGGGTTGTGAACTCATTTATTTTATTCATCAATCAAATTATGAATTTATTAGAATTTATTTCTATTCTTCTTTCTTTCTTTCCTCATGGATTCGAGAAGTCTCTGTGAGGAGTCCAGAGAAGCTCCGTGGATTCGGAGTAGTTATCCTTAAGCAAGACGGTGATCAACCTCATCATGTTCATCCCTGCTTCAATTGGTATCAGAGAGAGGATTCCCCTCAAGGCGATGGTAAACAACGAAGGTTTGAACCAAAATCTTGTGGATGGTGATACAAGGATTCGTTATCTTGAGAAAAGAATGGAAGTTTTCCACCGGCAGAGTTAGATGATCATGCAAGGGCTGCAGGGAACCCTCAACTGTCTTGTGGATGCACTACTTCTGTCCTGAGCCCGAGGTGATTCTCCACCGCCTATCGTTTGCCCCACCTCCCATGGTTTATGTACGACACAACCCCGATTTCTGTAGAGTGCTACTAGTGGCAAATCATAGGGCTACACCAGATTATTCAAGTTCTAGCGACAAAGATCTTAATGAAGGCTTTGCCCGATGACCAATTCATGAAAGCGATCATCTAGATCATGTTAAAAGAGACTATCGAGGTAAGGCTGGACTTTCTACTTTTAATGGTTTATTATACATAGAATATTTCCTCCATTAGCTAGCCAAAGTAGAGAGATATTTTGATTACATGGATGTGTCAGATCATAAGAAGGTAAAATTGGTAGCATTTATATTAAAATCTGGTGCTTCTGCATGGTGGGGGCAATTACACCTCTTATCATGGCCATGGATGAGACGCCTTCTTCAATCACGATTCCTCCCAATGATTACGAGCAGATATTATTCCAGCAATACTAGAATTTTCGATAAGGAAATTAAACCATCACAGATTACACTAAAGAATTCTAGCATTTAGCAACATGAAATGATCTGTTAGAATCTAAGTCATAAAAGGTGGCATGATTTATAAAAGGGTTACAATCGACAATTCAGGATCGAGCTCAGATGCACCCAGTCGAGACCATGGCTGAAGCGGTTCAGTTGGCAAGTAGGGCAGAAACGTAACTCGAAAGATTCTCGAATCGGCCTTATCCTTCAACTCGACCCCCCATAACGGGTCCCGTGCAGGATCTAGTACTAAAACGAGGAAAAGAACTAGTAGAAGAACATCATCAACCTCCCACAACAACAAACTGTGATACGGGAAGCATCTCATCTAGGCCTTAACGTGTAGCACCCACAACAGCGGGCCTAAGTAAGATTCCGAATCCTACGTTCGACCAAGGTCGAACAATTATTACCTTTGTGTCTAACTAGGCCACTTATCAAACACCTTTCCTCAATATCCCATAACACACTTGAAGATAAACAAAGAGGGAACTAAAGGTGAGGCTGTAGAAGAAGACCTTGGCTTTGATGAACATGAGCAAGCCACTGAAGAATGAGCATATGGCGATGAGTTGACAGTCCAGAATCGTGGTGATTCTAGTTGTGAGACATTTACTATATACCCCACGGAAGGAATTACATTTACAACAACATAATATATTATATATGCGATGCACTGTGAATGAAAAGGTCTATGATGTGATCATAGACAATGGTAATAGCAAGAACATTGTCTCAAGAGTGATGGTGGACAAGTTGTAGCTACCGCGATAGAACATCCTTCCCTGTACTAATTGGCTGGATAAAAAAGTAAACGAGACCAAGATAACTGAATAATGCAATGTCTCATTTTCAATTGGTAAAAATTATAAGGATCAAATACTTTGTGACATAATCAATATGGAAGCATGCCATATGTTACTCGGTTAACCTTGGCAATTGGACTGTGATGCGACCCATCGAGGATGGGACAATGTTTACATATTCATCAAGTACAGTTTAAAAATAATCCTTGCCCCTATGGCACCAAAGAATCACTATGAAGCCTCTAAAGTGGAGGGGAGTTCCCTCATGACCATTCAAGATTTCATGGCGGAATCTAGGGAAACCGACGAGGTATACGCCATAGTGGTTAAGGGTGAGGAATCAGAATCCTCAAACATTCCTCCAAGTTTAAGACTATTGTTAAACAAATTCAAAGAAGTCTGGCTTGAAGATTTACCTGATGGATTGCCCCCATGATGGACATCCAACATCACATAGACCTCAACCCTAGGGCTAGCCTGCCCAACCGCCCTCATTATCAAATGAGTACGAAGGAGTGTGAGATACTTTAAGGGCAAGTGGAGGAATTAATCCGTAAGGGTCTCTTGAGAGAGAGCATGAGCCCATGGGTCATACCAGCATTATTAATGCCAAAATATATGAAAGTTGGCACATGTGTGTCGACATCGAGGCAATCAACAAAATTACTATCAAATAGTGGTTTCTAATACCATGGTTGAACGACATACTCGATATGTTAGAAGGGGTCATAGTGTTCTTTAAAATATACCCAAGGAGTGGGTACCATTAGATTTGTATATAACCCAGTGATGAGTGGAAAACAGCATTCAAAACCAAGGGTTGTATAAGTGGCTGGTCATGCCGTTTGGTCTATCGAACGCACCAAGTACTTTTATGCGCTTGATGAATCAAGTTCTAAAACCATTCACTGGCCGATTTGTGGTAGTATATTTTGATGACATACTTAAATATAGCCAAGATGAGACAAAGCACAGGAAACATCTTAGGCAGGTGCTGCATGTCCTATAAATTAACAAGTTGTACCTGAACTTGAAGAAGTGTACCTTTTTAATGGACAGCCTGTTGTTCCTAGGTTTTTTTGTAACATCCACATGCATCTGTGTAGACAATGAAAATGTACGAGCCATTAGGGAATGGCCGATCCCTAAAAATATTCATGAGGTGAGGAGTTTTCATGTGTTAGTGACCTTCTATCGTCGAATCGTGCAAAATTTTAACACAATAGTTGCCCCTATTATAGATTGCGTGAAAAGGACCATTTCAAGGGACCGATGAAGCTGACAAGAGCTTTCATAAGATCAAGCATCATTTGTCCACAACAACAGTCTTGGTACTTCTTAATGTCGACAAGTTGTTTGAGGTTGAGTGTAACACTTAATATGTCGAAATTGGAGGAGTATTATCATAAGAAGGCAGGCCGGTAGCCTTCTACAGCGAGAAGCTCAGCAAAGCTCAAAAGAAGTGGTCGACGTATGAGCTTGAGTTGTATGTAGTTGTTCAGGCGCTGTAACATTAGCGATATTATCTAATTTAAAGAGAGTTTATTTTGTACACTAATCATTAAGCATTAAAGTTTATTAATAGTCAGACTAACATGAATCTTGTGCATGATAGATGGGTTGCGTTTTTATAAAAATTTACATTTGTTCTGAATCACAAGTCAGGGCAGCAGAACAATGTGGTTGATGTACTTAACCATCATGCATCATTACTTGTTATGATGAGCAATGTGGTGGTTAGCTTCGACTGTTTTAAGGAACTATATGCTAAGGACGAAAACTTCAAAGATTCTTGGATGAAGTGCCAAGAAGGTCATCCTGATGACCTTCATATACAACATGATTTCTCTTCAAAGGGAATCAATTGTGCATCCCCCAAGGTTCTCTTAGAGAGCAGATTATTCAGGAGCTACATGGAGGTGGCCTCGGTGGATACCTTGGGCAAGACAAGACACGAGCTCTTGTGGAAGAGCGGTATTACTGGCCATAATTGGTATGTGATGTGAGAAAAGTCGTACAATGTTGTTATGTTTATCAGACCTCTAAGGTACAATCTCATAATATGAGCCTCTACACCTTGTTACCTGTGCCTGATGATCCTTGGGAGAATTTATCTATAGACTTCGTGGTTGGTCTCCTACAAACACAATACTACATGGATTCAGTGTTCGTGGTGGTAGGTCATTTTTCCAAGATGATGCACTTTATCCCACGCAAAAGACCCTCGATGCAACACACATGATGAATTTATTCTTTAAGAAGGTCGTACGGCTACACGAGATCCCCAAGACCATCACTTCTAATCATGACACGAAGTTCATTAGCCACTTTTAGTGGACATTATGGACTCGATTTCGTACACACCTTCATTTCAGTAGCACCTATGACCCACAGATTGATGGGAATACCGAGGTTGTGAATCGCAGGTTGGGAAACCTCCTTCACTATATTTCAGGAGAAAAATCGAAGTAATGGGATTTGTCCTTATCTCAAACAAAATTTACATTTAACAACATGGTGAACAGCTCGACAGGAAAATCACCATTCCAGATTATTTACAGACGAGTGCCTCACCACACACTTGACAAGGTCTCTCTGCTCAAGCTCCAAGGCACGAGCATCGCAACAGAATAAATGGTAGACAGGATCATGGGCATCCATGCGGACTTGTAGACCAATTTACATGTCTCGAACAAGAAGTACAAGGAAGAAGCGGACAAACATCGACGACAAAAAGTATTCAAGGTGGGCAACGATGTTATGGTCCATCTACGTAAAGAGTGAAATGGAGGTGAAGACCGAACAAGTTGAAGAAGGAATATGCCAATATGTCCTAGAGGGTGGTGAATAGGACTTTTAAAAGTTTTTATGATTTATTTAAAAATCCTACTTCACTAATCCTATGATCATGCAATTCTCAGGATTACTCAAATGTAACTCTACTGGCTTCCAAGCCTGGTAGAGGATCCAATCACAAACTGATTAAGAACTAGACAATATGCAATCTAGTTCATGATGGATATGACTGTGTAGGTGTGTGAGGAGTGATCAGATATTTAGATATGGAAGTATTAAAGCAAATCACACAATCAAAATAACAATCTCAAATACAGTCATTTTTATAGTGGTTCGACAATAAGACTACTCCACTCTCGGTAACCGCACTCAACCCTTGAGTGTATCGGATTTCACTAAGGATGTTTCACAGCGGTTCACCTCAAACCTAAGGTTTTAAACCAGGTTCACCTTCAACCTTTACAACCTACACTGAGGGTGACTGTTTATGCTCTCACGAGCAAGGGTCAATACAACGCACCCACTTTTAGGCACACTGGCCAAAGATCTTCCATAAGACCCTACTGGAGGTTTTTCCATGGTTCACCTCGAACTCGAGGTTTCACCTGGTTCACCTCAAACCTGAGGTTTTACACGGTTCACCTCAAACCCAAAGTTTTACTGGTTCACTCCTAACCAGATGTTTATGCTCTCCACATAGCAAGGTTCCACACAACGCACCCCCAAGTATACTACCGCCGGAGGCCTCCTTGAGGACTTCAAAGGGTGAGAACCACTTAAGACTCAATCCTAAAAAGGAATGATCACAAGTATCCTCTTAGACTCTAGATACTTACAAATAAGTTGATGAGTCCCAATAAGCACAATGTCGAAGATCTCCTCCTTCTTGTTAACGAAGAGTCTTCTACTCCCTTGATCCGTAACATAGAATGATGTACCAATACTAGGTTTCGGGTTGGGTCAAGGTGAAGATGGAATCCTACTCTCTAAATATTTTCCTATAAGGAAGATAGAGCGATTCCAATCTCATGCATTCAAGGCATCCGAACATAATGATTTGCCATTAAGGAGTAGCTGGAGGATCCTTGAATGTGGAAGTTATTCCGCAATCCACTCTATTGAATACCAATGATGGGGGTGGATTGGAGGATAAACTCCCTTGAGAGAAAGGGCTTTGGATATAAGATATAAGTTGAAACACACAAAAGCTCTCTCTTCTTTCTCTCACAGCAACAAAAGACAAGTCCTCTATATATAGGCAAAAAGTTCCAACGGATATAAAATGGTCACATTTATGACAGAGTTCGATATCATCGAGTAGGTTCGATATCATCGAGCGTATACTCTCGATAGCATCGATGGTCTGCTCGATGACTCGAACTCAATGTCATACGCTTTTGAAACTTTTGCCAGATGGTCGATAAATCGAAACTATTGTCGATGTCATCGAATTTCGAACTCCGATTCCATCGATGATAGGTTCGATCTATCGACACTTGAAAAATGAGAGAGACTTGACTTTGAAATATTTCAGGTTTTCATGAATGATCAGGGAACCATCGAGATCATCAGATTTTGAATGTCGATGATATTGATATCAAAGTCCAGGCATCGATAAATCCAGCGGATTTTCCGTTAAGCTTGTTAGACAATTTATAACCTTGTTCAATGCAATTGACCTGGTACTGATAACATTGATATTTGAATATTGATTTTATCGAAGGGCCCCCGATCATAGTTAAGAACATCCTGAAATATCTGCTGTAAGATATGCGCGCCCATGATCGATATTATCGATGGGCCTCCGATCTTATCGATATCATATCGGAAGATCATTGATATATCGAAGGAATTTGAGATTTTTATTAAAAAACAGGGTGCCAAAAATCTGCCTGTGGATCTTATCAAGCCACTTTTGATGGGCTCGAGATTTGTATATCGATGATATCGATAGGGGAATCGATATATCGATAAATCAGTCCAGATGAGTATTTAGTTGCTGGACACTTTTAGCCCTTATATCGATGATATCGTTACGGTATCGAGGACATCGATAGAGCAAGTCGATCATATCGAGAGTGTTTCGATAAAATCGACAAGGCAAGAAAAACTTAGAGATTTTCCTATTTTGAAAAAAGTTTTCTTACCTTAAAACCCTATGATTTCTAACTTGTTTTTACGGGTTTCCTTTACCTGGTGTTTTGGGTCATGGGATGTGAGGCTTTAGGTTTACCTGTGGCGAGCTTGCACACACCCGGTTGAGGCAGACGCTTGAATTTATCTTCCTAACAGGCTCTGTAGACAATCTGACTCAACACTCACGTTACTTGACAAATTAGGGCACTTTCAATCTCCCCCTTTGTCAATTACATGATAAAATCCCCGAAACACCCTAGAACACTCTAAACAAAAATACCCTAAATTTTGTGTACATGCTTTTACACAATTTTACAATTTCTAACCTATGTACACAACCAGTAGCTGCTCCCCCTGACTTGTAAGCACCAACCCCTTGCTTGTTGCGGCTGCTCCCCCTAACACATGCAACAACATCTTAACAGATACACAATTTTCCTTTCGAGGTGTTTACAAATGTTCTTCCCCTTTTTGTCAGTCATTGACAAAGATATATTAGGTGATATTGACTGAAGAGTGAATAGCTTGGGAGAACCAAACAGGCAGAAGCAGAACAATTGATGTAAAATAATTAACTTAGTTCAAACAGACATCAATTTCAGAACATATGGATGCGTAGTAGATCAGAGACAATAGTGTTATTATAGATAAAACAATCAGTAAAGCATAGTCCATGCATACCATATCAGAAACTTGATAAACCGGGGGAATTATAATTATGGCAGAAAAAATAAGATTTATATCAGCCATTACCAAAATATTCAAATATCCAATTATCAGCACACATACTACCACAGACAGTAGTAGATTATCAGTTTATCAAAACAAGGCATTTTCAGCCCAAGCATTGAGGAAACCACTAGTTATCATCGTGCATTTCCAAGTTTCTTCAATTTTATCAATGTCGAATATCAATATCATTGATTTTTCATTGTTTAGATATTATCGAGATTTGTCAAAACTTTGCAACCCAACTAACATGGTTAATACAGGAAATTTTGACTTGTGGTTGACATATAACCATGAATATCCCAGTGTGAAGATTTACCTGTGTGGCTCATGTTCACTGAGATTTAATGGGTGCAGACCCTAATGAATTTTTGTAGATCACTAAACCTATTTACATTAAGAGGTTTGGTGAGGATGTCTGTGAGTTGCTTTTCTGTAGAAACATAATCCAATGTAAGAATCTTGTCATCAACAAGTTCTCGAATAAAGTGATGATGGATGTCACGTGTTTAGTCCAAGAATGTTGAACATGATTCTTTGAAATGTTGATCGCGCTTGTGTTATCACAGAAAAGACTTATCGTGGGTTGTTCAATCTCGTAATCTAACAACATCTGTTTCATCCAAAGTAGTTGAGCACAACAACTACCAGCGGTAATGTATTCAGCCTTAGCAGGAGATAATGATATTGAATTTTGCTTCTTGCTCTGCCAGGAGACTAGGTAGTTTCCAATATAGAAACATCCTCCACTAGTTGATTTTCATCATCTAAATTTCCTACCCAGTCGGCATCAGAGTACCCAGCGACGATCGTAGATGTTTCAAATGGATACCACAGACCGTAAGAGGTAGTTCCAATTATGTATTTAATTATCCTTTTAACGGCTATTAGGTGAGATTCTTTAGGATCAGCTTGATATCAAGCACATACTCCAACACTGAAAGATATGTCGAGACGACTAGCTATGAGATTTAGTAGACTTCCTATCATACTCCGGTAGAGATGTTGATCCACATTTTTGCCATTTGTACCTTTGGAGAGTTTGAGTGTGGTGCTCATGGAAGTGTGATAAGAGCGTCCAAATTCAAGACCAAACCTTTTAACCAAATCGTTCGCATACTTGGTTTGACAGATAAAGATTCCATCATGTAGCTGCTTGACCTGTAATCATAGAAAAAGGTTTAGTTCACTAACCATACTCATTTCAAATGATGATTTCATGAGGTTGACAAATTTGTATGCGCTATCTTCACATGTTGATCCAAAGACTATATCGTCCACATAAATTTGTGCAATAAGCAATTAAACTTTTGTTCCGCGAGTAAACAGAGTCTTATCAACACTCCCTCTGCAGAATTTACGGTCCAAAAGAAATTTTGTCAATCGTTCATACCTAGCACGTGGTACTTATTTGAGACCATAGAGGGCTTTGTTCAGATTATATACGTAGTAAGGATGCTTGGAATCAGAAAAACCCTTTGGTTGTTCAACATAGATTTCTTCAGCAAGATCACCATTAAGAAAAGGACTCTTAACATCCATTTGAAATAGTTTAAATTTTAATGCACATGCAATGGACAAAAGAATTCTGATAGACTCAAGGCAAGCTATAGGAGCAAATGTTTCATCAAAATCAATGCTTCTATTTGTGAGTACCCTTGAGCTACAAGCCTTGCTTTGTTCCGGATCACATTTCCTGATTCATCTAATTTATTCTTGAAGACCCATTTGGTTTCAATGACATTTGTATTGAGTGGTCTGGGAACTAATTACCATGCCTCATTTCTTTGAAATTGTTAAAGTTCTTCTTGTATAGCATTTATCCAATGTTCATCTTAAAAAGCTTCCACAATATTCTTAGGTTCAATTTTTGGGGTAAAACAGAAATGGCTATAGATATTTTCTATCTGTCGTCGGATTCTTACACCATCGTTAAGATCTCCAATAATTGATTCTCGAGGGTGATCTTTTATGATGGGAGTTGATGAGGGTCGAATATTGCATCTCATACCCCAGTTATTACCTAATTTTATGTTCATGATAATGTTTAATGCCATATTTTAATTGTGTTTTTATTACAGGATGAAATCAGGAGCAAGGATTGAAAAATGATATTAAAAGCATGGATTTGATGCTCCAAAGTCATCAGATCAAGGGACGGACTCCAGAGGACTGAGATCAATGAATTTACACACCAGGGACCTGAGGAAATCAAGTCGTTCACGTTTAAAAAGGCCCGAAAATGGTTCAGAATGAAAGATCACATGGTTACCTCTATCCGATTGGCTTGAAAATTTATACATGGGATTAGGGACATAAATTAACTGTACATTTCAAATTTCAGCCCTCGGATCACTATGGAAGTGTCCCAACTGACAAATCAACCCATAAACCATTGATTCTGGGCCCACCTAATATCTGAATATGCTTCAACTTTGGATTCAACGTCTTACTTGAGAAGAAAAATGAATGGATGGATTGGATTTCTCAGAAACATCATCGTGGAACCCACATGTACAGAGTGTGCATCATGTACAACACATTACCGCCGAGCACCGAACCGCGTAAGTCGTAGAGTCGGTCGGCAAACGACCGACCGCTCTGCATCTAAAAACGGCGATTCTTGCCGTTTCATTACCCGTAACGGACGCCGTTGGTCTGTTTTGCAGCTAACTGTGAGCCCCATACGTCATTCGTACGGCTCATCCAAGCCGTTCATCTTGTATATGGCCGCAAACACTACAAAACCATGTTGCTACTTTGCAACCATGCGTGTACATGTGTGTGATATAGAGGCCACAAAAGGCCTGCCCTGCAACGTTCAAATCTGATCTTTTTATGTTTTCTTCTCTAGGACGCGTCAATGGACATTCAAAACTACCTATTCTTGACTGAAATTTTATCCTGAATCCAATGGACGGGGTGAATTTTTAAGAAAATACTTCTGTGGGGCCCACCGATCACAACAGCGAAGGGTGCAAAAGGTTTCGCACATATTAGAAAATCCAGTTTTACAGGCAGTTGTGGGCCACCATCTTTGATCATATAGCAGATCTAAACAGTCCATCATGTAGAGGACCCAAGAAAGTCCTAAGGGACGGTGTTTGTTTGGAATTTGAGGGAGGAAAATGCTATGTTTTGAGGACCCGAACTAGGCTGCGAAAAGGCTTTCACTGCGCATGCGACAGCTTTCCAAATCCGATTTTCATCACTCCAACCACTCCATCAGCTATAAAAAGAGTTGCAAAACGTGTGGAAGGGCATCCAAAATTGGAGAATTTCAGATCCATAGCTGGAGGCAGAGCTTAGGAAGATCCAGAGCCAAAGAGAAGAAAGAGAAGAGAGATGATGTTTTTAGTGTTTATGTTTTATTTTTCCTTCATTATAATTGATCACATGGATTTCTAAATCCTTTGTCTAGGGCTGAGATAAAGCCCCTAATTTGAATAACTCTTGTTTATGTTGATTTTATCTTAATTTGATTGATTTGTTTCTTTCTCTAAGTGTGCTTGATTGGTTTAAACTCTATACTTCTCCATCTATGAACTTGACCAAAGTATATATATGGATGTTGTTTGGATGCTTATTCTAGGTGCTTGTGTCTGATCGAGAACAGGTTTCCTATAGAGGAAGAAATAGGGTGCTTTAATGAACTGTATATTCCATGTGCCCGACCAAGGACATGGGATATGTTATTCATGGCATTGCTTAAAGGAATTAGACAGTCTGTATGCCCGATTAAGGACACAGATTGTGCTTTCTCTATATAAGTGGTATCAATCTAGATTAAGGTGAATCAACAGATAAAATAAGGGTTAGGATAATTAGGGGTGGATTCGAAAGTCCTAGTGCTCTTTCTCTGATTGAATTTTTTTCCTTACTCTCAATTGTTTTTTTTATAGAATTGTGCTTAGTAATTTGCTCCATTATTTGTTGGATTAGTTAAGGAGAATCATAGATTTGAATTGTGACGACCAGTCCTCGTGGGAACGATCTCGTAATACGTACCATATCTACCTCTGATTCGTATACTTGCGAGTTTAAATATCATTTAAATCATGTTGGTTTAAATAAAACATCAGGAGTACCAGATGATGATTGAGGTTCACATGGTGATGTAGTTTTGTTATCTGATTTCTCTATTATGCATGAATCTACATCATCTTCTAATTCATTCGCAGGTGTATCTTCCTCATGGGGTTGATCATTGATTACCACATTGACCTGACTCTTGAATAGTGAGGGTTCTTAGATTGTATACTCTATACGCATGACTACTCATTGCATACCCTAGAAAGATACCATCATCACTTTTAGACTCAAATTTCCCTAGGTGATCTCTATCTCTCAAGATATAACATTTGCTACCCAAGACTCGAAAATATTTCACACTCGACAATTTCCCAAACCATAGTTCATATGGAGTTTTATTCAGCCCTACCCTAAGATATACTCTTTTTATAAAGTAGTAGGCAGTATTAACAACTTTAGCGCAAAAACTTTTTGCCATATCTTTCCCATTTAGCATAACAGATCCCATTTCCTGCAATACACGTTTTTTCCTTTCAACAACTCCATTTTGCTAGGGGTTTTTGGGGCAGAGAATTCGTGACGAATTCCTTTCTCATTGCAATATCTTTCGAATCTTTCGTTTTCAAATTCTCCACCATGATCACTTCTGATGCGATTTATACCGTATCCTTTTTCATTTTAGAGTCGCTTTGCCAGAATTACAAATTCCTCAAACGCATCTGATTTCTCTCGAAGAAATGCGACCCAAGTAAATCTAGTGTAGTCATCTACCACCACTAGGAAGTATCCTTTCTTGCCATGGCTTTCCACTTTCGTTGGTCCAACTAGATCTATATGTAGTAGATCCAAAGGTTTTGTTGTTGCTATGGTAGTTATCTTTTTGTGTCTGACCTTAATCTGTTTTCCTTTTAGACATTCACCATAGATAACTTTTTCTTCTTTCCTAATCTTGGGAAGTCCCCTAACCAAAATTTTCGAACTGAGTTTTGTTAAATTTCGGTAGTGAACATGTCCCAACCTTTGGTGTCATAATTTGGATTCATTCTTTACAGCCATATTACACTTTGTGGATAGCACACTCTTACTTTTACTTTCAATGACATGGCAATTATCACTAGTGCGTAAACCTTTTATGATCAATTTTCCTATATGATCCAAAATTCTACACACATCTTTTAAGAAAGTGACAAGATGTTCTTTGTCACAGATTTGGGAGATACTCAGGAGATTATGTTTCAGGCCTTTAACACAGAGGACATCTTTGATCTTTGGGAGGCCTGGTATAGCTATTGTTCCTTGTCCAACTATTTTAGATGAGCTTCCATCAACAAATGTGACTGATCCTCCATCAAAATTTGAATACTCACAAAAGTGAGTTTGGTCACCAATCATGTGTCTGATGCATCCACTATCAAGATACCACTTTGAACTATTTCCGACTTTCAGGGCAGTATGAATTACAAGGCAATTTTTCTTATTTGTTACACCCACTTGGATACTTTTGAACATGATTCCAACTTCAGTCAAGATCACTCTCTAGGCGGTGAAGCCCTTCAAGAGAGAACCGCTCTGATACCAATTGAAATGGCAGTGAAGACCGCACAAGTTGGAGAAGGAATATGCCAATATGTCCTAGAGGGGGTTGAATAGGACTTTTTAAAGTTTTTATAATTTATTTAAAAATCCTACTTCACTAATCCTATGATCATGCAATTCTCAGGATTACTCAAATGTAACTCTACTAGCTTCCAAGCCTGGTGGAGGATCCAATCACAAACTGATTAAGAAGTAGACAATATGCAACCTAGTTCATGATGGATATGACTGTGTAGGTGTGTGAGGAGTGATCAGATATTCAGATATGGAAGTATTAAAGTAAATCACACAATCAAAATAACAATCTCAAACACAGTCATTTTTATAGTGGTTCGACAATAAGTCTACTCCACTCCTGGTAACCGCACTCAACCCTTGAGTGTACCGAATTTCACTAAGGAGGTTTCACAATGGTTCACCTCAAACCTAAGGTTTTAAATCAGGTTTACCATCAACCTTTACAAACTATACTGAGGCTGACTGTTTATGCTCTCACGAGCAAGGGTTAACACAACACACCCACTTTTAGGCACATTGGCTAAGGATCTTCCGTAAGACCCTACTGGAGGTTTTTCCACGGTTCACCTCAAACCCGAGGTTTCACTCAGTTCACCTCAAACCCAAGGTTTTACACAGTTCACCTCAAACCCAGAGTTTTACCGGTTCACTCCAAACCAAATGTTTATGCTCTCTATAAAGCAAGGGTCCACACAACGCACCCCCACGTACACTCTCCCCGGAGGCCTTCGTGAGGACTTTAAAGGGTGAGAACCACTTAAGACCTAATCTTATAAAGGAATGATCACAAGTGTCCTCATGGACTGTAGATACTTACAAATAAGTTGATGAGTCACGATAAGCACAATGTCGAAGATCTCCTCCTCCTTGTTGATGAAGAGTCTTCTACTCCCTTGATCCACGACACAAAATGATGTACTAATACTAGGTTTCGGGTTGGGTCAAGGTGAAGATGGAATCCCACTCTCTAAAGATTTTCCTATAAGGAAGATGGAGCGATTCCAATCTTATGCATTCAAGGCATCTCAGCATAATGATTTGCCATTAAGGAGTAGCTGGAGGATCCTTGAATGCGGAATTTCATTCCCCAATCCACTCTATTGAATATCAATGATGAGGGTGAATTAGAGGATGAACTCCCTTGAGAGAAAGGGCTTTGGATATAGGATATAAGTTGAAACACACAAAAGCCCTCTCTTCTTTCTCTCATAGCAACAAAAGACAAGTCCTCTATATATAGGCAAAAAGTTCCAACGGATATAAAACGGTCACATTTATGACAGAGTTAGATATCATCGAACAGATTTGATATTATCGAGCGTATACTCTCGATAGCATCGATGGTCTGCTCGATGACTCGAACTCAATGTCATACGCTTTTGAAACTTTTGTTAAATGGTCGATAAATCGAAACTATTGTCGATATCATCGAATTTCGAACTTCGATTCAATCGATGACATATTCGATCCATCGACACTTGAAAAATGAGAGAGACTTGACTTTGAAATATTTTAGGTTTTCATGAATGATCGGGGAACCATCGAGATCATTGGAATTTGAATGTCGATGATATCGATATCAAAGTTGAGGCATCGATAAATTCAGCCAATTTTTCGTTAAGCTTGCTAGATAATTTATGACCTTGTTCGATGCAGTCGACCTGGTACTGATAACATCGATATTTGCATATCGATACTATCAAAGGACCCCCGATCATAGTTAAGAACATCCTGAAATATTTGTTGTAAGATATGTGCACCCACAATCAATATCATCGATGGACCTCCGATCTTATCGATATTTGATATCGGATCATATCGGAAGAACATCGATATATCGAAGGAATTTGAGATTTTCATTAAAAAACAAGGGTGCCAGAAATCTACCTGTCGATCTTATCGAGCCACTTTCGATGGGCTCGAGATTTGTATATCGATGATATCGATAGGGGAATCGATATATCGATAAATCAGTCCAGATGAGTATTTAGTTATTGGACACTTTTAGTCCTTATATTGATGATATCATTAAGGTGTCGAGGACATCGACAGAGCAGGTTGATCATATCGAGGGTGTTTCAATAAAATCGACAAGGCAAGAAAAACTTAGAGATTTTCCTATTTTGAAAAAAGTCTTCTTACCTTAAAACCCTATAATTTCTAACTTGTTTTTAAGGGTTTCCTTTACCTGGTGTTTTGGGTCATGGGATATGAGGCTTTAGGTTTACCTATGGCGAGCTTGCACACACCCAGTTGAGGTAGACGCTTGAATTTATCTTCCTATCAGGCTCTGTAGACAATCTGACGCAACACTCATGTAACTTGACAAACCAAGGCACTTTCAAAGAAAGATTACCAACCGGGACATACAACAAATTAAAGAATAAGAAGATTGGACCACTACCAATCATCTGAAAGATCAATGACAATGCTTGCGTTGTTGATCTTCTAGATGACATAGCGATCTCAAGGA
The DNA here is from genome assembly GCA_030180095.1 of Magnolia changhungtana. Lineage (NCBI taxonomy): Eukaryota > Viridiplantae > Streptophyta > Magnoliopsida > Magnoliales > Magnoliaceae > Magnolia > Magnolia changhungtana. The sequence goes on along the minus strand of JASAUF010000674.1, from coordinate 675,947 downwards.
CATTCAAGTCACGGACCTGACCGAGTATCATGAACCAGAGCAGGATGAGAACTCAAGGACGAGTTCTTTTGAAGTGAAGGGGATTGATGTAGAGTGGGTCGCAAATAGTTTCATGGCCAAGATGGATCAGAAAAGGACCGGTCGATGACAAAAGTGATCTAGACTGTCAGACCTTAGATTGGGCGTATCTCACAATCCGGAATGAGTTATCGAGCGTAAAATATATGATTTTGGGGGTAGAACTAGCTAAACTAGCCACCCAACTCCGCTACACCTGGTTACATAAGTCAGATTTGTGAAATACCCCTGGATCGAAGGTCGTTTCCCTATTTTAATTTTGTTTTTACTATAAATAGTAAGTTCTAGTTTGATTATACCTCTTCATCCGTTGGGCTTTAGGAGTTGTGCCCAACGTAAAAAGAGCTTAGAATAATTAGGAGAACATCTTGGTGAAGCCAAATAGGACACTTACTATTTTTAGCCGAAAACCTTGCACACTAGTAGACATCATGACCGTCTATAAATAGTAAGTTTACTATTTATAGTAAGTTATGAATTCTATGAGTTTTAGTTATAGTTTGCTTCTGATTTCTCTCCCATTGCTTGGTATCCCTATTTAAAGGGTTATGAACTCATTTATTTTATTCATCAATCAAATTACGAATTTATTAAAATTTATTTCTATTCTTCTTGGTTTCTTTCCTCATAGATTCGAGAAGTCTCTGTGAGGAGTTTAGAGAAGCTCCATGGATTCAGAGTGGTTATCCTTGAGGAAGACGATGATCAACCTCATCATATTCATCCCTGCGTCATACTTCCATCGCTTCAGTTGGAGTTTGAACTAATATGCCCCATCGATGCCTACTCGTTCTTCATCTGGATTGAATTGCGCCATATTTTCTTTCTGTTTAAACTTATTTTGATGGTTTTATAACTTAACTTTATTTTCTTCCTTGATAATTGGATGATTGCACTACACTTTAATATTTATAAGCTTTCCTTAATGCTTTCATATGATTATCTCTACATACTTCTTAATACTTGAAATTTTATATGCTTCATGATATTTGTCTTATTCTTCCTTTATCAAATTCTGACAAAAAGGGGGAGAGTGGTATGGAATGATGATATGATATCATGTTTATTTTGTATATTTTGAGGATGTGGGGGGAGTATGGTAAAAAAAATGAATCGATATTAAATGATATCATGATATTGAGAAGAATGCTTGAATGAATGAATGTTATGCATGTTATTGTGTATGGAGTGCTATTTCACAGGAGTGCCAGTTGAGCTTCATCATTAAGTAAGCTGAAGATTACAAGACTTGTTGCAGATTACAATGAAAGTGCCCTGGTTTGTCAAGTTACGTTGAGTTAGAGTGCCTACAGAGCCTTGTAGGAAGATTAATTTAAGCGTCTGCCTCAACCGGATGTGTGCGAGCTCGTCACAGGTAAAACTAAAGCCTCACATCCCATGTCCCAAAACACTAGGTGAAGAAAACCCGTAAAAACAAGTTAGAAATCATAGGGTTTTTAAGGAGAGAAAATTTTTTAAAATTAGAAAATTTATAAGTTTTTCTCGCCCTGTCGATCTTATCAGAACACCCTTGATATGATCGACCTGCTTGTCGATGTTCTCGATACCTTAGCGATATTATCGATATGAGAACCAAAAATGTCCAGCAACTAAATATTCATCTAGACAGATTTATCGATGTATCGATACACCTATCAATATCATCGATATAAGCACTAAATATGTCCAGCAACTTCACAACATATCTGGACAAATTATCGATGTATCGATACACATATCGATATCATCGATATTCAAATCTCGAGCCCATCAAAGAATGGCTCGATAAGATCGACAGGCAGATTTTCGGCGCCCCTGTTTTTAAATGAAAATCTCAAAATCCTTCGATATATCGATGCTCTTCCAATATGATCTGAAATTAAATATCAATAACATCGGAAGTCCATCGATGATCTCGATCGAGGGCGCGGATTTCTTACAACAGATATTTCAGTTTATTTTTAACTATGATCAGGGGCCCTTCAATAGAATCGATATTCAAATATCGATGATATCGTCACCGGGACGATTGCGTTAAACAAGGACATAAATCGTCCAACAAGCTTAAGGACAAATCCACTGGATTTATCGATGCATCGACTCTGATCTAGATATCATTGATATTCAAATTCCGATGATCTCGACGGTTCCCCCAATCATTGATGAAAACCTGAAATATTTCAAAGTCAAGTCTCTCTCATTTTTCAAGTGTTGATGGATCGAACCTATCATCGATGGAATCGGAGTTCGAAATCCGATGACATCGACAATAGTTTCGATTCATCTACCAATTGGCAAAGAGTTTCAAAAGCGTATGACATTGAGTCCGAGTCATCGAGCAGACCATCGATGCTATCGAGAGTATACGCTCGATGATATCAAACCTGCTCGATGATATCAAACTCTGTCATAAATGTGACTATTTTATATCAGTTGGTACTTTTTGCCTATATATAGAGGACTTGTCTTTTGTTGCTGTGAAAGAAGGAAGAGAGAGCTTTTGAGTGTTTTAACTTATATGTTATATCTAAAGCCCTTTCTCTCAAAGGAGTTCATCCTCCAATCCACCCACACCATTGACATTTAATAGAGTGGATTGAGGAATGAACTTCCGCATTCAAGGATCCTCCAGCTACTATCTTAATGACAAATCATTAAGCTGGAATGCCTTGAATGCTTTGATGATTGGAACTACTCTATCTTCCTTATAGGAAAATCTTTAGAGAGTAGGATTCCATCATAACCTTGACCCAACCCGAAGCCAAGTATTGGTACATCTTTTGTGTTGAGGATCAAGGGAGCCGAAGACTCTTCAACAATAAGGAGGAGATCTTCGTCATTGCACTAAACGGGACTCATCAACTTATTTGTAAGTATCTAGAGTCCAAGAGGACACTTGTGATCATTCCTTTTTAGGATTGGGCCTTAAGTGGTTCTCACCCTTTGAAGTCCTCTAGGAGGCCTCAACAGGAGTGTACGTAGTGGGTGCGTTGTGTGGACTCTTGCTCTGTGGAGAGCATAAACATCCAGGTGCGTTGTGTGGACCCTTGCTTTATGGAGAGCATAAACATCTATTTAGGAGTGAACCAATAAAACTCCAGGGTTAGAGGTGAACCGAGTAGAAATCTCCATGTAAAGGTTGAAGGTGAACCTGATTTAAAATCTTAGGTTTGAGGTGAACCCTGAGAAACCTCCTTAGTAAAATACGGTACACTCATGGGTTGAGTGCGACAGCCGGGAGTGGAGTAGACAAGTAGTCGAACTACTATAAAAATGATTGTGTTTGAGATTGTTATTGTCTTTCAATTATGTGATTTCCTTATATGTTTTTATATCTGAATGCCTGAGATCACACCTCATACACACACAGTCATATCCATCACAATCCTGTTTGTAATTTATTTATCTTTTAAGAAGTTTGTGATTGGATCCTCTACAAGGCTTGGAAGCTAGTAGAGTTAATTTTGGGTAATCCTAATTTGTACATGTTATTAGGATTAGTATAATAGGAACTTTTAATAAATCTTAAATCTTTAAAAAAGTCCTATTCACCCCCCCCCCCCCCTCTAGGGGATATTGGCATATTCCTTCTTCAACTCGTGCGGTCTTTACCGCCTTTTCATACAAGACTACAATGATTATATTTTGTGATGTTATATGTTTTGTCATGAAATTGACAAAGGGGGAGATTGTAAGTGCTAAAATGTTATGTATACTTTAGTTGTCAAATTTTGTATAGTCAAAGCAACTTGATAATAGATCTTCAAGGAAGGTCTATAATTAAGAAAAGATCAAGCTCAAGATCAAGAGAGGATTAAGCTCAAGACCGGTCCACAATCAAGACAATATCAAGCTAAAGATCGACTAAAGTTCAAGACAAGATCAAGCTCAAAAGTCAAGATATAGTTCAAGACTTACTTCAAGTCAAAGAAGAACAGATATTTGATATATCTCATGTAGTATAAAACCTTAGAAAGAGCTTAGCACTATGTATTTTCAAAAATGTCTTAAATTGGATTTTTATGCTTATTTTTCTTGGAATTCGGCCAGCCTAACTCTTGGTTTGGCTAGCCTAAGCTTTCTCAACCAACCCAAGTTCAAGCCTGAAGCAACAATTAATTTTGGTTGCAAATTTGACTAGCCAAGTTTTTCTTCGGCTAGCCCGAGAAACTTTGGGTCAAATTCCATCAACATCACCATTTCGAATTCATGGGAATTTGGCCAGCCGAAGGTCAAATTCAGCTAGCCGAACTGGGCTGTTTGGCCAATTGAAGATGACCTCGGGCTAGCCAAATTTTGTATAAATCTTATCTCATACAATCCGAAGTCCGTTGAACTGAATCCAGTATACTCGGGCTAGTAAAAAACTGCCTTGGGATAACCGAAGATTCAACTTCTTTGCCTATAAATTGAATTCTTCTCTTAATCCAAAATATCTAAGTTAATTATCAAAATCCTTCTACAAGAGAGAGAGAGAAGCTCAAGTTATTAGCAAGCTATTGAACGGTATTTATATTTTAATTTATGAAGCATTTTTTCAATTCCCTTAATCTCAGATCTTTCTAGTCTGATTCTAAAGAAAGTAAACTATACTCTTCTTTTGAGATTTAAGAGAATTGATTCAAGTAGCCATTGGTTTGTACTTAATTAAAATGAATAGAACCCTATACCCTTTCTATCTGACTGAACAAGGAACAATCTACATTCAAGAAAGCGGTTTTCAGCTACAAGCTTCTGATACGTCTTCTACGATGAAGATAAGTATACCTTCTAAACTCTTTTTAGATTTTCTGAGATAGCCTGAAAATCTCAGTGTAAGTTTTGTCAGAGATAGCCTGAAAATCTCAATGATGGCTTTGATTATGATAGCCCGTGAAAATCAGAAGAATTATATCTGGTTTTAAAGTGACCCTAGGAAAACCTTTTTCATAGTGAAAGCCAAAATTACGTGGAGAGTAATTTTAGGAGTGGAGTAGGTGTGGCTGTTTTTAAAGCACCGAACCACTATAGTCCTTTAATTTATGTGGTGAATGCTCTTACTTTATATGTGGTGAATGGTTGTATTTAATTTTAAGTTAAGTGGTGAATGTTTTAATATATTTCTTTTATTCTTGCAAGTTCGAGGTTTTGATTTTAAAGAAATTCGAGAAATAAGGTTGTCATGCCTAAAACTTTAGGTGAAGGTTGTCCTACGAATTATTTGAAATCAATGTTTTAATACTTAAGCAATTGAGATCTCTAATTTATTTACATATTCAAGACTTATTTTGATTATTTGGCATAGTCCTATTCACTTCGCCCCCTCCTCTAGGACATCTTAAGCTCTCCTTTTCAAGCCAGAAGATGAAATCTCCAATTTACTGCACTTACCAATCAATCGATGGGAGTGTTCGATCGATCAAGAGGAAGGCTTTAGAAATTTCAATTTTTTTTGAAAAACTCATTGAGCATTTTTTTTCTGACATTTGATCGATTGACAGATAGGGATCGATCAATCGAGAAACCCCTAAATTTCACAAAATGCTTACTGAAAGTTTTTCGACACATTTAATCGATTGATGGTGATGGAAATCATCAATCGATCGATGCTTCAATCGACAATGTGAATCTTTGCAAACTTTCACAATTTCTTAAGGTCAATGCAAATTTTCCTATTTAAAGGGCCTTCCTCAAATGTTCCAAAGTACCCTAGGATGTGGAGAGAGATGGGATTTAGGGAGAAGAAGTCACAACAATTCAACTTCAAGTTTTTCTTCCCTTTTTTAGTTCTAGTTTTTCTATTTTTAAGTTTTTTTAGAGTTTTAGTTTAATCATGACGATGATTAGCTAATCTCTTCATAAGGGCTAAGAGGTGAAAATTTAGAAAGATTTTAATGTTTAATTCAGTTTTTTATTCAATGAATTAGTTTTAATTGGTGGTTAATTAATTATTTTTTATTCAATTTTGAGTATTGATGAAATATTTGATCTATAAAATCCATAGATCCATTATAGACTTCGTACAGATTGCATATTTGGAATTCCCTACGATCAAGTACCTAATTCTTCATGAGAGATTATTCAATTATGTACCTAATCTATGTTGGTTTGTGATTTATGATTTAACTACTCCATACTCCAATTGAAGGGAATCATTATTCTTCTTCAATTGAGTTACAGAATTGAATCGTTGAACTGACATTGTGATATATCCAAAGTGGATCTTTAGCGCTCTAGTTTGTTGTTCTCAACCCCAAGTGTAGGGTTGTAGTAATAATCTCGATGAGACCGAGGTCGAATCCATAGGGACTAAACTTGTACATTTCTAAAAGTAACTAGAACTAGAACTAAAAGATCTAAAGCTAAATCTGAAATTGTAGAGAGAGTAATTTTGAATGATGTAATTGAAACTTGTGAATTTAAAGGTGGGAACTAGGGTGCTAAGGATTCACTTGTAGTAATTAAGAGGCTACCTTACTTGATTCAAGAAACACAACTGGAATCAAAGTCCTATCTTATCCAGTTAGAAGGAGAGATGGTCAAATCTCTGAACTTCTCATTGAACTAGCCTCAATGGAGGAGAATTGTGAGGATTTAGAAGGGATTCCATCACCCTACCATGCCTAGGAGACGATGGTGAACAACAAGATTTACCAATCTCATATTCTTAAATAGGAAAAAAAGATATTAAAGCTATCGCAACATTTATTATAATTCGAGTCACAACAATCCATAAAAAATTGAGAATATTCCTTATAATTAAACTAAAATTCAATGAAGTTCAACATAAATAAGAATCAAAGAAAAATAAACATCATAATCATGCTATAAGCTTCAGTTCTTTGCCCTAGCTAAGAGGTTTAGCCAATCATAGTCATGATTGAACTAAAAACTCTCAAACAAAACATAAAGACCAACTAAGGAAGAAGAAGAAAAACTCAGGAGTGACAACTGCACCCTTTTGCTCCACTCCTCGAATACTAGAAGATGCCTTGGAACATCCTAGGAACTCCTATTTATAATTGGGGAACTATAACTTTTGCACCGAGTTGAAAAAGTCTGGAAACTACCCCAAATTTACGCAGTCCACACAAAATTTGCGTAACCTTCGACTAGTCGAGAGAAATCTTTGACTGACCGAGAGTTATCTTTGACTAGTCGAGTGGAATCTTCGACCAGTCGGATTTCACACAAATTTAAAAGATAATATTGTTGGAGTTTGAGGTGAAGTTTCTCGAGCTAGTCTGGTCGAACTAGAACTCGGGCTAGTCGAACCAGAACTCGGGTTAGTCGAATTTCACGCGAATTCCTTATCTTCACTTCAAATCTTCGTTTCTCTTCATTCCTCACTTGGTTTCCTTGGATCTTTGGCATGTGAATTTTTCAATCTTGGTCTTCCAAGATCCATCCTTTGCCTTTGTGATTCTTGAGCATCAAATCCATGCTTTTAACATTCTTTTCAATCCAAGCTCTTAGATCCACCTTGTAATACAAACATGTATAAAATATACCCATTAAACACTATCACATTCATAAAACCAAGATATAAATAGGGGAGAATATGCAATATTTGACACTCAACACACTCCCCAACCAACATTTTGCTAATCTCAAGCAAAACATGCGTGAAGTAATCTTCCATTCTCAAAGTTCAAAACCTTATTCAGAAAATAACCTTTTGTGCAGATGAGTATAAATGAGTATAATTCAAAGAGGTGAAAGTGAAAATTTGAAAACTTAGAGCCGAATCAAACAAGCAATCAATCAAATGGGTTCTCTATCAATTACATTAAAGCATAAGTTCATATATCAAGTTTCTCAGTGTGCTAAGTGCAAATCAACTTACTTCCCATAAAAAATATTATCTTTTCATAATGTTAGCCATGTTCATCACTTCAAGAATAATCAAATAATCAGGCATTGTTTCTGAACTTATCCCATATTTCTTCTTTTTCTCCAATTTTTTATTTTATATTGACGGTCACTTTTATACATTCTTTTTCATTCCTTTCCAATGTTTTTACCATACATGACCTTTTTTAGTCAATCTCACTATTTTTTAACTAGTTCTTTTCATTTTTTAAGATGGATAGAATTCCCCAGACTCAATCCTCAACATCTATCAATGATTCACATACTAACAAATAAAAAATTCTAGAATTATTCATAGAAGGTAGATTAAAAGTGTCTTGTGATTTAGATCATCATGATATTCAAACTTTCTCTTAATTAATTGAGTGCAAGAACTTAGGTGATGGTTTACTTGGTTGATCAAACTCCAGCAATTCAAACTTCAATCTCCATCTTATCATCATACTCAAAACATTCCCAAGTGCACAAACTTTTGTTTTCCAAATAGATTTTTATCTTGAAAAATTGAAAATTTCCACAATTTTTGCTTGAAAACTAAGAAAATACTTATTATTTTACCTAATCCACACCCCCAACCTAAAATCTACATTGTCCTCAATTTAAAAGATATAAGCATGCAATGCAAATGAGGCAACGAAAATAAAGGAGAAGTGATGGAAAGGTAGTACCTAAAGAAGGAGGATTAAGCTTTTCCAAAGTTCTCAGTGTGAAGATGGGTGAGCGGGAAAACTAAACGATATGTCCTAATCATAAATCTTATGAAAGTAATAAACCTAATCCTAATCTAGGAAAGTAACGGAAAGCTACTCAATTATGTATCTTGATAAATTTCTCAGAAGGTTTCTCAACAAGATCATCCAAAAGCCCTTTTTGCAGTAGGCTTGAATGCCCTAGAGCATGAATGTCCAGAGAAATTTCTGGACCTCAGCATAAAGTTTCCATTTGATCTCTTAAGGTGTCCAAAGTATATATGATTCACCTGTGACAGAAAAAGTTTCAATTTAGTACACTATGGTGAATCAAAGACTACAAGTAGATGAAATTTAGAAAAATTCTCAGACTTCAGTTCAATTTCTAGCTCATCTACTTATAATGGTAAACATTCAGGATTTGTGGAAGGAAGCTCTTCAGAAAATTGATTCCCTCGGTTAATATCAATAACTGAGGTATTATCATCAAGGTTTCCACTATATTATCATTAAGATCTATAAAGTGTGTCAAGCAATCATTTAGAGATTTGAAAGATTCAGTTGAGAGGAGCCTATATTATCATCAAGGTGATGATATGCCTAAGGATTCCTTCATCATCTTTGAAATTGGAGGGAGGCATACTCTCTTTGTGATAGTAAATCGTCACTGGATGCATCTTGCCTTACCTTACATAGACAGATTGAGAATTAGTAGGCGAAGATTCAAGGAGAAGACTTGGTTCCTTGATACTAATTAGTAGAGGCTTTATATTGTTAAGGGATGCCTGTTCAAGTTGTGACCTCCATTAGGTAGTTTCAAATACCAGAGTCATGTCAAGTGAATCATCCATCTCCCTAATCAAATCATCATTTAAATTAGGGGAGTGGGCCGAGCACACCTTAAAAGAGTCATGAGGTTAACTTGAAAGGAACTCACCTTCCACATTTAAATTAAACGTGTCAGATGGGTGGAGTAGACCATTATGGTCGACAACTTCTTGTACCTCATGATCATTTACCTGGACCATAATTAAATTGATTCCAAGAAAATTTGGGCTTCAAACTCATGATTGTCATCCAACTCCTCATCATTTTTTAATTCAGTATAGTTCATAAGTGAGTTGGAATCACTTTCCTCACACTGTGTTTATAAGTTGGGTTGAGGCTCGAGTAAACTAGCCTCACCCTCCTTATTGAGGTCAAGTGTATGATGTGGGTGGAGTGTGTCAGCATCATTAAATTAAAAAATTACTAGTGTCTCTTGATCATTCCTTTGAACAGTTATCAAGTGTTCACAACCCCAAGTGTAGGCTCGCGATGTAGTAATAATCTCGGTAAGACCGATGTCGAATCCACAGGGACTAAACCTTGTACGTATTCTGAAAGTAACTAGAACTAGAACTAGAAGAAGATGTAATCTAAATAAGGAGAATTTAAGAGAATAACTCTGTAGCGGGCACATGCGCATGCATGTTGCACACAGTCAACATGGGTTTGACCAGTTTGAACCCCTCTACATGATGGGCAGCTTGGATTGTCCATGTCGATCATAATGGTGGCCCACAACAACTCTTAAGAAGACGTTATCCATCTGTTCGCAGTGGGAGAAAATGAAAATTTCCATTTTTGGCTGGGTGTCGGGTCAGCGTGCGCTGACCGACTTTCTTATTTCAGTGTGAAGCGGGAGCACATGCAAGGTGCGCACGCGCTTCCCAGGTGGGGTCCACTATGGAGTGATTTTTGAAAATCCACACCGTCCATCCGCCTTCCCATCTAGTTTAAGGAGTTGAGTCCAAAATTGAGGCATATCCAGAGTCAAGTGGGTCCCAAATTAGTGATTTATGGCCGATCTTTCTATTAGACCACTTTCACAAAGATCCAAGGGCTGCAATTTTACATGTACGGTTGCTTTATGATCCTCTAGCCAGATATAAAGTTTCATGGCAAACGGATGGTGGGAGCCCTATAATCTTGCATTCAGGATGATTTTCAGGCTTTCTTATCTTCAATCACTTAGTTTTCTCAGATCTTTGGCATGTGAATTCTTCAATCTTAGTCTCCTAAGATCCGTCTCTTGCTTCAATGATTCTTGAGCATCAAATCTAAGCTTTTAGTACCTTTTTCAATCTAAGCTCCTAAATTCACCTTGCAACACAAACATGATTAAAATTGAATGTTAAACATTATCATGTTCATAAAGCCAAGTAATAACTGGGGTCTAATAGGCAATGTTTGACCCTCAAAACTCCCCCAACTAGCATTTTTCTACTTGCGAGCAAAGTATGCGAAAAATATTCTGAGAATTACAGGACAATTTTTATAAACTCAAGTGGTTTTTGAAAAACAATCTAGATAATAGAATTCTAACATACATTAATGTTGAGTCGTATTTTCTCCTAAACTTAAGCGCACGATAAGCTTCATGGTCAAGTTCAAAGTATTAATCAATCAATTAAAACAATTATAAACATTGAGTTCCATGGGTGCAGAGTGTAACCTTAACTTGTCACAATTAAAGGTCCAATTCTCAATTTTCACGATAACAATATTAATAAAAAGAGCATTCTAGATAAACAAACCTAAACCAAAACTTGCCTTACAGTTTAGCCTTTTTATTCTTTCCAACTTTTGATTTTTCCATCGATGGCTTCACTCTATGTCATCCTTTTTAAAGATCTTTAAAAGGTAGCCATTTTCGATGACAACTATTTTTTAGCTAGGTATTCTCTATTTTTTTTCATGATGGAAAAATTCCCCAAGTTGGTTCCTTCTATGCTTAGTAATCACCAAGTTAATAGTTTAATATCAAACTAATACCTTAATATGTAAGGTAGATGTGACATGTGAAATCACGACTCAATCAATGTTTAAAACTTCTAATCATGGATTAATAATTCAAACTTAATTGTGAAATCTAACTAGTAACTGAATTCACAAGTCATAAATCACCAGCATTAAGTATCTTATACTTCTAAATCAAGGATGGCCTCCAAAATCACTCAAATTCACAAAATTTGCGGAAAATTTTTGAAAAATTTCCACAATTTTTGCTCAAGACTGAGAAAACACTGATTAAGTAACATAATCTCTCATCCCCAACCTAAAATCTACATTGTCCTCAATGTAAAAGATATAAGCATGCAATGCACATGAGATAACGAAAATAGAGGAGAAGTGATGGAAAGGTAGTACTTGAGGAACTAAGAGGCTTTTTTAAAAGGATCTCAGCGTGAAGGTGGGTCAGCACAAGAGTTAAATTAACAAAAAGCAACTATCCTAAAACAAATGAAAAACAGCCTATCCAAATGGCATAAAGTCGACTATCCTAAAACGACATAAAACAAACTATCCTAGAATGAAAAACAAAAAACCTAACTACACCTCCGTCAGACTAGGAGATCAATCATGATAAACAGGATCATTCAGAAGTATGGACATATCCTCTGAATCAAATTTCTCAACAAATGGCTTTAATCGATGTCCATTCACTTTGAATTCATTGCCATTGTTTGGATTTTGAATCTCGATAGCCCCATGAAGATAAACATTAATAACAGTAAAATGGTCGGTCCAGCGAGATTAGAGTTTGCCCAGAAAGAGATGTAATTGAGAATTATACAAAAGGACTTCTAACCTGGTGTGAATGATTTTCGAATAATGTGTTGGTCATGAAATGCCTTCATCCTATCCTTGTAAATTCTCGAGTTCTCGTATGCATCGTTCCGTATTTCTTCGAGTTCATTCAATTGTAATTTATGTAACGAGACAGTGTTGTCCAGATTGAAATTCAGATTTTTGATTGCCTAGTAGGCTCCATGTTCTAACTCCACAGGCAAGTAGCAAGCTTTCCCATAAACAAGTCTAAATGGAGACATTCCAATAGAGATTTTTTAATGCGGTACGGTAAGCCCATAAAGCATCGGTCAATTGGATTGACCAATCCTTACTGTCAGGGTTAACCATCATTTCCAAGATGTGTTTAATTTTTCTATTGAAAATCTTAGATTGCCCACTTATTTGTGGGTGGTATGGAGTGCTCACTTTGTGGGAGATGCCATATTTCTTCATTAAAATTGTAAATGGCCTATTACAAATGTGTGAGCCCCCGCCACTAATGATGACTTGAGGCATTCCGAACCGGGAAAGGATGTTCTCTTTTAAGAATTTAATGACCATTTGATGGTCATTATTCCGTCATGGAATCACTTTAACCCATTTAGTGACATAGTCTACAGCGAGCAAAATGTATAGATTTCTAAATGATTGGGGGAATGGTCCCATGAAATCGATGCCCCAGCAATCAAATGCCTCTATCATGAGAATGCGGTTCAAGGGCATCATATTTCGACGGGAAATGCTCCTAATTTCTGACAACACTCACAAGCCTTGCAAGACTCACGAGTGTCCCTAAACATAGTGGGCTAATAAAAGCCACATTGCAGAATCTTGGTCATGGTCTTTTTAGCAGAAAAGTGACCACAACAGGTATGTGAGTGATATAAGGAGATGACACTTTGATGTTCATCGTCTGGCACACATCTCCTTAAGATTTGGTCTAGGCAATATTTAAACAAATGTAGATCATCCCAAAAGAATCTGTGCACCTCGGTGAAAAAATTCTTCTTATCTTGCGTAGTATAATGTGTCGGTGTGAAACCTATGGCAAGATAGCAAAATCAGCAAACCAAGGTGAATAAGAGACTTTGAACAGTTGTTCGTTAGGGAACATGTCATTGATATGGGTCGTCTTAAGGGAATTAGGGAGATCAAGGCGAGAAAGATGGTCAGCCACTACATTCTCTACTCCTTTTTTATCTTTTATTTCTAAATCAAATTTTGGAGTAAGAGGATTAGTATCATTCTTAAAAAGAAGATACTTGAGTGTCACATGATCTGTGTAAATGACGATCTTGGACCCAATCAAGTAGGACCTAAATTTGTCTAAAGCGAATACTACGGCTAAAAGTTCCTTTTCTGTAGTTGAATAGTTCACTTGGGCAGGATTTAAAGTTCTACTTGCATAATGAATGACACAGGGCTTCTTTTCCTTTCTCTGGCCTAAAACCACCCCAAGAGCATAGTCAGACACATTGCACATAAGTTCAAAAGGAAGACTCTAATCAGGTGGTTGTATGATAAGTGCAGTGGTTAACATGCCTTTAAGCTTAGTGAAAGCTTCATCACATTACTCGGTCCACTTGTATGGTGCATCCTTTCGAAGTAGATTACATAGAGGAGGAGAGGGGAGACTAAAGTCTTTTATGAATCTTCTATAAAAATTGGCGTGTCTTAAGAAGGATTGCACGTCTCGTATGTTCTTGGGTGGAGGTAGGTTAGAGATAAGATCAATTTTTACTTTATCTACCTTAATTCCTTTGGATAAGATGATATGTCCAAGGACAATTCCCTTACGAAATATGAAATGACTTCTCCCAATTGAGTACCAAATTCTTTTCTTCACATCTTTTTAGCACACATTTAAGATTCCCTAAGCAATCGCGGAAAGATGGACCAAAGACAAAGAAGTCGTCCTTGAAGACCTCTAGATATTGCCTCATCATGTTAGAAAAAATATTCATAATGCATCGTTGAAAAGTGGCAGGGGCATCATCCTTCGGTAAGCAAAGGTGCCAAAAGGACATGTGAATGTGTTCTTTTCCTGATCTTTAGGGGTCATCTCTATCTGGTTGTAGCCCGAATACCCATCAAGGAAATAGTAATGTGGATGACCAACTAGCTTTTCTAAACTTTGATAAATGTAGGGCAAAGGAAAGTGATCCTTCCTTGTAACGGTATTCAGCTTTCTGTAGTCAATGCACATTCTCCAACCAATAGTAACTCTAGTTGGCACGAGTTCATTATTGGCATTGGCTACAATGATGATTCCAGACTTCTTGGGAACCACCTGAGTTGAACTCACCCATTAACTATTGGATATAGAGTATAAATACCTACATCCAATAGTTTAAGAACCTCGTCCTTAACCACTTCCTTCATATTCGAATTTAGTCTACGTTGTGATTGGCAAGAGGTCTTCACATTATCCTTGAGATAAATGCGGTGAGTACAAACTGAAGGGTCAATTCCCTTGAGGTCTGCAATCGTCCGTCCAAGGGCTCCCTTATGCTCAATGAGAGTAGATATGAGCATACTCTCCTGTTCTTGCTCAAGGTGGGAAGAAATCACCACCAGGTAAGTCTCATCTTGACTTAAATAAACATATTTTAAATTAGAGGATAAAGGTTTTAGGTCAAGCTTCGGTGCCTTGAGGTTAGACGGTAGAGGCACTTCATCAGTTTGGGGCAACCCTCCAAATTATGGGCTCCACCAATTAATTTCAAGTACTGGTACATTATCAAGCATGACACCCATTTCCCTATTCATGTCATCATTAAAATTATGGGAGTGGACCAGACACGTCTCTAAAGGGTCAGAGGATAAGGTCAAAGATGTTCTATCTTCTACGAAAGAGTCAATCATGTTAATGTCGTGGAAATCGTCATCATCCTCTAACCGTCTGCTAGTATTGAAAAAGATATTTAACTCCAATGTCATATTCCTAAAAAACATACTCATGACTCCATTCCTGCGATTAATGATTGCGTTTGAAGTGGCAAGGAATGGGCGACAAAGAATGATGGAAATCTCAGTGCTCATGCTGTTGATGAGTTCTGTATCCAGGACGATAAAATCTATAGGGTATTAGAATCTGTCAACCTAGACCAAGGCATCCTCAATTATCCCTCTCGGTACACGAACTGAGTGATCAACAAGTTATAATGTGGTTAGGGTGGGTTTTAATTCACCCAAACCTAAATGTTTGTAGACCGAGTAAAGAATTAGATTTGCGCTCACTCCCAAGTAAAGAAGTACATGCTCTATTCGGTAGTTCCCAATTAAACAAGGTATAGTTGGGCTACCAGGATCTTTGAATTTCTGTGGCACATCTTGCTTTAAGATGACACTCACTTTCTTAGTTATGAAGATTTTCTTTTAAATATTTTGCCATCTTTTGGTCATACATAAGTCTTTCAGAAATTTAGCATATGAAGGTATTTGTTTAACCGCATCTTGTAGAGGAATATTGACCTTCACTTGTTTCAACACCTTTAGAATGTCCTGAGAGTTAGAAAGAGGTTTTGGTGTAACCAACCATTAGAGAAATGGAGTAATCGGCTTCCCTTGAGGTTCTGGTTCTAATTCTTATGGAGTAATGCCAGGTCTATCCTTGTTGTCCTCTTCTGGGTCCTTAGGCTTTTTGTCCCTAACTAGAATAGTTTTGTCAATGGCCTTCTCACTCCTAAGAGTGGTGATAGACTTAGCTTGCTTCGTCTGATTTGAAGAGCTCGGGTCACTAACTTCATATCGTGGTTTTGGATTGAGAAGAGGTTGAGCTGGAAAGCTCCCCTTTTTCCCAATCGTATTCCTTGTGTCAAGCCCTTGTATGGCTTTTATAAGGTCTTGAAAAGCTTGTAACATCCCCTGATTGAAAAGCTTTTGTTTTTGAAGATGTTTTAGAACCAGGTCCTCTTGATTTGGAATTTGATTGAAGAAAACTTGAGGGGTAGCAATTTGTTCATTCCTCCAACTGAAGTTTAGATGATTTCTCCAACTAGGATTGTATGTATTGGATGTAGGTCCATTAAAAGGTCTTTAGTAATTGTTCACGGTATTGGATTGCTCATTCAACACCTCTTGAAAGGCAGGTATCGTTAGACAATTTTCAGTTGTGTGAACGTTGCAAGCACAAGTACTTCAAACAATTTCCTTAACGTTATCCTTCTTTAATTCTATGGCCTCGAGTTTCCTTGTGAGATTAGCCACTTTAGCACTGATATCATCGCCCTCTTTTAGGAGATACATTCCACCCATTTCTTTGGATTGAGTCGGCTTAGACATGGTGTCCCAAGATTGTGTATTTTCAGCAAGCTTATCAAAGTAATTCCACACCTCATCAACACTTTTATTCATAAATTCTCGATTACATATCATCTTGACTAATTGGCGCATGGGAGATCTCAGTCCATCATAAAAAAAGTTTGTGATGTGCCACGTTTCAAAACCGTGGTGTGGGCATGAACTAACAAGATCCTTGAACTGCTCCCAACATTGGAAGAATGTTTCATCTTCCTTTTGGGCAAAGTTCATGATTAACTTTCTAAGGGTGTTCGTCTTATGGTATGGGAAAATTTTCTTTGCAAACTCCCTTATCATGTCATTCCATCTACCAATAGATTGAGGATGTAGTGAATGTAACCACATCTTGGCTTTCTCTTTCAAAGAAAAGGGAAAGAGTTTCAGCCTAACCGTGTCATTAGACACGTTAGAAAAATATAGAATGCCTATGATCTCATCAAACTCTTTCAGGTGTAAATCTGGATTTTCATATTCAAGCTCATGAAATTTTGGAAGGAGTTGGATCACCCCTGGCTTGATATCCATGTGTCTAGTATTTTTTGGAAAAACCATGCATGAGGGCGTGCTCACCCCTACCGGTTGTAAATAATCTCGTAAAGTACAAGGCGGGGGTGCTTGATGCACCTCATTCTCATCCTGGACTTCCCCAACCCGAGGTTGAGTTGTCCTTCTGGTTGATTGACCAGTTCATTTGTAGTCATAACCTCAATTAACTTTGGGAATATCGAGTGGTGTCTAATCCGGCGATGAATAGTTAACCCCTCATCCAATCCTCCTTCACTCAAAAGACATCGAGTGTTGTCACGGACCCACTTGGGCATGAAACACTCTCAGCCCTTAATCTCAGATTCTAACCTAAACCTAAAAAGGAAGAAAGGAAGTAGAATTCTAGAAATAAAAAGAAGTTACTAAATTAGAAGTTCCTAAATTAAGATCTTGCAAAACAAAACGTCAAGTCAGTTTCTAAAAAAAAGAAATTCTAAAAATAGAAAGTTTCTAACAAGTTAGATCCTAAACTCAATTTAGGAAAGTTTTTAAACCTAAAATTAGAAAGTAAGTTAGTTTCTGAAATTAAAACAAATCCTGGAATTAGAAAGTTTCTAAAAATAAAAAATAAAGCCAATTCCTAAAAATAGAAAAACCCTAATCTTAACTTAATTCCAAGATTAGTTAATCTCAGAAAAACACAACCGTTAGTTCCTGGCAACGGTGCCAAAAACTTGTTCACAACCCCAAGTGTAGGGTCGGAATGTAGTAATAATCTCGGTAAGACCGAGGTAGAATCCACAGGGACTGAACCTTGTACGTTTACTAAAAGTAACTAGAAAAAGAACTAGAAGAAGATGTAATCTAAATCAGGAGAATTTAAGAGAATAATTTTAAACTATTTAACTAAAACTTTGTAAAATTCAAAAACACAACTAGAATTATAGTCTCATCTTCATCCAATTGGAAGATATCTCATTAAAACTCAAATATGAACTTCCTTTGATCTAGTTCTCAATGGATGAGAGGTATGAGAACTAAAAGTGATTCCAACACAAAACCATGCCCATGAGACAAAGTAAATAACAGAATTTACCAATTCATAAATGCACTGAGAGAATCATGAAGATTAGAAGGATTCCATCATCTAACCATGTCCAAGGGACAATAGTGAACAACAGTATTTTGTAAATTCATAATCACAATAATGAAAAGAACATACTCAAAGCTATCGCAGATCCATTGTAATTTAAGTCACAATAAACTATTAAAAACTACGAATATTCCTTTAATTAAATTAGAATCAAAGTCAATTCAACTCGAACATGAATCAAAGCCATAAAACATAACCCATAACGCTACAACCTTCACCTCTTAGCCCTAGCTAAGAGGTTTAGCCAATCATAGACATGATTAAGCTAGAATCTCTTAAAAACATCAAAGAAGAAAACTAAAGAAGAATGAGAAGAATAACTCTTTGGAGCTGGCTGTTCACTCTCCCTCTTTCTCTTGCTCACGTCCACTTTCCACATTTGATACCCTCTCCATGCTCTTTCTCTCTCTCTTTATAGGCTTAGGTAGGTCGATCAGCTGGAGTCGGTGGAGACTTACGCATTCCCTCTTTGCGCAGCGAAAGCTCAAAGACGGTTTGCGGCGGATCATGTTTTAGGACAGATGACCGTCCCAAACTCTGATCTGGCTCCATGGACAAGGTTAGGACCCCCTTTTTCATCTTGTGGATAGTCTAGATCATTGATCTGACCGTGATCTGGATCACACAATGACCCACAGTGGGTCGAGCAGCGTCCGCACGTTGCTTCGCACCCTCCCGCGCACTTGCTTACACTAAGATGTTTGGTTGGTCCATGATCAGTGTCAACATAGAAATTCACTCCGTCTATTGGATTCCTCTAGGAATCTTGGCCCAAAAAAACATGTTTTTATCTACATATGGTGTGGCCCATGGAATTAACTTGTTGTAACTATTTTGAATGCTGCAGAACAACCTTATTGTGACCTCTGTAGCGGGCACGTGCACGTGCATGGTTGCACACGGTCAACATGGGTTTGACCAGTTTGAGCCCCTCTACATGATGGATGGCTTAGATTGTCCATGTGGGTCATGATGGTGGCCCACAACAACTCTCAAGAGGACGTTGTCCATCCATTTGCGATGAGAGAAAATGGAAATTTCAGTTTTTAGCTGGGAGTCAGGTCAACGTGCACTGACCAACTTTCCTATTTTGGTGTGAAGCGGGAACACATGCAGTATGCATGTGTTCCCAGGTCGGGTTCATTGTGGAGTGAATTTTAGAAATCCACACCGTCCATCTGCCTTCCCATCTGGTTTAAGGAGTTAAGTCCAAAATTAAGGCATATCCAGAGATCGGGTGGGTCCCAAATTAGTGATTTATGGTCGATCTTTCCGTTAGGCTACTTTCACAAAGATCCAAGGGCTGTAATTTTACGTGTATGATTTCTTTATGATCCTTAGGCCGAATATAAAGTTTCTTGCCAAACGGATGGTGAGAACCCTGTGATCTTGCATTCAAGATGATTTTCAGGCTTCCTTATCTTCAATAACTTAGTTTTCTCGAATCTTTGGCATGTGAATTCTTCAATCTCGATCTCCTAAGATCCGTCTCTTACCTTGGTGATTCTTGAGCATCAAATCTAAGCTTTTAGTACCTTTTTCAATCCAAGTTCCTAAATTCACCTAGCAACACAAACATGATTAAAATAGAATGTTAAGCATTATCATGTTCATAAAACCAAGTAATAACTAGGGTCTAAGCAATATTTGATCCTCAACATCCAGATCGACTCTTCAGAAAATTGAACCGTATAATCATTAACAGAATCTAACTCCTTATTTTCAATTTCGGTACTCTCCACAAGCGAGTTAGGATCACTTTCCTTGCATTGTGGTTCTAGATTGGGTTGAGGCTAGGATAACCTAGCCTTTTCCTCATCAATGAGATGCGATTTAGCTCTTTAAATGGAGGATTCAATTGCTTTTAATGATTTTATAATGTCTGCAAATGACTATGTGATGAATCGGTTGAATTGTTCTTAAGCTTCCATGTATTTCTGAATTGACTCCTCTTGGATTGTTTACAGTTCAGCTTGTAAGTAGGGGATCTAAGGGAGTAGTCAGTAAAATCAATTGTGGTTCATCTCTCCAATTTTGATGCTTCCACTGATCATAGTCATACGGGTCATATATGGGAGAGTTTGATTGTTGTTGGTATGCATTATTACCCATAATATAATCACGCATAGTTTTCTTCTTGCTGGATGGGTGACAATTGTCCTCACTCCAATAATTATGTAAGGAATTCTTAATCCATGGAGTGTAATTATTCTCCCACAAATGATTGTGCATAGACTTCTTAACCGGTGGAGCAGTATATTCTGGTCAGTTCTCAATAAAGGTTTCAAAAAAAAATTGAGACATAGGTTGTTTCCTAACATAATCGTCTTACAGCCCTTCTCGGTACCTCTCATCTTCTAGAAGTATATTAGCATACTTACGTGTCCACTCTTGCATGTACATGATAAAACCTTAATTTTGAATCTATTCCTAAATTAAATTCCTAAAAATAAAAATAAAAAATTCCTATAGCAATATGGAAAGTAAGTAGAGGGAAGAAATTAAGAACAACTAGAATTGAAAATCCCACAAAATCAAAACAATCAAACTATATTAGCAATGTTAGAAAAGGAAAGAGAAAAGAAAAATAAGATGAATCCTAAAAACCAAAATCTAAAAACTAAAAAATCCTAAAAACCCTAATCTGAATCTAATTATAATACTAATAAATTTCATAAAAGCGTAGTTGTAGTCCCCGGCAACAGCGCCAAAAACTTATTCTCAACCCCACGTGTAGGGTCGCGATGTAGTAATAATCTCAGTGAGACCGAGGTCGAATCCACGAGGACTAAACTTGTACATTTATAAAAGTAACTAGAACTAGAACTAGAACTAGAAGAAGATCTAAACCTAAATCTGGAATTATAGAGAGAGTAATTTTGAATGATGTAATTGAAACTTGTGAATTTAAAGGTGGGAACTAGGGTGCCAAGGATACACTTGTAGCAATTAAGATGCTACCTTACTTTATTCAAGAAACACAACTGGAATTAAAGTCCTATCTTATCCAGTTGGAAGGAGAGATGGTCAAACCTCTAAACTTCTCATTGAACTAGCCTCAATGGAGGAGAATTATAAGGATTTGGAAGGGATTCCATCACCCTACCATGCCCAGGAGATGATGGTAAACAACAGGATTTACTAATCCCATAATCTTAAACAGGAAAATAAGCTATTTAAAGCTATCACAACATCTATTGTAATTTGAGTCACAACAATCCATAAAAAACTGAGAATATTCCTTATAATCAAACTAGAATTCAATGAAGTTCAGCATAAACACAATCAAAGAAAAATAAACATCCTAATCACACTGCAAGCTTCACCTCTTAGCCCTAGCTAAGAAGTTTAGCCAACCATAGACATGATTAAACTAAAAACTCTTAAACAAAACATAAAGATCAGCTAAGAAAGAAGAAGAAAAACTCCCAAGCGGTGGCTCCACCCTTTTGCTCCACTCCTTAAACCCTAGAAGATGCCTTGGAGCATCTTAAGAACTTCTATTTATATTTGAGGAACTCCAACTTTCACACTGAGTTGGAAAAGTCTGAAAACCAGCTCAAATTTACGCAGTCTGAGTAAAATCTGCGTAACCTTCGACTAGTCGAGAGAAATCTTCGACTAGTGGAGAGTCATCTTCGACTAGTTGAGTGGAATCTTCGGCCAGTCGGATTTCATGTGAATTTAAAAGATAATATTGTTGGAGTTTAAGCTGAAATTTCTCAAGCTAGTCGAACCAGAACTCAGGCTAGTCAAATTTCACACGAATTCCTTTCTTCCCTTCAAATCTTCAATTCTCTTCATTCTCACTTGGTTTCCTTAGATCTTTGGCATGTGAATTCTTCAACCTTGGTCTTCTAAGATCCATCCTTTACCTTGGTGATTCTTGAGCATCGAATCCATGCGTTTAACATTCTTTCAATCCAAGCTATTAGATTCACCTTGCAGTACAAACATGTATAAAATATACCCATTAAGCATTATCATGTTCATAAAACCAAGATATTATTAGGGGGGAATATGCAATATTTACACTTAACATTTGTGGTATTATTGATTTTCTATTCGCAGAATTTAACTCTTTAAGTTTGCTTCTAGCTAGCTTAGATTTAGTTTTGTTTAAGAACCATTATTCATACAATCCCTGTGGATCAACCCCAAATTCATCGAGAATATACTACTTTGCGTCCTTGCACTTAAGGTTAGCAAACATCTAGTAATGTGGTGATGCTATTGATGAAAGCGTCTAACTCAGCTTCCATTCTGGCCAAGTTTGCTTTATCAATAAGAGACTCCCAGTCTCGAGCTATATTTATTGCATAATCACACCAAAGTTATTTACTTGATCGTTGCAGTCGTAATGCCTATTGGTTGGCCATGCTTATCTCGGTCGATAAGGAGTAAAGGCAGGAATTTTCTATAAAAAAAATTTCTTCGACTACATTTAAGTCTATCACAAAAGACATTTGCCTTCCCATATGATCTTGTCCTTAATTCCATTCCATAAGATCAGGAGCTGGTGGACTGATGATGGGATGGAGTAGTTAGAGTGAATCTAGTCTCTCCTTAGGAGTGCATTGTAGATGGTTGTTAGCTCAATCATAATGAATGCTGCTGATACTTTCCTACTACCCACCTATAGTTCTATGGTAAGCATACATTTGGTGTTGGTGATGCGTCCTGCGAAACCTGATACAGTTACTTCGGTTAGGATCAGGTCCTTGGATGACTTTTTCAGTTTTCATACCAAAGACATTATTGGCATGATATTTACACTCCCGCCGTTATCAATCATGACCTATGGGACGTGATAGCCATCCATATGTATGGATATGTATAATGGTTTTAGATGTTTAGCCATCGATTCAATGGGTTCTAATAGTGTAAGTGCTTATACTCAAGCACAATTTAGTTGTCAAATTTTATAGTCCTAAAAGGATCACAAGCTCTCATAAAGATTCTCATCGACAACTCATGAAGATATATTATCAACTCGATCAAGCTTCTCAGGGAAGACTCAACATCTCAAGTCATGAAAGTACATGGTTCACAGATCGGAACACTTTGTATGAGTCAACCATCAGGTGGTATAACCTTAGATTGACCTTGGGTTAGGCGCATTTCACATAGCATTATTATGATAATCTTTTACGTAAAAATACACTCAAGTTAGCCAGCCCGACATCTAGTTCGGTTAGCCTAACTGTTTTCGGCTAACCCTACATGATTTGGGCAAATTTACAGATCACATAAGAATTTCCGTGGCATGTTCGGCCAGCCCGAACTTGTTCGGTCAAGTTTCTAGCAATGACAACATTTTGGATTTCAGGCATATTGGGCCAGCCGAATTTTTGAAAGATTCTATTCTGCGAAATCTGAGTGTCTTCGAAACGAAATCGTTGGAATCCGGCTAGCCAAACTGACACTTGGGCCAGCCAAATTTCCAAATCATTTGGGCTTCTCTCATTCATTTACACAGTGAAAGTTAGTGAGAAAATCCATCTTTTCAAGAGAGAAAGTCAAGTTCCTCTTAAGCTTTTTTAGCGTAATTCTAATCTTCCATTTTAACTTATTTTCATTCTCTTTCTAAAGACACTTTAACTATCTTTAATAGAGTAATCCAAACTCTACTTGAGATCTAGAGAATTGAATTTGCAACACCTAGGGTTTTGTTTTATATTAAATACTTTATAGATCCCTACATTCTTTTTGGTTGAACTCATACACGACTTCATATATATCTCAAGTAGAAGATCACATTGCATTCAATCTACAGCTACGACTTCGACTCGCCAATCAAAGATAAGTACTGTTTTACTTTCATTTCTGTTTAGGTTTTTCTGAGATAGCTCGAAAATCTCAATGGGTTTATTTTTGGTGATCCAGTGAAAATCACAAAGTGGGTTTTGTTGTGATAGCCCGTGAAAATCGCAATACATGTATCAGGTTGTTAAGTTGACCCTGGGAAAACCTTAAGATAGTGAAAGCCAAAATTGTGAGAGTAGTAATTTTGGGAGTGGAGTAGGTTGCGTTTATGCATCGAACCACTATAATTCCTTTATTCATTATGGTGATTGCTTTTATTACTTGTATGCATATCTTGTGTTTCATTTGCTCTTGTTAAAGGTTGATATTTTGATTTCAAAGACGTCGTGAAATAAGTTTGTCCTGCCTAAATCCTTTAAGTGAAGGTTTTCCTATAAACTATTTCATATCAAGAATTCAATACTCTAAGCAATTGAGTTTAATTGCTTTATTATTCCGCATTATATCAAAATATTTGGCATAGTCCTATTCCCCCCCCCCCCAGAACATCTATAACTCGTAATTTCAGATAGGGGATCTCAATTGCTCCCTATGCAAGGGTCTTTTCATGCTTCTCATCATTGCCTCCATCCTTAATGATAATGGGATCCTCAACCATGCCACCGCGGTTAGCTGCATAAGCTTCTAGATCGACCTACTATGAGGTCTCACCTATTTTTTCCACATCTCCAAATATCTGATATGGTTGGTCTGTTCGAGCATGAAATTTCATTGGTAAAATAAATGCCATGTTGCAGTTAAAGGTGATGGGTGGTAGGGCCTTGAAGGTGACCGTAGTGGCGAGGCCGCTTTCTTTCAAAGCTTCTGCTCTGTTCGGGTCAATTTCTTACATGAAATCCTGATCCATGAAAGGATTGCATGCTTAAGCAATATTCTTCATAGGTCACGCAATTGTTTATGAACTCGTCGCTTATGGACATGTTCTCAAGCGAGGATGCTAAATTAGGATGTGGCCCAAGTCTCTCCTTAACTAGTAATGAGCTCTTTTGTATGACACAGTTAACAATGGCAAAGGCCCTAGTTACAACCCTTCATCTTTGCAGTCGGCATCTCTTAGTCATTATCAACCCTTGGGGAGCTCGAGGGAACTTGTGGCGGATTGGGATTTTCCACCGGTCGGTGAATGCCTCAGTTAGTTAAACCACTCTTGGTCTGGTCGGAGGTCGTTAGAGTTGACGGTGGTCTGACTGATCTTTGATGCACCTCTGTAGGGTCTATCGTGGCTGCTCACGAACTCTTAGGTCGTGATTTTTGGGAACCAAGACTTGGGTCATTTGGGGCTTGACATTGAATGACCATTCCCTTTTCAAGTTAACAACTTGTGTCTCCAAGCTCATAAGTTGGCCATGGATGGTAACCTTGTTTGTATGGTCATCGTCGAACGAGCAACTGTTTAGTTGTCAAAGGGTCAGTAGATCGCAACATGTTGAGTTGACCGTTTGAAAATAGTTGTCTGACGTCATTCTTTGAATGGTTTTTACACTAATCACATATGAACTGACAATATTGATTTTCTCCTTGTAGTGATTTTCCCTTGTCATCGGGTGTCTTCGGGGGATGGTCTAATAGCGAAGGTTCCATTGTTTTCTGGCCTCATTGATGATTAGGCTAAGATAGTTGCTTCACAAGAGTGCACACGTGTCATGCCCCAAACCCGGAGATCGGACTCACAGGAATCTCGATCGCTGAATCCAGTGCCGACAGCCACCGCAGTAACCCATTCTCGGCTCCCAATGGCCATACGCCAGATTCTGATCCTGGGATCCTACAAGGAGGATTTTTCAACATACATTTATCTCGTAAGAAGCATTTATCTCGTAAGAAGCATAACCACAAGTTTACCCAAAACACAAAGGCAACATCATCATCATATATCCACTAATATAATCATTTGAATGCAATGTTGAAAGGGAAATACATATATCAAAAATCAAAGCTTCAGAGGTCCGCTGCATGCTCTAAGCTCAACGCTGCTTGCAACCTAATGCCACCTGCATGTATTTATCATGCATAAGCTTATAGAAAGCTTAGTGGGTGGTGAAAGTGTGTGCAGAAGGTAAGTGTCAAGTATACAATACAATGTCATAATTCATAGAATATCAGAAATACTGGATAGCACATGAATCACACGATATTAGAGTAACCGAAAATATTGACAAGTCCACGAATACAATCAGCCGTATAAAAGATAGGCGATGCAAAAACATAATAATCCAATATCATATACTGAGGAAGTAATGTAGATCAGCCATGCAAATGAGGAGTTCGTCAGAGCCAAATATCAGATGCCGAGGGTACAATGCAATATGTAAATCCTGCTAAGTCTTCTAGGCCATATAAGTACATAAACATAATAACTCAAAATGCAACATGTTTGTGGATGTAATACAATATGCGATGCAAATGAAATGACCAACCTGGAGTGTGAAGTCAGGATGATAGTACGTAGTATCGCAGGCTACGGGGTCCACCACAAAGGACTTCTATCCAAACTAGTCCTATACCTAAATTTGGATAGTCAGACTCAATGTGGTAAACTCCTGATCTCAAGTTAGTCATGCACCCCAACTGAAATCCTGGTCATTGCGAAGGTACACATAACAACTAGTTGCGCCCCATTAGCCTAAGTGGATAGTGAATGAATGAATGAATGAGTATGCAACTCCTTCTCAATAAGTCCACAAATCAGTACTGTACATCCATGGGATCATCATTTGGGTCTAGTACACTCCAAACTGGTTACCACCCCTGCAGGTTGCACAGCCTAGAGAGTGGAAAAGACCTCATTGCCAGTCTGCCAGCAGTATACTAATGCCTACCTGGCTCGTCGATAGTGGACCCATTTAGGAGATGGTCAGACTCAGCCTAGTTATACCTACTCCCTCAGGCGGGTAAGGCCACACCCCCTCCCAACTGACCACGACACAGTGGGAGACGCGGCTTCCTGGTATTTAGCACTCGGGTGCTCATGTATCCACTCGGTCTCGACGTTGGGGTGTCCTCTAGCACCAAGAGGGTTTAGGGATTTTCACCCAGAGCCATCTATGGTGGCCCAATGCTAGTAACAGATTTTTGGTGTCCCATCTGGCCATCCACGACATGCCTGTGGAGGCTACGACCCTGATGTCACTAAGGCGTACATTAATCACCATCACACAATGCAAGATGCATGAGTCACGTAGTCCAATCATGCATCAATCCTGCATATGCCGTACACTCATGTGGGAAAATCTGCCTATTAGGGAGTCCCATAAACCACCTACACTATGGCATATGTAATGGTCAATCACATCTCATAACAAATATATAGATGATGTGTATGGGCATGTATCATGATGCTATGCTGTCACATACTCATAATCGGTATCGATAACTGGCCTCGATAATCAGTCATCAACAATCGGCCTCCAAAATGTGGACATTTAACCAACATTGCCCCCAAGAATTGGCGCACATAGAGCCTGACGTATAGTGGACCCATGGCCTCACAAAGGGCCTAATATACGACACCATGGGCCCCACACAAGGGCCTAATACACATTACAATGGGCCTCTCCCATGGGCCTAATATATATCACAATGGACTCCATCACCTAGCCCTCAAATGCATCGCAATGGGCCTCATCACATAGGCCTTATATACATCACAATGGGCCTTTAACACTGGTTGAATACACATCACAATGGGCCTCAAATACGAGCCGCATATACATCACATTGGGTCTCGTCAATCGGCCTCAACAATCAGAATCAGCCTCGGTGGTCAGCCTCAACAGTCAGAATCGGCCTCGACAATCGAAACCGGACTTGACAATTAGGATTGGCCTCGATAAACAATCGGCCTCGACAATCGGAATCGGCCTCAACAATTGGCCTCGACAATCGGAATCGGCCTCGATAATCAAAATCGGCCTCGACAACGGAATCGACCTTGACAATCGGAATCGACCTCAACAATCGGAATTGGCCTCGATAATCGGAATCAACCTCGACAATCGGAATTGGCCTCAATAATTGAAATTGGCCTCAGTAATTAGAATCGGCCTCGAAATTCGAATCAGCCTTAACAATCGAAATTGGCCTCGACAATCAGCCTAACAAGGGCTTGAGGGAAGGTCATGATGTAGATATTTAACCATCATTGCCCATCAATGTAGACATTTAACCATCATTGCTCCTAAGGAGTGGCCTGCATAAAGTCAAACATATCATGGGCCCAAGGCCTCACACAAGGGCCTAATACACATCACAATGGGATGCATCCATGGGCTAGAAATACATCATAATGGGCCTCATCATATAGGCCATAAATACATCACATCAAGCCTTGCCCCTGGGCCTCAAATACATCACAATGGGCCACAACCCATGGGCTTCAAATACACAATAGGTGGGCCCTACACATAGGCCTAATATACATTATAGGTGGGCCCTACACATGACCCTCATTCACATCAAGTGGGTTGCATCAATGGGCGACACTAATGGGCCTCATATAGTCACATTGGGCCTCTTACTGGGCCTCATCATATGACCCTATTGACTACATATTTGGGCCTGACCGTTGAGGCCCAGGCCTTAAAATGATCTTGAACTGGTGGACGGTGTGGATACAACACCTACATCATGGTGTGGTCCACAAATGGCGTAGATAAAACACTTACATCACGATGGTTTCCACTGTCCTATAAATAGTGAGGGTAAAACCCATACACCAGGGCCCACATCCTCAAATGGATGGTGCAGCTGCAATACATACATCCTAGGTGAGCCTCATGCCTATCTGAATGAAGGACGACTAGGATATACATCACATGCATCAATGGTACGGGCTACAGAACTTGCTAACGTCAACGGCAGTGGCAACAAAAACTGCTGGCCGTCCAGCAGATGGACGACCCAAATATAAAATACATACATTAAGATGGCCCCACCTGCTGCAGGTGGGCGGTTGGATAAACACATACTTCATGATCGGGCCCAGAGAATTTGCTGATGTCCAAACAAATGGACGGTAGGGATATAATACATACCCATGATTAGACCCACATCTTATTGACATCCATGCAATGGACAGTTGGATATAACACATACATTATGTGGGACCCACAGAATTTGCTGATGTCAGTCCAGCAGCTATCTGCTGTTGGATGAACGGTCTTGATAAAACACATATCATGTGGCCCCACACCACACGTGTGAGATTGGATGGTCTGAATCACCACTGTCCAGCCAATCCGTTTCACATCAGGTGGGTCCCATGTGGAGCCCACCATAATACCCGTGTTAAAATAATAAGATATATTAAAGCACAATATAATATATTATATTATAAATATATAATATACATTAAAATGCATATGTGAGGCTCTAACGTCCAGCATCTGGTCTTGAATGGACAGTCTGGATGTGGGAATGCATACATCGATGTGGGCCCCCACCTCCACACGTGCGACACGTGTGGAGTGGGTCCCACGCCCTGGAAAAATGGATGGCTGGCATGGATAATCACATATGTCATGGTGTTCTCCATGGTACACTGTCCATGGGTAGACGCTTGGATTTATAATGCATAATTCAAGGTGGGTCCCACCTACCCACACATGTCACATGTGTGGGGTGGGCCCACTCCATCAACAGGTGGATGACGTGAATACACAACATACATCATAGTAGCCCACAACCATCGTCCAGACGGATGGTGTGAACAAATACATCACGGTGGTCCCTTAGCATCGTCCAAATTTCTTTGGACGGTGGGGCTCTTGGCATGGCACATGGATCAAGGTGGGTCCCATTGTGGGCAACAAGGTGGCTACCACAATGGACAGTGTGGATCTAATTTGTCAATCAAGGTGGGCCCCAAAAAGGAAAAATAGAGAGAGATAGAGAGAAGGTATGATGGAGGGACCCCGCCATTATGGGCCCCTCTTAACAATGCATACATCAAGATGAGTCCCACCATATGTGGGTCCTCTAATCAAAATCATACAAAAATCACCCACCATTCGATCTTCTTGGTCCGATGGAATCCCTAGCTCCTCGACTTCGACTTTGGCGGAGGACGATGAAGTTTGGAGGGTTAGGATGAAAGATGTGGGGTAGGAAGATGGGCCACACCAAGCTCTTCTTGTGAAGAGGGTTGGGTTGCTTAGAGAATGAGAGAGAGATGAAAGAGAGAGAGGGATGGGTGAGTGATGGGGGTGTGATGAGTGAGTGATGGATGTGTACTTGTGTAAGAGAGAGTGTTGACTTTTGGGTAGAGTAGTTGTACTTGGGGATGGGATGGAGTGATGGGTTGTACTTTGATTGATTGATGCGATGTGTCGTAAAGAATCTCTCAGAATTGCAATGCGCGGTGTTTTTCTCGAACGGAACGTGGGCCCATATCTCCTGGCCCAGGTATCACCTCAGCACGCGAGACGTGGTGCCAGAACAGTGGCAATGGCGCGGTCGTACTAGTACAAGTCTTAAGTCGGGTTGACTCAGATATGCAGGACTCGGTTTAGGATCGCACGCAAACGTCGGTTACAAGTCACGAGTTGCTAGAATTCGACCATGAGGATCGTAGGAGTATACGGAACGATACAAACTAGGATACGGGTCTTACAACACAGTTGCAAAACTTGATATCTCAGCCAGTCGGCCAATTGTCCTGACTTTGGCTAAAACACTGTTGACGGGGGAAGTCTTCGAGAAAGGATTTCGGTCGACTCCCATGGTCTCCTTGGTAGGGAACTTAAGAAGACCTTTGTCGATGTTTTCTTACAAGATGTTACTGAAAATGACACAATTCTTAGTAGAATGCATTCTTATACCATGTCATCTATAGTATATGCCTCTTTTTAGTTCCTTGCTCGATGGAATCGTTTGGTGTTCAAGTAGTCTAATGAACTTGACTTCCAAGAGGATGCCAAAGATTTTCTCAACCTCAAAAATATCGAAAGAGTACTTCCATGCCTATTTAAGAGCATTCTTTTTTAGATTTACACGCTTGAGGCCTTCATCTTCACCCGTTTCAAGGTTGAGCACTCGCAAGGCTGTGCATCAACTATTTTGGCCATGACTGCCTCGTAATAGGCGTCGTGGTGTTTGTTAGGCCATGTGGGAACAACTTCCACCACAACTCGCTCATATTTGCGTCACGATGGATATTGCCCTAGAATGCTCTCATCCATTACTTCTCGTCCTAGAGGATTCCTTCATACCGAGTGTTGAGGGTCAAATATTGCATATTAGACCCAATTATTACTTGGTTTTATGAACATGATAATGTTTAACGTTCTATTTTAATCATATTTTTGTTGCAAGGTGAATTTAAGAGCTTGGATTTAAAAAAGGTGCTAGAGGCATGGATTTGATGCTCAAGAATCACCAAGGCAAGGGATGGATCTTAGGGGAATGAATTGAAGAATTCATATGCCAAAGATCCGATAAAACCTAGTGATTGAAGATAAAGAGGCATAAAAATCATCTTGAATGCAAGATCACAGGGTTCCCACCATCCGTTTAGCTCAAAACTTTATATCTGGCTTGAGGATCATAAAGTAACTATACATGTAAAATTTCAGCCATTAGATCTTTGTGGAAGTGGCCCAACGAAAGATCAGCCACAAAATCACCGATTTGGGGCCTACCTAATCTCTGGATATGCTTCAAATTGGGGCTCAACCCCTTAAATTGGATGTAAGGATGGATGAACGGAGTAGATTTCTCAAAACATCACTGTGGACCCCACCTTGAGTGGTGTGCTTGTGCACAGCACACGTGCACTTGTAGTGCACTGGAAGTCAAGTCGGGTCAAACCGACTTTGACCTAACTCCTGCCCAAATTCATGTCCAACATCCGCACGCTGGGACACTGAGATGATGAGTAGCCCAGCATCATCATCCTAATGGTTGATCCGGACCATCCACTCGAACCGGACGGTGGAGTTGACCGTAACCATAGAGTCCATCTACAACCATGCACGCAATCGCAAGATAACTGCTTCAAATGCAAGATGAACGACAGGAAAATTTGATCCCTAGGGCCTCACTAAACTTAAGCAAACGTGTCCATTCCCAACTGAAATCTCACTTCGAGTCTAATGTACGGAGTGGATTTCTTAGTTAACGTCGACAAGGAGCCCACCAAACATCTTAGTGCAGCTCCAATGTGCAAGAACATGCGCAGTAGGGTCTGAACACTGTGGGCCAATTACATGATCAAGATCACACCGGATGCATGATCCAGACTATCCAAAAGCTTGGAAAGGGAGTCCTAACCTCAACCATGTAGCCAAATCAGTTTTTAGGATGATCTTCTAGCCAAAACTCTCATTCAAACGTAGACAGTTTGCATTTTCTTTTGCACATGATGTTTTCAATTTGTTACTGCGTAAGGTTACGCACGTGCCACCACCCTACCTTCTGTCTATAAAAGAGATGGGGAGAAGGATGTGAGGGCATCATCTGACATGGAGAAAGAGAGAGAGCATGGACTGTCGGCGGCTAAAGAGTTCTTCCTTCTTCCTTCTTCTTCAGTTTTCCTTTTATACTTTTTAAGAGATTTAGTTTAATCATGTCTGTGATTAGCTAAACCTCTTACATAGGGCTAAGAGGTGAAGCTTGTAGCGTGATGGGATGTTTTCTATACTTGGATTCATGTTAAGTTAAACTCCCTTTAATTTTGGTTTGATTATAAGGAATATTCAGAGTTTTTAGTGGTTTGTTGTGACTTAAATTACAATAGAGCTTTGAGTATATTTTGTGCATGTATCGAGGTTGTGAACTTAGGAAGTCAGTTGTTCACCATCATCCCCTGGGCATGGTTGGATGATGGAATCCTTCCTAACGTTCATAATTCTCTTACATTGGTTGTGGATTAGTTAAATTTTATTGTTTACTTTTTCTCATGGGCATGGTTTAGTGATGGAGTCACTTCTAGTTTTCATACCTATCATTCATTGAGAATTGGGTCAAAGGAAGTTCAGAGTTGAATTTTAATGAATTACCTTCCAACTGGATGAAGATAAGACTCTGATTCTAGTTGTGTTCTTGAATCAAGCATAGATCTCCCTAATCTCTACAAGTGGATCCTTGGAAACCCTAGTTTCCCACCTTTGAATTTTACAAGTTTTAGTTTAATAATTCACCATTATTCTTTTACATTCTCTTGATTTAGATTACATCTTCTTCTAGTTTTAGTTCTGGTTACTTTCAAAATACGTACAAGGTTCAGTCCCTATGGATTCGACCTTGGTCTTACCGAGAATAGTACTACATCGCGACCTTAAACTTGGGGTTGTGAACA
This sequence comes from Magnolia changhungtana, assembly GCA_030180095.1. Lineage (NCBI taxonomy): Eukaryota > Viridiplantae > Streptophyta > Magnoliopsida > Magnoliales > Magnoliaceae > Magnolia > Magnolia changhungtana. The sequence goes on along the minus strand of JASAUF010000674.1, from coordinate 642,652 downwards.
AGTTTTTGACGCCATTATCGGGGACTAACAGTTGCATTTTTCTAAGATTAGCTAGTTTTGGGATTAGTTTAAGATTAGGGTTTTATATTTTCTAATTTTATGTTTTTCTGTCTATTTTTAGAAACTAATCTTACTTTCTTGTTTTGTAGGATCCTGATATAGAGTTTCCAAATTGGTAATCTCTTTCTAATTTTTTTATTTTTCTATTTTTAGGATTTATTTTTTATTTTTAGAAACTTTCTAATTCTAGGATTTTTTTTACTTTTAGAAACTAACTTGCTTTCTAATTCTAGGGTTTAAAACTTTCCTAATCAGTCTTTTAGAAACTTTCTATTTTTTATTTTTAGAAATCTTCTTTTTTTAGAAATTACTTTACTTTCTATTAGAACTTTCTAATTTTAGAATTCCTATTTTATAAACTGACTTGTTTTGTTTTGTTTTGCAGGACCTAACTTAAGAACTTCCAATTTGGTTACTTCTTTCTAATTCCCTCTCTCTTTCTAATTCTAGATTTTTATTTCCTTTCTTCCTTTTTAGGTTTAGATTAGAATCTGAGATTGAGGGATGAGAGTGTTTCATGCCCAAGTGGGTCCATGACAACACTCGACATCTTTTGAGTGAAGGAGGATTGGTTGAGGGGTTAACTATCCATTGCAGGATTAGACACCACTCGATATCCCTAGAGTTAATTGAGGTTATGGCTGCAAATCAACTGGTCAATCAAGCAGAAGGACAAACTCAACCTCGGGTCGAGGAAGTCCAGGATGAGAATGATGTGCATCAAGCACCCTGCCTCATACTTTATGAGATTATTTACAACCGACGGGGGTGAGTACGCCCTCAAGCATGGTTTTTCCAGAAAATACGGGACACGTGGATATTAAGTCAGGGGTGATCCAACTCCTTCCAAAATTCTACGGACTTGAATCTAAAAGTCCATATTTGCACTTAAAAGAGTTTGATGAATAAAAGTGTCGATGAGGTGTGGGATTACTTTGATAAGCTTGTTGAAAACACACAATCATGGGACATCTCACTAAAACCAAGCACCATGTCTAGGCCGACTCAATCCAAAGAAAGGGTTTGAATGTATCTCCTGAAAGAGGACGATGATATCAATCCTAAAGTGGCTAATCTCACCAGGAAACTCGAGGCCATGAAATTAAAGAAGGATAAGGTTAAGGAAACTGTTTGTGGTATTTGTGCATACAACGTTGACACAACTAAAAATTGTCTAACAATACCTACCTTTCAAGAGGTGTTGAATGAGCAATCCAATGTCATGAACAATTACTAAAGACCTTTCAATGGACCTACCTCCAATACATATAATCCTAGTTAGAGAAATCATCCAAACTTCAATTGGAGGAATGGATAAACAACTATTCCTCAAGGATTTTTCAATCAAATTCTAAATCAAGTGAAACCTCAAGAGGATCCGGTTCTAAAACATATTCAAAACGAAGAGTTTATCACTCAGGGTATATTGCAAACCCTTCAAGACATTTCAAAGGCCATACAAGGGCCTGAGATAAAAAAAAATTCAATTGGGGAAAAAGGGATTCTTCCAGCCCAACCTTTCCCCAATCCTAAACCCCAATACAAAATAAGTGATCCAAGCTCTTCGAATCAGATGGAGCAAGCTAAATCTATCACCACTCTTAGGAGTGGGAAGACCATTGACAAAACTAATCTGGTTAGGGCTAAAAAGCCTAGCGACCCGGAAGAGAACAATAATGATAGATCTAGCCATGCCCCATAAGAACTAGAACCAAAACTTTAAGACAAGTCAGTTGCCCCATTCCCCCAACGGTTGGTGGCACCAAAACCTCTCTCTAACTTTCAGGACATTCTAGAGGTGTTGAAACAAGTGAAGGTCAGTATTCCTTTATTGGATGCGGTTAAACAAATACTTTCATATGCCAAAATTTTGAAAAACTAGTATACGACTAAAAGACGGCAAAATATTCAAAAAAAAATCTTCTTAACTGAGAAAGTAAGTGTCATCCTAGAGCAAGATGTGCCACAGAAATTCAAAGATTCTGGTAACCCAACCATACCTTGTGTAATCGGGAACTATCCAATTGAGCACGCACTTCTTGACTTAGGAGTGAGTGTAAATCTGATTCCCTACTCAGTGTGCAAATAATTAGGTTTGGGTGAATTAAAACCCACCCTAACCACATTACAACTTGCTGATTGCTTGGTTCGTGTACCGAGAGGGATAATTGAGGATATGTTGGTCCAGGTTGACAGATTCTACTACCCAGTAGATTTCATTACCCTGGATAAGGAACCTATCAGTAACATGAGCACTCAAATTCTCATCATCCTTGGTCGCCCATTCCTTGCCACTTCAAATGCAATCATTAATTACAGGAACGAAGTCATAAGTATGTCTTTCGGGAATATGACATTAGAGTTAAATATCTTTTTCAATACTAACAGATGGTTAGAGGATGATGACAATTTCATGACATTAATATGATTGACTCTTTCATGGAAGATAGAACACCTTTGACCTTATCCTCTGACCCCCTAGAGATGTGCCTGGCCCACTCCCATGATTTTGATGATGACATGATTAGGGAGTTGGGTGCCATGCTTGATACTGTGCCGGTACTTGAAGTTAACTAGTGGAGGCCCAAATTTGAAGAGTTGCCCTAGATTGATGAAGTGCCTTTGCCATCTAACCTAAAAGCACTGAAGCTTGACCTAACACCTTTGCCCTCTAATTTGAAATATGTCGATTTAGGTTAAGATGAGACAAACCGGATGATGATTTTTTCCTACCTTGAGCAAAAACCGGAGAGTATGCTCATATCTACTCTCATTAAGCATAAGGGAGTCCTTGGATGAACAATTGTGGACCTCAAGGGAATTGACCCTTCGATTTGTACTCACCACATTTATCTTGAGGATAATGTGAAAATCTCTTGGCAATCACAACGCAGATTAAATCCAAACATGAAAGAAGTAGTTAAGATCGAGGTTCTTAAACTATTAGATGTGGGTATATATACCCTATATCCGATAGTCAATGAGTGAGTCTAACTCAGGTAGTTCCCAAGAAGTCCAGAATCACCATTGTAGCTAATGTCAATAATGAACTCGTGCCAACTAGAGTTACTACTGGTTGGAGAATGTGTATTAACTACAGGAAATTGAATACTGTTACGAGGAAGGACCACTTCCCTTTCCCCTTTATTGATCAAATCTTAGAAAGGTTAGCTGGTCATTCCTATTACTGTTTCCTCGACGGATATTCGGGCTACAACCAGATAGAGATAGTCCTTGAAGATCAAGAAAAGACCACGTTTACATGTCTCTACGGCACGTTTACTTACCGAAAGATGTCATTGAGACTATGTAATGCCCTTACTACTTTTCAGTGATGCATGATGAGTATTTTTTCTGATATAGTGGGGCAATATCTAGAGGTCTTCATAGACAACTTCTCTGTCTTCGGTCCATCTTTCAGCGATTACTTAAAGAATCTTAAATGTGTGTTGAAAAGATGTGAAGAAAATAATTTGGTACTCAATTGAGAGAAGTGTCATTTCGTGGTTCATAAGGGAATTATCCTTGGATATATCATCTCGTCCAAGGGAATTTAGGTAGATAAGAGTAAAATCAATCTTATCTCTAACCTACCTCCACCCAAGAATAAACGAGACGTGCGATCCTTCTTAAGACATGTCAGTTTTTACAAGAGATTTATAAAGGACTTTAGTCTTCTCTCTCGTCCTCTATATAATCTACTTCAAAAGGATGCACCATATGAGTAGACTGAGCAATGCCAGGAAGCTTTCACTAAGCTTAAGAGCATGTTAACCACTGCACCTATCATGCAGCCATCCGATTGGAGCCTTTCTTTTGAACTTATGTGCGATGCATCTGACTATACTCTTGGGGCAGTTTAGGCCAGAGAAAAGAAAAGAAGCCTTATGTTATTCATTACACAAGTAGAACTCTAAATCCTACCTAAGTGAACTACTTGACTATGGAAAAGGAACTCTTAGCCATAGTATTCACTTTGGAAAAATTTATGTCCTACTTGATCGGATCCATGATCATCCTTTACATAGATCATGCGGCGCTCAAGTATCTTCTTTTTAAAAATGATGCTAAGCCTCGCCTGATAAGATGGATCCTCTTACTCCAAGAATTTGATTTAGAAATAAAAGATAAAAAGGGAGTAGAGAACGTAGTAGATGACCATCTTTCCCACCTTAATATCTCTGATTCCCTTAAAATGACACATATAAATGACATATTCCTTGACGAACAATTGTTCAAAGTCTCCCATTCACCTTGGTTTGCTGATATTACTAATTATCTTATCACAGGTTTCACGACGACACACTATACTGTGCAAAATAAGAAAAAAAAATCTTCGCCGAGGTTCATAAGTTCTTTTAGGATGATCTGTATTTGTTTAAATATTGCTCAGACCAAATATTAAGGAGAGGTGTGCCAAACAATAAACAACAAAGTGTCATCTCCTTCTGTCACTCTCGGGCCTGTGGTGGTCACTTTTTTGTTAAAAAGACCACGGCCAAGATTCTGCAGTGTCACTTTTACTGGCCCACTATGTTAAAGGACACTCTTGAGTTTTACAAGGCTTGTGAACGTTGTCAGAAATTGGGAGCATTGTCCCATCGAAATATAATGCCCTTAAACCCCATCCTTATCATAGAAGCATTTAATTGCTGGGGCATCAATTTCATGGGACCATTCTGTAAATGCTATTCTATCTATCTCCTATGGTTGTCAAATTTTGTAGTGCCAAAACCTCTTGGAATCTATCTTGTGTAGCTCTACATTCAAGTACAAGAACAAAGATCTTTACATCAAGAACTTCAATTGCAAGAATAAGAGATTCAAGTACAACATCAAGTGATAGATCAAGCTTTAAAGCTTTAACTATGTCAAGACAATGTGGTTTAGTTTGGAACTCAAAGCTCAAGGTGAAATACAAGTCACATGTACTTCAAGTTCAAGCTTCAAAGTACTTCAAGTTTAAGCTTCAAAGTACTTCAAGATGTCAAGTTTCAAGTACTTTGAGATCAATTATCAACCAAAGCAAATGATGTTTCAATGTTCAAATCTTCACCGATAAGGAATGAATGACCCTAGATTGACCATAGGTTAGGTCATATTGATTGCATACTTAAATTGGGTCACTATATAATTTTATAGGCTTTTTCTCAACTAGTCTTAGCCTATGTTCGATTAGTCCAAGTACTAGCTCGACCAGTTTAAAGTTTGCTACTAATTTTCAGGATTTTTTGTTGGACCATCGACCAGTCCTGGAGACTACTCGACTAGTCGAGTGAACAGTGCTCGACTAGTCGAGCAGGCTCGACTCAAAGTATAGCAACCAAACTGGGTCCCACTCGACCAGTCGAGTGCAGGGCTCGACTAGTCGAGCAAGCCACTCGACCAGTTGATGTTTTATTTAAACCAACATGATTTAAATGATATTTAAACTCGCAAGTATACAAATCAGATGTAGATATGGTATGTATTACAAGATCGTTCCCACGAGGACTGGTCGTCACAATTCAAATCTATGACTCTCCTTAACTAATCCAACAAATAATGGAGCGAATTACTAAGCACAATTCTATAAAAAAATAATTGAGAATAGAGAAGAAAATTCAATCAGAGAAAGAGAACTAGGACTTTCGAATCCACCCCTAATTATCCTAACCCTTGTTTTGTCTGTTGATTCACCTTAATCTAGATTGATACCACTTATATAGAGAAAGCACAATCAGTGTCCTTAATCGGGCATACGAAGTCTAATTCCTTTAAGCAATGCCATGAATAACATATCCCATGTCCTTGGTAGCACATGGAATGTACAATTCATTAAAGCACTGTTTCTTCCTCTATAGGAACCTCGTTTTGATCGACACAAGCACCTATAATAAGCATCCAAACAACATCCATATATATACTTTGGTCAAGTTCATAGATGGAGAAGTATAGAATTTAAACCAATCAAGCCCACTTAGAGAAAGAAACAAATCAATTAATATTCAAAGTAAATTCAACCAATACAAGAGCTAATCCAATTAGGGGCTTCATCTCAGCCCTAGCTGAGAGATTAGTGATCCATAAAATCCATTAAAAAGATGGATAAACAAAATTCATAAAAAGGGAACATCAAACCTCTCTCTATCTCTCTCTCTCTCTCTCTCTTCTTTCTTCTCTTCTCTTGATCTCCTCCCTAGATATGGAATTCTCCAATTTTGAATGCCCTTCCTCACGTTTTGCAACTCTTTTTATAGCTGATGGAGTGGCTGGAGTGGTGAAAATCAGATTTGGAAAGCTGTCGCACGCGGAGCGAAAGCCTTTTTGCACTCAAACATAGCATTTTCCTCGCTCAAATTTCAAACAAACACCGTCCCAAGGACTTTCTTGGAGTCCTCTACATAATGGACTGTTCGGACCGCCATATGATCAAAGATGGTGGCCCACAACCGCCCGAAAAACTGATTTTCTAATATGTGTGAAACCTTTCGCACCCCTCATTGTCCGTGATCGGTGGGCCCCATGTATATTTTCGGAAAATCCACCCCGTCCATTGGATTTAGGATAAAATTTCAGTTAAGAATAGGTAGTTTTGAACGTCCATTGACGCGTCCCAGAGAAGAAAACACAAAAAGATCAGATTTGAATGTTGCAGGGCAGCCCTTTTGTGGCATCTGTACAGCACACGTGTACACGCATGGACACAAAATATCAACATGGTTTTGTAGTGCTCGAAGCCTTCTACACGATGAACGGCTTGGATCGGCCGGACAGACCATGGGCGGGGCCCACATTCATCCGTAAAAATAGACAGCGTCCTTCCGTTATAGGGACTGCGCACGGATCGCTGTGGTGATGGTGGGGTCCGTGATCAAAACCTTCAGCAAAATCCACTCCATTCACCAAATTTCTATCAGAATTTTAGTCGAAAATATATAATTTTTCTCCATTTTCGTGTGGCCCATAGAGTTTTAAACTCACTGTCCGTTTTACCATTGAACGGTTGAAAAACTAGTCTTCATTGTATTTTCCATTTCTGTCACCTTGGCGTGGATGAGAGATACATAGGGACTCTGATGGACGGTTTAGATTGTCCATTTGGGCAATGGGTGGGGCCCACAACTGATGACCAGACGTCCGTTTGCGGACGCTGGAAACGGCAACTGCCGTTTTGATGAAGACGCGGGTCAGCGGTCGGTTTGACTAAGGTGACGGTGCGGTGCACGGCTGGTGTACATATGCACTGTATACACACTGCATATACCGGGCCCACTGTAATGTTATGGATAAATCTGATCCGTCCATCCTGCTTCTCATATTATTTAAACCATCGAGACCAATTTTTAAACATATCCAGATTGTGGGTGGGCCTGAAATTGGAGATTAATGGGCTGATCTATCCATTGGGCCACTTCCCTAGTGATCCGAGGGCTGAAATTTGAAATGTATAGTTAATTTATATCCCTAATCCCATGTATGAAGTTTCGAGCCAATTGGATAGAGGGAACCATGTGATCTTGCATTCTGGACCAGTTTTTGGCCTCTTTAACGTGAACGGCTTGATTTTCTTAGATCCCCGGCGTGTAAATTCTTCAATATTGGTCCTCTGGAGTTCATCCCGTGATCTGGTAATTTCAGAGCGTCAAATCTATGCTTTTAACATCATTTTTCAGTACACGCTCCTGATTTCATCCTGTAATAAAAACACAATTAAAATATGGCATTAAGCATTATCATGTATGTAAAATCAGGTAATAGTCGGGGTCTAATATGCAATATTCGACCCTCATCACTAGTCATGGAACAGTCTTATCTTATCACGCCCAAAATTTTAAAAGTTTGTTAGTCCATCGACCAATCGAACCGACCACCGGACCAGTCAAGTGAACAGTTTCTGCACCTATAAATTGAGCACGATATTCAGAGTTTTTCATTCAATTCAAGCAAAATCAAGACACCACTCTGAGAGATAAGTTTGTAATATTCTTAAGCTATTTAGTGCTCATTTAATATTCTTTTTAATTTAGCTTTTTGTATTTGATTTTGAGTTATATATTCCAATCTTATCTGAAGAAAAGATTTTAGTTTTCCCCTTTCTTGGAATCAAAATCAAATTAAGCTAGCCCAAGGTGATTTAATCTAAAAATCATTTAGAACTTAGAACCTTTTCATAAGTGCGTGTGGACATTGAACATCTATGTTGAACATCTACTTCAAATTGGTTCTATCAGGCTTCATTAAAGGAGAATATCCAGATAAGTATATACACATTTTTTGTAAATCTCTTTTTGATTTTTGAGGTTGTGCTAGGAAAAATCTCTTTTTGGTTTATCTCAGGTGATCCAGAAGACTCAGAGTGTGGAGTTTTTGAATTGTATAAGCCCACTTAAAAGACATAATTGGGAAGGTTTTATGTGAACCTTGAAAAACCTATTTGATAGTGAATGTTAAATCCACTATGTGAGGATATTGGGAGTGGAGTAATTGTGTGGCTATTTTTCTAAACAGTTGGTGTACACACAAGTGAACCACTATAATTCCTGGTGTTGTTGTGGTTGATTGATTATGGCTTTATGTGAATATTGTAATTTCTTTTTAAGCCTTTATGAAGAATGTTGTAATCTCTTTTATTCAAGTGTGGGAATGTTGTAATAGCTTAGTTTATTTTCTTTATTATTTTTATTCTCCTCTGTATTGGTTTGGGATTTTGATACATAAACCGTTCTAGAAATCAGGTTGTCCTACCATAAGCTATTGGTTTTTGGTGTAAGGTTGTCCTTAGAACAACATCTGTATCAACCTCTCAATACTTGTACATTTGAGGTTGTTATTCATTTCTACTTTGTGGGATTGTTAAGTGTTATCTTTATTTATATCTGTCTCCCCCCCCCCTCTAAGACTCTTAGCTCAGCCTTTTCACATTCCCCCAATCCTTTAGAAATCTATATATTTTGCTCATCGTAGACTATGTCACTAAATGGGTCGAAGCGATTCCGTGCTGGAACAATGACCATTGAACGGTCATTAAGTTTTAAAAGAGAACATCCTTTCTCAGTTTGGAATGCCTCGAGCCATCATTAGTGATGGAGGCTCACATTTTTGTAATAGACCATTCACGAATTTAATGAAGAAATATGGCATCTCTCATAAGGTGAGTACTCCATTCCACCCACAAATAAGTGGGCAAGCTAAGATTTCCAATATGAAAATTAAACACATCTTGGAAAAGACGGTTAACCCTAACTACAAGGATTGGTCAATCCGATTGACTGATGCTTTATAGGCTTACCATACTGCATTTAAAACCCTATTGGAATGTCTCCCTTTAGACTAGTCTATTAAAAATCTTGCCACTTGCCAGTGGAGTTAGAAAATAGAGCCTACTAAGGGATCAAAAATCTGAATTTCAATTTGGACAACGCTAGCTCGCTATGCAAACTTTAGTTGAATGAACTCGAAAAAATCCGGAATGATGAGTACGAGAACTCGAGAATTTATAAAGATAAGATGAAGGCGTTTCATGACCAACACATTCTTCGAAAATCATTCACGCTAGGTCAAAAGGTCCTCTTGTATAATTCTCGTGTACATCTCTTTTCGGGTAAACTTCGATCTCGTTATACTAGCCCTTTCACTATTATCAATGTTTATCCTCATGGGGCTGTCAAGATTTAGAATCCAAATAATGACAATGAGTTTAAAGTAAATGGACATCAATTAAAGCCATTTGTTGAGAAATTTGATTCAGAGGATATGTCCATAGCTCCGAATGATCATTGATCTTCTAGTTTAATAGAGGTATAGGTAGGTTTACTGCTTTCATAGGACTAGGGTAGTTTACTTTCAAGTTGTTATAGGATCGTCGGCTTTATGCCATTAGGAAAGTTTTCTTTCCATTTGTTCTAGGATAGTTTGTTTTTTATTGATTTAACTCTTGTGCTGACCCACCTTCACACTAAGATCTCTTTGGAAAAAGTCGTACAGTCTCCATGTCAGGTACTACCTTTTCATCACTTCTCCTTTACTTTCGTTGTCACATGTGCGTTACATGCCTATATCTTTTACATTGAAGACAATGTAGATTTTAGGTTGGGGATGGGAGATTATGTTACATAATTTGTATTTTCATAATCTTGAGCAAAAATCGTGAAATTTTCTTTTAATTTTTTCTGAAAATTCTTGTGAATTCGAGTGATTTTGAAGGATATCTTGATTTACGACTGGTGGTGATTTAAGAAGTATAAGGTACTTAATGGTGGTGATTTACAACTCTTGGATTTAGTTACCTGTTAAATTTCACGGTTAAGTTCAAATTATTAATCCATGATTAGAAGTTTTAAACATTGATTAGGTCATGATTTCATATGCACATCTAGCTTACACATTAAGGTTTAGCTCGATATTGAATTATTAACTTGGTGATCATTAAGCATGGAAGGAACTAACCTGGGAAATTTGTCTATCATATTCAATGAGAAAAAAAAGGAGAGAGAGAGAGAGAGAAGAATACCCAGCTAAAAAAATAGTTGTCATAAAAAATGGCTACTTGTTAAAGATCTTTAAAAAGGTTGACACGGTGTGAAGCCATCGATGGAAAAATCAAAAACAGAAAGAATAAAAAGGCTGAACTGTAAGGCAAGTTTCAATTTAGGTTTAGTTATCTGGAATGCTCTTTTTTTTTACCAAAGATATCATGAAAATTGAGAATTGGACCCTTAATTGTGATGAGTTGAGATTGCACTATACACCTATGGAACTCAATGTTTAAAATTGTTTAATTGATGGAATAAAACTTTGAACTTAACCACGAAGTATACCGTGTGCTTGTGTTTAGGAGAAGAAAATGCCCAACATTGATGTATCTTAGAATTCTATTATCTAGATTGTTTTTCAAAAAACACTTGAGTTTATAAGAATTTTCCTATAATTCTCAAAATATTTTTCGCATACATTGCTCAAGACTAGCAAAATGCTAGTTGGGGATTGTGTTGAGGGTGAAATATTACATATTAGACCCAATTATTCTTGGTTTTACAAACATGATAATGCTTAATGTTCTATTTTAATCATGTTTTTATTGCAAGGTGAATTTAAGAGCTTGGATGGAAAAAAGGTGTTAAAGGCATGGATTTGATGCTCAAGAATCACCAAGGTAAGCGATGGATCTTAGGGGACCGAGATTGAAGAATTCACATGCCAAAGATCCGAGAAAACCCAGTGATTGAAGATAAAGAGGCCTGAAAATTGTCCTGAATGCAAGATCACAGGGTTCCCACTATCTGTTTAGCTTGAAACTTTATATCTAGCCTGAGGATCATAAAGTAACCGTACACGTAAAATTTTAGCCATTGGATCTTTGTGGAAGTGGCCCAATGGAAAAATCAACCACAAAACCATCGATTTGGGGCCCACCTAATCTCTGGATATGATTCAAACTTGGGCTCAACCCTTTAAATTGGATGGAAGGATAGATGAACAGAGCAGATTTCTCAAAACATCACTGTAAACCCCAACTTAAGTGTTGTGCCTGTGCACAACACACGTTTACTCGCAATGCACTGGAAGTCAAGTCAGGACAAACTGACTTTGACCCGACTCCTGCCCGGATTTGTGTCCAACGTCCACATGCTGGGACATTGAGATGATGAGTGACCTACCACCATCATCCTGATGGTTGATCTGGACCGTCCACTCAAACCGGACGGTGGGGCCGACCATAACCATGGAGTCCATCTACAACTATGCACGCATTCACAAGATGACCGCTTTAAATGCAGGATGAACCGCAGGATGATTTGATCCCTTGGGCCACACCAAACTTAAGCAAAACTGTCCATTCTTGACTAAAATCTCGCCATGAGTCTAATGTATGGAGTGGATTTCTTCGTCAAATCGACCAGGGGCCTGCCGAACATCTCGGCGCAACTCCTGTGTGTAAGAACATGCACAGCAACATCCGGACGCTATGGGCCAGTTACATGATCAAGATCACGTCCTGATGCATGATCCGGACCATCCAAAAGCTTTGAAATGGGTTCCTAACCCCAACCGTGGAGCCAAATCAGTTTTTAGGACGATCTTCTAGCCAAAACTCTCAATCAAACGTAAGACAATTTGCATTTTCTTGTGTGCAAGGAGTTTCCAATTTGTTACTGCATAAGGTTACGCATGCGCCACCGTCCTACCTTTTATCTATAAAAGAGATGGAGAGAAGGATGTGAGGGCATCATCTGACATGGAGAAAGAGAGCGTGGACGGCCGGTGACTAGAGAATTCTTCCTTCTTCCTTCTTCTTTAGTTTTCCTTTGATGCTTTTTAAGAGATTAAGTTTAATCATGTTTGTGATTGGTGAAACCTCTTAGTTAGGGCTAAGAGGTGAAGCTTGTAGTGTGATGGGATGTTTTCTATGCTTGGATTCATGTTAAGTTGAACTCTCTTTGATTTTGGTTTGATTATAAGGAATATTCATAGTTTTTAATAGTTTGTTGTGACTTAAATTACAATAGATCTACGATAGCTTTGAGTATATTCTATGCATGTATCGAGGTTGTGAACTTAGGAAGCCAATTGTTCACCATTGTCCCCTGGGAATGGTTGGATGATGGAATCCTTCCTAATGTTCATAATTCTCTTAGATTGGTTGTGGATTAGTTAAATTTTATTGTTTACTTTGTCTCATGGGCATGGTTTAGTGATGGAGTCACTTCTAATTCTCATACCTATCATTCCTTGAGAACTGGGTCAAAGAAAATTCAAAATTGAATTTTAATGAATTACCTTCTAACTGGATGAAGATAGGACTCTGATTCCAGTTGTGTTCTTGAATTAAGCATAGATCTCCCTGATCTCTACAAGTGGATCCTTGGAAACCCTAGTTTCCCACCTTTGAATTTTATAAATTTTAGTTTAATAATTCACCATTATTTTTTTACATTCTCCTGATTTAGATTACATCTTCTTCTAGTTCTAGTTCTGGTTACTTTTAGAATACGTACAAGGTTTAGTCCCTGTGGATTCGGCCACGATCTTACCGAGAATATTACTACATCGCGACCCTATACTTGGGGTTGTGAACACCGGGTAGCCTTGGTTGACAACTCGAACAATTCTTTGAGATACATGCCTTCAAACTTCTTATAAAACTCAAGGTCCTTGCCTTCTAGGGAAAGTCTAACGAACTCGACCTCAGGGAGGATCACCGAGCAATGATTATTTATGCCTTTGAAGTGGGCGATGAACTACTCAGTTGTCTCTAAAGGCAGTTTTCACAACTTGAATAAGTCAGCCATAGATAGCTCGGGTTCGGTTTAATGGAAATGCATGTGAAACCTCTCTTTCTATCTTGTCCTAAATTTTTACTGAGTTGGTCGGGAGATTATGTACCATGTGAAAGTCATTCTTGTCAGGGAATTTCGAATAGCCTAAGTTTTAGAAAATCATTATGGGACGCTTCACCACATTACATGGTGAAATGGCCAATGTGCTCGATAATGGAGGTTTCCCCTTCTCCAGAGAAAATGGTGAATGCAGGGAACCTAAACCCTTTGGGGAACTCGTAGTGTTGGTCGACCCATTTAGGGTAAGATTTTCTATATATCCACTTGACAATCCATTGATCGTTTGGTTGGACCTCGTACTCCTGGATAAGTCCTCTAACATCATCCTAGCCAAGCGACCATTGTAAACTTGTGCCTTCATCTCGACCGGGGGTCATTACAGTAGCCTTTGCGCCACATGGTTAACAATTGCTGGAGGGGTAGCCAGAAAATTCCCCCTAGATCACCTCTACCATGTAAGAGCCATTTATGATGATTGGGCCAACCGGAGGTTGCCCCCTGGGCGTTTCTATTTTGTGATACCCTTGATAAATGGTTAGGCCAACCAAAGGTTGTCTCCCTCAGTATTCTTCCCTTTGAGCCTTGTTGGTTGGTTGGACCAACCGAAGGCTTCCCCCATAGTTTTCAACCATGGAACCATGGAAATATGACATCGACTGGACAGACAGTCATTACAGTAGCCTTTGCGCCACGTGGTTAACAATTGCTGGAGGGGTAGCTAGAAAGTCCCTCCCTGATCACCTCTACCTTGTAAGAGCCATATAGGATGGTTGGGCCAGCCGGAGGTTGCCCCCTAGGCGTTTCTATTTTGTGATACCCTTGATAAATGGTTAGGCCAACTGGAGGTTGCCTCCCTCGGTATTCTTCCCTTTGAGCCGTGTTGGTTGGTCGGACCAACCGAAGGCTTCCTCCATAGTTTTCAGCCATGGAACCATGGAAATATGACATCAACTGCAGAGATAGTCCCCCCCCCCCCCTCCCTCCCCCAAGTTATCAACACCGGTTGCGGGTTACCCCTTGGATGCATAACGATTTTGTGGGTCAGGGTACTCCAGCTGGTCATATGACCAACCATCTCGGGTGTTGCTTACTACCACCAATGGTGGTGGTATAGGTCATCTTTGGGGTTCAATATGGTTGGCTCTTATGGGGAGCTCAGCTGGTCGTTCCGCCTCTAATTCAACTAGGTGACTAGGTGCATACTGGGTATTATTGTTGATTGAGTCTTTGAAGGAAACTTTTGACCAATCTCTTAAATATCTCTAGTTGTGCTTTGGTTCCTTTAGTGATCTATTGCATATGTTCTTCCATTAAGAGGAAATGTGAGTAAGATCACCAGAGAACTACTAAGAAGATGATCCTACAACCACGTCAACGGTGGGCTCCAACTGCTCGCCCAGGTCTTGTGGCTTTTCTGCAATGTCAATAAAAAAACTAGCCTTTTTCGATTTAGGAGTCATCTTCTCTTATTAAGAAATATGAAAGGTAGCTTATTAGGTCCCATCGGGCATGCAAAAAATATGTTTGTGCAATTCAATGAAACATTAGGCCATGTGTGTTAATGAGGCCTTATAATTTGGTTTATATGTGCAGTTAGAAAAGTGTGCACATGCTAGAGTCGTACTCAACTCAATGTTTAATTGAACACTGGTAACCCATTTGCTAAGATAGATCGTTTAAGATGGAATTCTAAGACTTAGTCATCGTTGTCAACCACTGTTTATAACAACAATCAAGCAAATTATGGAAGAGTAAGGTTAATCCTCCCTGATGGATTCTTTTTGCCTTGTGTCTTAAGGACTTGTTATTTCAACAATAATTGTAGCAAATGTATTTCTCAAGGGAACAAAGATTGATAGATTAAAATAAAATATGCTAAAAATAATGTTATTTTTTATTGATTTATGAATTAATGCTCATTACAATTGATAGAGTATCAAATAAAGTATAGAATAAAATAAAAAGAGATAAATACATGAACTGTTCGTATGGACAAGCGATCTAAATAAATGGCCAGCAAGATATGACCAGATTGTTTGATCTTCTAAGTTGGAACTTGGTTGATCAAGATCTAGCAATAAAATATTATGGATATTTATCATACTCATATGGTACTGCAGCAATGACAATGGATAGTAGTGATTTATTCTAAACCTTAAACGTTCGGCTTCATGGCTGAACAAAAGTAGATGGGACTAAAAACTATGGTAAGTTAAGCTAAGATAAAAGAGATAAATGATCAAATTTGTAAAGATGGATTGTGTTTGGTGTGGGCCTCAAGCTCTTCATCGCGTTCTCCTTTTATAGCTTCTGGAGGCGGTTAAACCCTCACCAGGTTTCCTTGTTGGTTCAGGATCATTCCCAGCCATGACTTTTTTTTATACTCTTCCCCCAAGAATCTGAATCCGTTTTTAGATCTCTTGTGAGTGTAGCTGGAGCAATTTCCTTATATCAAAAATAATTTTTAGGGCTCTATCTTATTGGATCATGTTTGATCACGGACCATTTTAGAGATCCCTTGTCGTGACCATGAATATTTATAGCACTGGTGGAATCGGTCCCGCTGGATCTAGATCATAACCTAATCCATTGGTTCGAATCCCCTTAAATATTAGTTTGATCTTTGAATCTTTATACTTTCCATGAGAGCTTTGAACATCTATGGGAGTGTCAGGCCCATGTCCTAGTGTCCATTCCATTCCGTAGGATCTCGCGGTCTTCGCGGTCGAATTCTGACGACCCACGACCCGTAGATTGCATTTGCGCGCGACCCTAAGTCGTACGCTGTCAACCCGTGTCGACCAAGCCATGACCTATGCCATCATGACTACATCGTCGCTATAGTTCCAACGCTGTGTCTAGTGTGCCAATCCAACGTCTAGATCATAAGATGTGGGCTAGGCATGATCATGGCTGTGGACCGCACATTGCGAGACGCACCTAACCCATGGCACATTTCTCTAGGTCATTATGAGGATGACCTCACCCTATCTATGGCTACCCTAGCTATAGCCACCCTAGCCCCTAGCTCATGATCCCTTTCTCTTCCCCATGAGATCAGGCCTTACACCTATCATCATTGCCTATCTAAGAGAGCTAGGCAATCATTACATTTCCCTCTCTCTCTCTCTCTTATCTCTCTCCCTCTCTCTCTTTTTTTAATGGTGTTGATGATATGTATGGCCCACCTGATGATGCATGCATGGGACATCGATTGTCCAGAATTTTCTAGACAAGACAGATGGGCTGGATTTCCAGCTGGTGGAGCCTACCTTGCTATCCATTCCAGACCAGCCATAGATGGGGGAAAAACCTAAATATTGGCCCCATTCCGAGATCATGTGGCCACCCTGATGGACCCCGTGATGTGTGTATTCTATATCCATGACGTCCACTGTGGAGCCCACCTTGCTGGACTATCCAATGGATGAGCTCGCTGACTATCCGTCAGGACAAGCCCAGGTGAAGAGACAACACAAATATCAACTTTATCCAGGGCTGGTATGTCCCACACGTGTGGACCCACCAAGATGTACGACTTCATCCGTAGCTGGACAGTGGGTCTCCACCATGTGAAAGTGCCCTGGTTTGTCAATTAGCATGAGCGTTGAGTCAACAAGACAACTGAGCCCCTTAAGAAGATTATTCAAGTGTTTGTCTCAATCGGATGTGGCTTCAGATCTCTACAAAGGTAAACTTAGCCTCACATCTCATGTCCCAAAACACCAGGTATATAAAACCTTTAAAAATGGTTAGAACAACATAGGGTTTAAGGTGTGAAAATTATTTTGCAAAATTAGGAAAATCTCTAAGTTTTCACCCTTTGTCGATTTATCGATAGTGCTTCAATGAAATCGAACTCTGTTATCGATGTCCTCAAAACATACTCGATATTATCGAAATGAGAACTTCAAATGTCTAGCAACCAAAATGAATCTTGGACTGAATTCTTGATAAATCGATGATAATATCGATATCATCGACTTTCGAATCTCGAGTTCATCGAAACAGCTCGATAAAATTGACATCTGGTCAGTTTGTGTCCAGTAAGTAGTTAAGGAAAATCATGTGATTTTCGATGACTCGAAGAGAGCCTCGATATCTTCGAAATTCAAATCTCGATGATATCGATGGACCTTCGATGATATCAGATTGGGATACAAATCTGTCCAGCAAGCTTTCAGGGAAATTCTTTTAAATTTTCGAGATATCAAACATCACTCGATGATATCGATATACGAAGATCGATCATATCGAGACCAGGTCGATGTCATCAAATTGAGACACAAATCTATCTAGCGAATTTATAGGAAATTTCCTTGAAAAGATCGATAAATCGAAACTGGTATCAATATCATCGATATTCAAATCCAAACGATATCGAGGAATGCTCGATCATATCGATGCCTGTTCAGTTCCAAAGGCAAGTCTGCTCTCATGTTTTTAAATGTCGAGGAATTGAACCATGGGTTGATGAAATTGGAGTTCGAAATCCGATGACATCGAAGCATGTTCAATATCCTCGATCAGTTGGCAAAAAGGTTCAAAATCATTTGACAGATTGAGTTTGTGTCATCGAGAGGCTATTCGACGTTATTGAGAGTATACGCTCGATGATATTGAACTCTGTCAAAAAATATGACTATTTTATTTCCATTGGAACTTTTTTCCTATTTATTGAGAGCTTGCTTGAGGTTGTTAGTAGAGAAAATAGATAGAGCTTTCGAGTATTTAATTTAGATCACCTACCATAAGCCCTTTTCTCTCAAGGGAGTTCATTCCTCAATCCACCCTCGTCATTGAAATTCAATAGAGTGGATTGGTGAATGAACTTTCATATTTAAGGATCCTTCAGCTACCACCTTAATGGCAAATCATTAAGTTGAGATTCGTTGAATGCATAGATCGTGGTATTACTCTGTCACTCCAATGATTAATCATTTAATAGAGTAATTACCAATATAACCTTGACCCAAGCCATAGCCTTACATTGGAACATCATAAGTGTTGCGGATTAAGGGAGTTGAAGATTCTTCATCAACAAAGGACGAGATCTTCATCAACGTGTTTAATGGGGCTCTTCCACTTATATGTAAGTCATTAGAGTCTAGAGACCTTGCTGATCATTCCTTTATGTAGGATTGGGTCACAGGTGATTCTCACCTCTTTCAAGTCCTCATAGGAGGCCTCTGACGGGAGAATATGTGTAGGTGCTGTGTATTGACCCTAGCTCTTAGTGAGCACAAACTTAGGTCCTTAGCCTGTGTGGCTTAAAACCCTAGGCACTATGTGTTGACCTTTACTCTTGTGTAGGGCATAAACTTTAGGTTCCTTATGTGGATCCTTAGCTTGTGTGACCTAAAACCTTAGGTGTTGTGTGTTTACCTTTGCTCTTGTGTAGGGCATAAACTTTAGGTTCCTTGTGTGGATCTTTAGCCTATGTGGCCTAAAACCCGAGTGTTGTGTTGACCCTTGCTCCTGTGTGGGGCATAAACTTATGTCTCGTGGAGACACGTCTAGGTTTCTTGTGTAGGTCCTAAAGTCGACCTTGTGTAGGTTGTGAAGGTTAGAGGTGAACCTGATTTAAAATCTCCGTTAGTGAGATTTGGTACACTCAAGGGTTGAGTGCGTTTGTCGGAAGTGGAGTAGGCATATAGCTGAACCACTATAAAATAACTGTGTTTGAGATTGTTATTTACATATTCTTTTATTGTGTATACTTTGAAGGATCACAAGATGCATGAGTATTTAGAACTGATAAGTATCACTTCCCACACTCAGTCACTCTGTCCATCCATCATAGGCTAAATTTATGTATTGCTTAGATATTGAATAGTCTTTTGATTGGAACCTCTATCTGGCTTGGAAGGCATTGGAGTTGAGATAATGATATCTTAATAAATTGTTATATTTAATCAAGATAATGATGATAGGATTTTAAACTGTCATAAAAATTTATAAAGTCCCATTCACCCCCCTCTAGGATACTTTGACCTATTCCTACTTCTACTAAAGCAGTCTTTACTGCAATTTCAATTGATGTCAAAGCAGGTCTCTCTTAAGGGCTTCACCGCCTAGAGAGTAATCTTGACTGAAGTTAGTAATATGGCCAAAGGAGAGGGCTCATCTGTAACTAGACCTCCTGTATTTGATGGTTAAAATTATGCGTACGGGAAGGCTAAGATGCATTACTTTTTGAGATCTTTGGATCCTAATGTTTGGGATATTGTTGAAAAGGGATATGTGCTACCAACCGAACAAATAGTACTTGAAAATGACACAATTATGACCAAACCAAAATCCAAAAAAATATGGACATCATTCGATAAAGAAAAACAAACTTCTGAAGCTAAAGCAATGAATGTTATCTACTGTGTTGTGTCCCAAGAAGTCTTTAATCAAATCAGTATGTGAGGAATAGCTAAAGAAGCATGGGACTTGTTAGAAATAACTCATGAGGGAACCAGCATAGTGAAAAGAGCCAAACTGCAACTCTTAACATCACAGTTTGAAAGCCTCAGAATGGAAGAGCATGAGACCTTCATGGAGTTCTTCACAAAGCTGAATATCATCTGAAACTCAAAGGGTGGATTAGGAGAAAAAGTTCTGGTCCTAAAAATCTGTAGGAAAATGTCACATCTCGACTTTTTAGGACTCGAGTATACAACTCATTTCCCAAAAACCAGAGTGTTAACCTTAAAGGAATTCGAGTATACTTTTTTTTTTCATTCAGAGGAAGCAAATGAGCGTAGTATGGACAAATTGAACATAAAAGAAATTTGGCATTATCATTTAAATATACAAGAGTTGCCCATAATGACTTATACAAACCAATGTCTCCAAATTAACAAATACAAGAATTACATGATTCATAACATGAGAAATAGTATAATGCAAGTAAATGTGAGCCACAAGACTCCTCAGCTCCTTGAGGTAGATACAGTTATGCAAACCTGACAGTTGTACCCGGTTCCTCATTAGCCTGAACCTGAAATTCACTTAAGCCACCTGTGCGACCTGTACAGTTATATTTATTTGATGGATGAGTGGCCAGCTTAGTATGAATTTCCCTCAAGATTATACACTGCCGCATTAGGTAAGCATAGTCATAAAACAAAGCATAGAAAACAATATATGATACAAGTCTTATTAGATGCATGGATGCGTGAAATATGCAATTATCGCCCCAAGGATACTCATCCATGCGAACAGTGGGCTCATCACCTATGCAATCATCGAACCTGGGTACATCATCTAGTCGGAACAATACATATATCACGTATGATAGCAATAGATGTTGATCTATGCTATGTATGCATGATTAGCCAATCCATTATTAATCCAATTACAACCAGCCATTTTAAATAAGCTCAAAGGTCACTGCAGGGGCTTGCCACCAGCGTAGGCCAACAGCTCAGGCATAGGTCTTATACCACTATCCTCGACTCATGAGACTACCATCTTAGGATGTTTGATGGAAACCTGTCGACTAAAGGCTAATCATATTACAATATATAGGGCTTACCATCACATGGAACCCATTTAGGGAAAATACCAGAACAAAGCCTCATAGAGCGATACTAAATAGGCCACATAGGGCGAGTATCAAAACCATGCGATTAAAGACCATCCTTGAAAACTATTGGACATAACAACCCTGGATGGTAGGCCCACATCAATGGTCAATTTAAACCACCTTTCAATAACCACTACGCCGAAAGTCCATTACAATCACAACCAGTTGAGTTACATCCTAAGTGTGGGTGTACATTTATAGGTGGGGGTTTCCCACGAATGTACCAGTTTAAGTTACATAGGCAATCCACAAATAGTCCACAGGCATGAAATAAATATGCAAGATAAACATTAAGCATGTAATGTAACAATTTAATTTCAGCAATTAACACATATGACTATGAAGCGCAGATATCAATTATAAATTGAAATAAAAACTATAGCTTAAGCTAATGGGAAAATGGAAAGCTCGAGGGGAAGAATCATCACCTGATAAACCGAATCACCTTATAGTGTCACAAAGTACTTGTGCCCTTAGAACTGAATCCTAACATGAATTATAAATTTTATATAGTTAGATCCAAGTTTTATATGTTATCTATGGATAGGATCATGACCTATGGTTTGGATCATTTAGATTTAGGATTTTATTCATTAATATAATCTTAGACTTTGGTTTAGGGTTTGAAGTTCAACTCATATAATTAAATTGTAATAATATTAGAATGGAGTAAAAGTAAATAATAACTGCTTATTAATACTAATAATGTTAACCTTATTATTATTAATCCTACAATGACAAAATAGGCAAAACATGATTAACGTTATTATTTAATATCTATAATAACCAATACTTAGCAAAATTAACCTATCAATGGTTAGCCATATTTAATAATAACAATAATTATAGTAATCCTAATGATGATAATAAATATTAAGATCTACTATTAAGGACAATATTTAGGAGCATTAAATAAGGTTCTACTACTTGATAGGTACAATTTTGATTAGAATAACTAACATTAGCACAAATAGTGTATTAACATAGAACTAGGTTTCCATCTTAGAGTTCAGCCTTAGACTTAGTTTCTAAGATCGAACGCTAATCGATGTGTGATTAATCATAAGGTTTGTAATATCAATAGTTGTAAAACCATCACTAATACTAGCGATGAAATTTATGGTAGCTACATGATAATAATAAGCATTACAATGGTGATAAATATTCTGATCTACCCTTAATGGTAATGTTTAAGGGTGGTAAATAAAATATTATTACATATAAAATAACTAGTTTTTTTATAACTAACCTACTAACGGCTAATCATTGGTAATATTAATAATACTAATTATGACATTGGTAGCAATGATAACTGTGTATTGAAATAATTCTGGATTGAGGAGAAGCGGACTCACCTTGTTAACTCGGTTCGAGTCGAGTTAGCTCAGCCCAAGCACAAGCACCCATCTCTCCTTTTCTCTCCCATTCTTCTCCTTCTCTTATTCTTCTTTTCTTACCAACTATTATGTCCAGCAGAGTCCAAATAGACCCATCCCAACTCGGCTCCGCTAGACTCAGTTCCAGCCGAGTCAACTCAGCAACTCTCAGTGATGATTTCTTCTTCTCTTCTCTCCTTCTCTCTAGCTTTCTTTCTTCCATCTGCCATACATCCAGGCACACCATTGGACAACTAGGGGTAGGGACTCAGTGGCTGGACTAAGTCATGATAGTGGGTCCAGGCTCAGCAGCAACTCAGCCCATCTCGAGTGAGACCAAGTCACGAATCCACAGTTAGGTGCAGTGCAACAGCTGCACCTACTCTTCTTCTTCTTCCTTCTCTTCATCACCTATCTCCTCTTCTCCCTCTACCCTTTATCTGCTACAAATCAGAAAATAGCAATGGACCCTGCCTGATTCAGCCCTCTCTGCCTAGTTGAGCACAACCCGGTAGCCACTCTCTCTCTCTCTCTCTATTTTTCTTCTCTCTTTAGCTTATTCTCTTCCTTCCTTCCCTTTGCTGCTGCTGGAAGCATCCAGCAGCACCCAAACTAGGCCTATCCTGGCTGGAACGGGCTCAGCTCGAACCTTGCTCGTTCCTGACTTAGCTCGGTTCGGCCGAGGAAGACGATCGACGTCCATGGAAGACTCCCACGCACTGCCTCTTTCTTTAATCCGACCGCATGTGACGGTTCATATGGGCTCTAGGAACCTTAAGGATAAGCCTTTTCAAAGCTTTAGGATAGCCAAGGCAGTGGGTTCAAATGGATAGGAAAAACGACCAATTTTTCTTAGATAACTGCAATCATGGAGGGCGAGCTCCTGTTACTCGATCCATCCCATTTTATTTGCTAATCCTAACATCCCAGCACCGTCAGATCAATAATAGATGGCTTGGATTTGTTCTGATTGAAACCGCTTGCAAATCCGGTGGGTAGGATGGAAACCATAGTGGTTTCCCTTTAGTTTGCTAAGAAGCCCTAAACAGCGGAATGGGTGGCTGAGATCTCATCAAATGGAAGGCTGGGATTGAAGGAGATGGAGCTTACGTAGATTGCCCTACTGGCGGTTTCCATTTTTTGAAACGGGGTGCTTGTAGGACCCGCTTGTAGTAAACTTTGTTCGTATGCATGCATGATCCCAGCTGTGGGATCAGGTGGGTTTTGGTCAGAAAGACCATCCGCACAAGATAGATAGCTCTGATCATGGATGTGGGCCCCGCTGGTGGGTCATCATTGAAACAAACGGACGTCTGTTCGTTTGCTAGCTAAACACAGAGAGAGAGAGAGAGAGAGAGAGAGATCTCCATTTCAAGGAGTCGCGGGTTAGCCCGCTTTGACAGGACTGCTCGGACCTGTGCACATCGAGTGCACCTCTTCTGGTGCACATTCGAGATGGTTGTGGGGCCCACGGGGATGTTTAGATGAAATCCACTCCATTCAATCGGTTTGTTCACTCATATAAGGCCATGATCTCAAGAATAGGGCTGACCTAAATCTTAAGTGGGCCATATAGATTGATTTTAGGTTTAACTTATGGATTCCCGCTGATTTGTTGGTCGGATCATTCCAAATTTGATTATGAGCGGTTAATATGGTCTCGGGGGTCGTGTGTGAGGCTCTTATAATGTATTGCTAATCGTATACAAATATTAATATTAATTTGTATAACTATCATTGTTTTATCTAAATAAAAATTACATTAATTAATAAGTAACAATGAAATTTGTTATATATAATCTATGTTATCACAAATTGTTATTATATTTAATTTATGTGAATATTAGTGAGAAAGAACGAAGGTTAATATGTATTATTTGGGTGTAATTTGTACAATTGTATACGTCTTAAGTTTTAATTTTATATATAATGTTAGAGCGTTTGAAATATGTTATTTATCATACTTACATATGTAAGATGTGGGCTACTCATTGTGCATCATTTAGCTGCATACCCTTATGTTAGGGTTACTTGCATTAAGGTGAGTTACAACTCATGAACCTCTAATTACTAAATAATGATTTGTTGAGCGTTCCAACACTCCAATGATTGGAATGACTATTATTTAATTATCAACAATGAGATCCTAAGGAAAATCTAGGCATGATCAGGGAGTTGGATGCGAAACTAGACAACTTGATCTGTGCTTTTAAATGATAGATCACCCTATGAGATGTTGTAATCATGGTTAATAGTGGATTTCATGATTCAAGGTTGTATGTCAGTAATTCAGTTAGATTTGTCCATCAGTGGAGTTGCGTTTCGACTAAAATGACTGTGAATGTTTACTTAAGCCTAGCGTGTGTTTATGCTAAGTTTAGTTATACGGCAACACCCGAGTACTGGAAAGTATGGGGTGTTACAATCTAGCCCCCTTAAAGAAAATCTCAACCTCAAGATTTGGTAACACGTGGTTCGATTATTAGTATTTTGAGTGATTTAGTCCTTATAAACATGCACTCTATCTTGTTATATATATTCTCAACAAGCTACATCAAAGATTCTCATGACCCTTATGTCTTTCAGTTAGTAGATCAACTGGTGTGTTTAGGTTCTACTAAAGGTCGTAAATCATTTATGTATTAACTAGAGCTAGGGAATTATTCTAATGCTCATCAACAATAAGGTTTCTAGTAGCGCTTATTAAGATTATAAGTTCATTAGGGTGTCCAATATCAATATCTTATCTTTCCTTTTATTCCCGTGTACCTCTATTGGAGCTATCACGGATAAATGGTCGTAGTGGGTTCGAGCCTAATACATCGATCATCTGCCTACATATAGCAAAGGATTTTTCGGTATCAATTCATAATCCTGTCAGATCTCGATCATTCGCTTGATCAGGGCATTGGAATCATTGAGATTTGCTAGGACTTAGAACTTGATCCAAACCGCGTACACATCGCGTAAACATGGTTTCATCAATTCATGACCCTGATTATTCCAAACTCACGGGAAATATTATGAAATATTCTATCCTGAAAATGAGAGTACCTGAAATCTACGTGAATAGACACGAATGACCATCATGCTTCCCACGCGCACTCTATTCACCTTAATGCACTACTAAAAAAAATATGTTTGGACCAAAATTCCTATATGGAAACTTGAGTTTGAGATTGCTTTTTTTTTTCCAAGTTCTTAAACCTAATCCATGTATGCTCAACCTAGGATTTACAGCTTACCCAAAACTCTATAAACTTTCCTCTATTTACTTCTAATTGTTAGAATTTGCAAAGTCTATTATTCCTAACTAAAGAGGCGTAATGGGGAATTCAAGCTACTCTTCCTAATAAGATCTTTTAAGTTTAGGGAGTACTTAAATTTGGTTTAAGGCTCAGTATGGTAAGTGAGGAAGTTCCTACATGCCTAAGTTCAGTCTATTTCCTAATTACCACAAGAGTGTGATTCCTATCTATGATATTTTAAGAAAGTCCACATCCCAAACTTCTAAAAAATTTTCATTTGGAAGTCAAGTATAAGGAACATCCTTACATAGTCTTATGTAGACCATAATGAGTGTTTTGTACACATATTTGATTCCCATGTCCCATGATTATTTTGATAGTTTACAAGGGAACCAAAGGTTTCATTCCTAAGTTTGAATGACTAAACCTAAAATGTTCAAAGGGACCTAAGTTCAATTCGTAATTTCTAAGATTACCCATCAACTCTCTAAGGGATCTAAAATATTAAGTATTTATATTTTTCAAGGAACCTTAGATCATTTCTAAGCTCCATAGTCATCCGTTTAAGGAGACTAATACTTAAGTTTCTATACTCTCATTTCTCCTAACTACAGAGGATGTTCAAATGAGTTCAAATGGTTATTCTAATAGTTTCTAAGGGGACTTAAATTCATTTCTAAGTTCTATGATCACTCAAACAACCTTTTAAGGGGCCTAAAACTTTGACTCGCTATATTCTCAATTTCTCCTAATTTCAATGAGACTCCACATCCATTCAAATGATCACCTTAGCAATTCCTAAGAGAACCTAAGTTTGTGGTCTCTACATTCTCAACCATTCTTCCAAGTCTAAGGGATATTCACTTAAGTTCAAATTTCTAATTTCTTACATCCTAACTTAAGACATTTAGGGTTTCTATAAGATTATTTCCCAAGGCTAAGTTTGTCCAAACTATGCTCTGATAATAACTGTAACGCCCCGACTTTTCAGGACCCGAGTATACAACTCGTTTCCCAAAAACCCGAGTGTTAACTTTAAAGGAATTCGAGTATACAATTATTTTTTTCATTTAGAGTAAGCACATGAGGGTAGTATGGATAAATCGAACATAAAGAAAAGTTGACATTATCATTTAAATATACAAGAGCTACCCATAATGACTTATACAAACTAATGTCTCCAAATTAACAAATAGAAGAATTAAATGATTCAATACATGAGAAATAGTAGAATGCAAGTAAATTTGAGCCGGAAGACTCCTCAGCTCCTCGAGGTAGATACAGTTATGCAACCCTGACACCTGTACCCGGCTCCTCATCAGCTTGAACCTGAATTTCAATTAAGCCACCTATGCTACCTGTACGGTTATATTTATTTGATGGATGAGTGGCCAACTCAGTATGAATTCCCCTCAAGATTACACACTGCCACATTAGGTAAGCATAATTATAAAGCAAAGTATATAAAACAATACACGATGTAGGTCTTATTAGATGCATGGATGCGTGAAATATGCAATCATTGCCCCGGGGATGCTCATTCGTGTGGACAGTGGACTTGTCACCCATGTAATCATTGAACCTAGGTACATCATCCAGTCGGAACAATACATACATCACATACGATAGCAATAGATGCTAGTCTGTGCTATGTACGCATATTAGTCAATCCGTTATTAATCCAATTACAATCAGCCATTTTAAATAAGCTCAAAGGTCACTACGGGGGCTTGTCACCTGCATAGGCCGATAGCTCGAGCATAAGTCCCATACCACCATCATCGGCTCATGAGACTACTATCTTAGGATGTTTGATGGAAACCTGTCGACTAGTGGCCAATCATATTACAGTATATAGGGCTTACCATCACACGGTTACACTATTTAAAACATCGAACCCATCTAGGAAAAATACCATAACAAAGCCTCATTAGCGGATACCACATAGGCCACACAAGGCAAGTATCAAAACCATACGATAAAAGACCATCCTTGAAAACTATTGGACACAAGAACCCTAGATGGTAGGCCCACATCAATGGTCAACTTAAACCATCATTCAATAACCATTATGCTGAAAGTTCATTACAATCATAACCAGTCGAGTTACATCCCAAGTATGGGTGTACATTTATAAGTAAGGGTTTCCCACAAATGTACCAATTTAAGTTCCATAGGTAATCCACAAATAGTCCACAACATGAAATAAATATGTAGGATAAACGTTAAGCATGTAATGTAACAATTTAATTTCAGCAATTAACACATGATTATGAAGCACAGATTTTAATTATAAATTGAAATAAAATCTATAACTTAAGCTAATGGGAAAATGGAAAGCTCAAGGGGAAGATTCATCACCTGATGAACCGAATCACCTTCTAATGTCAATAAGTACTTGCGCCCTTAGAACCGAATCCTATCATGAATTATAAATTTTATATGATTAGATCTAAGTTTTATATGTTATCTATGGATAGGATCATGACCTATGGTTTGGATCATTTAGATTTAGGGTTTTATTCATTAATCTAATCTTAGACTTTGGTTTAGGGTTTAAAGTTCAACTCATATAATTAAATTGTAATAATATTAGAATGGAGTAAAAGTAAATAATAACTGCCTATTAATACTAATAATGTTAACCTTATTATTATTAATCCTACAATTACAAAATAGGCATAACATGATTAGCATTATTATTTAATGTCTATAATAACCAATACTTAGCAAAATTAACCTATCAATGGTTAGCCATATTTAATAATTGTAATAATTATAGTAATCCTAATGATGATAATAAATACTAAAATCTACCATTAACGATAATATTTAGGAGAGTTCAATAAGGTTCTACTACTTCATAACTATAATTTTGATTATAATAACTAACATTAGCACAAATAGTGTATTAACATAGAACGAGGTTTCCATCTTAGAGTTCAGCCTTAGACTTAGTTTCTAAGATCGAACGCTAATCGATGTGTGATTAATCATAAAGTTTGTAATATCAATAGTTGTAAAACCATCACTAATACTAGCGATGAAATTTGGTAGCTACATAATAATAATAAGCATTACAATGGTGATAAATATTCTAATCTAGCCTTAATGGTAATGTTTAAGGGCAGTAAATAAAATATTATTACATATAAAATAACTAGTTTTATTATAACTAACCTACTAACGGCTAATCATTGGTAATATTAATAATATTAATTATGACATTGGTAGCAACGATAACTATGTATTGAAATAATTCTGGAATGAGGAGAAGCGGACTCACCTTGTTAACTCAGTTCGAGTAGAGTTGGCTTGGCCCAAGCACAAGCACCCATCTCTCCTTTTCTCTCTCTTTCTTCTCCTTCTTTTCTTCTTCTTTTCTTACCTGCTGGGATGTCTAGCTACGAGTCCAAACAGATCCATCCAGACTCGGCTCGCCTGGACTCGGTTCCAGTCATGCCAACTCTACAACAACTCTCAGTGATGATTTCTTCTTCTCTTCTCTCCTTCTCTCTAGCTTTCTTTCTTCCATCTGTCATACGTCCAAGCACAACATTGAACGACTAGGGGCAGGGATGTAGTGGCTGGACTGAGTCATGATAGCAGGTCCAAGCTCAGCAGCAACTTAGCTCATCTCGAGTGAGACCGAGTCACGAATCCACAGTTAGGTGCGGTGCAACAGCCGCACCTACTCTCCTTCTTCTTCATTCTCTTCATCACATATCTCTTCTTCTCCCTCTACCCTTTATCTGATACAAATCAGGCAGTAGCAATGGACCCTGCCTGACTCATCCCAAACTTAGCCCAATTGAGCATAACTCGGCAGCCAATCTCTCTCTCTCTTTGTGTGTTTTTCTTCTCTCTCTTTCAGCTTCTTCTCTTCCTTCCTTCCCTTTGTTGCTGCTGAAAGCACCTAGTAGCACCCTAATCAGGCCCATCCTAGCTGGAACTGGCTCAGCTCGAACCTGGGTCGTTCCCGACTCAGCTCGATTCGGCTGAGGCAGACGATCGATGTCCATGGCAGACTCCCACGCACTACCTCTTTCTTCAATCCGACCGCATAAGACAATTCATTTGGGCTCTAGGAAGATTAAGGATAAGCTTTTTCGAAGATTTAGGATAGCTAGGGCGGTGGGTTCAAATGGATAGGAAAAACAGCCAATTTTTCTTGGATAGCTCAAGAATGTGCTCGATCTATCCCATTTTATTTGCTAATACTAACATCCCAGCATCGTCGAATCAATAACTGATGGCTTGGATTTGTTCTGATTGAAATCGCTTGCAAATCCGGTGGGTAAGATGGAAACTGTAGTGGTTTCCCTTTAGTTTGCTGAGAAGCCCTAACCAGCGAAATTGGTGGCTGAGATCTCACTGAATGGAAGGTTGAGATTAAGGAGATGGAGCTTACGCTGATTGCCCTACTAGCGGTTTCCATTTTTAGAAATGAGGTGCTAGTGGGACCCGCTTGCAACAAACTTTGTGAGTATGCATGTGTGATCATAGGTGGGTTTTTGTTAGAAAGATTGTCCGCACAAGATGAACGTCTCTGATCATGGACATGGGCCCTGCTGGTGGGTCACCATTGAAACAAATGGACGTCAGTCCGTTTACTAGCTAAACGCAAAGAGAGAGAGAGAGAGAGAGAAATCTCTCCATTTCGAGGAGTCGCGGGTCAACCCGCTTTGACTGGACTGCTCGGACCCGTGCATATCGAGTGCACCTCTTCTAGTGCACATTCGAGATGGTTGTGGGGCCCACGGGGATGTTTAGATGAAATCCACTCCGTTTAATCGGTTCATTCACTCATATACGGCCATGATCTTAAGAATGGGGCTGACCTAAATCTTAAGTGGGCCATACAGATTAATTTTAGGTTTAACTTATGGATTCCCACTGATTTGTTGGTTGGATCATTCCAAATTTGATTATGAATAGTTAAAATGATCCTAAGGGTCGTGTGTGAGGCTCTTATAATGTATTGCTAATCATATACTAATATTAATATTAATTTTGATAACTTCATTGTTTTATCTAAATAAAAATTAAATTAATTAATAAGTAAGAATGAAATTTGTTATATATAATCTATGTTATCGCAAATTGTTATTATATTTAATTTATGTGAATATTATTGAGAAAGAATGAAGGTTAATATGTATTATTTGGGTATTATTTGTACAATTTTATACCTCTTAAGTTTTATTTTTTATATAATGTTAGAGCGTTTGAAATATGTTATTTATCATACTTACATATGTAAGATGTGGGCTACTCATTGTGCATCATTTAGCTGCATACCCTTATGTTAGGGTTACTTGCATTAAGGTGAGTTACAACTCATGAACCTCTAATTACTAAATCATGATTTGTTGAGCGTTCCAACACTCCAATGATTGGATTGACTATTATTTAATTATCAACAACCTTTAAGATCCTAAGGAATGTCTAGGCATGATCAGGGAGTTGGATTCGAAACTAGACAACTTGATCTTTGCTTTTAAATGATGGATCGCCCTATGAGACATTATAAACATGGTGAACGGTGGATTTCATGATTCAGGGTTGTATGTTCGTAATTCGGTTAGATTTGCCCATCAATGGAGTTGGGTTTAGAATAAAATGATTATGAATATTTACTTAAGCCTAGCGTGTGTTTATGATAAGTTTGGTTATATGGCAACACCCGAGTTCTAGAAAGTATGGGGTGTTACAGAAAATTCTAAGATCGTTACCGGAATGGTTCAACTCAAAAGTTACAACCATTGAAGAATGTAGAAACATGGATGAAATGAAAGTAGAAGAACTAGTAGGTTCCCTACAAACATTTGAACTACACTTCAAGGAAACTCCTAAAGCCAAGAATATTGTTCTCAAAACCTTAAAACACACTACTTATGAGGAAGAGGAAAGTGAAAAGGATAATGAGGATGAGGAAGTCTCTTTTAGCTCAAAGGTTCAAAAGAAATTTCAACAAAATTTGTGGTTAGCAATTCAGAGGAAAATAGATGGACAACAAGCACAATATAGGCAAACCTTCCAAAAGTCCAGAGAACCTTAATGTTACAACTGTAGGAAATTTGGACATTTGTCCACTGAATGCCCCAACAGAAAAACCAAAGGAAAGGCCATGGCTACAACCTGGGATGACATTGAAGATTGAAACTCTGACCTCAGTGATTCAGAAAGTGATGGAGACCAAAATTCCTTAAAAATACTCATGGCCTCCACATCTACAGACATTCTAGTGATACTTGAGGAAATTAATGAACCTCGGATCGAAGAGACATTTCCATCAGATGATGAGAAAGAAGAAGAAGAGAAAGAGAAGGATAAATTACAGGATACCTATAATCTACTTTATATACATAGTGTCCAGATCCTTAAAAGACTTGGGATGAATGAAACTAAAAATAAATTGCTACAAATGGATCTGGATAAAACTCCAGAAATCAATACTTACCTGATTAATGATCTTCAGCAATACCACTCTGAAAATGATAAGCTGGAAAGAATCAATTTATCCCTCAAATCTAAATCCTTAAAACTGACTAAACAGATTAAACTATTGGAAGATGAAAATATGCATCTTAAGAATGAAAACCACACACTTCGGTATGATGCAGAACAATCTAGGAAGTCTATTGAACTAAATTACAAATTCTCCCAGAGTAGTGAAAAAATTAGAAAAACTCTTAGGGATGGGAAGACCTAGAAAAGACAAGAGTGGATTAGGATATGAAAAATTCAAACCAAGTTCCAAAAATGCAGCACCAATGATTGAGAAATTAGTTGTATCAGGAAGTAAAACAAAAGCTACTTCTATCTGTCATTCATGTGGAGACTCAGGCCATTTTAAATTTGAATGTATTGCTCTTAGGTGGACTCAATCTAATTACGGTCCGAATCATATTGGTAAATACAGATAAACTGGAAAAACAGTGCATAATGCCAAGAGTCCACTAAACAACATGGCAAGAAGTAAAACACATCCATCTCCACCCATAATGACCAAGAGAATGGAGCAGTTATTGAATGAAGTGGCTAACCTAAATCAGAAAACAAATGATCTAATGAAACAAGGAAAAATGATTCAGTTACCTAATATACCTAGACATGTTCCTGACAAATCCTCAAGAAAACCTGTCACAACATGGGTAGTGAAAGAAAAGAAAAATTGTCTTGTTACTCACTCAAATCATTCAATAAGCAATAATACTAAATGGTACCTAGACAGCAGGTGCTCAAGACATGTCACGGGTGACAAATCCCTTCTCTCAAACTACTCAAATCTTAATGATGGGATAGTCACTTATGGTGATGGAAGCACCGCTGAGGTAGTATGTTGTAGAACCATAAAAGCAATGGAGATGCTAAAAAATAAGAATGCTTTTTGCATAAAAGGACTGACTCATAATCCTTTAAGCATCTCTCAAATATGTGACAACAAACATGTGGTTACCTTTGACAAACTAAAGTGTAAGATCCTGAACTTATCAGGAAAATCCGTTATGGACGATCTTCGCACCAGTGACCACTGTTATGTCATCAAAGGCAATGGAAAGGTTGATCCATATGCTTAGTAACAATTGAGCATGGAAAACATGTCCAGGCTATAGCATCTAAGTCTGGATGAATACATGCAAATGATGCATTTTTTATGATTATCATGATATATCAGAGGTTTCTATACCTCAGGAACTTCTTTTTGTGCATAAACATTATTGATGTTTATAAGTTTGTTTTTACAAGTTTTTGTAAAGATTTTGATTATATACTGAAGGTGATATGAAAATATTTGAAGATATACATATATGAAAGACTATCGAAAACTGGAGATAACATGTCCCATCCTTCTTCTCGATAAGTGAATCATTAAATTGAATGAGTTGTGGACATCATCGAAACCGCATCGATCCTATCGACGACCTCTCAAGAATCTGAAATGTCGGGTCGATTGGTTTGCCCTCGAACTCATCATTGATAACATCGATTACGATATATCGATATCATCGAAACCAAGTTCGATGATATCGAAGGTTACCACCCAATAAAAGGTGAACGTACGGGAAAATTCATTTCTTTACTCGATGCTTGTCCTTCTCTCTACCGCTCATCCTCCTCGGCCATTTTACATGTTTTTTTATTCTATGAGCCTTCCAAGATCACCCAAATCTGGTAATTCCTTGTCTATTCTCTTGATTTCTCAAGATTGTATCTTGTAACTTTGGGTATTTCTAGAATAGGGTGAGAAGTACTGTCTAGAGAATCATTAATTCGTATTTGAATCCTTCAATCTTCTATCAGATTCCATTCTTTATCACCCCATTATGAGTTGTAAATGTTCAATGGGGAAGGATAAAGGAAAAACTCCTGTTACTGGGGAATCCTCAAGATCCTCCAGACATAAAATCCTTACACCTAAAGAAAGGGCAAAGGCTTCTGATCAAGGGACCCTAACACCCTAGCGAAGCTCCAGACAAACATCGCATGGTGGGTCTCAAAGTGTCGCGCATGTTCCTCCTCCTGCTGCGGTAGACCCTATTCTGGCAAAATATATTGGAAGACAGTTAGTGCATGAATGCAAAGTTGATAGGGATTGCCTCAAACCCTATAACTTAGAACCTTTATGGCTACAATAGATTGGTTGCTTATGCTCAATTTTGGTGGCCCATGTCATAATGAAAGGACCTATAGATTCTTTGCTTCCAGCCATTCTCCTGTCATAGAACCTCCTTCCATAATTGTCTCTGTTGGGGATATCGATGTCAAAATTACCTCATAATTTATTGCAAGTATTTTTGGTCTCACTCTGTCTCCAGTCGGTCTCTCTGATCTGGATCTTGAAAATGCAGTAACTCGATCTAAGATCACTTAATTTCTGTGTCAGGGTAGGGATATTCCTTGGTACTAGGGTAATGCATTAAAGGCAAAATATATGGCTCCCAAGTATAGAGTTCTGCATGGCATATTCGCCAGAAATGTGTACCCTAAAGGAACAAACCGATCTAACCTTACAGGATTTATGGTCATGATCGTGTATTGTGTGGTAATTGGGATCAAGCTATGTCTTCCCACTCTAGTATTTCACCAGCTGATATCTATCCTTCACACTTCTAGAGACATTCATCTACCCTTCCCTCGGAATGTTCATGTGCTAAGTGATAAGATCGATCTTCCATTGATAATTGATGGGAGCTACCTCTCCAACATTTCAACAAAGTCAATATTAGGAAGATGGATCTGAAGTTTCATCAATATCTAGAAGATCAACCCGAGGAGGAGATTCATGAAGAAGGTGAAATGGGTGAAGGAGCAGCATAGACCGAAGGAGACCCACTCGAATCGCAGTAAGCTCCACCTCCAACTGACCTTGGGTAGACCAAAATATTCAAATTACATCAAGATTGGATCAGGATGACGTTGCGAGAAGTAACTCAGATGAAGGAAACGATGAATGAACGATTCATTATCCTGGAAAGATTAGTGGCTGGGGTGCAACAAACGGTGCATTAACTGGTTGATCTGATGACATGCCGATGAGACGATACCACACCGTCTTCATCAGCCCCTCCACCATAGTATCAATAGCCTTCATGCTGTCACATACACCAGATACTTATCACTACGTACGAGCATGGATATCTTTTTGAATGCCTTGTGATCTTGTGAGTGTATGTGATGGCTAGCTAACCATGGATAGTCTAACAAGTTTTTTTTTTTTGTGATAGTTATCATCTCAAGGAGGATAATATAGTGGTTCTTATATGCCCATGAATGGGCTAAATATGTGTTTGTGGATTGTTAATTCTGCCAAGCTTTGGGCAACATATTTTGGATGGTTAAATACTACCAAACTTGGGCAGTGTGTTTTATTTTAGATATTTTATTTGGCTTGCATGATGATATATATATTTGATGCCTTTTCTCTGCCCAGGATATTCATGAATCATCTTATCTGAATTTATATTGCATATCTGTGAAATGATGAATGCAACTGGTATTTATTATTCTGACTACTAGTGTGATTTATCTTCTGGTTTCTACATAGTTAAAACCGTTCTGTTATTCTTGAGAAATCACTACTCTCCTGTTGCCCTATTTCTCACATGTCTGTATGCTTCAACTTTAGTCATCTCATATTGATATATTGCCCTTTGCCAATGACTGACAAAAAGGGGGAGAACAAATCCCACCATGGAAAAACTTGTGTGTATGTATGTATGTATAGTGGTGCAGGTGTTAGGGGGAGCAGCCACATGAAGACAGGGGGAGCAACTACTACTGCATGTTACAATCTTGTGTGTGAACTCAAATAACATATTTGTAAATTTGTGTAAGGTTCTTATACACACAATTTAGGGTGTTGGTCTAGATGTTGTTCTAGGATTTCAGGTATTTGATCACGTAATCGACAAAGGGAGAGATTGAAAGTGCTATAGTTTGTTAATTAACGTGAGTGTTGAGTCAGCAAGACAAGTGAGCTCCATAGGAAGATTGTTCAAGTATCTGCCTCGATCAGATGTGGCTTCAGATCTCTACAAAGGTAAATGACCCTTACATCCCATGTCCCAAAACAGTAGGTATATAAAACCATTAAAAATGGTTAAAACAACATAGGGTTTAAGGTGTGAAAACTATTTTGCAAAATCAGGAAAATCTCTAAGTATTCACCATTTGTCAATTTATCCATAGTGCTTCGAAACTCACTCGATGTTATCGAAATGAGAACTTCAAATGTCTAGCAACCAAAATGAATCTTGGACTGAATTCTCAATGAATCGATGACAGTATCGATATCATTGACTTTTGAATCTTGAGTTCATCGAAATGGCTTGATAAAATCGACATCTGGTCAGTTTGTGTCCAATAAACAGTTAAGGAAAATCATGTGATTTTCGATGACTCGAAGAGATCCTCGATATCTTCAAAATTCAAATCTCAATGATATCGGATTAGGACACAAATTTGTCCAGCAAGCTTTCAAGTAAATTCTTTTAAATGTTCGAGGTATCAAACATCACTCAATAATATCAATATTCAAAGATCGATCATATCGAGACTAGGTCGATGTCATCGATTGGGACACAAAACTGTCCAGCGAGTTTATAGGAAAATTTCTTGAAACGATCGATGAATCGAAACTGGTTCGATATCATCGATATTCAAATGCAGATGATATCAAGGAATGCTCGATCATATCGATGCCTATTCAGTTCCAAAGGCAAGTCTACTCTCATGTTTTAAAATGTTGAGGAATCGAACCATGGGTTGATAAAATCGGAGTTCGAAATCCGATGACATCGAAGCATGTTCGATATCCTCGATCAGTTGGCAAAAAGGTTCAAAAGCATTTGACAGATTGAGTTTGTGTCATCAAGTGGCTATTCGACGTTATCGAGAGTATACGGTCAATGATATCGAAGCCTATAAAAAAATATGATAGTTTTATTTCTGTTGGAACTTTTTGCCTATTTAATGAGAGCTTACCTGAGGTTGTTAGTAGAGAAAATAGATAAGCTTTTGAGTGTTTAATTTAGATCACCTACCCTAAGCCCTTTTCTCTCAAGGGAGTTCATTCCTCAATCCACCCTCATCATTAATATTCAATAGAGTGGATTGGTGAATGAACTTTCTTATTCAAGGATCCTTCAGCTACCACCTTAATAGAAAATCATTGAGCTGAGATTCCTTGAATGCATAGATCATGGTATTACTCTGTCACTCTAATGATTAATCATTTAATAGAGTAATTACCAACATAACCTTGACCCAACCCATAACCTTACATTGGAACATCATAATTGTTACGGATCAAGGGAGCTGAAGATTCTTCATCAACAAAGGAGGAGATCTTCATCAACGTGCCTAATGGGGCTCATCTACTTATCTATAAGTCATTAGAGTCCAGAGACCTTGCTGATCATTCCTTTGTGTAGGATTGGGTCACAGGTGATTCTCACCCCTTTCAGGTCCTCATAGGATGCCTCTGACGGGAGAATACGTGTGGGTGTTGTGTATTGACCCTTGCTCTTAGTGAGCGTAAACTTAAGTCCTTAGTATAGGTCCTTGGCCTATGTGGCCTAAAACCCTAGGTGTTGTGTGTTAACCTTTTCTCTTGTGTAGGGCATAAACTTTAGGTTCCTTGTGTGGATCCTTGGCCAATGTGACCTAAAACCCTAGGTGTTGTGTGTTGACCTTTGCTCTTATGTAGGGCATAAACTTTAGGTTCCTTATGTAGATCATTGGCCTGTGTGGCCTAAAACCCGGGTGCTGTGTGTTGACCCTTGTTTCTCTGTGGTGTATAAACTTGTGCCTCGTGGAGACACGTCTAGGTTCCTTATATAGGTCCTAGAGTCGACCTTGTGTAGGTTGTGAAGGTTAGAGGTGAACTTGATTTAAAACCTCTGTTAATGAGATCCGGTACACTCAAGGGTTGAGTGCGTCCACCGGAAGTAGAGTAGGTAATAGCCGAACCACTATAAAATGACTGGGTTTAAGATTGTTATTTGCATATTCTTTTATTGTGTATACTTTGATGATCACATGATGCATGATTATTTAGAACTGATAAGTATCACTTCCCATACACAATCACTCTGTCCATCCATCATAGACTAAATTTATGTATTGCTTAGATATTGAATAGTCTTTTAATTGGAACCTCTATCTGGCTTGGAAGCCATTGGAGTTGAGATAATGATATCTTGATAAATTATTATATTAGATCAAGATAATAATGATAGGATTTTAAACTACAATAAAATTTTATAAAGTCATATTCACCCCCCTCTATGACACTTTGACCTATTCCTACTTCTACTGAAGCGGTCTTTACTACAATTTCACCATGATGTATCTGTTATATCCAAACTGTCCAACAGCTTAAGCTACTATTGACGTCAGCAAGTTTTGTGGATCTGACATGAGGTATGCAGTAAATCTGAACCGTCCGTCCATTTGTTGGAAGGTGGGACCCACCCTGCACGTGTGGGGTCCCCACCATCCAACTGGACCGTGGACTCCACCTGTAATGTATGTGTTTCATCCCTAGCGTGTGGGACCGACCGTGATGTATGGGTCTTATCCACACCATCCATAGGCTAGGACAGGTGAGGCTCACCTTGATGTATTATGTTATCCAGCCGTCCATCTGTGAGACCCACATGATGGATCTATTTTATCCACACCATCCATCCCTAGGACGTGTGGACCCCACATGACACATGTGTTTACATCCAGCCACGCCGCCCACCTGATTTCTGGACGGGTGGGGCCCACCTTGTGATGTGTTGTATATTCACACCATCCATTCATGTGGCCCCCACATGATGTATGTGTTTGATCCTTGCTGTCCATCTGGTGGGGCCCATTTGGAATGTGCAGGGCTCACCCCACATACGGTGTATTTATGGCCCATTGATGAGGCCCGATGAGATGTATGAGGCCCATATGATGAGGTCTGATGTGTTATATTTGAGGCCCATTCTGTGAGGTCCGATGTGATGTATGAGGCCCATATGATGAGGCCCGATGTGTTGTATTTAAGGCCCATTTGGTGAGGCCCGATGTGATGTATGAGGCTCATATGATGAGGCCCGATGTGTTGTATTTGAGGCCCATTTGGTGAGGATCGATGTGATGTATGAGGCCCATATGACGAGGCCCAATGTGTTGTATTTGAGGCCTATTTGATAAGGTCCAGTGTGATGAATATATGGCCCATGTGATAAGGCTTATTATGATGTATATGTGGCCCATGAGTTACTCCCAATATGATGCATATGTGGCCCATCAGTAAGGCCCATCGTGGTGTACATTAGGCCTTTGTGTGAGGCCCATTATGTTGTGTATGAGGCCCTTGTATGAGACCATGGGCCCGCTATATGTTAGGCTATATGTGGGCCACTCCTTGGGGGCAATATTGGTTAAATATCTACATTGATGGGCAATGATGATTAAATGTCCACATTGTGACCTTCCCTAAGGCCTTGTTAGGCCCATTCTCATCATTCTCTAAGTGGGTTAACCCAAATCATTAGGACCCATTAATGTTTACATGGTCCATCTATTCATATTGGGATAACCTAAGATATTGGGCCCTCATTAGTCGCTTGTAAGATTATTTCTTTTTAATCTTAGAGTCTATCTAGGACTTATTTGGGCCCCCTAAGGCATCTAGCGGGCCATATAATAGTATGGTGAAGGAAGCCCATTCCGGATCCTTTGGATTATAGGTAGGCCACCTAGGCCCAACCTTGATATGAGGATAGTTTGTCATCACTATAGATGGAGGGATTCATGCTATCGGATTTGGTATATTTGCAGTTGAGGACCGATCTTTATGTTATGGTTTAAATCGGTTGTCCTTCTATGGACCCCATATATAGTCCAATTATTGATACTGATTATGAGTATGCGATAGCATAGCGTCATAATGCATGCACATACTCATCATCTGCGTACTTTTATGAGATGTGGTTGACCATTGCATATGCCATTGGGTAGGGTATTTATAGAACTCCCCAATAGGTGGAGTGTAACACCACGGGGTGAGTGTAACTCAACTCCAGAGTTCAACATCACTTATGCAACATGTTTAATGATATTTGGATGTTGTCGTGTTAGAAGCGATAAACATGAATGAGATTATACCAAAGCGGTAATTCATACTCCAGGATCAGTTGTATAAAAGCAAGCGGAAGACTGAACTGTATAAATAAGTATGTAAAGAAACAAAATAATCGATTCATTATCCAGAGTATGAATCCTTCTGAGTCACAATATACATGTCTGTCTATATAAACAAAATGTCAAAATACTAGGTACAATCTCTGTAAATCCCATCAGTCCGTGACCTAGTCGAAACAGCGCCAATGGCATATACGAGAACTCCTCCTGGTCCTCGTCGTATGGGCTCGCCTCCCGAGAATAATGCCGGATCGCCTAAACACTAGGCAGTCCGGTTGGTGTGCTTATAGTCCCGTAACGTGGGAGTGAAGCTAACTCGTGGAACGATAAGTAAGTTATCATGTTACCAATACGAAATGATAAAGCGATAAATCAAACACTCCTAGTTACTCGATTAATGCAAGTATGAATGCGGTTATGATGGATGCCCTCTCCGACGTACTCCCTCAACACCATCTCACGTTCGCGCATGCTTACATCCCACGTGCTCCACATCTTCCCGGGCACATGCGATGCATGATGAGTATGATTACTGCAGAGGGTTTTTAATTAATTCATTTCAAACAATGATTGGGAAACTAAGGTACCTCCCTTGTATCATATCCAAACATGATCCAATCTAGGGTCGTCGATCCTAGTTAATATCGAGACGATGGTGTGTTTTCTGGTCATTTGAGAGGTGCCGAGACATTACGCACAAAGGTTGCACCACTCCCCCATCACCCCTTAAACGATTCATCACGATACAACTATACGAAAACGAGGCCTAGTTCATATTCTATATGTCGCGGCAACCCTAAGGCAGCGCAACTTCGAGAATATGCTCGCGGTCACTACATGCGCATTTGTACACACAAAGGCTGCACCACTCCCCATCACCTTATCGGTGTAGGCCGGCGAGCGCGAATATAGTGTCCCATACCACCATAATCGGCTCACGAGTTGAGTTGCTCACTTGGTCACTCACTACGGAGGCACGTAGCCCCGGCGTGAGGCCGACATCTCGACCACGGTGTCCCATACCACCATGCCGGCTCATGAGTCTTAGCGGATCGAGGTACCATGGTTAACGGGATTTTCACTTGGTAAGTTTGGTACCCTAGGTTCAAGCATTAGCGACCAAACATGGTGAACATACATAAGGCATACGGTTTACTTGATATGTTCGGCTAGCTCGAGCGCACAACAAGTTGGGCGATGGCGCAGAAGCACCTCGTGTGGCCAACCACTATCGCCAGCCGAAGTACGACACGAGTTCACCAACACATCGTGCGTGGCGGAGCGAAACCCCAACCACATCTTCAAGTCGTACTGGATGCACGGACTACGAACATAGTCCCAAGCTCAGTCAAATCCTAACCAAAGCATGTGAAATAAGACATGATAACATGGTAATTCAAGAACACTAGCAGGCGTAATATAAGCATAACATGAAGCATGTTAACAACAAGTCACAAAGCATGTTCAAAAGCATGTTATAAAGCATTATGTAAATAAGTATACAAATACTTACATTTCGTAGGCGAGTGGTTAGAGTGAACAACCACATGGAGAGTGTCTATGCGACTCAAGGCAACCGAGAATCCACCTCAGCACCTACCTAAGATTCTAACACTTAAGCACTTGCACTCACAAGTGAATTCTCCAACACTTGGAATGCAATAGTTCAACATACATGACGTATGCTAGGGAAGCGTGTACTAGGGTTGTCCCTTTTCCGAGCTAGTATTTTATACATATACAACATATTCATACAGCAAATAAACATAGCAAACACATCAGCAAATTTTATACGTATAGGGTACTTTCACATATACCCAATTTCGACATACATAGTGTTTACAAAGGAACATAGGTTTCGGCGATTCTTTTCGCCAAGTTAGTATTTTAATCATGTGTTGTATAATCATACATTAAATACATATGTCAAACATTATTCCAAAAGAAATACGTATACGGTATTTCTACAATGTAATTTCGACATACGCATTTACAAGTAAACATATAATTTGGCGATTCCTTTCGCCAAACTAGTATTTTATTCATATGTTATATAATTAAACATTAAATAAACATGTCAAGCATTTGTCCAAAAAATACGTATACGGTATTTATACGTATACCTACAATATGTGAAATTCCATATTTCACACCGTTAATCAAAACGAGGAAACGGAAAGCACTTTGTACATGTGCAATTGCAAGCGATCATGAATCTACCATTATCCGACATTGAAAGCGTTGAAAACCGTAACTTATAAGCTTAAAGTCCTCACCTTTGCCTTTTGAAGCGGAAGAATCAAGCCAAGGGTGATGAATCTTAAATCGTCTACGGGCGATTTCTAGCCTAAAGAGCGGAATCGGTTAGTCGGTATACATCCTACTTAGATTCCACCTCAAATCGACCTAGGGTTAGGTTTTCTTACCTTCAAATGAGGCGGAATACAGGAAAAGCGTCTAGATCGAGAGAGATGTAGGCCGTGTAGCAAGCAAGCGGCGGGAGGAAGATCGGCAACGATCTCCAAGTCTTTCCCTCTCTTTTCTCTCTCTCCCTCTAGGGTTTCTCCCAAAATTCGTATGGGCTGTGAGAGGGGCTGCTCTAAGCCCCTTTTATAGCCTCAAACATTACGGAAATAGACTTAGGTTCATGGGAGTACTGCTTCTATATAATATTTTCGGCGCTTTTCCACTCAAAGGGGAGTTACTTAGCCCTCTTTGAACCAAACGTCGGACTTAAGCTCACCACCAACGGATCAACGTGGGATTACGTTTTGACTCATTCGGATACGTAGATCGCACGTGGCGGACCACTTTCGGTTCGACGGTCGGTGGGCCACGATCGAAAATTCAGTACATGTAAATGTTCTGAAATTTTTCTTAATCCGAGGTGTAATTTGGTGGATTCGACGGTCGGGTAGCTTATCTTGACGCGTCAATGAACGATGCCGATCACTATTCCGGATATTTATTTCGGCTTGTGAATAGTGTTTTCACACTACCTCGCTCCGATTCGAAACGAATGGCCGTGGAATATCGGATAAGGCCGATTTTGAGATGATTGTTAAGCCCGGTGGGGCGGTCCTAGTTCCTTAGCTTCGGATTAATCGGACTCCCGATGTGCGATCTAGACCTATACTGAAGTTTCGTTTCATTCCCGAGAAGCGGACGGGAAATGAGTTTGGTTCTAAACTTTAGGGTAACCTAGCGTCACTCGTTACGCAAGTTTTGGGTCTTGCGATTGTATTTAAAGCGATCCTAACATAGCTAATGGAGTTTAATACTTAGTTAACTTTGTTAAATTTCTAAGGGATTTAATCCTACGTGATTTCTGGTCGAGGTGGTACTCGACCCAATGTACGGAAATTTACAGGTCGTTACACGGAGTTATCCCACATGAGTACACAGTATGCGAAGGATTGATGCATGACTGGATTGTGTGATTAATACATCTTGCATTGTGTGTTATGATTACTGTATGCCCTAATGACATCAGGGCTATAGCCTTCACAAGTATATCGTGGATGGCAGGTTTGGACAACGAAGATCTTCTATTTACATGGGGTGCGAAGGATGTCCCTGGGTGAAAGTCCCTAAACCTGATGGTACCGAAAGATGTTCTAATGTCGAGATCGAGTGGATACATGAGCGCACAAGGGCCGAATACCATGAGGCTGCGTCTCCCACTGTGTCGTGATCAGTTGGAAGGGGGTATGGCCTTACCCGCCTGAGGGTAAGGGCAATTGCTAGGCTGAGTATGACTAGCTCATAAATGGGTCTGCTATTAACGTGCCAGATAGATTTTGGTTGACTATTGGCCTTGCAGATAGTGAGGTTTCTTCCACTTATACGGTTGTATGTCTAATGTAGGGTAACAATGTGGTGTATAGT
This sequence comes from Magnolia changhungtana, assembly GCA_030180095.1. Lineage (NCBI taxonomy): Eukaryota > Viridiplantae > Streptophyta > Magnoliopsida > Magnoliales > Magnoliaceae > Magnolia > Magnolia changhungtana. The sequence goes on along the minus strand of JASAUF010000674.1, from coordinate 598,494 downwards.
GTATTAGACACCGGTGATTGTCTAGAGAGAATTGTATTAATATATGATGCTCTAGTGATGAGCTGGATTGATACATGGATTGGTATGCTTGAGCGGCATCTTGCACATGACATTGGATATGTAGGCCTTGCATCATATGTCCTTGGTGCAGCCGATAGCATTCATGCCTTACATCGCATGGCCTTGGTGTGGCCAATAACATTCATGCCTTACATCACATGGCCTTAGTGTACCCAGTTGCATTCATGTCCTGCATCACATAGCCTTGCTACGGTTGATTGCATTCATGGACTTACTAGTATATTCCACATTACTTTGATATTGCATTCTGAGCACGCTTGTATCGCACACACAGTTTCACCACCCTCTAAGCTATTTATAAGCTTATGCATGATTGATGCGAGTAGGTGATGCCAAGACGTAGTCATAGCTTAGCAGGAGAAGGAGCATGAAGTCGAGTTTCTGAAGAATTGTTATTATCATCATTATACTTCCTTTATACACATTGTATCTTAAAGTTTTTATCATAGTGGATTTTGTGATGGAGTTTTAGTTATTATTCGTGGGTTATGCTTTTGGTTATGCTTGTTACGGAATAAATTCATGCTAAAAATCCTCCTTGTAGGATCCCATGATTGGAACCTAGTATATGGGTGCCGGGAGCTGAGAATGGGGTACTACAGAGGCTGTCGGTGCCATATTCGGAGATTAGGAATTTTGTTAGCTCAGTCTCCGAGTTTGCAATATGACAGGAGTTGGTATCAGACCATAACTTAGGAATAACTTAGGGCAACATCACATATTTGCGACGAGCTTAGGGCGATTAGGTCTTGAGTGCATATCTTTTTGAATTGGTTCCCTAATGTCTTAGCCTTTAAGGGTTCTGAAGGCTAAAAAAAGCCTTTGTTCTTTGATGTAGACCATGAGACTTATACGAGGTACGCGAGGCACCCGAGGTACTTGAGCAACCTGAGCGGCTCCCGCTTCACCACTTGAGGATCTCGTTCCTCCGACCAATATTCTTATTCTGCCTACCATAGTTCCTATTCCCCCACCCGAGCCTGCTGCACCTACGCCCGAGACCCCTGCAAATCCTTCACCTCCGCATGAGACCAATGCAGCTCTTACCATACCCGTTCGTGTAGAGCAGTTACAGCAAATGCTTCATGATGTGACAGTCGCCCTCCAGGGGTACGGTAGGCACCCCATGGAGACTCCAGAGTAGACAGAGTAGGAGTGAGTGGGCACCTTATTGAGAGAGTCCCTTCGGCTCGATCCCCTGCGATTCCAGGGAGAGCCCGATCCAACCGCAGAAAAGAGGTGGCACTCTCAAGTGGAGAAGATTTTTGAGACCATGAGGTGTACGACCCAGCAGCAGGTCCCTTTGGCCGTGTAGTTGTTCGAGGGTGAGGCCGAGCACTGGTGGACCTCCATCACCTGTGCTACAGGAGCTGACTTCATTGACTGATTCGACCGACTACTTCCCCTTCCACATTTGTCGGCAGTGAGCATGGGAGTTTGAGACCCTAGTGCAAAGAGACATGTCTATGGCTCAGTACACAGCTCGTTTTGTGGTGTTATCGAGGTTCATGTTGTATTTCATTGATGATGAGGGGCGAAAGGCCTACCGTTTTGAGAACGGCTTGTGTTACGGCCTCCAAGGCCATGTTGTTGGGCACGAGCTCCCTCCCTTTGAGGAGGTAGTACGGAGGGCTCAAATTTATGAGGCTGATTAGGTCGATACACAGAGCAATCGCGATCGAAAGTGAGTCTGAAAGAGGTAGGCCCCCTTCGGTGGCCCCCAGCAGCAGTAGCGTCGACAGTGGCAGAGGCACATGACCTACCAAGCACTAGCGGCACCTCCAGCACCACTCCAAAGGTCGTTTACAGGGACATGTTTTAGATGAGGTAGAGTAGGGCACCGTATCCAGGAGTGCCCCCACCCTCAGCAGTAGTAGCAGTAACCGAGAGCATCTCAGCAGCCTCCAAAACATCAGTGACCTTAGCAGCAGCGACCATAGCCACCTCCGCCGTAGAGGCCCCATCCATAGCTAAGATAATAGTATGGGCTACCACAACGTTAGCAGCAGCAGCAGCAGCCTCAGAGGGGACAGACACCTCCCCAACCTACCCAGGCTAGATTTTATGCAGCTCAGCAGGACCCGCAGTCCTTTGGAGGAGTCATTAAGGGTATTCTTCCTGTCTCTGCAGGCATTGATCAAGTTCTGTTCGATTATGGTGTATCTCATTCTTTCATGTCTAAGGATTTCTGTCATTCGACTGGATTGCCAACAGAGTCTACCCATGAGGGATTGACCATATCGATGCCCTTGGGGAAGACTACAGTGTTAGGCCGATGTTGTTTGTCTTGCCCTGTCTTAGTCAAGGATGAAAAGGTTGAGCTAAGAGTCCTAGAGGGGGGTGAAGAGGACTATGTCAAATTAAAATTTTAAATGTGGAATTAGATAGATATAAATAAAGATAACACTTAACAATCCCACAAAGCAGAAATGAATAACAACCTCAAATGTACAAGTATTGAGAGGTTGATACAGATGTTGTTCTAAGGACAACCTTACACCAAAAACCAATGGCTTATGGTAGGACAACCTGATTTCTAGAACGGTCTGTGTATCAATATCCCAAACTAATACAAAGGAGAATAAAAATATCAAGGAAAATAAACTAAGCTTTTAAAGCATTCCCACACTTGTATAAAAGAGATTACAACATTCTCCATAAAGACTTAAAAAAAAAATTACAACATTCACACAAAGCAACAATCAACTAATCGTCACAACACCAGAAATTATAGTGGTTCGCTTGTGTACACCAACTGTTTAGAAAAACAGCCACACAACTACTCCACTCCCAATATCATCTCCCTCAGGATATTGTCGTTCACTATGAAATAGGTTTTCAAGGTTCACCTAAAACTTTCACAATTGTGTCTTTCAAGTGGGCTTACACAATTCAAAAACCTCACACTCTAAGATTTTCTAGATCACCTCAGATAAACCAAAAAGAGATTTTTCCTGGCACAAACTCAAAAACTAAAAAGAGATTTACAAAAAAATGTACATATACTTATCTAGATATTCTCCTTTGATAAAGCCCGGTAGAACCAATTCGAAGTAGATGTTCAACATAGATGTTCAATGTCCACACTCACTTATGAAAGGGTTCTAAATGATTTTTAGATTAAATCACTTTGGGCTAGCTTGATTTGAATTTGATTCCAAGAAAGGGGAAAACTTAAATCCCTTCTTCAAATAAGATTGGAATATAGAACTCAAAATCAAATGCAAAAAGCTAAATTAAAGAGAATATTAAATGAGCACTACATAGCTTAAGAATATCACAAACTTATCTCTCAGAGTAGTATCTTGATTTTGCTTGAATTGAATGAAAAACTCTGAAAATCATGCTCTATTTATAAGTGTAGAAATTGTTCACTTGAGTGGCTTAGTGGTTGGTTTGACTAGTCGAAAGACCAACAAACTTTTAAAATTTTGGGTGCGATACGATAAGACCATTCCATGACTGGTAGAATGGCCTACTCGACTAGTTGAGTGAGACCAAAAATGGTTACTGGACTTTGAGTCGAGCCTGCTCGACTGGTCAAGCACTGTTCACTCAACTGGTCGTGCAGTCTCCAGGACTAGTCGAGGGTCCAACAAAAACTCCCAAAAATTAGTAAAAAACCTTGGACAAGTCGAGGAAAATCTTAGACTGGTTGAGCCAGTACTAGGACTAGTCAAATATAGGCTAAGACTAGTCGAGAAAAAGCATATAAAATTATATAATGACCCAAATTTAGTATACAATCCATATGACCTAACCTATGGTCAATCTAGGATCATTCATACCTTATATGTGATATTTGAACATTGAAATATTATTTGCTTTGGTTGATAGTTGATCTTGAAGTACATGAAGCTTGACATCTTGAAGTACCTGTGACTTGTGTTTCAACTTGAGTATATGAGCTTTAAGCTTGAGAGGATTACTTGAGCTTGAACTCTTAACATAATGTACACTGTCTTGAATTGAAACATCTTGAACTTGTATTTGAATTGCTTGATCTTGAATATGAAGATGAGCTACATAAGATACAGATTTCAAAAGGTTTTGGCACTACAAAATTTGACAATCATAGGAGCTAGATAGAATAGCATTTACAATCTCCCCCTTTGTCAAATTCGTGACAAAACAAAATAAATAATATGATTCACATAAAAAAGATATGCACAATAAAGAATCATGCACTAGTTACAACCTGGTCAAAGAATCATGCACCAGTTATGTCAAATCAATAATCATCAATACTCCCCCTTAATACCTTACTACATAAAATCTAAGAGGAGAAAAAAATTGTTACCTACCTATCACCTAACCACATTCATTCTCCACATTTATCATAATGAAATAGGCATGTCAGGATTAATTTGCCCCCTTTTTATCACAATATGACAAAGGAAAGAACCTATACAGGATGATGGAAACATAAGAGTGAGGAGAGAGGAAAGGTTAAAAGTTATTACATATCAGATACTCAAAACTAATCCGAACTAGAAGAAGTAGGTATGGTAGGATCAATTTTATGAAGTCCCTTATTAATGCGCCTAAGATATTTACGCATATATTTAAATTACATTTCTTAGGACACATGCATACCTTCATCCTTCCCCTTAAGTGAGCACAAACGAGCATCAAAATCAGATGGCTCATATACTCACGTTGAAACACAAGTCACAATCTTCTCCAACAGGCTTAACCACTAGACTATGGGTGGCTAAAACAATCATAAGATAAGCAAAGGGTATGTCACTATGACTTGGGTGGACACGAAACTGAATCATGATATAACAAATAAGAGAAGGAAGATACACAAACTCCAGAAATCATAGAATGAAGAATACGAACCATGAATGTAGTAAGCTCAGTTTTGTTACTAGATTTAGGATAAATATTTGAAATGAAATCCTACGAAGAACTTTGTATATGGGTGACATAAACTTAGAAGCGAGCGCATTCCCAATACTCCATTTCGCATCCATATTACATAAAACTCTAGTGAGCATTCGCATCTCAGATTCAAAAGGTTTTGCAGTAACAGAACTAATGGGAATACTATCGTCATTTACAAGTATATTCATTAACCCAAAAATAAGATGACAGTCCACATCAATTGGACCTTCTCTGGTCATAATTGTAAACGTCAAATTCTCAGAAGAGAAGTCACTAATGCAAGCATACATAGCTTGCACAATGGAGCAGTATGCGGGTCCACCTCAATGTAATATGTTATCCTGTCCTACAGATTGAAGGAGAGGAATAATGCCAAATGGTGCCAAATAATCAGGATTAACAGTCCATTCAACTATCACATTGCACAAGCGAATATCCCATACAAACTCGGAATCTTCCTTGGGTGATTGAAGATGGCACACCGTGATAGGAGCTGAACAAGAAGAAGAGGGACCACGAGATCCTTTCTTCTTGGTTCTACCCTCCATCACAATAAAGAAATCAAAGAATAAAGAGATTGCAAAAGAGGTAAGAAGGGTTTCTAGTAGACTAAATTTTTTTATAGAAAACCCACTAAACAATCATAAAGCATGAAATAAACCAAACAAATGAATAAAAGGAAGTGCAAAGGACTTGAATCTACAAGAAAATTAAAAATAATACACTAACCATGGAGGAATCGAAGATGGGTTCGACCGGTCGTGGTAGGGCTTGTTGGAGAAGAAGGACCAAATGAAGAAAAAAGTGATTATCCCCAAATAAAAAAGTAAAACCCGAGTTTCATGACTGGTCGAGTACATACTCGACCGGTCAAGCCACGACTGGTCGAGTGTGTCCTCGACTGGTCGTGCAACACTTAAATTTTGTAATTTTTCATTAATTTGAATTTTAAAATTTTTAAATAATAAATATATACATTATGATACATAAAGACACAAATCATCAGTTCATATTGCACATACCAAGATCAAATTTCAATTTTGCAAACCTATTTTTGTCGAGCAGTTTTGTGAATATGTCTATAAGTTGAGTCTCGATCGGAATATATTCTAAAGAAATTATCTTGTCTTCCACTAGCTCACGAATATAATGATATCTAATGTCAATATGCTTGGTTCATGAATGCAGAATTAGATTTTCAGAGATATTAATTGTGCTTGAATTATCACAATATATAACCATGAATTCTTGCACAATTCCGTAATCGCTTAGCATTCTTGTCATCTACACAAGCTGAGTACATGCATTACTAGCAACAATATATTCAGCCTCAGCTGTGGAGAGCAATACGAAACTTTGTTTCTTACTTAGCCAAGAAACTAAACAGTTCCGGATATAGAAACAACCACCGCTGGTCGATTTACGATCATCAATGTTACCAGCCTAATCAACATCCGTGTAACCTGCTAATTGCACACTAGTATTATGTGAATACCAGAGACCAAGATTAGTTAAACTAGTGACATATCGCAAAATACGCTTAACAGCAATCAGATATGACTCTTTAGGATCAGACTGATATCTAGCACAAATTCCTACACTAAATGCAATATTAGGTCGGCTCACAGTTAAATAAAGTAAACTACCTATCATATTGTGACACAACTTAGGATCCACACTCTATACCTGTTGAATCCTTAGAGAGTTTTAAAGTAGTACTCATTAGAGTATATAAAAAAAAAATTTCACTCTCAAATCCGAACTTTTTAACTAAGTTCAGAGCATATTTGGTTTGAGAGATAAAGAAACCATCAGGGAGCTATTTGACTTACAACCCTAGGAAATAATTTAGTTCTCCAACTATGCTCATTTCAAATTTAGACTTCATATGATATACAAACTCAACAGTCATGTTAGCACAGGTAGATCCATAGATAATATCATCAACATAGATTTGTACTATTAGTATATGATCATTATGTTTCTTTGCAAACAATGTCTTATCAACACTTCCCATTATAAAGTTATGGCTTAGTAGAAACTTAATCAACTTTTCGTACCATGCCCTAGGAGCTTGTTTCAAATCATAGAGTGCCTTTTTCAGGCGGTAGACATGATTAGCATGCTTAGGGTCTTCAAAACCCGTTGGTTATTCAACATACACTTCTTTATGCAAATCGTCGTTTAAGAATGCACTCTTTACATCCATTTGATATATTTTGAATTTTCTAAAGCACACAATGGATATAAATAGTTGATTGATTCAAGACGAGCTACTGGGGCAAAGGTCTCATCATAATCAATGCCTTCTATTGGAATGTACCCTTATACAACCATCCTAGCCTTGTTTCTAATAATATTACCAATTTCATCAGACTCATTTTTGAAAATTCATTTTGTTCCGACAATGTGTTTATCTTTTGGTCTTGGAACTAAGTACCAGACATAATTTCTTACAAACTGATTTAGCTCTTTTTGCATTGAGACAATCCAGTTTTCATCAGTAAGAGCTTCTTTTACGTTAGTCGGTTCTATCTTAGATGTAAAACACATGTAGTTACATATATCTTCAAGTTGTTTATGAGTGCGCACACCAATGAGAGGGTTTCCAAGGATTTGATTAGAAGGATGGTCTTTAACTGTCCTTAATTCAGTGTTATTTTGACTTAATGAAGAGTCTGATTTATCAATTAAAAGAACTTCATCATTTTCTGAACTTGAAGCATGTGTATTTAAGTGATTGTCTATAACCACATTAATGGACTCTTAAATTACACTAGTCCTCTTGTTAAGAACCCGATATGCTCGTTTATTCAGAGCATACCCTAAAAATATCCCTTCATCACTTTTTGGTGTCAAATTTACCCATATTTTCTTGGTCACGTAAAATGTAGCTCTTGCTGCCAAAAACTCGAAAGTATTTGATAGTAGGCTTCTTATCAAACCACATTTCATAAGTAATTTTACTGTTTGATTTTCTAGTGTAAACACGGTTAATTATTTAACAAGCAGTATTTACCGCCTCAGCCCAAAGATTTTTAGGAAGCTTCATACTGTTTAACATTACATTTTCCATTTCTTGAAGCACTCTATTTTTACTTTCCACCACACCATTTTATTGTGGTGTTTTGGGCGTAGAAAATTCATGCGATATTCCCTGATCATTGCAAAATTTCTCAAAACTGTTATTTTCAAACTCAGAACCATGATTACTACAGATCTTAGTGACTTGTGATTATTTTTCAGTTTAGATACGTTTAAGTACTCTTTTTTACTTCATCAAGAGTTTTTGATTTCTCTCTCAAGAAGACTACCCAAGTATATCTGGTAAAGTCATCTACTATCACCAGAATATACTTTTTGCCACCTCGACTCTCCGTTCTAGTTAGTCCAGTGAGATCCATGTGGAGAAGTTTGAGTGGTTTAGATGTGGCATTGGAGTTCACCTTTTTATGAGTACTCTTAGTTTTTTTTACCAATCTCGCATTCGCCACATTCTTTACTTTGGGTAGACCTCTTACCAATTCTCTTTTTCTCAATCTATACAAGTTGTGGTAGTGTACATGTCTGAGGCACTTATTCCATAATTTGGTTTCATCAGTATGAACTATGTAGCACGATAGCTTAGATGAGCTTGAATCACTAATAATGTAGCAGTTCTCAGAAGTTCTACAACCATTTAATATTACAGAACCATTTTTTTAAAAAATTTCACACCTTTGGTTCGTAAATTTTACACTATGATTATTATTGCATATTTGAGAGATGCGTAATAAATTATGTTTTAACCCTTCTATATATAAAACATTTTCAAATAGAGGGAGGTTAAAGAGTTGAACCGTACCTTAGCCAATAATTCTGCAGTTGCTACCGTCACCAAATGTGACTAAACCATCAGTCATGTCTTTAAGATTGGTGAACAGACCTTTGTCACGTATCATATGTCTGGAGCAACCAATGTCTAGGTACCACTTTGAATGGCTTGAAGCTTTAAAAGCGGTGTGGGCAACCAAATAAATAACCTTAGGGACCCATTTCAATATTGTTTTGGGTTTGGTTTTCTTATGTTTATAGTTGTTATAAGTTTGACCCACTGAGTTAGATTTTAAGAGCTCCTTAAGTAAATCAACAATTATCTCAGCTAAATGATTACGATTCTGATTTTTATAGTTGATATGGTTGCTTTTAGGTTTTAAGGTCTGAAAAGTCTTAGCATTTTTGGAATTATATTGATTCAGACTTTTCCCTTTTAAGTTAGAAGACTCCTTTAACAAATTTAGGAAGAGTATTCTTATGTTTGGAATGAATACTTTTATTGTAGCCCAATCTAGATTGATCGCCACATTTTCTGGATCCGAATAAAAGTTTTTCTAATTTAGGATCACCTTGGGCATACCCCCATGTGTCTTTCAAACTCAAAAGTGAAGAGACTTCTAGTTTTAAGTTTTTATTTTCATATTTTAAGTTTTCAACTTGGGAAGTTTTGAAATATAAGTCGCGCTTAGTTTTTTCAAAGCAATCTGAAATGTGTGATTCTAAGACTAGATTATTAAAATTTTCTTTTAGTTTTGAAAATTTTTCTTTCTAAAGTTTTTGCTTTACAGCAATTTTGCAACTTTCCTTGTATAGGGCATCATAAGCATCTTAAAGATCTTCTTAATTTTCATGGTCATTATTAGATTTTCTTCACTGGTTGAATCATCATTATTTGAAAAAGTGAACTTGGCTAGAGTCATTAAAGCTTTAACATCATTAGCAGACTCGGTTTCTGAATCTTCAGACTCAGAAGAGACTTCAGAGCAGGAAGAATCATCTCATGTAGCCAACAAACCTTTCTTTTTAGACGTGTCCTTCTTAGGACATTTGTTTGCTAAATGCCCATATTCATGGCAGTTGTAGCATTGGCTATCTTTTAAAAATTTTCAATTTTTAGATCTAGGTTTTTTCTTTTCAATAGGTTTTTACAAATCAACCCTCTTTTTACTTTTGAAAATCTTGTAAAACTTTTTAGCTAAAAGAGCCATATCATCTTCAGAAGTTTCTAAATCAGAATTATTACTATTTTCTTAAGAAATAATTTTAGAAGACTTAAGGGCGATGGATTTACCTTTAGGAGCTTTAAAATTTAACTCGTAGGTTTGTAAAAAACCAACCAATTCTTCTACCCTCATATTATCCATATCACGAAGTTTCTGGATCGTGGTCACCTTTGAATTGAACCGTTCAGGCAATGAGCACAGTATCTTTGCACAGACTTTACTTTCTGGGATCCTATCACCAAGACCCCACATAGAGTTGACAATGTCATTCGATCTTGTATAGAAGTCCATAAACATTTCACTTTCTTTCATACATATTTCCTCAAATTTGGTTGTGAGGATTTGAACTTTAGATTTCTTGACAATTATTGTACCCTCGTGTGTCATTTCCAAGATATCCCTGGCTTACTTTGCAGTATCATAAGATATAATTCTCTTGAATTCATCCGGTGTACAAGTGATTGCATTTAAAGCCTTTAAATTGGCACTACTCTCACTTTTCTAAAGAGTGGTCCAAGAAAAGTAAGGTGTGACTTTTATAATTTTGGATCCATCAGTACCAGTTACCTCGTGGTAGGAGGGGTCTAATTGGTCACTATGGTTTGTCACACGCTCTCATCCATGGATTTTTTAAAATTTCTCATTCTGGTTTTCCAATAGGCATAATTGGAGCCATCAAAAGGTGGAGGCCTAGTGACTGGAAGGCTATCAAAATTTGACATCTTAAAAAGCTTAGATCGATTAGCTTAGGAAATTAATCCAAAAAATAATAATAAAGTGAGCTATTAGGCTCTGATACCACTTGAAAATGCTGAGCTAAGAGTCCTAGAGGGGGGGTGAATAGGATTATGCCAAATTAAAAATTTTAATGCAAAATTAAACAGAAATAATAAAGATAGCACTTAACAATCCCATAACAAAGAAATGAATAACAACCTCAAATGTACAAGTATTGAGAGGTTGATACAGATGTTGTTCTAAGGACAACCTTACACCAACAACCAATGCCTTATCATAGGACAACCTGATTTCTAGAATGGTCTGTGTATCAAAATCCTAAACCAATATAGAGGAGAATAAAAATAGCAAGGAAAATAAACTAAGCTATTACAGCAATCCCACATTTGCATAAAAGATATTACAACATTCTCCACAAAGGCTTAAAAAAGAAATTGCAACATTCATACAAAGCCACAATCAACCAACCGCCACAACACTAGAAATTATAATGGTTCGCTTGTGAGTACACCAACTGTTTAGAAAAACAGCCACACAACTACTCCACTCCCAATATCCTCTCCCTCGGGATATTGTCGTTCACTATAAAATAGGTTTTTTAAGGTTCACCTAAAACCTTCACAATTGTGTCTTTCAAGTGGGCTTACACAATTTAAAAACTCCACACTCTGAGATTTTCTGGATCACCTCAGATAAACCAAAAAGAGATTTTTCCTGGCACAACCTCAAAAATTAAAAAGAGATTTATAAAAAATGTAAATATACTTATCTGGATATTCTCCTATGATGAAGCCCGGTAGAAACAATTCGAAGTAGATGTTTACCGTAAATGTTCAACGTAGATGGTCGATGTCCACACTCACTTATGAAAGGGTTCTAAATGATTTTTAGATTAAATCACTTTGGGTTAGCTTGATTTGATTTTGATTCCAAGAAAGGAGAAAACTTAAATCTCTTCTTCAAATAAGATTGGAATATAGAACTCAAAATCAAATGTAAAAAGCTAAATTAAAGAGAATATTAAATGAGCACTAAATAGCGTAAGAATATTACAAACTTATCTCTCATAGTGGTGTCTTGATTTTACTTGAATTGAATGAAAAACTTTAAAAATCTTGCTCTATTTATAAGTAAAGAAACTATTCACTCGACTGGCCCAGTGGTCAGTTCGACTGGTCTAAGGACCAACAAACTTTTAAAATTTTGGGCGCGATAAGATAAGACCGTTCCACAACTGGTCGAGTGGCCTGCTTGACTGGTCGACTACACTTAACTGGTCGAGTGGGACCAAAAATGGTTACTGGACTTTGAGTAGAGCCTGCTCAACTGGTCGAGCACTATTCACTCGACTAGTCAAACAGTCTCCAGGACTGGTCGAGGGTCCAATAAAAAATCTCAAAAATTAGTAACAAATCTTGGACATGTCGAGGAAATTCTTGAACTGCTCGGGCCAGTACTAGGACTAGTCAAACATAGGCTAAGACTAGTCGAGAAAAAGGCTATAAAATTATATAATCACCCAAATTAAGTATGCAATCCATATGACCTAACCTATAGTCAATCTAGGGTCATTCATACCTTATATGTGATATTTGAACATTGAAACATCATTTGCTTCGGTTGATAGTTGATCTTGAAGTACATGAAGCTTGACATCTCGAAGTACTTATGATTTGTGTTTCAACTTAAGTATATGAGCTTTAAGCTTGAGAGGATTACTTGAGCTTGAACTCTTAACGTAATGCACACTGTCTTGATATAGTTGAAGCTTAAAAACTTGATCTAGTACTTGAACTTCTATAAGAATCTCTTATTCTTATACTTCTGCTGCTTGAATCTTGAATTGAAACATCTTGAACTTGTATTTGAATTGCTTGATCTTGAATATGAAGATGAGCTACACAAGATACAGATTCTAAGAGGTTTTGGCACTATAAAATTTGACAATCATAAGAGCTAGATAGCATAGCATTTACAAAGGAGACCTTCTTGCCCACCGATTTATTCGTGTTGCCAATGTCGGAGTTCGATGTCATCCTGGGCATGGATTGGCTTGCCAAGTACCATGCCGTCTTAGACTGCTCCGCGAGGACAGTCACGTTCTATATACCTGGCTTGTCGCAGTTCCAGTTCATTGTCAAGCATAGAGGAGAGTCGTTGTCTTGTTTGATGCCGTGTGCAATAGAGGAGCCTATAGTAGTGAGTGTTGATCTGTTGCCAGTGGTTTGCGATTTCCCTGATGTTTTTTGGGAGTTTCTGGGATTTTTGCCCTACCGGCATATTGAGTTCCAGATTGACCTTGTGCCTAGTACCATACCTATCTCGAAGGCCCCATATCGTATGGCACCGATAGAGTTGTGAGATCTATAACAGCAGTTGGATGAGTTGTAAGAGTTGGGATTCATTCATCCATGCAGTTCATAGTGAGAAGCGCCGGTATTATTCGACAGGAAGAAGGATGGCTCATTGAGGCTCTATGTGGATTACCGCGAGCTCATTTGGGTCACGATTAAGAACAAGTATCCGCTCCTGAGGATTGATGATTTGTTTGATTAGCTGCGGGATGCACAGTTCTTTTCAAAGATTAACCTGTGTTCCAGTTATCATCAGATTCGAGTCCAAGAGGAGGACATCCCGAAGACGGCTTTCAGGACGCGCTAACTTTGAGTTTAAGGTCATGTCCTTCGGACTGACTTTCATGCAGTTGATGAACGAGGTTTTTCAGCCTTATCTCGATCAGTTTGTTGTGTTATTTGTCGAGGACATTCTAATCTATTCGAGGACCAACGAGGACCATGAGCAGCATTTAGAGATCGCCTTGTAGACCCTCCATGCCCACCAGCTGTATGCAAAGTTGGAGAAGTGCAAGTTTTGGCATGAGGAGGTGAAGTTCCTCGTTCACGTGGTGACAAAGGAGGGTGTCACAGTGGACCCCTCAAAGGTTGATGTAGTGCGTTAGTGGGGCCAGCCCATGAGCGCATCTGAGATCCGCAATTTTCTTGTCTTAGCGGGATATTATCAACCATTTATTGAGAGATTCTCCTGTATTACAGCACTACTAACCAGGTTGACCCGAAAGTGTGTAGAGTTTGTGTGGAGTGATGCCTGTGAGAGAGCATTTATGGAGCTGAAGGACCGTCTCACGTCCGCTCCTGTCTTATCTCTTCCCTCTAGCAGTGATGGATTTGTTGTATTTACTGATGCTTCGAATATTGGTTTCAGTGTTGTCCTGATATAGCACGGGAAGCCAGTAGCTTATGCATCTTACCAGCTCAAGGTCCACGAGCGGAACTACCCCACGCATGATTTTGAAACTGGTAGCAGTTGTCTTCACACTGAAGGTGCAGAGGCAATATTTCTATGGGGTCAGGTTCAAGCGCTTCTCTGACTACAAGAGCGTGAAGTATCTATTCTCTTAGTACAAGGTAAACATGAGGCAGAGACGCTGGATGGAGCTCCTGAAGGATTACAATTTTGATCTTCAGGACCACCCGAGCAAGGCGAACGTGGTGGCAGATGCCCTTAACCTTCAGCATGAGGCTTGGTGGCGCACATGATAATTTAGGGGTGGAAGATGCTTGAGAATGTGCCAGCATTCGACTTCGTGATCAGCTTGTAGTCTTCTATTGTGCAATTATCGAGCCAATCGATTTAACCCTCTTATCACAAGGGTGATCGATGCTCGGTAGGCAGATGAGTCGTTGCGGCGTTATTGTGCGGAGAAAGTATTGAGAGTCAGTCAGATTGGCAGATTGGTTCTGATGGTGGACTTCGCTTCAGAGGCCGATTATGTGTCCCAGATATTCCAGAGTTTGAAATAGTCAAGCTATATGTCCTAGAGGGGGGGTGAATAGGACTATGCCAAATTTAAGATAATTACAATGGAATTAAATAAAAAGATAGCCAAATAAAGTAAATCACTCCACAATGCTGAAATGAATAGCAACCTCAATGAACAAATATTGAGAGATTGATACAAAAGTTGTTCTAAGGACAACCTTACACCAAAAACCAAAGTTTATGGTAGGACAACCTGATTTCTAGAAAAGTCTTTATATCAAGAACTCAAACTGTAGAGAAATAAATAAATTCAAACTGTACGGAAGAATAAAAAGTAATTTCAAATATTGATTGTTCTCAGGACAACCATGCACCATACAAATGGCAGGGCAACCTTACAAGAACAATTAAAGAAACTAAAGCTCAAACTTAATAAAGGAATAGCTAGAAATATATTACTGAAATTTAAATCTAAACTATTACAACATTCCCCACACTTGCTTGAAATGTAAATATTTACAAAATTCACTACCACACATACATTCCACTGCTTTAAATGAAAAAAGGTAAAAGATTGAGCAAGCATTCAATCCACAAGACAAAGAATTATAGTGGTTCGCCTGTGTGTTCACCAACTGTTAAAGAACAACCACACAAAATGCTACTCCACTCCTAATATCCTCACACAGGGGATATTAGCGTTCACTATCAAAATAGGTTTCACAGGTTCACCTAAAAACCTTCACAATTGTGTCTTTTTAACTTGGGCTTACACAATCTAAAAACTCCACTTTCTGAGTTTTCTGGCTCTCCTCAGATAACCACACAAATGAAAATTTTCTGGCGAATCCCAAACAAAAATCAAAGAAATAAAAATTTTACAGAATTGTAAAATACCTGGATTTCTCCTCTTGTAGCAGCCAGGACGAACCAATCGGAGTAGAAGTTCGAATATGAAAGTTCGATGTCCAATACTCACTTTACAATGATTCTAAGTTCTAATTGATTTTAGATTTAATCAACTTAGAGCTAGCTGTATTTGATTTTGATTCCGTGAAGAAGGAATTATGAATTTCTCCTTTTTCTAATCAGATTAGAATACAAATCAAAATTAAATAACAATAAGCTAACAAAAGGAAATAGAATTATGCACAGTATAGCTTAAAAACAAACACAGACTTATCTCAGAGTGGAGCCTTGAATTCACTTAATTTTTTAATTAATTATTCAATAAACTCTGAAAATCGTGTGCTATTTATAGCTGCAGAAATTCGTCTTCGACTGGTCCTAGGGACACCACGATTGGTCGAAGGATAAACAGATTTTTAAATTTTTGAACGCGATCAGATCAAACCGTTGTACGATTGGTCGTACGTAGTCCACGACTGGTCGAAGGCAGTTCACGACCGGTCGAGACCCCTCTACGACTAGTTGTGCGACACTTGATTTAGTCACTGGAGTTTGAGTCGTAGCACTACGACTGGTCGAAGGTCGAGTCGAGACCATCCCACAACCGGTCGAGCAGACTCCAGGACTCGTCGAAGCCGAACCAAAAAATCCGATAAATTACAATAATTTTAGGACTGGTCCTGGAACTTCTTAGACTAGTCGAACCAGTACTAGAACTAATCGAACAAGGTCTAGGACTAGTCTTAGAATAAACTATATTCATGGATTAATATTAAAATGAATTATGTAGCCAAAGTGACCTACCCTAAGGTCTAAGGTTTATCATACCTGAGACATGAAGTATGGACATTGAAAACTTCATTCGCTTAGACTTTGATCATTATCAAGCTTGAGTTCTTCTTGATGCATCTTGACTACTTCACAGGCTTTGAAATCAATGTCATTTTGAGTTGCACTTGAGTCCCAAACTATGCTTGAGTCTTGACCTTGAGTACACGTGAACTTGAGCTTGAGTCTTGAGCTTGAACTCTTCTTTAATATCTTCTATATTGTAGCTTGAAGATATAAACACAAGACACATACAGAGATTTTGACACACAAAATTTGACAACCAAAGAGGAATCAAACCATAGCACTATTATATCCCCCTTTGTCAAATTTGTGACAAAACATACTTCAACAAGAAAAGCATAACATGTATATTTACGAATCATGCACCAGTTGTCATGAACTAGCATACAACATACAACCTCATGCACAACCACTGAACCTCCCCTGTGTAACTCCCCCTTAGTAGTATACTTCAACCATTCCATTCACATCTTCATTAATTCAATCATAACCTCATAACCTCAAATACTCCCCATTTTTGTCAAAATATGACAAAGGAATAAACAAAAATAGGATTGAAAAGATAAGGAAGTAATGATCAAGTCATAAAGTTAGAAAGATTGAAAGTTATGAGTACGAAACATATCATAAGGAGTAATAAAGTCAAGTCAGATAGAGTTTAACACACTCAGAGTGAGTAAAAAGTATTATAGTTATTACAGAACAAAGAGTAAAATCTCAATCTGATCCAGAAGAAGGACCAGGAATGGTAGGATCAATTTGATGAAGGCCTTTTTGTAAGCGCCTAAAATACTTGCGCATATTTTTGAATTGCTGATTGTGGCCAACATTCATATTCTCTACCTTCTCCTCTAATGCACTTAAAAGAGCATTGAAATCAGATGGCACAAAGTCAAGATCATTTCCAGAGTCAGAATCCATTTCATTAAAAATATCGTCCATATTGATATCATTTGAAGGAAGATCATCACCATCTTCTTCATTCTCAGCCTCAGCAGCAACTCCACCTTCACCAACATCAACTTGGCCTAGAGCCAATTTCAATTTCATTTTGTTTAAGTTGGAGTTGTTGAATGAGGTGTTGGATAGGAGCCTCTCTGATGGGCATAGCGACTAACATGTGAGTGGCTAATACATTCAACAGATACCCAAATGGAATATCACCATGACCAAGATGACTACAGATTTGAATGATAGAGGAGCAAATCAAAGAGGGCAAACAGACATTAGCACCAGTAATGATTGAATACATAATACAAATCATAAACAGAGTCAACTCAGTCTTGTTTCCAAACCGAGGATACGGATTAGAAGTGAAGATACGATGCAAAACTCTGTATTTGGGTAACAAGTATCTGGTTTTGAGGGCATTCCCATTTGCAGTCCATGGTGCATCCATGTTTCATAATACTCTAGTATAAACACGTTTTTCCGATTCTGATACTTTCTCAGTAAGTGTGCTAGGATGAATACCTTCATCATTAACTGGTATGTCTATAAGGCCTGAAATTAAATGTCGATCAACAGGGAAAGGTCCTTCTCTAGTAGTAATAGTGAAAGTTAGTTACTCAGTAGAAAAGTCAGTTATGCATGCAACTATGGCCTGCGCTATGGACTGGTATGCCGGCCTGCCCAAGCGTAAAATGTTTTCCCATCCTACAGATTGAAGGGGAGGAAGGAGACTGAAAGGAGCGATATGGTTTAAATCAACGACTTTTTCAACAATCACATTATGCATCGCAAATCACGCACAAATGGTAGATCATCTTCAGGAGCCCTAAGATGGCGTCTAGTGATAACATTCGATCTAGAAGAGGAAGAACCTCTAGGATTTTTCTTTTTACCTCTAGAGTCCATTTTCTTGAAGAAATACAAGAAATATCAAGAAAATAGAGATGGGTTTCTCTAGATTCAGCAAATGAGAAGAAAAACCCAAAAACTTGAAGAACGAGTTGAAATAGACAACTACAATCAAGAAATTTAAGAGAAAATACTAAGATTCTTCAAGAAATCAAGACAAAACACTCTAACCTGAGTGAATCGAACGGTGGGGTTCAACTAGTCGAAGCTCGGCTCGTTGGAGGAGATGAATAAAATGAAGAAGAAGTGGTTTTTCCCCAAATAAAGTCAATCAGCGCACTACACGACTGGTCGTGGGACGTCCTCGACCAGTCGTGCCACGACTAGTTGAGCATGTCCTTAACTGGTCGTGTACAGAAAAAAAAATAAACATGCATTTTTTAAGAAATTTTGAAATATAAACTAATAAAGTATTTACACTATGATACAGAGATGCATGCTCAATCATTTTAAATTGCACATACCGAGATTGAATTTCAACTTATTAAACCTGCTTTTGTCGAGCGGTTTAGTGAAAATGTCAGTAAGCTGAGTCTCAATTGGAATATATTCTAAAGATATTTCTTTTTCTTCCTCTAATTCATGGATATAATGAAACCTAATGTCAATATGCTTAGTATGTGAATGCTGGATTGGGTTTTTCAAAATATTTATCACACTGAAATTATCACAGTATAAAACCATAGAGTCCTGTGTGATTCCATAAGCACTCAACATATGTTTCATCCAAACTAGCTGAGTACATACATTACCAGCTGAAATGTATTCAGCCTCAGTAGTTGAGAGTGATATGGAACTTTGCTTCTTGCTAAACCAGGAAACCAAACAATTTCCAATGTAAAAACAACCACCACTGGTTGATTTCTGTCATCGATATTACCTGCCCAATCATCATCTGAATACCCAGCTAATTAAACACTAGTATCATAAGGATACCAAAGACCCAGATTAACTGAACTTACGACATATTGAATAATTCACTTTACGGCAGTTAAGTGAGATTCTTTAAGATTAGACTGATATCTAGCACAGATTCCAACACTTAAAGCAATATCAGGTCTACTTGCAGTTAAGTAAAGCAAACTGCCTATCATGCTACGATACAATTTAGAATCTACATCTTTACCTATACAGTCTTTTAAGAGTCTTAGAGTTGTACTTATAAGAGTATCAAAATTCTTACCATTCTCAAATTCGAACTTCTTAATCAATTTCAAAGCATATTTAGATTGTGAAATAAAAATTCCATCAGATTGCTATTTTACTTGCAATCCTAAGAAATAATTTAATTCCCCAACCAAGCTCATTTTAAACTTAGATTTCATCAAATCTGCAAACTCAATAGTCGTGTTAGTACAAGTTGATCCATAAATAATATCATCAATGTATATCTGAACCATTAAAATATCAATGTTATTTTTCTTAACAAAAAGTGTCTTATCGACACTACCCATTTAAAAATTATGACTTAGTAAAAACTTGGTCAATTTTTCGTACCAGGCCCTGGGAGCTTGTTTCAAACCATAAAGAGTTTTTTTAAGGCAATATACATGATTAGTAAACTTAGGGTCTTCAAACCCTGTAGGTTGTTCAACATATACCTCTTCATGTAAATCACCATTTAAGAAGGCACTCTTTACATCCATTTGATAAATTTTAAAATTTATAAAGAATGCAATGGATATAAAAAGTCTAATTGATTCAAGGCAAGCAATTAGAGCAAAGGTTTCATCGTAATCAATACCTTCTATTTGAGTGTACCCTTGAACAACCAGTCTTGCCTTGTTTCGAATTATATTTCCAAGTTCATCAAACTTATTTTTGAAAATCCACTTATTTCCTATAATGTGTTTATCTTTAGGTCTAGGAACAAGATACCAAACATCATTTCGAACAAACTGATTAAGTTCTTCCTGCATTGCTACTATCCAATTTTCATCAGAAAGTGCTTCTTTTACGTTTACCGGTTCAATCTGAGATGTAAAGCACATGTAATTATATATGTCTTCTAGTTGTCTACGAGTGTGTACACCAATGAGAGGGTTTTCAAGAATTTGATCAGTTGGATGATCTTTAACAGTCCTTAACTCAAAATTAATTTCACTTAATGAAGTATCTGGCTTTTCAATTATAAGAACTTTATCATTATCTAAACTAGGTGCAGGTGTATTCAGGTGATCATCAATGACCACATTAATTGAGTCTTGAATCACACCGGTCCTGTTGTTCAGTTTACGATATGCACGACTGTTTAAAGAATATCCTAAGAAGATTCCTTCATCACCCTTTGTGTCAAACTTTCTCAGATTTTCGTGGTCACGTAAAATATAACATTTGCTGCTAAAAACTCGAAAGTATTTGACGGTCAGTTTCTTATCAAACCACATTTTATAAGTCATTTTATTATTAGTATAGACACGGTTAATAATGTAGCAGGCGGTATTCACTGCTTCAGCCCATAAATTTCTAGGGAGTTTCATACTATTCACATAACATTTCCTATTTCTTGGAGTACTCTATTTTTCCTTTCCACAATACCATTTTGTTGTGGAGTTTTGGGCGCAGAGAATTCATGTGATATTCCCTGATCGCTACAGAATTTCCCAATACTGCTATTTTCAAACTCGGATCCATGATCACTTCGGATCTTACTAACTTGAGAACATTTTTCAGTTTTGATCCATTTGATAATCTTTTTCACTTCATCAAGGGTTTCTGATTTGTCTCTTAAAAATGAAACCCAGGTGAATCTTGTAAAATCATCTGCAATAACTAAGATATACTTTTTGCCACCTCGACTTTCCATTCTAGTTGGTCCTATAAGATCCATGTGGAGAATTCGAGTGGTTTTAATGTGGTATTGGAGTTCACCTTTTTGTGAGAGCTCCTAGTTTGTTTACCATACTGACATTCACTACATATCTTGTCTACTTTTTGAATCTTAGGTAGACTTCTAATAAGTTCTCCTTTGCTCAATCTGTATAAATTCCAGTAGTGTATATGTCCAAGGTGTTTATGCCATAATTCTGTCTCATTGGTATGGACCATGTAGCACGTTTGATTAGATGAGCTACCATTGCTTACTATATAGCAGTTTTCAAAAGGTCTGCGACCAGTTAATATTACAGAACCCTTTTTATCTATAATCTCACAACCTTGATTAGAAAATTTAACACTATGGTTGTTGTCGCATATTTAAGATATGCTTAACAGGTTGTGTTTTAGTTCTTCAACATATAAAACATTCTTAAATAAGGGAAGATTATAGAGTTGAACCGTACCTTGGCCAATAATCTTACAGTTGCTACCATCACCAAATGTGACTGACCCATCAGTCATATCTTTTAGATCGGTGAATAAAGCCTTATCACATGTCATGTGCCTGGAACATCCACTGTCTAGGTACCATTTTTAATGGCTTGTTGCTTTGAAAGCAGTGTAGACAACCAAGCAAGCAACTTTAGGAACCCATTTCAGAATTGTTTTAGGTTTCGGAACATAGTCGGTCTTCTTCTGTTTATAGTTGTGGGAATGACCTACTGAGTTAGATTTTAAGAGCTCCTTGAGTAAATCAACCATTTCTTCGGCCAGTGGGTTTCTGTTCTGATTTTTGAAATTGATATAGCTACGTTTAGGTTTTTGAAAAGTTTTCGTATTTTAGAAAAACCTTAACAAGTATCTTTTTCTTTTAAGTTAGAGGCTTCTCCTTTCACAAAGTTGGAAGGAGCACTCTTCTGTTTATGAGGTATGTTTTTATCATAACCCAACCCGGATCGATCGCCACATTTTCTAGATCCGGATAAAAGTTTTTCTAACTTCGGATCTCCTTGGGCATACCTCCATGTATCCTTCAAACTCTGAAGAGAAGATACTTCATTCTTGAGTTTCTCAATTTCAGATTTCAAATCTTCAATCAGGGAGGTTTTGAATTCCAAATCACATTTTGATTTTTCAAAACTATCTAAATTTTGGGATTTTTCTAAAACAAGTAAGTCGAAGCATTTTTTGAGTTTAAAAAACTTTTCTTTTTGAAGTTTAAGTTTCACAGCAATTTTACAACTTTCCTTGTATAGGGCATTGTAAGCATCTTGTAGATCTTCTTCATTTTCATAATCACTATTCAGATTTTCTTCACTGGTTGAATTATCATGATTTGAAAAAGTGAACTTGGCTAGAGCCATAAGGGCCTTAGCTTCATTGCCCGAATTGGTTTCAGAACTTGTGAATCAGAAGTAGCTTCAGACTCAGATGATTCATCCCAAGTAGCCAACATACCCTTCCTTTTGGGTTTGTCCTTTTTAGGACATTTGTTTGCTAAATGCCCATATTCATGACAGTTGTAACACTGACTGTCTTTCAAAGATTTTCAAATTTTAGGTCTAAATTTCTTTTTATCATTTGATTGAAAATCAACTCTTTTCTTACTTTTGAAAATCTTGTAAAACTTCTTTGCTAAAAGAGCCATATCATCTTCAGAATCAGAGTTTTCTTCAGAAACATTTTTAGAAGATTTCAAAGCTATAGATTTACCTTTAGGAGCTTTAAAGTTTAACTCATAGGTTTGTAAAGAACCAACTAGTTCTTTTACCCTCATATTGTCTGTATCACGAAGTTCCTGGATCGCGGTTACTTTAGAGTTGAACCGTTCAGGAAGTGAGCGTAGTATCTTTGCACACACTTTACTTTCTGGAATTTTATCGCCAAGACCCCACATTGAGTTTACAATGTCATTTAATCTTGTGTGAAAATCCATAAATATTTAATTTTCCTCCATATGAATTTCTTCAAATTTGGTTGTGAGGAGTTGGACTTTAGATTTTTTTACAATTGATGTACCCTCGTGTGTCATTTCTAATATATCCCAAGCTTGCTTTACAGTATCACAGGATATGATTCTTTTAAACTCATCCGGTGATAGTGCGCAAGTGATTGCATTTAGTGCTTTAGCATTGGCACTACTCTCACTTTTTTGAAGTGTGCCCAATAAGTATAAGGTGTTATTCTCATTGATTTTGATCCATTGATACCAATTACTTCAAT
The DNA here is from genome assembly GCA_030180095.1 of Magnolia changhungtana. Taxonomy (NCBI): domain Eukaryota; kingdom Viridiplantae; phylum Streptophyta; class Magnoliopsida; order Magnoliales; family Magnoliaceae; genus Magnolia; species Magnolia changhungtana. The sequence continues at coordinate 575,305 of JASAUF010000674.1, read as the reverse complement.
GGTTGGAGGGCTTCATTCAGTCACTGTGGCTTGCCACATACTCTCATCCATTAATTTGACGAAGATCCTCATTTGAGCTTTCCAATAGGCATAATTGGAGCCATCAAAGGTTGGAGGCCTAGTGACTGATAGGCTATCAAAATTTGACATCTTATATATATATAGCTTAAATCATTAGCTCAGGAATTAAATCCAAATAAAAAGCAATAAGAGCGAGCTATTAGGCTCTGATACCACTTGAAATAGCCAAGCTATATGTCCTAGAGGGGGGGGGGGTGAATAAGACTATGCCAAATTTAAGATAATTACAGCGGAATTAAATAACAAGATAGCCAAATAAAGTAAATCAATCCACAATGCTGAAATGAATAGCAACCTCAATGAACAAGTATTGAGAGATTGATCAAAAGTTATTTTAAGGACAACCTTACACCAAAAACCAAAGTTTATGGTAGGACAACCTGATTTCTAGAAAAGTCTTTGTATCAAGAACTCAAACCATAGAGAAATAAATAAATTCAAACTGTACGGAAGAATAAAAAGCAATCTCAAATATTGATTGTTCTCAAGACAACCATGCACCATACAAATGGCAGGGCAACCTTACAAGAACAATTAAAGAAACTGAAGCTCAAACTTAATAAATGAATAACAAGAAATAAATTACTAAAATTTAAATCTAAATTATTACAACATTCCCCACACTTGCTTGAAATATAAATATTTACAACATTCATAACCACACATACATTCCACAGCTTTGAATGAAAAAAGGTAAAAGATTAAGCAAGCATTCAATCCACAAGACAAAGAATTATAGTGGTTCACCTGTGTGTTCACCAACTGTTAAGCAACAGCCATACAGAATGCTACTTCACTCCTAATATCCTCACACAGGGGATATTAGTGTTCACTATCAAAATAGGTTTCACAGGTTCACCTAAAACCTTCACAATTGTATCTTTTTAACTTGGGCTTACATAATCCATAAACCCTTCTTTCTGAGTTTTCTAGTTCTCCTCAAATAACCACACAAATGGAATTTTTCTAGCGAATCCCAAACAAAAACCAAAGAAATAGAAATTTTACAGAATTGTAAAATACCTGGATTTCTCCTCTTGTAGCAGCCCAGAAGAACCAATCAGAGTAGAAGTTTGAATATGGAAGTTCCATGTCCAATACTCACTTTACAATGGTTCTAATTTCTAATTGATTTTAGATTTAATCAACTTAGGGCTAGCTGTATTTGATTTTGATTCCGTGAAGAAGAAATTAAGAATTTTTCCTTTTTCTAATTAGATTAGAATACAAATCAACATCAAATAACAATAAGCTAACAAAAGGAAATAGAATTATGCACAGTATAGCTTAAAAACAAACACAGACTTATCTCAGAGTGGAGCCTTAAATTCACTTAATTTTTAATTAATTATTCAATAAACTCTAAAAATTGTGTGCTATTTATAGCTGCAGAAATTCGTCTTTGACTGGTCTTAGGGACACCACGACTGGTCGAAGGATAAACAAATTTTTGAATTTTTTAGCGCGATCAGATCAAACCGTTGTACGACTAGTTGTAGGTAGTCCACGACTGGTCGAAGGCAGTTCACGGCCGGTCGAGACCCCTCTACGACTGGTCGTGCGACACTTGATTTAGTCGCTGGAGTTTGAGTCGTAACACTATGACTGGTCAAAGGTCGAGTTGAGACCATCCCACGACCGATCGAACAGACTCCAAGACTCGTAGAAGCCGAACCAGAAAATCCAATAAATTACAACAATTTTAGGACTGGTCCTGGAACTTCTTAGACTGGTCGAACCAGTACTAGGACTGGTCGAGCAAGGTCTAGGACTAGTCTTAGAATAGACTATATTCATGTATTAATATTAAAATGAATTATATAGCTAACCTACCCTAAGGTTAATCTAAGGTTTATCATACCTGAGACATGAAGTATGGACGTTGAAAACTTCATTCGCTTAGACTTTGATCATTATCAAGCTTGAGTTCTTCTTGATGCATCTTGACTACTTCACAGGCTTTGAAATCAATGTCATTTTAAGTTGCACTTAAGTCCCAAACTATGCTTGAGTCTTGACCTTGAGTACACGTGAACTTGAGCTTGAGTCTTGAGCTTGAACTCTTCTTTAATATCTTCTATATTGTAGCTTGAAGATATAAATACAAGACACATACAGAGGTTTTGACACACAAAATTTGACAACCAAAGAGGAATCAAACCATAGCACTTACAGAGTTACGCAGAGATCTTATGACTAAGACACATCGTTCAAGATTTTCTATCCACCCTAGCTCGATGAAGATATATCGTGATATGAGGTGTTAGTATTTTTGGGTAGGGATGAAGCACCAAATAACCAATTTTATGGCCGAGTTGACACATGCCAACATGTCAAGGCAGATCATCAAAGACCCCCAAGTCCATTGTAGGCGTTGAGCGTCCCGATGTGGAAGTGGGAGCATGTATCCACCGATTTTATCATGGGCTTGCCAAGGACTCAGCACGGTCATGACGCCATCTGGGTTGTCGTGGATCGTCTGATGAAGTCACCACAATTTCTTACGATCCGTGTGACTTGGCCTTTGGACCGGCTTGCTAAATTATTTGTTGATGAGATCATGAGACTGCACAGTGTTATAGTCTCGATCGTTTCCGATTGAGACCTGAGGTTCACATCTCAGTTTTGTACGAGCTTTCAGAGGGCGATGGGGTCTGCCTTGCAATTAGCACCGCGTATCATCCGCAGACCGATGGGCAGACCGAGAGGGTCAACAAGATTCTTGAGGATATGCTCAGAGCTTGCATGATCGACTTCTTGGGTAGCTGGGATGAGCATTTGTGCCTGGCCAAGTTTGTGTATAATAACAGTTATCAGGTAACTATTGGTATGGCTCCCTTCAAGGCTTTATATGGTAGGACATTTAGATCCCCAGTAGTTAGGTCGAGGTTGGAGAGCACCATCTCCTAGGCCCCGAGCTTATGCAGCAGACATCAGAGGTTATCGATATCATCAGGCAGAGGGTGCACATAGCTCATAGTCAACAGAAGAGTTTTGTTGATCATCGGCGTCGTCCCTTGGAATTTGTTGTTAAGGACCGAGTGTATCTCAAGCTCTCACCCATGAACGGCGTGGTTCCATTTGGAGTGAATGGCAAGCTTGCCCAGAGATTTATTGGACCTTTTGAGATCGCTGGGTGCATTGGCGCTGTGGCCTATAGGCTTGCCTTACCTTCTCAGTTGTCTGACATCCACAACGTTTTCCATGTTTCAATGTTGCAGAAGTGTGGGTCAGGCACCGTTCCTATGATTGATAAGCAATCTCTTGAGGTCCATGAGGATGCTTCCTATATTGGGCAGCCAATTCGCATCCTTGATCGGAAGGAGTAGGTCCTCTGGACCAACGTCATTCCTATGGTGAAGGTTCACTGGGTCATCATTTTATTGAGGAGGCATCTTGGGAGTGTGAGGCTAAGATTAGAGAGTGGTATCATGTAAGACCCATATCCTAGATCGTACTATTCCGTAGGTTTTCGCTGTCCTCCCGGTTGAAATCTGGTGACTCAAGATCTGTTATCGGTGTTTACGTGTGATCCTGAGTTGTATCCTGTATTTCAGAGTCGGCTCAACCTGAGACTTTTACCTTAGCGACCGTGTCGTCACCACGGTTCTAATGCTGCGTCTTACGCACCGAGGCGATACCCGGGCCAAGAGATGTGGGCCTGCGTTCAGGTCAAGGAAAACACTGCGCGTTACGAAACCCGAGGGAATCTCTACCAAACGTCACATCAATTAATCAAGTACACATCAATCCATCAATTAAATGTCAAGTACAAGTAATCCATCACTCCATCCCATCTCCAAGTACACAACCCATCCCTCTCTTATTCCCAAAGTCAACTCTTACATCACTCCATCCATCACTCACACCCATCACTTTTCTCTTACAACCACTCTCTCTCTCTCTCTCTCTCTCTCTCTCTTTCTCTACTCACTTTTCTAAGAAACCAAACAGTTGATCGTCCAAGCTATTCTAAGCACTAAGAGAGCCAAGTGTGGCCCACCTCCTACCCCTCTCATCTCCCATCTCAACCCTCCAACCTTCATCAACCTCCATCAAAGTAAGAGGCAAGGAGTTTGGCATTCCATCGGACCAAGAAGATCTTTAGGTGGGTGTTTCTATAGGCCTAGATTTCATATTTTGATGATGGGCCAAGTGGGGCCTACCGATTAATGGTATGGATCCCACTTTGGACCCTAGGTGTGGCCGATGGCCCACCATGATTCTCATGATCATTCCATGATGGGGCCATCCTCCATGGACCCCATCATGATGTTTAAATTCCTTATATAAATAAGGGTCATTTAGAGCTTGCTTTCGGTGGAGAAGGGATCTCCACCATTGATTTTGATCAGTGGGTCCACATGTAATGGGACCCATTTGATGTATGTTGTAAAACATGGAAGGGAGGGCCCATAGTGTCGGGGTCCCTCCCGTCACACTCGTCTCTCTCTCTCTCTCTCTCTCTCTCTCTCCTTCATTTTTTTGTGATGATATGGTCGTGTGGCCCACCCGGATAGACCCCACCAAGAAGTATGCATCTTATCCATGTCGTCCATCGAATGGGCCCACCCAGCATCCCATCTGGACAGGCCGGATGTAGGGAAAACACAAATATCAGATTGATCTACTTCAGGTGGGACACGTCCATGTGGGACCCACCATGATGCCTCTTTTGTATCCATGTCATCCAGCGTCCATGGACACTAGGCGTGGCTAACACTGGAGTGTGAATTGACATAGGGAGTGACCAACAGTGAGGTGTGCATTGACAGTGGGAGTGACTTACAGTGAGGTGTGCACTGATAATGGGAAAGGCTAACAGTGAGGTGTGACTGACGGTGGGAGTGGCTAACAGTGAGGTGTGTGTTGACAGTGAGGTGTGAACGGACAGTGGGGTCCGTGGGACCCACCCAGTTAGATGGGCCACATCGTGATGCGTGTGAGGTCTCCGCCATCTCTGGACGGTGGGACCCACCCCACATGTGGGGTTTCCCTTGTTGTATTTGAATGTCCAGGCCGTTCAGGGCCTGGACGTTGCATATTTATTAAATATAATATTAATATATTATATTATATTATATTATATTAATATATGAAATGATATATTATATATTTAATACAAATGTTATGGTGGGCCCTACATGGGACCCACCTAAACTTCTTTTAAAAAGCAGCAAAAGCTACATGTATTATATATATCCATATATATATATATATATATATATATATATATTACAAAATTCATAAGGGAAGGCCCTACGTGGGACCCACCTCTGATTTTCTTATTAAAGGCGGCAATAGTTACATGTATGGCAGTTATATAGTTGCCCTGTTGACGTGCAGATTTGCTGATGTACACGACAACAAGTCGACCCCACCGCCAGCTGTTGTACATGGCAGCAAGTTCTGTGGGTCCCACCCGTTCCATCTATGCCGTCTATCTATGGGACCCACCATAATGCATATGTTGTATACAAACTGTCTAACCATTTGTGAGATCATTTTTTAGCATGAGTAAAAGAATGGGTCAGATCTAAAGCCCAAGCGGACCCCCACCATTGAAAATTAATGGGGACAGTGACATCCACTGTTCAAAACTTCTAAGGGCCATAGTAGTTTCCAATTAACCTGATATTTGTTTTCACTTCATCTATCTCTATGTTAACTTATGAATAGGTCGGATCTCAAAAATACATAAGGGTGGACCCGAGTTGATATACATGAGGCCCATTGGTGTGGCCCAATTTTATATATATGAGGCCCATTGGTGCGGCCTATTTAATATATATGAAGCCCAATGGTGCGGCCCATCATGATGTATTTTGGCTCGTGGGCAGGGCCCACCCATTTGTATTATTGGGCCCATGAAATGAGGCCCACTTGATATATGAGGCCTAGTATTAAGGTTGTGCGATGAGGCCCATATGATATATTTGAGGCCCAGGTGCAAGGCCCAATGTGATGTATGTTGGTCCATATAATGAGGCTAATGTGATGTAAATGAGGCCCACCATGATTGTATGTGTGGCCATGGGCCCACTATATGTTTGACCCTATGTAGGCCACTCCTTGGGAGCAATGTTGGTTAGATGTCCACATTGATGGGCAATGATGGCTGGATGTCCACATTGTGACCTTCCCTTAGGCCTTTTTAGGGCCATTCTCATCATTCTCTTATGGTTAACCCAAATAAGTGGCCTCATTCGCCGTAAACGGAGACTCCATGCTAGCGGATTTGATATAACCATGACAGAGTGCCGATCTTTATACTATGGTTGATCGGTTGATCATCTATGGACCCCGCCTTATTTATATGCTAATTGTTGGTGTTAATTATCGATACTGATTATCGATGCTGATTATCGAGGCCAATGCCAATTATTGACCATGATTATCGGTGCCGATTATCGATGCTAATTATCAGTGACAATTGAATAGGCCGATTCCGATTATCGAGGCCGATTCTGATTTGTCGAGGCTGATTGTTTAAGTTGATTTCGATTGTTGAGGTCGAGTATAGAGGCCAATTCTAATACTGTCCACATGGCCACCTATTATATATAAAAAAAGAAAAGCTACTTCGATTGTCGATATCCATATATATATATATATCGAGGCTCGATTCTAATTTGTCAAGGCCGGGCCCAGTATCCACCTCTGATTTTCCAATTCCGATTGTCGAGGCCGACTATCGAGTGCGATTTGTCGATTCTAATTTGTCGAGTGCCCCACCATTGTATTGGATGATTCTGCTCCATTGTCATCTATGGCGACCCACCATTGCATATAGGTTGTATACAGAGGCGATTGTGAGATCATTTTTTGGCATGAGTAAAAGAATGGGTCGATCTAAAGCCCAAGTGGACTCCCACCATTGAAAATTAGATTGTCCACTGTTCTCAAAACTTCTAGTATCAAATTAACCCGATATTTGCGATTCAATTGTTAGAGGCTCAAAAATACATATTGTATAGACCCATTCCGATTATCGAGGCCGATTTTGATTTGTTAAGGTCAATTGTATAGGCTGATTCTAATTTTCAAGGTCGAGTATCGAGGCCCATTCTAATTTATCGAGGCCGATTGTATAAGCCGATTCCGATTGTCGAGGTTGAGTATAATAAAATATCAGCTTATGTATTAGTGCGGCCCGATTTGATATACATGAGACCCATTCGGCAATGATGGTTAGATGTCCACATTGTGACCTTCCCTTAGGCCTTGTTAGGCCCATTCTTATCATTCTCTAGTGGGTTAACCCAAATAAGTGGGCCCCATTCGTCGTAGATGGATGACTCTATGCTATCGAATTTGATATAACCACGGCCGAGTACCGATCTTTATACTATGGTTGATTGGCTAATCATCTATGGACCCCACCTTATTTTTATGCTGATTGTCGGTGTCGATTATCCATACTGATTATCGATGCCAATTATTGACCCTACTTATCGACCATGATTATTCACGTGCGATTATCGATGCCGATTATCGCTGACAATTGAATGTATAGATTATCAGATTCGATCGAGGTGGGTGTCGAGGCCAATTCTGATTTGTCGAGGCCGATTTCGATTGTCGAGGCCAAGTATCGAGGCCGATTCTGATTTGTCAAGGCTAATTGTATAGGCCAACTACGATTGTCGAGGATGAGTATCGAGGCTAATTCTGATTTGTCGAGGCCGATTTCGATTGTCGAGGCTGAGTATCGAGGCCAATTTTAATTTATCGAGGCTGATTGTATAGGACGATTCTGATTGTCGAGGCCGAGTATCGAGGCCGATTCTAATTTGTTGAGGCCGATTATATAGGCCGATTCTGATTATTGAGGCCGAGTATCGAGGCCGATTCCGATTGTCGAGGCCTTATTAGATTGTATTGTGGGTCGATTCCAAATTGGGCCCCATTCATCGTAGTCGAGCTAAGTATTGAGGTCAATTCTAATTTGTCGAGGCTAATTGTATAGGCCGATTCTGATTGTCGAGGCTGAGTGTCGAGGCCCATTCTGATTTGTCGAGGCTGATTGTATAGGCCGATTTCGATTGTCGAGGCCATATATCGAGGCCAATCCTGATTTGTCGAGGCCGATTGTATTTGTGAAGGCCGATTCCGATTATCAAGGCCCAGTATCGAGAGGCCGATTCTGATTTGTCGAGGCCAATTCCGATTGTCAAAGCCGATTCTGATTGTCAAGGCTGAGTATCGAGGCCGATTTTAATTTGTGAAGGCCGATTGTATACGTCGATTCCAATTGTCGAGGCTGAGTATCGAGGCCGATTCTCGATTTGTCGAGGTCCGTATTGGCAGATTGTCGAGGCCATATGAAGGCCAATTCCGATTGTCGAGGTCATTCCGATGCGAGGCCGATTATCGATCAAGCCGAAAGGTCGATTCGATTTTAATTTGTCGAGGCCGATCATATGTCGATTATTGAGGCCGATTTCAATTGTCGAGGGCGATTGTCGAGACCTATATGATGTATGTGCAACCTATAGTTGAGGCCCATTGTGATGTGTATTCGTCCTGTGTGATATATATGCGGCCCATATTTGAGGCCCATTATGATGTGTATTCAACCCGTGTTTAAGGCCCAGTGTGATGTATATGAGGCCTATATGATAAGGCTCATTGTGATGCATTTGAGGGCTAGGCAATTGAGCCCATTGTGATGCATGTCAGGCCCATGTGAAAGGCCCATCGTGATGTGTATTAAGCTCTTGAGTGAGGCCTATGGTGTTGTATATCAGGCCCTTTGTGAGGCCATGGGTCCACTATATGTTAGGCTCTATGTAAGCCACTCATTGGTGGCAATGTTGGTTAAATGTCCACATTATCGAGGCCGATTGTTGATGTCGATTGTCGGTGCCAATTATTGATACCTATTATGAGTATGTGATAGTATAGCATCACGATACATGCTCATATGCATCATCTGCATGTTTGTTATGAGATGTGGTTTACCATTGCATATGTCATTGGGCATGTTGTTATGAGACTCCCTAATAGGTGGAGATTATCTCACATGAGTACACGGTATGCGCAGGATTGATGCATGATTGGATTGTATGACTCATGCATCTTGCATTATGTGTTGTGATTATTGTACACCCTAGCGACATTAGGGTTGTAGCCTCCATTGGTATTTCATGGATGGCTAGATGGGTTACCAGAAATCCGTTCTACATGGGGTGCTATAGATATCCCTAGGTGAAAGTCCCTAAACCCTCTTAGTTCCAGAGGTTGCTCAAACGTCTAGACCGAGTGGATGAATGAGCACATGAGGGTCGTATACCATTAGGCCATGTCTCCCACTGTGTCATGGTCGGTTGGAAGGGTGTACGGCCTTACTTGCCCAAGAGAAGGGGCAATACTAGGCTGAGTCTGACCAGCTCGAGGAATGGGTCCGCTATCGATGAGTCGGGCCCGATATTGGCAGGTGGATAGTGAGGTCTCTTTCACTCACCTTGTTGCGCGCGATGGGGCAGCAATTTGGTTTGGAGTGTAATAGACCCCAGTGATTTTTCAAAGAGGAACCGTACTGATATATAGACTTATTGAGTAGGAGTTGCATACTCATGGATTCATTTCATTCACTATCTACTCAGGCTAGTAGTGCACAACAATTGTTATGTACCTTCGTATGACTAGAATTTCAGTTGGGCGCGCGACTAACCTGAGATCAAGAGTTTACCACATTGAGTCTGACTATCCAAATTTAGGTATGGGACTGGTTTGGATAGAAGTCCCTTGTAATGGACCCCGTAGTCTGCGATACTACATACTATCATCCTGACTTCACACTCTAGCTTGGTCATTTCATTCGCATCGAATATTGCATTACATCCTCAGTACATAGTATTTGGCTTACTGTCTTCGCATTACATAGCTGATCTACATTGCTTCCTCAGTATATGATATTGGTTATTATATTTTTTACATCGCATAGCCTGGATAATCCTGATGGTATTTTTGGGACTGTCAGTATTTTCACTTACTCTAATTACTCCGATATTGCTTACTCGGCACTTACCTTGTGCACACACTTTCACCACCCACTAAGCTTTCTATATGCTTATGCACAATAGATGCGTGCAGGTGGCGTTAAGTTGCAGCAGCATTGAGCTTGAAGTGTGCAGCGGACTTATGGAGCTTTGATTTTTGATATATGTATTTTCCTTTCAGCACTGTATTCAACTATTTATATTAGTGGATATGTGATGATGATGTTGCCTTTATGATTTGGGTATACTTATGGTTATGCTTATTACGAGATAAATGTACACTGAAAAATCTTCCTTGTAGGATCCCAGGATTGGAATTTGGTGTATAGGCACTGTGAGCTGAGAATGGGGTACTACGAAGGCTATCAGCATCGGATTCGACTATCGGGGTTCTTGTGAGATCGATCTTTGGGTTTGGGGCGTGACATATCCCCATTTGTTTGCAGATTGATTGTGATTGTATTATGCTTTGTATCGCATTGATTATTATTATTATTATTATTATTATTATATATATATATATCTGTGTATGTGTGATGATGATGCTTTCTCTTCTTCCCTTATTTCATCTTGCATGATAGTAAATTTCGATGACGAAATTTTTATTAAGAGGGGAGAGCTGTCAGGCCTATGTCATGTCCTAGTGTCCATTCCATTCCGTAGGATCCTGCGGTCCTTCTAGTCGAATTTTGGCTACTTGCAACCAGAAGAATGCATTTGTGCGCGACCCTAAGTCATAGCCTGTTAACCCGTGCCAACCCAGTCCTAGACCTGTGCTATTGCGACTGCACTGTCGTCGCGGTTCCAACGCCACATCTCATGCACCAATCCGAAGTCTAGATCATAAGATGTGAGCCTTACATGATCATGGTCGTGGATGACACATTGCGAGACCCACCTAACCCATGGCACATTTCCCTAGGACATTATGAGGGTGACCTCACCCTAGCTATGGCTACCCTAACTATAGCCACCCTAGCCCCTAACTCATGATCACTTTCTCTTCACCATGAGAGCATGTCTTACACCTATTATCATTGCCTAGCTAAGAGAGCTAGGCAATCATTGCATTTCCCTCTCTCTCTCTCTTATCTCTCTCCCTCTCTCTTTTTTTTAATGGTGTTGATGATATGTATGGCCCACTTGATGATGCATTCATGGTACGTTGATTGTCTAGAATTTTCTAGACAATCCAGATGGGCTAGATGTCCAGCTTGTGGAGCCTACCATGTTATCCATTTTGGGCCAGCCATGGATGGGGGAAAACCCAAATATCGGCCCGATTCCAGGGTTGTTTGGCCCACCTTGAGGGACCCCGTGATGTGTGTATTCTATATCCATGACATTCACCGCAAAGCCCACCTTCCTGGATTGTCCAGTGGACAGGCTTGTCGCATGTCCATCTGGATAGGCCCAAGTGAAGAGACAACACAAATATCAGCTTTATCCAGGGCTGGTGGGTCCCACACGTGTGGTCCCACCTTGATGTACGGCTTCATCCTCACCGTCCAGTAGCTGAACAGTGGGTCTCCACCGTGATGTATCTGTTATATCTAAGCCGTCCAGCAGCTTAAGTTATTGTTGACATTAGCAAGTTTTGTGGATCTGACATGAGGTATGTGGTATATCCCAATTGTCCGTCCAGTTGCTGGATAGTCAGACCCACCTTGCACGACTGGGGTCCCCACCGTCCAGCTGGGACGTGGACCCCACCTATAATGTATGTGTTTCATCCCTAGCGTGTGGGACCAACAGTGATGTATGGGTCTTATCCACACCGTTCATAGACTGGGACAGGTGGGGCCCACCTTGATGTATTATGTTATCCAGTCGTCTACCCATGGGACCCACATGATGGATCTATTTTATACACACCATCCATCCCTGGGACGTGTGGACCACACGTGACACATGTGTTTTACATCCAGCCACGCCGCCCATCTGATTTCTGGACAGGTGGGGCCCACCTTATGATGTGTTGTATATTCACACCATCCATTCACGTGGCCCCCCACGTGATGTATGTGTTTGATCCTAGTTGTCCATCTAGTGGGGCCCATTTGGAATGTGTAGGGCTCACCCCACATATAATGTATTTATGGCCCATTGATGACGCCCAATGAGATGTATAAGGCCCATATGATGAGGCTCGAAGTGTTGTATTTGAGGCCCATTTGGTGAGGCCCGATGTGATGTATGAGGCCTGTATGATGAGGCCCAATATGTTGTATTTTAGGCCCATTTGGTGAGGACCGATGTGATGTATGAGGCCCATATGATGAGGCCCTGTTGAGGGTGAAATATTGCATACTAGACCCTAGTTATCAAATGATTTTATAAACATGATACTGTTTAACGTCCTATTTTAATCGTGTTTGTGATACAAGGTGAATTTAGGAGCTTAGACTGAAAAAGGGTACTAAAAGTATGGATTTAACGCTCAGAAATCACCAAGGTACGGACCCCAGGAGACCGAGATCAAAGAATTTTCACGCCAGAGATCCGAGAAAATCAAGCCACTCACGTTAAACGGGTCTGGAAATCATGTAGAATGCAAGATCATAGGGTTTACACCATCTGTTCGGCTCAAAACTTTATATCTGGCATGAGGACCATAAATTAACCTTACACGTCAAATTTTAGCCATTAGATCCTTGTAGAAGTGGCCCAACGGACAGATCAGCCCATAAATCACTGATTTAGGGCCCACCTGATATCTGGATATGCTTCAATTTTTGTCTCAACTCCTTAAATGAGGTGGTAAAATGGATGGACCAAGCGGATTTCACGTAAAGATTATAGTGGATCCCACATCGCTGTGCATGTACACCATATACACAAGATCTGCCCGTGCACCGAATTCCATTAAGTCGATCAGCGCATGCTGACCGACTCAAAACACTCTCTTCTTGCGTAACAGCCAGCGGTCGCACGATGGCTTGGCGGTTTTGGGTAATGGGCCCCACTCATCATCTGAATCAGTGATCAGAGCAGTTTATTCACTCTCAGGGGTAGGCATGACCCCCGCCATGGTGGACTTTTGGCCTAATGCATACATACATACATCGATCGCTAGAAAATGTAGGATGGACGGCGAGTTGATTTGATACAGTGGACCGCACCAAAAATTGACCAAAATCACTCCTTACCAACAGAAATTTCGCCAGGAATACAATGAACGAGGTGGATTTCGCCGAAAATATCACTGTGGAGCTCACCGAGCATCGCAATGCAGGCAAATTCGCACCTTACGCACGTCTGGTTTTCTCGAATGTTGTGGGGCATTGTACGGCCTAGGTGATGGTCGGATGCAAGATCCAGACCGTTCAAAAGCTTGGAAAGGGGGTCTTTACCCCAACCATGGAATCTAAATTGGTTTCTTGGACGTCTTTCGGCTGAAATGTCCTTCCAAACTCAAGTGGAGTTGCATTTTCTGGCACAACGCATATGAAACTCCACCGACCGACTTCACCGACCGCCCAAGATTCTCTCTATAAGAGAGAGAGAGAGAGAGAGAGAGAGAGAGATCTAGATGTGAAAAATCATCCTTTGACGAGGGAAGCCAAGAAGAAAGAGAAAGATCACATGGAGGGCAGCTTTTGGAGGAGTTTTCTTCTCCATCTTCTTCCTTTTTTTCAGTTTTTTTGTTCCTGATTAGCTTTATTGATGTCTTTCCTTTAAGATCTTAGCATGATCATGTCTATGATGAGCTAAACCTCTTAGCTAAGACTAAAAGGTGAAGCTTGTAGTGAGATGGGAGATTTTTCTTTATACCTTTTGATTCATGTTTAAACTGAACTAATTTTGATTCTAGTTTAATTATATGGAATGCTTTTAGTTTTTAATGGTTTTTTGTGACTCAAATTACAATAGATCTGCAATATCTTCTAGTATTTTCCATGCATGTATGGAGGTTATGGTCGTAGGGACACTGTTGTTCACCATCATCTCACAGGCATGGTTGGTGATGGAATCCTCCCTATGTTCATAACCCTCTCAGATTGGATGTGGGTTGGTTAAATTCTGTTGTTTACTTTGTCTCCTGGGCATGGTTTTATGATGGAATCAAGTCTAATTCTCATACCTCTCATCTCTTGAAAATTGGATCAAAGGAAGTTCAGATTTGATTTTTATGGTTATATCTTCCAACTGGATGAAGATGGGACTCTAAATCCAGATGTGTTCTCAAATCAAGCATAGATCTCTCTGATCTCTACAAGTGGATCCTTGGACTCCCTACTTTCTTACCTTTGAATTTCACAAGTTTTAGTTAATTAAATTCATAATTATTCCCTTAAATCTCCCTGATTTAGATTACATCTTCGCCTAGTTCTAGTTCAAGTTACTTTCAGATTACATACAAGGTTCAGTCCCTGTGGATTCGATCTCGATCTTACCGAGATTATTACTACATCGCAACCCTATACTTGGGGTGTGAACAAGTTTTTGGCGCAGTTGCCGGGGACTGATGGTTACGTTTTTCTAAGATTAACTAGTTTTAGAATTAGGTTAAAATTAGGGTTTTCTAATTTTAGGTTTAGGTTTTTCTATTTGATTTCTAGAAACTAACCTAACTTTCCTATTTTGTAAGATATTGACATAGACGTTCTAAATTGGTAATCTCTTTCTAATTTTCTAGTTTTTCTGTCTTTTATTTTTAGATTAGGTTTTATTTTCTATTTTAGAAACTTTCTAATTTTTGGATTTCTTTTATTAATTAACTTACTTTCTAATTTAAGTTTAGAACTTTCTTAATTTGTTTTAAAATTTTTCTTTTTTCTTTTAGGAAAATTTCCCTTTTCTAGAAACTAGTTTACTTTCTATTTTAGGATCTCTTGCTATTTTTAGACTTTCTATTTTTAGAAACTAACTTGTTTTGGTTTGTTTTGTAGGTTTTTAACTTAGGGACTTCAATTTGGTAACTTTCTTCCAACTCTTCTCTCTTTCTATTCCTAGATTTATATTCTTTTAGGTTTGGGTTAAAATTTGTGATTGAGGGCTGCAAGTGTTAATGCCCAAGTGGGTCCATAATAACACTCAACATCTCTTGAGTGAAGGAGGATTGGTTGAGGGGTTGACTATCCAATGCAAGACTAGACACCGCTCAAGATCCCCTGAGTTAATTGAGGTTATGCCTGCGAATCAACTTGAAGCACTGTAAATGCTATATTGTAAATCTAGTACCCAGAGTTGTTAAATTTTATTGTGCCAAATCATTTAGAATTTGTATCATGTGTTGATGAGATGAATTGATCAACTTTGTGCACTTTAAAGTTATCCAAGTTTTCATCGAACTTCTCTATGTATTTAAGTTGAAGAAGCGTTGTCGAAGTTCAAGATTTCAAGCTCAAGTACAAGTACAAGTTTAAGGCTCAAGTTCGAGTAGAATCTTCAAGATCAGTACCTTAAACAATCTCAAGAACTCAAGTCTTTACTCAAGCTCAAGTTCAAGATTTGAAGACAAGTTTCAAGTATTTCAAGTGTACAAGTTAGTAGAGCGAACGATGTTTCAATTGTTCAAACTCACAAACAAGGTATGGATGACCCTATATTGACCATAGGTTAAGTTATATTCATTGCATATGTTATATGGGTCATTTCATAAGTTTATAGGTCTTTTCCTCGACTAGTCCTAGTCTTTGTTCAACTAGTCCAAGCTCTGGCTCGACCAGTTTAAGATTTTTTCGACTAGTCCAAGGTTTGTTATGAATTTTCAAAATTTTCTGTTGGACCCTCGACCAGTCATAGAGACTACTTGACCAATCGAGTGAACAGTGCTCGACCAGTCGTGCAGGCTTGACTCAAAGTCCATCAAGGTTTTTTGGTCCCACTCGACCAGTCGAGCAAGCCACTCGACCAATCGAGTAACGACCTTATCTTATCGCACTAGAAATTTTGAAATTTGGTTGGTCCTTCAACCAGCCGAACCAACCCTTAGACTAGTCAGGAGAACAGTATTTTCACATATAAATAGAGGACGAATCTCAGAGTTTTTCATTCATTCCAAGTTAAATTAAGCCATCACTCTGAGAGATAAGTTCCTGCATTTCTTAAGTTATATTGTGTTCATTTTAAATTCTCTTAAATAACTTTTTGCATTTGATTTTGTGATCTCCATTCAACTCAACTTCATTAAAAAAGGGAATTGTGATTTTACCCTCTTTGAGATCAAATTCAAATCAGGCAAGCCCAGGCTGACTTAATCTAAAAATCATTTAGATTTAGAACCTTTCATTTATGAGACTAGACATTGAACATCTTTGTCTACATCGGATTGGTTCTACCGGGCTTCTTCAGAAGGAGAATTTTCAGATAAGTACCATTTAATCTTTATGTATCTTTTATGGTTTATGAGGTTGTGTCAGGAAAATCTCATTTTTTATTTTGTCTAAGTTAATCCAGAAAATCTTTGAGTGTGGGGTTTTTTGTAATTGTGTAAGCCCATCTAAAGACACAATTGTGAAGGTTTTAAGGTGAACCTTGGAAAACCCTTTTCATAGTGAAAGCCAATATCCCGTGGGTGTGGATATTGGGAGTGGACTAGTTATGTAGCTATTTTATAACAGTTGGTGTACACACAAACGAACCACTATAATTCCTGTAGTGGTGGATGATTGGTCTTGCTTATGTGTGTGAATGTTGTAATTTACTTTATGCACTTGTGGTGAATGGTGTAATTTATTTTATGCACTCGTGGTAAATTTTGTAATAACTTAGTTTATTTTTGTTTCCTCTTTATTGGTTTAAGTTTTTGATACTTACAAACGTTCTAGTAAGGTTGTCCTGCCGTAAGCCTTTGGTTTTTGGTCTTAAGTTGTCCTTAGAACTCATTTTGTATTTGTAAGTGCAATGGTTATTTCCTCCTTTGATTGTCAAATTTTGTTGTGCCAAAACCACAGTCTGTGTCTTGTGTAGCACATTGATATATATGTTCAAGGCAATGCATCACATGTATAAGGACAATGCTTCAAGTCAAGAACAAGGATCTCCTTCATGAAATGCAAGATCAAGTCCATTGATTCACCTTTAATCTTCAAAGTTCAATGATTTTAAAGTGACATCAAGAGACAAGTCAACTGTTCATACTCAAGACTCAAAGTGAAGAACAACTCAAGTACTACAAATTCAAGCTTGAAAAGATCTCAAAATTCAAGCTTCATCATGTGTAGAAATCTCAAGCTTCATGAACTTCAAAGACCGTCCATCATTTGAAGAAAAGAAGGTCCAATGTTCATACTTCATGTTTAAGGTATGAATGACCTTAGATTGACCTTAGAGTCGGTCACTTTGAATACATAATTCAAATTAAATCACTTTATAAATGTTTGGTCTTTTCTTCGACTAGTCCTAGACTCTGTTCGACTAGTCTTAGCACTGGCTTGACCAGTCTAAGAAATTCCATGACCAGTCCTAAGTTATTGCAAATTTTCAAAATTTTTTGGTTGAGCTACGACCAGTCCTAAGTTATTGCAAATTTTCAAAATTTTTTGGTTGAGCTACGACCAGTCCTGGAGACTGCTCGACTGGTAGTGTGAACAGTGCTCGACTCATTCACGACCAGTCCAGCAATTACGACTCAAACTCCAGCAACTATTCCTAGCTCCTCACGATCAGTCGTGGGTAGGACACGACCAGTCGTGGAGGCCTCACGACCGGTCGTGAAGTTCCTACGAGCAGTCATGGAATGGTTTTATCCGATCACGCTCAAAATTTCAAAATATTATTGGTTCTACGACCAATCGTGAACGTGATTTGTTCAGCTATAAATAGAGCACGATTTTCAGAGTTTGATAATTTAATTCAGGTAAAATCAAGGCATCACTCTGAGAGATAAGTTTTTAAACTTCTTAATTTATATTGTGCTATTTTAATGTTCTTTTTTTATTAGCTTTTTATATTTGATTTTGTTTCTGCATTCCAATCTTATTTAAAAGAGGAATTTGATATTCCACTTCTTGTAATCAAAATCCAATAGAGCTAGCCCAACTTGATTTAATTTAAAATCAATTTAGATTCTAGAACCATTTTATAAGTGAGTATTGGACATTGAACTTCCATTCGAACTTCTACTCCGATTTGGTTTTTTCAGGCTGCAACAAAAGGAGAAATCCAGGTATTTTACATTATTGTAATTTTCATTGTATTAGTTTCTTTTGAGATTAAGCCAAAAAAATCTCAATCTTTTTTGTTATCCGAGGAGAGCCAAAAAACTCAGAGTGTGGGGTTTTTTGAATTGTGTAAGCCCACTTGAAAGACACAATTGTGAGAGTTTTAGGTGAACCTGAGAAAAACCTATTTTCATAGTGAACGCTAATATCCACTGTGTGAGGATATTAGGAGTGGAGTAGCAAGCTATGTGGCTATTGTTTAACAGTTGGTGTACACACAGGCGAACCACTATAATTCTATTTTTTGTGGATGTGTGATTTAATTTTTATATCTTTTATCATTCAATATCATGGGATGTATGTATGGATGTGAATGTTGTAATCCTTTACATTTCAAGCTTTGTGGGGAATGTTGTAATAGTGTATGATTCAATTCTTATTATTTACTTTTTATTCCTCTTCAGTTTAATTTATTGATTCTTAGATTATTCTAGTAAGGTTGTCCTTGCCATAAACCCTTGGTTTTTATGGTGTAAGGTTGTCCTTAGAACATTTAAAATTTTAAGGTTGCTTTACATTTCAATATTGTAGTTTGTTTGAAGTGTTATCTTTCATTTATTTGATTAAATTCCGTTGTTATCATTTTAATTTGGCACAATCCCCCCCCCCCCTAGGACATATAACTTGGTCTTTTCAAGTGGTATCAGAGCCTAATAGCTCGTTCTAATTGTTATATTTTTGGATTTATTTCCTGAGCTAATCGATCTAAGTTATTTATAAAATGTTAAATTTTGATAACCTTTTAGTCATTAGGCCTCCACCATTTGATGGCACCAATTATGCTTATTGAAAACCCAGAATGAGGATTTTCTTAAAATCCATGGATAAGAGCGTGTGGCTAGCCACAGTGACTGAATGGACCCCTCCTACCACTGAAGTAACTGGAATCGATGGATCCAAATCTATGAGAATTACACCTTACTTTTCTTAGACCACACTTTAGAAAAGTGAGAGTAGTGTCAATGCAAAAGCACTAAATGCAATCACTTGTGCACTATCACCGGATGAATTCAAAAGAATTATATCATGTGATTCTACAAAGCAAGCCTGGGATATTTTAGAAATGACACACAAGGGAACATCAATTGTTAAGAAATCTAAAGTCCAAATCCTCACAACCGAATTTGAGAAAATACATATGGAAGAAAATGAAATGTTCATGGACTTTTATACAAGATTGAATGACATTGTGAACTCTATGTGAGGTCTTGGTGATAAAATCCTAGAAAGTAAAGTATGTGCAAAAATACTACGCTCACTTCCTGAACGGTTCAATTCTAAGGTAATTGCGATCCATGAACTTCATAATACGGATAATATGAGGGGTAAAAGAATTAGTTGGCTCATTACAGACTTATGAGTTAACTTTTAAAGCTCCTAAAGGTAAATCTATTGATCTTAAATCTTCTAAAAATGTTTTTCAAGAAAATATTAGGAATTCTGATTTAGAGAACTCTGAAGATGATATGGCCCTTTTAGCAAAAAAGTTCTACAAAATTTTCAAAAGTAAAAGGAGAGTTGATTTTCAAAATCTAATGATAAGAAGAAATCTAAACCTAAAACTCAAAAATCTTTAAAAGACCGTCAGTGTTATAACTGCCATGATATGGGCATTTAGCAAATAGGTGTCCTAAAAAGGACAAGCCTAAAAGGAAAGGAATGTTGGCTACTTGGGACGAATCCTCTGACTCTTAAGCCTCTTCTTAATCAGAATATTCTGAAACTGAGTGGGTCAGTGAAGTTAAAGCTCTAATGACTCTAGCCAAATTCACTTTTTCAAATAATGATGATTCAACTAGTGAAGAAAATCTGAATAGTGATCATGAAAATGAAGATGCTCTTCAAGATACTTATAATGCCATTTACAAGGAGAGTTGTAAAATTGCCATTAAACTAAAACTTCAGAAAGAAAAGTTTTCAAAGCTTAAAGAAAATTTTGATTCTCTTATTTTAGAAAAATCCCACATTTCAGATTGTTTTGAAAAATGCAAATGCAATTTAGAATTTAAAACCTGCCTTATTGAAAATCTGAAAATGAAAAACTTAAACTTGAAGTCTCTTCATTTTTGAGTTTAAAGGATACATGAAGGTATGCCCAAGGTGATCCAAAGTTAGAAAAGCTTTTATCTGGATCAAGAAAAAGTGGCGATCGATCCAGTTTGGGATACGATAGAAATGTTCCTCCTAAACAGAAGAATACTCCTCCTAAGTTTGTGAAAGAAGAGTCTTCAAACTCAAAAGGGAATAGTTCAAATCAAAGTTTTTCTAAACATTCCAAAACTTTTCAATCTTTTAAATATAAAGCCACCATATTAACTATAAAAATCAGAACCGAAATCCTTTAGCTGAAAAAATAGTTGATTTACTTAAGGAGCTCTTAAAATCTAAATACAAGAAGACCAACTCTACTCTTAAACCCAAAGCAATTATGAAATGGGTTCCTAAGGTTACTAGCTTGGTTGCCCACACTGCTTTTAAATCTTCAAGCCATTCAAAATAGTGGATGCTCCAGGCATATGACTGGTGACAAAGGTCTATTCACCGATCTTAAAGACATGGTTGATGGTTCAGTCACATTCGGTGACTGTAGCAACTGCAAGATTATTGGCTAAGGTACAGTTCAACTCTTTAACCTCCCTTTATTTAAGAATATTTTATACATTGAAAGGTTAAAACACAACCTGTTAAGCATATCTCAAATATGCGCTAACAATTATAGCATAAAATTTACTAATCAAGGTTGTAAAATTTTAAATAAAAAGGGTTATGTAATATTAACTAGTCGTAGAACTTCTGAAAACTGCTACATTGTAATATAGCACTTGCTACTAATCAATCGTGTTACATG
Source organism: Magnolia changhungtana (assembly GCA_030180095.1). Taxonomy (NCBI): domain Eukaryota; kingdom Viridiplantae; phylum Streptophyta; class Magnoliopsida; order Magnoliales; family Magnoliaceae; genus Magnolia; species Magnolia changhungtana. Next base: position 554,204 of record JASAUF010000674.1, on the reverse strand, counting down.
GTCCATACCGATGAGACCGAATTATGGCATAAACGCCTTGGACATGTACACTACCATAATTTGTATAGATTGAGCAAAAGAGAATTGATAAGAGATCTACCTAAATTACAGAAAGTAGAAAAAATATGTGGTGAATGCTAGATTGGCAAGCAAACTAGGAGTGCTCACAAAAAGGTGGACTCCAATGTCTCATCCAAACCTCTTGAACTTCTCCACATGGATCATATAGGACCAACCAGGACGAAGAGTCGAGGTGGTAAAAAATACATACTAGTAATCGTGGATGATTTTACCATATTCACTTGGGTAACTTTCTTAAAGGATAAGTGAGAAACCCTTGATGAAGTAAAAAAGAGTTCTCAAACGAATCCAAACGGAAAATGGTTCTCAAGTCTGTAAGATCCCTAGTGATCATGGATCAGAATTTGAGAATAATAGTTTTGAGAAATTCTATTGCGATCAGGGAATATCACATAAATTCTCTATGCCCAAAACACCACAACAAAATGGAATTGTTGAAAGAAAAAATAGAGTTCTTCAAGAAATGGCAAATGTAATGTTGAATAGTATGAAGCTCTCTAAAACTCTTTGGGCTGAAGCAGTAAATACTGCCTGCTATATAATTAACCATGTATACACTCATAAGTCAAATAATAAAACAACTTATGAAATGTGGTTTGACAAGAAGCCTACTGTCAAATACTTTCGAGTTTTTTGGCAGTAAGTGCTATATTTTACGTGGCCGTGAAAATTTGGGCAAGTTTGACACTAAAAGTGATGAAGGGATCCTTTTAGGGTATTCTTTGAACAGTCGAGCATATCGAGTACTGAATAAGAGGACTGGTGTTATTTAAGAGTCCATTAATGTGGTCATTGACGATCACTTAAATACACCTACCTCAAGTTCAGATAATGATGAAGTTCTTCTAATTAAAAAACCAGATACTTCATGAAGTCAAAATAACTCTGAACTGAGGACTGTTAAAGATCATTCAACCACTCAAATTCTTGAAAACCCTCTTACTAGTGTGCGCACTTGCAAACAACTAGAAGATATATGTAATTACATGTGCTTTACATCCCAGATAGAACCGACTAACTTAAAAGATGCTCTTACTGACGAACACTGGATTGTTGCAATACAAGAAGAGCTTAACCAATTTGTGAGAAATGATGTTTGGTATCTTGTTCCTAGACCTAAAAATAAACATATTATTGGAACTAAGTGGATTTTCAAAAACAAGTCTGATGAACTTGGTAATATAATTAGAAACAAGTCTAGACTATTTATACAAGGGTACACTCAAATTGAAGGCATCATTATGATGAAACTTTTGCCCCAGTAGCTCGTCTTGAATCAATCAGACCATTTATATCCATTGCTTATTTTAGAAAATTCAAAATTTATCAAATGGATGTAAAGAGTACTTTTTTAAATGGTGATCTATATGAAGAAGTGTATGTTGAACAACCAACGGGTTTTGAAGACCCTAAGAATGCTGATCATGTCTATCACCTTAAAAAGGCTGTCTACGGTTTGAAACAAGCTCCCAAGGCATGGTACAAAAAATTGACTAAGTTTCTACTAAGCCGTAATTTTCTAATGGGAAGTGTTGATAAGACTCTTTTTGTTAAGAAACATAACAATCATATCTTAATAGTGCAGATCTATATTGATGATATTATTTATAGATCTACCAGTACTAACATGATTGTTGAGTTTGCAGATCTTATGAAATCTAAGTTCGAAATGAGCATGGTTGGGGAATTGAATTATTACCTAGGGTTGCAAGGAAAACAATAACCTGATGGTATTTTTATTTCTCAAACCAAATATGCTCTGAACTTAGTTAAAAAGTTCGGATTTGAGAATGGTAAAAATTTTGATACTCCTATGAGTACTACATTAAGACTCTCAAAGGACTCTATAGGTAAAAGTATAAATCCTAAATTATATCGTAGTATGATTAGCAATTTACTTCATTTAACTACAAGTAGACCTGATATTGCTTTTAATGTTGGTATTTGCGCCAGATATCAATCTGACCCTAAAGAGTCACATTTAACTGTTGTTAAGCAGATTATGTGATATGTCGCAAGTTCATCTAATTTGGGTCTCTGGTATCCATATGATACTAGTGTTCAGTTGGCTAGGTACACAGATGCTGATTGGGCTGGTAACGTCGATGATAGTGTAACACCCTGAAAATTGGGGGTCAAGCATAGACTCAACTCCCGAGTTCCAACGCATCACTTATGCAACATAGATAATGATGATTTAATGCTATCCGTGTTAGTGCATTAAAGATGAATGGGATTAAGCCAAAACAACATAGCATACTCCAGAGACAGTTAAATTACGCAAGCGGAAGATGTGATAGATATATAAAATATATAAACTATTGTAAGTCTCTAGAGTGTGAACATGTTACCAGGTTAAATATATCAATGTATACTCAAAAAATGGATAAAATGAATATACAAGGGTGTTCCAAGAGAGCAAACTAAAGTGTAATGGCATCTAATCATCAATCCTGTAACCCCGTCAATCAGAAGATGGTCTACATAGACCCGCTTGATAGCTACATAAAGGAGAAACCCTCCTCATCATCATTAAGACAGGCTCCGCTTCGCAAGCGTCATCATCATTTGAAACTTAAACAAGGTCTGGTTTGGTGTTTAAAACACCGTCCCGTAATATGGGAGTGAGTGATCAACTCAGTAGATGATTCTACAAGTTTTGGGTCTTATAGATCATATTTAGACTAATTCAGGTGGATTTCACATCTAATCTAGTTTAACACTTAGTTAAACTTTTCTAATTTCTAAAGGATTGGAGGTTTGAGAGGTTCAAAAGGGGGTTAGGATCTACCCCTTGCGTAAGGACATCTAACTCCAGGTTGGCAAAAATATGGGGCATTACAGATAGGAAATCAACCAGTGGTGGTTGTTTTTATATTGAAATTTGTTTAGTTTCTTGTTTTAGTAAGAAGCAAAGTTCCGTATCGCTCTCAACTTTTGAGAATGAATATATCGAAGATGGAAGTACATGTACTTAGCTTGCATGGATGAATAGAATGTTAAGCAATTACGGAATTGCACAGGATTCAATGGTTTTATGTTGTGATAATTTCAGTGTAATAAATTTATCTAAAAACCCAATCCAGCATTTATGAACCAAGCACATTGACATTAGATATCACTATATTCATGAGTTAGTAGAAGAAAAGACAATTTCATTGGAATACATTCCGACCAAGACTCAACTTAAGGACATTTTCACTAAACCGCTAGACAAAAGCAGGTTTAATAAATTGAAATTTGATCTTAGTATATGCAATTTAAATTGATTATTCATGCATTTCTATATTATAGTTTATATACTTATTATATTATAATTTTAAATTTTAAAATTATTTGAAGAATACATGTTTTTGTCTTTGCACGACCAGTCGAGGACGTACTCGACCAGTCGTGGCACAACCAGTCGAGGACATCCCATGACCAATCGTGTAGCGCGCTAGATCTTTTAATTTAGGGAAAAACCCTTTCTTCCTCATTTTCTCTTTTTTCTCCAACGGGCTATAGCACGACCAGCCGTACCCAACTTCTTAATTCTTCAAGATTAGTTCATTATTTTCATTTTTCTTGTGGATTCAAGTGTATATCACTTCATGTTCTTACTTGGAGTGATTTATTTCAAGTTCCCTTGAAGTTTTTGGGGTTTTCTTCTCCAAAATCTGATTTTGAAGAAACCCACTCTACATCTTTTACAACCTCTTAATTCCTTCATTTCTTTGTTACAAATGGATGGTAGAGGCAAAAAGAAAACTTCATGTGGTGCTTCCTTATCTAGATCAATACATTTAACAAGGCGCCATCTTCGGTCACTCGAAGATGATCTCTCCTTTGTGCAGGATTTACGATTGCGTAATGTTATTGTTGAGCGACCAGTGGATATTGATCATATTGCTTCATTTGAACTCCTTCCACTTCTCCAATTTGTAGGATGGGCTAACATTCTATATTGGGGTGGGCCGGCATACCAGTCTATTCCGCAGGCTATGTTTGTGTGTATTTCTGAATTTTCGACAAAGAATTTAACGTTTACAATAGCAACTAGAGAAGGTCCATTTGAAATAGACCGTCATTTGATTTCTGCTTTAATGGACATACATGTTACTGACGAAGGTATTCCTATTCACACTCTAGTTAACAAACCGTCGGAATCAGAAAAATGTGTGCTAACTAGAGCATTATGTAACATAAATGCTCAATGGACTCATAAGGGGAATGCGCTTGCTTCCAAGTATTTGTTACCTGAATACAGGGTTCTTTATAGAATATTTATTTCAAATCTGTATCCGTGTTCTGGTAACAAAATCGAACTCACTTCTTTCATAGTTCGGATTTTGCATTCCATCATGTCTGGTACTAAAGTTTGTCTTTCTTCTCTAATTTGTTATTCTAATATTCAATTTCGTCTCCATCCTGGACACAGTGATATTCCTTTTGCATATCTTATGACTGTGTTAGCCACTCGTATGTTAGTTGCTATGCCTGTTGGAGAGACTCCTATTCATCATCTTCCTTTCAACAACTCAAATATAAACAAGATGAAATTGGGATTGGCTCCTGGCCAAGTGAATGTGGGTGGTGGTGGAGCTAAAGAAGTGAATGAAGAAGAAGGTGGCGATTTACCTCCAGATGATATAAACATGGATGATATTTTTAATGAGATTGAATCAGATTCTGAGGCTGACCCTAATTATTAGCCTTCTGGTTTTGATGAGAGGTTGCATTCTCTTGAGGAACAGGTGGTTCAGATACATGTAACCCAAGATTCTCAGTTTGCTTATATACGTAAATATATGAGGCGCATTAACAATGGTTTACACCAAATTGATCCATCTATTCCTGCTCTCTCTTCTGGATCTGACTAAGTGTTTTCTTATATGGCCTTTAATAACTCTTATGATACCTTATTTTCCTTCAGTTTTTTAGACTGACTTTGGATGAACTTGGGTTCTGTTGGTTTATGAACTTGGTTTATGCCTTTATCTTTCATATCTTGACTAGTTTGCTCCCTTCTATCTCTCTTGTTACTTTTTCTCCCTTATTCCTTTGTCTAATTGTTACAAAAGGGGGGAGAATGGTTTGTCATTACTTATGGTTATGGATAGTAGACATATATTTTTTTTTATGGATATGGACATGGATTGTGCTACTCAGGGGGAGTAAGTAATGTTTTTTTTTCATGATAGTATGTTCTGGTTATTATAACTGGTGCATGATTCTTAATTGAACATCTAATGCTAGTCTTATTTTTAATGAAGTGTGTTTTGTCACAAATTTGACAAAGGGGGAGATTGTATGTACAATGGTTATTTGCTCCTTTGATTGTCAAATTTTGTTGTGCCAAAACCAGTCTGTCTTGTGTAGCACATTGATATATATGTTTAAGGCAATGCATCATATGTACAAGGATAATGCTTCAAGTCAATAACAAAGATCTCCATCATGAAATGCAAGATCAAGTACATTGATTCACCTTTAATCTTCAAAGTTCAATGATTTTAAAGTGACATCAAGAGACAAGTCAACTGTTCATACTCAAGACTCAAAGTGAAGAACAACTCAAGTACTACAAATTCAAGCTTCAAAAGATCTCAAAATTCAAGCTTCATCATGTGTAGAGATCTCAAGCTGCATGAACTTCAAAGACTATCCATCATCTGAAGAAATGAAGGTTCAATGTTCATACTTCATGTTTAAGGTATGAATGACCTTAGAATAACCTTAGGGTAGGTCATTTTGAATACATAATTCAAATTAAATCACTTTATAAATGTTTAGTCCATTCTTCGACTAGTCCTAGACTCTGTTCGACTAGTCCTAACACTAGCTCGACCAGTCCAAGAAATTTCACGACCAATCCTAAGTTGTTGCAAATTTTTGAAATTTTTTAGTTAAGCTACAACCAGTCCTGGAGACTGCTCGACCAGTCATGTGAATAGTGGTCGACTCGTTCACGACCAGTCCAGCAGTTACTACTCAAACTCCAACAACTATTCCTGGCTCCTCATGACCAGTCATGGAAACCTCACGACCGATCGCAAATGCAATTTGTTCAGCTATAAATAAAGCACGATTTTCTAAGTTTGATAATCCAATTCAAGTAAAATCAAGGCATCACTTTGAAAGATAAGTTTGTAAACTTCTTAAGCTATATTGTGTTAATTTAACATTTTCTTTTTATTAGATTTTTATATTTGATTTTGTTTCTGCATTCCAATCTGATTTGAAAGAGGAATTGTGATATTCCACTTCTTGGAATCAACATCAAATAGAGCTAGCCCAACTTGATTTAATTTAAAATCAATTTAGAATTTAGAACCATTTCATAAGTGAGTATTGGATATTGAACTTCTATTCGAACTTCTACATCAATTTGGTTCTTCTGGGCTACAACAAAAGGAGAAATCCAAGTATTTTACATTATTGTAATTTTCATTGTATTAATTTCTTTTGAGATTAAGCCAGAAAAATCTCATTCTTTTTGGTTATCTGAGGAGAGCCAGAGAACTCAGACTATAGGGTTTTTTGAATTATGTAAGCCCACTTGAAAGACATAATTGTAAGGGTTTTAGGTGAACCTAAGAAAAACCTATTTTCATAGTGAACGCTAATATCCACTATGTGAGGATATTAGGAGTGGAGTAGCAAGTTGTGTGACTGTTGTTTAACAGTTGGTGTACACACAGGCGAACTACTATAATTCTTTATGTTTTGTGGATGTGTGATTTAATTTTTATATCTTTTATCATTCAATATTGTGGGATGTATGTGTGGATGTGAATGTTGTAATCCTTTACATTTCAAGCTTTATGGGGAATGTTGTACTAGTGTAGATTTCAATTCTTGCTATTTCCTTTTTATTCATCTTCAGTTTGAGTTTATGATTCTTAGATTGTTCTAGTAAGGTTGTCCTTGCCATAAACCCTTGGTTTTTATGGTGTAAGGTTGTCCTTAGAACATTTAGAATTTTAAGGTTACTTTACATTTCAATATTGTGGTTTGTTTGAAGTGCTATCTTTCCTTTATTTGATTAAATTCTGCTATTATCTTTTTAATTTGGCAGTCCTATTTACCCCCCCCCCCCCTTCCTCTAGGACATATAGCTTGGCCTTTTCAGTATCAACCTCTCAAGATTAGTACATTTGAGGTTGTTATTTACTTGTGCTATTTATCTTTATATTCTGCATTTAATTTTTATTTGGTATTGTCCTATTCACACCCCTCCCCCCCTCTTTAGGACTTTAAGCTCTGCCTTTTCAAGTGGTATCAAAGCCTAATAGCTCTGCTTTATGATTTGGATTCATTTCCTGAGCTAACCGATCTGAGCTTATAAGATGTTAAATTTTGATAGCCTTTCAATTACTAGGCCTTAACCTTTTGATGTCTCCAATTATGCCTATTGGAAAGTCAGAATGAGGATCTTTTTAAGGTCCATAGATGAGAGTGTGTGGCAAGCTACAGTGAATAGATGGAACCCACCCACAACTGAAGTTCTAGGCACTAATGGAACTAAATCTGTTAAAGTTACACCTTATTTTTCATGCACCGCACTTAAGAAAAATGAAAGTGGTGCCAATGCAAAGGCTTTAAATGCAATAACTTGCGCACTATCACCGAATGAAATCAAAAGAATTATATCTTGTGATACTGTAAAGAAGGCCTGGGACATTCTAGAAATGACACACGAGGGTACGACTATTGTCAAGAAATCTAAACTTCAAATCCTCACCACCTGATTTGAGGAGATACATATGGAAGAAAGTGAAACTTTCATAGACTTCTATACTAAGTTAAATGACATAGTCAACTCTATGTGGGGTCATAGTGATAGTATCTTAGAAAGTAAAATCTGTGTAAAGATATTGCGCTCATTGCCTAATAGGTTCAATTCTAAGGTCACTACCATTCAAGAACTTCGTGATACAGATAATATGAGGGTTGAAGAGCTTGTTGGTTCTTTACAAACCTACGAGTTAAATTTTAAGGCTCCTAAGGGTAAGTCCATAGCCCTTAAGTCTTCTAAAAATATTTCTCAAGATATTTCTGATTGCAAAAATTCTAAAGATAATATGGCACTACTAGCCAAGAAATTTTATAAAACTGTTAAAAGCAAAATGATGGTATATTTTCAAAAACCTTCTGAAAAGAAAAGGACCAGATCTAAAATTGGAAATCTATTGAAGACAGTAAATGCTTCAATTGCCATGAATACGGGCATCTGGCAAACAAATGTCCAAAAATGGACAAACCTAAGAAGAAAGGTATGTTGGCCACATGATATGAGTCATCTTGCTCTGAAGCTTCTTCTGAGTTTGATGATTCTGAACTCGAGTCTACTAATGAGGTCAAGGCCTTAATGACTATAGCTAGAGTCACTTCCTCAGACAGTTGTAATTCAACTTATGATGAAAATCAGAGAAATGACCCTGAAAATGATGATGATTTACAAGATGCTTATAATGCCCTATACAGGGAAAGTTGCAAGATAGTTGTAAAACTAAAACTTCAAAAAGAAAAGTTTCTAAAGTTAAAAGAAGATTTTGATAACTTAGTTTTAGAAAAATCACATTTTTCTAATTATTTTGAAAAAGCTAAGTGTGATTTAGATTTCAAAACATCTTAAGTTGAAAACCTTAAATCAGAAAATGAAAAACTAAAACTAGAAGTCTCTTCTCTCTTGAGTTTGAAGGATACTTGGAGGTATACCCAGGGTGATCCTAAACTAGAAAGATTGCTGACCAGATCAAGGAATTGTGGTGATAGATCTGGTCTAGGCTATGATAAGAATACACTTCCTAAAAGTAAGTCCACTCCACCTAAGTTTGTCAAAGGAGAGTCCTCTAACTTAAAAGGAAAAAGTCTGAATCAAAATAGTTATAAAAATCCTAAAACTTTTCAAGCTATGAAACCTAAAAGCAACCATATCAATTATAGAAATCAGAATCATAACCCCTTAACTCAGAAAATTCTAGATTTACTCAAGGAGCTTCTAAAATCTAACTCAAATGGTAGAATGTATAACAACTATAAGCATAGAAAAACCAACTATGCTCCAAAACCCAAAACAGTAATGACATGGGTCCCTAAGGTTGCTTGTCTAGTTGTCCACACCGCTTTCAAGGTTCGAGTCAATCAAAGTGGTACCTAGAAAGTGGTTGCTCTAGACACATGATAGGTGACAAAGATTTGTTCACCAATCTTAAAGATATGACTGATGGCTTAGTCACATTCTGTGATGGTAGCAACTACAGAATTGTTGACCAAGGTATGGTTCAACTCTTTAATCTTCCTCCATTTGAGAATGTTTTGTTCGTAGAGGGCCTTAAGCATAATCTCTTAAGCATTTCTCAAATTTGTGATAATAAACATAGCGTCAAATTTACCAACTAAGGGTGTGAGATTTCTAATGAGAATGGTTCTGTGATATTAAATGGTCGTAGAACATCTAAGAACTACTATATAGTCAGTGATTCAAGATCGTCTAAATTATCATGTTACATGGTCCAAACCAATGAGACCAATCTATGTCATAAATGCCTAGGACATGTACACTATCGTAATATTTATAGACTGAGCAAAGGTGATGTAATAAAAGGTCTACCCAAGATTAAGAAAATAGATCAATTTTGTGGCGAATGTCAATTGGGAAACAAACTAGGAGTGCTCATAAGAAAGTGAACTCCAATGCCACATCCAAACCCCTTGAACTCCTTGTAACGCCTCATGTTTTCAGGAACTAAGTATATTACCCGTTTCCCAAAAACCCAAGCGTTAACCTTAAAAATTTATTGTAAATTTGAACCTCTTGTCATTAACCAGAGTTAATAGCAACAAAGCTAAAATAAACCGTGCATTGAATAAAAACATTTTGATCATCACCAAATTTCCAAATGTAGTGCCCATATAGGACTCATATAATCCCAAATACGAAGTTCATTAATTAAAAACAGGAGTCTATCAACTAGTGGTGGAGCTCAATATAGGCCGCAAAGACCCCATCTAGCTCCTAAGCTACCCGGTCTACTCTATCAACCCAATGAACAGTGTTGGCTCGTCCTACACCTGCATCAACTATTACAGTTCGATAGCGTCAATGGCTATCGCAGTGAGGGGCACCCTCTAAGATTGCACACTCATTATTCATAATCCAGTATAAATCGCAAGTCATGAGGATAGATATTTTAAACCGGGCAATTCATGAGCATACATTCAAAAATTATGTCAACTAACATAATCTCATTATAAGCAAAATATAATAGCAATTGCAATGCAAGGAAATATGTCCAGATAATCAAATAATCAACAATACCACTTTCTATTATACCTGAAAATCACATTGTACGTGAACTCCGTAAGATGGTTAGAAAATCGATGAACTTCAACTCCACCCGGAGATCATGGTACAAGTGAAATCCATAAGGTTAATAGAAAACCAACCTTTAAACCTCTACTTCACCCGGGAATCATATGGCTATAAAATCGATAGGCGAACTTCAACTCCACTCGAAAATCATGGTACGATCCACCATAAGATGAAAATCATGGTACAATAAACTCTTAAATAAGCTCTTGCAATCAGTCATCTTCCCAAAATGCGTAACAATATGAAGAGACAAACAACATATAAACCCTAGACCACTCGGAAATCATATCGTATGTGAACACCGCAAAATAACTACAAAATCGACAAGCGAACTTCAGCTCCACCCGAAAATAATGGAATGACTGAACACCGTAAGATGGCTAGGAAGTAACAAGATATGTGAATGTAATCATCAAGACGCAAGAGGGCACCATTAATCCATCAATGCCACGAAGGGCAACTAGACAATCCAAGCCATGTAGGCAAACATGCGGTCCAAGCCATATAAGGTAAAGTGTGATCCAAGCCATGTAAGGAAACCATGGACCGCAAGATGGCAAGACCTTAACATGTTCCATTCAGTCCATAAGATAATCACAAACGACCACATTTAACTAATTAACAAACCCTACAACCTAAGGTAACATGTGACAACCAATTCATTCATGTTTGCTAACATTAAAGAGACATAGCAATTATTCCTTACATGAGTTAGTCACATGACATATTAGCAAAATTATATAATAAGATAAGTAAACTAGGAGATAATTTAGAGCTACTAACTTCATAAAATTAAAGCATCATTTTTGTCCAGATTGGTGAATTTAAGTGGGAAGATCAAAGGGTGAGTCCTTAGCTTAGAGCGCAGATTTATTTCTTGCTTGGTTGAAGATCATCAAAGTACTCAGAACACTCAATTAACCTAGAATATCCCATGTTAATGGTTAGGATAGAATAGGCCTAGATGCGCCCAAATAATTAAGGTTCCCAATGTGTATCCAAGTTAGATTCAAATTGGCGTAACTAGGTAAACTAAAGCATAATTTAAATTCAAAAAGAAATTGTGTAAGCTCAAATCCTAAATTAGCCACTAATTGGTTATAATGAACATTCTAAATAGAGTATGGTTTGCTTACCAAAAATCTAAGTAACTCGGATTCAGCCCGACTCGAAATGATATATCCTTCTTAATGAAAATGATCTGCACCAATGTCATTCACATACTTACAAATAAGGAACTGACTAAATATTTAATTACACTAAATCAGGGTCAATTATTGCAAGGAGCTAAGTTGACTTACCTTAAACTGGATCAACTCATTTGGCTCGGTGAGTTTCAATCGAGTTGACTCGCCAACCACCAAACCCGAACTTCTTCTCTTTCTCTCTTGATTTTCTTCCTTCTCTTTCTTCTCCTATTCTTCTTTCTCCCTCTCTATCTCTCTCCCTGTTGGAATTCCAGCCAGGCCTAAACCAGGCCCAAATTCAACCTGACTCTACTGGACTCAGTTTCAACCGAGTCAACTCAACCTCCTCTCTCTCTTTTCTTCCCTTTTTTCCTTCTTCCTTTCTTCCTCCCTTTCTTCCTCTTCTTCTTCTCACTCCTCTTCTTCTATTAGTGCACCCAGCAACAGTCCCAGCCTAAAACAGGGATTCTGACCCAGCTGAGTACCTGACTGAGTCAGGTCAGCGGGTCGGCTCGACCCGCCCGCACCTCTCTTCTCTCCCCTTTCCTCTCCTGCTTCTCTCTCCTTCTCGTTCTTCTTCTTGTTGGACCAGACAGGGTCAGTAGCCAAACTCAAATGGAGCTCAGTTCGAGTCCAGCTGGTACGACAATGGCAGGCAGTGCTCCATCCTCTCTTCTCTTTCTTCCCTCATTTCTTTTATTTTATTTTATTTTCAAACAAGGGTTGCCCTAAAGGAGGGTCTTTATAAGCCACGCAAACAACCTAGTTATTAATTTAGAATGCTAATCACCGGATTAGCCGTAGTTTGTGTTTTCACGCAAACTAAACGCCCCGAGAATTTGTTGACTGAGTGGAATCCCTTGTGTAAGGCTATAAGGCTTCCACACGGATGTGTTTATGGCATGATGGTCCATTCGATGGATGTCCCAAATAAAAAAAAAAAAATGGGGCCCACCTGGAGCTGGTGGGTTATTTCAGCCAATGGAGAAGATGATGGGTTCATCGATGGCGGTTTCTCGTTGGACGGCTTATTGCCCGATCTGAAACCTTTGAAAGGACCGGATTTGTCCCTAAGGACTTGTGGGACCCACAAAATGGACAGTTATTATCGTTTCCTAGTGGTTGGTTCCAACAGCGGCGTCAAAGGGAAAAACTCAACAATACTCGAGGGTGCCCTATTATGAAGGTTGGGAAGGACTTTCAACGCACGGCTGAGATCCCAGGAGGAGCTTTCACGTGGATTGCCAGCGTGGAAAGCCCAAAAAATGGAGATTTCCCATTTTGGAAACGAGTGTGTTTATTAGCTTGATTTATGGCTGATTTTGTGTGCACATGTGTACAATCCAACGACTGGAATTTGGTAATTAATGGTCTCCTTCGTGTCCTCTACAAGATGGATGGTTTGGATCATCTGAAGGACCCCTAATGGTGGGCCATGATCCATCGCAGCAAGCAGCCCCTTTTTGAATTCATCCAGGCGGGAACGCTGGAGAGAAATCTCCTTTTTCGAAGATGTCGAGTCAAACCCAATTTGACTAGACTCCTAGTCCAGTGCATGGTGGGTGCACGCATAGGTCATGCACGCACATCGAAGGTGGGGTCCACCATGAGGATCTGGATCGATTCACTCTGTTCATTCATATTGGTGGCTCACACTAGGGTTTAGCCCAAAGGATGAGGCAAATTCATGACTTATGTGGGCCATATCAATAGGAGTATGACCATTAAGCGTTAGTTATCAATGATTCGAGGTGAAATGTGGTCCACACTTGTGATCAGGACCGTTCTTCTAGCTAGTGTGCCACCCAGGGCCACTATCTATTTTAGATTATATAATAAAAGTATATTTATATATTTATTTAGTATAATACATTAATAATTATAGATAAGTATTTATTTAAAATCATGAATATTTATAATGTATTTGTTTTGTGATTATATATGCATATATATTATTGTAAAACTACTCTTAAGTGATATTATATATATATATATATATATATATTAATACGATCATATATAGTTAAAATTATAAAATGTAAGTGTTAATTAATATACATCAATTATATAATAAAGTGTTGGTATACAATTTATTTATATAGTTTAAATAATATAAAATAAATAATATACGTAATTTGAATAATTTAAGTAGCATATGTAATTATTACTAATAATTACAAATTATTTTATATTATAATATATATATACAATCATATCATATTTAAAATAAATTATTTGGTCTTCCTGGTAACACCCGAGTACTGAAAAGTACGAGGTGTTACACTCCTCCACATGGATCTCGTTGGACCTACTAGAACGGAGAGTTGAAGCAGTAAGAAATATATTCTGGTAATAATAAATGACTTTACCAGGTATACATGGGTAGTTTTCATGAGAAAGAAATCTGAAACTCTCGATGAAGTAAAAAGGATACTCAAGCATATCCAAACTGAGAAAGAATCACATGTCTCTAAAATCCATAGTAATCATGGTTCTGAATTTAATAATAGCAGTTTTGAGAAGTTCTGTAGTGATCATGGTATATCGCATGAATTTTTTACTCCTAAGACACCTCAACAGAATAGGGTTGTTGAAAGAAAAAATCTCGTGCTTCAAGAAATGGCTAATGTGATGTTAAACAGCATGAAACTTCTTAAAAATCTTTGGGCTGAAGCAGTGAACACGACTTGTTATATTATTAAACGTGTTTATACTATAAAGTCAAATAATAAGACTGCATATGAACTATGGTTCAATAAGAAGCCTACAGTCAAATACTTTGGCATTTTTGGTAGCAAATGCTATATTTTACATGACCAGAAAAATCTGGGAAAATTCGACACTAAAAGTGACAAGGGTATTTTCCTAGGATATGCGCTAAATAGTCGAGTGTATCGTCTTCTCAATAAGAGGACTGGTGTAATTCAGGAATCCATTAATGTAGTTATAGATGATCACCTAAATACACCTGTCTCAAGTTCAAAAGATGATGAAGTCTCTTTATTCGATAAACCAGACTCTTCGTCTAGTCAAAATGACACTGAACTGCGGTCAGTTAAAGACAATCCAACTGATCAAATTCTTGGAAACCCTCTCACTGGTGTGCACACTCTTAGACAATTAGAAAACTTTTGTAATTATGTATGCTTCACATCCCATATTGAGCCGACCAACATAAAAGAAGCGCTTGTTGATGAAAACTGAATAGTGGCTATGCAAGATGAACTTAATCAATTCATAAGGAATGATGTATGGTACTTAGTTCCCAGACCTAATGATAAACATATTATTGGAATAAATGGATTTTAAAAAATAAGTCTAATGAATTAGGTAACATTATAAGAAACAAGGCTAGACTGGTTGTACAAGGGTACACTCATATAGAAGGCATCGATTATAATGAAACCTTTGCTCCAGTAGCTTGTCTTGAATCTATCAAACTGTTCATATCCATAGCTTGTTACAAAATTTTCAAAATATATCAAATGGATGTCAGGGTGCTTTCTTGAACGGTGATCAACATGAGGAAGTATATATAGAACAGCCTACAAGTTTTGAAGACCCTAAATATATTGATCATGTTTATCGTCTGAAAAAGTCACTCTATGGATTAAAACAAGCTCCAAGGGCATGGTACAAGAATTTGACTAAGTTTCTACTGAGTCATAACTTTGTAATGGGGAGTGTTAATAAGACACTGTTTGTAAAGAAACACAATGATCACATATTGATAGTACAGATATATGTTGATGACATTATCTATGGATCTACTTGTTCTAACATGTCTGTTGAGTTTGCAAATTTGATGACATCCAAGTTTAAAATGAGCATGGTTGGAGAACTGAATTATTTTTAAGGTCTGCAAGTGAAACAACTTGAAGATGGGATCTTTATTTGTCAAACCAAGTATGCTCCAAACTTGGTGAAAATGTTTGGATTCAAGAGTGATAAAAATTTTGATACTCCTATGAGTACGACACTTAAGCTCTTTAAGGAATCAATGGGTAAAATTGTAAATCCTAAGTTGTATCGCAGTATGATAGGTAGTTTATTATATTTAACTACGAGCCAACCTAATATTGCATTCAACGTAGGTATCTGTGCTAGGTATCAATCTGACCCTAAAGAATCCCACCTGATTGCTGTTAAGCGTATTTTGAGATATGTTACAAGTTCAGCCAATCTTAGTCTTTAGTATCCACATGAGACTAATGTTCAATTAGTCGATTATACGGATGCTGATTGGACTAGTAATATTGATGACCGTAAGTCTACCAGTGGTGGATGTTTTTATGTCGGCAACTGTCTTTCGTATCGCTTTCCACAGCTGAGGCTGAGTATATTATAGCCGGTAATGCATGCACTCAGCTTGTGTGGATAAAGAGGATGTTAAATAATTATGGATTTGCGCAAGATTCTATTGTTCTATATTGCGATAATTCTAGTGCAATCAACATTTCTAAAAATCCAATCCAGCATTCACGAACTAAGCATATTGACATTAGATATCATTATATTCGTGAATTAGTGGAAGATAAAATTATTTCATTGGATTATGTTCAAATTAAAAATCAACTTGCAGACATTTTTACAAAACCACTTGACAGGAACAGGTTTGCTAAATTAAAATTAAATATTGGTATGTGTAATGTGATCTGAGTTAATTATGTTTGCTTGTACTATATTGTATGTTTTTATTTTTTTTAGAGTTTTTAAATAAAAAATTGATGAAAATTGAAAATTTTTGAGGTTACACGACCAGCGAGTACACACTCGACCAGTCGTGGCACAACCAGTCGAGTAGCTCAGGTTTAGGGGTTTTTAATGTGCAAAAAGCACTTTTTCTTCATTTCTCTCATCTTTTCCAACATGCCCTTCCACAACAGGTCTAACCCACCTTCAATTGGTACTTAGTTGTGCATTTTTTCCATTTTCCTTTTGGATTTAGGATCTTTGCACTTCTATTTCCTTGATTTTAAGATTTATTTCAAGTTTTCTTGTGGTTTATTTGGTTTCTAGCATAAAATCTGATTTAGGAGAAACCCTCCATTCCTTTCTTGTATTCCTTTTTCTTATTGTGTAAAGGAGAGTAGATACAAGAAGAGATCCTCTCATGGTCCCTCTTCTTCCCGTTCCCCACCGATTACAGTGTGTAGTCTTTAACCACCCGAAGAAGACCCCGAATATGTGCAGGATATTCGTCTCCGCAATGTAATTGTTGAGCCGATTGTTAACTCCAATCATTTGAGTCCTTTCAATATCATTCCCCTCCTTGAAGCTGTAGGATGGGCTAACATATTGAATTGGGGTGGTCCTGCATACCGATTCATTGCACAAGCCATGTTTGCTTGTATAAGTGACTTCTCTGTTGAAAACTTAACTTTTACTGTGACAACTAGGGAAGGTCCAGTTGATGTTGACCATCCTTTAATCTCTGGTTTGCTGGATATTCCTGTGAATAATGAAGGAATACCTATATCTACGTTAGTTGTGAGACCATCTGAATATGAAAAACGTACGCTAACTGGAGTATTATGCAACATGAATGTGGGATGAAATTCCGGTATTGCGCTCAGTTCCAAAAATATGTTACCCAGATACAGGATTCTTCATTGTATTTTCATTTCTAATGTGTATCCTCGGTCTGGTAACAAAACTAAGTTAACTTCTTTCATGGATCGCATACTTCACTCAGTTGTTTCTGGTGTTCAAATATGACTTCTGTTTCTTATTTGTTATATCATAATTCAGTTTCGTCTCCATCCTGGCCATAATGATATTCCCTTTGCATATCTGATGACCACACTAGCTATTCATAGTCTTGTGGTCATGCCTGTTGGAGAAGCTCCTATTTCCCATCTACCCCTCAACAATTTCAACATTAACAAGATGAATCTAAGGTTGGTACCCGACCAAGTTGATAGGGATGATGTAGGAGCTGCTGAAGAAAGCATCCTGATGATGTGAACATGGATGATTTATTTGATGAATTAGAATCTGATTCTGAGGCTAATCCTGACTTTCAGCCTTCTAATTTTGACGAGCGGTTGAAAAACCTAGAGGAAAAGGTGGAAGGTTTGCATGTATCTCAAGAGTCTCAATTCAAATATATGCGCAAATACCTTAAGCACATTAACAATGGATTACATCAGATTAATCCATCTATTCCTGCTCCATCTTCTAATTCTGATTAGACTCTTTTCATTTTGGGCATTTATTTACTATTATCTTTATTTGTGCTTGGATAATGCTTGGACATATATATTTTTTAACATGACTTTATGATTCCTGAATATGTTTTGTAATACATGTTTATGTTCTTTACTCTCTCCTTTCTTATACTTCTCATATCTCTTTGATTTTATCATCAGCTTGTTTTTCTTTTCTTTGTCATATTGTGACAAAAAGGGGGAGAAAATATTGATTTTGTGGAATGATTTTAATGCTAGGGATGTGTGATTGTAGAATATGGTGTATTTTTTTTGTATTGGACATATATTTGATATATACAGGTTCTACATATCACCTCACCTGGATTGAGGGGGAGTAATGGATTGAGGGGGAGAGTAATTGTTGCACATTTGGTGCATGATTTTTTATTGTGCATGATTTTTTTATTTGTGGTAACTGGTGCATGATTCTTTATTTGGTTTTTTCACAAATTTGACAAAGGGGGATGTAACGTCTTGTATTTTCACTATTTTGGATTTCCAAAAATCCTTGAATTTTTTTTTAATGTAATTAACTTATATTATCACTTACTGACCATTAACACTCAATGTTAGTTTATACACGGTAGTACAAGGAAAGAACCGCACAAGTCTGATTAATCAACCGTAGAAAGCCAACGAATCCGCTGGATCACTTAAACACCGAAAAAAATAAAATAAAAATTATAATATAGTTAAACTTAAGATGTTTTACCTACTTTCCAAAAATTATTAATTTCGGACAGTTGTTGCTCCTAGAATTTTAATAATTTATTTATAACTCCAAATTATATGAAATTTTGTGAGATGAATTTAAACTTAATTATGAAAGATTATAAAAATTTTAAAAATAATTCAGTTACTAAAAGTATAAGAAAACTTATAAGAAATAAAAACATTTTGAAATCATACAAAATTCATTGGTTTTGGACAATCGTTACTTTCAGAAATTTTTATAATTTTTCTGGAACTTAAAATGAACTGAAATTTTATGAGATAAATGTTAACTTAATTATGGATTACGAAAAAATAATTATAAAAATAATTTAGTAACTAAATGTGACAAAGATGTTATGAACAATTGATAAGTTAAAACCAAAAATTTTTACAACCTCGAGTTGCCAATGTACCAAGTGTATTTTTGTTCATATTAGAGTTTTAGTATTTTCATTCTTTTTAGAAATTACTTCTAACCATGATAGAAATCGTCTTGTATGATTAAATTAAATTATTTTTAGTATATTTTTCTACTTCAAATAGTTTCTAGTACGGTTGGACTAGGACTCTTGAATAGGGTTGAGTTTGATTGTTTAATACTTTCTAAGTTCATATTCGATACAACCTTCACTAAAATATTATAAGTTTTATTATTTTCTTATGGAATCAAGATTCATACCACATTGAGGAGATGATGTTCTTCATCTTTTCATTTCCGCGGCCTTTCTACGGTCACCATCCCTTCAAACCTCTGAAATATCCTAGAACTTTCGGTTCTTTATTCTCTCTCGAAATTAATGAAACCCAAGCACGGTTTACTCATAACCCACTAGCCATAGGATTGAAACAATAACATAAAGATACAATCTTAGTCCATTGGAAACCTTTTTAGGATAATTGTTTGACAATAGACATAGTGAAAGATTTATTAATCACTAATTTGGACATTAATTAAGATGAGAACTCACAAGACCTGAATGACAACTTTATGAATAGGAGATTTTAACTCTTTATTGATGTGTGATTTTTCTTAAACATTTAGGTTGATCGAACTACGGAATTACAAAAGTATACACCTGTGAAGCATTCGCGACTTGACCTAATTCTCAATCCTGGGCGACTATCAATGGACTCACTGCTTTGACCAAGCAAAAGACCAGGATCCACCAAGACGAAGAAGGGATACAATGAGCCTTCTACCCTGGTCAGGTAGATGATCGACGTATCGGGTTCAAACCCACTACAACCGTCTCTCCGTGTTGTTCGAACATTGAAAATAAATATTTTTACTCTAGATAAAAGGAAATTGTCGTCATGAATCCAAATCTTTAAATAATAATAATAATAAATAAATAAATTGTAGTAAACCATCAAGATGAAAACGTTTTAAGGGGGGTAGACTAAAATGAGACAGAATAGCATAGATAGTATACACTCTACCATGCATATAAACTTGAAATCAATAAAACTTAGGCTAGTGAAATAATAAAATCTTTACTTATTACCCTTAGGCAATTTCAGGGACGAAATTGTTTTTAAGGGAGGCAGATTATAACGTCTTGGATTTTCACTGTTTTGGATTTCCAAATATCCTTGAATTTTTTTTAATGTAATTAACTTATATTATCACTTACTAACCATTAATACTCAATGTTAGTTTATACACAGGTAGTACTAGTAAAGAACTGCACAAGTCTGATTAATTAACCGTATGAAGCCAACAAATCCATCGGATCACTTAAACACCAAATTTAGCCACATGATTTGCTCACACAGATCCTAAATCTAACCGACCTACCACTAAAAGTATAAGAAATCTTATAAGAAATAGAGACATTTTGAAATCATACAAAATTCATTAGTTTTTGACAACTATTACTTCAAGAAATTTTTCTAATTTTTCTGGAGCTTAAAATGAACTGAAATGTTGTGAGATAAATGTTAACTTAATTATGTATTACTAAAAAAATATTATAAAAATAATTTAGTAACTAAATGTGACAAAGATGTTATGAATAATTGATGAGTTGAAACCAAAATTTCTACAACCTCGAGTTGCCAATGAACCAAGTGTATTTTTTTTAATGTAATTAACTTATATTATCACTTACTGACCATTAACACTCAATATTAGTTTATACACGGGTGGTACTAGTAAAGAACCACACAAGTCCGATTAATCAATCGTAGGAAGCCAATAACTCTGCAGGATCACTCAAACACCAAATTTAGCCACATGATTTACTCAAAGAGAGCCTAAATCTAACCGACCTACCACTAATTAATCAAGACAATCGTAACTAAATTAAAGGATCTACTTGAAGCTGAGTTAGATAAGGCCCGGATCTTGACTAATAGACCAAATCAACTACGTCACTCTTTTTGCCTAAAATTGACGGTTTAGAGTAATCATGACCAAATCTCCACTTTTACTAGTTATAAATAGGTCGTACTATAAACATAGTTAATCCAAACCCTAATCATTGCCCACAAGAAATCTTAATACTTAATTCATTCCAGAAATGCCCCAATTTTCTAAATAAGCTCTAGACCTCTCGTTGGTGGGCCACTAGTTTCAAAACTATAGAATAATGTCCGTCTTAATGGGCTCAACGTCCATCACGGGAGTTAGACCTAGGTACTTTCTAGAACCACCCAACTTGAGTCAAAGGACAAGTGCATGAGAAGTGTAAATACCCTAAAGGAAGAAGCTGAAATTTAAGTGAATTGGGTCATCTACTCTTATGCAAAGTTGAGGATTTTGAACCAACGGTTTATGACCAAATTTCACACGTGGAGCAACAATATTTTTCTATTCATATCCGTATACCCTCAGCCCCAATCGACCATCGATGACCGTTGAATAGACTTCTAATCATATCTGTCGATCGACGGATCCAAATGGCGGGTCGATCATATCTATACGTAGATCATCATTAGGGCTAACTATTCTACGGTGTATATCAATATGTATACCCCATAGTGGGCCCTAAAGGTTAGAAAGACCCTCCCATAAGGCTAGTATAGTAAAAACCTAGCCCTTGGGGCCATTTACACCAAATCTTACATTATATAAGGGCTTCTTTTGGGCACCCCCTCTTCCCATACGAATTTCAACAAGAAAAAAGGTAGAAAGGGAGAAGAGAAAGAGGAAAAAAAAGAGGAGAAAGAGATAGGGAGAGCTAAGAAGTATGAAGGTTTGTGCACCTTCACACTCTCATCTCCTTTATAGCAACATTGTCCTTCATTGGTGTCGATTCAGCGACGATTGAAGGTATGTATTGAGTTATGTTTGTAGGTTTAGGTCTTGTGTTTAACTCCTTCCAATTCTTATAAGCTTGTATGTTTATTTAGTCATTTCAACGATGATTTCCTAACACCCTAACCCTACGAGTGCAGTGAATCGAGCGGTTCGTCATAAGGTGCGGACCATTATCCCTAGTTGGTCAAGTACCAATTTTAGGATAAATTTAATGATTTTGAATGTTAGAGTGATGTGCATGAGTGATTTGGAAAAAACCTAGCTAGAAACCTATATATTAGGTCCACCAATATTCATACAACGATAAATTGCTATTTGTTGGGTTTTCGACATGTTTGAGCATGAAATTGGTGTTGCATGATCATCTCATATTTGACACTTGCATTATTTTCCCTATAATATGTATGGTTGTACTATTTCTTGTTATATTCTTGTACTATGAGTGGTGTGTTGTCCTTGGGCTCTTCGATAATCCAGCACCACACGCATGCACGTCTAACTCATGATATTAAGAGTAGTTGCATTTATATTAACAACCTGGAACTTCCTACTCTGTGTATTGTGCACATAATTTCACTTGTGTTAGAAGATAAACTCTTAATTGTTGAAGTGATATTGCATACAACCCATTCTCTGGCTTGGTCAGAAACTGATAATTGTGAGGGTAGACCCATTGGTTGGACCAGACTGACTGATTTGGGAGGACAAGAATGGTGACAGTAGAACAACCCGCGCCCACTAACGGCCACTGACAATAACTGGAAACTGATCCACAGTTTTGTGAGTTGGGCATGGTGTAATGGGACACTATGTCTGAGCTGTCAGCCTACGCTAGGGTGACGAACCTCCCCGTAGTGACCGTGAGTGATCCCGCTTTCCAAAACTCCCCACGTTCTTGCAATCGGGGGTGGAGACCCCAATGGGATCAAGGATTGCGAGGTCCTTGCCTTGCGCGTTAAGGGGTCCGAGCCTCGTAAATGGATGAGGGCATTGATATCGTCGGGGTGTACTAGTTTCATCAACCTATTGGATGAACAAAATTAACTAAATACTAAGCTAACATTATTCATGCATCGCATTATGTAGGATTTGGTGACTCGGCAGTTGAGGTCGCAATAAGGGAGTGTTGGTCATGCGCGACCATGAGACGAATTCACTCGAGGGAGTGTTGTAGGTGAGGTCATACATCATACAAAACTCATGCATATGCATTAACAAAGACTAGTTAGTGATTTATGAATGTGTGCTTTTCATTAAATTCATCATGAAATTGTTATTTGATGTAACTTATGACTGATGGCACCCATTGAGTTAGCTACTCACTCCCACTCTGGGATGATGTTTTAAAACACTAAATAGACCCTTTACTAGATGCAGGTGAGGCGGAGCTCAATGAGCTAGGTGAGGTGAGCATGGATAGGGAAGAGGAGCTTTCCTACTTTCAGCTTATGGATGGATCACTATAGACTGTGCGGGTTGTTTATGGGTTGTTGAGTAGGGATCTAGCGCACCATTTCTTTTGGACATTTCTCATATAAATTTTATCGAGACACGCCTTGTGCGACCCGTTTGATATTCCTATAGACTTGTATTTCTTAGTCACATTTATTTCAGTACATTAGTTGTAGTTGTGGTTTATGTTCCAGCCGATTCCTTTATTGCTCATTTAAAATGATTTATGTACAAATCACCACAATTAGGATATAAGCGACACCTGTGAACTTGGAGGCCGAGTTCCTACACGGCCCATGAAAACTCGGGGTGTTGCAGATGGTATTAGAGCAATGGTTTGGATCAAATTGGGCTGTGGATTATGAACTCGCCATAACGCATTCGCTGACGTAGGAGGGATTGATCGAACTAGCGACACTCATAAGACCCTAGGACCAAGCCATACAGTTAATCTAAACACTAAAGTCTTAGCCTAGGGTTCAGGAATAGAAAGGACTTAGGTCATAAGCAGTGATTTAAATCACTTGTAGTTGGGAATTTGAAGATTTGAGGCAATACGACCCAATGTCGAGGAGTCAAGCAGCTGAAGTAGCACGCATTGCCCCAGACACGTGTATTACATGTCTGATAATTAAATCTAAGGTAAGACATACTCCCATTTCGGTTTTAACGGGCCGAGTCGTATCCGCCTTGAGCTTGAGAGACTTCTGGCCTACCTAAACCACAAAGTGAATGGCCGCTTGAATCCAAAAAGGGACACCATCAACTCTCTCTTCCAAATCCATTTTTTCCACAAGAAGACCCTTCTATAAGCTAATATTTCAAATCTCATTTCCTCCCAGGCCCATTAACCTTTAGGATCTCCATTTTCAACCCATCTTCTTCAAAATTCTCACCTTCCACCCCTTTATTCTTCTAATTTTTTCTATGTACCTTCATGTTAGACACAAATCCTAAAGTTCAAGGATGAAAAACTATAATTAAACAAAAATTTACTATAAATGATAAAAATATAAGTAAAATGGATTTTTTACCATTAACCTGATGGAAACCTGTAAAATAACTAGGTTATTTGGATAGAGTAGCTTCTCCTACCCCAAATTCATATACGGCATATCAAATAACTCATTCTGGTTTGTGAGATATGCACATAGAAAGACCTCAATAGCCCGAGGAGCCAGTGGCCCGCGTGGGCCCCCCGCCCACGGAGCTAGTTTTTGGCATTGCTCCCACCGGAATTTTCTACAATTTTGGATTGATTTAAAAAATTCATATCTCCTTCATTATAACTTCGATTTATGTGATTCAAAAGCCAGATTAAAGCCTGATGAGTCTAGTTTTATATATAAATAAGAAAAAAAATAAAATAAAACTTATACTATAGTTAAACTTAAGATGTTTTAGCAACTATCCAAAAATTATTAATTTCGGACAACTGTTGCTTCTAGAATTTTAATTATTTATTTACAACTCCAAATGATATGAAATTTTGTGAAATGACTTTAAACTTAATTATAAAACATTATAAAATTTTGAAACATAATTCAGTTACTAAAAGTATAAGAAACTTTATAAGAAATAGAGACATTTTGAAATCATACAAAATTCGTTGCTTTAGGACAACCATTACTTCCAAAAAATTTTATAATTTTTTTGGAGCCTAAAATGAACTAAAATTTTATGAGATAAATGTTAACTTAATTATGGATTACTAAAAAAATATTATAAAAATAATTTAGTAACTAAATGTGATAAACAAGTTATGAATAATTGATGGGTTGAAACCAAAAATTTCTGCAACCTCGAGTTACCAATGAACCAAGTGTATTTTTGTTCATATTAGAGTTTTAGTATTTTCTTTCTTTTTAGAAATTACTTCTAACCATGATAGAAATCATCTTGTATGATTAAATTAGATTATTTTTAGTATATTTTTCCATTTCGAATAGTTTCTAGTACGGTTGAACTGCGACTCTTGAATAAGGTTGAGTTTGATTGTTTAATACTTTCTAAGTTCATATTTGATGCAGCCTTCACTAAAATATTGTAATTTTTCTTATTTTCTTATGGAATTAAGATTCATTTCACATTGAGGAGATGATGCTCTTCCTCTTTCCATTCTCGCAGCCTTTTTAGGGTCACCATCCCTTCAAACCTCTGAAATATCCTAGAACTTTCGGTTCTTTATTCTCTCTCAAAATTAATGAAACCCAAGAACATTTTGCTCATAACCCACTAGCCATAGGATCGAGACGATAACATAAAGATACAATCTTAGTCCATTAAAAACCTTTTTAGGATAATTGTTTGACCATAGGCATAGTGAAAATTTATTAATCACTAATTTTAACATTAATTAAGACGAGAACTCTCTTTGTATAAGACCTGGATGATAACTTTATGAATAGGAGATTTTAACTTTTTATTGATGTGTGATTTTCCTTAAACATTTAGATTGATCGGACTACATAATTACGGAAGTATACACCTGCGAAGCATTCACATCTTGACCCAATTCTCAATCCTGGGTGACTACTAATGGACTCACTGCTTTGACTGAGCAGAAGACTAGGATCCACTAGGACGAAGAAGGGATACAATGAGCCTTCCACCCTAATCCGGTAGATGATTGACGTGTCAGGTTCAAGCCTACTACAACCGTCTCTCCATGTTGGTTGAACATTGAAAATAAATATTTTTACTTTTGATAAAGGGAAATCGTTGTCATGAATCCAAATCTTTAAAAAATAAATTAATTAATATGAGCCAAAATAGCATAGATAGTATACACCCTACCACGCATATAAACTTGAAATCAATAAATCTTACGCAAATGAAATAATAAAATCTTTACTTATTACCCTTAGGCAATTTGAAGGACGAAATTGTTTTTAAGGGGTATAGATTGTTCCGTCCTGGATTTTCACTATTTTGGATTTCTAAAAATCTTTGAAATTTTTTTAAAATGTAATTAACTTATATTATCACTTACTGACCATTAACACTCAATGTTAGTTTATACACGGGTGGTACCAGTAAAGAACTGCACAAGTTCGATTAATCAACCGTGGGAAGCCAAAGAATCCGTCGGATTACTTAAACACCGTATTTAGCCACATGATTTGCTCGCACAAAGACTAAATCTAACCAACTTACCACTGATTAATCAAGACAATCATAACTAAATTAAAGGATCTACTCGAAGCCAAGTTAGATAAGGCATGGATCTTGACTAATATACAAAATCAAACCCGTCACTCTTTTAGCCTACAACCGACGGTTTAGAGAAATCATGTCCAAATCTCTACTTTCAATATTTATAAATAGGCCACAATATAAACATAGTTAATCCAAACCCTAATCATCACCCACGAGAAATTTCAATACCTAATTCATTCCAGAAATACCGAAATTTTCTGAACAAGCTTTAGACCGCTCGCTGGTGGGCCACTAGTTCCAAAACTATAGAATAATGTCTGTCTTATTGGGCTTGATGTCCATCACGAGAGTCGAACCTGGGTACTCTCCAAAACTGCTCAACTTGAGCCAAAGGACGAGTGCATGAGAAGTGCAAATACCCTAAAGGAAGAAGCTGAAACTTAAGTGAATTGGGTCGTCCACTCTTAGGCAAAGTTGAGGATTTCGAAGCGTCGGTTTATGACCAAACTTTACACGTGGAGTAAGGATATTTCCGTACTCATATCCGTATAGCCTCGACCCCAATTGACCCTCGGTGACCATTGAACAAACTTCTAATCATATTTGTCGATCGACGCATCCAAATGGCGGGCCAATCATATCCATACGTAGATCATCGTTAGGGCTAACCATCCTACGGTGTATATCAATATGTATGCCCCATAGTGGGCCCTAGAGGTTAGAAAGACCCTCCCATAGGGCTAGTATAGTAAAAACCTAGCCCTTGGGGCCATTTATACCAAATTTGGCACTATATAAGGGCTTCTTTTGGGCACCCCCTCCTCCCATACGAATTTCAACAAGAAAAAAAGGGAGAAAGGGAGAAGAGAAAGAGGAGAAAAGAGGAGAAAGAGAGAGGGAGAGCTTGGAAGCATGAGGGTTTGTGTACCTTCACCCTCTCATCTCCTGTATAGCAACATTGTCCTTCATTGGAGTCGATTCGACGATGATTGAAGGTAAGTATTGAGTTATGTTTGTAGGTTTAGGTCTTGTGTTTAATTCCTTCCAATTTTTACAAACTTGTATACTTATTTATGCATTTCAATGATGATTTCATAACACCCTAACCCTATGGGTGCAGTGAATCGAGCGGTTCATCACAAGGTACAGACCATTATCCCTAAGTGGCCAAGTACCAATTTTAGGATAAATTTAATGATTTTAAATGCTAAAGTGATGTGCATGAGTGATTTGGGAAAAACCTAGCTAAAAACCTACATATTAGGTCCACTAACATCCATACAACGATAAATTACTATTTGTTGGGTTTTCAACATGTTTGGGCATGAAATTGGTGTTGCATGATCATCTCATATTTGACTCTTGCGTGATTTTCCCTATAACATGTATGGTTGTACTATTTCTTATTATATGCTTGTATTATGAGTGGTGTGTTGTCCTTGGTCTCTTAAGTAATCCAGCACCACACACACACACACATCTAACTCATGCTATTAAGAGTAGTTGCATTTATATTAACAACCTAAAACTTCCTGCTCAGTGTATTGTGTGCATAATTTCACTTATGCTAGAAGATGAACTCTTAATTGATGAAGTAATATTGAATACAACCCATTCTCTAGATTGGTCAAGAATTGAGAATTGTGAGGGTGGACCCATTGGTAGGACCACCTTGTGACCAGACTGACTGATTTGGGCGGACACGAATGGGCGACAGTAGTGGGACTACATGGGTTGCTTGCACCCTATGTCGTGTTTTACATGCTCACCTAAATTTGAGCAGTCTAGTCCACCGACTAACCAACTATACTTGTTAGCCATGTTTACTCACACCTGTTTGGAACATGGAACACCCCTCGCCTACTGACGCATAGTGACAACAGCTGGAAACTGATCCATAGTCTCATGAGCTGGGCATGATGGAATGAGACACTGTGTCCGAGCTGTCGGCCTACGCTGGGGTGACGAGCCTCCCTATAGTGACCGCGAGTGATCCCACTTTCCAGCACTTCCCACTTGCTTACAATCGAGGGTGGGGACCCCGATAGGATCAAGGATCGCTGGGTCCTGGCCTCACGCATTGAGGGGTCTGGGCCTCACAAATGGATGAGGGCATTGATATCATCGGGGTGTACCAGTTTCTCTAACCAGTTAGATGAACAGAATTAACTAAATACTCAGCTAAGATTATTCATGCATCGTATTAGCAAGGATTTGGCAACTCAGTAGTTGAGGATGTAATGAGGGAGTGTTGGTCATGCACGACCGTGAGACGAAGTCGTTGAGGGAGTGTTGTGGGTGTGGTCATGCATATGCATTAACAAAGACTAGTTAGTGATTTATGAATGTGTGTTTTTTATTAAATTCATCATGAAATTGTTATTTGATGTAACTTATGGTTGATGGCACCCACTGAGTTAGCTACTCATTCCCACTCTGGGACGGTGTTTTAAAACACCAACCAGACCCTTTACTAGAAGTAGGTGAGGTGGAGCTCGACGAGCCGGGCGAGGTGAGCATGGATAAGGAAGAAGAGTTTTCCTACTTCCAACTTTTGGATGGATCACCGTAGATTGTGCTGGTTGTTTATGGGTTATTGAGTAGGGATTTAGCGCACCATTTCTTTTGGGCATTTATTATATAAATTTTGTCGAGCGACGCCTTGTGCGACTCGTTTGATATCCTATAGACTTGTATTTCTTAGTCGAATTTATTTCAGTAGATTAGTTGTGGTTATGGTTTATGTTCCAGCCGATTCCTTTATTGCTCATTTAAACAGATTTATGTACGAATCACTATAATTAGGATATAAGCGACACCTGGAAATTTGGAGGGCGAGTTCCTACACGGCCCATGAAAACCAGGGGTGTTACAGGGTAGATTGTAAATGCTATATTGTAAATTTAACATCCAGAGTTGTCAAATTTTATTATTTCAAATCATTTAGAATCTGTATCATGTGTTGATAAGATGAATTGATCGACTTTGTCACTTTAAAGTTGTCCAAGTCTTCGTCGAACTTCTCTATGTATTCAAGTTGAAGAAGCATTGTCGAAGTTCAAGATTTCAAACTCAAGTACAAGTACAGGTTCAAGGCTCAAGTTTGAGTATAAACTTCAATATCAGTACCTTAAACAATCTCAAGAACTTAAGTCTTTACTCAAGCTCAAGTTCAAGATTTGAAGTGTCACGCCCCGAAATCTGGCACCTGGGTATATCCAACCCTGATTCCGTACCCGCAGGCATGACTTATGTTTTGTATGTTTACATTTAATAATCCACACATATATTGAAAAAATGATCTCAATCATAAAATATAACAATCCAAAAATTAAATAATTAAACATTTATTTAAAGAAGAAAAATGTCCATGTTCTGACCATTTAAGATTATCATCAACACATGTCATCGTAATGTTGTCATACTAAATGTTCATTACACTTATTTTGAAAATGATAAAAAAAACAAAAATAAATAAAAGAAATCACTTTAAGCTCCTCCATGTGATCCTGATCCTGAAATTTTAAAATCCCAATAGGGTAAGCTGCAAAGCCTAGTGAGTAATCTCAACACAGGTTTCAAAATAACCTCATATAACATGAATAAAAGTATTAAAAGATACAATACCTATTTAGGCAAAACAACAAATGAGGAGATTTAATAAACAAAATATTTCAATGTAAATTCAAAGAAAAATGAATGAATGAAATCAACATATGTTGTACTCCATAATAACATGTGCGGTTTATTCCTTTTAACACCAGGGCCAGTTTACACCGGTTGACCAACACCTGCGCCAATACAACACCTAGCCTGGCAATGGGAACCTTTCGCATGACATGCTCACCCATCCAAAGGGCACTTGGTGAGGGACCCATTTGTACATTAGCTGGTCAGACTACTACCCTACCGAACCTGGCAGTGGGAACCTTTTGCAATCCTGACATGCTCACCCACTCAAAGGGTACGGTAGAGGTTCCAAAAGGTACCAATTGGGTTTATGGGACTTTCAACCCAAGGGTCTTGATCGCCCCACCTATGTACGCTTTAGGGATTTTCAACCCAGAGGACTTGATCGCCCCACCTATTTTCTGGTGTTCCAAAACAAACTGTTCGAAGTATATATAATTTTACTATTTCATGAGCAAAATATTTCTAAGGACAAATTGTTTCTAATCATTGTAGATTGTTTGTACATGATTTAAAGTTCTATGTAAAAATATATTTATGCAATGCAATCTATCAGATCCGATCCGATAGTCTGGAAAAGTATATTGAACTTGAAGTTTCTAAAAAATGCTTTAAATTCTGATAAAAAATAATAATAATAAAAGAATTATTGGTGCATGGGCAAATAATAATCTAAATTTAAAATTGATTCAAGGCTTGCTAATTAAAATAAAGAGAACTATAAGAAAAATCATGTTAAATAAACACAACAACTATGAATCAAATGAATAAATCAATAAGAGGAAATGCACCATTATTGAATTATTTGCATAATAATAAAAATAAAAGGAAACAAAGTGGAATTTATTATAAGATAAATAAATAAATAAAAATATCAAGTGAGAGAAAAACTTAACTTTTTCTTAAAAAAGTATTTTCTTTTCTTCTTTTCTTTTTCTTTTCTTTTCTTCCTCTCTCTTCCTTTATCTCTCTCCTCTTTTCTTTCTTCCTTTTTTTTCTCTCTTCTCTCCCTCTTTTCCAACGTGAATGTCCAAAGAATACCTTTTTTGTTCTCTCTCTCTCTCTCTCTCTCTCTCTCTCTCTCTCTCTCTCTCTCTCTCTCTCTCTCTCTCCTCACTTCTCTCACCTCACCTCACCTCACGTTTCACAACCTACCACCTCACATAACAATTCCTCTTATCCTATTTATAGTGATTCATCTCACTAGCTATTACACACGTGGGGAGAAGGCAACGGTTGTTGCTTCGGTTTGCATCTCATTTGGTCACTTTTTTTTTTTTTTTTAAGATTTAAACAATGTGCACCATTAATGTAGTGTAAGGCTTTAGATTTAAACAACGTGCACCATTAATGTAGTGAAAGGTGCCATGCATTGCATGCATGTCACGTGTGTGGCACATGTGTTTGGTCCATATATGTGAGGTGTGGTTATGATGAGTGTGCATAGTGTATAGTTTATGATGCATGCATGGGCCACTTGTGTGTGCATGAATATTATGTATGTGATGTGTTTGGTGCATGTGTATGGTTATGATGTAGTCCATGGTGCATAAATGGTTGATGTATATGGATGGATCAATGTATAATAAATGGATAGATGTATGTATGGATAGATGGATGGATGTGCATGATGTATGGTTGGATGAGTTCATGTGTGATCGGGGAAATGGACTATGTGATGTACTCATGGATTAGTGGTGAGATGGATGGTCAATTTAGATGGATGGACAAATATTTTGATGATTTAAGCATGTGGATGGTTAGATGATTGTATCGTTGGATGGATGGTTAAGTGTATGGTTGGATTTATTAGTTAACGAACAGTCGGATCAGATATGTCCAAATCAATGGTTGAGATTGAACCAGTTGATCTTGTAGATTGATGGTCACATCGGACTAATTGGGTACGTCGATTAATGATTAAAATTCGACAGTTAAGATTTATTTGGGTTATTACATGAAGACAAGCTTCAAGTATTTCAAGTGTATGAGTTAGCAGAGCGAATAATGTTTCAATTGTTCAAACTCACAAATAAGGTATGGATGACCCTACATTGACCATAGGTTGAGTCATATTCATTGCATATGCTATGTGGGTCATTTCATAAGTTTATAGGTCTTTTCCTCAACTAGTCCTAGTCTTTGTTCAACTAGTCCAAGCTCTTGCTCGACCAATCCAAGAGTTTTTCAACTAGTTCAAGGTTTGTTGTAAATTTTTAAAATTTTCTTTGGACCCTCGACCAGTAGAGTGAACAGTTCTCAACTAGTCGGGTAGACTCGACTCAAAGTCTAGCAAGGTTTTTTTAGTCCCACTTGACCAATCAAGCAAGCCACTCGACCAGTCGAGTAACTACCTGATCTTATCGCACCAGAAATTTTTAAATTTGGTTTGTCCTTCTACCAGTCGAACTGACCCTTTGACCAGTCGAGAGAACAGTATTTTCACCTATAAATAGAGGACGAATCTCAGAGTTTTTCATTCATTCCAAGCTAATTCAAGCCATCACTCTAAGAGATAAGTTCTTGCATTTCTTAAGCTATATTGTGTTCATTTTAAATTCTATTAAATAGGTTTTTGCACTTGATTTTGTGATCTCCATTCAATTCAATTTCATTAAAGAAGGGAATTATGATTTTACCCTCTTTGAGATCAAAATCAAATCAAACTAGCCCAGACTAAATTAATCTAAAAATCATTTAGATTTAAAACCTTTCATTTGTGAGACTGGACATTGAACATCTACATCTACATCGGCTTGGTTCTACCGGGCTTATTCAGAAGGAGAATTTTTCATATAAGTACTATTTTATCTTTGTGTATCTTTTGTGCTTTGTGAGGTTGTGCAAGGAAAATCTCATTTTTTATTTTGTCTGAGGTAATCCAGAAAATCTCAGAGTATGGGGTTTTTTGTAAATGTGTAAGCCCATTTAAAGACACAATTGTGAAGGTTTTAAGGTGAACCTTGGAAAACCTTTTTCATAGTGAAAGTTGTGAGACGCGTATCCTAGCCCGTACCATTCCATAGGCTTCCGCAGTACTCCCGGTCGAATTCCGGTGATCCACGATCTATTATTGGCATTTGCACACAACCCTAAGTCGTATCCCGTATTCCAGAGTTGGCTCGACCTGAGACTTATATCCATGCGATTGTGTCGTTACCACGATTTCGATGTCGTGTCTCGCGCGCTGAGGAGATACCCAGGCCAGGAGATGTGGGCCCACATTCAGTTCAAGAAAAATGCCGCGCGTTGCTAATCCCAAGAGAATCCATTACATCAATCCCATCAATCATATCAATCAAGTACACATCACTCCGATCACTCACACCCATCCCCAAGTACAACTACCCATCCCCAAAGTCAACTATCTCTCTTACACAAGTACTCCCATCACTCACATCTCTCATCTCCCTCATCTCTCTTCTCTCTCTCATTTCTCCCAAGCAACCCACGTCCAAGCTACCTCCATGAGAGAGCTTGGTGTGGCCCACCTTTCTACCTCACATCTCCACCCTCCAAGCCTCGTCTCAACCATTGGATCACATTCTTTGGAGCTATAGAATGTGTTAATGGAAGAAGGAAGAAGGGATCTTAAGGTGGGTGATTTTATGATTTGATTTTGTGATTTGAGGGCCCACATATGGTGGGACCCATCTTGATGTATACATTATATTGAGGGGCCCATAGTGGCGGGGTCCCTCCGTTATTCCGTTCTTTCTCGTTCTCTCTCTCTCTTCTTCTTTTGATGGCCCACCTTGATGATATGCATTACCCACACCGTCCATCTGTTTGGAGTGTGTGGCCCACCTGACGCATGTGTCGTATATCCATGTCGTCTAGTCACGTGAATGTGGGACCCCCTGATGTATCTGCTGTATATTCATGCCTTCCATGGACGTGAGCCCCACATGATGTAATGTTTTATCCATATTTTCTGTCCAACGGGCAGGTTTCTAGATGAAGGGAGAAATAAATAACAGCTTTATTCAAAGCAGGTGGGCCACATGTGTGGACCCACCTGATGTCTGTGTTTCATCCATGACTATCCACCGTCTAGTGTTTCTAGACGGTGGGATTCCCATGAGGTATGTGTATAGCATGCACACTGTCCATCTGTTGGGGCCCATTTGCTGTGTATGCAGGGCCCACCTATTATACATATTAGGCCCATGTGATGGGGTCCACCATGGTGTACATATTCTATATTCGCATCGTCCAACTTTGGATAGTGCCACGTGGGGCCTACCATTGATGCTTGTATTGTATATCTATGCCATTTACTTGTGCGGCCTACCATGATGTGTGTGTTGCATGCACACGGTTCATTCACTTTGTGATGTATTTCCAGTCCATTGGTATGGCCCATTGATGCGGCCCACTTGATGTATATAAGGCCCATTGGTGCGGCCCATCCATGAGGCCCATCTTAATGTATTTGTGGCCAATCCGTTAAGGCCCACCTTGATATATTTACAGCCCATCTATGAGGCCCATTGGTGCAGCCCATTGATGCGGCCCACTTGCGATATATGAGGCCCATTGGTGCGGCTCATTGATATGGCCCACTTATTATATACGAGTCCCATTGGCGTGGCCCATTGATATAGCCCATGGTGATTGTATGAGGCCCTTGTGTGAGGCCATGGGCCCACTATATGTTTCGCTCTATGTGGGCCACTCCTTGGGAGCAATGTTGGTTGAATGTCCACATTTATGGGCAATGATAGTTAAATGTCTACATTGTGACCTTCCTTTAGGCTTTGTTAGGCCCATTCTCACCTATTCTGATTATCAAGGCCGATTCTGATTGACGAGGCCGATTGACGAGGCCAATTTTGATTAACGAGGCCAATTCCGATTGTCGAGGCTACTTTCGATTATTGAGGCCGATTCTGATTGTCGAGGCTGACTCCAATTGTCAAGGATGATTTTGATTATCGAGGCCGATTCTGATTGTCGAGGCCGATACCGATTGTCGAGGCCGATTCTGATTATCGAGGCTGGTTTTGATTGTCGAGGACAATTTCGATTGCAGAGGCCGATTCCGATTGTCAAGGCCGATGATCAAGACCGATTTTGATTGCTGAGGCCGATTCCGATTGCTGAGGCCAATTTTGATTGTCAAGGCTAATTTCGATTATCGAGGCTGATGATCGAGGCCGATTCTGATTGTCGAGGCCGATTGTGATTGCCGAGGCCGATTCTGATTGCCAAGGCCGATTCTAATTGCCAAGGTTGATTCTAATTGTCGAGGCCGATTTTGATTATCGATGCTGATTTTGATTGTTGAGGCCGATTGTATAGGCCGATTATTGATGCCAATTATCAGTGCTAGTTATCGATACCGATTATGAGTATAACATCATGATTCATGCCCATATGCATCATCTACATGTTTGTTATGAGATGTGGCTGACCATTGCATATGTCATTAGGCAGGTTGTTATGAGACTCCCTGATAGACGGAGGTTATCTCACATGAGCACACAGTATGCGCAAGATTAACGCATGACTGGATTGTATGACTCATGCATCTTGCATTGTGTGCTGTGATTACTATATGCCCTAGTGACATCAGGGTCGTAGCCTCCACAGGCATGTTGAGGATTGTCAGATGGGACACCGAAAATCTATTACTAGCATCGGGCTACCATAGATGGCCCTGGGTGAAAATTCTTAAACCCTCTTGGTACCAGAGGACACCCCAACGTCGAGACTGAGTAGATATATATGAGCGTATGAGGGCCGTATACCAGTTGGCAGCGTCTCCCACTATATCTTGGTTGGTTGGGAGGGGGTGTGACCTTACCCGCCTGAGTAAGGGGACAATATCTAAGTTGAGTTTGACCAGCTTAAGGAATGGATCCACTATCGATGAGCCGGGCCTGATATTGGAAAGCGGATAGTGAGATCTCTTTCACTTACCCAGTTATGCGCTCGGATAGGGGCGGCAAGATGGCGTAAGTGTAATAGACCCCGGTGATGATTTCAAAGATGTATAGTACTGAATGTGGACTTATTGAGGAGTTGTATACTCAGTATTTTACTCATTCATTCATTCACTATCCACTCGAGCTGGTGGTGCACAACATTTTGTTACGTGTACCTTCGCAATGGTCGGGATTTTGGTTAGGGCACGCGACTAACCTGAGATCAGGAGTTTACCACATTGAGTCTGACTATTCAAATTTAGGTATGGGACTGGTTTGGATAGAAGTCCCTTGTGGTGGACCCCGTAGCCTGGGATACTATGTACTATCATCCTGACTTCACACTCCAACTTGGTCATTTCATTTGCATCGCATATTACATTGCATCCACAAACATATGGCATTTTGGATTACTATGTTTCTGCACTCTAGATAGACTTAGTAGGATTTACATATTGCATTGTATCCTTGGCATCTGATATTTGGCTATCTATGACTCCTCATTTGCATAGCTAATCTGTATTGTGTACTCTGAAATTGTATGATTTATAAACTTACAGTATTTTCGCTTACTCTGATATCGTATGATTCATGAACTTGCTAGTATTTCTGATATTCTATGAATTATGGCAATGTACTGTATACTTGGCACTTATCTTTCGTACACACTTTCACCACCCACTAAGCTTTTTATAAGCTTATGCACGATAGATGCATGCAAGTGGCGTTAGGTTGCAGCATCATTGAGCTTGGAGCATGCAGCTGTCTTTTGGAGCTTTGATTTTGATATATGTATTTCCCTTTCAGCATTATATTCAAATGTTTATATTAGTGGATATGTGGTGATGATGTTGTTCTTGTTATTTGGGTATACTTGTGGTTATGCTTCTAATGAGGCAAATGTACGTTGGAAAATTCTCCTTATAGGATCCCAGGATCGGAATATGGCGTTTAGGTGTTGGGAGCTGAGAAGGGGGTACTACGAAGGCTGTCGACACCAGATTCAGCGATCGGGAGTTTTGTGAGCTCGATTTCTGGGTTTGGGGCGTGACAAAGACAATATCCTGTGGGTGTGGATATTGGGAGTGGACTAGTTGTGTGGTTGTTTTCTAACAGTTGGTGTACACACAAACGAACCACTATAATTCCTGGAGTTGTGGTGGATGATTGGTCTTGCTTATGTGTGTGAATGTTGTAATTTACTTTATACACTTATGGTAAATGGTGTAATTTATTTTATGCATTTGTGGTGAATGTTGTAATAACTTCGTTTATTTCTGTTGCCTCTTTATAGGTTTGAGTTTTTTATACTTGCAAACATTCTAGTAAGGTTGTCCTGCCATAAGCCTTTGGTTTTTGGTGTTAGGTTGTCTTTAGAGCTCAGTTTGTATCAACCTCTCAAGACTAGTACATTTGAGGTTGCTATTTTATTATTTGATTGTGGTATCTATCTTTGTATTCTGCATTTAATTTTTAATTGGCATAGTCCTATTCACCCCTCCTCTAGGACTTTAAGCTTGGCCTTTTTAAGCACTTCCTTCACCTAGGGTTAGGGAAGTACAGGATAAGAATGAGGTGCATCAAGCACCCCCACCTCATACTTTACGAGATTATTTACAACCGGCATGGGTGAGCATGCCCTCATGCATGGTTTTTCCAGAGAATACGGGACACATGGATATCAAGCCAGGGGTGATCTAACTCCTTCCTAAATTTCATGGGCTTGAGTCAGAAAATCCATATTTACACCTGAAAGAGTTTGATGAGATCATAGCCACTTTATATTTTCCAAATGCATCGGAAAACTCAGTCAGGCTGAAACGCTTTCCCTTTTCTTTGAAAGAAAAAGCTAAGATGTGGTTGCATTCATTACATCCTAGATCTATTGGTACATGGAATGATATGCAAAGGGAGTTCATGAAGAAAAAAAAATTCACATCATAAAATGAACACCTTTAGAAAATCAATCATGAACTTTGCCCAAAAGGAGGATGAAACATTCTTCCAATGTTGAGAAAGGTTCAAGGATCTTGTCAGTTCATGCCCACAACACAGTTTTGAAACGTGGCGCATTACACACTTATGATGGACTAACATCTTCCATGCGCCAATTGGTTGAGATAATGTGTAATAGGAAATTCATAAATAAAAATGTCGATGATGTGTGGGACTATTTGGATAGACTTACTGAAAACGCACAATCATGGGACACATACCCAAAATCAAGAACCATGTCTAGGCCAACTCAGTCTAAGGAGAGGGGTGGAATGTATCTTCTGAAAGATGACGATGATATCAACTCTAAAGTGACTAATCTCATAAGAAAATTTGAGGCCATGGAATTAAAGAAGGATAAGGTTAATAAAACTATTTGTTGTATTTCTATGGCAACATTCAAACAACAGAAAATTGTCCAACAATACCTGCCTTTCGTGGGTTGTTGAATGAGGAATCTAATGCCGTAAACAATTACCAAAGAACTTTCAATGTACCTACCTCCGATACATACAATCCTAATTGGAGAAATCATCCAAACCTCAATTGGAGGAATGGACAAACTGCTACTCCTCAAGGTTTCTTTTATTAAATTTCAAATCGAACGAAACCTCAAGAGGATCCGGTTCTAAAGCATATTCAAAACCAAGTGCTTATCACTCAGGGAATATTGCAGACCCTTTAAGATATTTCAAAGACCATACAAGGGTATGAGACAAAAAATTCAATTGGGGAAAAAGGGATTCTTTCAGCCCAACCTTTCCCCAATCTTAAACCACAATATGAGATAAGTGAACCAAGCTCTTCAAATCAGATGGAGCAAGCTAAGTCTATCACCACTCTTAGGAGTGGGAAGATAATTGATAAATCTATTCCGATAAGGGCTAAAAAGCCTAAGGACCCAAAAGAAGATAACAATGATAGACCTAACACTGCTCCACAGGAATTGTAACCGAAACTTCAGGGCAAGCTGATTGCTCCATTCCCCCAACGGTTGGTCGCAACAAAACCTCTCCTTAACTCTCAGGATATTCTAAAGGTGTTGAAACAAGTGAAGGTTAATATTCCTTTACTTAATGTCGTAAACTAAATACCTTCATATGTCAAATTCCTGAAAGACTTGTGCATGACCAAAAGACAGCAAAATATTCAAAATAAAATCATCTTGATTGAGAAAGTGAGTGCCATCCTAAAGTAAGATGTGCCATAGAAATTCAAAGATCTCGGATAGTAACGACTCGGAAAATTCCGTACAATAGCCCGAGTACCACCTCAAGCAGATCACTTAGGATCAAATCCTTTAGAAATTAGATAAAGTTAACTAAGTGTTAAACTAGGTTAGCCACGAAATCCGCTTGAATCACTTTAAATACGATCTGCAAGACCCAAAACTTGTAGAATCACTGACGCTAGGTTACCCTAAAATCTAGGATCAAACTCATTACCCAACTGCTCTCGGGAGCACATTGAAACTCCGTATCAGATCTGGACCGCACATTAAAAGTCCGAATGATATGAGGTTATAGAATTAGGAACGCCTCGCTGGGCTTGACAACCATCTCGGAGATCAAATCCAGACAATGTCCCACGGCTATTCGCTTGAGCCTGGAGCGAGGAGTGTGAGAAAACCTAGTTTTCTTTAGAAATTTAATAGTATTTAAGTAATCTGAGACTTGACGTTTGCGAGCCAATTATAAGCAATCAGACCATCAGAATCTGACCCAAATACACCCTCAGATTAGGAAAATTTTCATATACATGGCAGTGTACTTGAAATCCCCGATCGAGATTCGGTGACCGTTGAACTAAAACTAGTCCACCACGCGTGATCTGAAAATCTGACTGGAACGAAAACTTAACTCCACCTAAATCTATAGTCTGTGAGCTTAAGTCCGACCGCACGTAGAAAAGGGGCCACCAGAAGTCCTCCATTGAGCTGAAACAGGTCCACTTTGGATATAACCTAAGTATACCTTGACCTTAGGTCTATTTCGGTGTGATTTTAGGTTATATAAGGACCTTAAACCCTCTCTCATTTAGCCATACGAATTTGAGAAAAAACCCTGGGTGTGAGAAGAGAGAAAGTGTGAGAGAAGTGAGAGAACCTCCCTGCTATCTTTCCCTGCCACTCTGCAAGCTTAACCACTCCATTCTAATCGCTTTCCCAGTGATTCTGACATCGTTTCTAGGTAAGAAACCCTAACCCTAATCTGTTCTAGAGTTATGATTGTTGCAAGTGATGAAATAGCTGACCTATTTCATGTCTTAGGTTGCCGTTGTGCCTTAGACAAAGTGAGGGTGAACGAACTGACTCCGTTACGCATTTATCAGCGTAAGGTGCAGACTTTAGACGTATAGGTTATGGTTTTCAACGCTTTTAATGTTAGATAATGATAGATTCATGATCTGTATGTTATTACACATGTACAAAGTACTGTCCGTTTCATTTTTCGATTATACGTTAACTATGTTGAATATACTATATTCTCCGTATTTGTATAAAGTACCGTATACGTATAAATTATGAAAGTGTATTTGCCATGATTAATTACTGTATGATCATGCTATATACGTGTATAATACTTACTTGGCGAAAGGGTTCACCCTAATACATGTTTTTGCTAATATACACTATGTATGTTGAAAGAGTGTATCCTAAGTGTTTGTGAAAATGCTTGTAAGAGTAAGTACTTAGAGGATTGTGCTTTAGGTAGGTGTTGAGATAGGATTCTCAGCTACCTTAGAGATGTATATGATTTCCTCCCTGTTGTTTGTTTAATTTAACCGCTATACTGTATGAAATATATGTGTTTGTATTTCCTGTTTATATTGTGCTTTTATAACATGCTTGAATTACTTTGTTTATTACTTCGGCTTTCACTTTAGCTCTATGCATGCTTCCTTGTTGTGCACTGAATAAGGATTGATTGTGTTTGGGGCTATGATTATAGTCCAGTGCAATCGGAAACGGAAATGAATCCGTGATTGAGATTCATTCCCATGTGAGATGTGTTCGAGCGAACCCAAGTCATACTTCTGGTTGTGACGATAGTGGTAGCCACACCTTTCAGTGCTTATGCGCTTCATATCGTTCAACTTGTTGTGCACTCACCGAGCTAGCCACCTCATCTCGAAATCAAGTTACCCGATCTATCTAATGTATGTTTACCATGTTTGGACGTTATTGCTTGAACCCGAGGTACTAACCTTACCGGTGGAATCACATGTTAACCCGTGGTACCTCGATCCTCAAAATCGCTAAGACTCATGAGCCCAAAGGTGGGACTTTAAGTGTACTGTTACGGTTTTCACGCTTAGTATGATTCATGATCTAATCGATAATATGTACTAAGTGCTTTCCGTTCATGTTTGAATGGCATGGTGGTATGGGACACCGTGGTCGAGTTGTCGAAATAACCCGCCCATAATCGGCCTCTGTCGAGGGCCACCCACTTAGAGCCTCCCGTAGTGACCATTGAGCAACCAAACTCGTGAGCCGATTATGGTGGTATGAGATACTATATTCGAGCTATCGACCTACACTGCTTTGATGGGTGATGAGGGAGTGATGCAACGATTCCATGTAATAGCCCCATATCGACTGGCCGATACCCAAAGGTGAACTGTGTACCAAGTTACCACGGGCGATCCCGTTAACCATGGTACTGTATAGTGACCTCAAGCATACTCTAAATTTATGGTGAGGCCACGAGCCTTCCCGTAGTAACAAAGTATAAACTAGGCCACTAAAATATTGATAAGGTGATGGGGAGTGTAATGTGTATTTACTTAGCCCGTGATTAACAGCCATATGAATAACCCTAGTGCCGACCTAGAAACACACCATCGTATGAGATTGTCTAGGGTGACGACCACTAGAATGGATCATTGTTTGAATAATATAAGGAAGGTACCTTAGTTTCCCAATCTTTCGCTATTTGAAATGGACTAATAACAACTCGGTAATCATGCTCATCATCATCGCATTGCATGTGCCTGGAAGATGTGAAATTCGCAACCCCACTTGAGGGTGACATGATGTCATGGATGTAAGATGGTGTCGCATGAAGGGAGTATGTTGGCGAGGACACGCATCATAATCGCATCTCATCCTTACATTAATTACAGAATTTTGATACTTAGGAATGTTGATTGTCTTTATACAATTGCTTTTATCATTATGTTTATGATTGGTTGATTAACGCTTGACTCCATCATGGAATTGATAACATGTTAACTTATGCTTTATTGTTCCACTGAGTTAGCTACTCACTCCCACGTTACGGGACGGTGTTCTGGACACCCACCAGACTCGGTCTTAGATGAAGGTACCGACGATTCACAAGAGGGGAATGATATAAAGAGGCCGATTTTTATGAAGATCATGGATGAGTTTTCCTTCATGCGCGTTCACTGATAACAGGCTTCGCGTAGGCTATCTAGATTTACGGGGCTACAGAGTTTATGATTATAGTTGTACCATTTTGATATTTTGACTCAGGAACAAATACATGTATATGGTGACTCAGTTGGTATTCATACTCTTGAGATCGAGATTGTTTTATTTTATATACATCTATATATATCTTTTAGTCTTCCGCTTGCGTTTATACATGGATCTGGAGTATGAATTACTGCTTTGGTATAATCTCACTCATGTTTATTGCACTAACACAGCCAACATTCAATCATCATTCTCTATGTTGCATAAGTGATGTTTTAGAACTCGAGAGTTGAGTTGCTACTCGACCCCCGATTTTCAGGGCGTTACAGTAGCCCAACCATATCATGTGTAATCGGGAACTATCGAATTGAGCACGCACTTCTTAACTTAGGAGCGAGCGTTAATCTGATTCCTTACTCTGTGTACAAGCAGTTAGAATTTGGTGAATTAAAACCCACCTTAACCATATTAAAACTTTCTGATCACACTGTTCGTGTATCGAGAGGGATAATTAAGGATGTGTTGGTCCAGGTTGACAGATTCTACTACCCTGTAGATTTTATCATCCTGGATACTGAACCCATCGGTAACATGAGCACTCAGATTCTTGTCATTCTTAGTCATCTATTCCTTGCCACTTCAAATGTAATTATCAATTGCAGGAATGGTGTCATGAGTATGTCTTTCGAGAATATGATATTAGAATCAAACATATTTCTTAATACAGGCAGACGGCTAGAGGATGATGACGATTTCCATGACATTAACATGATTGACTCTTTCGTGGAAGATAGGATACCTCTGACCTTATCCTCTGACCCTCTAGAGACGTGTCAGGCCCACTCCCATGATTTTGATGATGACATGATTAGGAAGACATGTGTCATGCTTGATGTCGTGCCGGTACTTGAAGTTAACCGGTGGAGGCCACAATTTGAAGAGTTGCCCCAGACTAATGAAGTGTCTCTGCCGTCTAACCTCAAACCACCGAAGCTTGACCTAAAACCTTTGCCCTCTGATTTAAAATATGTTTATTTAGATCAAGATGAGACTGAAAGTGCCCTGGTTTGTCAAGTTACATGAGTGGTGGGTCAGACTGTCTACAGAGCTCGATAGGAAAAACAATTGAAGCGTCTGCCTCATCTGGATGTGTGGAAGCTCACCATAGGTAAATCATAGCCTCACATCCCATGTCCCAAAACACCAGGTGATTAAAACCCTTAAAATAAGATAGACATCTTAGGGTTTTTAGGATGAGAAAACTTTTTACAAATAGGAAAATCTATAAGTTTTTCTCGCCTTGTCGATTTTATCGATGCGCCCTCGATATGATCGACTTGCTCTGTCGATGTCCTCGATACCTTACCGATATTATCAATATGAGGACCAAAAGTGTCCAGCAGCTAAATATTCATCAGGACGGATTTATCGATGTATCGATACACCTATCGATATCATCGACAAAAGCACTAAATATGTCCAGCAAGTTCACAACATATCTGGATGAATTATTGATGTATTGATACACCTATCGATATCATTGATATTCAAATCTTGAGTCCATCGAGAGTGGCTCGATAAGATCAACAGGCAGATTTTCGGTGCCCCTGTTTTCCTAATGAAAATCTCAAATTCCTTCGATATATCGATGACCGTCCGATATGATCTAAATTCAAATATCGATAAGATCGGAGGTCCATCGATGATATCGATTATGGGTGCGTATTTCTTACAGCAAATATTTCAGGTTGTTTTAACTATGAT
This sequence comes from Magnolia changhungtana, assembly GCA_030180095.1. Classification (NCBI taxonomy): domain Eukaryota; kingdom Viridiplantae; phylum Streptophyta; class Magnoliopsida; order Magnoliales; family Magnoliaceae; genus Magnolia; species Magnolia changhungtana. The sequence goes on along the minus strand of JASAUF010000674.1, from coordinate 509,954 downwards.
AGGGGGCCCTTCGATAGAATCGATATTCAAATATTGATGATATCGGCACTAGGTCGATTGCATCGAACAAGGACACAAATCGTCTAGCAAGCTTAAAGATAAATCCCCTGGATTTATCAATGCATCGACTCTGATCTCAATATCATCGACATTCAAATTTTGATGATCTCGACGGTTCCCCCGATCATTCATGAAAACCTGAAATATTTCAAAGTCAAATCTCTCTCATTTTTCAAGTGTCGATTAATCGAACCTGTCATCGATGGAATCGGAGTTCGAAATCCGATGACATCGACAATAGCTTCGATTCATCGACCTTTTAGCAAAGAGTTTCAAAAGCGTATGACATTGAGTTCGAGTTATCGAGCAGACCATCGATGCTATCGAGAGTATACGCTCGATGATGTCGAACCTACTCGATAATATCGAACTCTGTCACAAATGTGACCGTTTTATATCCGTTGGAACTTTTTGCCTTTATATAGAGGACTTGACTTTTATTGCTGTGAGAGAAAGAAGAGAGAGCTTTTGAGTGTTTCAACTTATATCCTATATCTAAAGCCCTTTATCTCAAGGGAGTTCATCCTCCAATCCACCCTCACCATTGACATTCAATAGAGTGGATTGGGGAATGAACTTTCGCATTCAAGGATCCTCCAGCTACTACCTTAATGGCAAATCATTAAGCTGGGATGCCTTGAATGTATAAGATTGGAATCGCTCTACATTCCTGATAGGAAAATATTTTGAGAGTAGGATTCCATCTTCACCTTGACCCAACCCAAAGCCTAATATATGTATATTATCTTGTGTTACGAATCAAGGGAGCAGAAGACTCTTCGTCAACAAGGAGGAGGAGATCTTTGGTATTACGCTGAATGGGACTCATCAACTTATCTATAAGTATCTAGAGTCTAGAAGACACTTGTGATCATTCCTTTCTAGGAGTGGGTCTTAAGTGGTTCTCACCCTTTGAAGTCCTTAAGGAGGCCTCCGGCAGGAGTGTACTTGGCGGGTGCGTTGTGTGGACCCTTGCTCTGTGGATAGCATAAACATCTGGGTGCGTTGTGTGGACCCAAGCTCTATGGAGAACATAAACATCCAGGTGCGTTGTGTAGACCCTTGCTCTATGGAGAGCATAAACATCTGGTTAGGAGTGAACCAGTAAAACTCCAAGGTTAGAGGTGAACCGAGTAGATACCTCTGTGTAAAGGTTGAAGGTGAACCTGATTTAAAACCTTAGGTTTGAGGTGAACCCTAGGAAACCTCCTTAGTGAAATCCAGTACACACAAGGGTTGAGTGTGGCAGCCGGGAGTGGAGTAGACAAGTAGTCAAACCACTATAACAATGACTATGTTTGCGATTGTTATTCTTCTATGTGTGTGTTCTATGTCAATGTTTTCATATCCATATATCTAAGATCATACCTCACACACTTACACAGTCATATCCATCATAAACTAATTTGTATACTGTTTACTTCTTTCATAGTTTGTGATCGGATCCTCTACCGGGCTTGGAAGCCAATAGAGTTATTTTTTAGTAATCCTAATATATGTCTGTTGTTAGGGTAAACCAAAGCTCTGTGGAGAACATAAACATCCGGGTGCGTTGTGTGGACCCTTGCTCTATGGAGAGCATAAACATCTGGTTAGGAGTGAACCAGTAAAACTCCAAGGTTAGAGGTGAACCGAGTAGAAACCTCCGTGTAAAGGTTAAAGGTGAACCTGATTTAAAACCTTAGGTTTGAGGTGAACCCTGGGAAACCTCCTTAGTGAAATCCGGTACACACAAGGGTTGAGTGTGGCAGCCAGGAGTGGAGTAGACAAGTAGTCGAACCACTATAAAAATAACTATGTTTGTGATTGCTATTCTTCTATGTGTGTGTTCTATGTCAATGCTTTCATATCCATATATCTAAGATCACACCTCACACACTTACACAGTCATATCCATCATAAACTAGTTTGTATACTGTTTACTTCTTTCATAGTTTGTGATCGGATCCTCTACCGGGCTTGGAAGCTAGTAGAGTCATTTTTTAGTAATCCTAATATATGTATGTTGTTAGGATTAGTGGGATAGGATTTTAAATAAATCATAAAAAACTTTTAAAGGTCCTATTCACCCCTATTCACCCCCCTCTAGGATATATTGGCATATCCCTTCTTCAACTCAAGCGGTCTTCACCGCCATTTCAATTGGTCTCAGAGCGGGTCTCTCTTTAAGGGCTTCACTGCCTAGAGAGTGATCTGAACTGAAGTTGGGAATACAGCCAAAGGAGAGGGCTCATCAGTCACTAGACCTCCAGTATTTAACGGCTCAAACTATGCATACTGGAAGGCTAGGATGCACTAATTTCTGAGATCTTTAGATCATGACATTTAGCATATAGTTGAAAGCGGATATGTGCCACCAACTGAACAAATCGTACTTGACAGTGGCACAATAATCACAAAGCCCAAATCCAAAGAAAAATGGATAGCATTCGACAAAGAAAGGCAAACATCTAAAGCCAAGGCTATGAATGCTATCTACTGTGCCGTGTCCCTGGATATTTTTAATCAAATAAGTATGTGTGGGACATCCAAGGAAGCATGGGATTTATTAGAAACAACCCATAAAGGCACAAGCACTGTGAAGCGATCCAAACTTCAACTCCGTACTTCACAGTTTGAAAGTCTCAGAATGGAGGAGCATGAGACATTTATGGAGTTTTTCACAAAGTTAATATAATTTGCAACTCCATGGGTGGATTGGGTGAGAAAGTTCCGGTAATAAAAATTTGTAGGAAAATTCTAAGATCCCTACCAGAGTGTTTTAATCCCAAGGTTATAACAATAGAGGAGTGTAGAAACATAGATGAAATGAAAGTAGAAGAACTAGTAGGTTCCCTACAAACTTTTGAACTATACTTCACACAATCCCAAAAATCCAAAAACACTATCCTAAAAACCTCTAAGAAAACATTACATGAGGACAGTCAGATCGAAAATGAAAATGAAGATGAAGAAGTGGCTTTGCTGGTACAAAAATTCAGAAGATTCTTTCAAAAGAATCGTGGTCGTCCTTCTAGAGAAAGAAAGGTGAACAACAAACGCTCTGTAGGCAAATTTGGTAGAAGAACCAAAGAACCACAATGTTATGTCTATCATGAGTATGGTCACCTGTCTACTGATTGCCCAAATAGAAAAACTAAGGGTAAGGCTATGGTTGTCATGTGGGATGATACTGAGGAGTCAAATTCAGAATCTAGTGACTCAGAAAGCGACGGAGATCAAAAATTATTGAAAATACTCATGGTCTCCACTACTTCAATCATCCCCACTGAATCTGAGAATGAGAAAGAACAGCTAGCCACTGAATCATTTTCATCTAACAATGAGGAAACTGAAGAAAAAGAAGAAGAAGATATTGAAGAGGATAAACTGCAAGATGCCTATAATCAACTTTAAATTCATATCATCAATATCCTCAAAAGACTCGGAATAGCAGAGAACAAAAGCAAGTTGTTGCTAAAAGACTTGGATATAGCATTGGAAATCAACACACATTTGATAAATGATCTATAGCAATATCATATGGATAATGATAGACTTGAACAAGTTAATACTCTTCTTAAAAATGAGTCTGAAAAACTGAACAAACAAGTTAAGCAATTAGAAGACAAAAATATGCTTCTTCAAAACAAAAATCATTCACTCCTGTTTGATCTGGAAGAATCCAAGAAGATAGCCAAGATAAATTACAAGTTTTCCCAGAGCGGTGAAAAGCCAGAAAAACTGTTAGGAATGGGAAGACTTAGAAAGGATAAAAGTGGCCTTGGAAATGAAAAATACAAATCAAAGTCTGGAAATGCAACTCCCAGAACTAAAAAATCTGCTGCTTCTGGAAGCAAAACTAGAACAACTCCAACATGTTATTTGTGTAGTGATCTAGGACATTATAATTTTAAATGCATAACTCCTAGGAGGACTCAACTTAACTTTGGTTAGAATCATGTTAACAAATTGTCAACCAGAGAAATACAAAACTTTAAGAGTCCTCTTAAGGATATGGATAGAAACAGTGCTCTTGAACCATCACTCAAATCGGGTAACAAAATGAAATGGATAAGAAAGAATTAGTTCAAACCAAGCAACAGAATCTGAACCAATGCTAAAATGAGAAATTTTTTTGCTAAGCGACAAATGATATATCTGAGGTTCCTCACCTCAATCTTTTATAAATAAACATGCAAATGTTTATAATTTCTGATGTATAGTATCTTGCTGAGTGTGCTGTCAATATGCTTGAAGGGTTGAAAAAGAACAATGCTCCTTCTCATACCTATCGATCTGACATTTCCGATTAATCGATCACAGGTCGATATCATCGACATCTCTTCAAAATATGGAAAGTCACAGATCGAGACTATTATCAAAGCAATTGCCGAAAACATCAAATGTGGATCATCGATATAATCGAAAGAAGACTCGATAAAATCGAAGACTCCTAGCTGATAAAAGGCGATCAAGTGAAAAGATTGTTATTTCTCTGGAATTTTTTTCCCTTTTTGCTCGAATCCTCGGCCAAGAGACCATCAACGGGTCCAAAAAGCTTCAAAAGAAACGGGTACTATCCTTCCATCCCTTCCACTCCAGAGTCTAATCTCACTTTCGGTCAGGTACTTTCCATTCTTTTGGTTGACTTCTCTTACCTTTACTCGGCTCTTACACTGAAAAATCATGAACAAAGGGAAAGGTAAGTCTCTTTCTCAGTCTTCAAAAGGGAAAGCAAAACAACCCAGTTTGCATTAACTCACTTCATCAGTGAGACATCCAGACAATGTTGCTGAACGTTTGGTTCTCAACAGCGCCATTGAGTCTTTTGGTGTAGATCTGCTTCTAGAAGTAATAGGATGGCAAAATATTCTAAATCTTGGCAGTACTTATCAAATCGAAGTGATCCATGACTTCCTTAGTAAAAGTCATGTTATTTGTGATGATCCACCCTGTGTTCAAGTAGAATTATTATACTACTCCAAGCAGATCACTTCCATCACCTTGAGTCACCTTTTAGATCTCCAAGTCACTCACATTCTTGTTACCAGTCGAAATCCAAATGGTCTTGGTGTATGCAGCGAGATAACTCATGCACTATGTCAGGGAACTACTATTTCTCGGAACAATGATAACTCTCTGTATATTAATCATCTTGGACCCACTTTTAACATCCTTCATGACATTTTTGGATCCGATGTCTATCCATGTGATGTAAATGGTAATCATCTGTCTCCCTTTGTGTTAAATGTGTTGTATGATGTATATCAGGAAGTTCAGGTGTGCCTTCCAACACTTCTTCTTAAATAACTAATTCGGGTCATTCGAGGAAATCATCAGGATACACTAGCTTTTCCTGTACTCATCTGGAAATTAGCTCATCATGTTGGTATTCCTGCCTCATCTGATAGAGTCTATCCAAAGAAGTGGTTTGACAGTGATTCAGCTCAGGTGACACAATAGCTCTGTCTTCCTTCAGTTCTTCTTGAGAACAGTGCTCCCCTGCAGTCGGCAGCTCCATATGCTCCTCCATCATATCCATGGGGATCCAACTGAACGTCGTTCCTGAGTACGGAGTCGATCACAAATCGCCAAACTCGTCATCTTGAATGTCACCTACTGAACGGTATGGCGAGCATGGAGGAGCGACTTCACAATTGTGAGAGACGTCTCACCGTCATTGAAGAAAAAGTCAATTCTCTCCAACAAATAAATCAGTAAGTTGTTGATTTACTCACACGTGGTGACACAAGAAGACGGTAAAAGCTGGTTGCGGTAATTGAATACCAATATTTTTTGTGTGTTTGGTGTTTTTACTGGGATAATGGTTAATTTGCTGCTAATTTTTAGGCAATCTATTTTGGATAATCAGATAATTTTGGTTCTTTTATGGCCGCACAAAATTCATATCTTTTACTGCCATATGTGTGTTAACTTTCCCCTAATTTATCAAGTTACCATTTGCATATGATTGAAAACTGCTATATCTTACCTAATATGTATTCATTCTAAGATTGATGTTTGACTAAAATGCGTAGACTCTTATACAATAAATTCATCTGCTTATGCCTGATGTTTCTCCCATGCGATTTACTCTTCAGTCAATATCACTTGTTATACATTTGCCAATGACTGACAAAAAAGGGGAGAACATTTGTAAACACCCTGAGTGGAAAATTGTATATCTAATGTGTTGTAGGTGTTAAGGGGAGCAGCTGCACCAAGAAAGGAGGTGTTTTGAGGAAAGGGGGAGCAGATACTGGTTGTGTACATGGGTTAGAAAATTGTAAAATTGTGTAAAAGCATGTACACACAATTTAGGGTGTGTTTGTCTAGAAGTATAGTAGGGTGTTTTGGGGGTTTTGTCACGTAATTGACAAAGGGGGAGATTAAAAGTGCCTTGGTTTGTCAAGTTACGTGAGTAGTGGGTCAGACTGTCTACAGAGCTCGATAGGAAGAACAATTCAAGCGTCTACCTCATCCGGATGTGTGGAAGCTCGCCATAGGTAAATCATAGCCTCACATCCCATGTCCCAATACACCAGGTGATTAAAACCTTTAAAACAAGATGGACATCTTAAGGTTTTTAGCATGAGAAAACTTTTAACAAATAGGAAAATCTGTAAGTTTTTCTCGCCTTGTCGATTTATCGATGTACCCTCGATATGATCGACCTGCTCTGTCGATGTCCTCGATACCTTACCAATATTATCGATATGAGGACCAAAAGTGTCCAGCAACTAAATATTCATCTGGACGGATTTTTCGATGTATCGATACACCTATCGATATCATCGATAAAAGCACTAAATATGTCCAGCAAGTTCACAACATATTTGGATGAATTATCGATGTATTGATACACCTATCGATATCATCGATATTCAAATCTCGAGTACATCGGGAGTGGCTTGATAAGATCGACAGGTAGATTTCCGGCGCCCCTATTTTTTTAATGAAAATCTCAAATTCCTTCAATATATCGATGACCGTCCGATATGATTTAAATTCAAATATCGATAAGATCAGAGGTCCATCGATGATATCGATTGTGGACGTGCATTTCTTAGAGCAGATATTTCAAGTTGTTTTTTACTATGATCGGGGGCCCTTCGATAGAATCGATATTCAAATATCGATGATATCGGCACCAGGTCGATTGCATCGAACAAGGACACAAATCGTCCAGCAAGCTTAAAGATAAATCCACTGGATTTATCGATGCATCGACTATGATCTTGATATCATCGACATTCAAATTTCGATGATCTCGACGGTTCCCCTGATCATTCATGAAAACTTGAAATATTTCAAAGTCAAGTCTCTCTCATTTTTCAAGTGTCGATTAATCGAACTTGTCATCGATGGAATCGGAGTTCAAAATTTGATGACATCGACAATAGTTTTGATTCGTCGACCTTTTAGAAAAGAGTTTTAAAAGTGTATGACATTGAGTCCGAGTCATCGAGCAGACCATCGATGCTATCGAGAGTATACGCTCGATGATATCGAACCTGCTGATGATATCGAACTCTGTCATAAATGTGACCGTTTTATATCCATTGGAACTTTTTGCCTTTATATAGAGGACTTGTCTTTTGTTGATGTGAGAGAAAGAAGAGAGAGCTTTTGGGTGTTTCAACTTATATCCTATATCTAAAGCCCTTTCTCTCAAGGGAGTTCATCCTCTAATCCACCCTCACCATTGACATTCAATAGAGTGGATTGGAGAATGAACTTCCGCATTCAAGGATCCTCCAGCTACTACCTTAATAGTAAATCATTAAGCTGGGATGCCTTGAATGCATAAGATTGGAATCGCTCTACATTCCTGATAGGAAAATATTTTGAGAGTAGGATTCCATCTTCACCTTGACCCAACCCAAAGCCTAGTATAGGTATATTATCTTGTGTTGCGGATCAAGGGAGCAGAAGACTCTTCGTCAACAAGGAGGAGGAGATCTTCGGTATTGCGCTGAATGGGACTCATCAACTTATCTGTAAGTATCTAGAGTCTAGAAGACACTTGTGATCATTCCTTTCTAGGAGTGGGTCTTAAGTGGTTCTCACCCTTTGAAGTCTTCAAGGAAGCCTCTGGCAGGAGTGTACGTGGTGGGTGCGTTGTGTGGACCCTTGCTCTGTGGAGAGCATAAACATCTGGGTACGTTGTGTGGACCCTTGCTCTGTGAAGAGCATAAACATCCGGGTGCGTTGTGTGGACCCTTGCTCTATGGAGAGCATAAACATCTGGTTAGGAGTGAGCCAGTAAAACTCCAGGGTTAGAGGTGAACCGAGTAGAAACCTCTGTGTAAAGGTTGAAGGTGAACCTGATTTAAAACCTTAGGTTTGAGGTGAACCCTGGGAAACCTCCTTAGTGAAATCCAGTACACTTAAGGGTTGAGTGTGGCAGCCAAGAGTGGTGTAGACAAGTAGTCGAACCACTATAAAAATGACTGTGTTCGTGATTGCTATTCTTCTATGTGTGTGTTTTATGTCAATGCTTTCATATCCATATATCTGAGATCACACCTCACACACTTACATAGTCATATCCATCATAAACTAGTTTGTATACTGTTTACTTCTTTCATAGTTTGTGATCGGATCCTCTACCGGGCTTAGAAGCCAGTAGTGTCATTTTTTAGTAATCCTAATATATGTCTGTTGTTAGGATTAGTGTGATAGGATTTTAAATAAATCATAAAAAACTTCTAAAAGTCCTATTCAACCCCCTCTAGGACATATTGGCATATCCCTTCTTCAACTCAAGCGGTCTTCACCGCCATTTCTGAGACATACCCGGTGATGATTTCTGCCCACTTGGAGAAAGAACAGGAAAGTATGCCCATATCTACTCTTATTGAGCATAAGGGAGCCCTTGGATGGACGATTGTGGACCTTAAGGGAATTAACCCTTCAATTTGTACTCACCGCATTTATCTCAAGGATAATGCGAAGCCCTCTCGGCAATCACAACGTAGATTAAATCTAAACATGAAGAAAGTGATTAAAGCCGAGGTTCTTAAACTATTAGATGTGGGTATCATATACCCTATATCCGATAGTCAATGGGTAGTCCAACTCAAGTGGTTCCTAAGAAGTCCGTAATCGCCATCGTAGCCAATGCCAATGATGAACTCATGCCAACTAGAGTTATTACTGGTTGGAGAATGTGCATTGACTACAAGAAGTTGAATATCATCATGAGAAAGGACCACTTATATGTCCTTGACAGGTATTCAGGCTACAATCAGATAGAGATAGCCCCTGAAGATCAGGAAAAGACTGCATTTACATGTCCCTACGACGCCTTTACTTACCGAAGGATGTCATTCGGATTATGTACTGCCCCTGCCACCTTTCAGCGACGTATGATGAGTATCTTTTCTAACATGGTGAGGCAATATCTAGAGGTCTTTATGGACGATTTCTCTATCTTTGGTCCATCTTTCAACGAGTGCTTTGAGAGTCTTAAATGTATACTGAAAAGATGTGAAGAAAAGAATTTGGTACTTAATTGGGAGAAGTGTCATTTCATGGTTCGTAAGGGAATTGTCCTTGGACATATCATCTCGTCCAAAGGAATCGAGGTTGATATGGCAAAAATTGATCTTATCCCTAACCTACCTCCACTAAAGAACATATGAGACGGGCGATCCTTCTTAGGACACTCCAGTTTTTACAGACAATTCATAAAGGACTTTAGTCTCATCTCTCGTCCTCTATGTAATCTACTTCAAAAGGATGCAACATACGAGTGGACTGAACAATGCTAGGAAGCTTTCACTAAGCTTAAGGGTATGTCAACTACTGTACCTATCATACAGCCACCCGACTGGAGTCTTCCTTTTGAACTTATGTGTGATACGTCAGACTATGCTCTTAGGGTGGTGTTAGGTCAGAGAAAAGACAATAAGCCCTACATTATTCATTATGCAAGTAAGACTCTAAATCCTGCCCAAGTGAACTACTCGACTACGGAAAAGGAACTCTTAACCGTAGTGTTCGCTTTGGACAAATTTAGGTCCTACTTAATCGAATCTAAGATCATCATTTACACAGATCATGCGGCGCTTAAGTATCTTCTTGCTAAGAATGATGCTAAGCCCCACCTGATAAGATGAATCTTTCTACTCCAAGAATTTGACTTAGAAATTAAAGATAAAAAGGGAGTTGAGAACATAGTGGCCGGCCATCTTTCCCACCTTAATCCTTCTGATTCCCTTGAAATGGTAAATATTAATGGCATGTTCTCTCACGAACAGTTGTTCAAAGTCTCCCATTCACCTTGGTTCGCTGATATTGTTAATTATCTTGCCACAGGTTTCATACCAACACATTGGACTGCGCAAGATAAGAAGAAATTTTTTACCAAGGTATGTAACTTCTTCTGGGATGATCTATATTTATTTAAATACTGTCTATATCAAATCTTAAGGAGATATGTGCCAGACGATGAGCATTAGAGTATCATCTCCTTCTGTCACTCACATACCTGTGATGGTCACTTTTCTGCTAAAAAGACCATGACCAAGATTCTGCAATGTGACTTTTATTGGCCCATTATGTTCAGGGACACTCATGAGTTTTGCAAGGCTTGTGAACATAGTGAGAAATTGGGAGCATTGTCCCGTTGAAATATGATGCCCTTGAACCCATTCCCATCATAGAGGCATTTGATTGTTGGGGCATCGATTTCATGAGACCATTCCTCCAATCCTTTGGAAATCTATACATTTTGCTCGCCGTAGACTATGTCACTAAATGGGTCGAATCGATTCCGTGTCGGAACAATGACCATCACACGGTCATTAAATTCCTAAAAGAGAACATCCTTTCCTGGTTCGGAATGCCTCGAGCCATCATTAGTGATGGGGGCTCACACTTTTGTAATAGACCATTCGAGAGTTTAATGAAGAAATACGGTATCTCTCATAAGGTGAGTACCCCATACCACCCATAAACAAGTGGGCAAGTTGAGATTTCCAATAGGGAGATCCAATACATCCTGGAGAAAACGGTTAACCCTGACCGTAAGGATTGGTCAATCTGATTAACTGATACCTTATGGGCTTACCGTACTGCATTTAAGACCCCCATTGGAATGTCTCCCTTTAGACTTGTCTATGGGAAGGCTTATCACTTGCCTGTGGAGTTGGAATATAGAGCCTACTAGGCAATCAAAAATTTAAATTTCAATTTAGACAATGCTGGCTCGCTGCGCAAACTTCAGTTGAATGAACTTGAAGAAATCCGAAACAATGCGTATGAGAACTCAAGAATTTATAAGGACAAGATGAAAGCGTTTCATGACCAACATATTCATCGTGACCAACATATTCATCGAAAATCATTCAGGCCAGGTCAGAAAGTCCTTTTGTATGATTCTCAATTACATCTCTTTCTAGGTAAGCTCCGATCTCGTTGGACCGACCCTTTCACTGTTATCAATGTTAATCCTCATGGGGCTATCGAGATTCAGAATCCAGACAATGGCAATGAGTTTAAAGTAAATGGACATCGATTAAAGCCATTATTGAGAAATTTGATTCAGAGGACATGTCCATGCCTCTGAATGATCCTGTTTACCAGGATTGATCTCCTAGTTTGATGGAGGTATAGCTAGATTTATTGCTTTCATAGGACTAGGGTAGTTTACTTTTTGTCGTTCTAGGTTAGTTGGCTTTATGCCATTAAGTTAGTTTGCTTTCCAGTTGTTTTAGGATAGTTTGCTTTTGTTGGATTAACTCTTGTGCCGAGCTTCCTTCGTGCTCAAATCTCTTTAGGAAAAGCCGCTTGACTCCGTCATCAAGTATTATCTTTCCATCACTTGTCCTTTACTTTCGTTGTCTCTCGTGCATTGCATGCGTATATCTTTTACATTGAGAACAATGTAGCTTTTAGGTTGGGGATGGGAGATTACATTACCTAATCAATATTTTCTTAGTCTGGAACAAAACTTGTGAAAATTTTTAAATGTGAAATTTTTTAAAATTTTTCTAAAAATTTTTGTGAATTGGAAGTGATTTTGATGGCCATCTTGATTTTAGAAGTGTAAGATACATAATGTTGGTAATTTATGACTCTCGAATTCAGCTATCTTAAGATTTCACAGTTAAGTTCAAATTGTTAATCTATGATTAGAAGTTTTTAGCATTGATTGAGTCATGATTTCACATGTCGCATCTAGCTTACACATTAAGATTTTAGTTCGATATTGAATTATTAACATGGTAATCACTAAGCATGAAAGGAACCAGCCTGGAAATTTGTCCATTATGTTTAAAGAAAAAAAATATAATACCTAGCTAAAAAAATAGTTGTCTTCGGAAAGGGTTGGGCAAATGGTCTTCACCATGGGTTTGTTCCCTATAAGTGAGGGTTCGATTCCCCTCCTTGGCTTTACCTTTAAAAGGTTGACATAGCGTGAAAGCCATCGATAGAAAAATCGAAAGCTGGAAGAATAAAAGGTTGAACTGTAAGACAAGTTTTGGTTTAGGTTATGGTTATCCTGAATGCTCTTGTGATTATTGATGTTATCATGAAAATAAAGAATTGAGCATTTGATTGTGATAAGTTTAGGTTTCACTATACACCTATGGAACTCAATGTTTAGAAATTTTCTAATCAATAGATTAATACTTTGAACTTGACTCTAAAGTTTACCATGCACTTGAGTCCAGGAGAAAGTAATGCCCAACATTCATGAATCTTAGAATTCTATTGATTGGATTGTTGTTCAAAAATCATGTAAGACCCGTATCCTAGTTCATACAGTTTCGATGAATCCTGCGATCCTTTTCGTCGAAGTCCTGCAATCCGCGACTGATAACTGATGTTTGCGATCGACCCTAAGTTGTATCCTGTAGAATTGAGTCAGCTTAATCCAAAACTTGTACCATTACGACCGCACCGTCGCCGAGGTTCCAACGCCGCGACTCGCGCACTGATCCGATACCTAAGTCGGAAGATGTGGGCAGGCGTTTATTTCAAAGAAACACCGTGCTTTTACTATCCAGAGAGAATCTCTATAACATGTCAAATCAATCCCATCAATCACCCCTCATGTCAAGTACAAGAACCCCCATGCTTCCTTTCTCCATAAGTAAAGCAACCACAAAAGTCAACCAATCCATCACCTCACCCATCACTCACATCAATCACCCATCTCTCATCACTTCTCTTACAACCACCACACCTCTCTCTCTTTTCCTTCACAATTCCAAGCAAGAGCACCCATGTCCAAGCTCTTCCCATGGAGAGAAAAGTGCATGTGTGAGGCCCACCTTTTCCATCCCAAAAATCCATCATCTTAGCCGTCCATTTCTCATCTCTTCCATCAAAGTGAAGCATAAGGAGATTGGCGTTCCAATGGACCGAGAAGATAGAACGGTGGGTGCTCCTATAGGCTAGTTTTCATATTTTTATGATGGGCCAAGAGAGGCCTACCGATCAATGGTGTGGATCTCAATTTGGACCCTAAAATGTGGCCGATGGCCCACCTTGATTATCACTTGATGTATGGTTGATTTCAAAGGAGGGCCCATAGTGTCGGGGTCCCTCCATCACACGTGTTGTTCTCTCCTTCTCTCTCTCTCCCTCTCTTTCATGTTTTTGTGTGATGACATGGCCTTGTGGCCCACCCGAATGGACCCCACCATAAGGCATGTATTTTAGCCCAAGCCATCCATAGGGGGGGCCACTTTATAAGTGTGATATCCACACCAATCCCTCATTTGGTGGCCCACTTGAGCAGGGCCCACCTCACTATGTGTCATGCTAAGCCGTCCAACGTCCAGAGACGCTGGACGTGATTTGCAAAGTAAAAAAAAAAGGATTTCTTTTAGTGGACCGCTCCCACAGGCCCCACCTTGATGTATGTTTTTAATCTAAGCTGTCCATTTCATTCCTTAGATCAATTTAGGCGTTGAGCCGAAAAATGAAGTCCATCTGATCTTCGGGCGAGCCATAACATGTGAAACAATAGTTTCTACCGTTGAAAACCCCCCTGCCGCTCTTAAACACAGAAAAATATCATATATTGGACTTGTTTGGTCCGTCCCGGGCCATGGAAACCAGTGGCCGGGGTGGATTCATCCAATGTGGGCCCCATGAACCAAAAACCTCGGAAAAACGAGATTTGGCAAAATTAAAAATATATATATAAAGGGGCAACGCTTGCTGCTGCTATGCAACAGGACGCTGCCAGCATCAACGTGAAAACAGGCAGGACCCACAGCTTGCCGTGTGGGCCCCACCATGATGTATATTTTGTATCCACACCATCCATGAGGTGGACCACCCCCTGAGGTGGGTCCCCTCCAAAAATCAGCTTGATCCAGATCTCAGGTGGCCCACACCACAAGAAACAGCAGTGATTGAACTCTACCATTGAAACCTATTTTAGGCCCATAGAAGCTCTGGATCAAAATGAAATTTGTTTTTCCTCTTCATTCCAGGTCCGTACGACCTTATCAAGGGTTTGGATGGGAAGTAAACATTATGGTGGGCCCCACATGGGACCCACAGTGATGTATGTGTTTGTATCCTACCGTCCAGGCGGACGGTGGAGGCCACTGTGATGTTTGTGTTTCATCCCCATCGCCCAGATAGACGGTGGAGCCCATTGTGATGCGTGTGGGTGTGTGCGTGTGTGTGTGTGCATGTGTGTGCATGTGTGCGTGTATACGTGCATGTGTGTGTGTGTGTGTGTATATATAATATTATATTATATATATAATATTATATTATATATATAGTATATATATATACTATATATGATATATATATATATATATACCAGATGGTGGGCCTCTATGGGCCCCACCATGATGCATGTGTTGCTCCAACCCATCCAACCATTTTGAAAGATAATTTTGGAGCTTGAGTCCAAAATGAGATAGATCTAGGATTCGGTGGGCCACCTTATAGAAAGTAGTGGATTTGATTGTCCACAATTAAAACCCTTGGGCCACCCATTTTGGACCAGTATGATATTTGCTTTTCCCTTTCAGGTCATTGTGACCTTATGATCAGATTGGATGGGAAATAAATACTATCGTGGGCCTTGGGATTTCAATGGTGGAAGTCATTATCACCACTTATGTAAGGCCCATGTTATAAGGCTCATTCGATGTATTTGTGGCCGTTATTGAGGCCCACTTTGATGTGTATTTATGGCCATTACTGAGGCCCACCTTGATGTGTATTTGTGGCCGTTACTGAGGCCCACCTTGATGTATATATGGCCCATGTGTTTAGGCCCATTCAATGTATTTGTGGCCCATGTTACGAGGCCCATTGTGATGTTTTCAAAGGCCCATGGGTTATGGCTCATTGCAAGGTACATAAGGCCCATTAATGTGGCTCACTTAATTTATATAAGGCCCATAAGATGCGGCCCATTTGATGTATCCAAGGCCTATGGGTCGAGGCCCAATGGGGTGTCCTTAGGGTTCATTGTAATGTGCGATTTCCCCATGGTTTGTGTGTTGATATTAGGCGTGCCATGCCTTGGGAGCAATGTTGGTTTGACGTCCACATTATGAGAAAATGTTGGTTAAATGTCCACATTATAACTCTCCCTAGGGCCCATTAGTAAGCCCATACTTGTTGATAGTTCACCACTTTATAACATGTTTAGTATAGCTCCATGATTCATACCCATACGCATCATTTATACGCTTGATATGAGGAATGTTTGATCATAGCATAAGCCATTGGGCTGAGATATTTACGGGACTCCTTATGAGACAAGTGCCCCACATGATCACGTGGTACACGTGAGATTGCTGCATGATAGTACGGTGTGACTCATGCATCTCGCATATGTGTGACTTGATCACTGCACACCCTAGCGAAATCAGAGTCGTGGCCTCCACAGGCACATCATGGATAGTCGTATCGGATACCTGAAATACTTTGTTCTAGCACTGTAGGCACTTAGGATGTCATTGGGTGAAAGTCCCAGAACCTTTTTGGTACCAGGGGATGCTCCAACGTCTAGACCGAGTGGATACACGAGCGCCCTAGTGTCGAATACCAGTAGGTCGCATCTCCCACTGTGTCATGGTCGGTGTCATGGTCGGTTGGAAGGGGGTGTGACCTTATCCGCCCGAGTGAGGGGGCTATAAGCTAGGCTGAGTTTGACCAGCTCGCAAATGTGTCTGCTATCGATGAGCCGGGTAGGTATTGGTAGACTATTGGTCAGGTGGATAATGTGGTCTCTTCCACTTGCTTGACTATGCAACTAGGGAGGAGGCAGTCAGTGTGAGGTGTATTAGACCCTGGTGATATCCAGAGAGGAACTGTACTGATGTGTACTTGATGAGTACTAGCACGCTTGCTTTGCATTTTGCATATGACATTTGGCTACATAGGCCTCGCATCGCATGGCCTTGGTATGGCCGATAGCATTCATGCCTTGCATTACATAGTTTTGGTATAACTGATAGCATTCATGGACTTACTACATATTTTTGCATTACTCTGATATTATATATTTAGCACTTATCTTACACACACTTTCACCACCCTTTAAGCTTTTGTAAGCTTATGCACGATAGATGCGTGCAGGTGGCGTTAGGTTGCAGCAGCGTTGAGCTCGGAGCATGCAGCAGTCTTCTAGAGCTTTTGGAGTTTCCTTCGATATCTTTATATTGTATTTCCCTTTCTGCATTGTACTCGAAGTTTTTTTATAGTGGATATGTGATGATGTTGTTTTGTGACTTGGTTATGCTTATGGTTATGCTCCATTACAAAAAAAAATACTGAAAATCCTCCTTGTAGGATCCCAGGATCGGAATCTGGCGTATGGGTGCTGGGAGCCGAGAATGGGGTACTACGAAGGCTGTTGGCGCTGGATTCGGCGATCGGGAATTTTGTGAGCCAGTTTTGGGGCATGATAAATCACTTGAGTTTATAGGAATTGTCTCATAATTCTTAAATTGTTTTTCGCATACTTTGCTTAGGACTATCAAAATGCTAGTTGGGGATTGTGTTGAGGGTCAAATATTACATATTAGACCCCATTTATCACATGATTTTATGAACATAATACTGTTTCACGTCTTATTTTAATCGTGTTTGTGATGCAAGGTGAATTTAAGAACCTGGATTAAAAAAGGGTATAAAAGCATGGATTTAATGCTTAAAATCGCTAAGGTAAGGGACGAACTCCAGTGGACCGAGATCGAAGAATTTACACACCAGAGATCCGAGAAAATCAAGCCACTCAAGTTAAACGAGCCTGAAAATAGTCTAAAATGCAAGATCATAAGGTTCCCAACATCCGTTCGGCTCAAAACTTTATATCTGGCCTGATGACCATAAATTAACTGTACACATCAAATTTCAGCCATTGGATCCTTGTAGAAGTGGCCCAACAGACAGATCAGCGCATAAAACACTGACATGGGGCCCACCTGATATCTGGATATGCTTTAATTTTTGTTGCAACCCCTTAAATGAGGTGGAAAAATGGTGCATGTACACCATGTACACAAGATCTGAATCATGCACTAAATTCCATTAAGTCAGTCAACGTACGCTGACCGACTCAAAACACTCTCTTCTTCTATAACAACCAGCGATCGGACAATGACTGGCCGGTTTTGGCTAATGCGCCCCACTCATCTTCTGAATCAGTGATCAGAGCTGTTCATTCACTCTAAGGGGTAGGCATGACCCTCGCCATGGTAGAATTTTGGCATGACCGTACACACGTCGATCCATGGTGGAATTTGATTTAATGGGGACCACACCAAAACTGCACCACGTGAGGTGGACTTCGTGGATCATTGTGGGGCTCATCAAGCATCGTAACACAGGCAGATTCGCACCTTACGCACGTCCGGTTTTCTCGGACGTTCCGAGGCATTGTATGGCCTGGGTGATGGTCGGATGCAAGATCCAGACTGTTTAAAAGCTTGGGAAGGGGGTCTTTACCCCCAACCATGGAGTCCAAATTGGTTTCTTGGGGGTCTTTCGGCTGAAAAGTCCTTCCAAATGCAAGTAAAGTTGAGTTTTCTTTTGCTGCGCACGTGAAGCTCCACCAACTGACTTCACCGACCAGCCAAACTTCTCTCTATAAAAGAGAGAGAGAGAGAGAGAGAGAGAAATCTGGACGTGAAAAATCATCCTTTGACGAGGGAAGCCAAGAAGAAAAAGAGAGGTCACGTGGAGGGCGGCTTTTAGAGGAGTTTTCTTCTCCATCTTCTTCCTTTTTTCAATTTTTCGATTCCTGATTAGCTTTGTTGATGTCTTTCCTTTAAGAGTTTAACATGATCATGTCTATGATGAGCTAAACCCCTTAGTTAGGGCTAGGAGGTGAAGCTTGTGGTGAGATGAGAGATTTTTCTTTATGTCTTTTGATTCATGTTTAAACTGAACTGATTTTGATTTTATTTGATTATATAGAATGCCTTTAGTTTATAGTGGTTTATTGTGACTCAAATTACAATGGATTTGTAATATCTTCTGGTATTTTCCATGCATGTATGGAGGTTATGGTCGTAGGGACACTGTTGTTCACCATCGTCTCACGAGCATGTGTAAGACCTGTATCCTAGCCCGTACCGTTCCGTAGGCTTCTACGGTCCTCCCGGTCGAATTTCGGTGACCTGCGATCTTTTATCGGTAGTTGCATTCGACTCCGAGTCATATCCCGTATTCTAGAGTCGGCTCGACCCAAGACTTGTACCAGTGCAACTGCACCGTCGTCACGGTTTCGACGTCGCATCTCACGCAGTGAGGCGATACCCAAGCCAGGAGATGTAGGCCCGCGTTCAGTTCGAGGAAAACGTCGTGTGTTGCAAATCTGTAAAGAATCCATCACATCAATCACTTCACTTATCAAAGTACACCCATCAAGTCAAGTACCATATCCAATCCCCAAAGTCAACCTTTCCATCCCATCTCTTACACACCCCATCACTCCTCTCCCATCATCTCTCTCTCTTTCATTCTCTCTCTCATTTTTCCTCCTAAGCAACCCACGTCCAAGCTCTCCATGAGAAGAGCCATGTGTGGCCTACTCCCTACTACCCTATCTCCCATCTCCACCCTTGGATCATCATCTCCACCGTTGGAGTACTTTTGGAGCATTGGAAGGCTAGGGAGGAAGAAGAAGGATAGATGGGTGCTTCTCTCTCTCTGTCTCTCTCTCTCTCTCTCTCTCTCTCTTATTTTTGTGTGATGTGTGTCCTAGTCAGATGGACCCCACCTTGATGTATGTCTTATCCACACCATCCAACCTATTCAGTGGCCCACCTGAGTAGGGCCCACCTTAAACATTTGTTATGCCCAAACCGTCCAGCGTCCAGGGACGCTAGACATGAACTGACAAAATAAATATCAATTTAATCCAAAGCCTTGGGATGGGCTACCCATGCAGGCCCCACCTTGATTTATTTATTATAATCTACACCGTCTAGATTATGATGGACGATACTGTCCAATGTTTGGACGGTGCGGCCCAATGTTTGCACAGTGTTGATCGTCATTAGTGGGCCGTATACCCCATGAAATGATAGTGTACAGTGATACACATGTTGCACCTGCAACTATTAAAATGATTTTAGATGTAGTCCATGGTCTCACCCACATCATAGTGGGACCCACCGTGATATATATGTTGTATATTCACACCATCCATTCATGTGGCCCCCACATAATGTACGTGTTGTATCTACTCCGTCCATCCATTTTGACGTGGGCCACACCTTGATGTATTTATTGTATCCACATCGACGATCCCTGGACGTGGGGCCCACCTTGGCGATGTATCTGCCGCACCGTCTTACATGGGACAGTGGGCTTACCATGATGTACATGTTTTATTGATGCAGCCCACTTGTTGTATTTATGGCCCATGTGTCGAGGCCCATTATTATGTATTTGTGGCCCGTTTGGTGAGGCCCATTGGTGCGGCCCGTGGATGCGGCTTGCTTGATGTAATGCGACCTATTGTGATATATTTTTGGCCCATGTGATAAGGCTCATTGAGACATATTCCCAGCCCATGGTTGTGGCCCATGTGATGTATTCAAGGCCCATGGTGATGTACGTTCGGCCCATGTATTCGGCCCATCGTAATGTACATTAGGCCCTTTTGTGAGACCGTGGGCCCATTGTATGTTTGGCCTTGGGTGGACCACTCCTTGGGAGCAATGTTGGTTAAATGGCCACATTGATGGGTAATGATGGTTTAATATCCACGTTGTGTCCTTCCCTCATGCCTTGTTCGGCCTATTCTCATTGGGGCCGATTATCATGACCGATTGGTGATTCAGATTATCGAGGCTGATTATTACCGATTCCGATTATCAAGGGTGATTATTGTCGATTCCAATTGTTGTGGACGATTGTCGATTCTGTTTGTCGTGGCCGATTGACTGATTAACAATCAAGGCCGATTATCGTGATCGATTGTCAAGGCCGAGTATCGTGGCCGGTTCCGATTTGTCGAGGCCGATTGTATAGGCCGATTCCGATTGTCAAGGCCAAGTATCTTGGACGAGTCAAATTGTCGAGGCCGATTCCAATTCCGTTGATGAGGCCGATTCCGTTTGTCAAGGTTGACTCCAAGTATCGAGGTCAGTTCCAATTGTTGAGGCCGATCACCTAAGTCGATTCCGATTGCCGAGGCCTAATGTAATGTATATAAGGCTATGGAGCCCTTTGTGGTGTATATTAGGCCCATGTTAGGGGCCCATTGTGATGTATATGTGTCACGCCCCAAACTCAGAAAACGGGCTCACAAAATTCTCGATCACCGAATCTGGTGCCGACAGCCTCCGTAGTACCCCATTCTCGGCTCTTAGCGCCCATACGCCAGATTCCGATCCTAGGATCCTACAAGGAGGATATTCAGTATAATTTTTTTTATAATTAAGCATAACCACAAGCATAACCAAGTCACAAAACAACATCACCACATATTCACTGTATCAAAAACTTTAAGTACAATGCGTATGAAAGGAAAATACAATATAATGAAAGTAACAGAATCTCCAGATGCTCAGCTGCACGCTCTAAGCTCAACGCTGTTGCAACCTAATGCCACCTGCACGTATTTATCGTGCATAAGCTTACAAAAGCTTAGAGGGTGGTGAAAGTGTGTGCCAATGGCAACACCAAGTGCACAATGTCAGAGTAATGCGGAAGTATGCGGTAAGTCCATGAATGCTATCAGCTATACTAAAGCTATGAGATGCAAGGCATGAATGCTATCGGCCATACCAAGGCCATGCGATACGAGGCCTATGTAGCCAAATGTTATATGCGAGATGCAAAACAAGCGTGCCAGTACTCATCAAGTACACATATCGGTACAGTTCCTCTCTGGATATCACCGAGGTCTAATACACCTCACACTGACTACCTCCTCCCTAGCTACACAGTCAAGCAAGTGGAAGAGACCACACTATCCGCCTGACCAATAGTCTGCCAATACCTATCCTGCTCGTCGATAGCAGACTCATTTGCGAGCTAGTCAAACTCAGCCTAGCTTATAGCCCCCTCACTCAGGCGGATAAGGCCACACCCCCTTCCAACCAACCACGACACAGTGAGAGACGCGGCCTACTGGTATTCGGTACTCGGGCGCTCGTGTTTTCACTCGGTTTAGACGTTGGAGCATCCCCTGGTACTAAAAAGGTTCTAGGATTTTCACCCAAGGACATCCTGAGTGCCCATAATGCTAGAACCAATATTTTCGATATCCGATACGACCATCCACGATATATCTATAGAGGTCATGGCCCTGATGTCGCTAGGGCGTGCAGTGATCAAGTCACACATATGCGATATGCATGAGTCACACCTATCAAACATGCAGCAATCTCGCGCGTACCACACGCTCATGTCAGGTACTGTCTCATATGGAGTCCCGTAAATTTTCCAGCCCAACGGCTTATGCTATGATCAAACATTCCTCATATCAAGCATACATATGATGCGTATGGGCATGAATCATGGAGTTATACTAAGCATTTTATAAAGTAAAGAACTATCCTTACAATGCAAATGGGCCTAGACAGCCTATACACAACAAGTATGGGCCTATCAAAGGGCCCTAAGGAGAGTCATAATGCGGACATTTAACTAACATTATTCTTACAATGTGGACATCAAACCAACATTACTCCCAAGGCATGGCCCGCCACAAACCATGGAGAAATCACACATTGCAATAGACCCTAAGGACAACCCTTTGGGCCTCGACCCATGGGCCTTAGATACATCAAATAGGCCGCCTCATATGGGCCTTTTATAAATCAAGTGGGCCGCATTAAAGGGGGCCTTATGTACATTGCAATGGGCCATATCCCATGGGCCTTGGAATGCATCACAATGGGCCTTGTAACATGGGCCTTATATGTCAAAGTGGGCCTCAACCACGGGCCACAATTACATAGAATGGGCCTTACATTCACATCAAAGTGGGCCTTAACAATGGCTTCGTACACATCAAGGTGAGCCTCAACAATGGGCCATAAATATGACAAGGTGAGCCTAAACACTTAAGCCTTATATAAACCAAGGTGGGGTCCACTGCATCTGACTCATTCTTTAGCTCATACTCATAAAATGAGCTTTTAAAATGGATGGACAGATTGGATCCAATACGTGCATCATGGTAGGTCCCATAAGGGCCCACCATCATATATATATATATATATATATATATATATATATATATACAATATTAATAATATAATATTATATATATAGATATACACATACACATTCTCACACACACACGCGCTTACACACATCACACGCTCACACACATCACAGTGGGCTCCACCATCCGCCTGGACGGTGGGAGCCAAACACATACATCTCTGTGGGTCCCATGTGGGGCCCACCATAAAGTTTACGTGACATCCAAACCATTGGTAAGGTCACGCGGACCTGGAATGAAGAGGAAAAACAAATTGTATTTTGATCCAAAACTCCTGTGGCCCAAAAAAATGGGTTTCAAAGGTAGCCATTCAATCTCACTATTTCCTCTGATGTGGGCCGCCTGAGTCTTGGATGTCGCTGGAATTTGGAGGGGGCCCACCTCAGGAGGTGGCCCACCAAATAGATGGTGTGGATATAATAAATACTTCATGGTGGGGCCCACAGCTGAGGGTCGTGGGACCCTGTCCGCCCGCCTACACGCGCAGGCGCTGCCTGCGCCTCTGGTGGTGTTAGCGGCAGCAGCAAAAGCTACTCCCTTGATTTTTTTTAAAAAGAAAAACCTATTTTTATGAGGTTTTTCATGTGCGGGGCCCACATCAGCCGAATCCACCCCAGCCACTGACTTCCATAGCCCAAAATGGACCAAACAAGTTCAATATCTGATGTTATTCGGTGAATAGGAACCGCATGGTGGTTTTTCAATGGTAGAAACCACTGTTTTGCATGTTATGGCCCGCCCAAAGATCGGATGGACTTCATTTTTCGACTCAACGCCTAAAATAGTATGAGGAAAGCGATGGACGGCGTGGATTGAATCTGTTCATCAAGGTGAGTCCTGTACAAGTGGCTCACTTCCAATGCCTTGAAAAATGCTAATATTTGTATTTTGCTTTTACACGTTCAGAGAGTCCCCAGACTCTCTCCCATTTTTTTGGGCGTGCAATGCCTTTAAGGTGGGCCCTTCATAGGTGGGCCACCACATGGTGAGGTGGTGTGGTTACAATACATATGTAAGGTGGGCCCCACCTTTAGATGGTTTGGATCCCATACATGCTCCATTGTGGGGTCCATCCAAGTGGGCCATAATATCATACACAAAATGATAAAATAAAAAGAGAGTGGGACACACGTGATGGAGGGACCCCGACACTATGGGCCCTCCGCTTCAAGCATCCAATCATACATCAATGGGTCCCATTGCATATGGGCCCTCCAAATAAAAGATCAACGGTAGAGATCCCTCTCTACCCAAAATGAACAGTCTATATAACCTCTTTATGCAAGAAAATATAAACATCATGATGGGGTCCATGGAGAATGGCCCCATCATGGAATGATCATGAGGATCAAGGTGGGCCATCGGCCACACCTAGGGTCCCAAGTGAGATCCATACCATCAATTGGTAGGCCTCACTTGGCCCTTCATCATAAAAGTGAAATCTAGGCCTAGGGAAAACACCCACCTAGCGATCTCCTTAGTCCGTCGAAAAGCCTATCTCCTTGTGCTTCTCTTTGATGACGGAAGATGGGAGATGGATGGCTAGGAGGGAGATCTTGGGAAGGGAAAGTGGGCCACACAAACTCTCTCTTCTCTCATTTGGAAGCTTGGACGTGGGGGTGCTCTTGCTTAGCTTGGGAATGTTGAGAAATGAGGGGGAGAGAGAGAGTTGTAAGGAGAGATGTGAGTGATGGGTGATGGAGTGATGGATGTGGTACTTGACATGTAAGGTGGTATAAGAGAGAGGGTGAGAAAGAGTTGACTTTGGGGGTTGCTTGGGGATGGGGTGAAAGGTGATGTGTACTTGACATGAAGTGATTGATGGATTGATGGGATATGTTGTAGAGATTCCCTAGGGATTGCAAATGCACGGCGTTTCTTCGAAATAAACGTCGGCCCACATCTTCCGGCTTGGATATCGGATCGGTGTGCGAGTCACAGCATTGGAACCGCGGTGATGGTGTGGTCACAATGATATAGGTCTTAGATTAAGCTGACTCATTTCTACAGGATAGACTTAGGGTCAATCGCAAACGTTGATTATACGTCGCAAGTTGCCGAAATTCGACGGGAAGGATCGCAGAAGTCAACAGAACAGTATAGACCAGGATACGGGTCTTACAACTCTCCCCACCTAATAAAAATTTCATCCTCAAAATTTGCACTACCATCGCAGCTAACCGTAACTCATAAGGAAATAGGAAACATAACATCATATATAATCAAAACACAGCATATTATCATAATCAAACATCTAAGGGATAGGGATAATGCCTAAAAATCTTAAACTCTAACTCCTAGGACGCCTCATTCATAAACAATCTAGGAAGACGATGCAGGGGTCAAGTCACATGAATCATGGACGACTGCTCCTGATGACTGAGGGTACTGTTGGGCGGCATAAAATCTGTCGGGGCTTGCTGGGGAGGTGTAGGTCCCCTCTGAGGTCTCTGCTGCTACGGGGGAGGTCCCGGAGGCTGGTGCTGCGGTCGTTGCTACTGTTGTGGGGGCTGTCGTAGAGGCTGATACGGTGCCCTCGGCTACTGATGCTGTGGTGGCTATCGCGAAGGTGGATGCAGTGCCCTCAGCTGCTACTGCTGCGGATGAGGACACTGTTAAACGCGATGTCCTGTCCTACCACATCCAAATCAAGTACCTGTGAACGGTCCCGAAGGTGGTGCTAGGGGTACTACTGGTGCTCGAAATGCTAGGCGGGTCGTGCGTTGCTGCTGTGAACGATGCTGCTGCGACTAGGAGCTACTGGAGGGCTCCTTCCTCTTCTGATCTCCCCTTAGGTCACGAGCTCTCTGCAAACTAGCCCAATCTAACTTGTAAATATGTGCCCTCTCTACGATCTGCTCAAACGTCGGAAGCATGTGTCCTATCACACGACTCTGGAGGGCAGGACGCAAACAGTTCTCAAAACGGCAGGCCTTCCGCCCCTCATTGTCAACAAGGTACATCACAAATCTCGATAGTGCGACGAAACAAGCCTCATACTGGGACACAGTCATGTCCCCCTAGACTAGAGTCTCAAACTCTAATGTGCGCTGCTGTCGCACATGCTCGGGAAAGAACTTCCAGTCAAACTGGTCTACAAAGTCCTCCCAAGTCTACTTGAAATCGGCCGCCACCGATCAGGCTACAGATGCCCACCAATGCTGAGCCTCACCCTGGAGAAGAAACACTACTAATGGGACTCACTGCTGGGTAGTACATCTCATGGTATCGAATATTTTCTCTACCTTGGAGCACCATATCTCTACATTAGTAGGGTCTGACTCACCTCGAAAATGCGGAGGATCGTGCTGTCGAAAGTCCTTAAGAAGGGTGCTCACACGCTCCTACTCGGCCTCAGTTAGTGTAACAGTAAGACGCCTGCTCTACCCCTGAAGAATGGCAGTTATCGCCTGAAGCATCTGCTACACCTGGGTGGCACTCACGGGTACAGTCGGATCTGCACCAGTCTCAGAGAAAGGAGTAGCATCCTCGGGCTGAAAAGCAGGAATATCTAGTGGTGGAGTGGGAGTCGCGGGTGGTAGAGCGGGAGCAGCAAGTGGTGGAGCGGGAGTCACAGGTGGTGGAGCGGGATTCGCTCGGGTCACTCTTCTAGCCATTACGTCCTACATGAAGGAACAAGGGCCTATCAGTCTTGAAATTTCTCGAAGGCATAAACGTTAAGGGTCTATTGTTCACTCCCCAAGTATAGGGTTGTGATGTAGTAATAAACTCGGTAAGACCGAGGTCGAATCCACAGGGACTGAAACCTGTACGTAATCTGAAAGTAACTAGAACTAGAACTAGAATAAGATGAAATCTAAATCAAATAATGTTGAGGAATAATGGCGAAATAATAATCTAAAACTTAAGAAAAATTCAGAGAAGGAAAACTAGGGATTCAGAGGATCCACTTGTAGAGATCAGGGAGAACTACACTTGATTCATGAAAATCAACCAAACTTCCTTTGATGTAGTTTTGAAAAGATGAAAGGTATATGAATTAGAATGGATTCCATCACTAAACCATGCCCAGGAGACAAAGCAAACAACAGAATTAAACTAATTACCAACCAATCAATGTATGAAGGTTAGGAGGGGTACTGACATCCAACCATGCTGAGAGACGATGGTGAACAACAGGGCTTCCTGACGTCATAAACATAAAAGGGAGAAGGAAATACTCAAAGCCATCGGAAACCCATTGTAATTTCAGTCACAACAGACCATTGAGTACTAAAAATATTCCCATAATAAAATTAAATCAAAATCCATTCAGTTTAAACAAAAGGCACAAGCATAGTGTCCCCCATCATGCTACAAGCTTCACCTCTTAGCCCTAGCTAAGAGGTTTAGCCACACATAAGTGGGCTGAAACCCTTAAAATAAAATAAATAAATAATAAAAAAATAAAAATAAAAATAAAGGAAAAATAAATCTACTCCCTCTCACGTCCCTGCCTCCACGTCCAAGCCGAGCTTCAAGCTCAGATGATCCTCCTTGTCTCTCCCTCTCCCTCCTCTTTATAGCTGCCAGCGTCCGTCAGTTCGCAAGGAGATCGACTCCGTAATAGAGTAGGAACCCTCTGTTTACGCAAAGAAAACTTACGCAATCTACGTTGATTTGTGGGCCCAAGACTGAAGTCAAACAAGAAATCCACTCCATTCATTCTACTCGTGGCAGAAAATAACTGAGAAATGGTATTTTTTTTCTTGAGTTTAATGCGGCCCACCATCTCAAACATTTCCACCGTCAATCTTCCGTTTGACAGCTAGGATCTACTGATAGCTTGCATGGAAGGAAACAGACACCTAGGTGTAGGGTACACCCTATCTCCCGACTTAATGGACGATTCAGATCATTGATCTGAGCCATCAGTGGGACCCACAACACAGAACCGGCGTCCGGCTTTCGCTGACGCGTGCGAAGCAAACCTCATCCACTCGTGCTGACGAAGCTGGTGGGGTCCACTTCGACTTATATTGAAGAAATCCAAGCCGTCCATTAGAGATGCTCTCGAAAAACTGTTTGGGTTGTTTGGGTGTGCAAGATTGGGTTGATTTCGCGTGGTTCGACAGTTTATCTTAACACCGTCCGATCTGCGTTTGCACGGTGAAAACACACAATCACGCCGCTCTCCTCAAATCCACTCTCCTGTGTACATCATCTGGGCCCTCGAGTCTGACATGGCAGTCGGATCGGTTTAAAAACTTCAGATAGTGGCCCACAGTGGAAAACTGCAACTCCCTGTTGCGAAACAACGTATAACCGGCGCTGTGAAATTCGGTGGGTCCCAGTTCAACGTTGTTTGAAGAATCCAAGCCATCCATTACCTTCAGGACGAAAAATCATCCAGGAAGGATGACATTTGTTTGATTTCAGTGTGGCCCACTTGATTTCTCACTCCACCGTTGGTTGTCCATTTGAACAGTTGAATTTCGATCCTCGAGATCGTTTGCAATTCTGCCCTCTAGGCAGTGATAATAGGCTCCCTAGAGATCTAATGGACGGTCCAGATCACCCGTTTGAACCATGGGTGGGGCCCACTACGTAAAAATGGCGGACGGTCGTCCGTCCGCTGTCTCTATGCACGAAGGAAGATGGGTCAGCCCGTCTTTGACCGGGCTGCCCGTCTAGTGCACCTCCTGATCGTCTGTACTGCATGCACGTGCACTCATGTGTGGGGTCCACTGTGATGTTCGCGAGAAATCTGCTCCGACCATCCATTCTGTCATATCATTTAAAGCGTTGATAACAAGACTTGAGCATATCCAGATCTCAGGCGGGCCCCAATTCGAGATTTTATGGATTGATATGTCCATTGGGCCACTTCTACAATGATCCAACGGCCGAAATTCGACGTGTACGGTTAATTTATGGTCCTCACGCCATTCATGAACTATTGGGCCGAACGGATGGTGGTAATCCTGTGATCTTGCATTCTGAACCAATTTCGGGCCACTTGAACTTCAGTTTCTTGATTTTCGCGGATCTCCGGTGTGTAAATTCGATGATCTTGGTCTCCTAGGGTCCGTCCCTTGCCTTGGTGTCATCAGAGCATTAAATCCATGCTTTTTAGCGACTTTTTACTGTTCATGCTCTCAAATACACCATGTATCACAAACACAGTTAAAACCGGGCGTTAAACAATATTGTGCTCGTAAATCCAGGTAATAGATGGGGTCTGATATGCAATATTTGACCCTCAACACAACCCCCAACCAGCATTTTGCTAGTCCCGAGCAAAATATACGAAAATTAAGTTGAGAATTACGAGACAATTCTTGTGAAGCCGAGTGATATTTTGAAAAAAACAATCCAGATATGAGAAATCTTAAGATTCATGAATGTTGATTATCAATTTCTCCTGGCCTCTCATGCACGGTGAATTTCATAATCAAGTTCAAATATTAATCCATAAACTAGAAAAATTTTAAACATTGAGTTCCATGGGTGTATAGTGTAATCTCGACTTTCAACATTAAAACTCAATTCTCTATTTCATGATAACATTGGTAACCATAAGAGCATCCAGGACAACTAAAACCTAAACTAAAAGGTCCCTCATAGATCATTCTTTTTCTTTCTTTCAGCCTTTCATTTTTTTTTCATTAAAAGTAATGCCAAGAGGGGAATCCAGTCCTTACCTATAGGGAGCAAACCTATGGTGAAGACCGTACACCTAAATCTTCTTCACATATTATCCATGGGGAATGAAATCTACACCTATAGGGAGCAAACCTATGGTGTAGATCCTTCGCCTAACTTTTTCCAATGGTATCTTTTCCTTTCAATTGATCATGACGGGCAATTGTTCAAGTTGGTTCCTTCTATGCTTATTGATTACCAAGTTAATCCTTCAATATGGAACTGAAACCTTAATGTGTAAGCGAGATGTGACATGTGAAATCATGACTCAATCAATGTTTACAACTTCTAATCCTGGATTAATAATTCAAACTTAACTGTGAAATCTAACGAGCAACTGAATCCAAGAGTAGTAAATCACCAACCTTCCATATCCTGAACTTTTAAATCAAAGATGGTTGTCAAGATCACTTCAAATTCACCAGAAAGTCCAGAAAAAATTTTAAAATTTTCACAAATTTTTGCTCAGACTAAGAAAAACACTGATTAGGTAACCTAATCTCCCACCCCCAACCTAAAATCTACATTGTCCTCAATGTAAAAGATATAGACATGCAATGCACATGAGACAACTACAGTAAAGAAAAAGTGATGGGAAGATAGTACCTGGGTGATGAATCGTGAGAGATTTTTCAAGAGATTACTGGGAGAAAACAGGTCAGTACAAGAGTGAAACCAAAAAAAATAACAAAACAAAATCCTACCTATACCACTTTCGCAGGTGCTTTCGATTGCATTTAGCGTATGCAACAAGCCTTTAAACCCCTAGGTTGCCCCTAGTGGACGAGTTGTAGTCTCGTGAGGGTTTGCAGTAATGTTACCCACAAACATTGAACTAACTAACTAGGAAAATGAAATGGAAAGAAAAACTGGGTTGCCTCCCAGGAGCGCTAAGTTTACCGTCTATCCTAAAACAACATAAAGGAAACTACCCTAGTCCTAAGAAAGCAGGGAAAAACTACTCAGTCATGCCGCAAGGTTCCTCTTCCGGCCAGTATCTTGATAAGTTTCTCAATAAGTTCCTCAACAGGATCATCCAAAAGCCATTTTTGCAATAGGCTTGGACGCCCTGGAGCATGACTTTCCAGAGAAATTTATGTACCTCATAAGAAATTTTTCGTTGAAGTGCTTGAGGTATCCAGAGTATATACAATTCACCTGCGACAGAAGAAATTTCGAAGTTAGTATCCCATGGTGAATCAAAGACTATAAGTAGATCAAATTGAGAAAAATTTTCAAGAAGTGATGTAGTCTCAACACATCCCGTAGTATCAGACTTCGGTTCAATTTTTAGCTCCTCCTCCCTTAATAGTAAACATTCAGGATCTGTGGAAGGAGAGGCTTCAGAGTAAGGGTTCTCTCGGTCAGTGATGACTACCGAGATATTGTTTTGCAAGGCATCACTATGTCTCTTATCATGGGATCATTTGAATCTGCAACGTGTGCCAAGCAATCATCCAAAGAGTTGGGACATTCAGCTGAGAGTGACTCATTTTCCACATTGAAGTGTGTGCTGATCTGCCCAAGGAACCCATCATTTTTAAAATTAACCATAGGTACGCTCTCTTGCTTCGACACACGACGATAGAGGGTCAGTAGACGAAGTATTGAAGTGCGGACTCTGTTCATTGATACTACTCAGAAGAGGCCTGGACTCGTCAAAATTTGATAGTTCAAATGGTGACCTCAACTGTGTGGTTTCAAATTCTAGAGTCGTATCGACTAGCTCATCCATCTCCCGGATCATATCATCATTCGATTCAAAGGAGTGGTCCAAACATGTTTCACAAGAGTTAGAAATGTCGATTGTAAGGGGCTCGTCCTCCACCTTTAAATCAGACATGTCAGGTGAGGGGAGTGGCTCATTATGACCGATCACTTCGTGTTCGTCTTGATCACTGACCTGGACCAATCTTGAAATTGATTCAAGGGGAATTTGGGTTGCACATTCATAATCATCTTCCCAATACGCATCATTGTCTACTGCAAAGGCACACTTGGGTTGGGGTCGCTTTCCTCACATTCTAAATTCGGTTGAGGTTCGAATAAACTAACCTCAACCTCATCATTGAGATCCTGTGTATCATGTAAGGAAAGTGTATCATCATCACTGTATTTGAAAGACACCCAAGTATCTCCACCATTCTTTTGAACAGTTATTGAGATCGACTCATCGGGGAATTGAACCGTATGCTCATTAATGTAATCCAACTCCTCATTCCAAACTCCAGATTTCGTCAAAAGCGAGTGAGGATCACTTTCCTCGCATTGTATTTCTGGATTGGATTGTAGTTGGGATGAGCGAGCTTCCTCTAACCTATCAAGGCGTAACTCAAGCTCTTCTAGTAATTTTCTCATGTCAGCAGAAGAGTCTGTGTTACTTTGAAATGAATTCTCTTGGATCGATTTTGGTTGAATCTTAAAGGTGGGGATCCAAAAGAATAATCATAGGTTATTGGTTCATCTTTCCAACATTGATGTTTCCACTGATTATAGTCATACGGATCATAGGTGGGAGAATCTGATGGTTGGTAATACTTATTATCACTCATAATATAATCACGCAATGTTTTCTTTTTCTCAGATGGGTGATAGTAATTCTCACTCTCATAGTTATGATAACCCCAACATTCACGTACTGTCCGTGGGGTGGAATTGTTCTCCCGTATATGATCGCGTAAGGACTTCTTAACCGGTGGATCTGCATATTCCGGTCGATTCTCGATGATAGTTTCACAAAAGTTTTGAGACATTGGTGAATTTCTATCATAATCATCATCCCAATATATGTTATTCTTCTCAGCATACTGACGTTCCCACTCGTGCATATACATGGTGAAACCCTAACTCTGAGTCTAATCCTAGAATAAAATAAAATTCCTACAGCAAAATGGAAAGTAAACAGAAGAGAAGTGAGAAGGATGTTACCAGAGTAGAAGTTCCTATGTTAAAAACCTGCATAACAAAACAAAACACGTTAGTATCTAGGGGATAAGACCTAATCTAAAAAATAAAGAAAGTAAAGAAATTAGGACGAAGTTACCAAGTTAGACAATCTATCAAAGTCCCTACAAAACAGGAAAGTTAGTTCTAAGAAAGAAAAATCTAAAATTAAAGTTAGTACAATCCTAATCTTAATCTAATTCTAAAACCAATCAATTTCATGAAAATCGTAGCCACAACCCAAGCAACGGCGCTAAAACTTGTTCACTCCCCAAGTATAGGGTTGTGATGTAGTAATAAACTCGGTAAGACCGAGGTCGAATCCACAGGGACTGAAACCTGTACGTAATCTGAAAGTAACTAGAACTAGAACTAGAATAAGATGAAATCTAAATCAAATAATTTTGAGGAATAATGGTGAAATAATAATCTAAAACTTAAGAAAAATTCAGAGAAGGAAAACTAGGGATTCAGAGGATCCACTTGTAGAGATCAGGGAGAACTACACTTGATTCATGAAAATCAACCGAACTTCCTTTGATGTAGTTTTGAAAAGATGAAAGGTATATGAATTAGAATGGATTCCATCACCAAACCATGCCCAGGAGACAAAGCAAACAACAGAATTAAACTAATTACCAACCAATCAATGTATGAAGGTTAGGAGGGGTACTGACATCCAACCATGCCTAGGAGACGATGGTGAACAACAGGGCTTCCTGACGTCATAAACATAAAAGGGAGAAGGAAATACTCAAAGCCATCGCAGACCCATTGTAATTTCAGTCACAACAGACCATTGAGTACTAAAAATATTCCCATAATAAAATTAAATCAAAATCCATTCAGTTTAAACAAAAGGTACAAGCATAGTGTCCCCCATCATGCTACAAGCTTCACCTCTTAGCCCTAGCTAAGAGGTTTAGCCACACATAAGTGGGGTGGAACCCTTAAAATAAAATAAATAAATAATAAAAAAATAAAAATAAAAATAAAGGAAAAACAAATCTACTCCCTCTCACGTCCCTGCCTCCACGTCCAAGCCGAGCTTCAAGCTCAGATGATCCTCCTTGTCTCTCCCTCTCCCTCCTCTTTATAGTTTCTTGCCAGTGCGTCCGTCGGGCCGGTCAAGAAGGAGATCGACTCAAATGCAGTCGAACCCTCTGTTTACGCAAAGAAAACTTACACAATCTACGTTGATTTGTGGGCCCAAGACTGATATCAAACAAGAAATCCACTCCATTCATTCTACTCGTGGCGGAAACTAACTGAGAAATGGTATTTTTTCTTGAGTTTAATGCGGCCCACCATCTCAAACATTTCCACCGTCAATCTTCCGTTTGACAACTAGGATCTACTGATAGCTTGCATGGAAGGAAACAGACACCTAGGTGTAGGTTACACCCTATCTCCCAACTTAATGGACGGTTCAGATCATTGATTTGAGCCATCAGTGGGACCCACAACACAGAACCGACGTCCGGCTTTCGCTGACGCATGCGAAGCAAACCTCATCCACTTGCTGACGAAGCTGGTGGGGTCCACTTCGACTTATATTGAAGAAATCCAAGCCGTCCAATAGGATGCTCTCGAAAAACCGTTTGGGTGTGCCAAGATTGGGCTGATTTCGCTGTGGTTCGACAGATTTATCTTAACACCGTCCGATCTGCGTTTGCACAGTGAAAACACAATCACGCTGCTCTCCTCAAATCCACTCTCCTAGGTGTACATCATCTGGGCCCTTGGAGTCTAATGAACAGTCCAGATCGGTTTAAAAACTTCAGATAGTGGCCCACAGCGGAAAACCGCAACTCCCTGTTGCGAAACAACGTATAACCGACGCTGTGAAATTCAGTGGGTCCCAGTTCAATGTTGTTTGAAGAATCCAAGCCTCCATTATCTTCAGGACGAAAAACCGTCCAGGAAGGACGAGATTTGTTTGATTTCTGTGTGGCCCACTTGATTTCTCACTCCACCGTCGGTTGTCCGTTTGAACAGTTGAATTTCGATCCTCGAGATCATTTGCAATTCTGCCCTCTAGGCAGTGATAATAGGCTCCCTAGAGATCTGATGGACGGTCCAGATCACCCGTTTGAACCATGGGTGGGGCCCACTACGTAAAAATGGCGGACGGTCGTCCGTCCGCTGTCTCTATGCACGAAGGAAGACGGGTCAGCCCGTCTTTGACCGGGCTGCCCGTCTTTAACCGGGCTGCCCGTCCGGTGCACCTCCTGATCGTCTGCACTGCATGCATGTGCACTCACGTGTGGGGTCCACTGTGATGTTCGCGAGAAATCTGCTCCGATCATCCATTCTATCATATCATTTAAAGCGTTGATAACAAGACTTGAGCATATCCAGATCTCAGGCGGGCCCCAATTCGAGATTTTATGGATTGATATGTCCATTGGGCCACTTCTACAATGATTCAATGGCCGAAATTCGACGTGTACGGTTAATTTATGGTCCTCACGCCATTCATGAACTCTTGGGCCGAACGGATGGTGGTAACCCTGTGATCTTGCATTCTGAACTAATTTCGGGCCACTTGAACTTCAGTTTCTCGATTTTTGCGGATCTCCGGTGTGTAAATTCGATGATCTTGGTCTCCTAGGGTCCGTCCCTTGCCTTGGTGTCATCAGAGCATTAAATCCATGCTTTTTAGCGACTTTTTACCGTTCATGCTCTCAAATACACCCTGTATCACAAACACAGTTAAAACCGGGCGGTAAACAATATTGTGCTCGTAAATCCAGGTAATAGATGGGGTCTGATATGCAATATTTGACCCTCAACAATATTGTGCTCGTAAATCCAGGTAATAGATGGGACGCCTGCTCTGCCCCTGAAGAATGGCGGTTATTGCCTGAAGCATCTGCTGCACCTAGGTGGCACTCATGGGTACAGTCGGATCTACACTGGTCTCAGATAAAGGAGTAGCATCCTCGGGCTGAAAAGTAGGAATATCTAGTGGTGGAGTGGGAGTCGCGGGTGGTAGAGCGGGAGTAGCAGGTGGTGGAGCGGGAGTCACAGGTGGTGGAGCGGGATTCACTCGAGTCACTCTTCTAGCCATTACGTCCTACATGAAGGAACAAGGGTCTATCAGTCTTAAAATTTCTCGAAAGCATAAACGTTAAGGGTCTATGTCGAAAAATTGCTAAGTTATTCAGACTTTGAACCAATTCACTCTAAATTCATAGCAGATATGTGATGGGATCTCAGGTATTCCCAAGTTATGCTCTAATACCAACTTAGGTCACGCCCCAAACTCGGAAAATGAGCTTACAAAATTCCTGATCACCGAATCCGGTGCCAACAGCCTCCGTAGTACCCCATTCTTGGCTCCTAGGGCCCATACGTTAGATTTCGATCCTCGGATCCTGCAAGGAGGATTTTTAGTATAATTTTTTTTTGTAATGGAGCATAACCACAAGCATAACCACAAGCATAACCAAGTCACAAAACAACATCACCACATATTCACTATATCAAAAACTTTAAGTATAATGTGTATGAAAGGAAAATACAATATAATGAAAGTAACAGAATCTCCAGATGCTCAGCTGCACGCTCCAAGCTCAACGCTGCTACAACCTAACGCCACCTGCACGCATCTATCGTGCATAAGCTTACAAAGGCTTAGAGGGTGGTGAAAGTGTGCCAATGACAATGCCAAGTATACAATGTCAGAGTAATGCGGAAGTATACGGTAAGTCCATGAATGTTATCAGCTATACTAAGCTATGAGATGCAAGGCATAAATGCTATCGGCCATACCAAGGCCATGCGATGCGAGACCTATATAGCCAAATGTCATATGCGAGATGCAAAACAAGTATGTCAGTATTCATCAAGTACACATATCAATACAGTTCCTCTCTGGATATCACCGGGGTTTAATACACCTCACACTGACTGCCTACTCCCTAGCTACACAGTCAAGTAAGTGGAAGAGACCACACTATCCGCCTAACCAGTAGTCTGCCAATACCAACCTAGCTCGTCGATAGCGGACTCATTTGTGAGCTGGTCAAACTCAGCCTAGCTTATAGCCCCCTCACTCAGGCGAATAAGGCCACACCCCCTTCCAACCGACCACGACACAGTGGGAGACACGGTCTACTGGTATTCGGCATACGGGCACTCATGTTTCCACTCGGTCTAGACGTTGGAGCATCCCCTGGTACCAAAAAGTTCTAAGATTTTCACTCAAGGACATCTTAAGTGCCTACAATGCTAAAGCCAATATTTCCGGTATCCGATACGACCATCCACGATGTATCTGTGGAGGTCACGGCCCTGATGTCGCTAGGGCATATAGTGATCAAGTCACACATATGCGAGATGCATGAGTCACACCTTTCAATCATGCAGCAATCTCGCGCGTACCACGCGATCCTGTCAGGCACTCTGTCTCATATGGAGTCCCGTAAATGTCTTAGCCCAATGGCTTATGCTATAATCAAACATTCCTCATATCAAGCATATATATGATGAGTATGGGCATGAATCATGGAGTTATACTAAGCATTTTATAAAGTAATGAACTATCCTTACAATGCAAATGGGCCTAGACAGCCTACACACAAGTATGGACCCTAAGGAGAGTCATAATGTGGACATTTAACCAACATTATTCTTATAATGTGGATGTCAAACCAACATTACGCCTAAGGCATGGCCTGCCCAAACCATGGAGAAATCACACATTGCAATGGACCCTAAGGACAACTCGTTGGGCCTCGACCCATGGGCCTTAGATACATCAAATGGGATGCCTCATATGGGCCTTTTATAAATCAAGTGGGCCGCATTAAAGGGGCCTTATGTACATCGCAATGGGCCATATCCCATGGGCCTTGGAATACATCACAATAGGCCTTGTAACATGGGCCTTATATGTCAAAGTGGGCCTCAACCACGGGCCACAATTACATCGAATGGGCCTTACATTCACATCAAAGTGGGCCTCAACAATGGCTTCGTGCACATCAAGGTGAGCCTCAACAATGGGCCATAAATATGACAAGGTGGGCCTAAACACTTGGGCCTTATATAAACCAAGGTGGGGCCCACTAGATTGACTCAATCTTTAGCTCATACTCATAAAATGAGCTTTTAAAATGGATGGATAGATTGGATACAATACGTGCATCATGGTAGGTCCCATAAGGGCCCACCATTATATATATATATATATATATATATATATAATACAATATAATATATATATATATATTATAATATTAATAATATTATATTATATATATAGATATACACATACACATTCTCACACACACACTCTCACACACATCACACACACACACACGCTCACAGACATCACAGTGGGCTCCACCATCCGCCTGGACGGTGGGAACCAAACAGTTACATCTCTGTGGGTCCCAAGTGGGGCCCACCATAAAGTTTACGTGACATCCAAACCATTGGTAAGGTCACACGGACCTGGAATGAAGAGGATAAACAAATTTTATTTTGATCCAAAACTCCAGTGACCCAAAAAAATGGGTTTCAAAGGTAGCCAATCAATCTCACTGTTTCCTCTAATGTTGGCCGCCTGAGTCTTGGATGTCACTGAAATTTGGAGGGGGCCCACCTCAGGAGGCGGCCCACCAAATGGACGGTGTGGATATAATAAATACATCATGGTGGGGCCCACGGCTGAGGGTCATGGGACCCTGTCCACCCGCCTACATGCAGCTGCACAAGCCTGCCGCTCGCCTCAGTGGTGGTCACGGCAGCAGCACAGAAGTTCATTGCCTTGATTTAAAAAAAAAAAAAAATTAAAACCTATTTTTATGAGGTTTTTCATGCGCGGGGCCCACATCATCCGAATCCGCCCCGGCCACTGACTTCCATAGCCCAAAATGGACCAAATAAGTCCAGTATCTGATGTTTTTCGGTGAATAGGAATGGCAGGGTGGCTTTTCAACGGTAGAAACCACTGTTTTGCATGCTATGGCCCGCCTGAAGATCGGATGGACTTCATTTTTCGACTCAACACCTAAAATAGTATGAGGAAAGGGATGGACGGCGTGGATTGAATCTGTTCATCAAGGTGAGTCCTATACAAGTGGCTCACTTCCAATGCCTTGAAAAAGGCTAATATTTGAGTTTTGCTTTTACACGTCCAGAGAGTCCCCGGACTCTATCCCCTTTTTTTTTGGACGTGCAATGCCTTTAAGGTGGGCCCTTCGTAGGTGGGCCACCACATGGTGAGGTGGTGTGGTTACAATACATATGTAAGGTGGGCCCCACCTTTAGATGGTTTGGATCTCATACATGCTCCATTGTGGGTTCCATCTAAGTGGGCCATAAGGCCATAATATCATACACAAAATGATAAAATAAAAAGAGAGTGGGACACGCATGATGGAGGGACCCCGACACTATGAGCCCTCCGCTTTAAGCATCCAATCATACATCAATGGGTCCCATTGCATATGGGCCCTCCAAATAAAAGATCAACGGTGGAGATCCCTCTTCACCCAAAATGAACGGTCTATATGACCTCTTTATGCAAGGAAATATAAACATCATGATGGGGTCTATGGAGAATGGCCCCATCATGGAATGATCATGAGGATCAAGGTGGGCCATCGGCCACACCTAGGGTCCCAAGTGAGATCCATACCATCAATTGGTAGGCCTCACTTGGCCCTTCATCATAAAAGTGAAATATAGGCCAGGGAAAACACCCACCTAGTGATCTCCTTGGTCCGTTGGAAAGCATATCTCCTTGTGCTTCTCTTTGATGGTGGAAGATGGAAGATGGATGGCTAGGAGGGAGATCTTGGGAAGGGAAAGTGGGCCACACAAACTCTCTCTTCTCTCACTTAGAAGCTTAGACGTGGGGGTGCTCTTGCTTAGCTTGGGAATGTTGAGAAATGAGAGGGAGAGAGAGAGTTGTAAGGAGAGATGTGAGTGATGGATGATGGATGATGGATGTGGTACTTGACATGTAAGGTGGTGTAAGAGAGAGGGTGAGAAAGAGTTGACTTTGGTGGTTACTTGGGGATGGGGTGAAAGGTGATGTGTACTTGACATGAAGTGATTGATGGATTAATGGGTTGATTGATTGATGGGACATGTTGTAGAGATTCCTTTTGGATTGCAAATGGGCGGCGTTTCTTAGAAATTAAAGCCGGCCCACATCTTCCGGCTGGATCGGTGCGCGAGTCACGATGTTGGAACCACGGCGATAGTGCGGTCACAATGATATAAGTCTCGAATTAAGCTGACTCATTTCTACAGGATACGACTTAAGGTTGATCACAAACGTTGATTATATGTCATAAGTTGTCAAAATTCAACGGGAAGGATCACGGAAGTCGACGGAACAGTACGAACTAGGATACGTGTCTTACAATATGTGGCCCATGTGATGCGACCTACTTGATGTATATGAGGCCCAATGTGACATATTTATGGCCATCTATTGAGGCCCACCTCGATGTGATGCATAATAGACCCGTGTGAGAGGCCCATTGCAATGTACTTGGGGCTCGTGGGTTGTGGCCCGTTGTGATGTATTCGGGTCCCATGAAACGTGGCCCATCTGATGTATATAGGCCCATGTGATGTAGCCCATGTGATGTGTATTAAGCCCATGTGATGCAGCCCATGTGATGTGTATTAGGCCCATATGACACGACCCATTATGATTGTATGAGGCTCATTGTGATGTATTCGTGGCCTATGGGCAAGGCCCATTGTAATATGTATTAGGCCTATGATGCATGACCCATCTGATGTATTCAAGACCCATGTGCAGGGCCCACATGCCCATGAGCAGGGCCCACCTGTTGTGTATATGTGGCCTTTAAGTAAGGCCCATTGCATTGTATATTAAGCCCTTGTGTGAGGCTGTGAGCCCATTATATGTTTGGCTCTATGTGGGCCATTCCTTGGAGGCAATGTTGGTTAAATGTCCACATTATCGAGGCCAATCGTTGATACCGATTATGAGTATGTGACAACATAGCATCATGATACATGCCCATACATATCATCTGCATGTTTGTTATGAGATGTGGTTGATCATTGCATGTCTTTGAGCATGTTTTATGAGACTCCCTGATTGGTGAAGGTTATCTTACATGAGCGCATGGTATGCACAGGATTGATGCATGACTAGATTGTATGACTCATACATCTTGTATTATGATTACTGTATGCTCTAGCGACATCAGGGTTTTAGCCTCCACAAGCATATCGTGGATGGCCAGACGAGACACCAGAAATTGTTCAAGTAACGGGCTACCATAGATGGCCCTGGGTGAAAATCCCTAAACCCTCTTGGTACCAAAGAATGCCCCAACGTCGAGATCGAGTGGATACATGAGCACCTGAGTGCCGGATACCAGGAGGCCGCGTCTCCCACTGTGTCGTGGTCGGTTGGGAAGGGGTGTGGCCTTACCCGCCCGAGGGTAGGGGCAGTACTAGGTTGAGTTTGACAAGCTCACGAATGGGTCCGCTATCGACATGCCAAATAGGTATTGGCAGACTATTGGCCAGGCGGATAGTGAAGTTTCTTACGCTCACTTGGACTATGGGGCTAGGAGAGC
This sequence comes from Magnolia changhungtana, assembly GCA_030180095.1. Taxonomy (NCBI): domain Eukaryota; kingdom Viridiplantae; phylum Streptophyta; class Magnoliopsida; order Magnoliales; family Magnoliaceae; genus Magnolia; species Magnolia changhungtana. Next base: position 469,052 of record JASAUF010000674.1, on the reverse strand, counting down.
GGCAGTGCCATTTGGAGTGTACTAAACCCCGATGATGATCCCAGAGATGAACAGTACTGATATATGGACTTATTGAGCAGGAGTTGCATGCTCATTCATTCATTCATTCACTATCCACTCAGGCTGGTGGTGCACAACTATTTGTTACTTGTACCTTCATAATGGCCAAGATTTCGATTGGGGTGCGCAACTAACCTGAGATCAGGAGTTTACCACATTGAGTCTGACTATCCAAATTTAGGTATGGGACTGGTTTGGATAGAAGTCCCTTTGTGATGGACCTCATAGCTTGCGATACTACGTACTATCATCCCGACTTCACACTCCAACATGGTCATTCCATTCGCACCGCATATTGTATTACATTCGCGGCATATGACATTTTAGGTTACCTGTGTTTCTGCATTTATATGGTTTAAATATAGCATCTAATATTTGACTCTATATTGTTCCTCATTTGTATAGTTGATCTGTATCATGTATTTTGATATTGTTCCTCATTTGTATAGTTAATCTGTATCACGCATTTTGATATTGCTTGACTCATGGACTTGTCAGTATTTTCGCTTACTCTGATAACATATGATTCATGACCTTGCACCTATTTCGACATTGTATGATTATGACATTGCGTTGAATACTTGACACTTACCTTGTGCACACACTTACACCACTCTCTAAGCTTTCTATAAGCTTATGCATGATAGATGCATGCAGGTATTGATAAGTTGCAGCAGCGGCGTTGAGCTTGGAGCATGCACCTATCTTATGTAGCCTTGATTTTTATGTATTTTAAATTTCAGAATGGTATTCAAAATTTATATTAATGGATATATTGTGATGATGTTGCCTTTGTGATTTAGGTATACTTGTGGTTATACTTATTATGAGTTAAATGTACATTAAAAAATCCTCCTTGTAGGATCCCAAGATCGGAATTTGGCGTATGATGCTAGGAGCTGAGAATGGGGTACTACGGAGACTGTCGGCACCGGATTCAGCAATCGAAATTCCAGTGAATCTGATTTCAAATTTTTGGGGTGTGACAGAAGTTGGTATCAGAGCATAACTTGAGAATACCTGAGGATAACATCACATATCTACTGATAGCTACCCAGAACTCTATGATTGTTGAGAACTTAAAATGGTTAGATCCCCGGGTTTGAATAACTTAGTAATTATCTGATATAGCTCCCTATCGTTGAGATTGTAAGGCTATATAGTATTTCAGTTTTAATCATTTTTTATTCAAGATTCGAGGTCCAGTTAGATCATCGTAGTGTTGATGAGGAGTTTTAGGAGCAAGAGGCAGAGATTCGCAGGCATTGTCCCCATCTCTTAGGTGTTTGATTATGTTGGCATGTTGTGTTCGTATAGGATTTCCCTCCCTCGGTGAGCTCTGTATTGGTTGTGTCTTATTTTAAATTTCAAGGATAAAATTTTTATTAGGAGGTGAGAGCTGTAAGACCCATATCCTAGCCCATACCGTTCCGTAGGCTTTTGCAGTCCTCCCGGTCGAATTCCGAAGACCCACAATCTTTTATCGGCAGTTGCGTACAATTCTGATTCGTATCACGTATTCCAAAGTCAGCTCGACCTAAGACTTATACCAGTGCGACCGCACCGTCGTCGCGGTTCTGATGCCGCATCTCACGCAGTGAGGCGATACCCGAGCCAGGAGATGTAGGCTCGCGTTCAGTTCGAGGAAAATGTCGCGTGTTGCAAATCCGTAGAGAATCCATCACACCAATCACTTTACTTATCAAAGTACACCCATCAAGTCAAGTACCCTATCCCATCCCCCAAGTACACTACAACATCCCCAAAGTCAACCTTTCCATCTCATCTCTTACACACTCCATCACTCCTCTCCCATTATCTCTCTCTCTCTTTCATTCTCTCTCATTTTTCCTCCTAAGCAACCCACGTCCAAGCTCTCCATGAGAAGAGCCATGTGTGGCCCACTCCCTACTATCCTATCTCCCATCTCCACCCTTGGATCATCATCTCCATCGTTGAAGGAGTACTTTTGGAGCATTGGAAGGCTAGGGAGGAAGAAGAAGGATAGCTGGGTGCTTCGCTCTCTCTCTTGCTCTCTCTCATTTTTGTGTGATGTATGGCCCACTCGGATGGACCCCACCTTGATGTATGTCTTATCCACCCATCTAACCTATTTGGTGGCCCACCTGAGCAGGGCCCACCTTAAACATTTGTTATGCCCAAACCGTCCAGCGTCCAGGGACGCTGGACGTGAACTGATAAAATAAATATTAGTTTAATTCAAAGCCTTAGGATGGGCTGCTCATGCAGGCCCCACCTTGATTTATTTATTATAATCCACACCGTCCAGATTATGATGGACGATATTGTCTAATGTTTGGACGGTGCGGCCCAATGTTTGGACAGTGCTGATCGTCATTAGTGGGTCGTGTACCCCATGAAATGATAGTGTACAATGATACACATGTTGCACCTGCAATTATTGAAATGATTTTAGATGTAGTCCATGCTCTCACCCACATCATAGTGGGACCCACCATGATATATATGTTGTATATTCACACCGTCCATTCATGTGGCCCCCACATAATGTACGTGTTGTATCTACTTCATCCATCCATTTTAACGTGGGCCACGCCTTGATGTATTTATTGTATCCACATCATCCATCCCTGGACGTGGGGCTCACCTTAGTGATGTATCTGTCGCACCGTCCAGCATGGGACAGTGGGCCTACCATGATGTACATGTTTTATTGATGCGGCCCACTTGTTGTATTTATGGCCCATGTGTCGAGGCCCATTTTTATGTATTTGTGGCCCGTTTGGTGAGGCCCATTGGTGCGGCCCGTGGATGCGGCTTGCTTGATGTAATGCTACCTATTGTGATATATTTTCGGCCCATGTGATAAGGCCTATTGAGACATATTCCCAGCCCATGGTTGTGGCCCACGTGATGTATTCAAGGCCCATGGCGATGTACATTAGGCCCATGTATTTAGCCCATGGTGATGTACATTAGGCCCTTTTGTGAGACCGTGGGCCCACTGTATGTTTGGCCTTATGTGGGCCACTCCTTGGGAGTAATGTTGGTTAAATGGCCACATTGATGGGCAATGATGGTTTAATGTCCACGTTGTGACCTTCCCTTAGGCCCTATTCGGCCCATTCTCATTGAGGCCGATTATCGTGACCGATTGGCGATTCCAATTATTGAGGTTGATTATTACCAATTCTGATTATTAAGGCCGATTATTGTCGATTCCGATTGTCATGGTCGATTTTCAATTCTGTTTTTCATGGCCGATTGACCGATTAGCAATCGAGGCCAATTATCGTGATCGATTATCAAGGCCGAGTATCGTGGCCGATTCCGATTTGTCGAGGCCGATTGTATAGGCCGATTCCAATTGTCAAGGTCGAGTATCTTGGACGAGTCAGATTGTCGAGGCCGATTCCGATTCCGTTGATGAGGCCGATTCCGTTTGTCGAGGTCGATTCCGAGTATCGAGGTTGGTTCCAATTGTTGAGGTCGATCACCATGGTCGATTCCGATTCCCGAGGCCTAATAATGTATATAAGGCTATGGAGCCCTTTGTGGTGTATATTAGGCCCGTGTTAGGGGCCCATTGTGATGTATATGTGGCCCATGTGATGCGGCCCACTTGATGTATATGAGGCCCAATGTGATGTATTTATGGTCATCCATTGAGGCCCACCTCGATGTGATGCATAATGGACCCGTGTGAGAGGCCCATTGCGATGTACTTGGGGCTCATGGGTTGTGGCCCATTGTGATGTATTCGGGGCCCATGGAACGTGGCCCATCCGATGTATATAGGCCCATGTGATGCAGCCCATGTGACGTGTATTAGGCCTATGTGATGCAGCCCATGTGATATGTATTAGGCCTATGTGACGCGGCCCATTATGATTGTATGAGGCTCATTGTGATGCATTCATGGCCTATGGGCAAGGCCCATTGTGATATGTATTAGGCCTATGATGTATGACCCATTTGATGTATTCAAGACCCATGTGCAGGGCCCACATGTCATGTATTTGAGGTCCATGAGCAGGGCCCACCTGTTGTGTATATGTGGCCTTTAAGTAAGGCCCATTGCATTGTATATTAGGCCCTTGTGTGAGGCCGTGAGCCCATTATATGTTTGGCTCTATGTGGGTCATTCCTTGAAGGCAATGTTGGTTAAATGTCTGCATTGTCGAGGCCGATCGTTGATACCGATTATGAGTATGTGACAGCATAGCATCATGATACATGCCCATATGCATCATCTGCATGTTTGTTATGAGATATGGTTTATCATTACATATGTCATTGAACATGTTATTATGAGACTCCCTGATAGGCGAAGGTTATCTTACATGAGCGCACGATATGCGCAGGATTGATGCATGACTGGATTGTATGATTCATGCATCTTGCATTATGATTACTGTATGCCCTAGCGAAATCAGGGTTGTAGCCTCTATAGGCATATCGTGGATGGCCAGACGGGACACCAGAAATTGTCCAAGCATTGGGCTGTCATAGATGGCCTTGGGTGAAAATCTCTAAACCCTTTTGGTACCAGAGGACGCCCCAACGTCGAGACCAAGTGGATACATGAGCGCCCGAGTGTCGGATACCAAGAGGCTGCGTCCCCCACTGTGTCGTGGTCGATTGGGAGGGGGTGTGGCCTTACCCGCCCGAGGGTAGGGGGCAGTACTAGGCTAAGTTTGACCAACTCGCGAATGGGTCCGTTATCGACATGCTGAATAGGTGGCAAACTATTGGCCAGGTGGATAGTCAGGTTTCTGACGCTCATTTAAACTGTACGGCTGGGAGAGCGGCAGTGTCATTTGGAGTGTACTAAACCCTGGTGATGATCCTGGTGATGAACAGTACTGATATGTGGACTTATTGAGCAGGAGTTGCATACTCATTCATTCATTCATTCACTATTCACTTGGGCTAGTGGTGCACAACTATTTGTTACGTGTACCTTCGCAATGGCCAAAATTTCGATTGGAGTGCGCAACTAACCTGAGATCAGGAGTTTACTACATTGAGTCTGACTATCCAAATTTAAGTATGAGACTAGTTTGGATAGAAGTCCCTTGTAATGGACCCCATAGCCTGCGATACTACGTACTATCATCCCGACTTCACACTCCAGCGTGGTCATTCTATTGGCACCGCATGTTTCATTACATTTGCAGCATATGACATTTTAGGTTACCTGTATTTCTGTATTTATATGGTTTAAATACAGCATCTGATATTTGACTCTATATTGTTTCCTCATTTGTATAGTTGATTTGTATCACGTATTCTGATATTGTTCCTCATTTGTATAGTTGATCTGTATCGCGCATTCTGATATTGTTTGACTCATGGACATGTCAGTATTTTCGCTTACTCTGATAACATATGATTCATGACCTTGCGCCTATTTCGACATTGCATGATTATGACATTGTGTTGAATACTTGACACTTGCCTTATGCACACACTTACACCACCCTCTAAGCTTTCTATAAGCTTATGCACGATAGATGCGTACAGGTATTGATAAGTTGCAGCAGCGGCATTGAGCTTGGAGCATGCACCTGTCTTCTGGAGCCTTGATTTTTATGTATTTTCCATTTCAGAATGGTATTCAAAATTTATATTAATGGATATATGATGATGATGTTGCCTTTGTGATTTGGGTATACTTATGGTTATGCTTATTATGAGTTAAATGTACATTGAAAAATCCTCCTTGTAGGATCCCAAGATCGGAATCTAGCGTATGGACGCTAGGATCCGAGAATGGGTACTACGGAGGTTGTCAACACAGGATTCGACGGTCGGGATTCTAGTGAATCTGATTTTCGGATTTGGGGCATGACAGCATGGTTGGATGATGGAATCCTCCCTTATGTTCATAACTCTCTCAGATTGGATGTGGATTGGTTAAATTCCGTTGTTTACTTTGTTTCCTGGGCATGGTTTTGTGATGGAATCAATTCTAATTCTCATACCTCTCATCTCTTAAAAACTGGATCAAAGGAAGTTCAGATTTGATTTTTATGGTTATATCTTCCAACTGGATGAAGATGAGACTCTAAATCCAGATGTGTTCTCGAATCAGGCATAGATCTCCCTGATCTCTACAAGTGAATCCTTGGAATCCCTAGTTTCTCACCTTTGAATTTCATAAGTTTTAGTTCATTAAATTCACAATTATTCTCTTAAATCTCCCTGATTTAGATTACATCTTTGCCTAGTTCTAGTTTAAGTTACTTTCAGATTACGTACGAGGTTCAGTCCCTATGGATTCAACCACGGTCTTACCGAGATTATTACAATATCGCAACCCTATATTTGGGGTGTGAACTGGCGCAATTTGTTGTATTTGAGGCCCATTTGGTGAGGCCCAATGTGATGTGTGAGGCCCATATGATGAGGCCCGATGTATTGTATTTAAGGCATATTTGATGAGGCCTAATGTGATGTATATATGGCCCATGTGATAAGGCCCATTATGATGTATATGTGGCCCATGAGTAAGGCCCAATGTGATGCATATGTGGACCATGAGTAAGGCTCATCGTGGTGTACATTAGGCCTTTGTGTGAGGCCCATTATGTTGTGTATGAGGCCCTTGTGTGAGGCCGTGGGCTCACTATATTTAGGCTCTATGTGGGCCACTCCTTGGGGGCAATTTTGGTTAAATGTCCACATTGATGGGCAATGATGGTTAAATGTCCACATTGTGACCTTCTCTTAGGCCTTGTTAGGCCCATTCTCATCATTCTCTAAGTGAGTTAACCCAAATCATTGAGCCCCATTGACGTTTGCATGGTCCATTTATTTGTATTAAGATAACCCTAGATATCGAGCCCCCATTGGTTGCTTGTAGGATTATTTCTTTTTAATCTCGGAGTCCATCTAGGACTTATTTGGGCCCACTAGGGCATCTAGCGGCCATATAATAGTATGGTGAAGGAAGCCCGTTCCGGATCCTTGATATAAGGAGAGTTCATCATCACCGTAGACGGAGGGATACGTGCTATCGGATTCGGTATATCCACAGTTGAGGACCGATCTTTATGTTATGGTTTAGATCGGTTGTCCTTCTATGGACCCCGCCTTGTATATAGGCCAATTATTGATATCGATTATTAGCATGCGATAGCGTAGCATCATGATACATGCCCATACGTATCATTTGCATGCTTTTGTGAAATGTGGTTGACACTGCATATGTCATTGGGTAGGTTGTTAATGGGACTCCCTGATAGGCGGAGTTGTCCCACATGAGCACATGGTATGCGTAAGATTGATGCATGACTACATTATGTGACTCATGAATCTTGCACTGTGTGTTGTGATTACTGTACGCCCTAGCGACATCAAGGCCATAGCCTCCATAGGCATATCGAAGATGACAGGTTTAGACACCGAAAATCTTCTCTTTACAAGGGGCGCGAAGGATATCGCTGGGTGAAAATCCTTAAACCTGACGGTACCGAAAGACGCTTCAACGTCGAGACTGAGTGGATACATTAGTGTACGAGGCCGAATACCATGAGGCCGTGTCTCCTAATGTGGTCAGTTGGAAGGGGTTGTGGCCTTACCCGCCAGAGGGTAGGGGGCATTTGCTAGCCTGAGTATGATCAGCTCGTAAATGAGTCCGCTATCGACGTGCTAGATAAATATTGGCTGACTATTGGCCAAGAGAATAGTGAGGTCTCTTCCGCTTGTATAGTTGTGTGTCTAGTGTAGGGCGGCAATGTGGTGTATACTGTATTAGACCCCAGTGATTATTCAGAGAAAACTGTATTGATATATAATGTTCAGAGATGAGTTGGATTGATGTGTGGATTGGTATGCTTGAGTTGCATCTTGCACATGATATTGGCTATGTAGGCCTTGCATCGTATGACCTTGGTGCGGCCGATAGCATTCATGTCTTACATCTCATAGCGTTGGTGTGGCTGATAGCATTCATGTCTTATATTACATGGCCTTGGTGTGGCGGATAGCATTCATGCCCCGCATCGCATAGACTTGGTACGGCTGATTGCATTTATGGACTTCCTAATATATTCTGCATTACTCTGATATTGCATTCTGAATACGCTTATATTGCGCATAGACTTTCACCACCCTCTAAGCTTTGTATAAGCTTATGCACGATTGATGCGTGCAAGTGACGCTAGGTTGCAACCATAGCTTAGCAGGAGCAGGAGGACGTGCGGTTGAGCTTTTGGAGAATTGTTATTATCATCATTGTACTTCATTATGCACATTGTACCTTAAAGTTTTTTATCATAATAGATTTTGTGATGGAGTTCTGGTTATTATTCGTGAGTTATGCTTTTGATTATGCTTATTACGGAATAAATTCATGCTAAAAAATCCTCCTTGTAGGATCCCAAGATTAGAACCTAGTATATGGGTGTCGGGAGCTGAGAATGGGGTACTACAGTGGCTGTCGGTGCTGGATTCGGCGACCGAAAATTTTGTGAGCCCGGTTTTCGAGTTTGGGGCGTGACAGGGAGGATCTCCCATTTTGGAAGAATTGTGAGAGATAGCCTTTTTTAAGCATATCTGAATCTGTGATAGGATGATCCTTGCCTCGGTGGGTCTTTTAGAGAAGTGTTGGGTATGCTTCCTCAATCACATGCCACACGAATTAGGGCTACACATCATTCTTCCCTTCATTTTCATTAAAGTCCATTGATATACATTGATATGTCATCCTCTAACTGCCCAAGCTTTTAGCGCAAAGTGGTTTTTTGACCTGGTACTGGAACTGAAGGTCTTGTGTTCGAATCCCGAGAGCAACAAATATGCCTCGGTAATATATTCTCCCATAAGAGACCAGGAAAATCAAGTTCGGCCCAAGGATGGGAAATCAAGCACGACCTGTTTATGGGGAATCAGGTGCGGCCCAAGGACTAGAAAATCAAGCCCGACCTATTTATGGTGTGAGTGTCCCTTCATCGTTGTCTACTATGTTCCAGTGTGGATTTCCACCCTGCACATGTTAGGGAGTATTAAGTCTCTTGATATACATTGATACACCATCCTCTGATGGCTCAAGCTTTTAAAGCAACTATTATTTGACATGATATCAAAGCAGAAAGTCAAGTGTTCGAATCCCGGGAGCAACAAATATGCCTTTGTAATATATTCTCCCACAGGAGGACAAGGAAAGTCAAGTCCCCAGGACCGAGAAATCAAGTTCAGTTTGTTTATGGTGTGAATGTCCCTCCACCCTTATCCGGTATGTTCTCATGTGGGGTTCCACCCAGCACATGCGAGAGAGTGTTAAAGTCCTTTTATATACATTGATATACAATCCTTTAATGGCTCAAGCTTTTAGAGCAAGTGGTTGTTTGACGTGGTATCAGAGCAGAAGGTTTTGTGTTCAAATCTTGAGAGTAGCAAATATGCCTCGGTGGAAATCAAGCCTGGACTATTTAGTGTGAGCATCCCTCCATCCTTGCCCAGTATTTTCCCATGCGGAGATCCACCCCGCACATGTAGGGAAGTGTTAAAGTCCCTTAATATATATTGATAAGCTATCTTCTAACCCTTGTTCAGTATGTTACCGTGCGGAGTTCCAATCCGCATACGTCAAGTGTTCAAATCCCATGTTCTCGGGAAGAGTTTCACCTCGCTCACATCAAGTGTTCAAATCCCGAGAGCACTGATTATGCCTCTACAATATAGTCTCCCACGAGGGCTTAGGAAAATCAAATCTAGCCTGGGACCGTAAAGTCAAGCCTGATTTGTTTGTGATGTGAGTGTCCCTCCACCCTTTTTCAGTGTGTTCTCATGCGGAGTTCCACCCCGCATGTGTGGGAGAGTGTTAAAATCCCTTGATATACATTAATATGTCATTATATAACGACCTGAAATTTTAGAGTAAGTGGTTGTTTGACGTAATATTAGAGTGGAATGTCTAACGTTTGAATCCCATTGTAGTAAATATGCGCCCGTGATATATTTTCCCATGGTGCCCTTACCTAGTATGTTCCGTGCGAAGTTCCGAGATGTATGCTGGGGAGAGTATTAAAGTCGAGAAAGTAATGAAAAGTGAAGGTTGGGATCGTCTAATAGTTATCATTTTATTTTGATACATGTGGCATGCGTTGTATGTACCACTCGGTTGTCTAAATCTTTATCATTTCAGAGAAGTGTCTAGCGTATTACGGTACAAGGCTCTACCGTATCTTCTCCCTTCCGGAAAACCCTGATGACTTTTGCGAACCCCAATGAGTTTAGGGTCCATCAAACTAATGGTCTGGATCACCAGTCCAACGGGTCCCACTTGTTTGAACACAAGTCCAGAGGATACTGTGCATATCCACAGCCCTTGCAATATACAAATTCTACACGCCAAGAAGAAAAAGCCAAATCTACCTTAGCAATGCGCATCCCACCAGCTCCTGTGTCATATCACAATCCAGGAATAAATACAGGACACAAAGACATGGCCCGCCCTATCCGCACCCTTACATTTGAATGGATGGAAACCCCATCATCCCTCTTTTCTTCAACCATTTGTACGGAAACGCCCCATCAATCAAAAGTCCTTTCGAGATGAAGCGAAACCCTCATCCAAAGGAATGTCATGCCAAGATCAAAGGTAATGATAGAAAGATGTTTGTCTATTTCACTTTGTTTTACATGAATGTTGTAGAGATTAGTCTGTGTTTATAGCACTCCTGTGCTTGTTTCGGGGACTATTTGGGGGAGCGGGTTAGGTTCGTCCCCCCGCCCCACCAAAGATGGTGAGGCCCTTACCGTGGGGCCCACCTTGATGTCTGTCTTCTATATCCACGCCGTCCATCAGTTTTTTCGGATCACTGTAGCGCGTGAGCCTAAAAATGAAGAAGATTCAATTCTCAGGTGGACCATGCTATAGGAAGCAGTGGTGTCTGAATGATCTACCATTAAAAACTTCCCAGTGCCCACTTTAAGTTTTCCGTGATGTTTATTTTCCATCCAACCTGTTGATAAGGTCACATAAGCCTGGATGAAGGAATAAAAAAATATCAGTTTGATCCAACAATTTTGTAGCCTATTAATGGTCAATCACTACTTTTCCTTTAATATGGTCCACCTGAGAATTGGACTTGCTTCGCTTTTGGGCTCATGGCATAAAATGATCTGAAAACACAGATGGACAGCATGGATGCAGAATTCATATATCAAAGTAGCCGCCACAGTAAGGGCTGCACGCACCTAATCCGCTCCCCTATTTGGGTGTGCACCCACATGCGTTTGGTGCACCATACAAAATGTAGATGGCCGGGTTTGCGAATAAGTGCCCAAAATGAGAATGGGTCGATAATGGTACGGACGTGTCATTGGTTCACAGTCTTGGCCAGGAGACACACTCCTATATTTGGCAGATGGTTCAGAGGTACGTACGTGTTTAAGTTTAACTGTCGAGTCCATTCATAGATGCTTAGGATAGTAGAGCCAATCTTGAGTTTTGATAAAATGGCCCCACTGGATTGTAGCCATCATTTGACGGTTTGGATTGAGGTAATATAAACGACTTTGGAACAAAATGCATGCAAACTGTGCTCGTGTATCAGCGTTTCTTATTTACCAGCATTAAATTGAAGTTATTTTAGTCCTTATTTTCACTGGGACACTTACTCACAATTCATTCATTTAGACTGTTTATTTATTTATTTTATTTTTATTATTATCATATTCATTATCATCATCATCATCATCTTTGAGTGTGGTACATATGCATTGTACGTGAAAAGAAAAAAGGTAATGGGAAGCGACAAAGACTGAAAAGTGGTAGGATATCCATTCGCACTATATCTAAAATGCAGCCACCATGCTCTAATCTATGAGCCGGTAATGCTCCAATGGTAAATTCCACTCTACTTATCGGATTCTATACTCTATGTTAAGTGTTGAGCTCTAAGGGTCGTTACTCTTGCTCTCGTGACCGACTCTCAGGAGTTTCAACACCTGGTCAAGGGTTCGAGTACCCATAGGTGGTGAAATTCCACTATGGCGTGAGTGTGTAGGGTATGCGTGCATGTGTTTAAAAAAAATAATAATAATAAAGGTGCTGAGCTAAAAAATTAGCTAAACACATATGGGCCACACCGTAAGAAGCAATGTCAATGGAATTACATTTACAGGTTTGTGTGTAGGCCACCGCATAAGTGTATATTTCATTAAAGCCATTGATCATATATAACTCACCATGACAAAGAGAAAATACAAAAGTTGGTTGTTAAAAACCTTAAGTGGGCCATATCTTTGAATGTTAAATATTGAGCTGTCATAGTGGGTTTTTACCACAATGGGCACTTCAACCCATGACCTCGTGTACCAATGGGGTATGAGTAATTAGAAGATGAAATCTTAAGCATTATTATTTTTAAATTTCCAAAATAGTTATAATTTTATTTAAAATGCTTTTTGATATTCTTTTAACTGAAATTCATTTGCTGTTGAAAAGTAATTGCTGGTCAAAAATTTCTCAACTGGGGTTTAAAATATAGAGTTTTGGTAACTGTTTATGAGGTCTAGTGTACATTTCATGGTCAACCACGAAAAATTCACAGCCGTCTGAAATGTATTGACCATTTGATCAATGCCTTAGACACAAACATATGTCCAATATACAAGGTGATATATTTATTTGTTAGGCATCATCACGGATTGCTTATGGTGTTAAAAAATTACTTTATCCGGCAATCATAACCATCCAAGCCATGGCTTGGAAAAATAGGATGGCCATAGAAAATAAGTTCAAGTAAAAGATAGATTAGATCATCTGATCAGTGAGATATTTTTGCTGGATTATGAAATGTGTTTTAGGTTTAATGGACTGTACGTTCAGATCAGTTGAGTAGATTATTCAAGTGAACCAATACAACTAGGAGAGAACTGTAACTAATAGTGCTCTGAGGGGAGCGGATTAGGTGCGGCTCAGCCTCTCCCAATATGGTGGGACCCTGATGGTGGGCCCACCTTGGTGTATGTATAGTATATCCATTCCTTTTTCCATATCATTTTACGACATCAGCGCAGGACGCCACGGTGATTGAATGCCCACCGTTAAAATTTTCCTAAGGCCGACCATAATGTTTATGTGCCATCCAACCTGATGATAAGCTCATACGACCCTGAATGAAGGGAAAAACAAATATTAGCTTGATCCAAAACTTTTGTAGCTCACAAGTAGATTTTAATAGCCAATCACCACTTTTTCTTGTGGTGGTCCACCTGAGATTTGGATCTGCTTCAGCTTTGGTGTCATGCCCTAGACTAATCTGGAAAAACGAAAGAATGTTATACATATAATACACATGCATCAAGGTGGGTCTCAGGGCCGCAGTTCAACGGCTCTAGAGCACTGCAACTTGACAGTGCTCCTGGGGGCACTGGAGTATTTCTCCAGTGATGAGAAGCTTTCCATGGTCTTTTTTGTTTTCTACCCTCACACACCCACGACCGCACACCACATGAGTGCTAGAACCAATCGCCCGTGCTGGAACACACGTTGACTACCACTGAGCCGTGAGTAGGGACCAGATTTTCATGGAATACAGTGCGCCACATCGCAGCTATCACCGATCCTTATTCTACGGTTGGCAGGCACGCTGCTAGATTCCCGGACCATTCATCAGGTAGTGTACACTACAAGCGTGCCATATATCAAATAATCTACGCTTATCAAGTGGGCCATACATTAAGATTGAATTTGGACCATTGAACCTTTATCCAGGCTCTCATTTTTCTCCTGTCAGTGTGATCTTCCTGATCAAATGACAAGGATTATATTTTCGTCTAGGGCATGTTTGCATATTACCTGGTGAATGGCCCCGATCTCACCCACATGTTAGCTCTAATGCTGGGCCCCGCATTCAATGTCAAGCCATTATGAGAGACTCGTAACGCCCATACTGTTGAACAGGCACACCATCATATGGGCAGCTCATGCACACCCATCACATGTGCCAGGGTGACCAACAGGTGCAATATCCGAGCCGTCCATCAGTTAAGTCTTTCCGCACATATATTCTCTTACAAGACTGCGTCAGAAGCAGTTGGACCGCTAAGAAAAGTTCAGCCAAGCTTTGTCAGCCGTACACTTGTTATCTAAACGGTGGCCGACCTGAAGGGTGGCCTGAAGGGTGGATTGACCTAAATAGGTGGCATGCTCTGGTGAACGGAGTGGATCTAACGAACATGCACATGCTGGCACATGTGCAGCGTATACATGAGCTGCCTTGTACACGCGCGTGGGCTTTCGAGAGGTTGGAGAATAAATAGTCCAAAGGTGAAGAGCAATAATCCCCCACAAATGGGTGGAACGTAGAATCTGTGTCCTTTCGTTGGAGGAAATGCTGTCGTCTTGCACTTGATCCTCGTGACCCAGGATATGCTTAGGGACCTCGGCTGCTTTAGACCCATCTTGTCGATCGTACGTGTCCTGGGCCTCTTTAAGCTATCTTGTCTATCGTGTGGTATTCTGATGCATGCTAAAAGCACTTGCTCGCGAGCATGACACGTGCTATTTTAACATGCATCGGGGCCATCCAGCATGTGGCTCTGACTAGAAATGCTGTCAACCAAAATTAAGATCGGTCGACATATTGGTGGGCCAGGCAATGATTAAAATAATAAAAAATGCAAGGTTAGAAAATCATGACAAGCAGTCCACATTGGACGTGGCCACCTTTGCTTGGTGGAAATCCCATGGGAATGGACGCCCGTTGCCTACTGATGCTGTCGGCAGCCAATAGCCATTGGACGATGCTCTTCGGGCTCTATACGATGTATGTCTTTTATTACGTTTAATTTTTCCAAGTTATTTTAAGGCATGAGTTAAAAAACGAGGAAAATTCAAATCTCACCTTGTACCACACCATGGAAAAAAGCGGTAATTAAGCCCTCACACTTGGAGATGAACACTGAGGCCTTCATAAGTTTTCTTGTATAATTATAACTTAAATGTGTTATATATTTAACTTGGAGTCGTTATAGTCAATTATTTAAATATTTATAGTTGGTTAAATCTTATAAAACCAATCAACTAGAGAATTGATGTAGGGATGAATGTGACGAGGTTGATTACAGTTTTCTGGATAACTACTCCGAATCCACGAAGCTTTTCTGGACTTTTCATAGAAACTTCTGAAATCCACGAGTAAATAAAGCAATAAAATAGAAATAAATTCTAATAAATTTGAAATTTGACTGATTGATTAAATAAACGAGTTCACAGCCATTTAAATAGAGATTTCAAGCAATGAGAGAGAAATTAGAAGCAAACTATTACTAAAACTCTCAAAAATTAGTAACTTATTATAAATAGTAAATTTACTTTTATAGTAAGTGTCTTATGTGGCTTAACCACGTTATTCTCCTAATTATTCTAAGCGCTTTTCATGTTGGACACAACTCCTAAAGCCCAATGGATGAAGAGTTATAATCAAACTAAAACTTACTATTTATAGTAAAACAGAACTAAACATGAAATTCGGCCGTCGGTATGATGAAATCTCGCAAATTCGGCATGGGCAACCCAACATAGTGGGATGGGTTGTATAAAGTAGCTCGTCTTACCCCAAAATCATATATGTTACGTCGAGTAACTCATTTCGGTTTGCGAGACATGCCTGTTTTAAAGTTCTGATGGTCTTGATGACTTCTGCCTCTGATTGGGCCTTCTCTTATCTATCTTGCACATGAAAGAGTCCATGACCCGCTCTACATCAGTCCCTTCCGTTTTAAAAGAACTTGTCCTCAAGTTCTCGTACTGCTTCGGTTCATGATACTTAGTCTGGTGTGCCGTAACAATACTCGGATCAAAAGTTATGATCAATTTACGGTCTACCTTCTTTTGGTCCAACCATACTAGGGATGTATCAGTGACACGTTCTACATTAAGAATTCAAGGTTTCCTTATTTTGATGATTCCTTATATACAACCTACATTATGGATAGTGTGCCTACATTAAGAATTCAAGGTTTCCTTATTTTGATGATTCCTTATATACAACCTACATTATGGATAGTGTGCCATGTAATGACGATAACCAAGAATGAAAAAGTTAGGCACCCTATTTGCCCGTATAAAATTATGATATCTACTTCATAGGATTCGAAGAAATATAAAGAAATAAGTTAGTTTTTACGTTGTATGTTATGGATAGTATGCCATGTAATGCCTGCATTGAGAGAAAGATCAAGGGAGACTCATCTTCCCAAACCCACCTATTTGAAGAGGCGATAGAGCTCTAATCAATTTAAGTTTTTCATGGATAAGATCCGAGAGATTGGTAAGCTACAGAACATATATTCAGAAGATCACTAGCATAGTGAAGGCAAGAGATGTGGATGCATGGAATGCAGGGAGATGTAATCATAATATCTTGATCCCAAGTCATCCAAGCTTTTAATGAGACAAGATCTAAAATCTTGGCAAGCTGCAGAGCATATGCTCGGATAGACTAGGGGAGCAAGGGGTTGGAGATGAAGTGATGATGCATAATGTTAATATGAATAAGAATGAAATGGATATGAGCTGGGAAAGTGGATGAACAAGTTGTCATAAGAGTCAACAAGAGTTGATTGAACTGGCCTTTCGATGGCTTAGGTGGTTCTAATGTGGGCTTGGAAAGGTTAATCTAGAGATAGAATGAATTTATCTCCTTTCACTCTTCTTCTCTACTTGGTTGATAGATGTGCTTAGGTGATGGGAGATAAGAGATGATTATATATATATATATATATATATATATATATATATATATATATATATATATATATATATATATATATATATATATATAGTGTCACGCCCCAAATTCGGAAACTGGGCTCACAAAATTTCCTATCGTCGAATCCGGCGCCGACGGCCTCTGTAGTACCCCATCCTCGGTTCCCGGCACCCATGTACCAGATTCTGATCCTGAGATCCTACAGGGAGGATTTTCAATATAAATTTAATCCATAACAAGCATAACCATAAGCATAACCCATGAACAATAACAAGAACACCATCACAAAATCCACTATGATAAAAAAAAAAATTAAGTACAAGGCGCATAAAGGAAATACAATGATAAAATTGAGGCTCCAAAAGCTTAGTTGCACTCTCCTGCTCCTGCTTACGACTGTGCTTTGGCGTCACATGCACGCATCTATCATGCATAAGCTTATAGAAACCTTAGAGGGTGGTGAAAGTGTGTGTGCAAGGTAGCAATGTAAGTATGCAACATCAGAGTAATGCGAAAACATGCTAATAAGTTCACGGATGCCATCAATCGTACGAAGGCTATGCGATGCAAGGCATGAATGTTATCGATCATACCAAGGCTATGCGATGAAAGGCATGAATGCTATCGGCCACACCAGGGCCATATAATACAAGGCCTACATAGCCAATGTCATGTGCAAGATACAACTCAAGCATGTCAAACCACATATCAATCCAACTCATCTCTGGAGTATCACATATATCAGTACAATTCTCTCTGGATAATCACCGGGGTCTAGTACACAATACACCAGATTGTTACCCCACATTGGACGCACAACCATACAAGCAGAAGAGACCCCACTACCTGCCTGACTAGCAGTCTGCCAATATTTACCCGGCACGTCGGTAGCAGACCCATTTACGACCAGGTCAGACTCAGCCTAACAATTGCCCCTACCCTCGGGCGGGTAAGGCCACACCCCCTTCCAACCGACCACGACATAGTGAGAGACGCAGCTTTCTGGTATTCGGCCCTCATGCACTCATCCATCCACTCGGTCTAGGCATTAGAGCATCCTCCATGGTACCATAAGGGTTTGGGGACTTTCACCTTGGGATATCTTTCGTGCCCCTGTGCTTAACAAGAATTTCAGGTATCCAATCCTACCATCCACACTATATCTGCGAAGGATACAGCCCTGATGTCGCTAAGGCGTACAATAATCGTAATCACACAATGCAAGGTACATGAGTCACGCAGTCCAATCATGCATCAATCAAGCACATATCATGCACTCATGTGGGACAACTTCGCCTATCAGGGAGTCCCATAAACAACCTGCCCAATGGCATATACAATAGTTAACCACATCTCATAATAAGCATGCAGATGATGTGTATGGGCACATATCATAATGTTATGCTATCACATACTCATAATTGGTATCGATGATCAGTCTATATACAAGGCGGGGTCCATAGATGGACAACAAACCCATAACATGAAGGTCAGTCCTCAACTGTGAATATGTAACGTCTCGAAAAAATTCGTACAAAGACCCAAGTACCACCTCAGGCAGAAATCACTAAGGACCGAATCCTTTAGAAATTAAACGAAAATTAATTAAGTATTAAACTGAATTACTTGGTAGATTAGCTTGAACTACTTTCTATACGAACTGCAAGACTCAAAACCAGTAGAATCGCTAACTCTACATTACCTAAAAAAACCTAAGATCAATCTTAAAACCCAGTTGCTCTCGGGAGCACATTGAAACTCTGTATCGGACCTGGACCGTGCATCGAAAGTTCGATTACTACGAAACTATACGGTTATGACTGTCTTGCTGGGCTTGACTACCATCGAGGGAATCAAGTCCAAATAGTATCCAGAAGCACACAACTTGAGCCCAGAGTGAAGTGTGTGAGAAACGCGAATATCTTTAGAAAATGAACTCAAACTTAAGTGAATCGGGCCGTTCGCTTGCAGGCCAAATTTAAGATTTCAGACTATTAGATTCTGACCCTACTATGCCCTTGGATCAGGAAAATTTTTCTGCACATGTCAATGTACTTGTGGCCTTGATCGAGAGACGATGACCGTTGAACTGAAACTGGTCCTCTACGGTCGATCCACAAATTCGATCGGAATGAAATCTTAAACTGACATAGATCCATGGTTAGGGAACTTTCTTCTGACTGTATGCGAGGTATGAACCTCCATATGAGCTCTGTTAGCCCGAAACAGACGACTTGTAGCTATAACCTAAGTATATCATGGCCCTGGGGCCATTGACATCAGTTCTGGGCCTATATAAGGGCCTTAACCCACCCCTCTCTCATTCCATATGAATTTCCTAAACCTAGGAGAGAGAAGAGAGAAGAGAGAAAAGAGGAGGAAAGAATGAAGAGAAGAGAGAGAGAGAGAGAGAGAAAGAGAGAGAGAGAGTGAGTGAGTGAGAGATAGTTGCTGGGATTCATTCCCACCACTCCAGGTGTCGAATCATCCCTCCTGTATCGCTACATCATCGAATCCAAGTCCATTTTTGGGTAAGAAATCCTAACCCTAATCTGTTTTAGGGATCCAAATAGAAAAACCGGTGAAATAGCTAACATATTTCAATGTTTAGGTAGCAGTTGTGCCGTAGATAGAGACGTGGTGTGCGAACCGAGTTCGTAACGAGCGTACTGACGAAAGATGTAGACTATAAACGTTTAGGTTATGGTTTTCAAGGCTTTCAAGGCTTTCAATGTCAGTTAATGATTTATGACTGACTTGATTGCTGTCAATGTGTTTAGATGCGATGTTCCCCTATATTACACAGATATATGAACTATATTGAATATAATGTATTCCATGTGTTTGTTGAAATGTTTAAATGAATATGGAATCATGAATGGTGCTTGCCATGATTATTGATAGAGAATACATGATTGTTGTATGTGTGGTAACTCCTTGTGAAAGGATTTGCTATAATATATGTTATAACAAATTTATTACATGTATGTTTATTATGTGTAGTCTAAGTATTTGATAAAATGCCTGAATGATAAAATACTTGTTGAAATGTATTTAATGAGGCTGTCGAGATAGGATTCTCAATTACCTTATCTATAGTTATAGTTTCCTTCGTATAACCTATCTCACTACTTCGTACTTTATGGATGAAATGCCTATGTATGACAACATGTGTACTATGTGTTTGTTAAAATGCTCCAATGAGATTTATATTTGCATTGGTTGTTACATGCTATTTTGACTATCACATATGAATGTATATTGTGTTTGAGTATGATTGGAACTAATACGTAGTCCAAGCAATCGGTAACGGTTTACAATCAGTGGCTGGAACTAGTTCCGCCACAACAAATATGTTCGATGAATCCGAGTCATACGGTGATTATCGACAGTGGTTAGGCCACGAGGAGTGCATATGCACTCCATGTCGATTAATTTAACGTGCACTCGTGTAAGTCGAGGTTGTCAAGTAACCCGATTGACCTAGTGTATGTTCACCATGTATGGACGCTATTGCTTGAATCTAAGGTACCACTTACCAGTGAAAAGCCCGTTTAACCTTGGTATCACGATCTGCTAAGACTTATAAGCCGAGCATGGTGGTATGGGACACCGTGGTCGAGCTGTCGGCCTACGCTAGGGTAACAAGCCTCTCCGTAGTGTCCAGTGAGCAAACCAAACTCATGAGCTGAATATGGTGGTATGGGAACTGTATTCGAGTTGTCGGCCTACGCTAAGGTGACGAGTCTTTCCGTAGTGATCTCGAGTATAAACTAGGCCTATGCTGAGGTGACGAGCCTCTCCATAGCGACCTAAACTTGCCTATCTACTGCTTTTCAAATCAGGGGTGATGTTGCCCTATAACTTGCCTATCGTATGTGATTAATTAGGATTGACGACCCTAGATGGATCATTGCTTAGGTAAATGATATAAAGGGAGATACCTTAGCTTCCCAAATTTACTATATGAATAAGCCTAATTAAATATTGGCTAACACGACCATGCACTGCATTGCATGTGCTTTGGCAAGGAAGTGCACGTGTCCGGAGTGGTGCATGCACGATCGTGAGATGATGTCGCTGAGGGAGTGCAGGCGAGGGCATACATCATTATCATATATCATTCTTGCATTAACAAGAGTACTTGAGATATGATTGTTGTATTGCTTTATCATTACTGCTTGACTGAATTGATAATATGTTAACCTTTGCCTTATAGCTCCACTGAGTTGTTCACTCACTCCCACTCTGGGATGGTGTTTTAAAAATCAAGTAGACTCTGTTTTAGCTGCAGATGATGGCGATGCTTACGAAGTGGAGCCTGACTTTTATGATGACGAGGAGGACTTCTCCTACATGCAACTCTCTGGCGGGTCTAAGTAGACCTGGAGTTGCGTCGCCGAGAATTACAGGGATACGGATTAGACGACCAGTACTTTTTACCATTTTTAAAATTTTAAAACTATACATGTATATAATCAGCCTGGTGACATCATCATACTTTGGGGATTTGTAACCACTTATATATTTTATACATCTATCACAGTCTTCCGCTTGCTAAATTTAATCATTTCTGGAGTATGATATATTGTTTTAGTATAATCCCACTCATGCTAATGCGCTAATATGGACAACATTTAATCATCACTATCTATGTTGCATAAGTGATGCATCGGAACTTGGGCGTTGAGCTTTTGCTCGACCCTCGATTTTCGGGGCGTTACAGGATATAACAAACCTGATAGCACAGATCTCTCCGTCTACGGTGATGATGAACTCTCCTCATATCAAGGTTGGGCTTAGGTGGCCTACCTATAATTCTAAGGATTCGGAATAGGCTTCCTTCACCATACTACCATATAGCCCGTTAGAGGCCCTAGGGGGCCCGAATAAGTCCTAGATGGACTCTAATATTCAAAAAAAAAAATTCTACTAGCAACCAATGGGGGCCCAACATCTTGGGTTATCCCAGTACGAATAGATGGATCATATAAACATCAATAAGGCCTAATGACTTGGGTTAACCCACTTAGAGGATGATGAGAATGGGCTTAACAAAGGTTAAGGGAAGGTCACAATGTGGACATTTAACCATCATGGCCCATCAATGTGGACATTTAATAACATTGCTCCTAAAGAGTGGCCCACATAGAGCCAAACATATAGTGGACCCATGGCCTCACACAAGGGCCTCATACACAACATAATGGGCCTCATACAAAGGGCCTAATATACATCACGATGAGCCTCACTCATGGCCCACAATGCATCACAATGGGCCTCACTCATGGGCTACGTATACATCATAATGGACCTCACTCATGGGCCACATATACATCATAATGGGCCTTATCACATGGGCCATATAGACATCACATTGGGCCTCATCACATAGGCCATATATACATCACATTGGGCCTCATCATATGGGCCACAAATACATCACATTGGGCTTCATCACATTGGCCATATATACATCACATTGGACCTCATCATATGGGCTTCGTGTACATCACATTGGGCCTCACACATGGGCCACATATACATCACATCGGGCCTCATCAAAGGCCACAACACATCACAATGGGCCTCACCAAATGGGCCACAAATACATCACAATGGGCCTCACCAAATGGGCCACAAACACATCACAATGGGGTGGGCCATGCACATTCCAAATGGGCCCCACCAGATGGATAGATTGGATCAAACACGTACATAACGTGAGGGCCACGTGGATGGACGGTGTGAATATACAACACATCACAAGGTGGGCCCCACCCATCCAACAAACGCACAAACGACTGGATATAAAACACATATCTCAAGGTGGGCCCCACCCCCACACGTGCAACACGTGTGGGGTGCGTCCTACGTCTAGAGAAGATGGATGGCATGGAGAAACACATACATAAGGGTGGGTTCCCAATGTCCAGCAACTGGATGGTGAGGAAATAACGCACATATCTCATAGGTAGGGTCCACGTCCCAACTAGACGATGGGGACCCCACACGTGCAGTTGGGTTCCATCGTCCAACAAATGGATGGACGGTTGGGATATATCACATACCTCATGATTAGACCCAGAACTTGCTGACGTCAATCCAGCAGCTACATAACTGCGTGGGACCCACCGTCCCTATTGGATAGTGTGGGTACACTACACTCATATCATGGTGGGTCCACGCACACGTAGCCCACTTGGTTTGGATCAACTGATATTTGTGTTTTCCTTCATCCGGACTTGTCCTGCAATAGATTGCAAGGTGGGCTCCACCAACTGGACATCCAGAAAAAATCTAGACAGTCTAGATTTTTTATCACATCAGGTGGGCCACACACATATATCATCATCATCATCAAAAAAGAAAGGGAGAGAGAGAAGGAGAGAGAGAATGGTGAGATGGAGGGGCCCTGCCACTATGGGTCCCCCTAATATATGCATCAATACATGGATCCCATGCATGCATGGGCCCAACATTACAAAATTTAAAAAAAAAAAAATCTAAGGTGGGGATACCATCCCCACCATGCAAATCAGGGATCTAAATGACCCCTTAAATGCATGGATTGAAATGAAATCATCATGGTGGGGTCCATCAAGAATTGACTCATCATGGCTCATGCATGTAAGAAGATGGGCCAAAGGCCACATATAGGGGATCATGAAGGATCTCCAACATGGATTGGTGGGCCTTTAAGTCCCCATACAAATGAAAGAAAGAAATCTATGGGAGAGGATGAAATCTAGCACTAGAGAGCACCCACCTTGAGTCTTGATCTCCTTCTTCCACCACTATGTTCTAGAGCTCCAAGGGATGAGATTCAATGGTTGGGATTATTTTGGATAGTTGGATTGAGGGGGATAAGCTTGGAAGAGGGCTGCATTTTTTTATTTTTATTTTGAGATGGGTCTCTCTTTCTAACAATGGAGGAAATGAGGAACAAAGAGAGGGAAAGAGGGAGTTGTAGGAGAGAAATGATTGCATTGGAAGGTAATTATGAGTTTGGGGAAGAGACAATCATGATTACAAGTAAGCATGGGGCTATGGGCTAGGGTAGGGTGATGTAACCCCTACGGTGACATCATCCTAATGATGAATTTCCTAGAAAAATGTGCAATCTGGAATAGGTGGGTCCCGCAAGGTGCAGTCCACAACCATAATAATGCGCAGTCCACATCTTTTGATCTAAGCGTTGGATTGGCGCACAAGACGCGACGTCGGAACTGTGGCAACGGTGCGGTTGCAATGACACAGGTCTCGAGTTGAGTCGACTCGGGTTTACAAGATGTGACTTAGGATCATGCGCAAATGCAATATACGGGTCGTGGGTCGCCAGAATTCGACCGGGAGGACCGCGGGATCCTACAAAATGGAATGGTCACTAGGACATGGGCTTGACAGATGACATTCTTATGATTTTTGAGAAGTTTGGGTGTTAAAAGGAGTATACAAGGTTGTGATTGGTTGAAAGAAAGGGTGGTATCCTTATTCTTTGGCCTATTTTACTTTATTATGGTCCTAATGTTAAACGGGTATGGGCTTGGGCTTGAACTAGGCTTAATTTCGGTGTAAGTTAGGAGTTCCACAATGCTCCAATCAACTCTTGGGTGGAGTGTTTACACCACTATTAAAAACTTCTCAACGGCCAACAAAGTTTTGAATGATGTTGATATTTGTGTTTCCTTTCATCAAGGTCTTTGTGACCGTCAGAAGGTTAAAAAAAACATTACATTAGGCATTATGAAGTTTTTAGTTATGGTTGTTGAGTTTGTTATATTTTAAAAGGGTTTTTAAAAATAAATTTGTTTCAAAATTCAAAGTTTACCCACATTGGAAAGAACCAAAGTGTTTGAATAAGGCTTGTGCTGACAATGAGGAACAACCATTTGGGTTGGACCATCTCTTTACAAGGCGCACCGAGTCGAGTCGAGTTGAGCTGAGCTGAGTTGTGCCTTGTCATGCCGAACCAAGCTGTTTCCATGGTCGTGTGTGTACGTGCACGCCGCGCTAAGTCGGGTCGGGTCTAGTTCTATGTGAGGACTGAGAGTATACTCGCGCTAATAGTTTTTTTTTTTTTAAGCTAATGGTTTCTCTCTGGTCCTTCAAAATTCGTATCTGGTTCGTTGTTGTTTTTGCAACTCAGTTTGCTATTGAATCAACTCACTTCAGTTACATTCTACACACTGGTTTTGTAACGCCCTGTTCTAGGCGCTTTCCCGGCGGTATCCATCCCATTTGAAGGTAAGAAACCCTAACCCTAGGTCTGATTTGAGGTGGGATCGATGTGGGTTGTGTAACGACTAACCGATTCCGCTCTTTAGGCTAGAAATCTCCCGTATACGGAAGTTCTACTACCCTTGCTGATTCGTTTCGTTTCCAAAGGCAAAGGTGAGGACTTTAAGTGTATAAGTTACGGTTTTCAACGCTTTCAATGTCAGATAATGGTAGATTCATGATCTGTATGAAATTGCACATGTACAAAGTGCCTTCCGTTTTCTGTTTCGATTAGAATTGTAGAATTTGGAATTTCACATACTCTAGGTATTCGTATAAAATACCGTATACGTATTTTTTATGGAAATGTGTTTGACATGTTTATTTGTCGTATGGGTATATGACGTATGGATAAAATACTTATTTGGCGAAAGGATTCGCCTAAATACATGTTTACTAATAAACACTATGTATGTAGAAATACGGTATTGTAAGAAGTACCGTATACATGTATATTTTAACGATGTGTTTGTCATGATTAATTGTCATATAAATATATTATGTACGTATAAAATATTTTCTTGGCGAAGGGAATCGCCGTAATACATGTTTGCTTGTATACACTATGTATGTTGAAAATGCGTATTCTAGAAAATACTGTATACGTATAAATTTTGGAGATGTATTTATCATGATTATTTGTTGTAGTAATATATTATACATGGATAAAATACTCACTTGGCTAAAGGATAGCCCTAATACATGTTTTGCTAACATACACCATGTATGTTGTAATAGTGTATTCTAAGTGTTGTGAAAATGGTGAATGAGTATAGAATTCTCATTCGTGCTCGCCATGACTAATTGTCATGGATAATTGATTGTTGTATTGGCAATACCCCTTTGTGAAAGGATTTACCTAAATCACGCCACGGCCAATACACACTATATATGCTAAAATGTGTGGCCCAAGTGTTTGTGGAAATGATTGAATGAATATGGAACTTGGTTTCCTGCTTGCCATGACTATTCGTCATGGGTGTATGCGTGTTATGATTGGGGTAACTCCCTAGTGAAAGGATTTGGCTTTATACCTCTGTGATCAACATATGTCATGTATGTTGATTCCTGTATTTTAAAGTGTTTGTTGAAATGTCTGAATGAGTAGTAGTTAGTAAATTGTAATGTTTAAGGGTGTTGATATTGGATTCTCGACTATCCTAGCGACGTGCATGATTACCTCCATGAGGTTGATCACCTAAACCACTTACTTACAATACATGTGTTTGTATTCCTATTAATGTAGTGTTTCACAACATGCTTTATATCATGCTTTATAATATGCTTATAACATGCCTACTAGCACGTTTAAATTACTTTATTTATCATGCTTGAATTACTTTGTTTATCATGCTTTACTCCACATGCTATGGATGACAATTGATTGTGCTTGGGGCTATGATTATAGTCCAGACAATCGGTACTAGATTGGAGATCGTGGTTGAGTTTCATGTCGCCACGTGAGATGTGTTCGACGAACTCGAGTCGTACTTCGGTTGGCGATAGTGGTTGGCCACGCGAAGTGCTTATGCACTTCATGTCGTTCGACTTGTTGTATGCTCGAGCTAGCCGAGCTCGTCATGTAACCCGATTTGTCTAATGTATGTTCACCATGTTTGGTCGCTACTGCTTGAACCTAGGGTACCAAACTTACCAGTGAAAAAACCTTTTAACCATGGTACCTCGATCCGCTAAGACTCATGAGCCGGGCATGGTGGTATGGGACACCGTGGTCGAGTTGTCGGCCTGGCGCCAGGGCTACGTGCCTCCCGTAGTGACCGGTGAGCAACTTAACTCGTGAGTGATTATGGTGGTATGGGACACTATATTCGCGCATGTCGGCCTACATTGATAAGGTGATGGGGGAGTGGTGCAACCTTTGTGCGTAACAGCCACAGCGACCCTTTGTAGTGACTGCGAGCATATTCTGAAGTCGCAGTGCGCCTTAGGGTTCGCCGCGATATATAGAATATGAACTAGGCCTGTTTCTGTATAGTGATGAATCATTTAAGGGGTGATGGGGGAGTGGTGCAACCTTTTGTGCATAACAGCCCTGGCAGCCTCTGCAGTGACCTAGAAAATACACCATTGTCTGATATTAACTAGGGTGACGACCCAGAATGGATCATGTTTGGGAATGATACAAGGGAGGTACCTTAGTTTCCCAATCCTATTTGTTTGAAATGGACTAATTAAAAACTCGGTAATCATGCTCATCATGCATCGCATGTGCACGGAAGATGTGGAGCACCTTGTGGGATGTAAGCATGCTTGTGAACGTGAGATGGTGTCGCATGAGGGAGTATGTCGGTGAGGGCATCCATCATACCTGCATTCATACTTGCATTAATCGAGTAACTAGGAGTGTTTGATTCTTGCTTTATCATTATTGCTTGACCGCATCGATAACATGATAACTTATGCCTTATTGTTCCACTGAGTTAGCTACTCACTCCCACGTTACGGGACGGTGTTGTACACACCAAACAGATTTGTTGAGTTTCAGGTGATGGCGATGCTTGTGAAGCAGAGCCGGACTACTTCTATGGTGATGAGGAGGAGTTCTCCTATCATGTATCTCTTTGTGGTCTCTGAAGACCCAGTCTTTATTGTCGAGGTTGTAGATCTTGGGGATAGAAGACACGATGAAACTTACACATTAGGTATATTTTAGAACTGTACTTGTATTTATTTAACCTGGTAATGTTATCATACTCTGGAGACTCATCATAGTTTATATACTTTATCTATCTATCATAGTCTTCCGCTTGCAAAATTAACTGTCTCTGGAGTATGATATGCTGTTTTGGCTTAATCTCATTCATGTTCACTACTCTAATACAGTCAACATTCAATCATCATTCATTTTGTTGCATAAGTGATGTTCTGGAACTTGGGAGTTGAGTTTATACTTGACCCCCGATTTTCAGGGCGTTACAGGTTTGAGCCCGTGTACAATGAGTGCACCGTTGGGACCAGGTAATAGTCATTGTATCCTGGAGGCCAACTGCTGTCCAAGATTCCTTTTGCACCTGGGATGCAGTCCAAGGAGGACAATTTTAGTTTCAAGCTGAGTGGCCTAGTCACACCTTGACTCAAATAAATAAGTCATATTTTCTTACTTTATTTTATTATTTAATTTTTTAAATATTATCTGTTATTTTCAACACATTATTTCCAACAATGTTGAAACCAAATCTTTAATTGTTGGAAACAGTAGACATCTTATTCAATTTTTCAAAATAGAAAAGCTTTCTTCTTATTTTCTTTTTCTAACAAGCGTTTAACAATTTCTCTTTTTAGTTTAAAACTAAATTACGAATAGAACTTTATTATATTCAATGGCCACTATCATAGTCAATCCTATAATCGAACTATCTAAAATTGAACCATTTGCTGGACATAATTTCAAAAGATGGAATAATAAAAAAAAAATCAGTTTTGCACTAGAAACATTAAAGGTTTTTTACATTCTTTCAGATTAATTTATAGTTAATCCAGCCACTGAAAATGAATTTTAATATGCCAATAACTGTAAACTTTGAGTCCTAAATATATTGTCCAATGAATTTTATGACATCTATGTTTCTTATAAATCTACGAAAGATATTTAAACTGCACTAGAAAAGAAATATGTACTTGAGGATGCAGGACCTAAGAGACATGTTATCGCAAACTTCCCTTCATTATGAAATGACAGATGATAAACTTGTCACGAACTAGATTCATGATTATCAGAATCCGGCACATAAGCTAATGATCTAGCGAATGAAAATGGACGAAGTATTCTTATCAGGAGCGCTAATTGAAAGGTACCTCTTTCCTAAAAAGAATACAAAAATAGAATGAAACATAAGAAAAATAGCATTTATTTAAACAAATATAATCATACACATAAAAATAGAAGAGGCTAACAGAAACAAAAATCAAATTGAAAATGTAAACGGATCAGTTTCGAAAGATAACCTAGTAGAAACAAGTAAGGCACAAAAGGGGAAAAAAGGGAATTGTTACAACTGTGGAAAGCCTGGACATCACTTTAAGGAGTATTGGCTCAAAAAGAAAACAAACAGCTAATACAAGAAAAAGGGGGCCCTATAATTATTGTAAGAAGAGTAGACATTATAAAAATGAATGTAGGCTTAAGAAAAAATACAAAATCTCAGGTCAATCTCTCTGAAGTTGAAGAAAATTCGTACATGTTTGTCGTTGTAGTGTCTGAAGTATTCATAGTAAACAATATGGAATGTATATTAAATACTAGGACAACTTGGTATGTATATAAGGATCAAAGCATGTTTACCTCCTATCAAGTGACAGGAGATGAGGATCGTATGTTCATGAGAAATGCTTGATCCTCTCTAGTTATTCAAAAATGAAATGTTGTTCTAAAGCTCACATCTGGAAAGACTTTAATGCTAAAGAATGAGCTGCATGTGCCTGACATTCATCGCAAATTGGTCTCTGATTCATTTCTCAACAAGGCTAGATTTAAACTACTATTTGATTTTAATAAGCTTCTAATGACAAGAATGAAACCTTCCTTGGAAATGGTTACTATAATGATGGATTGTTTGTTGTAAACGTTTTTTTATTATAATAATAAGATACCATCCAATTCTACTTATATTGTTAAATCTCTTTCATTATAGCATGATAGATTAGGATACATGAATGTAGAATTCTTGAAAAGAATGAAATGAATAAGATTACTACCCAAGTAATGGAATGAGAAATTTGACAATGTTTTAAAGTTAAAAGGACATCTAGTAAATAATGTGGATAGATGTGTATATATAAAATTCTCTGGTAATGATGGTGTCATAATTTGCTGATATATAATTCATATGGTTATCTTTGGAACCAATGTTAAGTTAGTTAATTCGGCTGAGAAACTCCTGTCTTCTAACTTTAATATGAAAGACTTAGGAGAAGCAAGTATAATATTAGGTATTTAAGTAATCAGAAAAGATGATAACGTTACTATTTTTCAATCTCATTACGTTGAGAAAATATTAAAAAGGACATCTAGTAAATAATGTGGATAGATGTGTATATATAAAATTCTCTGGTAATGATGGTGTCATAATTTGCTTATATATAATTCATATGGTTATCTTTGGAACCAATGTTAAGTTAGTTAATTCGGCTAAGAAACTCCTGTCTTCTAACTTTGATATAAAAGACTTAGGAGAAGCAATGTAACGCCCTGAAAATCGGGGGTCGAGCATAAACTCAACTCCCGAGTTCCAGAACATCACTTATGCAACAAAATGAATGATGATTGAATGTTGACTGTGTTCGTGCATTGAACATGAGTGAGATTAAGCCAAAACAACATATCATACTCGAGAAGTTAAATTTGCAAGCGGAAGACGTGATAGATAGATAAAATATATAACTTATGATGAGTCTCAGTGTGATAACATTACCGGGTTAAATAAATACAAGTGCGGTTCTAAAATGTACCAAAAGTGAGGAAGTGTAATGCCTCCTATCCCATGTACTATAGCCCCGTCAATACAATATCAGTCTTCATTGACACGCCAGAGATACTGATAGGAGAATTCCTCCTATCATCATAGAAAGTAGTCTTACTCTCTTTCACAAGCATCGCCACCACACGAAACTCAACAAATCTGGTTGGTGTGTACAACACCGTCATCCGTAACGTGGGAGTGAGTGATCAACTCAGTGGAACAGTAAAGCATAGGTTAACATGTTATCAATTCAATCAAGCAGTAATGATAAAGCAGTACAAATCAAA
Organism: Magnolia changhungtana; assembly: GCA_030180095.1. Taxonomy (NCBI): domain Eukaryota; kingdom Viridiplantae; phylum Streptophyta; class Magnoliopsida; order Magnoliales; family Magnoliaceae; genus Magnolia; species Magnolia changhungtana. The sequence goes on along the minus strand of JASAUF010000674.1, from coordinate 438,230 downwards.
CATTTCTAACTACTCTTGTTAAGTGCAAAAATGAAATGACATGATGCTGTATGCCCTTGCCAAACCACCCTCAAGCGACATCATCTTACGTTCGCGAATGCTAACTCCCTCAGTGCGCCACATCTACAAAGCACATGCGGTGCGATGATGCTCATGATTACGAAGTTTTTATTAGTCCATTTCAAACAGCAGTATTGGGAAACTAAGGTACCTCCCTTGTATCATTCCCAAACATGATCCATTCTAGGGTCGTCAATCCTAGTTAATCTCATACGATATTATGGTTTGAGAAGCGTAGTGAAGGCATCGCAAAGGGCTCGTCACCGTCAGCGCGGATACAGATCTCACCGAATGCGGCTCAATTGCTGGCCGTCAGCTCAAGTACATATCTCACCATACTTGGCTCAATCACTAGCCGTCAGCTCAAGTACAGGTCTCACCGTACTCGGCTCAACTCATACTCTAGTTACTGTGAAAGACTCGTCGTCAATCACAGACACTTGGAGTATACTCGAAGATACTACGGAGGACTCGTCGCCCGTCAGCACGAGCACAGGTCTTACCGTACTCGACTCTCGCCGTAAGTATCGACAGCTCGAATATAGTGTCCCATACCACCATAATCGGCTCACGAGGTTGGTTGCGCAATGGTCACTACGGGGAGGCACATGACCCCAGCGTAGGCCGACAGCTCGAACACGGTGTCCCATACCACCATGCCCGGCTCATGCGTCTTAGCGGATCAAGGTACCATGGTTAAAAGGGATTTCATTGGTAAGTTTGGTACCCTAGGTTCAAGTAGAGGCGACCAAACATGGTGAACATACATTAGACAAATCGGGTTACTTGACGAGCTCGGCTAGCTCGAGCGCACAACAAGTTGAACGACATGAAGTGCATAAGCACTTCGCGTGGCCGACCACTATCGCCAACCGAAGTACGACTCGGGTTCGTCGAACACATCTCACGTGGCAAATGAATCACAACCACGAATTCAATGCAGTACCGATTGTCCGGACTATAATCATAGCCCCAAACACAATCAAGTGCGGATAGATAAAGCAATAGTGAATCAAGATTTCCACTCATACAATCAAGGTATGGTATTTTCCGTTTAGAATTTGCCAGTACATTGCGCACTCGTTGCTCCGCTCCCCATCACCCATGACGGATCATACAACGTAAATATAAATTTAAGCATGTGCATTACATAGTTAAAATCATAAAGCAGTTGAGCATATTATGAATCACAACACAAGCATGAGTTTATACATGTTCAATTCCTAATTACACAACAATCCGAGGAGATCATACACATAATTAAAAGAGGTTGAGAATCATATCTCAACACCCTTATACATTACACTTTGCTAACTACTACTCATTCGAGACATTTCAAGAAACACTTAAGCAAACATACATCGACATACATGACGTATGTCGATCACATAGGCATTAGGCCAAATCCTTTCACTAGGAGTTGCCCCAATCATAACACGCGTACACCCACGACGGATAGTCATGGCAAGCGAGAATCCAAGTTCTATATTCATTCGAGTCATTTTCCACAAACACTTGGGCCACACATTTTAGCATATATGGTGTCTATTGGCCGTGGCGTGATTTAGGGAAAATCCTTTCGTCAAAAGGGTATCGCCAATACAACAATCATGAATCCATGACAATTAGTCATGGCGAGCACGAATGAGAATTCTATACTCATTCACATTTTCACAAACACTTAGAATACACTATTCCAACATACATGACGTATGTTAGCAAAATACGTGTTAGGGTTGTCCCTTCATGCCACGTGAGTATTTTACCCATGTATATCATAATCATACAGCAAATAATCATTACAATTGTATTTCCAAAATTCACACATATGCGGTATTTCTAGAATACACAATTTCAACATACTTGACATTTACAATAGAACATGTATTTTGGCGATTCCTTTCGCCAAACTAGTATTTTATACATATATTGTATAATCATACATTAAATTAACATGTTATACATTTTCCCAAAAAAATACATATACGGTATTTCTAGAATATACAATTTCAACATACGTAGCATTTACACACGAACATGTATTTCAAAGAATTTCTTTCACCAAATTAGTATTTTATCCATATAACACATAATAATACATTAAATAAACATGTAAAACATTTTTCCAAAAAAAAAAATCATACGTATACGGTATTTCTACGTATACCTAGAGTATGTGAAATTCCAATTTCTACAACGTTAATCGAAACAGGAAACGGAAAGCACTTTGTACATGTGCATTTACAAGCAGATCATGAATCTACCATTATCTGACATTGAAAGCGTTGAAAACCGTAACTTATACACTTAAAGTCCTCACCTTTGCCTTTTGAAACTCAACGAATCAGCAAGGGCAGTAGAACTTCCGTATACGGGAGTTTTCTAGCCTAAAGAGCGGAATCGGTTAGTTGTTACATAGCCTACAACGATCCTACCAAAATTCAGACCTAGGGTTAGGGTTTCTTACCTTCAAATGGGATGGATACCGCCGGGAAAGCGCCTAGAACAGGGCGGTGTAGGCCGTGTAACAAGCCAAAGCAGGAGGAGGAAAATCGGCAACAACCTCCAAGCCTTTCTCTCTCTTTTCTCTCTCTTTTCTCTCTCCCAAAACTCAAATTCGTATGGCTGTGAGAGAGGGTGCTCTAAGGCCCTTATATAGCCTAAAACATTCCGAAATTAGACTTAGGTTCAAGGGGTACTGCTTATATAGGATATTCGTCACTTTTCCACTCAAAAGGTTCTGGTGGCCCTCCTTGAATCAAACGTCAGACTTAAGCTCACCATCGATGGATCTACGTGGGCTTACGTTTTTGTCTCGATCGGATACCCAGATCGCACGTGGCAGACCACTTTCAGTTCGACGGTTAGTTAGCCACGATCAGAAATTCTAAGTACATGTAAATGTTCCTGAAATTTTTCTTAATCCGAGGGTGTAATTTGAGTCGATTCGACGGTCGGGTTGTTAATGACGCGTCAACGAATGATGCCGATCACTATTCCAGATATTTATTTTGGCATGGGAATAGTGTTTTTCACACTCCCTCGCTCCGAATCGAAACGAATGGCCGTGGAACATCGGATGGAGCTGATTTTTGAGATGATTGTTAAGCCCAGTGGGGCGGTCCTAGTTCCTTAGCTTCGGGTTATTCGGACTCCCGATGTGCGATCTAGACCTAATATGAAGTTTCGTTTCATTCCCGAGAGCAGACGGGAAATGAGTTTGGTTCTAAACTTTAGGGTAACCTAGCGTCAATGATTCGTAATTTTGGGTCTTGCAGATCGTATTTAAAGCGATCCTAACGGATTTCATGGCTAATTGAGTTTAGTACTTAGTTAACTTTGTTAAATTTCTAAAGGATTTAATCCTAAGTGATTTTCATCTGAGGTGGAACTTAGTCCATTGTAGTTTGTATATAAAGTGATCCAAGTTATACTACTTAGCTAGTTTAAGATAGTGTCTAGGGCGAAGGTGCTTTGAAAAATTGAAAGCACAAGGTAGTGAAGGGTGGGATTTGTGAAGAAAATGATTTAAGGAACGATTTGAGACTTTAATTGAGCGTTTAAGAAGTTAAACCTGTGTTAGGATTGACTCATTGCCTAAGGACGTCTAATCCCAGGTTGGCAAAAATCCGGGGCGTTACAAGCAAGTATAATATTAGGTATTTAAGTAATCAAAAAAGATGATAACGTTACTATTTTTCAATCTCATTACGTTGAGAAAATATTAAAAAGGTTTGATCACTTTGATTGCTTACTTGTTAGTACACATTATGATCATACTATGCATCTTAAGGAGAATACAAGAATTGGTGTCTCTCAGCTTGAATATTCTTAAGTAATTGATAGCTTAATGTATCTAATGAACTACACTAGACCTGATATTGCATTTGCAGTAGGTAAGCTAAGTGGATATACATACAATCCTAGATATGATCATTGGAATATATTGAATAGAATATTGAAATACTTCAAAGCTACTATTACATATAGTATTCATTATACAGGTTATCCTCCTATGTTAGAAGGATATAGTGATGTGTAACAACTTGAAAATTTTAGCACTAAAACCCTGGTACATCCACAAGCGGAACCATCCAAGGATCGTACTAGTCGAAGTAAAATGATTAATCATACTAGCATTGGCAGATTTTGGATAATTAAGACTGAATAACCATTTTTGCTAGTCATGAATGGTTAACGTCAAGAACTTAGTTAGCTCTAATGATAATTGAGACCCGAAAGAAGCTTCGAGGATTTAATCCTCCCGAAAATGCCCCGATTAGCCATAATGGAACTAGACTGCGTGTTGGGGATCCACTAAACTCGAAACTATAGAATAATGTCTGTCTTAGGGAGCTCAATGTCCATCGCGGGTAGCGAGCCAAGTTAGTGTCTAGAATTGCTCAAATTAGGCCGAGAGCTGGGTGCATAAGATGTACGAATGCCTTTGGGTAGAAACTGGGGATTTAAGTGAATTAAGCCCTTTGCTCTTTCGTGAAGTTGTAACTTTCGAACTGCTGGTTTCTAACGAAACTCGGGGTATGTGCTAAGGACATTTCCCCACATATATTTGTTTAGCCACGACCCTGATCAATTAGCGGTGATTGTTGAACCCACTAGTTCTTCCACAAGCGACCCTCGTCGGCTTTCTTCTGTCCTTTCCTCCGATAAACTGCGTGATAAAGGTCTTGTTGAGTTATGTGAAGGAACCAATTGACGTCAACTTTAGTTGCCTATACTGCTTTCTTGCTGCCCTTGACAAGGTTAGGGAGAATGCTCAGTACATCACCGAACTAGTTGCACTATACAATTTCATCCATGCTCTGTAAGACTCTAGATGTTTGACTGGATCTCCGGCTCTAGAGTAGGGAATAATCTATGGCATTTGGAATATTGGTGGAAGTGGAGATCCCATGACATCGTCGGTAAATGATGGCTTTGTCTCCTCTAACATGGCTTCAACTGAGGTCGAGGCTCGGGCGCGGTATGCTTGGCATATGTCATCAATCTATCCTCGTATCTCTCTAAGCTCGGCCTTCCAGGGGACCTCATTCTTTGCCATCACCTTGGGAGCCTTCCCACGCCTTCTTTTCTCCAGTATGTGGCGTAAGCCAGACTCGATGAGCATGGTAGTTCCTGCATTGTGGGTGGGCGCGTGGCTATGTTGCGTGGGTTATTGCTTCACTTGTTCGAGTCAATAGGTACTTAAGGAGGTTAAGAGAGTTCGGTTGTCACGGGTGCTTCCCCTCTATGGTCGAGAGGTGGAATCTGCCTTTCCAATATCTACATTATGCATGTTATGTTGTCGATTAAGGCCTCGACCTAGTTCTCTAAGGAAACAAGTCGGCCTCTGCGATTACGGGAGCATAATCAGCTTGGTGTTGTGAGGTTAGATCTTTAGGGTCTGCAGACTGGTCGGCTGGTGCGGGAGCATTTACAACGATAGTAACTAAAGACCTCTTCTCTCCTTTTGCCATTGTAGAGCAACTTAGAGATGATAGGTGAGTTGGGAATGGCTTCACTGTCGCTTCCCATAGACGGCACCAACTGTTGAAGCTATGATATGGTCGTCCCTGTTAGACCGTCGTGTCCCTGCAAAAGTAAACAACAAAGGGGGACCTTGGCTGCGACAGGGAACCCTCCGATGCCAAAGTTAACCAGGCACTCTGGGTCTAGTAGAACTAAGATTTTTGTGCATACCTTCTACTGTGGGTAGGGTTCGTATTATACTCCTTTGATGCTAGTTACGTATATGGCAACAAATCTGACATATAGTCGTGTATCACATGAGGGATCTTCCCCCGAGATACTAGGTTCTATCCTCGGTGCGATTCTCGGTGAAGATCGCGGGGAGTTAATTCTCCTTGTGCATGAAGGAGATCTCTTGATGGTCAGTTTCTGAGGACGTTGTGGTCAACAACCGATGCTGACCTCTAAGTCAAGTCGGTTGGAGTCCTGCAAATCGAGCTAAACTGTCGATTGTGGTTGGGGCATATCTTCAAGGCCGGGTTGATATTTATAGTCATTTGTTGGTCACAATAGTGAGATGTCAGCCAGAACCGATGTCACTTTGCTGGTTGGTGCTCGAGCTGTTCATGGAGGTCAAGCTTGGTAGTCGGAGTTGAGCTCTTATCTGATCTATATTTCAGAGCTACTTACCTTATTTTTTCTATGTCATTCTAGTGGTTAGGTCAGTCTAATTTTACCCATAACAATAGCAATTGAAAATCTGAAAAAATAACAGGTATTCTTTTAATCCAAAAGTTACCATTTGATTTCAGATGATCAGGATTGCTGGATCATATTCTCTTTATGCTTCATTTGACGCACGATTATGTAGATTATTGTGCATACGCGCCATCACATATTAAAGTGTGGCCAACACACGTGTGTAGTCTGCTCAGCTGAAACATTGAAGAGATAGAAAGTGACTCCCAGTTTGTCCATTATCACAAGTCCTACCCTGATTCTGAAGTGAGTGCATATCGTCTGTGTTGAAGGCACTGGAAATTCCAGTGCATTGCTTCTCATTTGTCCATGTCATTTCCGATGACTCTAGCTAATAAGATATGTTGGATTTCTCTCCCAAATGGATTATTAAATACACCACAACTATTAACGTGTGAAACTTTTTTGGGTCCCACCATGATTTTTGTGTTAGATTTACACGTCTATCAATTTTTTCAGCTAATTCTAAAGTATGAGCAAAAAATAAAATAAAATAAAAAAACGTCCAAAGCTCAAGTGGATCACACCAGAAAGCAATGGGGATTGAACAAACTACCATTAAAACTTTCTTAAGGCCAACTGTGTAGCTTATTTTCCATCTGGCCTATTCAAAATATCACACATACCTAGATGAAGTGAAATTAAAATACAAATATCAACTTGATTAGAGCCTTCTATAGCCTTAAGAAGTTTTCAATGATAGAAACAATTCCTACTGTGTCTTTAATGGTGTGGTCCACTTTAACTTTGGATTTGTTATTTTTTTTGGGTTCATACCTATAATTATTTGAAATGGATAGACATTCTGGATCTAAGAAATAATTATCATGGGGCCAACGTAAATTTCACACTTAAAGAAGATTTCTAAAGTTGCTTGCTATGTTGGTAAATAGAGTGATTGAACACCCTACCGTTAAAAACTGCTTAAGGCTCGCCTTAATATTTCCGTAGTTTTTATTCGTCATCAAATTTGTTGATAAGTTCATATAAGCTTGGATGAAGATCAATTGGTTTCCTATGGTAAGGTGCACCTGATAATTAAATATGCTTCATCTTTAGATAATGCCCAAAAATGATTTGGAGAAACAGATGCATTAGGTGCATACAAAATACACCACACGTCAAGGTGGGCACCACGGTGAGTGTCGCACTTTCTTGGGTGAGGCCGGGGTCTCACCTAATTTGCTCCCATGGTGTAGCACATTCCTGGTCGAGAGAAAAAAAAAAAAAATGAAAGTGTTGACATATGAAACTTTTGTGGGCCTCATCATGATGTATATGTCAGATTCACACTGCCCATCCATTTTTCCATACCATTTTATGGAATGAGACAAAAAAATAGGGCAGATCTAAGGCTGAAGTGGGCCCACCATAGAAACAATTGCAATTTAACGCCTACAGTTGAAACCTTCTTGAGGCCATAGATGGCTCTGATCAAGCTAATATTTGTGTTTTCTCTTCATCCAGGTCTGTGTAACTTATGAAAAGGTTAGATGGCAAATAAACCTCACAGTGGGCCCAAGGAAGGTTTCAATGGTAGTCGTCCAATCCTCATTACCTTCTAAGGTGTGGTCCACTTGAGCTTTGGATGTGCCTCATTTTTGGGCTTATGCTATAGAATGATCCTTGAAAATTGATGAAGAGCATGGATCTAAAACATAAATCATTGTGGGGCTTAGAGAAGTTTTACATGTTAAAATTCATGTTGTGTAACACACAATCTATTTAGGAGAGAAACATTTACCTGGAGTCATCAGTGATGATGTGGACCAATGAGAAACGACACTGAATTTTCCCATGCTTTCAACACAGACAATACACACTCTTCTAAAGCGAATCTTAAGTAGAGAAAAGCTTATTACGCTCTTACAATTTTTTTTTATACACACACTCACACCCAACACACACCCACCACTCGCAACACATAATGGAATTTCACCACAATGGGTACTCGAACCCAAGACCTTGTGTTGAAATTCTTGTATGCCTAGCACCGAGGCATGAGTAAAAAGCCATATTCTCGCTAAGTATCATAGATGATAGGCAAATACTTGGGTATTTATATATAAATTGCATATATTGTATACAAGTAACTCAAAATAAATTGTCCAAAATTGGGGACCTAGTTTTCATATTGATGTAGGAAGTGACTCAGATACATTCTTAGCATGGCCAGAAAAAATAAAAATAAAAAACTCGAATAGAAGTGACAGTAGTCTGTCAAAACTAGACCTAATTCTATGTAAGGCATGACATAATTAGGCCCTAGGTGTTATAACTTTTGATCAGGCATCGTCACAAAATGTAGAACCTATCAATTTTTATGTAGCGATACTTCCACAGTCAATTGGCCTGCTACGCTAGCTAAATTCATCCGTTTTGCTAGAAACACACCCCTATTCAATACTAAGATTTTAAGAAAAAAATTATTAAAAAAAAAAGAAAAGAAATTTTTTTATTCTTGTAATTTTAGAATTTGTATTTTTAAGAAATTGTTTGTACTAATGTCGAGAATGCTTCAATGAAATTTATTTGACATTTTTATTTTATACAAATTTAGTCTTTTAAGATTTTTTTTATTATTTTGGATAATTGTAAATTAAGATTTGAATTTTATCTCTTTTTGTCAGCTCAAGAACTTGTCTTGTGGATTCAATGCCTTGATCACTTGAGGAAATGCTGATTATTTTTTTCATTATTTTTTAATGCTATTGCATCACATATTTAATGAAACAAAAAATAATCATCGAGTTGATAGGCTTATATCGGACAATCAAGAATGAAAATATCTAATGGTCCCATTTCAACTAATGTGTCCAAGAATCAGTGGTTAGGATTGTCAAACAAATTTGATTTCTGAATATGAATTATAATAGTGGATGTCAAAATTTCACAAGTGCCAATGTATCAAGCATTATACTATGCCAGAGTAGTAAATAACTTTGATTCTTGGAGTCGCGGAGTCTGTCTATCTTAAATTTAGAGTGATGTTTATACTTAGGATAGGGATGACTCCAGTCATTTCATTTGGAAGAGATTAGATAATGTTTTAGTCTGCTCTTCTATACAACTTTTTTATGCAGCTTTGTTGGTGCTCTGTACGTGGCTGGGCTACATTGGATTTTATTGCGTCCTTCCCTCGTCCGGATGATTGTCCATCTACGCAGGGGTCTGTGTGGCCCACCTTGATGTATGGGTTCTATACACGTGGTCCATCCATTTTTACAGATCATTTTAGGATATGAAGCTAAAAAATAAGCGGATCTAATGCTCCAATGGACCACATAGTGGGGATTGAACTCCCACTATTAAAAATTTTCTTGGGAGCTGTAGAAGTGTTGGATTAAGCTGTTATTTGTGTTTTCGCTTCATCCATGTCTATATAACCTTATAAATAGGTTGCATGGTAAATAAACATTATGGTGGCCCATCGGAAGGTTTCAACAGTGGGTGTCACTATCGCGACTGCTTTCTGTGTTGTGTTCGACTTTGAACTTTGGATCTACCTCATCTTTGAGCTCATACCATAAAATGATCTGGAAAATTGGATGTATTGTGTGGATATAATCCATACATTAAGGTGGGTCCCACGGAGCCTCAGCCTTGACGAGGGCAGGTACTACTCATCTAGTGGTCCAACTATGATGGCCCAACATTATAATTGTATTGGATTGGGACTGGTCATTTGGTAGGGAGAAGTTGGGAGATGGATTCTTTGACTGTCCAGTTAAAGTAGTTTTGAGATGTGGGCCATCCATAATAAAGACCATTAGATAGGTGGGCCTAGGTCTACGGTCCTCCTTTGACTCGTACTACATGGAAGATAAGGTGTATGGAATGTTGAATGAGACATCCTTGTTTGGTGATACCGTTGCTCTCCCACAGAGTGGACCACTCTTGTGATGTGTGCCTAAATAGGAATTACGTGTGGGTGTATGAATGCATAGGCGAGTCTATTCTACTTAAGGATATTGATTAAATTGGATAGTCTTTCTACATGAATACAGATAGATTGGAAGTTGATTTAGAATCTAGATTCCTCTCAATCACCAACTTGTTGATTTAATGCGCGTCGTACTCAAGTGATTTGAGAAAGAAAATGGATTAGCCCTCACGAATGAGTTATTTTTAGCTTATACTAGTGATTACGGAATCGATTGGTATAAGAACTTTCTGTTTTACCAGTACTTTAACACGGCATTCCTCAATTAGAGTAGAAGATTCACTTATAACAAAATAATGACTAACATAAACACAATTGATATTTGTTAATATAATGACCTTATTACAATCGTCGTGCTTTATAATTTAATTGATGTGAAAAATAAGATAAATACCTAATGCACCTATCAGAATAGATGATTGAAGCAAATGATTGGTAGAATGTGACCAGGGTATAAACAACTAAATAAGAACTCAAATGGAAATATGGATTAGGCAACTTAAGGTTGCAGATATTTAATTTATTCCTAAGATAAACGTATTGCAACGAGAGCCATTGGGCAGTAGTGAACTAGGATATGCTAGGAAAAATAGACATGAATGTAAGGTAGACATGTAGATAAATGTGTTTGGCATAGGGGCCTTGGGCCCTTCTTTCAGTGCTCCTTTTATTGCTTTCTCGATGTAGTGAAAACCCTTCACTGGGCTTCTAGATCCTTTGGGATTCTTCATGTAGGCTTTTCAAACACACATTCTCCTCAGCAAACTCGCTGACTCTTTAGATCTTCTTCTCATAACTGATATGTTATGGAGTTTTTCGTGGCGTACTAAAGATTTTCTTGGGGTGTGAGTACGATTCAAACTATGCCAAACACATAATGTTTCCATATGGCACTTTCCCATTGGTCCATGTCAAGGCCTAAAAAATAAGTGTAAACAGATATAAAAGCCCAACTTAAGATGCTTTGATAGACAATAGAGACAATACTAGCTTACATGTCAAACTTACACATACATGTACATCAATCCAGACCGTTCAAACCAAGGGATTGTTCCTTGGAATTTAAAGAAAAATAACAGAAGGTGCCTTTATGAGAAAAAATAACATTTAATTTAATGGAATTTAAAGAAAGATATTTGAAGGTGCCTTTATGCCCACTAACTTAATTAAGGAGGTATTTAATGAAAACTTAATTTAAATAAGTATTGGATGTAAATACCACATTAATGAGGCAGTATTTTGTAAAAATCCCTTTAAAAAACATTGCCCAATTACTTGGATATCTGATTATCTAATTTCTAAGTGGGAACTTTTATAATCTACTCAAATAATAATATTTTTAACTAAAATATCACATACTAATATATGATGTATTAAATTTCATAGTGTTAACTCTAATGGATGTGACTAGTGAGACTAATATGACTAATGAGACCAATATTATGGCGTTGCTAATAATTAACTTTATCTTTTATTAAAGTTAATAAAATTTTATTTAAATGCTTAATATTAATCAATTATGTGATGGATTTTGTTTTTATTTTTAGAATTTTTTAACTTCTAGTATATATTTAATTTAATTTCTTTTACTTTTAATTATATACTTGTCGATCCTCCAATCACTCGACTATCTCACTTATAGAAAACTTCTTTTCATAATATTGGTCTCTATTTATATTTGATTTCTCTAGAAAATATGTGAATTTATATCTAGAATGTAAGTCAAGTATCAAATTAGGATAGGAAGCCCTACTTGAGAGAGGATGATCAGTTGTATCTTATAATTTATGGATATTTTAAAGTTAATCTTGGAGTTCTTACAAATAATATTTTATTTTGTACACTTTTCTAAGAAAATATAGACTTTTTAAAAAAGTTATTTTTTCATTATTTTGTAGTTTTTGGTCTTTTTTTAATTGGATTTAATCTTACATTAGAAAGAAGGTGGAAAAATTAAACATTTATATTACAACTCCTAATTAATCATTTGTATTAGGAACCAAGGGTATGCCATGAGCCCAACCTCCCACATGCGTACATGAGTTGTAACGCGGCGTGGTGCAGTGTGATTTTGCATGTGTGCATGGGAAGAGAGCCGCCATGAGTTGATCGAATATGTTAAACTTGGAGGAGAGCTGTTATATCCCGATGGTAGAGTTGCTGGGATCCAGTGTATCCATCAATGATTTTTTCTTTATGGGGGCTAATCTATCTTTAAGACAATGATTGTAAGTGTATCAACTCTCAAGATAATTTTTTGTCCATATCTTGTGGTTGTGATATTCAATTTTTTCTCCTTCATCTCTTTATTAGAACCAACATATTTTGTTTATGATCCATCCAAGTTGGTCCCATAATTTAAATAGATTGTGTCCGCTCCTATCTAGATGGAAATTGTCCTTACGGCGTTGTTGTCGGATAGTGCTCCAGTACAACCAGAAACGCTTAACACGATTTGCGCCAGTAGATGCCACTGGTGTTTGACGGTTTAAGGGACCGGAATGTCTCCATAACGGATTCCAACTGGAAATCTCTATGTGACCCAACATGATGCATGATCCCAAAATGAGACCGATCCAAATCTCAGGTGGCCCACACCACGGGAAACCTTGGTGATTCAACACCCACCTTTAAAAATGTCATAAGCCCAGTGTAATGTTTATAAACGGCAGATTCTGCTTCATTTTGTGAGCCATCAGATTATACGTTTATAGACGCTCCTATCCATTTGATCTCTAGACATTAAGTGATAGTGGAAAAAGAGTGGCATTTTTTGGCACCCTACATTCAGAATACCCAGGTAGACAATCTCCTTGATTTGAAGTATCTCAGATGAGAATTCTCTAAATTGAAAATTCTTGTAATTCAAAAATAAACATAGTTTATCTTCATGAGTTTGAATTTAATTACTAAATTAACTTTAATATCCTTAATTAGTGTACATATGTAATATTTGACATGATTATAGTAAGCGCATTGAAATATATACTTTGGTAAAAATGATAAAATTTCATGTCTTAGATGAGTGACAAGCGTAGGATCACAATTGAGCGACTAACTAACGTTTTTTAGCTGTTAATTAACGCAACCAATGTTTGGACTACCTAGATCAATCTATTGATGTAATTTTAGTGGTGTAGTTAATAACATGATTGTTTTGGGATATCATCAGTGGACTACAAGTACAATAGATTAGCAACTTAGTCACACATGTAACATATGTGGCTCATGCATTTACAAATGAGCAAAAAGGAAGAGGATTGACAATCTAAGCAAAAGGGGAAGAATTACAAAACTCATTAAAACAGTGAGGATTTGTAATCCCTTACATTTGAAATACCATCTGGTCTGTGTTGTGAAATGTCCTATGGGTCCAGAATGCCCTCTAATCTCGCATTTTGGATGCTTTAATGAATGGAAAAAAAACAAACAGTTAAACTCTTTTCTAACTTTATTTAGTTACCAAATGAAAATGGAAAAAATTTCATCCTAATTAATAGTTTAATAAACAAAACTTCTGAAATTGAATTTTCTTTTAAACCACTTTTACCTCACCCAAATGCCCAACTAGGAGTGGCAATGAATTGGGTTTGCACAAGATCAGTCTGACATTACACTTAGGGCCTGCTTGAGAGCATAGATTTGGACCCCCCTGGATTTGAAATCCTCGTGTTGTGTTTGGCACCATAGATTTAGAATCCCTTGTAATCCAAAAATAACTAGGCATAGTATATTTACAGGGGTTTGAATTTAATTACTAAATCAACTTTAATATCTCTAATTAGTGTAAGTACGTAATGTTTGACACAATGATTGTAATAAGTCAAGCCCGTTGAAATATATGCTTTGCCTGAAAATGATGAAATTTCAAGTCTCGAATGGGCTACAAGCACAAGATCACATCCGAGTGACTAACCAATGATTTTTAACCATTGATTTATATAGAAAAGTTTGGACAATGTAGATCATTGTATTAAAGTAATTATAATGATGCAATTGATAATCTAATTGTTTTTATTAAGATGTAGAGCCACATCTGGGACCGTCCTCGACTGGTCGAGAGCCATGCTCGACCGGTCGTAGGGTCCGGCTCACCGGTCGTGGATCGGCTCAACTCAAAGTCTAGCGAGCACTGTTTTTGATCTCGAGGTGCTCGACCGGTCGTGGCCCATTCATAACCAGTCATGGTGTCCTCTCGACCAGCCGTGCAGACCACACGACCAGTTGAGGTTATGCGGATTCGTTCCACGATTTTGAGCGGATTTCGTGTCACAAGTCCTTTTGCAACTGGGATGCGGAAAGGGGAGTTGCCTAAACTATATATAGGTGTTCCTAGGGTTTTTCTAGGTGTATTGGAATATTGGGGAAATAATTCTAAGGTGTGGGCAAAGGGTTTTCTATGTTCTTCCAAGGGAGAGGTTAATATATTGCCTTGTAATCTTTGTTCTTCATAGTGAAAGTTTGCATCCATAGTTTTTTACCCTAGATTGGGGTTTTTCCACGTATATCTTATCTTGTGGTTTGTTGAATGCTTTGATTCTGTTTCTAGTTTATATTTCTTCCTGTTTATTATTTGTGGGTGAGGCCTGAGATCTGATCTAGGCTCACTGCATTGTTGGCGTGCTGCGCAACAACTGGTATCAGAGCTATTGGTTTAGTTCTATTGGGAGCGATGACGAAAGAAGGAAAAACTAGAATTGAAAAGTTTGATGGTTCAAACTTTACCTTCTGGAAGATGCAGATGGAGGATTATCTGTTTCAGAAGGACCTCTATATTCCTCTAGGAGGAAAAGAGAAGAAACCAAAAAAGATGACAGATGATGAATGGTTTTTACTGGATAGGAAAGCTTTAGGAATGATCCAACTCTCTTTGTCTAAGAGTGTCGCCTTCAATATATCCAAGGTGAAAACTACAAAAGAATTAATGGAAGCCCTAGCCACCATGTATGAAAAACCCTCTGCATCCAACAAGGTTCATCGTATGAAACAACTATTCAACATGAAGATGTCAGATGGTGGGAGCGTGGCTGAAGATTTAAACGAGTTCAATATAGTCAGGAGCCAGTTGGAATCTGTTGGCATTGCTTTTGAGATGAGGTCAGGGCGTTATTAATCTTGTCCAGTTTACTAGACAGTTGGGATGGTTTGGTGATTGTTGTGAGCAATTCTTCAGGGTCGACAAAGATGAAATTTAATGATGTGGCCGGTCTAATTCTCAGTGAAGAATATAGAAGAAAGGCATCAGGAGTTTCAGGGGATTCAGGGAATGCTCTAAACATTGAAGGAAGAGGAAGATCGCTGAACAAAAGAGGCAATAAACACAGGTGTTCTAAGTTGAGGAAGAAGTCCAAGGGACCTAAAGATAAAAACGGGTGTTGGCATTGCGGCAAGAAGGGGCATATGAAACGTGATTGCAGGGTGCTCAAGAAACAAGAAGGAAACTCTCAATTCAGGAAGGATTCAGTGAATCTATCTGAGGAGAGTGACACAGAGGCGTTGATCTTGTCTCTTGATGAGAGGAATGAGTCTTGGGTTATAGACTCGGGTGATTCGTTTCATCCCACTTCATGTAAGGAAGTTCTGCGTGATTATGTGTCAGGTGACTTTGGGAGAGTCTACCTGGGTGATGATAAGCCGTGCAGTATTGTTGGAAAGGGGGATGTTCATATAAATCAGAAAGATGGAACGATCTTAAAATTGAAGGATGTCAAATATGTACCGAGTTTGAAACGTAACTTGATCTCTATGGGGCAGTGGCCGATAGCGGTTATGTGATGACATTCACCAGTGATTCCTGGAAGATCACAAAAGGTGCTTTGGTGATATCTCGAGGTAAAAAGGAAGGTACTTTGTATGTGACTTCAGGATCATATAGTTCACTTGCAGTTGCATCAACTGGAGTGAATGGGCAGTTATGGCATTAGAGGTTGGGATATATGAGTGAGAAAGGGATGAAAGTGCTATTGTCTAAAGGAAAGTTACCAGGGCTAAAGTCTATTGACTTAGAATTCTACGAGGACTGCGTGTATGGTAAGCAGAAGAGGGTGAGCTTCAAGAAGACGGGACGCGCTCCAAAGACGCATCTGTTGGAGCTTGTACACACTGATGTGTGGGGACCGGCACAGGTATTATCTCTTGGTGGCTCACGTTATTTTGTTACTTTTATTAATGATACTCGTAGAAAACTGTGGGTCTATTTCTTAAAGCATAAATCTGATGTATTTGGTGTATTTAAGAAGTGGAAAGTTATGGTAGAAAACGAGACATGTAAAACAGTAAAATATCTCAGATTTGATAATGGGGGAAAGTAATGTGATAAGAGGTTTGAGGAGTATTGTGTAGTAAATGGAATCAAACATCAGAAAATGATTCCAAAGACACCACAGCAGAATGGTGTGGCTGAGCACATTAACAGGACCATCCTTGAGTGCACCAGGAGCATGAGGTACATGCAGGGTTGCCCAAGACATTTTGGGCAGATGTTGTGAATACTGCCATATATCTCATCAATAGAAGTCCCTCAGCACCATTAGATGGTGGGCTACCAGAAGAAACATGGACCGGGAAATAAGTGAACCTTGCACATCTCAAAGTGTTCGGTTGCACTTCATATGTTCACATTGATGCAGAGCACAGAAACAAGCAGGATGCGAAATCCAGGAGGTGCACGTTTATAAGCTACATGCAGCATGATTTTGGCTACAGGTTTTGAGATGCAGAAAATAGGAAAATCATTATAAGTAAGGATGTAGTCTTCAATGAAAAAGTGATGCATAAGGACAATGTGCAAGAAAATAAGGCCGAGGAGAAAGAATTCATAGAGATGGAAGAGTTACTGGACACGGGTGTTACAGTGCCACGGGATGATCATGCACATGAGCATTATGAGGCAGAGTCGTATACACATGTTATGAGGAGGTCTACTCAGGAGAGGAGACCCACGGTCTGATACTCACCCTCCTTACATTATCTACTGTTGACAGATAATGGTGAACCAGAGTATTTTGAAGAGGCATTACAGACGGATACACGGGTTAAGTGGGAGCAGGCCATAGATGAGGAGATGGACTCTCTTGAGTCTAATCGTACATGGGAGCTAGTCACTCTACCTAAGGGTAAGAAAGTTCTTCATAATAAGTGGGTTTACAGACTGAAGGAGGAGCACAATGGTTCGAAATGTTACAAGGCTAGATTGGTTGTGAAAGGGTTTCAACAAAAGGCAGGTATCAATTTTACTGAAATATTTTCACCTGTGGTGAAAATGTCTATGATTTGTATGGTCTTGAGTATAGTGGCTACAGAGGACTTACATCTAGAGCAGTTAGATGTTAAAACAGCCTTTCTTCATGGGGACCTTGAAGAAAAAATATATATGCATCAGTCGACAGGATACGTGGAACCAGGAAAGGAAAACAAGGTGTGTAGACTGAAGAAGAGTCTATATGGCCTAAAGCAGGCCCCGAGGCGGTGGTATAAGAAGTTCGACAGTTTCATGTCAAGAAACGGTTACAGGAGATGTCATGCAAACCACCGTTGTTATTTGAAGAAGTTTAATATGTCATACATCATCCTTCTTCTGCATGTTGATGACATGCTTGTGGCCGGTTCAAGCATGAAGGACATCTCAGATCTCAAAAGGCAACTGTCTAGAGAATTTTCCATGAAGGATTTAGGAGTTATAAAATAAATCCTAGGCATGAGGATAAAGCATGACAAGGAAAATAAGAAACTAGTTTTGTCACAAGCAGAGTACATAGCCAAGGTACTTGATTGATTCAATATAGGAGGTGCTAAGCTAGTTAGCACTCCATTAGCCAATCACTTCAAGCTATCTAAGGAGCAAGGTGCAAAGACACAAGAGGAACGAGACTATATGGCTAAAGTCCCATACGCGTCAGCTATTGGGAGTCTCATGTATGCTATGGTAAGCACGAGGCCAGATATTGCTCAAGCAGTGGGTGTTGTTAGCAGGTTCATGAACAACCTCAGAAAGGAACATTGGGAAGCTGTGAAGTAGATCCTTAGATATTTGGTAGGTACTAAGGACGTAGGACTGTGCTATGGTGAATTGGAAATCAAGCTACAAGGCTACGTGGATTCAGATTTGGCAGGAGATATCAATAGTAGAAGAAGCACTGCAGGTTATGTCTTTACTCTGGGTAGTGCTGCAGTCAGTTAGGTCTTTCAGTTACAAAAGATAGTATTTATCAGTACGACAGAGGAAGAATATGTTGCGGCTACAGAAGCGTGTAAGGAGATGGTGTGGATGCAAGGTTTTATGGAAGAGTTGGGTAAGAAGCAAGCAGATTACAAGCTGTACAGTGACAGTCAGAGTGCAATTCACTTGGCTAAGAATTCAGCCTTTCATTCAAGGACTAAGCATATTGTCATCAGATATCACTTCATACACTCGTTATTGGAAGATGGATCTATTACTCTGGAGAAGATTCATACAAGTAAGAATCCTGCGGATATACTGACCAAGGTGGTCATACGGGAGAAGCTGAAGCTTTGTTCAGCTTTGATTGGTCTTCAGGTTTGAAGACAGGGAGGTAGTGCACTCCGAATGAAGAAGACAAAGGTTTAAGGCGATATTTCTCCAAGTGGGAGATTGTTAAGATGTGAAGCCACATCTGGGACAGTCCTCGACCAGTCGAGAGCCATGCTCGACCGGTCATAGGGTCCGGCTCGACTCAAAGTCCAGCGAGCACTGTTTTTTATCCCGAGGTGCTAGACTAGTCGTGGCTCATTCACGACCGGTTGTGGGGTCCTCTCGACCAGCCGTGTAGACTGCACGACCAGTCGAGGTTACACAGATTCGTTCTGCGATTTTGCGCGGATTTCGTGTCGCAAGTCCTTTCGCAACTGGGATGCGGAAAGGGGAGTTGCCTAAACTATATATAAGTGTTCCTAGGGTTTTTCTAGGTGTATTGGAATATTGGGAAAATAATTTTAAAGTGTGGGCAAAGGGTTTTCTATGTTCTTCCAAGGGAGAGGTTAGTATATTGCCTTGTAATCTTTGTTCTTCATAGTGAAAGTTTGCATCCATGGTTTTTTACCTTAGATTGGGGTTTTTCCACATATATCTTGTCTTGTGGTTTGTTGAATGCTTTGATTCTGTTTCTAGTTTATATTTCTTCCTGTTTATCATTTGTGGGTGAGGCCTGAGATCTGATCTAGGCTCACTGCGTTGTTGTCGTGCTGTGCAACAGTTTTGAGATATCATCAGTGGGCCATGCACCCAATAGATTAATAGCCTAGTGACACATATGTTACACATACAACTCTTGAAAGGAATTTAGATGTAATTCAAGCTTTCGCCTTGGATTTCAAACCCCTTCCTTGAGAGTATTTGAAACCCCTAGTTACTTTATGGTGCCAAACACACCAAGGGATTTGAAATCCCCTCAAATCCCCTAAAACCCCCCAAATCTATGGTGCCAAATGACCCCTTAAGGCCTCAAGCCTAGCATAGGGCCTAGAATAATAGGCCCAACAGTGGCAAAAATTTTTTTTATTGGACATGGGTCTATTAAGGCCTTCCTTAGAAAGTAATAAAATCTTTAATTCCTACTTGAGTATTTCTAAGCTACTCACTGATCAAGTGACTCATACATGTAAAAGAAACACTTAAAAAGAACAAAATTAATGGTCTACATTCAAGATGCATGGGTTACTTAAGTCATGTTTGTTGAGTAGCTCAGCTAATTGGCAATCTTGCTAGTAACCACACTTGACATAATGTAAATTAAACTTAAACCATCAAAATAGTTGGCCCAACTTTAAATGGATCTTAAACCAAACACTTGAGAAAGATGTAACTAAAATTCAATTGTCCAAATAGTAAATCCCATTTAAATGGATCATAAACCAACATAAAATAGTAAATGTTGTTCGAGTGCCTTCAATATATTGCTACCACAGAGTTTTTGATTCGATAAAAAAATGTGTTGATTCGATCGAATTCATGTTTGTTCTCGCTAAATGTTTTTAGACGTTGTTGATTTAATTGACAGTTGTGTCAATCCGATCGATGGTCTGTTGATTCTTATCAATTCGATAAACAGTTAGATCGATAGTGTGCACAAGTTTTGTATAAGTGAGGGTTTTGTTTCCAATTATGTACGGAAGTGTATAAATACCTTTGTAATATGTGATTAGGATTAATATGACAGAGCTTAACATAAAGGATTTTCGAAGGGATCTAAGGTTTTCAAATCTGTAAGTTGTTCTATCTCTTATAACTTTCTGATTATAGTGGATTTTTTTTCACTTTGTGCCGTGATTTTTTTTTTTACAAGGTTGCTCCACGTAATCTTATGTTCTCTATATAGTTGTCTGAATTTTTTTTTCTCTATTGCATTGTTTGTTTTTGTCTGAGGATGCTTTTGTGCCCAAGAAGGCTTGTTGAGTTCCAAACAAGTTGTATCATAGCATACGTTGGGTTATCAGATTGAATATGAAGACATGTCATTGAGGGGATCAAATGTGAAGTTTGAGTTAGAGAAGTTCACATATAAAACCAATTTTGAATTATGGAGGTTGAATATGAAAGCCCTTCGAATATAATAAGGGTTATAATACGCACTCATTGGCAAAGCAAAACGTCCTGAATCGATGAAGGAAGATGATTGAGATGAACTTATTAGAGGGCGACTAGCGTAATCTAATTGTTCTTGGTTGATGAATCTTGTACAATGTCATTGATAAGATTACCACAGCAGGATTATAAGAAAAATTAGAAAGCATCTTGTAACGCCCTGAATTTCGAGGGTCGAGCAAAGCTCGAATCCCGAGATTCCAAACATCACTTATGTCTTGTAGAAGATAATATTCTGATTTCTTTCACGTTGATCAATTTAGCATGCATGGAATTATACTAAATAGCGTATCATACTCCAAAGTTAATGTAATTAAGAAAATGCATAAATCCAAAACATTATGTATATGTTTCACAAAGTTTCATCCAGAGTATGGGTCCACGACCAAGTTCAATACATACATGTACGATTCAAAACGAACAAAATGTGGTAATGTAAATGTGGTATCCAGCTAAGCCCAGACGCTCAGCGTTCCCTATCAAATAGCACGTGGCCTACATCGGCCCACTCGAGAGCTGGAAGTAGGAGAATTCCTCCTCCTCATCCAAGAAGTCCTGCTCCAATGCATCAACATCATCCGTACCTGCATCTACATCAGCGTCTGGTTGGTGTTTTAAAACACCGTCCTAGAGTGGGAGTGAGTGATCAACTCAATGGTTCTATAAGGCAAAAGTTACAAATGTTATCAAGTCAATTAATGCAGTAATGATAAGGCAATCATAAATAATCACTTCCTAGCTATTCTTTTTAATGCGAGAATGGAGTGTAGGTAATGATGTATGCCCTCGCTCATCAACACGCGACTCCGACCACCTGTTTCGCATATGACAACACTTCCTTAAAGGTACGACTCCAACGCCTTTTCGGCTCATTCTAACTAATGCATTGCGATGCATGGTCATGTTAGTCAAGTGTTTAATTATGTTCATTCATCCAATAAGTTTGGAAAGCTAGGGTACCTCCCTTTTTAACATTGACCCAAATCGAACATTAGGCATTGGACAACCGCAACGGTCCTATTCCTGTGTTCTAGATCCATCTAGGTTCGTCACTCCTAGATAAGAACATACGATAGGTAAGTTGCAAGAAGTGGTACTCGCAGTCACTACGGGGAGACTCATCACCTCAGTGTAAGCCGACAGCCCGAACACGGTGTCCCATACCACCATGCCCGGCTCACGAGTCTTGAGGATCGTGGTACCATGGTTGAATATAGATCTTTACATTGGTGAGGGGTACCTTAGATTCAAACAGTCACATCCATACATGGTAAACACACAATAGGTTAACCGGTTCATTAAGCAAGCTCGCTTTGATACGAGCGCATGTTGACATGATCGACATGGAGCACATAAGTGCCCCTCGTGGCCTAGCCACTGTCGACAGTCGACGCATGACCCGTATCCTTCGAGTTTACCCAAGGTGGCCGGACTAATTTGGCCACCCAAACATGGGCGTTTACCGATTGCTTGGGCTACGATTGTAGCCCCATTCCTATCCAAGTGTTGCTAACACCCACGTGTGATATCTATCTTAGTATCCGACAAACAATCCTAGTGAGTTTCTCATTTGGGCATTTCATCAAACGCATAAACCATGTTAACTATAACTTGCATTTTATCAACTGGTTATATAGAGAAAAATACATAGGCATAAGACAACAAAGAACCCTACCTTAAAGAAATCTTAGTAAGTACAAATCATCAACTATTTTTCATTTTAACAATTTATCAAACACATAGACTACGTTAGTTACAACTCACATTTTGTCAATTCGTTACACAGAGAAGTACATATATAATGACATCAACAAATCATAGGTTAACAATCATGGCAAGCACTAATCATCATCTATTCCTCATTTAGACATTTCATCAAATACATAGCCTACGTTATCTATCATTTGCAATTCATCAATTTATTTCATAAAGAGTTAGGCATGTTGAAGACAATACAAGTTCTTGCAGTCACAGTCATAGCATACATAAATCATTAGCTACAATGAAAGCATTGATAAACCGTAACCTAAGCATTTATAGTTTGCACCTTTAGGTAGTATGCTCGACTTAGACTCAGTTCTAGGACTACCCTTTCAAGGAAAGAACGTTGGTCGCCTAAACGGGTAAACAGGTTAGCTAAGTGGGAGAAAAACCATCCGGGAGACTTACATCATTATAGGGTTTAGTATTTTTTACCCAAAGTCACAGCCGGAAGAGTTTTGGTAGCGAAACGTGGCGGTGATTAGGCATGTGGATCCATGGGAGAAGATTTCCCATGGTTGCAGCGATTTCCTAAACTTCCTCTTCTCTATTTTCTCTTTTCTCTTCTCTCTCCCTAGGGTTTATGAAATTCGTATTTGGGAGAAAGGATGTGTGTTGGGAGCTATTTATAGCCCCAGATGAGGTGCAAACGGCCCTAGGGCCACTTTGTACTATGTTTATACCCTGTGGGCGGCCATTTCTAACAAACAGGGCTCTTAGGGAGGCCCACAACTCATCTCTTATAACTTTCTGATTATAATGGATTTTTCTTTATATTGTGGTTTCTTCCCACAAGAGTTTTTCACATAAAATTCGTATGTTAACTATGGTTGCTTAAATTTTCTTTCTGTATTGTATTGTTTGATGTTGTTTGAGGTTACTTCCACATCCAACAAGTTGTGTTAGGGCTAGTTGCTTTCCTAACAATAAAATCATATTTTAAATAATTATAAGATTCAATGTCTGATGGGACAATACTTCATATGTTTAATTTCAATTATATAATAATATATTACGTTTTAAGTATATTTTAAACAAAGGTTAAAATTGTTCCACCTAAACATATGCGGTTACTAAAAAGATTAAGAAAACGTAATGGATTATTTCTGCTCTTTAGAAAAAAAAAACCATAATAATAAAATAAAATTTGTTACATCTAAACAACTCCTGAAAGCCAACAATCTGTTGCAAAAGGATGTCTTAAATCTTGTATTCACCGCGCTGCTTGACCAGTCGAGGGGCTGGCTCGATCGGTCGAGGGTACCCTTCGACCAGCCATAGCCCGCTCGACTCGAAGTCCAGCAACGAGGGATTTTGGGTTTTCAGGATGCTCGACCGGTCGAGGGTCAAGCTCGACTGGTCAAAGGGGTCCTTCGACCAGTCGAAGACATGGCTCGGCTAGTCCAAGGTAATGCAGACTGCATAAATTTGAGGCAGTTTTGACTGTTCCAAGGTTGGTGCGAAAGGGGTGTTTCTTAAACTATAAATAGGAGTCCCTAAGAGTCTTTCTAGGCAATGCAAAGGCTTTCTAAAGGGGTTCCAAGGGTTCCTAAAAGGGGTGTAGCAAGGGTGAGATTTGAGGTTGTTCGAATCGGGTAAGTCCTTTCTCTTTGAAATTTCTATTTTTATAGTGAAGATCTATCGCTTTGTGTAGTGGTTTTTTCCCGCAAGGGTATTCCACGTAAAATTGTTGTGTTCTCTTGTGTTTGCTTGATGCTCCGGGAACTAGATCTGTGTGATTTCGTAACACAAATCCTAACAAGTGGTATCAGAGCTATCGTTGGGGCATAGATCTGAATCTGAGGGATTAACATCAATGGTAAGCACTAGGTATGATATTGAGAAGTACTCAAGGAAAAATAACTTTGAGTTATGGAAGATCAAGATGACCAGTTCCTTAATTAAGCAAAGCGAAGATGGTGCTCTTGAGGAGCGAAAGTCTACTATGTCTGATGGTGATTGGAATACTCTTGATAAGAAGGCCTTATCATCGATCTGTTTATATCTCACGGATGAGGTTCTCTATAATGTCATGAGGTAGAAAACTGCAGCTAAGTTATGGGCGAAGTTAGAAGATATCTATGCGAAAAAATCCTCTGAAATTCGCCTACACTTAAAACGACAATGGTATAATTTCAAGATGACAGAGGATGGAGATTTGGAGGCTTACATCAACAACTTTAATAAATTAGTTTGCAAATTGCTAGATATGGAGGAAGTGTGAAAGATGAAGAACAATGATATATGTTGTTGAATTCTCTTCTAGAGTTGTATGAGTCATTCAAGGACACGATGTGCACCACGAATAAAGCCCTAAGTGTCGACACCATTATCTCAGCCCTTCAAGGAAGGACTATGAGAAAGCTTAACGTTGACATGAGGATATCTTTTGATGCACTGTTTATAAGGGGTAGGAATTCTGAACAACGTACATGTTCTTCAGGTTCTAGATCCAAATCCAAAGGCAAGGGCAAAGGAAAAGTAAAGTACTGGAACTATGGCATGGAAGGACATGTGAAGAAGGATTATACAAATCTTAAATCTAAGAGAGAAGAATCTGAGGCTTCATACATGGAGGCTAATACTGCCACGCCTGTAACGCCCTGAAAATTGGGGGTTAAGCAGGAGCCCAACTCCCGAGTTCCAATGCATCACTTATGCAATATAGATAATGATGATTAAATGTTGTATGTATTAGCACATTAAACATGATTGAGATTACACCAAATTAGTATATCATACTCCAGTGATAATTAGATTACGTAAGCGGAAGACTGTGATAAGTATATAAAACGTATAAGTGGTTGTAGGTCCCCAGAGTATGAACATGATACCAGGTTAAATAATTACACATTTAGTTCCAAAACGTACAAAATACAAAATGTAAATGTTCAACTATTCCATATCCTTGTAGCCCCGGTGGTGCAACTCTAAGTCTACGCAAATCCGCCAGAGAGTTGTAGGTAGGAGAACTCCTCCTTGTCTTCGTAGAAGTCCGGCTCCAAATCGTAAGCCACATTATCATCTACAACTACAACAGAGTCTGGTTGGTGTTTTAAAACACCGTCCTAGAGTGGGAGTGAGTGATCAACTCAATGGAGCTATAAGGCTTATCAATTTAGTCAAGCAGTAATGATAAAGCAATACAACAAGCATTCCTAGGTACTCTGGTTAATGCAATGATGATATATGATAATGATGCATGCCCTTACCTGTACTCCCTCTGCGACATCATCTCACGATCGCGACATGCACCCCTTCCTCTGTGCTCAACTCCAATGCCAAAGGCACATGTAAATGCGATGCATGTATGTGATTAGCCAAGTTCTTAATTAGACTTATTCATATAGCATGCTTGGGAAGCTAAGGTACCTCCCTTTATATCATTTACTCAAACGATGATCCATTTAGGGTCGTCAATCCTAGTTAATCACATACGATAAGCAAGTTATAGGGCAACGTCACCCTGATTTAAAAGTAGTGAATAGGCAAGTTTAGGTCACTGTGAAGAGGCTCGTCACCTCGATGTAGGCCTTAGTTTATACTTGAGGTCACTACGGGAAAGACTCGTCACCTTAGCTTAGGTCGACAGATCGAATACAGTGTCCCATACCACCGTATTTGGCTCATGAGTCTGGGTTGCTCACTAGATAATACGGGGAGGCTCGTCACCCCAGTGTAGGCCGACAGCTCGAATACGGTGTCTCATACCATCATGTCTGGCTCAGAGTTTTAGCGGATCGTGGTACTAAGGTTAAACGGGCTTTTCACTAGTAAGTTGATACCTTAGATTCAAGTAGTAGCATCCATACATGGTGAACATACATTAGGCCAATTGGGTTACCGGACAAGCTTGACTGGTACGAGCGCACGTTGAATTAATCGACATGGAACACATACGCACTCCTTGTGGCCTAACCACTGTCGATATTCACCGAACGACTTGGATTCATCGAACAAGTCCGTGGTGGCTAAACTGATTCAACTACACGATCGGAAGTCGTTACCGATTGCCTGGACTACATCATATCCCCAATCACACTCCAAAACAATTTCATTCACATGTGATAATCAAATACAGTATGTGACAACCAATCTAAATATAAATCTCATTTGAGCATTTCAACAAACACATAGTGCACATGTTATTACATAGGCATTTCATCCATAAAATCATGTAGTAATAAGATCGGTTACATAAAGGAAACTGTAACTATTGATAAGGGAATTGAGAATCCTATCTCAACACCCTCATCAAATACATTTCAACAAACATTTTCTCATTCAAGCATTTTATCAAACACTTAGACTACACATATCATATACATGTAATAAATTAGTTAAAACATATATTATAGCAAATCCTTTTACTAGGGAGTTGTCATACGTACAACAATCATATATTTCCAATCATAAATCATAGCAAGCAAAAATCATAATTCCATACTCATACAAACATTTCAACAAACACATGGAATGCATCTATTTCAACATGGTTCATATATATGTGTAATACACGGAAAACATCGTGTTTAAACACATGTGACAGCAATCAAATCAGTCATAAATCATTAACTAACATTGAAAGCCTTGAAAACCATAGCCTAAACGTTTATAGTTCGCACCTTTCGCCGGTAAACTAGAATCAAACTTAGTTTGAACACTAAGTCTTCGTCTATGGCACAATGACAACCTATAACATGAAATAGGTTAGCTAGTTCATCACTTACCATATTTGGATCCCTAAAACAAATTTGGGTTAGGATTTTTTACCTAAGGATAGAGTCGAAATCGCGGGAATAACGATACGGGTAGGCTGATTCGGCACGTGGAACGGCAGGGAAGAATCCCAGCAACTATCCCTCTCTCTCTCACTTCTCCTCACCTTTTTCCTTCTCTTTTATCTCTTCTTTCTCTTAGGGTTTAGAAATTAGTATGGAATGAGAGAGGGGTGGGTAAATGGTATAATATATAGGCCCAGAACTGATCTCTGGAGGCCCCTTTCTTGCGTACGGTCTGGAGAAAGTTCCCTGACAATGGATCTATGTCAGGTTAAGTTTTTGGTCCGATCAGAGTTACGGATTGACCGTGGAGGACCAGTTTCAATTCAACGGTCATCGTCACTCGATCAGGGCCACAAGAATATTAACCTGTGCAGAGAACTTACCCTGATCTGAGGATGTATTTGGGTCAGATTCTGACGGTCAGAAACCTTAAATTTAGCCTGCAAGCGAACAGCCCAATTCACTTAAATCTGAGTTCATTTTCTAAAGATATTCGCGTTTCTCACACACTTCACTTCGGGTCCAAGTTGTGCGTTTCTAGATACAATTAGGATTTGATTTTCAAGATGGTCGTCAAGTCCAGTAGGGTGGTCATAACCGTATAGGTCCGCGGTTATCAGACTTTCGACTCGCAATCTAGGTCCGAAACGGAGTTTCAAGCTGCTCCCGAGAGCAATTGGATTTTAAGATTGATCCTGTGTTTTTAGGTAATGTAGCGTTAACGATTCTACTAGTTTTGGGTCTTACAGATCGTATAAAAAGTGGTTCAAGCTAATCTATCGATTAATTTAGTTTAACACTTAATTAATTTCTATCTAATTCCTAAAGGATTTGGTCCTTAATGATTTCTGCCTGAGGTGGTACTCGGGTCTTTGTACGAATTTTTTCGAGACGTTACAATGCCAGATGGATCAAGTAGATGTAATGGTGATGTTTTGTCTGTGTCTACGATTAGACGGCCATACGATGATCGTAGGGACGAGTGGATTCTAGATATAGGGGCATCCTTTCGCATTACTCCTCATCGGAGTTGGTTCACCAGTTATAGGGAGTGCGATGATGGATAGGTATTTATGGGTAATAACAGTGCCTGTAATATTGTGGCTGTTGGTACAGTGTGTATCAAGATGTTTGATGGGGTGGAGCGTACCCTGACTGGGGTGATGTACATTCCTGACATGAAAAAGATCCTAATTTCTCTCGGTGCACTCGAGTCTATAGGGTGCAGGTTCACAAGTATTGATGGTGTCTTTAAAGTATCTAAAGGGGCATGGGTAATCATGAAAGCGCAACAACTTAATAATGTTTACATGTTGATCGGGAGCACTTTAAAAGGTGGAGTTGCAGTGGCTATAGAGGATTCCACCTTTGCACGTGTGTGGCATGCTGGGCATGGCCGCAAGAGCGGGTAGGGCATGACGGCTGAGATGCGTGAACAGAGATACATAGCAGGTGGAGTAGCCACCTGTGAGAAGAATCACATGGTATAATCGCAGGATATCGGTGAGGTACATTGACGACTCCAATATCGCAGAAAATCCGTCTTCTATTCAGATGGCTCTAGGTGAGCATGGTGCTGAGAAATGGAAGGTGACTACAGGTGATGTGATGGACTCGTTGTACCAGATCGACACATGGGAGCTAGTGGAGCTTCCAGTGGGCCAGAAAGCGATTGGATGCAGGTGAATCTTTAGGAGGATACAACATAGATACAAAGTAAGGTTGGTAGCGAAGGGTTATGCTTAGAGAGAAGGGATCGAATTCTCAGAGATATTGACGCCAACAGTTAGCAGGTGTCTATTAGATTCGTGATTGGCGTTGGTTGGCCAATGCGATCTTGAGTTGAAGGGATGGATGTGAAGTCTACACTTCTGCAAGGGAAATTGGAACAACAGATATACATGAAGCAACTAGAGTGGTTCGAAGTTAAAAGGGCTAAGAAAAAGTTTGTGGGAGGTCATGGTACGACATGTCGCCTAGGCAGTGGTTTGATTCCTTCATGTTGAGTCAGGAATTGTATGCTGATGACATGTAGATCGCCAATTATGACTTATCTGAAATCAATGTACTGAAAACTTGGTTAAGTGGGACATTCAAGATGAAAGATCAGGGAGCTACAAAGATGGTTCTCGGCATTGAGACTGAAAGAGGAGTAGGCTTTGATTATCTCAGGAAGAATACCTTGGGTAAGTATTGTTCAAGTATGTGATGGACTAGGAAAAGCCGAAGAGCGTTCCCTATGCATCTCTCCTCAAGTTTTCATCAGGACATGTCCCAAAATAAATGAGGAAAATCATGATATATCTCATGAGCTTTATTCGAATGCGGTTGACAGTGTATGCAATGTCTGTATTAGACCGGTTATTTCACAGGCTATCGGTGTTGTGAGTAAATACCCCAACATGCAATATTGGAAGCGGTGAGATGGTACGAAGACTACGTCTTTACTTTTGGGAAGACAGTGACAAAGTTGGTTAGGTATGTGGATTCAGATTACGCAGGTAGTGTGGATTTTGGAAGTCAACTTCAGATAACTCGTTTGTACTAGCGAGTGGAGCAATTAGTTGGATGTCCATGTTATTCGACAAGTGCTTGAGGAATGAAGCCTAACACTGGAGAAGATTCACACCACCGTGAATCCGGAAGACATGATCACCAAGGTCATTCCTGCAGAGAAGTTCAAGTTCTATGCAACTTCTCTGGGCTTGGCGATGGCGAAAAAGAGGACGGAGTATGCACGAGAAGCTATAATGTGATGCAAAGATAAGAGAAGAGGTCAAGAAGCTGCGCGGTTAAAGATTGAATACGTGGTGAAAATTGTTGCAAAAGGATGTCTTAAATCTTATATTCACCACACTGCTCGACCAGTTGAGAGGCTGGTTCGACCGATCGAGGGTGCCCTTCAACCAGTTGTAACCCGCTCGACTTGAAGTCCAACAACAGGGGATTTTGGGATTCCGGGATGCTCGACCGGTCGAAGGGGTCCTTCGACCAGTCGAAGACATGGTTCGACTAGTCAAAGGAAATACAAGCTGTGAGCGGACTGCATAAATTTGAGGCAGTTTCCGGACTGTTCCAAGGTCGGTGCGAAGTGGGTGTTTCCTAAACTATAAATAAGGGTCCCTAAGGGTCTTTCTAGGCAATGCGAAGGCTTTCTAAAGGAGTTCCAAGGGTTCCTAAAAGGGTTTTAGGGTTTCTAAAGGGTGTAGCAAGGGTGAGATTCGAGGTTGTTCGAGTCTGGTAAGTCCTTTCTCTTTGTAATTTATATTTTCATAGTGAAGATCTGTCGCTTTGTGCCGTGATTTTTTCCCGCAAGGGTTTTCCATGTAAAATCACTGTGTTCTGTTATGTTTGCTTGATGCTCTTGGATTTCTATCTTAATCTAGAACTGTGTGATTCCGCAGCAAAAGTCCTAACACAATCAAATATAGTGAGATGAATTATAGAAAACGTAATGGATGGAGTTGTCCTAAACCACCCGGTCCCAATCGTTTTATGTGGATCTTATCATCACCATGCCTCGTGTCCCACAGAGATATCTCGACAATACACGGGTTCTTTGAACTCTACCATGTCATACTCTCCCTTCCTCTGGATGTGTTCTATGTAGTGAAGATGTTGGCCCACAAAATCAAGTAGAATATGATGTTCTCCATTGTTAATGTACTTAATCCATTCCCTAATCAGTTCACACATGTATAAATAAATAGACAAAAATGAAAACCAACACCTACATGCAAGATGCACATCTCAAACTAATGATTAGAACAATCGTATGCGTAGGATGGAACGCATTAACACATCAAGTTAAAGATAGCGAATCCAACTTAGGCTAAGATGACCTAATCAAAGCACTAAACATGACCTGAAAATTAATCAATCCACACATACACACACCAGACTTAAATCCAGTCCATGGGCAAAGCTAATAGCTCCAAGCCCAATAGGCAAGCCGCCTCATCGTGGTCCACTTGAATTTTGGATCTTCCTCATTCTTTGGTTCATGCACTAAAATGATCTCTCCAGACGGATGGATGGTGTGGATAGAACACATACGCCCAGAAAAACATGATGACGTCACTTTCAAGTCTCGCTGCTGTTGGATTCAGTACCTAATCGGCGTCCAGAAACCTACTCCATCAGGTGTGTCAAGCAGATGCATTGAATGAAGACTGTTTTCTCTTTTTAAAAGCAGCGAGTAAACTCTCGGGGGCCACAGTCATCCCCCTGTATTATCCACGCCGTCCATCCGTTTTATCAACTCATTTTAGGGAAACGGACTGGCTACTCTCCCTGCCACCAGTCCGGTAGCTGTGGTTGGTGCTCCGTGGGCCCCACCATGATGTATGTGTTTCATCCATTCTGTTCATCCATTTTTACAGATCATTCTAAGGCTTATCCCAAAAACGAGAAGGATATAAATCTCAGGTGGACCACACCACAGGAAAACAATAGTGATTGGATATCCACCATTGAAATCTTCCTAAGGCCCATTGTACTGTTTATTTGACATCCAATCTGTTGATTAGGTCATTCAGGCCTAGATGAAGGAAAAAAAAACAAAGATCAGCGTGATCCAAACCTTTTATGGCCCACTAAAGGTTTTTAATGGTCGACGCTTATTCAACACTGTTTCCTGTAATGTGGTCCACTTGAGATTTTGATATACCTCATTTTTGGTCTCATATCATAAAATTATTTGAAAAAATAGATGGACGGCATGGATGAAACACGTACATTATGGTGGGCCCCACGGAACACCGACCATCTGCCATTGGCTGGTGGCAGGGGTAGTAGCCAATCCGTTTCCAACATGCCAACAGGAAACACTGTGAATTGAACACCCACCGTTGAAATCTTGTTAGGAGGACCACTGAAGGTTTGAATCAAACCGATATTTGAGTTTTCTATTCATCCATGTCTATGAAGTTTTGAAGTTTTTGGATCAAACTGATATCTGAATTTTCTATTCATCCATGTCTGTGTGACCTGACGAACACTTTGAATGACAAATAAGAATCAATGTGGGCCTAGGAAGGTTTCAACGGTGGACGCCATGATCCCTACTATTTCCTGTAATGCAGTCACATGAGATTTTAATATACATCAATTTTTGATCAGCCCCTGAAATATTCCGGAAAAGCCGATGGACGGCATGGATAAGACACACACATGTCACGGTGGGTCCCACAAACTTTACTGAGTGCGCTGTAACTGAGTTACTGAGTAACTCAGTACGCTACGGCTTCCTTATTTTATTATTATTATTTTTTGGTTTTTGTTCACCGCCCTTCTTTTTTGTTCTCTTTTAAAATTGCATTTCCAGGAGTCTTCCTACAGCCAGCCTCCTCTCCTTCACACTGGAAGAAGAATATGTATCAGAAAGAGAATACTAGTAAATCTTTATTTTGGAAAGTTTACTTAGGAACTTTGGTCCACTGAGATCGACGGTTTTTATTAGCTTGCTCAAATAGTATGATCCTGGATTGATATTCATGCTTGTGAAATGAATGCACAACTTTTAGTTTTCGAAGCTGTCATGTCTTCGTCTTCTGTTTTGTTTTTGTCATTTTATATATTTGAAATCTCAGCTTGTTTGTGCTTTTGGAGATGATCGATTAGACGTTAATAGTCTCTCGCACCAAAGACTTATAGGAGGCTCTTCGATTTGGCAAGATTTACTGTGCGTTTGGTCGTACCAAATATTGTGATATTTCATGATTGATCAGTCTATTTTGGGGCTCAATATCATGATATTTGGTGCAACCAAACACACCCTCAGAAAAATATTGAGGAAAGATATCCTTGAACTTTTCTTTCCTCACTCCATGCCACGATCACGCAATCTTAGGCTCCTTATAATTTTTGGGTTAGTTTAATGTAGTGTTGGAATTGCATTATACCCTCCTATTTTGATGGCTGTTGAGATTTACATAGTGTGGAGTTTGATTCTAGCATTGTTGAGAATATTGATTTAAGATGTAGGAATTTACTCGCCCGATTTTATTGGAAGAAAATGAAGTTCTATCAAATCTTGTATGCTTGATTGCTCTTCTTGTTTCAATTTGTTTCACAAAGCTTGATTCATGAAGCTTCTCTTTCTTCACCTTGTTTTTTGAGGATTGCTAACTCTTAACTTCATTGATTATGGGATTGTCATACCTACTGCTAAAACTATCCCTTTTTTTTTTCTCTTAAATATTTTCACCTGCCGTTGTCTTTTATTTTTTATTTTTAACGAACTTTTGTATGTTGGATAACTTGTGGAAGATAGTTTTTTCAACACCCTTTCAAGTTTAGATTTTATTGACACTGTACAGTAACTGGGTCTGCGGCTGGTAACGGTTGCGAGGTTGGCCCAATGTGGGTGGTAATGTTTTTTTTGTTTTTTTTTTTTTCATAATTCGGCAGGTCTTTCTCTTGAGATTAGAGGTTGCTCTGGATCGTTGCTGGGGAACATCAAAGTGAGGTAATGTTGCCCTTTGCCTTATTTGTTTTGTCATGATATTCGCCTGTTTGTTTCTTTTTGGCTTCGAGAATTAACAATTCAACTTTAACATCAGTTATTCCTTGAAAAAAATAAAAAAGAAAGAAGAAAAGAAAAAGTTGTTTGGGAACATTAGTTTTGATGTATTTGAGTGCATTCGGATTCCAAAAGTTGTTTGACACTGAATTTGGCAGGAAATAAAATAGGAGGTAAATGAAATATTTAGCTTTGACATGTTTTGAAAATGTCATCATTTTGCTACAATTCCAGTTTACACTAAACTGAGCGAAATGTTTTTT
Organism: Magnolia changhungtana; assembly: GCA_030180095.1. NCBI lineage: Eukaryota > Viridiplantae > Streptophyta > Magnoliopsida > Magnoliales > Magnoliaceae > Magnolia > Magnolia changhungtana. The sequence continues at coordinate 404,068 of JASAUF010000674.1, read as the reverse complement.
TTTTTTTTTTTTCTTTCTTTTCCTTTTACTCCTTTTAAGGTAGGAGAGTTGCATGAAAATCATAAGTGCCAATAAACTACTAAATCAAAAGTGCCTCTGAGCTACTAATCCATATGTATCATTGTACATATGGCTTGTTGATGATACTCCAACAGAATCTACGGGTCAGTTTGGGCAGTGGGATTAGAAGGGATTTGGTGGGGATGGGATTCATCTGGTCTTGTGCCAATTCCACTCCATGTTTGGGAAGAATGGAAATGCTTGGAATTACATTAAATGAAATTGCATTGAGTCCTGTGCCAATTTCACTCAATGATTGGAAAGTTGTGTAGGTCCCAACATGATGTGTGGGCTATATCCACACCATCCACCCATTTATTGAGATTATTTTCGAGCATGGGCAAAAAAATCAGGTAAATCTAATGCTCAAGTGGACCTCACCATAGAAAGCAACAAGGATTGAATACTTACCGTTGAAAACTTCTTCGGTGCTACATAAGTTTTGGATCTATTTCATTTTTAGGTCCATGCCATAAAATGAGGTTACGAAACAAATGAACAGTTTAGATATAACACGTGTGTTATTCACAATAATTTCAAATGATGGTGAGTATATTCATTCAATGTACCACCGTATCATATACAAAGCAGGGCATTAATTTTATCTCATGGTAATAGGGGACAACCCCTGCCATGAGCAATAATTATGTTTTTTTGAATCCCATCCCACTCAATCCCTTCTAATCCCACCGCCCAAACTGACCCTAAGTATCAGTTCCATCGTTAAAATCACATCAATAAAATGATGTGAACTATCCAAACATTGGGCACGTAAAGAGACAGTTAAAAAATGCCAGTGTCATTTGTGATCCTTGTGCTTATGGCTGACCAAAGGATCCGAATTTTGTCATTTTTTGTGTAAGTATATATTTCAATATGCTCTGATGCATAGCGGGTCATAGACACTTTCATGGTAAAGATGGACTACGGAAGGTGGAAATGATCTAGACCGTCAGGACCTTAAATCGGTCATATCTCACAAACTAAATGATTATTTTGATATATTATATATGATTTTGGAGTAAAACCAAGATGAATATTTTGATATATTATATATGATTTTGGAGTAGGAGAAACTACTTGATTTGTGAGATTCCATTAGATTGAATCGATGGTCAAAAGTCCATTTTGTTTTCATCTTTACTATAAATGCTAAGTTTTAGTTTGAGTATAACTTTTGATCCTTTGAGTCTTGCCAACATGAAAATGGCTTTAAAAAGTTAGGAGAATAACGTGGTTGGGCAAAATTGGACACTTAATATTTTTGACCGAAAACTATGAAGTCTAGTAGGAATGGAGACCGCTATAAATGGTAAGTTTACTATTTATAGTAAGTCACATTTTTAGGGTGTTTGAGTTGGAGTCTATGTCTAGAACTATGTTCTAGGTTTGAGCTTATTATTTAAAGGGTTGTAAATTCAATTTTATTTTAATATCATTAATCAAGTTATTTCCAATTTATTAGAAGTTATTTCTAATTTTATCCCTTGTGGATTCGAGGGAGCTTTATGAGGAGTCCAGAGGGCTCCGTGGATTTGGAGTAGATATCCCCTAAGGAAGACGACGATCAACCTCATCACGTCCCTCCCTGCATCAAGTGGTATCAGAGCGAGGACTCCCATCAGATCAATAGCAACTAACGATATAATGGACCAAAATCTTGTAGACAGTGATCTAGGGATTCGTTATCTATCGGAAAGAATAAAAGTTTTCCACCGAGAGAGTCAATTGATCATACAATGGCTGCAGGTAACTCTCTACCCTATTGTGGATGCACTAATTCCGCGCTGAGCCCAAGGCTCAGTCGCTCATGATCATTGTACTGCACAATTCGATTTTTGTAGAACACTTTTGGAGGTAAATCATGGGGCTATCCTAGATGAGAGTTCCAATGATGAGGATGTCGGTGGCGTCGTTGCTTGATGGATTGTCCATGAAGACGATCAACTAGAGCGTGCTGAAAGAGACTATCGAGGTAAGGCCGAACTTCTCAATTTTAGTGGTTTATTGCGTATAGAAGAATTTTTCAATTAGTTAGCCAAAGTAGAGCGATATTTTGATTACATGGATGTGCAGGAACATAAGAAAGTAAAGTTGGTTGCATTCAAATTGAAATTTGGTGCTTTTGCATGGTGGGAACAATTATAACTCTCATGTCCCAATAGAATAAGTCACCCATCCGATCATGGCCGCGGATGAGATACCTTCTTCAATCACAGTTCCTCCTCAGTGATTACAAGTGTTGTACCAACAACTTGGCCCCCATGACGGGTCCCATGTAGGATTCAACACTATCCAAAGGAAAGGAACCAGTAGGAGGCTGTTCTTAACCTCCTACAAGCATAAACCGTGACATGAGGAGCGATTCATCTAGGCCTCAACGTGTAGTGCCCACAATAGTGGGTCCGAGCAAGATTCCAAATCTTTATGGCTGACTAAGGTCGAAGGAGGAGCTGGTGATGAAGAATGGTTAGCCGAGGATCATGGCGAATCCTTGTTCGTGAGGTGGTTATTGTACACTCTAAGGAAGGAGGTGCACCCACAATGGCATAATATATTCTGTATGTGTTGTACTGTCAACAACAAGGTCTGTGATGTAATTATAAACATTTACAGTAACAAGAACATCGTCTCGAAGGTGATGGTGGCTAGATAAATAAGGTGAATAAAACCAAGGTAACTGAACAATGCACTGTCTCATTTTCAATTGGTAGAAATTATAAAGATCAAGTACTTTGAAACGTGGTCGACATGAGAGCATGTCATATATTGCTCGATCGACCATGATAATTAGACTGTGATACTACCCATAGAGGATAAGATAATGTTTATGTCTTCGTCAATGACGTTCAAAAGACGATCCTTGCCCTTATGTCACCAGAGAACCACCTCGAAACTTCTAAAGTAGAGGGGTGCTTCTTCATAAAAATTCATGATTTCGTAAAATAATCCAAGGAAACCGGTGAGGTATACGCCATGGTGGTAAATGGCGAGGAATTGGAGCCCTTAGACATTCCTCCAAATTCAAGAAAATCTAAACTGAAGAGTTACCCGATGGATTGCCCCCCGTGTGGGATATCCAACATAACATAAACTTCGTCCCTGTGGCTAGTTTGCCTAACTACCTTCACTATCAAATGACTCCGAAAGAGAGAGATACTTCAGGAGAGGGTGGAAGAATTGATTCGTAAGGGTCTTTTGAGAGACCATGAGCCTATGCAACGTGCCATCTTTATTAATGCCAAAGAAAGATCGAAGATGGCACATGTGTGTCGACATCCGGGTAATTAACAAGAGTACCGCTAAATATTGGTTCCCGATATTACGGTTGGACGACATGCTTGATATGCTAGGAGGTGCTAAAGTGTTATATAAATTAGATCTGAGGAGTGGGTACTATAAGATTCATTTTGGTCCTGTGATGAGTAGAAAACAACATTCAAAACAAAAGAATGGTTGTAGTAGTGGCTAGTCATGCCCCTCGGTCTATCGAATGTATTAAGCACTTTTAAGCATATGATAAATCAAGTATTGAATCCGTTCATTGGCCAGTTTTGGTATTATATTTTGATGATATCCTAATATTTAGTCAGGGTGAGACGGAGCACATAGAGCATCTCAGGCATGTGCTACAGGTCTGACAGTTAATAAGTTGTCCCTCAACTTGAAGAAGTGTATTTTTTTTAATGGACAACTTGTTGTTCTTAGGATTTATTGTGACATCCACGGGCATCCATGTAGATGATATAGGGGTGCAAGCTATAAAGGAATGGCTGAACATTTATGAAGTGCAGAGTTTCAATAGGTTGGCGACATTCTATCATCGATTTGTGCCGAATTTCAGCACTATAGTCACACCCATTATAGATTGCATTAAAAGGGACCATTTCAGTGGACCAATGAAGCTAATAAGAGATTCGTTAAAACTAAGCATCGATTGTACACAACACCGGTCTTGGTTCTTTTCAGTTTTGACAACGTGTTTGAGATAGAGTTGACGCCTCATAAGTCAGAATTAGAGGAGTCTTATCACAGAAAGGCAGGCCGATAGCCTTCTACAACGAGAAGCTCAATGTTTTGACAAGAAATGAAAGCATTTCGTTTGGGGAATTATCATTAAATAATAACAAAGAATAGAAGTGAACATTCATCATCTTAGATTTTTATTGATTCTGAATTCGTTTACATCCTCTTGTTTCCCTTGATTCTGAAACAAAGTATAATGACCAAACACAATGACATGAAAAAGTAGTCTAATAGCAATTTCAACAGCATTTCAGCGTGTTTTGCATCTTGTCAGAACGACAGAGGGTTGTGCGGGTCCAAAATCCTTGCTTCAAGCCGATATACAAGATATATATATATATATATATATATATATATATATATATATATTAGAAACTAAAGTGCGAAGGGAATCAATGAAACCACAAAAATGTAAGGTATTCCTGTTGCACGACTGTGCAACACACTTCTGTTGCGCGGGGACGGGCAATGTACATCTGTTGCGCAGGGATTCAGGTAACACGCTTCTGTTGCGTGGGAACGCAACATACTTCTTCCTTCTTCTCGCTCTCTCCTTGTTTCTTGTACTTCTCTGAAACTCCTTTCTAGTGAGGAAAGGAAGTGGTATTTATAGGCTTTTACACGTGTGAAATCTCGAATGTTGTGCCATGGGGCCCATTGTTAGAGGTGGGCATCGAGTCGGGTCTGACTCGACTCGGTCTGAAAATTTTAATGCACTGACCCGAGCTTGATCTGATCCAGAATCAAGTCCAGGTCCTCTGACTCAATCCGATCTGTTGCACTGCTAGCCTGACTAGAACCGAGTCTGACTTGGTCAGGGAAACCGAGTCGGATTGGGTTGGGTACAGTTCAGATTGAATCTTCTATTTTTTTTTTTGAAAATAAAAAAATATGATATTCATCGTTAAAAAAATCGTAGGGCCCACCATAACGTTTATTTTCCATCCAATCTATTAATAAGGTCACAACTACATGGATGAAACTACATGGATGAAGAGGAAAAACAAATTTCATGTTGATCCGAAACTTTTGTGACCCCTAATAGAGTTTTAATGGTAAACGTTCAACCCCCCACTGCTTTTTGCAGTGTGGTCCACTTGATCTTTAGATCCGTCTTATTTTTCGACTTAAGCCTTAAGACGAGCCCACCAAATGGATGGACGGTTTGGATAAACACATACCTCATGATGGGACCCACAGAACTTATTGACGTCAATACACCATTGGCCTGGTGCGTGGTACACCTGCCAATTTGCTTCCTTTACCGTCTTTCTTTTCTTGGGACACAGATTTCCTGCACTAGGATGTTATGTGGGGCTCACAGTGATATTTATAAGAAATCCACACCGTCCATCAGTTGTGGGAGCTCATTTTAGGACATGATATCAAAAAAATATGTGGATCCAAAGCTCAAGTGGGCCGGACGAGAGGGAAAACTAAGGAAAGAGTTTCTTACTGTTGAAACCTTCCTGTTATCTACCCTGATATTTATATGTCATCCAAACATTTATAAGGTCATTCCCACTCGGATGAAGTGAACACACCAAAAACTTCTTCTGATATTAAACTCTGTGGCCATGCAAGTGTTTCAAATGGTGGTCATTGAATCTACATTGTTTCCTCTCATAAAGGCCACTTGAGTTTTGGATACACTTCATTTTTGGCTGCATGTCCTAAAATGAGCTCCCAAAATGGATGGACGGTGTGGATTTATCACAAACATCACAATAGAACCCACCTAGTGTCACGCCACAAACCTGGAGATCGGACTCACAGGAATCCCGATCGCCAAATCCGGTGCCGACAGCCTCCGTAGTACCCCATTCTCAGCTTCCAGCGTCTATACGCCAAATTCTGATCCTAGTATCCTATAAGGAGGATTTTCCAACGTATATTTTTTTTCTCGTAAGAAGCATAACCACAAGTTTACCCAAATCACAAAGGCAACATCATCATCACATATCCACTAATATAATCATTTGAATACAATGCTGATAGGGAAGTACATATATCGAAAATCATAGCTCCAGAGGTCCGCCGTATGCTCCAAGCTCAACGCTACTGCAACCTAATGCCACCTGCACGCATCTATCTTGCATAAGCTTATAGAAAGCTTAGTGGGTGGTGAAAGTGTGTGCACAAGGTAATTGTCAAGTAAGCAATATTAGAGTAATCAGAGTAAGCGAGAATATACTGGTAAGTCCATGAGTGCTATCAACCGTACCAAGGCTATGCGATGTAAGGCATGAATGTTAACGGCCATATAAAGGCTATGTGATGCAAAAACATAATAAGCTAATATCAAATACTGAGGATGTAATGCAATATGCGATGTGAATGGAATGACCAAGCTGGAGTGTGAAGTCGGGATGATAGTACGTAGTATCACAAGCTATGGGGTCTATCACAAAGGACTTCTATCCAAACCAGTCTCATACCTAAATTTGGATAGTCAAACTCAAATGTGGTATACTCCTGATCTCAGGTTAGTCGCGCGCCCCAACCGAAATCTTGGCCATTGCGAAGGTACACGTAACAAATAGTTGCGCACCACCAACGCGAGTGGATAGTGAATGAATGAATATGTAACTCCTGCTTAATTAGTCCACAAATCAGTAGTTCCTCTTTGGAGAAATCACCGGAGTCTAGTATACTACATGTAAATCGCCGCCCACTGACGCGCGACCATACAAGTGGAAGAGACCTCACTATCCGCCTGACCAGTAGTCAGTCAATATCTACCCGGCATGTCGATAGCGGACCCATTCACGAGCTGGTCAAACTCAGCCTAGCTATAACCCCTACCCTTGGGTGGGTAAGGCCACACCCCCTCCCAACTGACCACGACACAGTGGGAGACGCGACCTCCTGGTATTCGACCCTCATACGGTCATATATATCCACTCGGTCTCGACGTTGGGGCGTCTCCTGGCCACAGAGGTTTAGTGATTTTCACCCAGGGACATCTATGGCACCCGTATGCTAGAACCAAATATTTTCGCTGTCCCATCTGGCCATCCACGATATGCCTGTGGAGGCTATAGCCTTGATATCGCTAGGGCATACAGTAGTCACAACACGCAATACAAGATGCATGAGTCATACAATCCTGCGCATACTGTGCGCTCATGTGAGATAATCTCCGCCTATTAAGGAGTCTCATAACAACCTGCCCAATGACATGCAATGGTCAACCACATCTCATAACAAACATGCAGATGATACATATGGGCATGTATGTTGATGCTATGCTGTCACCTACTCAGAATCGATATCAATAACCGGCATCAACAATCGGCCTCGACAATGTGGACATTTAACCAACATTGCCCCCCAAGGAATGGCCCACATAGAGCCTAACATATAGTGGACCCATGGCCTCGCACAAGGGCCTAATATACAACACCATGGGCCTTACTCAAGAGCTTAGTACACCACGATGGGCATCTCACATAGGCCTAATATACATCACGATGGGCTTCATCACCTGGCCCTCAAATGCATCACAATGGGCCTCATCTCATAGATCTCATATTCATCACATTAGGCCTTAAACATGGGCTGAATACACATCCTAATGGGCCTTAAATATGGGCCGCATATACATCACATCGGGCCTCGAATACGGGCCGCATATACATCACATTGGACCTCAAACACAGGATGAATACACATCACAATGGGTCTCAACTACGGGCCGCATATACATCACATGGGTCTCGACAATTGCCATCAGCAATCGAAATCGGCCTCAACAATTGGCCTCGACAATCGAAACCGGCCTATACAATCAGAATCGGCCTCGACAATCGGAATCGGCCTATTCAATTGGCCTCAACAAATCGAAATCGGCCTATACAATTAGCCTCGACAAATAGGAATCGGCCTCGATACTCAGCCTCGACAATCGAAATCGGCCTCAACAAATCGGAATCGGAATCGGCCTCGATACTCAGCCTTGACAATTAGAATTGGCAATCAGTCATGCTAATCAGAATAGGCAAATCGGTCACGTCAATCAGAATTGGCAATCGGTCATGATAATCGGAATTGGCAATCGGTCATGATAATTAGCCTTAATAATCGGCTGAACAAGGCCTAAGGGAATGTCATAATGTGGACATTAAACCATCATTGCTCAACAATGTGGACATTTAACCATCATTGCTCTCAAGGAGTAGTCCTTATAGGGCCAAACATATAGTGGGCCCATGGTCTCATATAAGGGCCTCATACACAACATAATGGGCTACATACAATCTCAATGGGCCACATGCATGGGCCTCATATACAACACATCGAGCCTCATCCATGGGCTGAAAATATATCGCGATGGGCCTCATCACATGGGCTAGAAATACATCACATCGAGCCTTGCCCATGGGCCTCGAATACATCACAGTGGGCCTCGCCCATGGGCCTCGAATACATCACAATGGACCACATCCAAAACGGACCATAAATACACAACAGGTGGGCCCTGTACATGGGCCTCATACATCTCAGGTTGGGCCACGACCCAGGGGCCTCAGATACAACAAGTGGGCCGCATCAATGGGCCTCATACACATTAAGTGAGCCTCTCAAGGTAATGAGGTCTACGGTCCAAAAATAAATGGACAGTGTGTGCAATACACATACATCATGGTGGTGTCCACGTCCTAGCTGGACTGGATGGCATGGCTAAAACACGTGCATCAAGGTGGGCCATACGTCCATCAAAATGGACAGACGGCGTGGCTATAGAATACGTACTATCAAGGTGAGCCAGTCCTTTAAATGATATGAAAAGCTGGATGGACGACATAATGTACAATACATAAATCATGGCAGATCTCGCAGATGGCCGACATGGATGCAAAACAGGTGGATGGCATTGATGAATTCAAAAATCATGGTGGGTCCCACTGATCTGGATAGATGGACGGAGTGGACATAGAGTAAATACATAAAGGTGGGACCCACCTGCTGCCAAAACAGATGAACGGCTTGGATCGAAACACAGCTCAAGGTGGGTATCCATACTGGCAAAACAGATGGACAGCTTGTATAGGACACATACATTCGAGGTCAGTCCCACCGTCCCAATCCAGCGGATGGTGTGGATGAAATGAATACATCAAGGTGGGCCCTGCAAGCTGCAGGTGAACGGCCTGCATGAAACACATGCATCACGATGACCCTCACAACAGCTAAATTGTTGTTGGGCTGCTGATCAGTAGTCCAACAGATGGACAGAGCTGATAAAATACATAAATCGAGGTGGCCCACTAGCTGTACAGTTGGTACTGTATTCCTACTACCGTCCAGTTGATGGACGGTAGGATGAGACATACATCCCGGTGGGGTCCACACGTCCCACGTGGACGAATGGTGTGGAGATAACATATACCACATGGGTCCCATAGCTGCTGGATGTCAGTCTAGCAGCCTACACAGATGAACGGTGAATGAAACACATACATTAAAGTGGGCCCCACCGTCCAGATGAATGGACGGTGGATAATACACATACATCAAAGGGGCCCCACCATCCAGATGAATGGACGGTGGATAGTACACATACATCAAAGGGGCCCACTGTCATTGATGGATGGTTTACGTATAATACATACCTCATGGTGGTTCCCACATGTGGGGCCATAGCTATTAGGCAGCATGGATAAAACACTTACATCACGGTGGATCCCATCGTCCTTGCTGGACGGTGAGGTTGCCACATGTGTGGTCAGGCTCCACTGTCCAGACCTCTGAACGGTGGATGACATGGATTGAAACGTATACATCAACGTGGGGTCCACTATACGGATGGCTGAGTTGAGATGTTTGCATCACGTGTGGCTGCAACGGATGGACAGCTGGATATAAGACACGTACATCTGGGTAGTGCCCACCGTCTGCTGGGGTCAGTACAGCAGCTATGCTGCTCGTGGGATGCACATTTGGATGGCCTAGATTTGACGTACATGTGGGACCCACGTGGTTTGCTGGTGTCTTTCCAGCAGCCGTATGTTGTTGGATCTCCACCGTTAGATGGATGGTGGGCCCCAAATACCCAAATCACGGTGGATCACATCCACATCCAAACGAATGGATGGCGTTGGTGAAACACATGCACCATGACCGAGTCCACATGGTTGTGCGGCGTGGATCAAGTGGACCACACCCATATCATCTTCACCATAAAAGAAAAGGGGAAGAGAGAGAGAGAGAGAGAGAGAGAGAGAGAGAGAGGACGGTGAAAATGGGAGGGACCCCACCACTATGGGCCCCTCCTAGGTACAAAATATACATCAAGATGGGTCCCACCACAAGTGGGCCCTAAAATCATCAAAATCATACAAAAAAAATCACCCACCTTCAAAATTACTCCTTATTCACTAGGGTGATCTAGCTCCAAGGAGAAAAAATCAATGGTTGAGATTGGATTTTAGAGGTTGGATGATGGGGTATGAAGCTTCATGGTGGGTGGAAAAATGGAGTAAAAACTTGGATGTTGGGAGTTTTTAGGATTGCTTAGAGAATGAGAGAGAGAGAGTGATGTAAGAGAAGTGATGGGAAGTTGACTTTTTGGGGTTGCTTTTGTACTTGGGAATGAGAAGAGTAATGGGTTAAGTGATGAGTGTACTTTTGACAAGTGAGGTGATTAATGTGATGGATTCTCTTGGATTTTGCAACGCGCAGCATTTTTCTCGAACTAAACGCGGGCCCACATATCCTGGTCTGGATATCGCATCGGCACGCGAGACGTGGTATCGGAACCGCGGCGATGGTGTGGTCGCAAGGGTACAAGTCTCGGGTCGAGCCGACTCTGCAATACGGGACACAACTCAGGGCTGCGCACAAATGCCAATGACAAATTGCGGGTCGCTGGAATTCGACCGGGAGGATTGCAGAAGCTTATGGAATAGTATAGGTTAGGATACAGGCCTCACACCTAGCATCCCATGCAGGAACTTGGAAATCCGCGTCCCTTTTCTTGTGTCATAGCTCGGTGCTCGATGCACCTTGAGCCATGAGCTGAGACTTGAGAGGACGAATTCGCTACTCCCCTTGCCACCATCCAATGCTAGTGGTCGATCTTTTGTGGACCCCACCATGATGTATTTATTTCATCCATGCCGTCCATCTATTTTTCTAGATCATTTTATGGTATTAAACCAAAAATGAGATATATCCCAATCTCAAGTGGACAACATTACAAGAAATGATGTTAAATGAACATTGCGCGAATCAGATCGGATCCCGAATTGGATCGGTCGCCATTGATCCGAACTCAACTCGATGTATGCTCAGATCTGAGTGGGCCTACTTGATTTGACCCAATCCTGGCCTTTGGTTTGGATCGGATCGGGTTGGATTCTGCCCAGCTCTACCCACTGTGCTCATCACTCCTATTGCGCAGAGCGCAACAAACCATCTATCTTCTGTGTTGCGCGGACCCGCGCAACTCAACTCTCGGTTACACAACGCGCAACATACGATATACACCTTTTGTGTTATGCGGACCTGCGCAATAACTCCATGTTGCGGGGACTCGTGCAACTCAACTCTATTCTGCTTTCTTCTGTCTTTAATTTCTTCTCTTTTCTCAAAATCCTTTCTTCATTACTTGTACTTCCCAACGTGTAATGAGAACTTTTGTACATTTTTTTATGCACCAACAGATGCCCCCTTGATCCTTCTTTGATTTTAATGCGAAATCAAATGGAGGATTGATCTTCTTCTACACAAAAATCCTTTTCTGACAAAAAAGACTCTTTATGAAGGTAGAGCCGACTGCATATCGGAGAGGGATTGCTCGAATGGAGAACTTCAACAGTTGAGCTCGCATAGAAGATTGAAGAATCGTGTTCAGACGGAGGATCATGCTCGAATAGATTGTTGTCAAATGAATCACGATCGAAGGAATCGAGCTCGAATGAATTGCGGTCGAAGGATAACTGAATGATCATCTCCGAACGAAGAATCATGCTCGAATGAATTATATGCTTGAATAATGAATAGATGGTCGGGCTAGAACGGAAAACTGAATGATCGCTCTCGAACAGAAGACTAAATACTCGTGTTTGAGTGGAAGACTGAATACGTGCGCTTGAGCAGAAGATTGAATGCCCCAGTCAAAAGCATCAAGTGGATGCTTCGATAGGGAGGATAATAGCGGGCAATGAAAGCACTTGCTGTAATAGTTGTGGTGACTTGATCTTTGAGCAACTTGATCAGAGAACTGTTTTTTAATGCTGCTCCTACTGCAACAATCTCTTCAATTAGCTCCGACAACTCTTTCTTTAAACTCCGTGGCTAGGGAATTGTTCTTTAATGTTGTTCCTGCTGCAGCAATCTTTAAAGATATCTCCTTTATTCATGGTCTACATAATTTAGAATTTCGAATGGCAATATTTCCTGCTAAATTAATCAGAATTAATATTTTAAATTATCATAACTTTCCAATTCAGTTTCATGAAACATTGATAATTTCGAAATATAGATTCAGAATAATTGTTGACAATTCTAAAATAATCATAATGTATTGATGAATTTGAAGTAATTAGAATGTATAATGATTTGAGCCGCATATTCCCTTTATTTGCAATGTGCTCTTCATTTGCGATATTCTTTTTATTTGCAATGTGCCCTTCATTTGTGATATTCTCTTTATTTGCAATATGCTCTTCATTTGCGATATTCTCTTTATTTGCAATATTCTCTTTATTTGCAATGTTCTCTTCATTTGTGATATTCTCTTTGAAGATGTTTGGTCATTTCATCTTCATGCTTGTCAGCATGCTTTGTATTGCATTTGTTGCATTCTTTGCTTTAGTTACGTCAACTTCGGATCACAGTTTAAGCTCTTGAGGTGTTGGTGCAAAATATAACTTTTATTGGACATACTTTGACTGGACTGGACTTGACTTTGACTTTGACTTGACTTGACTTTGACTTGACTTGACTTGACTTTGACTTGACATGACTTGACTCGACTGGGCACAAGGAGCAATTATAGTTTACCGCCAATTTCGGGCTGGGATCAAGGAGGAATTATAGTTTACCGCCGATTTCAGGCTAGGCTCTTAAGTTTATTAAAGCATTCACAATTTAGGCTCTTAAGTTTATTGGATCATTCACAGTTTAGGCTCTTAAGTTATTGGAGCATTCATAGTTTATGACAACGTTTCATAGTATTTGTAGGTGACTTTACCTTTGTGGCTTTGTCAAGCGACGATATCAAGGTGGCTTTACCTTTTTTGATTATCAGAGATTTTTCGATTGTTATTGTGCTTTTGTATTGGAGCTTTGCTGTAGAGATGGAGTTTTTGATGGAGCTTTACAATGGAACTTTATGATGGGGCTTTACAATGGAGCTTTGATGGAGGCTTTGATGAAGCTTTACGATGGAGCTTTACAATGTAGCTTTGATGGAGCTTTGCGCTGTCACTTAAGATGAATTAGTAAATAAATCGATATCAATATCAACATCTCAGCATTCAATTCTAATAACTGTTTAATAATAGCTGATAATATTATCTCGTTTAGCAACAATATAAACGATGCTTATATATTTATCTCTTTGTAACCATCCCTTGCTGAAAATAGTTTGCAACTTGATAGGGCTTCAGGCCAATATCTCGGTAGTGTATAAATGTTACATGAGCTGCCCCCTTTTGATTGGGTGAAATTTTCTCCAAGAATCTTTACAATCAAAACTATTTTACCTTTCGAGAATACTAATTTTGATAGGATGATTATCTGTAGGCATTCCAGTGCTCTATTCATTCTGATCCATAGCTTGATAAGTCCTAATATAATCTTCAGTGATAATATACTGATTGTCTCATTTAGGATTTAAACTTGGTCTTGGTCTTGTAAGTGATCTTCAATAAATCGCAGTATATCACTTTTCTTGAAGAATATATATATTGAGAGAGACCTACTCGCCATGGCCACGATGTTGATTGGGAAGAGTGGTTGAAATCAATAGCACATCTTCGAACAGATAGTCAAAGACTACCTGCAAGAGAAGATACTCCTCTCCCTTCTCTATCAAAGAAGAAACAATGATGGAACAAGGCTCAAGAATTCTAAGAAAAGATAAAGGAGCATAGTAAGAAGAAGCTCCAAAACTCTTGGGACAACATACGAGTCAAGCAAGGTGTGATGAAGTTCAGTAGCCCTTTCAGAGAACAAATGGTCATCATGCCTCTAAACCTTCACCATCATCAGTCCATCCTTCAGAGTGAACCGTCTGATCAGATGAACAAGAACAGACTTATATTTACTGCAAATTGGGTACAAAAGGAACCGCAAATCCTATAAGGCACTCTATATGCCAGGGGATCAAAATAGAGGATAAGCGGTGTCCATCCGATGAGATTTCTCATCCCTTCTTATGACCCTCACACTCTATTTCCAACTCACTTCTATGAGATGCTTCAACAGCGATTTCGAGACAGCAATTCTTTGTGGGACAACAAAGAATTCAGAACTCCAGGTTTCCTATCTTCTCGCTCTCATTATTTTGAACTGGTGAAAGCAATCTTGACAGAGCACGCCGCAACTCTGGTAGAGATTGGCTTGTACAATGCCATAGAGGTCACATCAGAATACTTCTGCAAAGATACCATGGTGTTGAAAGGTTTTATGAACTATTGGTGCCCAATCACCAATTCCTTCCATCTCCTAGTTAGCGAGGTTAACGTCACATTATGGGATCTTCACAGGATAGCCAGACTTCCACTAACAGGGCGATTCTTCAACGAATTTGTACCTACAAATGAAGAACTCTAATACTTCTCTTCTTCTGGTCAAGAAGCTTCTATCTCGGAGACTACCATTGAACTATTCAGGGAAATGTCCAAATTTTTAGACATCCATAAAATATCTCCTCTTCAATGGCTCACCCATTTTGTAGGGGCCTTCGATAAGCTTCATTTAAATTTTAATTAATCATCTTTTCTATTATATATTTCCTGCATTCTTATCATATTCATCGCACTTCTGCAGCTTTCAGAAGCGTTAATCCAAGGACTTGACAAACTTACGTCAGAGGATGAGAGGTCGCTCAAAATATAGTACTCGCGGCGAACTTGTGGCGTTCTTAGCATATTGGCTCAGTATAGTCGTCCTTCCAAGTTCAAAGTGGGCTGATGTTATACATCCCACGCTGTTTGTAGTTGTCGGGGCTATGGCGAAGGGCGAAAAATATTCACTAGCCCCACCTGTTCTCTGCTCTATATATAAGGCTCTCCAGGAGATAGCGACTCACATTAAAAGTCCCACTGTTGGAGCATCTTTCACTTATGCCCCTTGGCATTATCTTACTGGATGGTCAGGGGTCTACTTTCCATGGACTTTCGACGCTCCAAAAAAAGCATACGTACATCCTTCGCATCTTCCTCTTTGGTTTTTCCAGAAGAGAGCTATGACGAAGAGAACCTACGACTGGGTGGTTAACAAAATACTGGCAACTGACAGCATCGACTTCTTTCAATTTTGCTTGCCCTGTCATATCGAGGATACAGACATGGTGAATACTAAGTCCCTTTCTTCAGGCAAAGGGGCTTTTTATATTTCCATCAGATATTGTAGTCTTCCACTACACGAGGGAATAGAGTTTTGTTAGTGCATTTATTTGCACAAATGTTTGTCAATCACATAACTAGTTGTGTCAAGCAGTCGAATGAGTCCTTTGCAAATGAAGACCGATGACGCAACTAGAGCAGAAGCCCGAGCTACAATGTCAGATTCCAAAGAAGCTTCTACGATCAGGATCTTGCCTATAGATGACTCTAACCTAAATAGGAAAACCCACTTAGGTCATCTATTCAAAGCCAATTCCACGTTCATACTTTCTATCCTTTTAGTCTTGGCTTTAGAAAGTTCTAAGTTGTTGAATGATTTAATGGACAAGAAATTAAAACAGGAAAATCTATCCACATTTGGTAGGAGAAAGTGCCACCAAACGGCACCTTCGGTAGCACCGAAGATACCTTCGGTATTATCGAAAGTTCCTAAAACAATCCAGCAGCTTTCAAAGCATATTCGGTACCACCGACCGTAAATTCGGTACCACCGACTCCTACCGATAAACAACTTTTGGTACCACCAAAAGTAACAAAAATCATTCAACAAACTTCAGGATCTAATTCGGTACCACCGAACGATAATTCGGTTCCACCGACTATGTTTTGGTACTACCGAAGGTTCACTTAGTAGCACCGATAACTAGCCATTATAGATTCGTTGGGCGCTTTTCTATAAATATAGGACCTGGAACTTTGTAAAAAGTATGGATTTAGAAATTTCAGAGTCCTTAGGTTGTCCTAAGCTTAAATCACTCATCCTAGACTCTATCCACATGAGATTCATGTTCTCTTCATTGTGATTCTTCATTCGTGAGCATTTAAAGCTCTTATTAATGAAGAACATGATCTCAAGCCTCCTCTAGAGTATAGAGACCGAACTTATAGGTAAAACCTTAGTCTTCATGATACTCTAGAGCATCCATCAGTTGAATCTCTTAGGAAATCCATTCATAACCTTCGTTAGAGATTCAACCATCTCCCATTACCCTGGTTACCTTTACAGGAATATCACATGCAAGGTTCTTAATCATAAAGCTGAAACAACAGGTAAACTACAGTATAGCGATTGGGGGAGCATCGGGAAGCTGATTCAAGCACGAAAGAGCGAAGATCAAGCAACCCAAGACAAGCTACAAGAGAGGACTCATTCCGACAAGTGTCAATTTTAAAAGTCCAAAGTTTAGTCTCTATCCTCGTGTAGGATTGAGGTTAAGAGTTTGCTTTCAACAAACTCGTGTAGGTGTCTTGTGTGGGACCTTGCCAGGTGGGCCTGAACATAGGTACCTTGTGTGGGATCTTGGTCGATGGGCCTAAACGTAGGTGCCTTGTGTGGGACCTTAGCTGGTGGGCCTAAACGGAGGTGCCTAGTGTGGGACCTTGGCCAGTGGGCATAAACGTAGGTTCTTAATGTAGGACCTTTGCTCGTGAGAGGGAAGAGCATATATTGTTGAGTCCTTTGTGTAGGGCCATAAAGGTTAATGGTGAACCTGATTTAAAACCATTCATAGTGAAATCCGACACACTCTGGGAGAGAGTGCGGTTGTCGGGAGTGGAGTAGGCAGGTAGTCGAACCACTATATATGCTTGCGTTTAGAATGGTTATTTGTGCATTTATTTAATCATGATTATTTAAGTTTGAATACTTGATTGTTTATGCATGATTAGATGAATGCTTAATATTGATAGGAAGCACATTCCACACACAAGCTCACAACACTAGGCTAGTTGTTTTATTTGTATATCTTGAATAGCCTTCGTGATTGGACCCTCTATTGGATTGAAAGCCTTTAGAGTTATATTGCCTTGCTTTAAATTGAATGATTGTTTAAGTTAGGCAATTAGGATTTTTAAATAGGAAAACTAATTGAAAAGTCCTATTCACCCCCCTCTAGGACTCTTGGTGTATTCCATACTTCTACTATAATGGTCTAAACTGTAATTTCAAGTTTTGGCGGGAGCCTTATTACTCGAGCAAATTTGCTCGTCAATTCGACTATGAACAGACAGTTCCTGAGGATTGTGGTACCGTCACTCACAGGATGAGAAGCTATGGTGTAGGTCCATACAACTGGGCCCTAGTTTGGAAACAATTATTGGCTGGGTGCATCGATTCCAACTTCATGATACCCAGCTGCAACCATTTGGTTCAATCATCTTATGGATGGTCAAGGTGGTGGTCTCTCCAATTTCATTTGGTCCACCAATGCCTCCTGGTGGATCATCCAGCATGGGTTCCCCCTCTAAAACTAAAAGGGCAGAATTTTGATAATGAAAATGGATATATAGCTGAGAAAAATCATACCCCCTTCCCATGTTAGCTTTGCCAAAAAATATCACTAGAGGAGCCTATTCGCGAAATAAAACCCGCGAATACTTTGGAGGGTTGGATTACCTACAGAATCCTCATGGATTTCGAAAAGTCATCTCGAAGGCATTCCACTGAAGCTACCGAAGTTGTTGATGATATTACTTTGGAAACATCTCCCTCGCCGGCTGATGTTCTTCCTTCTTCTATTCAGGAAGCGAGAGAATATGTGCAAGATGATATTGTTCCCCCAGTTTCATCGCCCATTCCTCAACTAGTTCATCCAAGTCCTTCTCCCCCACTGATTAGGTCTCAGGCACATTCTCAAACTCTACCGTCTCAACAAAATGAAGGAACTATGTCTCCAGTCCCTCCTGTTTCAGAAGGGCGAAAGACGACTGGTAGGGCAAGTTCTTCCGGGAAGGGGAAGCAAATAATCGTTGAGGAATCAGAATCAAACACTTTGTCTTCATAGGAAGGAGTGGAAACGTCATCTACTGGCAATAGTTCTTCTGCAGAAGATGACATAGAAGAAGGCGAAGTAGACATTGACAAGGAGGATGATATCATCATCGAGGATACCGCGGTTGATAAAGACCCACAGTCGACTACTCAGCCAGATATTCAATCTGGACATCCAAACCGATGTTCAATCGAGCATTCTGATCCCTTCGATAGCACCAACTGAGATTGAAGAAGAGGAAGAGCATGTGGATTACGGAGAATATGGCTATTTGCCGGGTGAGGAATTTTACATATCGTTCAATTCTAATTGCTCTCCTCTTCCTCGTGAGATATTTTCTGCTCAAGAAGTGAATACTTTTTCTGCTTCAGGTATCCCATTGCAATTGATAGGACGAATGCAAATCTGACCGAGATTCCTTCCATAGAAGCACGGTCTGGTCAGGCAACTAGAACTTCTTTAGCTCCCCTTACTTGTCCAAGGGTTGTAGCTTGCAAGATAATTTTTCCTACAGAATCAATTGATGCAACTACGCCAGTTATTGTTGACTCCAACACTGAGGTGAGGGCACCATCTTTCGTTGATATGATGAAAAATGTTCCCGGTCCTTTGTCTCTTACTGAGAAAACACAGTCTTTAACAGTGCCTGCCCCTACTGTTATTATACCACCTGCAGGTATATCTTTATTTTTAATGCATCTTCTCTTATACGTGCACCCTCATAAGTTTTGTTCTAACTTCTTTTCTCCTTATATTGCAGTTAATCCCGCTTCGAGCGGTTCTGCAAGTTCGAATTTGGTTGCTACTATTTCGGACATATTGTCTCTGGAAAAGGTTCCTCCTTATGCATTAGTCCTGATGAAAGGCGCTTTATAAGCGGCTATATGCATGTTCAAGGATCTTGAACAGTGGTCAGATTTGGATATTGCACTGGGAGCTTTAGACAACCCTGCAAGAATGGCGAAGATTAATATCTCTCCTCTTCATGATTCTTTATCACAATTCTATAGTTCAATGAATAATTTGGAGTCGGCACGAATCGTATTTATTGCTCAAGAAATTTTGGAACGCCTGAGAGAACTAGCGTCTTTTAAGGAGAAAGTCTCTTGAACTGCTAATGTCATATCAGGCTATGATATTGAATATCAATCTCTTCAAGATAGGCTAAAAGCTTCTGATCAAAACAAGATAGTTATCAAAAATCAAATTGCCCTCTCGAAGGAACAGATCACTCAGCTTGAAGTCAGAGAACAAGAAGAGCTGAATATAAGCAAGATCAGGGAAGAAATGGAAGTCAATACTCGTATTACTGATCTTGAAAAGTCTGGAATGACCAAAGACAAAGAAGTTGTTGCTTTTTTGGAGAAAGAATTGACTGACAGTCCTTTTGACAAATGTTGCAACGCAAGTTTAGTTGAAAGAAGACTTGCAGAGATATGTTGCAAGATTAGGCATGTCAGAGGATTTATAAAGTTATCTACATGTAATTGCACTTTTCATTGTAAAATTTGACATGTTATGAATGAATTTTAATATTTCCATGGATTTTGATTACTACTACTCATTTAAAAAAAAAAAAAAAAAGAGATTTTATGAATATAAGAAATGACTAAGCACATACTTATATGATACTTGTTTTATCGACATTCATAATCATGTTTTGATAAATCATGCAATTTCTTCATATAATGAAGTAACAACATATTTCATTGTTATTGGTGTCACCTATGTGGCATTCATTTTGATGGGCGGAGTTAATTTTCAATTTCAGTTAGGTGCCACACAAAGTTTAAGCTCTTGAGTAGTTGGGGCAATCACAGCTTTTTAGACTCGTAAGTAGTTGGAGTCGGGGGTCTTACGCGAATGGCCTCTATAACTCTCATGAGTTCAATGAACCATTATAGTTGGGGAGTTCATAAACCACAATCCATCAGAGGGGCCCAGTGAAGCTATTGGGGCAATGAACTCGGTAGGTTTTATGCGGAGGGTTGGCCGCAGTAACTCTCTATAGTTCACGGGGCTCACAAGGTTACCTTAATGAGTATCAAATCCAAGGCCACCAATCCATCGATGAAGGGGTAGCTCGTTTAGAAGACCCATCCCCGTGAGTTTCTACTGAAATAAAGCTAGGAATCTGAGGGGTCTTATGCATGGTTGGCCTATCTATGGACAAGCTAAAGAGCTCACATTGTAGCCTGCTTTTTTTTTTTTGCATGCGAGGTCTAATCCATTCATGGGAGGGCTTCTTCTCTCATTATTCCCCCATGACGCTATCAGAAGCTGTACAGACGACATTAGTCTTAGCTATACAGATAACATTGGTCTTACTCCTGGTTGGCTGTATAGGCGCACTTCGTCGCCCGCATGAGTTTAAGCATGTGATTGCCTTCGTGGGCTTTTTAAGGCCACTGGCTTTTCACTACTACTTGCATAATATTTGATAAATCGCAGATATAATAGGTCTTATGCACGGTTGGCCGTGTAGGCACACTCCGCTGCCGTAAATGATAAATCGTCATCGCTAATAATATATCTGAAAGTATTTATGGTAAAATTAATGTATCAGCTTGGCGATAATATCAATTTGATGATAACGATTTTTTCTTCTTTTTTTTTTCAATAATATTCAATAATCAGCGATTAGCGATAGTATTAATTTTAATGGCGATGACTGCTGATATTTTCAATTTGGCGATAATCGGGGGTAATAATAATCACTGGCAATAATAATCAGCATTTTGCTATAATAATCAGTACTTGGCCATAATATCAATTTGGCGATACTAATCAAGTAATCGGCGGTAATATTTGATATGCTTAAGAATTTGCCTTTTCATCATATGGGGAGAAGAATACATGGCGGTGCCTTTTGAGGCTTTTTCATCATTCTGTTGTCTTGCCCCCTTTTGATTGGGACAAATTATCTTGATAATCTTCGTAATCAAAACTTCAGCTATCTTCAAGGATGATATTTTTTGATTGAGCGGGCATTGACGGGTATACTGATGCCTTGTCCATTCTGATTCATAACTCGCTACGCTCCATTCAAGTATACTTCAGTTATTACATACGAACCATCCCATTTAGGGTCGAACTTGCCCCCCATTCTATGAGTGACCACTATGGGTCTTTTCAACATTAGTACTATGGGTCTTTTCAACATTAGCACCATATTGCCTTTCTTGAAGGAGCGTTGTTTGACTTTCTTATCAAAGGCAGCGGATATTCTTGCCTAATATAGTTTTAATCGTTGTTGGGCTGCTAGCCATTTTTCATCGAGCATATCTAAGTTGGCCTTATTTTGGCATTTTCATCACCGCATGTACTGTTACCCTGAGTGACACGACTTATGTTTCCGGTGGGTGGTATGATAGGCCCATAAAGCTTCTTGTAGCTTTTCATCCCAGTCGGGTATATTTCCCATGAAAGTTTTCTTCAATATTTTTACAATTGTCATATTGAAGGCTTCAATCAATCCGTTGGCTGGCGGATAGTAAGGCGTCGAGAACAAATGCTGGATGCCAAATTTCTAGCATAATTTCTCCATACCCCTATTCTTGAAAGGAGTGTCATTGTCGGTGATGATTTTTTTTCGGGATGCCATGGAGATATATTATCGCATGTCGATTGAAATTTGCATCTTTTTCTTTAACATTTCGTAGCGCGATTGCTTCAATCCATTTGGAGAAATAATCTGTTGCTGTCAGAATGTATTGTTGTCTTTTAGATGAAGGCAGATTGATGGGACTAATGACATCTAGCCCCCATGCTGTGAAGGGCCAAGAAGCTACTGATTGGTGAAGATCTTCAGGGGGTATATGTATGACATCGTCATGGACTTAGCATTCATGGCATCTCTTTGTGTAAGCGATCGCATCTTTAAACATTGTGGGTCAGTAATATCCCATTCAATGTACCTAATGAAATAGATTCTGACCAGCCTGATGGGCTCCACATTCTCCTGAATGAGCTTCTTATAATATCTGATTTGCTTCCTCTAAATCTAGGCATCGTAACAACATTTCATTATAGGATCTTTTGTATAGCACTCCGTTGCATATGATGAATTTCTTTGATCTCTGCTTAATTTGTGACTTCTGTGTTGGATCTTCTGGTAGAATATCGTATTTGAGATAAATCAATAAAGGGCTAGGGCCAAACGTCTATAGTGATCTCTTAAACATGATACGGGAAGTGCTTCAGCAATTTCATCGACAATTTCAGACGATGGTGAGAACCTTCTTTTTTCAATCATTACCTAAAGAGGACTCCAATCAAGACAGGATAAAGCTGTAGCTAAGCTGGCTAAAACATCTGCCCTTGCATTCTCAAATCGTGTTATATGCTAGATTTCAACATTATGGAATTGCTTCAACAATTATTGCGCTCGTCAACAAAATGGTAGGAGCTCTTGTTTCCTTATTTCGAACTCTGTCGTTAACTGATTTATCACCACTTTAGAGTCCCCAAATATCTACAGAGTGCTTATCTTCATTTCTTGCGCTATTTCCATTCCTATAACGAGGGCTTTATACTCAGCCTCATTATTGGTGCATGTTGTACCCAATGTGAAGGAGTATGGAAGCAGATCTCCTTGGGGGCTAATAAATATCACTCCAGCATTTGCTCCTGAGGTTTTGAAGGCACCATCAAATTACATTTGCCATGAATTAGGCGATTCAATCATCATTACTTGCTCATCCAGGAAATCGTCAGTGATTATTTCGCTGTCTGACATAGGGTGAGCTGCTAAAAAGTTTACCACTGCTTGTCCTTTCACGACTTTTGCTGGTTCATAAGAATCATATATTCTGAAACTAACAACATCCACTTAGCCAATCTTCCTGACAGCATCGACCTTGTCATTAAGAATTTTATATGATCGACTTGTGAGATCAGAATTATATCGTGAGAAATACAGTAATGCCTTAATTACTGTACTGTAAATATTAATGCAAGGGATACTTTCTCAATGGGAGAATAATTGCATTCTGCACCTATCAGAGTTCGGCTCAAATAATAGAACACAATTTCCTTCCTTTACTCATTCACTTGTGCCAATAGAGCTCCCAAGGAATTCTCGGCTACAGAGATATATAGAATGAGAGGTTTGCCTTTCGCAGGGGTTGCTAACACTGGGGACTATTTCAATAACTCTTTAATAGAGGCCATATAAATTTTGTTCCTTTCTTCATTAGATGGGCAAATGGCTGACATCTTCCGACTAGATTAGAGATAAAGTGTCGGATACATGCTAGCTTTTCTTGCAAGTTCTTCAATTCTTTCAACGTTTTTGGCAACGGCATATCTTGAATGGCTCTGATGTTCCCGAGATCAATTTCAATTCCCTTGTGCCTGATGACAAAACCCAGGGAATTTCCTAACAATACACCGAAGGCGCATTTTGCTGGATTCATTTTTAGCTATTTCTTTCTTAGCCAATGAAATACTGAGGACAAGTGTTTGCGATGTTCTTCATGATCGCTCGATCGGACTATCAAATCATCCACATAACACTCCACATGTTTGTGCATCATGTCTTGAAATATATTCTGCATCGCTCTTTGATACGTTGCACTAGCATTCTTGAGACTAAATGGCATAACCTTATAATAGTAGATTCCGAGAGAAGTTCTAAACGCTTTAGCCTCTTCATCCTCGGGAGCCATCCGTATCTGATTATATCTAGCACATCTGTCCATAAATAACATGACAACATATTTCGTCGTGCTGTTAATTAATAACTTTGTTATTGGCAACGAGAAGTCATCTTTTTGACAAGCTTCATTCAAGTCTCTGAAGTCGACACATACCCTAATTTGTCCACTTTTCTTTTTAATTCGGACAATCTTTGATATCCATTTAGGATATTTGACTTTTCTAACAAAACCAACTTTGATCAGTTTATTTACTTCTTCCTCTATTAAAGGGATTAAATCTGGATGGAACCGCCTTTGAGCCTGTTTAATAGGCCTCTTGTCTTTAGAGATATTTAGCCGGTTCATTGCTACTGACTGTTCTAGACCCGACATTTCCCCATATGTCCAAGCAAAACACATTTTTATTTTCTTTCAGAAGTTTAACATATTGATCGACTTCTTGTTCAGGAAGACTAGCATTTATAAATGTATTTCGCTGCTCTTCTTCTATTACCAGTTTTATTTCTCACACAGTGTTAATCGTCGGTTGTCCCCCATCTTCTATCTATTTTGGAGCTATTTCCAGATGCTTAGATTACCTCGGAATCCATTTATTGACTGACGGTCGAGTCTGTCGCAATCATGTTTACTTGTGCCTTAGAGGATGGTGCTCTTAATCCACGAAATTTTTCTCGTTTTTCTTCATTCACTCTGATCGAGATTTGAATGCCTTTTTCGTTGTTCAATCCAGTCATTTCTTCACAGTAAAAGCCCAAGCTTTACATAATCTTTCCACTGACAGGGCTGTATCTTTCTAAATCTGCGGATGTCAATCTTTCGCAGCCCAATTTATTATTAACCTTTTTCATTCATTCTTAGTTCTAACGGAGCATAAAACTTAAAAAGCTCTGGATTCTTCGAATTGGATTTAACATGGAATCTTTTAGGCATAGACGAGAATGGCTTGTTCCTTTCGGCGCATGGCAGTGGCATTGTATAATTTGACTGCAAGATTTCCAACTACTCAGGCGATAACAGTGTTAACGGAGGTTGTCCTGGTTGTCTCAAGTGTTTTAGCACGAAATAAAATTTCTTTTTCATGTTCACTTTCCCAAATAACTTTATTCTTGCAACTTTATTTTTTATTGCCTCTATCTGACTATTTTTTATAGCCTTATTCTTATCATCATTCTTTTTATCTTTGGCCACAAATCTGTCGTAGTAGCTTGCGTCTGCGAAGAAGGATTCTGCCTCTGTATATGGTCTTGCATCGGCTATTTCTTTATGTTGGATCCATCCTTGCAATATTTAAAGCATTGATGTAGAGTAGATGGTATAATACCATACTAATACATCCATGGTCTTCCTAGGGGGATATTATACGTCTATATTGCATTGATGATGTGACAAATGACGTTTGTGGTTAATTCTCCTATTTCTAGCGTCAATGTGATTTTTCCTAATGCTCGTTGCCCATCTTGATTGAAGTCATGTATCATCATTTCACTAGGGTGTAAATGAGAGCGGTGATATCCGAGCTCGTTCAACATTGTTAGCGGTAGTAGATTTACTGCAGACCCATTGTCCAACATTTATTCGTTTAACCTGCTTATCGCGAATATGACTGTAATCATTAATGGTCTGTTACGCTCTCTATTGCAAGTCAAATCATCATCGGATAACGTGATAATAGGCATGTAATCACTTTTCGTGCTTTCCATCTCGACGAGTAGCGTTTTTCTGATGTCATTATCGGAGAATGCTTGAATCAAAGTTTGTCTACAATCTTTCGATAATCGCAATGTGTCATACACACTTAATCGAGTAGGGATGCCTTTCAAATGATTCACGACATCGTAGGTCACTTTTTCAACCTTATTCCTTTCTTCTTTTTCATCATCAAAATATGTTCCGGACACTTCTCCTTGTGTTATTTCTGATTTTTGTTTGCAGAGGGGGCTCGTTACTCTTTTGCCTAATTGCAGCGTAATTACCATTGCTTTGCACGCGTCTTCTGGAGATCTGGTGGTACTTGCATTGCAGCTCTCTTTTATTCTGGAGTCCACCCTTTATACGCAACTTCTCGAGTGGACAATACATTCACTATCACTTTTTTGCTTCTTTCTTTCTCCTTCCCTATCACGATCTTGCCTCTGTTTATCATCTTTTGCAATTTATTCTTCAATGTGAAACAATTTTCCGTGGGATGTGCTAGCAGGCGATGATAGTGGCAATAGTTCCTTTCTTGTCTTCTCTGCCTCTTCAGGATGCTTGGACAAAGGCATTTTATTGTTCCTGTGAACAACAGTTGCTTCATCATGGGGACGACATCTTCCCTCTTGAACGCATACCCTTCATGGGAATCAAGCGGTCTAGACCTTTTGTCATAGGCAGTGTTCGAAATATCGATACTATCGGCCGATATATCGGCCGATATTATCGTTATCGGCTCCCAGCGAGACGAAACCCGTCCGATAACGCTAGGAAGATACAAAAAATCTCAAAATCCAGATATCGCACGATATATCGTCGATATCGCACGATATATCGTCGATATCGTGCTATGTATCGTCGATATCGTCAATACATCGTGCGATATCGCACGATTCCTCCTCCATTATTGTCGGAAATCGACAACAAGCCTCATTATTCAAGAAAAAAAAAAACCTTTCAACAAGTAGATTTCGGTACCTGTAGAGGAGATCGCCCTAATCGGAAGCTGTATTTGAAGGGCCATTTGAATTGTAGCAACAAAACCTTTGATTTGGGAGAAATTTGGGCAAAATCCATCAAAATCCAAAGAAATCGCGAAATTCAGAGATATTCACGGCGAAACGATGGATTTGGGAGAGATTTCAGGGTTTTGGCATCGTTTCGGGAGAGATTTCAGGGTTCCGACATCGTTTCGGGAGAGATTTCAGGTTCCGATCTCTCCTTCGAAAAAACAAGAGGGCTCCGAGCCCTTTTTACGGGATGCGGTGGGCTGGCGTACCGCACACCACCGACGTGGATGATGCGTTGACGTCACCAAGTTCTATAGGTCCCATCATGAGGCATATGTTATATCCAAACCATTCGTCCAGTTGGCGAGCTCGTCGTAAGGGTTGAGCCATAAAATAAGACAGATCAAAAGACCAAGTGGACCACACTGGAAAAAGTAGCGGGATATTAAACGTCTACCATTGAAACCCTTTCGGGGGTCACAAAAGTTTTGGGTCATATGATATTTGTTTTTCCTCTTCATCAAGGTCTTTGTGACCTCATGAACAGATTGGATGGAAAAAAAAACGTTATGGTGGACCGTACGAATGTTATAACGGTGAGAATCATTGTCCTCACTGCGATTTGTGGTGTGGTCCAATTGAGGTTTGAATGTGACTCATTTTTGGGCCCATGATCTAAAATCATCTCTCCAAATGGATGAACGATGTGGATATAATAAATACATTATTGTGGGGCCCATGTAACTCTGATCTTCTTTGAACTGTTTGTACAATAGGAGGTGGAGTGCTACTTCACATGAAGTTCATGCGCTGGGAACTTAGGTGGGGTCCACCGAGATGTTCGTGAGAAATCCACTCCGTCCATCTATTTTTTTAACACATTTTAAGGTATAGGGCCGAAAAATAAGCCGGATCCAAGACTCAAGTAGGCCAAAAACGTGAGGACTGAAGGTCCACAGTTGAAATATTCATGGGGCCACAAGTTTTGAATTAGTCTAATATTTGGGTTTTCAATTCATCCCAGTAGTAATGACATTATGAACGGTATGGATGGAATGTAAACATCACTGTCGACTCAGGAAGGTTTCAACCGTAGGAATTTACCTACCCACCTTTTTCGTTAGTGCGGCCCACTTGAGTCTTGGATCTTGCTCAATTTTTGCCTCAAGTCTTAAAATAAGCTCACAAAACTGATGGATGGAGCAGATTTCTCACAAACATCATGGTGTGCCCCACTCCTGTGAAAGGATTTAATAGAAAATTCGCATACCATCTTCACACGTCACATACCCATATCTTGTTGATGTGTGGTACACCAGCCAATCCACACCCTCCATCCATTTTCATAAGTAATTTTAAGGTATGAGCCCAAAAGGAGACAGATATAAGATCAAGTGTACCACACCACAAGAAAATGTGGTGGTAATGATGTCCACCATTGAAGCTTTTTAGGGCCCACCGTAATGTTTATTTGTCATCCAATCTATTCATGAGGTTTGACAAACCTGGATGGAAAAATACAAATACTAGCTTTATCCAAAAAAATTATAGCCCAATAAAGTTTAATGGTGATCATTCAATGACCACTATTTTGTGTAGTGTGGTCCACCTCAGATTTGGATCTACCTTATTTTTCAAGCCATGCCCTAAAATGATATGTTAAAATGAATTTCAATTGAGATTTGGATATAACTCATTTTCATACATATCTTTATACATTTATAAATAATATGCATCATATTTAAATATTTTTACCGTAGCTTAAACAGATAATGCGTAACTTAGTACCTTATACAAAGGAAATTTATTATGTGCACTTCTTTTTCAATATTTTATAATTTAAAAGTGTGTATTAAGGTCTTTTTAAATAATCTCTCAAGTTTCATAAAAAAATTCAACCATTTTGCTAATGTTTCCCCATGTTTCCCAAAAAGTGCGATAAATTATGCGATACAAACGATATATCCCGCGCGATAACCGATACGTATCTGTATCCCAAGGTTGCGATACATTGTGCGATACCGATATTTCGAACACTGGTCACAGGTTCTTCCTCTTTAGCGGCTTGTTTCTTCTCTCTTTTCTGTTCTCTGACTATCGCGAGGAACATCATTTTTCCTCTCTCATTCGACGACATTTTCTATTAGTCTATCATGTCCTCTTTCTGGAATGCTGGCATATTTTTAGTCATCAATTCTAGTGCATGTACTTTTGTGGCAAGGTCGCGAAAGGTACTTATATCTGCACTCGTAAATGCAATCCCTATTTCTATTGAATTTAAACACATCTTCACTTGCTCTTTTTCTTTCGACAATTGTCTGCACGATGCCCCCAGAGTTTTCCATCGGTCAATGAATTTTTGTACCAGTTCATTCTCCCTTTGTCGCACAAAAACTAATTCGGTGATGCTAACATCCCAATTAGACGAAAAGAAATTTGACATAAATATATCTTGCATCTGTTTCCAAGTCCTTATAGATTCCGAAGCCAGACTTAAATACCATCAGAATGCCTTACCTATTAAAGAAGAATCAAACAACTGTAAACAGTATTGCGAGACAGTAGAAAAATTACCCATATTAGTGTTGAAATGCATGAGATGTTCCTCTGGAGATTCATCTCCAATGAACTTTTGAAAGTCTAGATGTTTGACACGTCCTCGACTTCTCTGGGATACATCATCCTATATCGGAATCTTCCTGTATGCTCCCAGTCTGTTTTGGTCCTGATGACCTCCTCTGCTACTTGTTATATTTCATCTTGCGTTATTACCCTTGCTGCAGGAGCGGATCCATGTGACCCTGCCCTCAGTGGTTGTGAGTCATGAGGCTGCTGTTCATGGCCATTCATAGTAGCCATAATAGGAGGACTTACTATCTTTGCCACATTATGTGCGAGAGTGGATAATGCCTCTCGGAGGCTTCGACACTCTTCCATCAGAGTTCTCTGTGCTTGTGACATTTCAGCCGTGTGCTCATTCGCTGTTGATAATGGGTCCTAACTCGTTCCTTCCATACATATGGCAGCTTGTCCACTTCTAACAAAGTTATTACTGTAGTGGGACAAGAGTGCATCAGCGTGAGAGGATTTGACGAGAGAGGACTCTCGTTCGATTCCTTGATGCTCCCGTAAGATTCAGTCGATTTTAACCTGGTTTGCGGAGGCATCGTTCAATGGAGATGCGGTGAGTTCCTGGAGGATGATATATCTTCTATGGGCAACTTGCCTTTCTTTTCTTGTCCATCGGACGTTTGCAATAGGCAAGGGTGGGAAGTCCTGCGATGTGAGAGAGCAAGGGGATTTTCCTGGATATAATGCTGGCGGAGCGAGTGATAGGTTCTGTCTCGCAACATTTCTTGTCATCGATCCCCTGATCATTTACGATGATGCTGATTTAATAGTCGTATGAGCTCGGGTTCTTGACCTCCTGGGGGACACGACGATCCATTCATTGCCATTATCTTGTGCTAATAGCGATAAAGATATTACTCCAGTAGTAGCTTGTGATATATTGCTTTTAGTCGGAGCTGGTTGGCTCTTTTGGATTGGAGACTGATCGTGCGCATATTCTACTATGAACCCGGTTGGTACGAAGTAGACGATTGTTTCGTTTGTGAAGGTTTCCATTGCAATTTGAATGTATTTAATTCCTATTAGGATAATACAAGACATTGTAAATAAGTATTTAAACAAGTGTATACCTTATCTTGGAGATGAAGGGGAGGATGTTACCACTAAGAGTTGCCATTTTGGCGTCGATATGATGCTAAACAATGATGAAGTTCTCTAAATAGTTTCTTAGTTAATATCAAATAAGATAATGTTGCCACCAAAGTCGCCATTTTGTTTCGACAAGAAACGAATGTATTTGATTTGGGGAATTATCTTACTCAATAATAACAAAGAAAATAAAAAAAGAACAATCATCACAATATATTTTATTAATTCTGAATTAATTTACATCTTCACTTTTCCCTTGATTCTAAGATAAAATATATACTATTACAAAGTATAAGCATTAAATAGGTTCGGATACCAATTCCGACAGCATTTCGGCTTGCGATGTATTTATCTCAGTAAGAGAAGTGTTGTGCGGATTTGAACATATTTCATTCTCTCCCTCAACTCATTTTGAATAACAGCTTCTCATGTAAGAATACTAGATTCTAAAGAAAAACTTGCAGGAGTCCAAAAAATTCGGCAGCTTGTACACACTTTGTATGATTTGCAATGAACATAGTCCACTATCTTCCTTCTTCTCTAAGTACCTGTTAGGGGTACTCAGAGGTATTCTTCTTCTCAGGAGCTCTGATCTCTTATGTGTTCAAATGAGGGGGTAGTGGGGTATTTATAGGCCTTTCACACATGTGAACCCTCAAACCTTGTGCCATGGGGCCCACCTTGCATAACACTTTGATTGCGCAGTGCACAACAGATCTTACACCCTTTATAGTGCTACGCGGTCACGCGCAACCACTTTGCTGTCTTTCACAGTGTTGCGCAGACCTGCGCAACCATCAATCGTTCCGCGATCACGCACTGGTTCTTCACGTTCTTCTTTTTCACTTGATTTTTCATTATTTCATCATCATCATCATCATCACTTTTTATGCTTCAACATAATTCAACCACAGTAATGATTTTGGCCCCAGTGTTGACCTACAAAAATTAGTATCGACAATTTTCATCTCAAAAAATCAATAGTTACCTTCTTTGGAATTAGGTGGATTGAGAATTTCGCGTCGCTACTTAAAAAGTATATAAACAGATTTTTAGAAATTGTCTTTCTTTGATTCTTCTATTTTCTAATCATTCTTCATTTTTGCTTTACGGAGGAATGAAGATGCATGAAGATATATGATTGAAGATTGTTCAACACTAGGATCCTATTATCGTTCTCGAAAGATCATCAACTTCCTCTTGTACTTTATGTAGTAGTGATCACGTATTGTTGATATAATCCACCGTGAATTTGTTGGGTGTGAAGTAGATGACTACGTCAGCTGAGAGAAAAGTCATTGTAGTTGTGTAAGGACGAAATACCTGCTATTCAAAACAAAGTATCAGTTATTTTAATTAAATAAAATCGTACTTTGTTTTAGAGATGAATGGGAGGATGTTCCCATTGAGAGTTGCCATTTTAGCATCTATATAACGCCAAACAGTGATAAAAGTTATTTGTATAATTTCTAAGTTATCATTGAATAATAAGATAATCCCTAGTGGAGTTGCCATTTTGTTTTGACAAGAAATGAAAGTGTTTTGTTTGGAGAATTATCATTCAATAATAACAAAGAATAGAAGAGAACATTCATCATCTTATATATATATTTTTTTATTCTGAATTCGTTTACATCCTCTTGTTTCCCTTGATCCTGAAATAAAGTATAATGAACCAACATAATGACATAAAAAAGAAGTAGTCCAATAGCAATTTTGGCAGCATTTAAGCGTGTTTTGCATCCGTCGGAATGATAGAGGGGTTGCGCCCAAAATCCTTGCTTCAAGCTAATATACAAGAAATGTATGTATCGGAAACTTAAGTGCGAAGGGAATCCATGAAACCACAAAAATGTAAGATATTCCTGTTGCGTGACCGCGGGGGCGTGCAACATATATCTGGAACTCCTTTCTAATGAGGAAGGGAATGGGGTATTTATAGGTTTTCACACATTTGAAATCTCGAATGTTGTGCCATGGGGTCCACTGTGCTTAACAGACCACCTATCTTCTGTGTCGCACGGACCCACGTAACTCAACTCTCGGTTGTGCGGCATGCAACATACCACATACACCTTCTGTGTTGCGCGGACCTGCACAACAACTCCATGTTGTGCGAACCTGCACAACTCAACTCTATTATGCTTTCTTATTTGTCTTCGATTTCTTCTCTTCTCTCAAAATCCCTTCTTCATCACTCGTACTTCCCTACAACGCACAATGGGAACTTCTGTACATTTTTTTTTTTTTGCACCAACACTCAGTGAAGCCCGAAAGAATTTGTCAACATATGAGCTTGAGTTGTATTTAGTGGTTCAAGCATTGTGACATTGGTTACATTATCTAATTAAGAGAGTTTGTTCTCTACACTGACTATCAAGCCTTAAAGTTTATTAATAGTTGAGCTAACGTGAATGGTTTGCATGTTAGATAGCTCACATTTTTGCAGGAATTCACGTTCATTCTGAACCACAAGTCAGCGCAGCAGAATAAGGTGATTAGTACACTTAGCCACTGTGCATCACTACTTGTTATGATGAGCAATAAGGTGGTCAGCTTCGACTGTGTCAAGGAGCTGTATGCCTTTGATGAGGATTTCAATGATGCATGGATGACGTGCCAAGAGGGTCATCCCAATGACTTACATATGCAAGACGGTTTCCTCTTTAAAGGGAATCAATTGTGCATTGCCCAAAGTTCTTTGAGGGAGTGGATTATCTAAGAGCTACATGAAGGTAGCCTTGGTGGACACTTTAGGCGAAATAAAATAAAGGCTTTTATTGACGAACGTTATTACTGGCTGCAATTGGTACATGACATGGGTAAAGCAGTGCAACACTGTCATGTTTATTAGAACTCCAAGAGGCAATCTCAGAATACAGTCCTCTACACGCCGTTACCTATGCCTGATGACCATTGGGAGGACTTATTTATGGACTTCATGCTTGGTATTCTATAAAGACAACCTGACATGGGTTCGGTGTTCTTGGTGGTAGATCATTTCTTAAAGATGACCCACTTTATCCCATATAAGAAGTCACTTGATGCAACACTCGTGGTGAATCTATTCTTCAGAGAGGTCATGCGACTACATTGGTGTTCACTCCCCAAGTATAGGGTTGTGATGTAGTAATAAACTCGGTAAGACCGAGGTCGAATCCACAGGGACTGAAACCTGTACGCTTTCTAAAAATAACCAGATCTAGAACTAGGCTAAGATGAAATCTAAACCAATTATGATTTGAGGAATAATGGTGAAATAATTAATCTAAAACTTTAGGAAAAATCGAGAGAGGAAACTAGGGATTCAGGAGGATCCACTTGTAGAGATCGGGAGATCTTATGCTGGATTAAAAATCGGAAAATTAACTGAACTGACGTTGATATAGTTTTCAAGAGATGAGAGGTATATGAATTAGAATGGATTCCATCACCAAACCATGCCCAGGAGACAAAGTACACAACAGAATTAAACTAATTACCAACCAATCAATGTATGAAGGTTAGGAAGGGTACCGACATCCAACCATGCCCAGGAGACGATGGTGAACAACAGGGCTTCCTGACGTCATAAACATGAAGAGGAAAAGAACATGCTCAAAGCCATCGCAGACCCATTGTAATTTCAGTCACAACAGACCATTAAAGACTGAAAACATTCCCTTAATTAAACCCAAATTAATATCAGATCAGTCTAAACAAAAGGGCACAAGCAAATAAGCCTCCCATCACGCTACAAGTTTCACCTCTTAGCCCTAGCTAAGAGGTTTAGCCACACATAGACATGGTGAGGCTAAACATCCTTAAAGAAAAATAAATAAAAACAAAAAAAATAATAAAATTTAATAATAAAAATACTACTCTACTCCCTCTCTCTGTCTGCTCCACAAGCCCAAGCTCCAAGCCAGATCTCTCCCTTCACGTCCGCCCTTGGCTCCATCCTTCTCTCTCCCTTTTATAGACAGCAATCCAGAGGTCGGTGCTATTTTTCGCAAAGAATGACAACTGCGAAACTTTTACGCACGGTGTGTGTAACACTCTTAACTGAACTGAAAGTGGGGGCCATTATCGGGATTTATCACAATATCCAATCCGTTCATTAAAATGCTCTTGAAAATTCAATAAGACTAGATAATTTTTAGAGCGAATTTGGTGTGTCCCACCCATCTTTCCTATTGCACCGTCAGCCCTTTATTTGGATGAATGGAGACCGGTCTCCACTGTATTTTAAGATTCAATCTCCTAGGCTTTGATGAGATGAACCGTGGCCTCCTGATGGACGGTCCAGATCCGACTTTTGAGGTACGATGGTGGCCCACAAGAGTGATCCGAGGCTCTGTTCTGGCGTAAACAGAGAAAGCGATTTCCCTCCGGCGAGCCTGGCATGGCGGGGCCCACAATTCAAACCAGATGAGAAATCTACACCGTACATCGAATTCCTGGTGAAAAACCGTTTGAAATGGATGACTTTTGAACAGTTTTGGTGTGGCCCACGAGATCATCTACTCCACCGTCCATCTTCCGTTTGGACGGCTGGATTGCAATCCTCACTGTCTTCTGAGTTTCTGACACCTAGGCGATGATCATATGGCCCGTTAGAGACCACTGAATGGTCCAGATCGAGCTACCAAATCAAATTGGTGGCCCACCAGAGATCACGCGGACCTCTGTTTTATCACGCGTAGCGAGAGAAAAACGGAGATTTCCGTTTTCTAGTGAAGCACGGGTCCAGCCGATTTCGGACTTTTTGGAGATGCGGTGCACATGTGGTGCACTTGTGCACCACGCACACTCAGCTAAAGGGGTCCACAGCGATGGTCTCAAAGAAATCCAATCCATTCATCCATACTTCCACTATTTTGAGGGTCGAGCCAACATTTGAAGTATGTCCAGAGCTTAGGTGGGCCAAAAATCAATGGTTTATATTTGAACTGTCCGTTGGATGTTGCTTCCGCGATGATCCGACGGATGAATTTCGACGTGTACGGTTCATTTATGGCCCTCAAGCCGTGTATGAAGTTTCGACCGAACGGATGGTGGAAACCCTGTGTTCTTGCATTTTGGCTGACTTTCAGGCCACTTGAACTTCAGTTTCGTGATTTTCTCGGGTCTCTGGCGTGTAATTCGATGATCTTGGTCCCATGGAGTCTGTCCCTTGCCTGTGGTGTCCTCAGAGCATTAAATCCATGCTTTAAGCTCCCTTTTTTCAGTCATGTTCGCAAATACACTCTGCAACACAAACATGATTAAATGGGTCCATTAAACAGTATAAATTCGTAAATCTAGACAATAAATGGGGTCTAATATGTAATATTTGACCCTCAACAATTGGGTTCCCAATACCATTACTTCTTATTGTGACACGAAGTTCATTAGCTACTTCTAGCGGACTTTGTCGATTTGGTACGTAACTTCAGTTCAGTACTGCCTACCACCCACATATATTCGGGTAGACTGAAGTTGTGAATTGCACGATGGGAAACTTCCTTAGGTGTATTTCAGGTGACAAACTAAGGCAGTAGAACTTGGCCTTATCTCAAGTGTAGTTTGCATTCAACAATATGGTGAATCACTCGATAGGGAAGTCCATGTTCCATACTGTTTATGGTTGAGTGCCCCACCACACACTTGACTTGGTCCCTTTGCCCAAGCGCTCGGGCATGAGCATTGTAGCAGAACATATGACGGAATGAACCTAGGCATTCATGCGGATGTGTAAGCCAAGTTGCAAGCTTTGAATGACAAGTATAATGAGCAAATCAACAAGCATCGATGATAAAAGGTGTTCAAGGTAGTTGACAACGTTGTGGTTCATCTACGCAGAGAGAGATTTCTGACCAAGACCTACAACAAGTTGAAGAACAAGAAGATTGGATTGGTATTGATCATTCGAAAGATCAATAACAACACTTATGTTGTTAATCTTCTGGATGACATGGTAATCTCGCATACTTTCAACGTTGTGGACCTGACTAAGTATCATGAACAGAAGCTGGACGAGAACTTGAGGTTGAGTTCTTTTGAAGTAGAGGGGATTGATGTAGAGTGGGTCGCAGACACTTTTATGACAAAGATGGATCGGAGAAGGTTAGATTGGAGGCGGTTATATCTCACAAACTGGGGTGAGCCTTTTGACATATTATATATGATTTTGGGGTTAAGAGAAGCTACTTAAGCCAAACAACCTAGCCACGCTGGGTTTCTCATACCGAATTTGCGAGATTCCATTAGATCGATGGTCAAAAGTACCTTTTATTTTCGTTTTTACTATAAATAGTAAGTTTTAGTTCGAGTATAACTTTTGATCCTTTGAGTTGTAGGAGTCATGCCGAACATGAAAATGGCTTAGAAAAGTTAGGAGGATAACCCGATTGGGCCAAATTGGACACTTAACTAATTTAGGACGAAAACCATGAAGTTTAGTAGGAATGGAGGCCTTCTATAAATAGTAAGTTAACTATTTATAGTAACTCACGTTTTTAGGGTGTTTAAGTTGGAGTCCAAGTCTAAAACTTTATCCTAGGTTTGAGCTTATTATTTAAATGGTTGTAATTTATTTATTTATTTTATCATCAATTAAGTTATTTCAAATTTATTAGAAATTATTTCTACTTTTATCCCTTGTGGATTTGAGGAATCTCTGTGAGGAGTTCATAGAGCTCTGAGGATTGAAAGTAGATATTAGATATCCCCTAAGGAAGATAGTGACCGACCTCATCAAGTCCCTCCCTGGGTCACACTCATTACAATCATTCTATCAAATATCACTTATGTATGCTAATGTAGAATATTAAAGTTGATTTAGTAATCAAATTCAAGTTTTTGTAAACACTACAAAATTTCAATGCATTCATATTTTTAGATTCCAAGGCATTTTAATTACAAGCTACAAACACATTTGAGGATTTGGTATCACCTTGATTCCAGTGTATTTGTGATTTAGATTCCAATGCATTCGAAATACAAGATCCCATATGAGCCCTAAGGTTGCAGATTGGTCAACTCTTTCATTTTTATTTTTTTTTAAAGATTTGTCTTTACTTAATACCTAGGAGTAAATTCCATGACAGATACATTTCAGGTTACCCTCGGAGCGCAACTCTTTCATCTTGACCATTAGTCATGTCCTTCCTACCACAACATTTCGTATTACCTAGATGCAGTATGATTTCTATCTATCTCTACTAGGATGATAATTTTTTTAAAATTATTATGCGTCTAATTCCCCATTTTGAAATCTTGTTCCTTCGGGTGTTATAAGGAAATATAAATTTTAGTTTTGGATCTTGAAATCTTATTCCTTTTAGTGTTTCAAGGAAATAGATATTTTAATTTCGTGGAAGTCATCGTTTTTGTATGGTATAAAAATTTGTGTTTCCATTTTGATTATAGTATTAAGAGGTTTGCTAACCACATACCGGCGTCCATACCCTCCCAGTAGGTGGATAGAGTTTTTTGACGTTTGACTTCTTATATATTAGGAAAAGTCAACAACAGAATGCAAATGGGTTCATAATTTATGTTGGGAAATAAAATATATATATCCACAATTAGTATTTATTAAAGCATATATATAGAGATGAAATGGTTCATCCGAAAGGGAGATTAAACAGTGGATCCCGGTCACCAATGTTCTATCTCAAAGATCATATATATTAGACAATCTTATTCATCTTATATTTAGATATTAAAGTGACGGTAGAAAACAAAATCAGTTAAGGGTCAAATTAGTAGTGGGTTAAACTGAGAAAAAGCAAGGATACCATCCATATACTGGCAGGACTCGATCAGTACATCACCTGGCTTATTTAGCGTGGAGGGACGGCTCTATGATGTTTTGGCCAATACAATTTTACCATATCATCTCTTTGGAGAAAGAAAACCCATTTATTGCCAGCAATCAAGAGGCTAGTTCCTCTAGAAGTCCTTGTAGGAGAAGCTAATTGTACAGGATGCGAATTGGCTACTGACAGCGTCATTTGCGAGGTTGCTACTGACAGTGCTATCTGGGCGCAACATGA
Source organism: Magnolia changhungtana (assembly GCA_030180095.1). Taxonomy (NCBI): domain Eukaryota; kingdom Viridiplantae; phylum Streptophyta; class Magnoliopsida; order Magnoliales; family Magnoliaceae; genus Magnolia; species Magnolia changhungtana. Next base: position 365,529 of record JASAUF010000674.1, on the reverse strand, counting down.
TGTTTGTGTCCTATCCACGCCATCCATCAATCTTTTGAGACAGTTTTATGTTAAGATCCCAAAAATAAGGCAGATCTATATCTTATATGGGACCACACCACAGGAAAGAGTGGTGATTGAACACTCACCGTTAAAAACTTCCGAGGGGCTATAGAAGTTTTGGATTAAGCTGATATTTTTGTTTGATCTTCATCTAGGTGTGCCTAACCTAATCAATAGGTTGGATGACAAATAAACATTACAGCCAGCCGTACAAAATTTTAAATGGTGGGAATTCAATCTCAAATATTTTCTCATGGTGTGGTCCACTCGAGATTTGGATCTCACTCATTTGTGGGCTCAGATCTGAAAAAAATAGATGGACGGATTCAATAAAACGGATATATATTATGCGGGCCCACAGAGCATGGTCGGTAGTCACCCTGCTGTGCAATCCGCATCCATTCTACCATATCATATTCTTATAGAAAGAAAATCCATTTATTACTGGTAATTAAGAGGCTAGTTCCCCCACAAGTCCTCGCAGAAGAAGCTAAGTAGAATAGACTTCAACACCAACCTTACCAAGGAAAGGTTTGCATATTTACTTTTGTAAACTGTTTTCCACCTCATGATATACTAAAAAAACGTAAGAATTGTATAAGCTGGGACTTATTGATCAATGGTCTGGATTGCCCCGAAGGTTGAATAGTGTGATCAGTAATACCAGTGGACCCCACTTAGTGTAATTCATCTAAAATTGTGTAAGGGATGGTGCTCTGCAACTATGTCATGCACACAGTGTTCAAGTTGGACTAGGATTACCAAATTCATGTGGAGCATTAGGGAGAGGAGTTTCGATGGGTTCTAAACTCCTCAACCCTCTAAACAGAGCTAGGTCCCTAAGCCTACATACAACATACAATAGAAGCTTCTGTTCCCATCCCAGTGCTTCTCTAATCATGTGAGGTGTTGAAGACTATGACATCAATCCTACAGTAATGACGTATCAATCAGGTATGCTATTAGTTTATTTGATCTCCATATTTGATGTATTGCATAGTCTTTTACAATTCTGCATATAGTTTATAGTCATCTTTGATACCAACTGTAAACTATATGTAGAATTGCAAAGGACCGTGCTATGCATTGAAATTGTTGTCAGAGTTGATGCCTTAAATCTTCAAGGCTGCTTGACCGGTCGAGGGGACTGCTCGATCGGTCAAGGGAGCTGCTCGACTAGTCGAGGCACGGTCGACTTGAAGTCCAGCGAGCTCAATTTTTTGGGTGTCCGTGATGTTCGACCAGTTGAGGGTCAGGCTCGACCAGTTGAGGCCCTCCTTCGACTAGTCGAGGTTATGCAGATCCTGCGTGGACCGCGTAAATTTGAGGTGATTTTCGGACTTTTCCAAAGGAGGTGCGTAAGTGGAGTTTCCTAAACTATAAATAGGAGTCCCTATGGCTATTCTAAAGCATTCTAAAGCTTTCTAAAGGTATTGTAAAGGGTTCTAGGGTTATCAAAGGGTGTAGCAAGGGTGAGATTCGAGGTTGTTCGAATCGGGTAAGTCCTCTTTCTTTGTAATTTATGCTTTCATAGTGGAGATCTGTCGCTTTGTGCCGTGGTTTTTTCCCAGAAGGGTTTTCTACGTTAAATCTATGTTCTCTTGTGCGTGCTTGGTGCCATTGGATTGCTATCCTAGATTTAGATTTGTGTGATTCCGCGACTAAAATCTGAACAAGTGGTATCAGAGTAATCATTGGAGCACAGATCTGAATCTGAGGGATTAGTAATAATGGCAAGCACTAGGTATGATATTGAGAAGTACTCAGGGAAAAATAATTTTGAGTTATGGAAGATCAAGATGATTAGTTCCTTAATCAAGCAAGGTGAAGATGGTGCTCTTGAGGAGCAAAAGTCTACTATGACTGATGATGATTGGAATACTCTTGATAAGAAGGCTTTATCATCGATCCGTTTGTCTCACGGATGAGGTTCTCTACAACATCATGAGGGAGAAAAATACGGCGAAGTTATTCGGTGAAGTTCGAGGATGTCTATGCAAAAAAATCCTCTGAAAATCGCCTACACTTGAAGCGGCAGTGGTATAACTTTAAGATGGCAGAGGGTGGAGATTTGGAGGCTCACATCAGCAACTTTAATAAATTAGTTTATAAATGCTGGATATGGAGGAAGTGATGAAAGATGAAGAATAAGCATGTATGTTGCTGAATTCTCTTTCGGCATCTTATGAGTCATTCAAGGGCACAATGTGCTCCACGAATAAAACCCTGAGTGTCGACACCATTATCTCAGCCCTTCAAAGGAAGGTTATGAGAATGCTTAATGTCGACATAGGGATATCTTCTGATGCACTGGTTACAAGAGGTAGGAATTCTGAACAAGGTACAGGTTCTTCAGGTTCTAGATCCAAATCCAAAGGCAATGACAAGGGAAAGGTAAAGTGCTGGAATTGTGTGAAGGAAGGACATGTAAAGAAGGATTGTGAAAATCCTAAATCGAAGAGAGAAGATTCTGAGGTTTCATATAGGGAGACCAATGCTGCCACGTCTGATGTATTGAGTAATGGTAATGTTTTGTCTGTGTCTACTATCAGGCGACCAAACAATGATTGTAAGGACGAGTAGATGCTAGACACAAGGGCATCTTTTCACATGACTCCTCATCGGAGTTGGTTCACCAGCTACAGGGAGTGTGATGGTGGACAGGTATTTATGGGAAATGACAGTGCCTGTAATGTTGTGGCTGTTGGTATGGTGCGTATTAAGATGTTTGATGGGGTGGAGCATACCCTGATTGATGTCAGGCACGTTCTTGATTTGAAGAATTTGATTTCTCTTGGTGTCCTTGAGGCAATGGATTGCAAGTACACATGTATTGATGTTGTTCTTAAAGTATCTAAGGGGGCACGAGTGATAATGAAAGCGCAACGACTCGATAATGTTTACAGGTTGATCGGGAGCACTTCAAAAGGTGGAGCTGCAGTGGCTGTAGCGGATTCTACCTCTGCATGTGTGTGGCATGCTGGGCATGGCCACATGAGCGGGCAGTGCATGAAGGCTGAGACGTGCTGACAGGGATACAGAGCAGGTGGAGCAACCACCTGTGAGAAGAATCACACCGCATATCGCAGGATATCGGCGAGGTACATGAATGACTCCAATATCGCAAGGGATTCATCTTCTATTCAGATGGCTCTAGGTGAGCTTAGTGCTGAGAAGTGGAAGGTGACTATGGGAGATGTGATGGATTCGTTGTACCAGACTGATATATGGGAGCAGGTGGAGCTTCCAGTGGGCCGAAGAGGGTTGGATGCAGGTGGATCTTTCGGAGGATACAACATAGATACAGGGCGAGGTTGGTAGTGAAGGGTTATGCTCAGAGAAAAGGGATCGGCTTCTCAGATATATTCGCACCGACGGTATAGCAAGTGTCTATTAGATCCGTGATTGGTACTGGTTGACCAATGTGATCTTGAGGTGGAAGGATGGATGTGAAGTCTGTACTTCTGCAAGGGAAAGTGAAGAGTAGATCTACATGAAGCAACCAGAGTGGTTCAAAGTTAAAGGGACTGAGAAAAGACTTTGTGGGATGTCGTGGTTCGACCTGTCACCTAAGTAGTGGTTTGATTCCTTCATAGTGAGTCAGGAATTGATGATATGTAGATTGCCAATTATGACATATCTGAAATCAATGTACCGAAGACTCGGTTAAGTGGGACATTCAGGATGAAGGATAGGGGGCTGCAAAGATGGTTCTCGACGTTGAGACTGAAAGAGGAGTAAGCTTTGGTTATCTCAGGTAGAATACCTTGGGTAGGTATTAATCAAGGATGTGATGGACCAGGTAAAGTCAGAGAGCATTCCCTACGGGTCTCTCCTCAAGTTTTCCTCGGGACATGTCCCAAAACAGATGAGGAAAAGCAAGATTTCTCATGAGCCTTATTCGAATGCGGTTGGCAGTGTATGCCATGGTTTGTATTAGACCGGGTTATTTCACAGGCTATCGGTGTTGTGAACAAATACCCTAGCAAGCAATATTGGATAGCGGTAAGATGGTAAGAAGACTATGTCTTTCTTTTTGAGAAGACAGGAGCAAAGATGGTTGGGCACGTAGATTCTGATCCAACGGACATGCTCTCCTAGATCATTCCTATAGAGAAGTTCAATGTCTGTGAAACTTTTCTGGGCTTAGCGATGACGAAAAAGAAGGACGAAGTGTGCACGAGAAGTTATGTATGATGCAGAGATAAAAGAAGAGGTCAAGAAGCTACACAGTTGAAGATTGAAGGCATGGTGGAGATTTTTGTTAGAGCTGATGCCTTAAATCTTCAAGGCTTCTCGACCGGTCGAGGGGACTGCTCGATCGGTCGAGGGAGTTGCTTGACTAGTTGAGGCACGTTCAACTCGAAGTCCAGCGAGCTTGGTTTTTTGGGTGTTTGTGATGCTCGACCAGTCGAGGGTCAGGCTCGACCGGTCGAGCGGGTTGCTCGACTAGTCGAGGCCCTCCTTCGACTTGTTGAGGTTACGCAGATCCTGCGTGGACTACGTAAATTTGAGGTGGTTTCCAGACTTTTCCAAAGGAGGTGCGTAACTGGAGTTTTCTAAACTATAAATAGGGGTCCCTAGGGCTATTCTAAAGCATTCTAAGGCTTCCTAAAGTTATTGTAAAGGGTTTTGGGGTTATCAAAGGGTGTAGCAAGGGTGAGATTCGAGGTTGTTCGAATCGGGTAAGTCCTCTCTTTTTGTAATTTATGCTTTCATAGTGGAGATTTGTCGCTTTGTGCCATGGTTTTTTCCCACAAGGGTTTCCACGTTAAATCCATGTTCTCTTGTTTGTGCTTGGTGCCATTAGATTGTTATCCTAGATCTAGATCTATGTGATTCCGCGGCCAAAATCCCAACAGAATATGGAGATCAAATAAACTAAATGGCGTACCTGATTGAGATGCCACTTTTGTAGGCTTGATGTTGTAGTCTTACAAAACAGACAATTCATATATGATACTAGAGGTCCACATGATGAAAAGACTAGCATCTTAATCATCCACATTAGTTGTGAACCTTAATTCATTCTTTTATACTCAGGCGTTCTTCTACTATCCACTTTGGGTCGACCTTAGATCTAAACCACCCATTGTGTGCATTATGGGTGTCCAATCAGAATCATCTATTTCGTATAAAATGGGCACCCCATCTGGATCATTAACTAGTTGGACAATTAAGCATTTAAACTGTCCATTTTTTGGACCCTAATGTAAGGATCTCATAGTTCATCTAAATTATGTTAACATTCAATTTGGGTCGTACGTCTCGAAATGTTAAGGGCTAAACCTAAAATGCTCATCAATGACGTTCAAATCACATAGGGTTGCGAGTTGGCTCAGTTATGGACACCTATATACCTTTTAGGAAATGATATGGATTGTTGGAGTGAGGAGAGTGAAACCTAACTGTCTGTTTCTCTTTAAAGTTCCTCAATTTTCCAACTATTAATATCAATCACCTTCTAAGCCAAATCAGACTAATTAATAGTTAATATGTTGAGGGTAGGATTAAAATTGCAATCATATGTCTGTATTCGTGAAATTGGATTTGGTTGTGTTAGCCACCATACTGACCTCAATCGGTAAAAAATTTATGTGTACAAACTTGTGAAATTGGGATTGAGTTAGAGGATTGCATGCAAGTTACATTTACATTTCATGCCGACAGTAACGAAAACACAGACTATCACTGTTTGGTAGGGACATGAACGGGGTTGAGTAAATTGTGCTAATGATATAAAGCTGAGAGATTCATTTCACTAGCAGGTATTGAAAATCTTATATTAACATCATTGGCATTAATTAACTTCATGTTCAGGAGAGTCACTTACATTTTATGACCTCCTCCCACAGGAGTAGTGATGATGATGTGATCGATTCTCGCCAGGATGGAATGACTAGGCCCATCTTCATCCTTGATAGTTCAATTGAAGGCCCCAGGCAATTGAACTTGCAATAAATTCGCATGATATTTAGTTTTATTCATGAATTATTTTATGTGAACAATCAGCTAATGTGATTATATATTTGTAACCAGTTATAGGAATCATGTTCCTGCCCTAACCGATTCCAATTATATTCAACGGAAAGAGTCCATAGAGATAATCCTAGGGTGCTTGCAGTTGGACCTTCCTTTGGAAAAATTCGAACCTCTAGAATGGTCTAAAAATGCATAGAATATTAATCTTATAACCTTAGGACATGGACGTGGAGAAAATGGAAATGGAAAAAGGAAATATGGTTCTAATAAGGGATCTCCAGGTCCTCCAGGTTCTTCAGCTGGCAATCAACCTGGGAATGAATCGAAACATAAGCAGGTTAAAAGGAATAATTTCTTCTTTTGCATGAAGCAGGTTTAAAGGAAAAATTTCTTCTTCTGCATGAAACCGGACCATTAAAAGAAAGACTGCATAAAGTACAAGCAATGGCTCATAAGGAAAGGTATTAAATCTATCCCAGTCTGTTTTGAATCCAATCTAACTGATGTGTCGGTAGATTCTTGGTGGATAGATTCGAGAACAACTATTCATATATGTACTTCTATGCAAACCTTGCTACAGAGCAGGCCACCAACTGACGCGGAACGCTCAATATACGTATGCAATGGCGTTAAAGTTAACGTGGAGGCAGTCAGAGTCTGTAGGCTTAGGTTCGGATCAACTCATTTATTGGATCTAGTAGATACATTTTGTGTGCCTTCTATAAGGTGTTTTCAACTTACAGGGCATAGACGATTATGCCATATCTTTCGTGAGAGATTGGATAGGATGGTGTGACAAAGGATTCTCTATTCTCAAAACTTCTCCAACTATAAAACATGTGTTGATTGAATTAAGGTTAAATAGACCAGAATAAGAAACAAGAGTGCAACAAGGAGTGTAGGACTCTTTGAGTTGATACACAAACATTTGTAAGTCATTCCCTACAGCATCCTGGAGTGGGTAAAAATATTTTATCACCTTTATATATGACTACTCTCGTTTCAGCTACCTTTATCTTATCAGTTAAAAATCAGATGCCCTGTATACTTTTAAAATCTATAAGGCAGAAGTTGAAAATCAATTCGATATAAAGAATAAGGTCGTCAGGTTTGACCGTTGTGGTGCATACTATGACAAATATGACGAATCAGGTCGCAATCTAGGACCCTTAAGATACCTAAAAGATTGTGGCATTGTTGCACAATACACCATACCTAGGACCCCAGAGCAGAATGTTGTGGCTAAAAGACACATTCGCACCCTTATGGATATGATGCGTCGGATGATAAGCAATTCGACATTGCCTGAATCTCTGTGGGGTGATGCAATCAAAACTTCAATTAGAGGTTGTAAGTAAAACCCCTTTTGAGTTGTGGAATGGGAGAAAGGTAAGTCTCCGATATCTAAATGTTTGGTGATGTTCTATTCAGGTCAAAGTTTATAACCCACTTTAAAGAAAGTTCGATTCCATAACTATATGTTGTTTGTTTATATGATACGAGGAAATGTCAAAAGGTTATCAATTCTACTGTCCTTCCCACTCCATCAGGATTATTGAGATTAGGAATGTCAGATTCATTGAGGATACTGTAAATAGTGAGAACAAAAACATTAGAGATATTGTATTCCAGAAAGAAAGGATTGTGACTTCCTTCACAATCATTCCGAACCACATTGGTATAAATCCTGCAGTTGAGCCTATAGTCACTACATATCACCATGACGAACCTCTTATACAACTCACTGATGAAGGAAATCAAAATCACACTCAAAAGGGTGAGCCATTGAGAAGATCTGAAAGACAGAAGCCATGTGATCCCAGAAGATTACATTGTATATCTTCAGGAGCATGAGTTTGACATAGGGGTGGAAAATAATCCGAAATCCTTTACGCAAGCCAAACAAAGTGCTAACCATTCTTGTTGGATAGATTCCATGAAGGATGAGTCGAAATCTATGAAGGACAATAAAGTATGGGATCTTGTTGAATTACCCCGGGGAATAAAGCTAATTGGTCGTATATCAGTATTTAAAACTAAATGAGACTCAAAGGGTATTGTCAAAACATATAAAGCCAAACTTGTTGCTAGGGGTTTTAACCAACATGAATGCAATGATTTTAAGGAGACTTTCTCACCAGTATTTAAAAAAGACTCATTTAGGATCATAATAGCTCTTATAGCTCATATGGATTTGGAGCTACATCAGATAGATGTAAAGACTATGTTTCTTAATGAGGATCTAAATGAGAACATATATATGTTGCAACCTGGAGGTTATAGCCAATGGTTCAGAACATATGGTTTATAAACTAAAGAAATTTATCTATGAGTTGAAACACGCATCACGACAATGGTACCTGAAGTTTCATGAAGTGATTTCCTCAAATGATTTTATTAAAAAACTATAGATGAATGTATCTATGTTAAAATCAATGGGAGTAAGTTCGTCATATTGATTTTGTATGTTGATGACATTTTGTTGGCTGGCAGTGGCATTAGGAAATTGAGTGACACCAAGAAATTCCTATCTCAAAGGTTTGAGATGAAGGACCTTGGTGACGCCTCTTATATGATCGGCATTGAGATACACCGTGATAGAATATGCTGACTGCTTAGCCTGTCACAGAGGGCCTATATTGACAGGGTACTCGAAATATATGGCATGCAAAACTGTGCTCCTGGACAGTCACTCATTGTAAAGGGTGATAAATTTAGCCAATTCCAGTGTTCCTAAGAATGATTTGCAAAAGAATCAAATGAAGAATTTTCTATATGTGTTAGTAGTAAAGAGTGTCACGTATGCTTAAGTCTGCACATGACTGAATATTTTCTTTGTAGTTAGAATGTTAGGCATGTATCTATCTAATCCAGGAATGCATCATTGGATAGCTGCAAAGAAGGTGTTGCGCGACCTGCAAATAACAAAGGACTTCAAACTCACATACAAAAGATTTGATCAATTAGAGTTGGTTGCATATTCATATGAATATTATACTGGATGCGTTGATGCAAAGATATCCACCTCAGGCTACATCTTCATGATGGTTGGTGGGGTTGTGTTTTGAAAAAGTGTGAAACAGTCAACCACAACCTCATTTACCATGGAAGCTGAGTTCATTTCTTGTCATTAGGCATCTAATTAAGCATTATAGTTGTAACATTTTTTCTAAGATTTGTGGGCACTGGATCATATCGTGAAATCATTGATTTTTTATTTATTTTTATTTTTTTGCGATAATTCAGCTGCGATTTCCTTATCCAGTAACAACAAGCATTCATTAAGGTTGATGCATATCGGTATCAAGTATCTTATTGTGAAGGAAAGAGTATAGAATCATCTAGTATTTGTGGAGTTCATTGGCACTAAGCAGATGATTGTGGATCCGCATAATAAAGAGCTCCCTATCACGTCATTTCAGTAGCATATAACATCTATGGAAATCATTGATCCCATAGATGTATTCAGTTAGTAGGAGTTGATTGTGTTTTTTTTTTTTTTTTTCATAAATATTGAAGATATCTTATTAATAAAGTTTTGATGATTCTAATATAAAGTTAATTTCTTCTTATCTTTATGTGGCACCCCAAAAATCGGCACCCGAGTACATAGACTGATCCCCACCTTCCAGGTGTTAACTTAATAAAATCACATGTGTCATGATTCAATTTCACATTTATTTCACACATAAATAATCAGAGTAACACATTTCAATTTAGCGGAACCAAAGCGAGGTAGAGATAGTAAGATCCAACAATATAGGGCTAACACCTAGAAGTTACAGTTTCAAAATTGGTGACCACTCATGTGAGAATTATACAAATCACAATAATTACATTAGGAACAGAAGAACAATTACTAGGCGGGAAGAAACTCGAAATCTACTCGCCCTGAGCACATCACTGACTTGTCCTATTCCCGAGTTATCTGCATATGTCAAATAGGAGGCGTCAAACACCAACATAGTAAAGAAATATCCCAAAGATTGTTACTTGGGACCTTTCAGTGATTAGTAAGTTCACAATAAATACATGTTAATACATATTATACACTCAAGCATGTTATCTTTAATACACAATTACTAATCAAATTATCCATGTTACCAACACAATATAGCCCAAGTAATGATAACATAATAAACAAACAATTTCCTAATCTAAGATCCAACATTATAGGGCTAACACCTACAAGTTACAGTTTTAAAATTGGTGATCACCCATGTGAGAATTATAAAAATCACAATAATTACATTAGGAACAGAAGAACAATTACTAGGCAGGAAGAAGTTCGTAATATACTCGCCCTGAGCACACCACCGACTTGTCCTATTCTTGAGTTATCTGCATATGTGAAATAGGAGGCGTCAAACGCCAACATAGTGAAGAAATATCCCCAAGATTGTTACTTGGGACCTTTTAGTGATTAGCAAATTCACAATAAATACATATTAATACATATTATACGCTCAAGTATATTACCTTTAACACACAATTACTAAACAAATTATCCATGTTACCTGCACAACAAAGCCCAAGTAATGATAACATAATAAACAAACGGTTTCCTAATATATTTGGTAAGTATATTAATGCGATGATGAAATGATGTATACTCCTCACAATCCAGCACTCCCTCACAAGCGACCTCCACGCCTATTTCGCAAATGCCAACACTCCCTCACAAATAACTCTAACGCCAAATCGCAATCCATACTAGGATATGCATGATTAGCCAAATGATTGTTAGTCCCAGTTCATATAACAGGTTGACGAAGCTAGGATACCACCATTATATCATGAGTCATTATCCGGATCACGTGGTTCGTTGCAGCGTGTGGCGACTGCTCGCCAGTGTCCCTTGATCCAAATTAAGGCATCAACAAGGTACGGATCATCACCCAATATTGAGTATAAACCATCAATTCAGTGGTGTGGGTTTGTCACTTAAAACTAAATAAACACAAAGGAAAAGATCTCGTCACCCAACTCCACTCATACCCAGTTATTCAAATGGTAATCTGGCATCGAACCATCGGCTGGGTAATTTGATGGGGGCCATTCGAATAACATTCTATTACCTCTATCAGTGCTCAATGGTGACTATGGGGAGACTCATCAACCCAACATAGGCCGACAGCTCGAACATGGTGTCCCATACCACCACGCTTGGCTCATGAGTCTTTGGGGATCGTAATACACTAATGGTTATGAGTAGACTAGATCAATGGTAACGGTGGTATCCCAGATTATATTGAATGTTATATAATCACCAAACACTAGAATGATCGAGCTTGCATTAGACTGATATGAGAGACTACGGAGGACCCCGGGCAAACCGGCATTGAGTGCAAAGCATCCCACGTAGTTCCAACTACTGTTAATCGTCCGTGTTCAACTCTAGTTGGCCGTATAAGCTTGGGATAGCCTCCCTAAAGCGGGCTATCCGCATATTTTGAAAATTTGTGAAGCTTGATCTACCACAGTAACATAATTCAATCATCCTCGTATTTCTAAGATTCAACATCCAAGAATTTTATAATATTAAGAGTTTCATGTCATTCAAGCATTTTATCGAGCATGTTATCAATTAAATAGCAAATAAATCTATTTAATTATTCTAAAATGATAAGTAGAAGCTTGGGGGTAAATCTTCATATTAGAGTCAAAATCCTTGACTTGGATGCGGCCCTAGCGTCGGGAATTTGGGAAAAACGCTCCAAACCCCAATTCATTGACAATTTCATCATTAGTCCTGTGAATTTTAATATAATTAGGTTTTAACTAAGGGTTAAGGATTTTACCTAACTTAGTTTGAGTAAATCCTAACTCGATTCGACGAGTCGGGGTCGGGATTGGTGTACTATGGCCTCTACATGGGGCCATGCCCAAATACAACTCTCACAATAGCATGAGTCTCTTCTAATCCATTTTCGAAGCCCTAAGTCCTAGCATGATTAAACCCTAATATTAGGATTTTTGAGAAATGACGGAAATGAAAGAGGGTTTCCAATCCTAATGGCTCACCGACATCCTATCCTAAGATGGACGGCTTGTAAGGCCTCGTGCATTTGATTCTCAAATGAAAATCTTCATGAAAGGGTTTGCTATTTACCTCACATCGTTGTCGGTGAGATTCTGGTAATGCGGCGTGGTGTGGCGATGTCATCGACTAGTGGCGGCGGGGAGGATCATCCAAACCAATCCCTCTATCACACCTTCTCCCTTCTCTCCTCTTCTCCCTCTCCCTTTCTTGTAAGTCAAAATTCATATGCGAGTGAGAGTGAAAATGGGGGGCTATTATAGTGCTAGAATGTGCACAAATAGCCCCGATGACCCTTTCTCCAATAAACTTATTCTTGGGGAGTTTGTTTTCAACTTACAGGGCCTTTCGGGGGCCCACTAGATTATCTACACCATGAGGCAGGTGCTCCACCATGGGATCTACGTTTCAACACTACTGGACAGCAATTGGACCCTCTGATTAGCCGTGAGGGCCCCACTTATGATGGGCGGTCATCGATGATCGATCGGGGCCACGGTAATACGAATGTGTGGGGAAATATCCTCAACTCACACATTGAGTTTGGTTGAAACCCAACAGTTGGGAAGTCACAACATTGCAAAAGAGTGAAGAGCCTAATTCACTTAAAATTTCAGGTTTCTGCTTAGGGTATTTGCACATCCCATGCACCCGGCCTTCGGCCTAAGTTGAGCGATTCTAGACACTATCCCGGCTCGACATCCTCAATGGATGTCAAGTTCGGTAAGATGGTCGTTATTCTATAGTTTCGAGTTTAGTGTCCCACTAATGAGCGGTCTAGAGCTTATTTGGAAGATCAATGTATTTCTGAAATGATTGGGTGGCAAGATTTCTTGTGCACAACAACTAGAGTTTGGATTAGCTAAATTCATAATGTAGCCTATTCACAACCCCAAGTGCAGGGTCGCGATGTAGTAATAACTTGGTTAGACCGAGGTCGAATCCACAGGGGTTAATCTTGTATGTATTATGAAAATAACTAGAAGTATAACTAGAAAAAGATCTAAATCTAAATCTGGAATAAAAGAGAGTAATTGTGAATGAATTATCAACAATCAAAAGGGAACTAGAGCGCCAAGGATCCACTTGTAGCTGTCAAGATGCTACCTTGATTCAAGAAACACAATTGGAATTGGAGACCTATCCTATCCAATTGGAAGATGAAACAATTAAACCAAATCTGAACTTTTCATTGACCTAATCACACATGAAGGAGTGTTATGATGATTGGAAGGGATTCCATCATCTTACCATACCCAAGAGACGATGGTGAACAACAGGATTTACCAATCTCACAATCTCAAAATAGGAAAAGAAGATATTTAAAGCCCTCACAACATCTATTGTAATTTGAGTCACAATAAATCATAGAAAACTGAAAATATTCCTTAAAATCATACTAGAAATCAATGAGGTTCAAGAACAATAAGAATCAAAGCAAGAAATCATCCCAACACGCTACAAGCTTTACCTCTTAGTCCTAGCTAAGAGGTTTAGCCAACCATAGGCATGATTCAAACTAAATCTCCTAAAGAAAACATTAAAAATAAATAAGGGAGGAAAAAAAAACTCTTTGGAGGTTGCTCCACCCTTTGGCTCTGCTCCTGGAAACCTAATTCATGTTTAGAACTCCTCAAAGAACCCATATTTATATCCTTTGTCCGACTGTCTTTAAAAACTGCCTCAAATTTACACACTCTATATAACGCCTTCGATGTCATCGAACAACCTTCGATGTCATCAAACGTAAATTGAATCCGGAAGTCGCGCCTTTTCGCATTGTGTAACGCCTTTCGTACTGCGTTACTCTTCATGTCATCGAACAATCCTTCGATTTCATCGAAGGGTGTTTGATCAATCGAGAATGTATCCAGAGTGTTCCAGCGAGTTGCATCGAAAATCCACAAAAATATCGATGTCATTGAACTGTCTTCGATGTCATCGATCAGGTCTTCGAGCAATCAAACAGGGCTTCGATGTCATCGAGAATTGCATTTAATTTTTCCAGTAACTAAACTTGATTTTTATGTAATTCTTTGATGTCATTGACCCGTTTTCTGTCATTGACTGGCAGTCGATGACATAGACACTGAAGTTCAGATTTTATGAATTTTTGCACTTTACACTTTCGACTTTCTTTCTTCTCTACTTGGTTTCCTTGAATCTTGGGGTCTTGAAATCTTCAATCTTGGTCTCCTAAGATCCATCCCTTGCCTTGGTGATTCTTGAGCATCAAATCCATGTTTTTAACATTCTTTTCAATCCTAGCTCTTAAACTCACCTCTCAATAGAAATATGTATATAATATACCCATTAAGCATTATCACGTTCATAAAACCAAGATATAAACTAGGGAAAATATGCAATATTTGCTACTCAACATGGCCTATTTGCAATTAGTGGAAACAGTGATTCGACTCTAATCACCCTAATTAAGAATCATAATTCAACTATACTCAAAGCTATCCGAATTAGTAAAATATACCAAAAGTAGAAAATATTAATTTAATTATATAAGATGATTCCTATTATGATTAGAAGAGATTCCTAAGAAGACATCGAACACAAAAACTTTAAGTTGAAAAATATATGTGCAGTCCATTAGCTACATGAAGTTGTAAAAATTTTCAGTTTCAATAAGTCTATTTCTTGAAATGTTTTTGATACTTTTAATAGCAAAATTATTTTGAATATTTTTATATTAGTTTATCATTAAGTCTAATTTATCCCCACCAAATTTCATCTCATTTTGAGTTAGAGAAAAATTCTAAAAATTCTAGGAGCACCACCTGCTTGAAACTAATGATTTTGGTGCAGTTTTTAAAACTGTATTAAATTAATATCCTTTTTATTTTTTTTTTATTGTTTTTATTTTATTTTATTTAAAACTAGACTCATGAAGCTTCAATCTGGATTTTGAATAACCTCAATCGGAGTTGTAGAAAAATATATATGAAATTTTGAAGTCAATGCACTGATACTGTCAAAATTCGAACGTGTAGTATATTGGTGAACAGAGTTACTTGGTTGCACTGAGTCCCACTCATGCAACTGAAATTTGCTCTTTAGATTTTCTCCGTTACTTGATGTTTACTTGGTGCAACTTAGCAGTGTTAACCTAGTTGCCCTAGTTTTCTCGGTGCAATCGAGTTCCACTCGATGCAACCGAATCTTGCTGTCCATATTCTTCAAAATTCTTAAATTTCACTAAGTTGGGCAGTTTTGGTGGATCCAAGGTCACTCCTTTTGGCACTAAAAATGTGTGAATACACACACAGACATGCACTCAAGTCTAGAAATCAAATGAACTGCCCAAGGATGTCCAATTCCCAATCGGCAAAAATCCGGGGCGTTATGCTTTATATATGCGCGATTTGTTCTGCTTAAGTAGAACTAAAGGCGAGTTTCGTTGGAGACATTTAAAAGCTCCGGGACCTCTTAAGGATAGACATATATAATCACATTACGTGTGTAATCCTTATAACACGCTTCCTAATTCCTGATTTATGTCGTTAGGACTGGTAGTATTTGTGACTGCGCTTAGTCTTAGTTTGCTTAGTTTAAATGTTGTGATGTCTACCGTGATCCGATAATAATTGTCTTGATCGACCAAATTGTAATAGTGTTGCTCATATTATCCAATAATCATATTAGTTAACCATTTGGATGTTTCTTCAAAATTTAAACATATTTTTAAAATATTTTTTATAGATTAATTATTGACATTAATCAATGTGGCCCAAGTGGGAGAATGTAAGAATTCTATAAGGTGGGCCTTTTTGATAAACTGTCTGGATTGCCCTAAGGGTTGGTTAGTGTGATCAGTAATACTAGTGGACCCCACTCAGTTGTGATTCATCTAAAATCGTGTAAGGAGTGGTGTCATACAACTATTTCACATACACAGTGTTCAAGTTGGACTAGGATTACCAAATTCATGTGGAGCCTAGTTTCGATGGGTTCCAAACTCCTCAACCCTCTAAACTATATAAACAGAGCTCGGTCCCCAATCCTACATACAATAGAAGCTTCCATTCCCATCCCAGTGCTTCTCTTAGGGTGTAAGGTGCGAAAGACTACGACATCAAGCCTACAACAATGACATCTCAATCAAGTACGTTATGTAGTTTATTTGATCTCCATTCGATGCATAGTACAGTCCTTTGCAATTCTGCATATAGTTTAGACATGTTTCTAGGGAAAGAACATGTACGTAGTGGTACTCTTCCAATGAATCGATTGGGTCTTGTACCAATATGCCTTGATGACACATATGTGACATGTACATGAACAGCCTTGTACATGCATGTGGGGTTAGAAAAGTACAATTAGAATACCTCCCAATATTTTGCAATAGGAGCTTAGCTAAGTTCACACATGTATGCATGGGAGTTGGTGTACACACCAGCCATGTACCGAAGTAGGGCACCCATTCACGATCCAAGCCATCCATCATAATTTCCTTCCATGTAGATGACTTGGACAAAAAATGGGTGTTATCCTTTGGTCAGGTGAGCTCCATTGTTTACATGCAACTCAAAGTAAATGCTCCTAGTTGTGGGGCTTACGATGGATAATTGTCATAAAAAATATGGTTGGTTGAATCATATTTTGAACTCACTTTGACTCGATGATATGGATTTTTACTGCAAAATTGTTTAAAGATTTGAATTTTATTAAAAGTGCCTTTAGGATCCAATATTCTCAGGAAGTGCTTGTTGAGAGGAGATATTATATTATTGTCCTCCTTTATTTTTATCCTTTCCAACAAAGTGGAGAATTGAGAATTGTGGGGCCCATGTGGTATGTCTCACATTCAATTCATCCAATAGATGTACACTAATATTACTATTAGATAAATTAAAATTATGGCGGATCCAATTGTTGTTGATAATTCAATTAAACAAGGTCACTTGTGTGAGAGAGGGCCTAGATTGGTTTTTTTATATGTGGGTAAGATGCATGGGCGTGCTAGTATCTACTCGACTCAAAGGGATTGAACCACTGGTGTCGCCCGCATCATGATGGATAAATTGAAAACTGGACATTAGATCTAGTTATCCTCTCAACCACTGGTTTATGCTCCATTCGGGTGATTTGTGAAAGGGTAGGGGTTAGCCCTTTTGATTGAGTTCTTTCACAAGTCTTTAGGTTTGTATATCTCTCAAACGAACAAGAATGTAATGATAAATATAATAAGGTTAAATAATACTGATTTTATTGATGTTTAAACGTATGGCTCATTACAATTGACAAAGTAACAATCAATCAAAGAAATAAATGAGAAAGAATGATAAACACCTAATATGTCTATTGGAATAGAGGATCAAGGTGGGTGGTTAGTAGGATGTGACCGGATTACTATGATTAACCAAATCAAAACTTAATTGATCATGATCGTATAACTTAAGTTGAGGAAATTTACTCTTAAGGTACTATAGCAGGACTTGTTACGTAGTAACTATCTATGCTAGAACTAGCCTAGGCTAAACTAAGAAAAAGATAAATGTAAAGTAGGTAAATGTGTTTGTCGTCGGGCCTTGAGCACTTTTTTGTGTGCTCCTTTTATAGCTTGTCGAGGTGGTTAAACCCCTCGCTAGGTTTCCTTGATGCTTTTGGATCCTTCGCACTCATGTCGTAGTTCTAGATATGGGAATCTCCTTAATTGATCCAGAACTACTAGGTTGCATTTGGAAGAAAGGACTCCAACAAAATTTGGACTTCTTGGCTTCTTTGATCTTCTTCTACTAATTGATCTTAATCCGAGGTCTTCGTGGTCTACTAAATGGATTCGGGATTAGCTTCAAGGGCTGATCTCGGATCTCAAATCGACCATGGAGACTTATCTGGTGTCCTGCCTCCTCATCTGCTTCTAGGTGTTGGACAATCTTGTCAAACCTCCTCGTGCATTTCCACCATTCATTGCAAGGTGGTTTGGATAGATGGATGATACTCATCACATCATGATCTCCTAATATCTTGATATCGATCAAATCTCAACCTTGGGATGTATGGGTGATATTTGTCTCTTCTGATCTCAACGGCATTAGACAAACTTGATTTGCGATCGGCCTTCTCATCTAACTCTTCCCATTCTTTTTATTCTAATCAAAGAACGACTTAAGACCCGATTTAGCCGATGTATCTATCTTGGCCTGGAGATGATCGAGGATCACATCATGAGCACTCATTTTCATATTGATTTATACCATTCATATATTTCTCAGCTTCACAGAACTAACAATATTTTCCATTCCAACTCTTTTATTTAAATATGCTTTCCATAAACAAAGAGAGTACGAGTTTGTTCTTATGTTTTGTGTTTCTTAAAGTTCATCTCCAGGCCTCTACTAACCCACCTTTTGTTCTTTGTAATCAAATAAGTAATTCTCTCATTCCTCTTGATTCCAAGGTGTTCTGATCACATCATTCATGTAGATTTGCCTATTAGGCATTGCATGGAGGCAATTTTTCCCGAGCTTCTTATGTATCTTTTCTGCAAGATTTCAATGGAATTCCCCAAGGGTCTCATTTTCACAGCATGGATTTTGGGCTCTAAGGATTTTGAATCCAAGTTGTGTTTGGGACTTGTATTTTGTTAGATTTTGAATCCACCTAGGATCGAAAATCCTGAAAAGTAACCCTTCTGATACTTTCTAAAATGTGGGTTTGAAAATCTAGGTTGCCAAACATAATTGTTGGACTCCACAAGATTAAAAATCCAAGCTGCCAAATACAATTGATAGAATAAATATCTTGTATATTGAAAAGCCAAGTTGTCAATTGACATTTTACTAGAATTCTTCATAGAGTATCTAACTCTATTTTTGAGCTTCTCCTATCTTGTTAGTCTTCTACAATTCCTATTTATTCCTCCTTCCTACTCTTAAGGTAGAATTTACTTTCTTTCAAAAACTAAGTTCCCATCCCGTCCTTAACAATGATACCTAAATTTGCAGTGTTAATGTTAGTTGAACTACACAGAGAATGATGCATTGCATTATTAGTTTCATACCACTCATGCGACGTAGGGAAGAGCATGAAACAATGAAGAGGAACATCACTATCTTCCTCAAGTAGTCAAGACCTTGAATCCACTAGGTAAATTCTTGAGTCCACAAGAAATAAGAGAGAAAACTAGAGTATTTTTATTGAATAATAATTTTAAGATTCGTTGATTACATCACGTAAATAGATGACCAAAACCCCAATTGGATTAGAACTTACTCGAAAAAGTAAAATCTCCCTAAACAGATAATTTTGCCATAAATAGAAATGTTAATAAAATGTTACCAGAATATTCCCGACATTATTACAGGCAACTTCTAAATAGATGAAAATCCTAAAGCTCCAAAATTAGGGAGATACGATGATAATGAAAATTATCAGAAATAGTAAAGCTTTCCTAAAATGTGCGTTTTTTGGCAGAATGAACATTCATGACCGACATAACGAGTAGGTTGACCCCTTATGCATCGCTATTGAAAAGATTGATAGCTCGAGTGTTACATGATGATGCCTGGATTAAAAATCATGTCCCTTTTACAATCGAAACTTGGAACGACAATTCCTCCATATCTTGAACAAATTTTTTTCGAACCGACATCCTGGGACCCAATTATGTCATGCCCTACATTGGACTGTGTACGGTTCCGATGGACTATTTCCACTTTTATTCATACTTTGTTTGGTCCAATTGTGCTAATTAATAGTGGTGACTGAGTGCCCACTATTAAAAATTCTTGGGGCCCACTGTAATGTTTATTTGCCATACAATCTGCAGATGAAGGGTAAACACAAATATCAACTTGATAAAAGGTTGTGTGGTCCAAAAGAAGTTTTATTGGTAGGCACTCAATCACCACTGTTTCCTATGGTGTATCCCACTTAAGATTTAGATCTTCTTCATTTTTGGGCCATGCCCTAAAATCAGTTAGAAAAACTGACAAATGGCATGGATATACAAAACGTACATCAAGGTGGCGCTTCATGATCTCTCTCTTTCATGGTGCATTTGCATCGTGTGATATGATTAGTGTAATTATTTTAGCTATTTATGCTTTTTAGTGGTTAGTTGAGTGGTTACTACTGTTTGATTAAACTAAGATGATTGTGATACATCCATTGTGGGGAACTAGAGATGGGTGCAAAAATTTGGATTATGGTTCCATTATAGGTCGATGGACTTTCATCAGTTCATTGTGGACCATTGCTCGTTCCTTTATTTATTTATTTATTTTTTAAATTATTTTGTTTAGTTGTTTGTTTTCTCAACTGATGATTGGACTATTAGGATTATTTGATTGTTGAACTCGTATGATAGTGTCACCTTAATGATAGAGCCCAACAGATGGTGGTCACACAAAACAATACAATGCATGTATATCACAAGCGTTAAAATTTTATTTCAGCTTGCGATATCTGTCACCCATTATAATCCTTTTTTGTATAAAGAAGAAATCGACTGTCGAGGGCAATATTTATGGTCATTTATAAGTTAATTAAATATTGCATGTGGCATGCAAGTAGTTCAAATTTCCAAATTATGAGTGGCAGTTTAGACGCACCATCAATGTAAATGATGCAGGGCATGAAAATTAACTATTATATGCAAGATCTCAGGCCTTAGATTAAACTAATTCAGAAACATTCACATAAAATTTCCACATCCCACATAAAAGTTCAAACATTCCAGCAAGGGGAATCTGTGCAGGTCCAAGACTACACATGTTAGGGCAAGATCAATAGAAATTATAAGACAAATGATACTCCAAGTGAGGTAAAATTCATCAACACGTGTATAGTAATCAGTCCTTAATCTAAGAGATTCACTAGTTTCAATTTAGAGAACCCAAACAAATTGAAAATAATACAATTTAGGGTTGGGGTTATGGAAAATAGGTATGAGAGATAAAATAGGCAGAAATTCTGAACTTAGCGACAATCCGCGCGCGCAGACAGCGGGCCAGGCCTGACGCACGTGCACAGGGGCCTGGCCGCACATGCGTAGGGGGCACCGAATGTGAAAAACGCCTCCTTGGCTCTGGTCGGCCAGGGGAGAGCTTTAAAACCCTGAGTTTCTTGTTGATCAGATACACGGTCTGTGCATGGTGCTCTGCCGAAGTTTCAGCCCTCCTGTAGGGCCAGATTCTGGAAATCTATTGTAGGGAGAAGAACTGCTGCAAAAGCTGACAAATTTGAAGTGAGGATGGTTGTAAAAGGTGAGAAGAATGGTGATAGGAGATAGGAGCGGATCGGGATAGATGTGGCTTCGCACCACGGTAGTTAGCCCTTTGATGAAGGGAGGGCTTCTCACCCAATTGGATTTCTACAACTTAAGAACTCATAGGAGTAGAAAAATGCAGGAATTTTTATTAATCTTCAATGAGAAAAAGAACTATAAGGGGTGCCTATTTATAAGAAAATCTTATACCCCAAAACTCGCGTCATGTGCGTAACATATTACTTGGTGATGAAGTAATAAAAAATAATAACTAATCAAAATAATCTAAACCGTCCATGATATTCTAAATAACATTAATATGCAAAACTTAAAATATGAGATAAATTGGACTAGCGGGTCATGATCTTGAGAACCCATGATGGGCTTTACTTGACTATCGGGCCCACTCCAACGAACCAAAGCTCAGTTTTCTAACTAGAAGGCCCTCCTTGGACGACGTCATCGATTCAAATCGAAGGTGGGGCCCCCCTCCTTCTCCTTTTCCTTCCTCTTTTATGTGGTTTGTATATTTTTGTGGGGTTTATAGTCCAAAGTTGTTTATTATGTGAATACCTACTTTATACATTCATATATTGTAAACACTTCATAAATTAGCCAAACACATAATTTGTTTACCTTAAATACTTTATTACTTAAGAGTTAAATATGATAATAGGTAAGTAGTTTACACTTAAAACTCTTTTCAAGTGTGAAGTGTTTACAACTTAACTTTATCTACATCCAAATAACCCCTTATTCTTCTTCTCTAACAAGAGAATTCTCAATTCAATAAAAAAAGTATTTTGACACATTGTACAATAAATATTTATACGAGCCTAAAACATAATCTTTAGGGTTTGCTTGGATACTTCCAAGTTTTTTTTTTTTTTTTTGTAGAAGCATCACCCAGACACAGACAGAAAAGTCGAGTATGCATAGAGAACCCTTGTGGGAAAAATTACAACACAAAGTAACAAACAATCCACTATGAAAATGGAA
Organism: Magnolia changhungtana; assembly: GCA_030180095.1. Lineage (NCBI taxonomy): Eukaryota > Viridiplantae > Streptophyta > Magnoliopsida > Magnoliales > Magnoliaceae > Magnolia > Magnolia changhungtana. Next base: position 343,243 of record JASAUF010000674.1, on the reverse strand, counting down.
TTACAAGAAATGAGATCAACTTACATGCAAAATGTAAGAGTAGAGAACCCTAGACTCCTCTAACACTCTCGTAAAAAATGCTAAAGCTCTCTTAGAATAAACCTAATTTGAGTAAACACGGTTTATATAATCACCGCACTTACATGAAAATGCGCAATTCCATCAATAGGATTGACGACCATCGATGCTTGTCGATAAGATCAAGGCTTCCATCGATAGGATCGAAGATGACCCAAAAACTGTCGAGTGAGTAAATCATGATTTCGGGGATCTTCTAGATCATATCAAGCAGTCTGTCAATCGTATCGACATACCCAAATTTAGTATAGATTAAAGGCACCCAATTTCAACAATCTCCACCGTAGCTTTAATCGTCATGCTCCAGTGCTTCATGATCCATCCTCCATCTCTATTCGTCTCCATCATAGATTTATTATTGTTTATCATACACATTTCGTCTTCATCAAACCTTTGCCAAGCTTAGAGAAGTCGCACAAAATATAAACTTCTCTACAAGAACAACTTTCATAAGCACATCTGTTGGATTCACACTTGCGTGGATCTTCTCAAGAGTAATACTGCTTCCCTCAAGCACCTGTCGTATAACAATGATGACAAACATCAATATTTTTAGTACGAGAATGGTATACTGAATTCTTTGCCAAATTGATAACATTCTCACTGTTATAATACACAGGCATGACTTCCTAGTGAAGCCCCAACTCATTCATATTTCTTTCAACCAAACACCTTCTTTGAATGCCTCAATCACTACCATATACTCAACTTCGGTTGTGGAAATGATAACGAAATGATAACTATAGATTGAAGCTTTGACATCCAACTGATCATTCCACCCGCTAATATAAATTAGTAAATTGAATTTGATGTTTTATTGTCCATATTCCTGCGTAATTATAATCCACATAGCCTACTAGTTTCTCCTCTGATTTTTTAAATGTCAAGATGTGGTCCTTCATACCTCCTATGTAATGGAGTAGATATTTCACAACCTCCCAATGTTGCTTACCGAGGTTAGATATGAATTTACTCACAACACTAACTGTAAGCAAAATATCCGGTCTCGTACAGAACATGTCATACATTAAACTGCCAACTACGCTCAAGTAGGACACATAAAACATATACTGTTGCTTTTCATTTGATGCAGGACAATGTTCCTAAGAAAGCTAAAACTGAGAAGTGTGGGGAGTGCTTAATTGGTTTTGCCTTGTCCATCCCAAACTTGAGTGGACCTTCGCAAGATACTTCTCATGAGACAACCATAGCATGCTCCTTTCCCTGTCCCTATGTAGGTCGATGCCAAGAATCTTCTTTTCACCCTCTAGATCTTTTATTTTGAATTTCCTAGATAACTGAGCATTTAATATGTTGATTGCAAATATTCTATAACTGGTGATAAGTATATCATTAATATACAATACTAAGATAATGAATTTCTCATCACTTAGTTCTCTGAAGTAGACAGAATGATCGAATTCACTTTTAATAAATTGCATACTCAATATGAAAGAATTAAACTTTTTATACTATTATCTAGGCGACTATTTCAGGTCATACAATGACTTGTTTAACCTGCAAACCTTATTCTTTGACCATTGTACCTCAAATCCTTATGATTGCTTCATGTAAATTTTTGTTTTCTAATTCCCCATATAGGAAATCAATTTTTATATCCAACTATTCCAGTATAAGATTATATCGAGAAATCAGTGCCAATACAAATCTGATGGATATTTACTTCACCACAGGTCTAAGAATCTCGTTGAAGTTGACACCCACCTTCTGCACATAACCCTTCTCTACCAGTCTAGCCTAATCCCTATCCTGTTTCTTCCAATAAACTTACCTGCATTCGATCACTTTATGCCCAGCGGGAAGCATCACTAACTCCCACGTCTCATTCTCATACAAAGAATCCATCTCATCGTGTATTGAATCAATCCACTTTTCTGCATTTGTATCATCAAGAGCGTCCTAAAAAGTAGGTGGGCCCCCCTTATTTGTAATGAGGGAGAATGCAACATTTGAATCATCTTTATAACTCAATCGTAACCTGCGATGTCGTGGTGGATTTCTCCTAGCTCCACCTGCTCCTGTACTTCTTCATGTGACTATGTTTCTTTAAGTCTCTTACCCTTGTCGATTTTGGCATCAATCACCATTGATTTCTCCGTTTATTTGTGTTCATCCTTATGAGACAAAGAATTCTCATTAAACTTGACCTCTCAATTCATTATGATTTTTTGTGTGGCCCGATTATACAGTCCGTATTGCTTCACATCATCACCATAGCCAATAAAGGTACACTTCTTCGCCCTTTGAGTCTAACTTATCTTTCTCAACAGAAAGTACATAAGAGTAAGCATCGCAACCAAATACACGGAGCCCTTAGTAGTCTACTTTCTGACTACTGCATACTTTTTTAGGAATCTTATAATCAATAGTCATAGATGGAGACTGATTCATTAAATAACAAGCCGCGAAAATGGCCTAAACCTATAGGTCATTGCCTAACGCAACATTACTCAATATACTAGGGGCCATTTTCAAAAGAGTTCTTTTCATATGTTCCACCACACCATTATGCTTTAATGTGTGCCTGACTATGTTGTGCCTTACAACCCCCCTATTCTTATAAAACTAATTAAATTCCTTCGAAGTAATCTCCACCATTATCCATTCTCAGTTCTTTCAAATGTTGCCCTAACTAATTTTTAACAATGACCTTCCGAAACTTGAAAGTGGCAAACAGGTCGGATTTATTTTTCGTGAAATAAACCTATACCTTTCTAGAGAATTTGTCAATGATTGTTATGAAGAATGACGACCCTCCTCTAAAAACCATGGGTGATGGCCCTCACATGTCAGAGTGTATATAATCCAATGGTCCCTTATTTTTATGTTTTTCTGGTTTTAAATGACAATTTTGAGTGTTTGCCATATATGCAATGCTCACATACATTTAAATTAAAAATTTTAAAAGTAGGAATTAAACGACGATCGAGGAGTACCTTAATACCACACTCGCTCATGTGGCATAGGCCCGTATGCCACAAATGTGCTTACGTGGATTCCACTACTTAGGCTACAACACGCAATACAATATTCCTAACAATATAGAGATTGTCACTCCTTTATTCTTTCATAATGGTAAGTGGCCCCTTTGAAACTTTCAAGACACTATCATACCCGATGAAATTACATCTTAGTGCATTGACATCACCTAGAGAAATTAGATTTATCTTCAAATATGAAATGTGCCTCACTATTGGTCAAAGTATGCTCCACTTCATCAAACATTATAATGCGAATGGATCCAATTCCAATAATCTTACAGGCATGATCATTGCCCATAAGAACTAGGGTACCATTATATTCATTGTATGTGGTGAACCAACTCCGGTGAGGGGTTATGTGATACGAAACCCGTGTATCTAAAGTCCACTCTTGATAAAAGTGACCAATTTTGGACACTGATAATACATTGCAACCATATATACCTTTACAATATTCCACTGAATTACCTTATAGAATTTTCACTCCTCTATGCTTTCATAATGGTGAGTGTCCCTTTTAAAACTTTCAGGACACTATCGTGGCTGATGAAATTACATCCTAGTGTATTGAGAGCACCTAGAGAAATTAGATTTCTCTTTAAATCTGGAACATGGCTCATAATCGGTCAAAGTATGCTCCACTCCATCAAACATTTTGATGCGAATGGATCCAATTCCAATAATCTTATAGGCATGATCATTGCCCATAAGAACTAGGAAACCATTATACTCGTTGTATGTGGTGAAGCAATTCCGGTGAGGGGTTATGTGGTACGAAGCCCCCATATCTAAAGTCCATTCTTGATAAAAGTAACCAATTTTGGACACTAATAATACATCACAACCATCTAAACCTTTACAATATTCCACTGAATTAGCCTCCCTTATAGAATTATCTGAATTCTTATCCTTCTTGGTTTTAGGGGATAGACGGTCCTTCTTCATATGTTCGGCCTTCCCAAAATTCCAACGCTTCATCTTGCCCTTGCCATTAGACTTAGATCTCAATTGCGAATTTTCCTTCTCCTATTTAGAAGTTCTTACTCTAGCAACTAATGCATCTGTAGAGGAACCCTCACCACTGTTCTTCTTTCTCAATTACTTCCAATGAAGGGCTTAGATAATAGTTTCGACGTCAATGGTCTCCCTACCATGGCACAGAGTGTCTATAAGACTCTCATAAGACTTTAGAAGATAATTCAATAGGATCTTCCTTGTAGATCTTTACCGCCACGAGTATAGCCATTTCTTCAGAAACAAACGATTTTAGACCGATCTCGTCATTTAGAGACTCTCCATCTTCGCCCACAATTATGCAGTAATTGTCTCACTGATGACATTATAAAGGACCTCATTGGCCAAGCACGATTGAATTGTGTTAATTATCTTTTGTTCTAGTTCATCCCACTCTTCATCGCTCATAGTATCATGATGGTTTTCTTTTTAAAGGAGTACCTATTGTAACGCTTGTTGAATTAGAAAGACTTTGATCTTTCACCCTCCACAATTCAAAAATATTTTTCCATGTAAGCTTCTTCATCTCGAACTTAACATTTATTCCCTTCAATGTTATGTCTTTAGATTCAATATGAAATCCTAATATGATAACCCGTCTCTGATACCACTTGTTAGAGGCGCAAGCTTCACCTAGGCGTGAATCAAACAAAGCACAATAATTGAAAATTCGAGCATGCACAGAGAACACAACAATGTACATGGAAAAATCCTTGTGGGGAAAAACTACAGCACAAAGCGACAAACAATTCACTATGAAACAACGATTTACATGGAAAAACCCTTGTGGGAAAAAAACAATGGCACAAAGCAACTAGCAATCCAATATGAAAATGAAATTACAAGAGATGAGAATAACTTACATGTAAAACCCTAGAGTAGAAAACCCTAGCTCCCTCCAAAAACCACTTAGATAATGTTAAAGCTCTATTAAAATACCCTTAATTTGTGTAAACACAGTTTATATAAACACTATTACAGAGTTAGAAACAAAACTCGGACTTTTGTAAAAACACGCAATTCCATCGATAGGACCTTTGATAGAATTGACAACCATTGGTGCATGTCAATGGGATCGAGGTTTCCATTGATAGGATCGAGGATGACCCAAAAATTGTCCAACGAATTAATCATGATTTTGGGAAATTTCTCGATCGTATTGAGCAGTTTGTGGATCCTATAGACAGATCAAAATTCAACATAAATTAAAGGCACCCAATTTCAACACTTTCAAGTTATAAGTGACTTATAGGTAAGTCTTGTAAGTCACTTACAAGTGAAAGTTACTTAGAGATAACCTATTTGGATGTAAGTTTTAAGTCACTTGTAGGTAAGTTGATTTTTGTGTTTGGGTAAACTCGTAAGTTACTTATAGGTAAGAAGTCGTATATTCACACTGAGAGAGCTTGGAGCATGTAACTGTTTAATAATCACATAAAAAAGCTCAGGACCAAATATGTCATTTTGTTGGGCCAATGTAGATAAATATTTGTTTCAATTCTTACGTTATACCAATCATTAAGTGGACCATAAAAGCGGGTCCACAAATTCAAAATACTTACAATATGGAGCAATAATTCAATTTAAGCATTTAGAGGAAACAAAAATATTTAATAGTAACCACCCCTACACCTATGCATATTTATAAAAAAATGGGAGTCATCCATCTGGTGGGACCACTCATATAGATATATAAATGGTCAAAAATGGGTGTCCATTTGTTTTCCATGATATGGCTCATATAATAATAAAAATCTTTGTTTCCCATGTTATGGCCCGTGTAATAAAAAAAAATTAGTGGGCCAGAAAATAAACAATCCAGATGCATTAAAATAGTTTTAAAAAAATATTAAAAAAAAAAAAAAAAACAATGGTCTACCTACCTTGATGGTTGGACCATGGGGCTCACCTTGATGTATGTATGGTATATCCACTCCATCCATCGGTTTTACCAGCTCATTTTAGAGATTGGGCCAAAAAAATGACTTAGATACAAATCTCAAGTGGGCCACACCATGGGAAATAAAGGTGATTGAATACCTAACAATAAAACTTCATATGGGCATCAAAAGTTTTGGATCAAGCTGACATTTATATATGTTATCCACCAAGTCTCTGTGACCTTATCAAGAGGTTCGATAGCAAAAAAAAACCGTTACGAGGGGCCATAGGAAGTTTTTAATGGTGGATGTTCAATCACCACTTATTCTTGTGGTGTAGCCCACATTAGATTAGGATTCTGCTTAATTTTTTGGCACAAGCCCTAAAATGAGCTAGCAAAAATCATGGATGGGGTAGATATATCATTCAACGTGTTAAGGTGGGCCCAATAATCATGGCACATATTCCCTATTTTCGAGCAAAAGATAACAGAGGACTTGAAGAGAAAAAAAAAAAAAGAAACCCTACCTTTTGAGGGAAAGAGGTAGACAATAATAGTTGCAGTTGCAGATAGGGCTAAAAGTCGGGTTGGGAATTCTCAACTCAAGCCCAACCCAAGTGGGTTCGGTCAGGTTGGCCGGGTGGTCGGGTGGATACATGCTAATATTTTAATGATTGCATATATTTTAATACATGTCTTAATTTTTATATTTATGATTTTATTAATTATAGATATAGTTATTTATTGCAAAGAACTTCATTTATTCTAAACAAACAAGCTAAAATATAGGGCAACTACTCATTTAAAAGTCGTGTTGTGTAGCGCACAATCTACTTGAGTTGAGAGAGAGAAATCCAACATTTCTTGTTAGCTTGAGTTATCGGAAATGATGTGGACCAATGAGACCCGACAACACCGGAATTTCCTATTTCTTCAACACATACTATCCACACTCAATTATAATTTATAAGTAACTTATATATTGATCGGGTTCAGGTTGGGTCAGGCAACCCAAGACCTCAACCCGAGCCCAACCCAAGATTTATCGGGTTGGTGTTTGTATAGCCCAAGCCTGAGATCAGACTTAATACATCTTGCCCAAGCCCAACCCAATGTCGGGTCGGTCGGGTTTGACCCACCCAACTTTCAGCCCTAGTTGGGGAGAGAGAGAGAGAGAGAGAGAGAGAGAGAGAGAGAGAGAGAGAGAGAGAGATGATTACAAAGGGGGGGGGGTAGCTATTGGTCTGGAGAGTTGGAGCTTTCTTCTTCATTGGCTGGAGCCTCATGTCTATTAATGGTGGTTGGGAGGTTGCTACTTTTCTCCCTATTCGCCCACTTTAAAATCTGTATCGTTGGGCTTGTAAGTAACTTATAGGAAAGTGACTACTCACTCCCAGTGTAACGCCCTGAAAATCGGGGGTCGAGCATAAACTCAACTCCCGAGTTCCAGAACATCACTTATGCAACAAAATGAATGATGATTGAATGTTGACTGTATTCGTGCATTGAACATGAGTGAGATTAAGCCAAAACAACATATCATACTCCAGAGACAGTTAAACTTGCAAGCGGAAGACTATGATAGATAGATAAAATATATAAACTATGATGAGTCTCCAGAATGTGATAACATTACCAGGTTAAATAATTACAAGGACAGTTCTAAAATATACCTAATGTGATGACGTGTAATGTCTCCTATCCCAAATACCATAACCCCGTCAGTACAATACCAGATAGACCTGTCAGAGAGATACAGATAGGAGAACTCCTCCTCATCACCATAGAAGTAGTCCGGCTCTGCTTCATAAGCATCGCCATCATCTGAAATTCAACAAATCTGTTTGGTGTGTACAACACCGTCCCGTAACGTGGGAGTGAGTAGCTAACTCAGTGGAACAATAAGGCATAAGTTAACATGTTATCGATGCAATCAAGCGATTGATAAAGCGATGAATCAAGCACTCCTAGTTACTCGATTAATGCAAGTATGAATGCGGTATGATGGATGCCCTCACCGACATACTCCCTCATGCGACACCATCTCACGTTCGCGCATGCTTACATCCCACAGTGCTCCACATCTTCCAGGCACATGCGATGCATGATGAGCATGATTACCGAGTTTTTAATTAGTCCATTTCAAACAGCAGGATTGGGAAACTAAGGTACCTCCTTGTATCATTCCCAAACATGATCCATTCTGGGTCGTCGATCCTAGTTAATATCGTACGATGGTGTATTTTCTAGGTCACTCATCCGGAAATTTGCCAGTACATTTACGCACAAAAGGTTGCACCACTCCCCCATCACCCCTTAAACGATTCATCACTATACAGAAACAGGCCTAGTTCATACTCTATATATCGCGGCGAACCCTAAGGCGCACTGCGACTTCAGAATATGCTCGCGGTCACTACAAAGGGCTGCCAGGGCTGTTACGCATAAAAGGTTGCACCACTCCCCCATCACCTTATCAATGTAGGCCGACAGCACGAATATAGTGTCCCATACCACCATAATCGGCTCACGAGTTAAGGTGCTCACTGGTCACTACGGGGAGGCATGTAGCCCCGGCGTAGGGCCGACAACGGCTCGACCACGGTGTCCCATACCACCATGCCCGGCTCATGAGTCTTAGCGGATCGAGGTACCATGGTTAACGGGATTCACCGGTAAGTTTGGTACCCTAGGTTCAAGCATTAGTGACCAAACATGGTGAACATACATAAGACGGACGGGTTGCTGACGAGCTCATAGCCCGAGCGCACAACAAGTTAAACGACATGAAGTGCATAAGCACTTCGCGTGGTCAACCACTATCGCCAACCGAAGTACGACTCGAGTTCGTCGAACACATCTCACGTGGCAAATGAATCATACGAATTCAATTCGTACCGATTGTCCTGGACTATAAACATAGCCCCAAACACAATCACTTGTCATCCTTAAGCATATGGAGTAAAGCATGATAGACAAAGTAATTCAAGCATGATAAATAAAGTAATTCAAACATGCTAGTAGGCATGTTATAAGCATATTATAGAGCATGATATAAAGCATGTTGTAAGAACAACACAAGCATGAGTTTGTATATATTCAATTCCTAATCACATAGCTATTCAAGGAAATCATACACATAGTTAAAGGAGTCGAGAATCATACCTCAACACCCTTAAACATTACAATTTACTAACTACTACTCATTCAGACATTTCAACAAACACTTTAAAATACAGGAATCAACATACATGACATATGTTGATCACAGAGTATAAGGCCAAATCCTTTCACTAGGAGTTACCCCAATCATAACACGCATACACCCATGACGGATAGTCATGGCAAGCAGGAAACCAAATTCCATATTCATTCAGTCATTTCCACAAACACTTGGGCCACACATTTTAGCATACATAGTGTGTATTGGCCGTGGCGTGATTTAGGGTAAATCCTTTCGTCAAAGGGGTATTGCCAATACAACATCAATTATCCATGACAATTAGTCATGATGAAGCACGAATGAGAATTCTATACTCATTCAGTCATTTTCACAACACTTAGAATACACTATTACAACATACATGGTGTATGTTAGCAAAACATGTATTAGGGCTATCCTTTAGCCAAGTGAGTATTTTATCCATGTATAATATATTACTACAACAAATAATCATGATAAATACATCTCCAAAATTTATACGTATACAGTATTTTCTAGAATACGCATTTTCAACATACATAGTGCATACAAGCAAACATGTATTACGGCGATTCCCTTCGCCAAGAAAATATTTTATACGCACATAATATATTTATACGACAATTAATCATGACAAACACATCGCTAAAATATACATGTATACGGTACTTCTTACAATACCGTATTTCTACATACATAGTGTTTATTAGTAAACATGTATTTAGGCGAATCCTTTCGCCAAATAAGTATTTTATCCATACGTCATATATCCATACGACAAATAAACATGTCAAACACATTTCCATAAAAAATACGTATACGGTATTCCTAACATACACAATTTCAACATACGTCGCATTTACAAGTGAACATGTATTTTGGCGATTCCTTTCGCCAAACTAGTATTTTATTCATATATTATATAATCATACATTAAATAAACATGTCAAACATTTATCCAAAAAAAATACGTATACGGTATTTCTACATATACCTAGAATATGTGAAATTCCATATTTCACAACGTTAATCGAAACAGAAAAACGGAAAGCACTTTGTACATGTGCATTTGCAAGCGGATCATGAATCTACCATTATCCGACATTGAAAGCGTTGAAAACCGTAACTTATACACTTAAAGTCCTCACCTTTGCCTTTGGAAATGAAACGAATCGAAGGGTAGTAGAACTTCAGATACGAGAGATTTCTAGCCTAAAGAGCGGAATCGGTTAGTCGTTACACAACCCACATCGATCCCACCTCAAATCGGACCTAGGGTTAGGGTTTCTTACCTTCAAATGGGATGGAAACCGCCGGAAAGCGCCTAAAACAGAGGGCGGTGTAGGCCGAATAGCCGTAGGAACAAAGAGATGAGAATTTCTCCCACATCTCCCTCACTTTCTCTCTCTTTTCTCTCTCTCAAATCCAAATTCGTATGGCTGAATGGGAGAGGGTTTAAGGTCCTTTTATAGCCTAAAATATTTCGAAAATAGACTCGGTTCAAGGGTTACTTGCTAATATAGGATATTCGTCACTTTTCCAAATTTCAAAAGAGAGGTTAGGTAGTCCTCCTTGAGCCAAACGTCGACTTAAGCTCACCATCGATGGATCTACGTGGGATTACGTTTTTGACTTGATCGGATTCCCGATCACACGTGGCGGACCACTTTCGATTCGACGGTCGGTGGAGCCACGATCGAAATTCCAAGTACATGTAAATGTTCCTGAAATTTTTCTTAATCCGAGGGTGTAATTTGGTCTGATTCTGACGGTCAGGTTGCTTAATACTGACGCGTCAACGAATGATGCCAGATCACTATTCCAGATATTTATTTTGGATGGGAATAGTGTTTTTCACACTCCTCGCTCCGAATCGAAACGAATGGCCATGGAACATCGGATGGAGCTGATTTTTGAGATGATTGTTAAGCCCAAGTGGGCGGTCCTAGTTCCTTAGCTTCGGGTTAATCGGACTCCCGATGTGCGATCTAGACCTAATACGAAAGTTTCGTTTCATTCCCGAGAGTAGACGGAAATGAGTTTGGTTCTAAACTTTAGGGTAACCTAGCGCCAATGATTCTACAAGTTTTGGGTCTTGCATAACGTATTTAAAGCGATTCGAACGGATTTCGTAGCTAATCTGGTTTCACACCTAGTTACTTTGTCTCATTTCTAAAGGATTTAGTCCTAAGTGAATTTCGTCGTCGGGTGGTACTCGGGCCTTTGGAGTTTGTATATAAAGTGATCCAAGTTATACTACTTAGCTAGTTTAAGATAGTGTCTAGGGTGAAAGTTCTTAGAAAAATTGGAAGATCAAGGTGATGAAGGGTGAGGTTTGCAAAGGAAATGAGTTCAAAGGCGCTTAAGACTTTGGGATTCGGCTCGATTAAAGTTAATGAGGTATTACGATCGACCCATTGCCTAAGGTCATCTAATCCCAGGTTGGCAAAAATCGAGCGTTACACCCAACATTTTTAAAAAGATTTGTGTTCACTTGAACCTCAAGTGCAAGGTTGCAAAGTAGTAATAAACAAGGTAAGACTGACGTCAAACCCATAGGGACTGGATGTGTTGTAATTTCTGAACCACTTTAGAATTATAACTAGAGACTAAACTAAATTTGAGATTTAAGAAGAATGTTATAGTGAAGTAAAATTATCAATGTAATGGAAAAAGTAGAGCACCAAGGATCCACTTGTAGTTATCTTAATGCCATCTTACTTGATTCAATCAAATACTTCAACTGGAATTGTCATCTGAATCTATCCAGTCAGATGGTAGAACGATTAAAATATCATAAATAAATTCAAAATAGATTTTGAATATTCATAGCAACAGTTTAACATATAACAGTCTTATTAAATTAATTATAGAGAGTTAAAAGCATCTACCATACCCTTAGTAAATGGTAGATCAAGGAATTCTATAAATCAAACAATCATAAAATAAAGAGGAAAGCATTCATGAAGTTCCTAAGCATCCACCATGCCCGGAGTCAACAATAGATCAAAGTATATCAAAAAATACTCCTTATTTCAAACCATAAACTATGAAATATCAAACATTAAGATCATAAACTTGAATCAAAGTAAGAAAAACATCAAAATAAACTATAAGCTTCACTTCTTAGCTCTAGCTAAGAGATTAGTTAACCATAGACATGACTAAATTAAAACTCTTAAAGAAAAGTATGAAAAACTAACTAGAAGAAGAAGAGAAGATTGAAAAAGAAGAAGATTCACTAAAGTAGTACCACTCCTTACTCTACTCTTCCTACCTTATTTCATGCTTAGAAAAATTCAGAAGACTCTTTTATATAAGCTTTGATCGGACCGACTTTGAAACTGCCTCAAATTTATGCTGTTTACGGAGCTTCGATGGGAGCTTCAATAGGACTTCGATGGCATCAAAGATCCATGGCCGAGTTCGATTCAAATTTGAAACTGCCACAACTGTCTGCATAAGTCCTTCGATGAAATCACCCAACCTTTGATGGCATCGAATTGACTTCGATGTCATTAAACCTGTGCTCGATGGGATTGAGAAACGTCTGAAACAGTCCAGCGAGTTCACCCCAAAATTCATGATAATTTCGATGTCATCGAACTGCTCTTCGATGGGATCGAAGGGGTCTTCGATGGGATCAAGAATTGCACACATTTCTAGTAACCAAACTTGATTTTCTTCGATTTTCCGATGGGATCAAGCCTCCTTCGATGGTATCGAACACTTACTTCGATGACATCGAAGCTGTGTTTGATGTCATCAAATAGTCAAGTTCAGCAATTTGCAATATCAATTTTCTTCCTTCTTCACTTGGTTTTCTTGAATCTTGGAATCTTAAAAGCTTCATTCTTGACATCCAAAGATCCATTCCATGTTTTGGTAATTCTTGAGCATCAAATCTATGCTTTTAACATCCTTTTCACCTTAAGATCTCAAAATCACCTTCCAAGACAAAACATGTATAAAAAGATCGATTAAGCATTATCATGTTCAAAAACCAAGGTATAACAAGAGAGAAATATGTAATATTTCACACTCAACACACCCCCAAGCAGCATTTTTTAGTCTCAAGCAAAACATGCATGAAGCAATCCTCAAAATTCAAATTCCAATTCTCTTTTAGAAAGTAATTTTCTGTACAAGCATCATAAATGTGAGCAACACTCAAAATCATGAGAATGAAACATAAATAATATAGGTTCTAATATCCGTAGCAAACAAATGAACTAACCAATAGAAGAAGTCTAGACATCAAGTTTCTAGCGTGCGTAGTTATCTCTAACTTATAATTCCATGAGATTGATTTACCTTTCATAATGTCAGCCATGTTCATTACCTTAGAGTAGATAGGTCAACACAAGTACTAATTCTGATCTTATATCCTTTTTCACTAATTTCCAGTTTTTCATTTTATATTGATGGCATTTACCTATTTTCATTTTTTTTTTCTTTTCATGATTTTTTTCATTAAAACACATATAATAGGTAGCCAATTTCGATCTCACTGTTTTTTAGCCATTTTTTTTTTTTTTCTTTTCTTTTCTTTTAACACTTTTTTAGGTATATAATGATCTCTAGACTTGATTCCTAACCAATTTCAAGTAATTCACATGTTAACACTAGAAAGTAAGCAACTTTTAAAAACATAGGTTAGATGTGGATTGTGAACTAGACTTAACTGACGTTTACAATTTTCTATTAATTTACTAATGAACAAAAAACTTAGTCAAAAGTTTACTAACTAACTAGACTCTAGATTTCCAAAGATTTATTCCATATCTTATCATAATACTCAACATGCATTCAAATTAAAAAAAAAAAAAAAAAATCACATTCCAAGACAACTTTGAGACAAAAAATTTCAAAAAAAATTTGAAAATTTTAGCTCAAAAACAAGAAAAAAATACTGATTAGATCCATTTAATCTCACCCCCAACTTGAAATTTACATTGTCCTCAATGTAAGATGTATGCAATCAATGCAACATGAGACAAAGAATAAAGGAGGAATAAGTTAGAAAGGTAATACCAGAGAAGGAAGAATGCAACGATATTCAAAGTCTTCAATATTCGAAAGGGGTCAGCATGAAACTAAAACAATACTAAAAATAAACTAATCCTAGTCCTAAATCCTTTAAAAAAAAAAAAACAATAAATCTAACTATACCTCCATCAAACTAGGAGGTCAATCCTAATATACAGGATCAATAAGAGGGATGGACATGTCCTCTGAATCAAATTTCTCAATGAATGGTTGAAGTCGATGACTGTTCACTTTAAAGATGTTACCATTCATTAGATTCTCAATCTCGACAGTACCATGAGAATATATTGATTTAACTAGAAAGGGACCGGTCCAATGATATCTCTGTTTCCTCGGAAATAAGTGAAGTCTAGAATTGTACAAAAGGACTTTTTGATGTGGCTCGAAAGTTTTCCAAAGGATGTTCCGATCATGGAGCTTATTTATTATGTCCTTGTAAATTCTAGAACTCTCGTATACATCATTCCGGATCTCTTCAAGCTCATTGAGTTGTAATTTGCGTAGCATGCCAGCGTTATCCAAATTAAAATTGAAGTTTTTAATTGCCTGGTAGGCCTTATGATCTAGCTTCCCAGGCAAGTGACAAGCTTTCCTATAGATGAGTCTATAGGGAGACGTTCTATGCAGTATGGTAAGCCCATAAAACATTTTTCAATTGAATTGACCAATCTTTACTAGCTAGATTTTTTTTTTTTTTAATTTTTTTTTTTAAATTTTTTTTCAAAATTTGCTTGATCTCCCTATTAGAAATCTTATCTTGACCTCTTGTCTAAGGGTGATAGGGAGTACTAACTTTGTGTGTAATACCATATTTCTTCATTAATGATTCAAATGGCCTATTACAAAAGTGTGACCCTCCATCACTAATAATGACTCGAGAAGTTCTGAACTAAGAAATGATGTTTTCTTTTAGGAACTTAATGACCGTGCGATGATCATTATATCGACATGGAATCGCTTCGACCCATTTAGAGACATAATCTACTGCGAGCAATATATGAAGATTTCCAAATGATTGGGGGAATAGTCCCATGAAATCGATGCTCCAGCAATCAAATGCTCCAATGGTAAGAATGATGTTTAAATGCATCATATTTTGACGGGACAATCCATCCAATTTTTGACAATGCTCACAAGTTTTGCAACAACTCGTTAGAGTCCTTAAGTAAAGTGCGCCAGTAAAAGCCACACTGCAAAATTTGTGTTCTGGTCTTCCTAGCTGAAAAATGGCCACCACAAGCGTGTGAATAACAAAAGGAGATTACGCTTTAATGTTCATCATCGGTAACACATCTCCTTATGATATGATCTGAGAAATACTTAAAATAAGTATAGATCATCCCAGATGTACTTGCGCACCTCGGTGTAGAAATTTTCTTTTATCTTTCTTTGTCTAATGTGTCAACGTGATACATGTAGCAATATAATTTGCAATGTTAGCAAACCAAGGTAAATGAGAGACTTTAAAAAGGTTGTTCGTCAAGGAACATGCATTAATGTGGGTCGTTTTAATGGAATCGGATAGGACCGGCCTAGAAAGATGGTCAGCTACTACATTTTCTATTCCTTTCTTATTGCGAATTTTTATATCAAATTCTTGGAAGAGGAGGATCCATCTCAATAAATAGGGCTTGACATCCTTCTTAGAAAGAAGCTACTTCAATGTTGAGTGGTTTGTGAATACTATGATCTTGGATTCGATAAAGTAGGACCTAAATTATCCAGTGCAAAGACTACGGCTAAGAATTCCTTCTCCATAGTAGAATAATTCATCTTGGCATATTTAGATTTCTACTTGTGTAGTAGATCACATAAGACTTTTTCTCTTTTCTTTGGTGTAATACCGTCCAAATAGCACAGTCGCTAGCGTCGCACATAATCACAAAAGGAAGGCTCCAGTCGAGTGGTTGCATAATCAGAGTGCTAGTCAACATGCCCTTAAGCTTAGAGAAAGCTTTTTAGCATTCTTTAGACCACTAGAATAGGGTGTCCTTTTGGAGAAGATTGCATAAAGGATGAGATAGGTGATTGAAATCCTTAATGAATCTTCTATAAAACTTGGCGTGTCCCAAAAAGGAACACACATTGCGTATGCTTTTGGGTGTAGATAGGTTAGAGATAAGATTAATTTGGCTTTAGCTACCTCAATTTCGTTTGGACGATATGATATGTCCAAGCATTATTCCCTTGCGAACCATAAAGTGATATTTTTCCCAATTTAGCACAAAGTTCTTCTCTTCACATCTTTTTAACACATGTTTGAGATTTTTAATGCAATCGTTGAAAGATGAACCAAACACAGAAGTCATCCATGAAGACCTCTAAAAATTTTCCTACAATGTTTAAGGAGATACTCAACATGCATCAATGGAATGTGACAAGAGCATTTCATAGTGGCATCCTTTGGTATGCGAAAGTGCCGAAGGGACATGTGAAAGTTGTCTTTTCTTAGTTTTCAAGGGCTATTTCTATTTGGTTATAGCCTAAATTACCATATAGTAAACAGTAGCATGAATGACTAGCTAACCTTTCTAGAATTTAGTCAACGAAAGGTAAAGGAAAGTGGTCTTTCCTAGTGATAGTGTTTAATTTCTTTAGTTAATGCACATTCTCCAACCAGTCGTGACTCTAGTTGGCCCGAGTTCATTTTCTGCATTGGCTATAATGGTGATCTCGGACTTCTTAGGAACCACCTGAGTTAGACTCACCCATTGGCTATCGGATATTGGGTATATGATACCTACATCCAATAGCTTAAGAACCTCGGCTTTAACCACCTCTCTCATATTTGGATTTAATCTACGTTGTGGTTGTCTAGATATTTTCACATTATCCTTAAGGTGAATGTGTGAGTGAAAATTGAATGATCAATTCCCTTGAGGGTCACGATGGTCCATCCAAGGGATCCTTTGTATTCTTTCAGAGTAGCAATGAGCATACTCTCTTGTTCCTTATCTAGGTGGGAAGAAATCACCACCAGATATATCTCATCTTGACCTAAGTAAGAATATTTAAGATCAGTCGGCAATGGTTTTAGGTCAAGCTTTGATGCCTTAATACTTGACGGTAGATGCTTTGTCGCATTAAGAGGCAATTGTTCAAATTGTGGTCTCCATTGGTTAACTTCAAAGACTGGCGTTGCATCAAGTAAGGTGTACATCTCCCTAATTATCTCATCATGCAAATCAAGGGAGTGGGCCAAGCACGTCTCTAGAGCGTCAAAGTAAAGAGGGCTCTTTCTTCCACAAATGAATCAATCAAGTTAATTTCGTTGGTATCGTCAACTTCCTCGGGTTGTTTGTACATGTTAAAGATGTTCAACTCTAATGTTATGTTCCCAAAAGTTAATTTCATAATTTCATTCCTATAATAGATAATGGCGTTTGATGTAGCTAGGAATGGATGACCTAAGATGACTGGAATTTAAGTGCTCGTGTCTATGATGGGCTGTGTATCCAAGATAATAAAATCTACTGGATAATAGATTTTTTTGACTTGGACTACTACGTTCTCGATCATTTCTCTCGGTATACGAACCAAACGATTAGCTAATTGAAGTGTGGTACTGGTGGGTTTTAATTGACCTAGACCAAGTTGTTTATATATCGAGTAGGGAATCAAATTCACAGTTGCTCCTAAGTCAAGAAGTGCATGCTTAATCCGGTGGTCTCAATTACACAAGAAATAGTTGAGCTACCCACATCCTTGTACTTTTGTGGCAAATCTTTGTTTAAGATGGCACTCACTTTTTCAGTTAGAAAATTTTTCTTTTGGATACTTTGTTGTCTTTTAGTTGTGCAAATGTCTTTCAACAACTTGGCATATGAGGGTATTTGTTTGATGGCATCCAAAAGAAGAATGTTGACCTTCATCTGTTTACAACCTCTAAAATATACTGAGTGTTAGACAGAGGTTTTGGTGCAATTAATTATTGGGGGAATGGAGCAATTTGGCTTGTATGCTTTTTCCAGTTCTTTATCTTGTGGCGCAATACTAGGTCTATCATCTCTCTAAGCTTCTTCTGAATCCTTAGGCTTCTCAGCCCTTGTCGAGATGGTCTTATCAATTATTTTTCTACTTCTAAGAGTGGTGATAGATTTATCTTACTCCATGTGATTCGAAGAGCTAGGGTGACTTATTTCACATTGTTGTTTTAGGTTTGGAAGAGGTTGGGCTGGCAAAGTCCATTTCTCCCTAACAGCAAGTTGTGACTTTATCCTTTGTATAGACGATGCAAACTCTCCCAAAGTTGTCTTGATATCTTAGAATGCTGGTAACGTATTCTGATTAAATTTCTCTTGATTTTGCATAATTTTTTTAATCGTGTTTTCTTGGGACCTTTGATTGATAAGTTGAGAAAAGACTTCTTGAGGTGTAGCCATTTGTTCCTCCAACTAAAGTTTGGATGATTTCTCCTGCTGGGATTATATGTATTTGAGGTGGGTCCGCCGAATGGCCGTTGGTAGCTATTTACGGTGTTTGATTGCTCATGCAACAACTCTTGAAATGCATGAATTGTGGGACATTCCTGTGTTAAGTGTACGTTACTAGCAAAAATACCACAAGTAACTTCCACGGCATCGTCAGGTTTGATAGTTTCTACCTTCTTAAGTTCCATGGCCTTGACTTTTCTTGTAAGATTGGCCACCCTAGTGCTCATATCATCCTCTTCTCTTAAGACATACATCCCTCCCTTCTCTCTTGATTGAGTTGGCTTTGAAGTGGTGGGCCTTGAGGAGGTGTCCCATGATTGTGCATTTTCAGCAAGTTGGTCAAAATAATCCCACGCATCATCGGCCTCGTTATTCATGAATTCGCCGTTACACATCATCTTTATAAACTGGCGCATGGTGAAGTCAATCGGTCATACAAAAAGCTTAATACCCGCCATGTATCGTAGCCATGATGTAGAAAGGAATTCAAGAGATCCTTGAATCTCTCCCAACATTGGAAGAAAGTTTCTTACTCTTTTTGGGCAAAATTCAAGATCGCCCTTCTTAAGGTGTTTGTCTTATGAATCGAGAAGAACTTTTTAAGGAACTCCCCGGTCATCTCAGCCCAAGTACCAATGGATCGCGGCCTTAAGGAGTGCAGCCACAACTTAGCCTTCTCTTTTAGTGAGAAAGGAAACAATTTATGTCTTAACGTATATTCAGAAACATTATCGAAATGTTGGGTAGCAATGATCTCGTCAAAATTAGTTAAGTGTGAATAAGGACTTTTAGAGTCTATCCCATGAAATTTAGGAAGGAGTTGATCCACTCCTGACTTAAAATCCACATTTCCTGTATTGAGTGGAAACACCATACATGAATGTGTACTCGCCCTCATCGGTTGTAAGTAATCTCGCAATGTTCTAGGTGTGGGAGCATTATACACCTCATTCTCATCTTGAATTTCCTCAGCTAGATGGTGAGGTTGATTTGCAGCCATTATCTTAACTAACTTAGAGGATCTTAAGTGGTGTCTAATCTAGTGATGGATAGGAAACCCTTCGACTAATCCTCATTCACTTAAAAGACGTAAAGTATTATCATGTAACCACTTGGGCATGAAATATTCTAAATCCCTCTAGTTTTAAACAACTACTCCTAAGAAAAAAAATAAAATCAGAATCTAAGAAAATCTGAAAAAGAGAAGTGTTTGGAAAGAAGTTACCATATTGGAGTTACTATGTCAATTTCTACAACTCCAGAGCTCCAGAGCTGAAATTAGGGCCATTCTGGATGGGCTGGCCCTGTGTGCTCGACTCGGTTATGGTAGAGTGGAGGTGGCTAGTGACTCTACCTCGGTAGTGAAGGTTCTCTCCAGCAACAATACCCCGTCTTTGTTCATGTGGTACTGGAAGGCGAGAATAAAGGCCCTTATGTGCAACATGGAGGTCCAAATCTCCCACATCCTTAGAGAGGCCAACTGTGTTGCTGATAGCCTTGCCCGTATGGGAAGTGAAAATCAGTTGGACTTTCTCTTCAACGTGTTCGTGGATCTCCTGCTAGTTGTGCGGGGCCTACTATTTTTGGACAGAGTAGGCCTAGGTAACTTACAGGAAGTCTAACTTCGTTTTATTTCTTTCTCATATGATAGGTGGGCCCTTGCCCTTTTTTTCGAGTGGCCCTGCCCAAATATGTACCTGTTGTGAAGCCCCTGTGCTTCCCCATTGAATATAATATTTCCTTCCAAAAAAAAAAAATAATAATAATAAATAAACGTCAATTTCTACAAAACAGAAAACAAGTTATTTCTTAAAAGAAAATTCAGAAAATCTAAACAAAATATAGAAAAAGTCAGTCCTAAGCCTAAATTAATTCTAAAACTAGAATAATCCAGAAAATACAGCGCAATCCCCGACAACGACACCAAAAACTTGTTCGTTTCTACCTTAAGTACAAGGTTGAGAAATAGTAATAATCTCGGTGAGACTGAGGTCGAACCCACAAGGACTAGATATGTTGTAATTTTCTGAACTACTTTAGAATTAGAACTAAAGACTAAACTAAATTTGGGATTTAAGAAGAATGTTGTAGTGAAGTAAAACTATCAATGTAATGGAAAAATTAGAGTGCCAAGGATCCACTTATAGTTATCTTAATGCCATCTTACTTGATTCAATCAATACTTCAACTGGAATCGACGTCCTAATCTATCTAGTCGGATGATAGAGCGGTTAAAATATCATAAATAAATTTAAAACAAAATTTGAAAATTCATAACAACAGTTCCACAGTAACAGTCTTATTGAATTGATTGTAGAGAGTTAAAAGCATCTACTAAGCCCTTAGTCAATGGTAGATCAAGGAATTCTACAAATCAAACAATTGTAAAATAAAGAGGAAAGCATTCATGAAGTTCCTAAGCATCCACTGTGCCCAGAGTCAGCGATAGATCAAAGTATATATATAAAAAATTACTCCTTATTTCAAATCATAAACTATGAAATATCCAACATTAATATCATAAATTTGAATAAACATCAAAATAAAATACAAGCTTCACCTCTTAGCTCTAGTTAAGAGATTAATTAACCATAAATATGATTAAACAAAAACTCATAAAGAAAAATATGAAAAACTAACTAAAAGAAGAAGAAATCTTTGAAGTAGCGCGATTCCTTTATATAAGCTTTGATTGCATCGACTTTGAAATTTTTTCAAATTTATATAGTTTATGTAGCTTTGATAAGACTTTGATGGCATCGGTGATCCATGGCTGAGTTTGATTCGAATTTGGAACCTGCCACAACTATCGGCATAAGTCCTTCAATGAAATCGCCCGATCTTCGATGGCAGTGAATTGGCTTCGATGTCATCAAACATGTGCTTGATGGGATCGAGAAATATCCGAAACAGTCCAACGAGTTCACCCTAAAATTCATGATAATTTTGAGGTCATCAAATTGCTCTTCGACAGGATCAAAGGGGTATTCGATGGGATTGAGAATTGCACCCATATGTCTAGCAATTGAACTTAATTTTCTCTAATTTTCCAATGAGATCAAGTCTCCTTCGATGGCATCGAACACTTACTTTGATGGCACTGAAGCCGTGTTGAATGTCATCGAACTGTCAAGTTCAAAAGTTTCATATTTTTGCACTTTGCAAAATCAATTTTCTTCCTTCTTCACTTGATTTTCTTGAATCCTGGACTCTTAAAATTTTCATTCTTGACCTCCAAAATCCATTCCATGCTTTGGTAATTCTTGAGCATCAAATCCATGCTTTTAATATCATTTTCACCTTAAGCTCTCAAAATCACCTCGCAAGACAAAAATCTATTAAAAAAAATCTATAAAAAGATCGTCTAGCATTATCATGTTCATAAAACCAAGGTATAATAAGGATAAAACATCCAATATTTCACATTCGACAATTTGCATGTAAGTGACTTATAAGTTGTAAGAGACTTGTAGGCGAATTTCCTCCTACAAGCACCACCTGTAAGTGACTTCCCTATAAGTCACTTACATTTTACCTAACTTACTGGCATCCAAATATGCCCTTAACCATCTATTCCTCAACCTAACTTTAAATTCTAACCATACAAAAATGAAAACAGTGTAAAATTATAGAACTACTTTTATCACTTAACTAATTAAGCCAAGTGAACAATTTCACATAAGAAACAAAAAAAGCTGCTGGAATGGGAAATAATATTCGGTTTGCAGCTGGCTTTCCAACAAAGTAGTTTTCCTAGGCATGGAAATACTATTTCCACTTTCCAACAACCTCTTTGGAAAACTACACAAATATCCTTTCTGGCCCCTGCTGTCTCTCCTTTATTTATCTACGCCTTGAGTACATGGTGACCCAATTGGTCCTGATATTTTTAGCTCCATTTAGATGCAATGCTCGTGCAATGGCAAGTGAGGACCTCTTCCTTCTGGTTCGGACATGATGTCCTCCATGAGAGTTTGTCTGTTCATGGACGATTTTTGCAGTCTTTTCATCGACGAACAATGCAATGAAAAAAAATAAATCTGGGCCCATATGGCACTATATCATTTATTCTACATTTTGAGGAAGATAATGTCCACTGTGCTAAAAGTGTTACCACTTCTGTCATGTTAGCTCCTTTATGGGCGTGCCTAGATGTCACATTCGTCACATCAACCCTTTATAGTGGAGGAAATGCATGTTGATGCCTGCCTTTTCGCAAAATATACACAGGTCTCCAATTTGTATGGTTAAATAACATAGACCATGCCTGTTGCATCCAATCCTCTATAGACCATGCGTCAATAGGTCTCCTCCAAGGTCCACATCCAAGTAAAAGAGGTTCCAAGATTTCTTCCAATCACAGAGATAGTGCATTCACAGAGAGACTCAAAAGAACCCAAGTATTCCAGGCGGGGGGGGGGGGGGGTTGGCATTAGCTACGTGGAGAAAGGAATGGAGAGAATTTCGAAGGGAGAGCGAAAGGAGACAAATGTTGCATCTCCACACTACTGCTAAAACAAGAGGAGGTCACCAATGGTGAACAACCCATCCAAAGTTTCTTCATGTTTTGTGGCCCACTTGAGATTTGGATTTGCTTCTTATTTAAGCCAACATCCTAATATGAGACCACACGATAGATGTACAAACGGATCTTACAGAGTGATCACGATTGGGTCCACAAGCGCTTGTTGTATGGCTTCTTGGTATGATTGTTGTGTGGGTTACACACGAATGCCAAAGGAGGTTGGAGCAGGCTACTTTCCCATGAAATAGGAAAGGAGGGGGTAAAATCCAAGACGTTTGTTTATTTCAATACTCCACAAAAACCTTCAAATATATTAAAAATCTCACTTAATGTTCTATAGAATTCTAAAGGCAAGCTCCCCGATAAGCTAATGGCACGGTGAAAAATGTATATTTGCTCCTCCCATTATACATACAAGAGTGTATAGTATGTGAAATGCATGTGGAGAGAAAGGGGGAGACATTAAACGGATGACGCTTGTGCATCCCATCTAGGTATCATTTAGGGTTTCATTTACTAATGTGGCCTAAACGACTTAACATGAATAAAATCTACTACTTTCATCAGGTAAGTGACACCTTGATTGACATTGTTTAAAAAATTAGTCTAATTCAACTTTGAGGGGGCCTCCTATAAACTTATATCTAAAACCTATGAATTTATGTATATAAAAAAAAAACCTTTGAATTTATATCTAAAACCTTTGAAGTTGTTCCTAGATCAGGTGGGGCTGGGGAGCATCATCTGTGAGGCCATTGGCCTCATTTAGTGTCTGGGAGTGTTATTTGTTCGGGTATAATAGGTTGGCCCTGGCTTTTTTTTTGTTGCTAGGGCTGGTCCGAATGTATATGCTGGCAGTTGAGCCCCGTTTATGTCTGAATTATCTTTTCCAAAAAAAAAAAAAATTCAAAAAAGTCTTGGAACTATGTGAGTTTTGAGTAATTCTTCCATCATAATTATGCACATCAGATCAGTGGATTGGATGGCATATAAATGGCATGGTAGACTTTGTACAAAATTAATAGTAAGCCTTCTTTGTTGTTTTCTATTTTATGGCCTTCTTGAGTTTTTGATGATCATGATTTTTGGGTTCAATGGTTAAAATGTTGCAGCGTACCAGATCAACCGAGTGAATCCTATGAAAGTTCCATTCATGTGGCTTTATGTTCATGAAAGTAACCATGACACGAACCTTGCTAGGACTTACCAAGTACATTGGTGAAAGTTGTCTTTGGTGAGAAGGTCAGTCCGTTGCTTTGAGGTTTCTGTCTTATTTTTGAAAAATATAAACCGTTGATTGGTATTTGCTGATAAAATCTTAACTGCACATTATACAATACACATTTTGAAAATTTTAAAATATTCATAACTTTATTTAAATATATTTTAAGTACTTCCGTTAAATAAATAAATTTATTTGCCGTTCGAAGCTAATTACGGGGTAAAACAGACCCATTGCCTATGTTACAAGGCAGATGATAGAACAATACCTCAAATGTAGAATGATTAGTATGTCACTCCGTCCTAACACCTTAGCCGAAGCAGCATAGGATGATATTACGAAGGAATCATATGACGAGTCCTAGAGCTGGGCAAAACAGACCCGATCCGGTGGATCCAACCCCATCAGACCTGATCAGAACCGAACCGACGGTCTGCATCGGTGCGGATCGGGTAGCTCCATGCAGATCCGAAATCTTTTCGGGTTGAGTTCGGATTGGCCCTGATCCGACCCGACCCGAAAACCCGATCTGAATGGATCCGATCCTACTCGATCCGGAGTAGTTCTTATTGATCCTTCTACTTTTTCTTATGGTATGGTCTGCTTGAGCTTTGGATATGCATCAATTTTGGGTTCAACCACTAAAATGATCTGCAAAAACGAATGGACGGCATGGATAAATCACATGCATTCAAGGTGGGCCCCAACAGAGATTACTGTGTACAATAACAAGTGGATTTGCTGGTGTACCGCACACAGCTATGTAGCTGGCTGTAGGCGCTAGCTGTAGGTACGTGTGGTGCTAAGACACGCTCCTCAAGCTCTGAGTTGTAGGAACGGTTCAAAGGATATCAAAATTACATGGGCCCATAGTGATATATTTATCATATCTACACCGTTCATATATTTTTAGAGACCATTATAGAGCATTGTCCAAAAAATGAATAATATCCACACCACAAATAGCAGCTGAGAATGATTTTCACTGTTAAACAATTTGTGTGGTCCACATGATAGTTAGATTTGTCTTATTTTTAGTTTCAAGCCTTAAGACGAGCTCGTCAAATAAATAGACGGTTTGGATATAACACATACCCCACCATCACACCCATAGAACTTGCTAACCTCAATACAGCAAGTCACAGACTTGCGTGAAAAGAAACTCACTGCAGTTTCGTGCAGTGCACCTCAATGTAATACGTCTAGAGAAAGCACAATACACTTCTTTCATAGTCATGTGGGGCCCACCTTGATGTATATGTTTTATATAAGCCGTTCATCCATTTTGACGTATCATTTTAGGCATTAAACCCAAAAGTACGATATATTGAAGACTGAAGTGGACCACACCATATCAAACGATCCGAATCGTACCCAACCCGATCTGACTCGGTTTCCTTGACCGAGTCGGACTCGGTTTCGGTCAAGTCAATCAAGCATCGGATCGGTCCGAGTCAGGTGACCCAGACTCGGTCTCGGATCGAATCAAATTCGGGTCACACAATTGGAATTTCAGATCGGACCGAGTTAGGCCCAATCCGATCCGATCTGGACCGATGCCCGGCTCTAACGAGTCCTCTTGAAAATAAAAATAAAAATTCATTGTACCCTATAGCAAGAGAAATGTTTGTCATACATTTGTAGCCATTTCCCAATGGAAAAATCCCTCATCAATCCAGACTGCACAAATTACGTGCCCTACAACGGATGGGTCAATGCACAAAAGTTTCACTGGCGGGATGATATTAAACGCTTTGACAATGGCGATGGTTTCAGATAATTGGATGGTGGAAATTTTTGTTCCATGACCCATCCATGGGTGCCAGCCCCGAATTTGAATGGCCTAGATTTTGGAAATATCTTCCATGCATGGAGTGATTGATTGCATGATTACTCTCCACCGTACTTTACAAGAGTATTTTATAATATATTTAATTTTCCAAGTTTCAGTCATATTTAGCTTTATAGTTTTATTTTATTTCCTGCTGTATTCAGGTCAAGCTTTTGAAAGATTGACAGGCACTGCCAGAAAAAAAAATGTGAGGGTAAATTGGACACGTGCAATGCACTTACAGCAACATCAAATGGTTGCAATAGGGGCCAACTCCTTGAGTTGCGGGTTAACCTGGGCCCAACCCGACCGACCTCAAGAGGACCTTATCCAGATTCCAACCTGAGGTGCACAACCGGCATCTAAGCTGAATTGCTCCATAGTGAAAACAGACTGACCTGATAGACCTAGACCAACCAAATACTTGATTTTCGGAGTTAATCGGATTCAGGTTAACCTGAAACCAAGTTGTAGCCCTAGTTTTCATGTCATTTGAGGACGATAAAAGTAGAAGTGATTGTAAAAGGAGGTTTCTTTTTTAAGAGATGATAGTTAATCTAGGTCTAGCATGCAACATGATCTCACCTTTATTATTATTATTTTTAATCTTCCAAAAAAATAATAAATAAATAAAAATTCTCCCAGTACACATGACAAGCGTGACAACGAACAATGTTACTTATAACCAATTAGTGGGCGATTAGTAGTAGGAGACTCGTGAACTTTGGGATTTAAAGGGACATTAGGAGGAATTGCAAACATAGGTCTGTTGTGTTTAGGGGATTTTAAAATTGTCTCTACCTATCAATGGAGATCTTTGATTTTAGCTGCCTTGTGTTGGTGAGTATTCGCTTAGGCGCATCTCTCTCTCTCTCTCTCTCTCTCTCTCTCTCTCTCTCTGCATCACATGCATACCATGCAACTTATGTTTTTATTTTTCTTTTATTATTATTTTTTTTTCCATGTTAGATGGTTCAGTCATTTTAAATGTCAAACTGTGTGTACATTTTGCCCATGGCAACTTCTGTATTTTTAAACATTTAAAAGACAAAAAAATAGAGGCATCATTAAGAAAGTGATACCATTTATTTACTGGTCTAGACAGTCCATTTATTCAGTGCACTCTTTGAAAGCCACTATACAAGAATCATGCTGATCCAACGATCCTAGTAATCTCATCAATAGCAAGCCAAACGGGCAGATACCGTCAGCAACTTAAATCATCCATTCGGTAGAGATAGGAGAGGACGAACAAAAAAGAAAAACTCATGATCATCTGACTGGTGCAACTTATTCATTATTGCCTGTAAATGGTAGGATGCAGTGAATGGAGAGTCAGGATCAATGATTTGATCACCCCAAGGCTTTACTACAACTAGCTTAACGTAATTCTATGAAACAATTAGCTGCATCAGACCATTTCAAGTCCACTAAATGTTAAAGTTAGCTGATATGAGGGCTTTTATCTTTTCATGCAGAAAGTTGACTTTAGAATCTGGGTCTCAACTGATAGAAAGATTTTTCTTTTTCTTTTCTTTTCTTTAAAAAAAAAAAAAAATGAAAATGGAAAATATTATTTGCTACCACCTCTGCTTTAGCACTGTGAAATTTGGAAACAAAAGAAGAACATTTACACATCCCATCGAAGTCTCAAACTTCTAAACATTGCATTGAAATCTCTTCTTTTGTAGGTAAAGACTTTATGGTTTTATTAGACAATTATGTTAGATAACGCAACCAAACACCCAATTCCACAAATCTAGATAGGGAAAATCGACCATCAGGGTCATGACCATCCTTCCATCATCGGAAATGTCCATGACTAAACCTAGGGCTACTAATAGGATGATAGTTCACCATTTTCCAAAAAGTGATTCAACCATGGTACATATTAGAAATCCAAACGATCTAAGTTTCTAACTGATGCAGTGCGTTTGGGTGATTGTGGTGACACATCAATGTCTAGAAAGAGATGGACACTGACCAAATTGGAAAGGATGAAGGGCTCTTGAATACCTGCGAGCCGCTCATGTAATTGGAGTTTGAAAAGCCACGAATATGATGATCTTTTAGTGACTTGAGCAGGATTTTGAGCTCTTTCAGCATGCAGGCTGGAAAAAGTCAACGGATACCTTAAGGCTAAGAAACTCAAAATAGATTCATTAACTTTTGAGAATTTTTCAGATTACAACTAATAGAACTTGAGTGGCATGAAATCCAAAACCCCGATCTAATCATAATCTAACTCAAAACTCTTAACTAATAGTAGCCCTACTAACTCTTCCCAAATTAAGATAACTATCTTATTAAGATTACAATGCACTAATTTAATAAAATAAAACTAATATCATCTGACAGTTGTTGTGCTTGCTCCAGAGTGGGGTCCACCAAGTGGGGGCAACCATCATGATTTGTATGATTGCCATGTACACTGAGTGGACGGTTAAGATCCGACGGTGATCTTGCTGTGTCGCCTGCTCCTGTATGAGCATATACTAGATATCTTACTTGCCCTATTTTGATAATACGATTTTATCCATTGAATGTGGACAACTTTTCATTTCATAGCCACTAAATGGATGGTTACAATCTGGATAGTTCTCCATCCACGATGGACACATAAATTGGATGGTTTGCCTTTACTGTTGTGATTTTTGGTT
The DNA here is from genome assembly GCA_030180095.1 of Magnolia changhungtana. Lineage (NCBI taxonomy): Eukaryota > Viridiplantae > Streptophyta > Magnoliopsida > Magnoliales > Magnoliaceae > Magnolia > Magnolia changhungtana. The sequence continues at coordinate 314,345 of JASAUF010000674.1, read as the reverse complement.
TCAAAACAAAGTGGCTCTTTTGTTGTTGTTGAGTGGTTTCATAACTTTGTCTAGGGGGAGGCCTCATTACTCATAAGGTGCTTCTCTAAGGGCTTGAGCCACTTCTAGAGACTTATGAGCGGCATGGGTGTGTGTACCTCATGAAATTTTTTACATGACCGGAGCAAAGCTGAGCCCACTGCAGCATTGAGTCACTTTAAACTTTATCTAGATAACAAAAAACTAGGAGAAAAAAAAATTCCCTATGAAAATTTTGCTGAGTTTGGAGTCATTTTTACAGGATTTTGGATAATTCAATTGTGCGATGCATTAAATTTTTTTGGCCTTTGGACAGTTCAATCTGAGATTGCATGAAAATAAATGGTGAAGATTGGTTTGACTGGGGTAAGGCTTGCACTAGACTCCCGGGTTGGAAATCCTCAAGTTTAGTTACTGGGTGCCCCATTGTTAAATAAGTTTCACATCAATTAACTGCTCTGTCGTACGGTTCCAACTTTACCTTGATATAGGTTGGGTGATCATTTCTTCTTTGATTGGCAAAGTGAGTGCATGGAGAAACATCCCTTTCTTCATTCAAAGAATAGTGGCTCAGTGGTAGACAAGACTCTATTTCAACACTTAGATCAAAGAATCGGGTGTTCATGTGGTGTGCGTGCATGTGAGAATGTGTGTAAAAAAAAATAAATAAAATAAAATAAAAAGAATAGCCCTTGAATCCATGAGAAGAAGAGTTTCTAAATTAAAATAGAAAATTGTTACAGTTGAATGAAAGTACTACTTACAAGGTAGTTGATAGCCTTATATAAGCAAAACAGCCCCTAGACTACTACACTGACTAAAATTAGGAAAATCTTTCCACTGAGTAAAAATTACTAAGAACGCTAGAAGACACCAAAATCTATCCAAACTTTGTAAAAGACTTTTAGATGATGAAAACAAAGACTTCATATTGAACCACTCCTAAAATTCTAAAAATAGGAAAAAAAGAAGAAGTAAAGAACTTGATAAAAATAGTTAGTTTCAAATGAAAAGGCAACTTTGACCCATGAAAATAGAATTTTATATGATCCCTTGGGCCAACTGATTGCGTCAATTTTCCGTGTCAGCTGGCTTCTCAACAGCTTTCTAACATCATATTATACGCATGAAATGGATAACTAGTCACAAAGCTATGGATGTTAGATTATAGAGAATGTTTAGGCCCTTTTTTGTAATTGATTCAGTTTTCTGAACCTTATTTCTTTCGATTCTAGTCATCCATGAAGTCATCTGCCACCTTTTCTACATCATCCAGTAGTGCTGGTTTTGACATTCAACAAACTATGGTTCATTAACATGTCTTCTAGTGATAAGTCTGTCAATGGTTGCACCACTTTCCTTAGGGTGATATTATCCTTGGAGAACATTTCTGGAATGGATTGATACTATCCTTGGACTTTGATTCTGCGTCATCATGCAATGGAGGCTCAAATTTTTCAAAGCGTGGTTGATTCTTCTACTTGCCTTTGTAGCACTGCATTTCTCTCATCGGCTAAGTGAACAACTAGATCTTCCTCTACAGTGATTGTTTTGTCTCATCCTCAATATCATGACAGGAAAATCTGCTCTGATACCTCCCTGGGGCAGTCTCAAAAGGTGTAATGGTGTATTTGTTCAAGCATGTATCAATGAAGATGAAAACACACTCAACAAAAGTAAGAGTAGTGAAAATGTGCTCTCCGCAGGGAGAGCTTGATCGGGAGGGAAATATGTACCCGAATGATAGATGTATGAAGGATCAACCTTCCCTCCCTTTCCTAGTTGCAATTTTTTTTTATATAAATAAATCATAAAATCCTCCCATGCAACAGAGATTTTTATAATACTCTGATGCGTCTGTAAACATGTTAGCCAGTAAGATTGATTCTCAAATCTCAATAATCAATGAGATTGAATGCTACTCTAATTTATAATCCAATAACGATCATACACATCTTTAGAAAATCGACTCTAACTTTTGCAAATAGTATAAGAATTACATGATCTTGGACTCAATGATAAGTTACTCAATATACTTTCAACAGGGGGCCAATTTCAGACAGTTTTGAAATTGTTTGTTGTCCCAAAAGTGGGCCTTAAGTGAAGAAAACAGTAGGTCAGCTTTAACTTTATCTAGATAACTCAAAATTAGAACAAAACATTTCTATGGAAATTATGTTGATATAGGATTCGTTTCATCTTAGAAATGTTTATGGGGACCAATGATGATGGTCCACACTTCATGTGATCACAATCACGGTCTTGTACGGTCAAAGATGTAGATCCTTGCCTCTGATGCTCAAAATCCTAGGCCTTTAGACAGGTCATGCAAAATCAATGGTGGAGATTGGTTTATTCTGAATACATCTTCCGCCAATGATGACATGCATCCACCCACCAAGATCCACTGCCGACGCCCCACCAGCCAGGTCATTGGGCCACGACGCATAATGCCACCAACAAGACGTGTTCCTGGTCCTCACAGCCTTTGGACATGGTTGTGAGTTTGTGGGCGCAGGCCGATGTTTGAGCGGACCCCACCTGAGGACGTGATAACATAGATGTAGATGAGGATAGAGACGTGGAGTTAGGTTTGTTTTGGTGGAGTGTTGCGTAGAACTTAGTTAAAATTCACTATAAAGACTTTACTGATTACTAAAGGACAAGGAAAATGATAGGATAGAAAGTGGATGTCCAACGTTAGGTCGTGGATTATGAAGAGAGACATTTTTCTCTACAAATACATGGAACCGCTTGAAAGAGGAGGTCCAACGTTAGGTGTAGGATAATGAAGAGAGACAATTTTGCAGTGGATCCCTACCATCCATCAAAAGCTTAAATATTCAACTTAGTTATTACTATGATCATTTGTCCAATGTGATAGATTTTGGACTGGACCCACATAGATGGACAGCTTGGATTCATCTTCTATTGAAGAGATGTGCATCCCTCTCTTATCCAGCAAAACTGATAAGCCTGGGCCTCAAATGGAAAACCTACAAAGTCATTAAAACGTCACGTTGAAATTATCATCCAACCGTTCTTTTTACTACTTTTGAACAAGATCATTTCCATCATGATGTTACAGAGAGCTGCCACTTCTTTCATGCATGATGTAGGCTCCTTTTGGGCGTGCCTTTATGTCACATTCATCACATCAGCCCATTATAGAATGCAATGCGCCAGCCTGATTATGCGTGTGACTAAGGAGAGCCTGCCTACAGCTACCTTTCAGGTGGACCGCCACATTTACACGTAGGGTCCAAAAAAATGAGTTGAATCAAGGACTCGAGCAAGGCCCACCATAGGGAACGGTGTAAAATGGATCCATGGAAGGATATAACAAGATCATCTTCCTCGATTGATAAACACCATGAATCTACAAGGCACTGTTGAATCCACGAGAAAAACCTTTAATTCACTTTTAATTGATTGATAGATAGATTGGTTTATTAATAAACGAGTTTTAACATCTTTAAATAACCTTACACAAATCCTAAAACGTAATGAAAGAGTCCTAATTGAATAAGGAAACAAATTTTAAAAAAATGAAAATTTTCAGTCTGTTAACCCGTCGTCGACCGATTGAATTGATCGGTTGAACGGTCCAAAAAACGTCTATAGGTTAAAACAAAATTTTCTGTGAATTTTGACTTGTCCACCCGATTGGTCAACCTGTCGAATGCGGCCTTCGACCTGTTGACCGGATCAGTTGATCTGTCAAAACTAGCAGAGATTGTCGAGCAACAAATCTAGAATTTCTAGCTGAATTTCGACCTGTAGACTAGATCTATCGATTGGTCAATTTATGATGAATTTTGTCAAAATTTTTGTACTTTTTCTGGTCCATGTGTGTTAGAAAAGTGCTTGATCCATGCCCTACATCAGATCCCTCCACTTGAAAAAAACTCGTCCTTGAGTTTGGTTCACGATACGTGTTAAACTTCATTGAGTTCTTTAATGGACTTGGTTCACAAGATGTATTTTAACTTTAGGCGCTGACATTTTTAGCATCTTCCTTGTATTCTGCAATAGGCTTCTCTGATTTCTCTTATATATAAGCATGAATAGTTGCTATCCGAACTGCCATATTATTCACTGCAACACTCAGTCTAGGTATTTAGACAATGGAAACAAATCGAGTGCAGGTTTAGAAACTCGGGCATACGTAACCTTAAATTGGGTTTGGTTATTAGATTGATTCTTAATTTTTTTTCAAGGAAAAGTCAACCTGAGAAAGACTAATCTCCTACATATGAAACAATTCATTGTGAAGTTCAACAAGCACGATTGCCTTGATCTCCTGCAACACTAACTTTACATCTTTTAGAATGTTCACAGATTCCACATCCACTTTCTTTTCTACTAATGCAACTATCACCCTCGTCTCCTCAGAATGTTTGATGAAATCTTGCTCGTTTACGAGATGCTGGTCATCAACTTTAGAAGTATTCGGTTGGTTCTTTATTTATATAAGGGCCGCATGTATACCACTAAAGAATCCGATGGCTTGTCGCAACTCCACCTCGACTAGGTCACATCTAGTCAATAAACAATATGATTTCTCTGCATTTCCCTGCATTAATCGATTATCATCGCCTATCGCCGATATATATATAAGGATTTTCCTACATAACCCCTTATTAGTTGGTTATCATGCCAATAATTTTGGTATTGTTGGAACAATACTTAATAGTAATTGCTGAAAAGGAATCGCATGCGCAACCACTACTTTATCCGCTGCCACATACAAATTAACGCATTCATCTATCTCATCCTCACAAGTTGAAGTTGTTCTCACCAAGCAAAAGTGTAAGACTCGTATCCTAGTCTATACCATTTTGTAGACTCGCAGTCTTTCCTGTCGAATTCCGGCAACCCACGACCTATAATCGACGTTTGTGCGTGACCCTAAGTTGTATCCCGTAGGTTTGAGTTGGCTTAATTTGAGACTTGTATAATTACGACCGCGCCGTCGTCGCGGTTCCAACACCGTATCTTACACACCGATTCGATACCCTGGCCAAGAGAAGTGGGCTCGCTTTTATCTCGAAGAAACGTCGTGCATTTGTGAACCCAAGAGAATCTCTGCAACCCATCCCATCAATCAATCAATTAATCAATGAATGAATGAATCAATCAAAGTACACAACCCATGCTTTCTTTCTCCCCAAGACAAACAACCTACCCTAAGTCAATTCTCAAGTCAAGTACATCCATCACTCACACCCATCACCTCTCTCTTACAACCACCCTTTCTCTCTCTCTCTCTCTCTCTCTCTCTCTCTCTCTCTTCACATTCTCCAAACAACCAATGAGGTGCACATCCAAGCACTTCCAAGGAGAGAAAAGTGTGTTGTGTGTGGCCCACTTCATATCCCAAGATCCATCATCCTAGCCCTTCAATCCTCATCATCTTCCATCAAAGTGAGAAACAAGGAGTTTGACATTTCATTGGACCAAGAAGATCGAACGGTGGGTGTTTTATACACCTAGATTTCATGTTTTGATAATGGACCAAGTGGGTCCTACCGATTGATGGTATGGATCTCACTTTAGACCCTAGATGTGGCCGATGGCCCACCATGATTCACATGATCATTCCATGATAGGGCCATTCTTCATGAACCCCATCATGATATTTACTTTTCTAGTTTAAAAGGGGTTATCTAGACCTTCCATTTTGATGAAGAAGGAATCTCTACCATTGATTTTGATTTGGTGGGCCCACATGTATTGGGACCTACTTGATGTATAATTGAAATGCATGGAAATGAAGGGCTCATAGTGGTGGAGCCCTCCATCGCACATCTCTCTCTCTCTCTCTCTCTCTCTCTCTCTCTCTCTCTCCTTCCCATATTTTGTGGCCCACTTGATGAGTGTATGTGATGTCCAGACCGTCCATCCAAGGAACCCCTTGGCTATCCAAACATGGGGACCAACCGAGCTTGCTACCCCTTTTGTTTGGAGGGTCTAAATGATGGGGGAATACAAATATTTGGTGAACCCCATCATGGCCAGATGGGCTAACGTAGAACATGTTGGACGTCTGCTGTCCAGACCGTCCAGTAGGGTCTGCTGGACGTTGCTGTGTAAAACAAAAAATATTAGCTTGATTCAAAATTTCTGGTGGGCCACTCATGTAGGCCCCACCTTAGTGTATGGATCTAATCCACGCCATCCATCTTATCTCTCAGCTCATTTTAGGCGTTAAGCCGAAAAATGAAGCCAATCCAATTATCTGGCGGGCCATATTATAGAAAACAACGATTCTTACCTTTAAAATCTATTAGGGCCCACCTTAATATTTCTACACACCAAAACATGTTGAATATTGGGCTTGCTTGGTCTGTCTTGAGCCATAGAATCCAACGGATGGGTTGGATCCTCCCGATGTGGGCCCCACCTAGGAAAAATCGTAAAAAAAGGCAAAGTGCCAGGCCGCTGCTCTTCTTGTCCGTCCGAGGATGTTGCAGCGACATCTGTTGCCGCTTGTGGAATTGGCAGGGACCATGGGTCCCAGCCGTAGGCCCCACTGTGATGTATGTGCATCCGTCCATCCATCCATCTGTTCGTCCGTGTGCCACCCCCCTACGTATGCATGTGTGGGTCTTATCCACACCGTCCAAACCTTTGATGGTGGGACCCACCATGATTCATGTGTTGTATCTACAACGTCCAACCATTTTGAAAGATAATTTTAAGGCTTGAGATTAAAAAAATAAGACAGATCTGGTATCACGTGGACCACACTGCATAAACAGTGGGATTGAATGTCTGCTATTGAAACTTCTTTGGTCCAGAAGTTTTAAATAAATATAAAATTTATTTATTTATTTTTATTAGGTCTGTGTTACCTTTCAATTGTTAGGATGGAAAATAAACGTTATGGTGGGCCCCATGTAGGACCCACCTGTGATGGGATTGGATTGGCAGGTGTACCACACATTAGCACTATAGCTGCTGTGATGTAGCAGGTTATGTGGAGCCCACCTTAGTGACGTGTGCACCTGATTTGTGGGGTCCTCTTTAATGTATGTGTTGTATCCAAACCATCCATCCAATTGGCAAGACCGTCTTAGGCTTAAGACTAAAAATTAGGCAGATGTATCAGGTGGACCACACCATAGAAAATAGTGGAGAAATGAACGTCTGCCATTGAAGTCCTTTTGGACCACAACCATCTTGGATTAAATTGATATTTGTTCTTCCTCCCAGCCAGGTCTTTGTGCCTTACTAACAGATTGGATGGAAAATAAACGTGATGGTGGGCCCTGGATTTTTATAACGGTGAAAAATCATTATCTCCACTGCTATTTGTTGTATGGTTCAGATGATCTTTCGATACGATTCATTCCTTTGTTAATGCTCTAAAATGATCTCTAAATGGGTTATGGCCCATTGTAATGTATATAAGGCCCATTGGTGCAGCCCATTGATGCGGCCCACTTGATGTATATGAGGCCCATGTGATGCGGCCCATTTGATGTATTCGAGGCCCATGGGTTGAGGCCCAATGGGATGTATATAAGGTCCATTGCAATGTGTGATTCCACCATGGTGTATGTAATGATATTTATGGTGGGCCATGCCTTGGGAGCAATGATGGTTTGACGTCCACATTGTAAGAATAATGTTGGTTAAATGTTCATATTATAACTCTCCATAGGGCCCATTGATAGGCCCATACTTGTTGTGTGTAGGCCGTCTATGCCCATCTTCATTGTGAGGATAGTTCATCATCATATAACATGCTTAGTATAATTCTATGACTTATCCCATACGCATCATATGTATGCTTGATATGAGTAGTGACTGATCATAGCATATAACATGCTTAGTATAATTCCATGACTCATTTTTGGGACTCACTGATAGGAGTTACTCACATGAGTGCGCGGTACGCGCAGGATTGTTACATGACTGGACGGTGTGACTCATGCATCTCGCATATATGCCCTAGTGACATCAGGGTCGTGGCCTCCACAGACACATCGTGGATGGCCGGATTGGATACCGAAAATATTGACTCTAGCACTGTGGGCACATAGGATGTTATAGGGTGAAAATTTCAGAACCTTTTTGGTACCAAGAGATGCTCCAACATCTAGACCGAGTGGACACACGAGCGCAAGAGTGCCAAATACCAGTAGGCCGCATCTCCCACTATGTCGTGGTCGGTTGGAAGGAGGTGTGGCTTTATCTGCCCGAGTGAGGGGATTATAAGCTAGGCTGAGTTTGACCAGCTCGTAAATGGATCCGCTATCGATGAGCCAGCTAGGAATTGACAGATTACTGATCAGGCGGATAGTGTGTCTCTTCCACTCGCTGGGCCATGCGGCTAGGGAGGCAGCAGTCATGTGAAGTGTATTAGACCCCGGTGATATCCTATAGGGGAACTGTACTTATATATGTACTTGATGAGGACTGACATGATTACATTACATCTCGCGTATGACATTCGGCTACGTAGACCTCGCATCGCATGACCTTAGTATGGACGATAGCATTCATGCCTTACATCGCACAGCCTTGTTACGGCCGATAGTATTTATGGACTTACTAACATATTTTTGCATTTCTCTGATATTGCATACTTGGCACTTGCCTTGCGCACACAATTACACTACCTTCTAAACTTTTGTAAGCTTATGCACGACCGTTGAGTGTAGGTAACGTTGGATCGCAGCAGCGCTGAGGCAGGAGTGTGCATCAGATTATTTTGGAGCCTTTTGATCACCTTGTATTTCACTTTCCGCACTATACTTAAAGTTTTTGATATAGTGGATATATAGTGATGTTGTTTTGTGACTTGGTTATGCTCCATTACAAAAAAAAAATCATACTGAAAATCCTCCTTGTAGGATCTCAGGATCAGAATCTGGCATATGAGTGTCGGGAGCTGAGAATGGGGCACTTCGGAGGCTGTCGGCGCCGGATTCGGCGATTAGGAATTTTGTGAGCTCGTTTTCGAAGTTTGGGGCATGATAGAAGTTAGTATCAGAGCATAACTTGGGAATACCTGAGATCACATCACATATCTACTATGAACTTAGAATGAATAGGTCCCGAGTCTGAATAACTTAGCGATTTTCTGACATAGACCCTTAACGTTATGCATTCGAGAATTCTCAAGGTTGATAGGCCCTTATTCCTTCCTATAAAACATGACGCCTAAGAGAGCGACCCGAGCGACTCCCGCTTCCCCGTGTGAGCCTGGCACAGCCCCAACAACACCCGTGACTACAGAGCAGCTTTAGCAGATGCTGCAGACAATGACCGCTATCCTTCAGGGGCAGGGCGGGCGGCCCGTTGTTACACCAGCCCAGGCAGAGAAGGAGCGCGGGTGTGCCCTTTTCAGAGACTTCTGACAGCACGATCCCCCTCTCTTCCATGGCGTGCCAGACCTTACTGCAGCAGAGATATGGACTCCGAGTTGGAGAAGATTTTTGACATTATGAGATGTATGACCTAGTAGTGGGTCCCGTTAGCTGCATTTCTTCTCTAGGGTGAGGCTCTGCGCTAATGGGCATCAGTCACCTGAGTGGTAGCGGTCGACTTCGAGTGAACCTGGGAGGACTTTGTAGACCGGTTCGACCGGAAGATCTTTCCTGAGCACGTTTGACAGCAGCGTGCATTAGAGTTCGAGACCTTGGTACAGGGAGACATGTCCGTGTCACAATATGAGGCACGTTTCGTCGAGCTATCGAGGTTTGCTACGAATCTTATTGATGATGAGGGGCTGAAAGCCCACCGTTTTGAGAATGACTTGTGTCCTTCCCTCGGGAGCAGTGTGATCGGACATATGCTTCCGACATTTGAGCAGATTGTGCAGAGGGCTCAGGTCTATGAGACAGATTGGGTCGACTTGCAGAGGGCCCGTGACCAGAGAGGAGATCGAAAGAGGAAAGCGCCCTCAGCAGCAGCATCATCCATAGCAGCGACGCATGACCCGCCCAGCATTCCAAGCACCAGCGCCACCTCCGGGACCGTTCCCAGGTACTTGCTTTGAATGCGGTAGGACAGGACATCGTAGGCACGAGTGTCCCCATCCGCAGCAGCAGCAGCAACCGAGGGCACCGTATCAGCCTCCGCGGCAGTCCCCACAATATCAGCAGCGACCGCAACATCAACCTCCTAGACCTCCCCCGCAGTAGCAGAGGTAGCAGATCAGGCCACCACAGCGGTAACAGCAGAAGCAGAGACCTTAAAGGGGACATGCACCTCCCCAACAAGCCTAGAGAAGATTTTATGCTACTCTGCAGGACCCTCAGTTATCAGGAGGGGTCGTTGAGGGTACTCTCCCTGTTTCTGCTTACATTGCACGTGTATTGTTTAATTTTGGCACATCGCATTCCTTTGTGGTTGATGATTTCTGTCAATCGACCGGTTTGCCGTTAGAGTCTGCTTATGAGGGTTTGTTGGTATCGACGCCTTTGGGGAAGACTGCAGTGATAAACCGATTTTGCTCGTTTTACCCCGTTCTGATTGGGGATATCTTTTTTCCTGCTGATCTGTTCATATTGTCGATGTCTGAGTTTGATGCCATCTTGGGCATGGATTGGCTCGCTGCGTACCACGCCATATTGGACTGCTCCGCGAGGATAGTCACGTTCTGTATACCCGGCGTGCCAGAATTTCAGTTTGTTGTCGAGCCCAGAGGAGAGCAGCTTTCCTGCCTGTTGTCGTGTGCCATTGAGGATCAGTTACTTTGAGTATCGACCAGCTGCCGGTGGTTTGTAGTTTTCCCAATGTGTTTCAGGAGATTCCGGGGTTACCACCTCATCGGCACACCGAGTTCCAGATTGACCTCGTGCTTGGTACCACCCATATTTCGAAGGCCCTGTATCGTATAGCACCGTTGGAGTTATGGAAACTGCATAAGCAGTTAAACGAGTTGCGCGATCTAGGCTTTATCCGTCTGAGCAGTTCATCGTGGGGAGTGCCGGTACTCTTCGTGAAGAAGAAGGATGACTTGTTGAGGCTTTGCGTAGACTATCGCGAGCTCAACAAGGTCACAATAAAAAACAAGTACCCACTCCCGAGAATCGATGATTTGTTTAATCACTTGCAGGAGGCGCAGTTCTTTTCGAAGATAGACTTGCGATCCGGTTATCATCAGGTTCGGGTCCGAGATGAGGATATCTCGAAGACGGCCTTCAGGACTCATTATGGTCATTTTAAGTTCCAAGTCATGTCCTTCGGACTGACCAATGCGCCCGCAGTATTCATGCAGTCAGGTCTTCCGTCCGTATCTCGACTAGTTTGTTGTGGTGTTCATCGACGACATCTGATATATTCGAGGACCCGTGAGGAGCATGAGCGGCATCCAGAGATTACCATGCAGACCCTCTGTGCTTATCAGCTTTACGCGAAGCTAAAGAAGTGTGAGTTCTACCAGTAGAAGGTAAAGTTCCTTGGTCATGTGGTGACGAGGCAGGGCGTCATAGTGGACCCCTCAAAAATTGATGTCATGTGTTAGTGGGAACAACCCACGAACGCGTCCGAGATCCGTAGTTTTCTTGGTTTGGTAGGCTACTACTGACGTTTCATTAAGGGATTCTCTCGTATTACAGCCCCATTGACTAGGTTGACCCGGAAGGGTGCTGAGTTCGTTTGGAGCAACGCTTGTGAGCAAGTATTTGTGGAGTTGAAGGACTGCCTCACGTCTGCTCTTGTCCTTACTCTTCCCTCTGGGAATGATGGATTTGTGGTATTTATCGATGCCTCGCGAGTTGGCTTGGGTGTTATCCTGAGGTAACACGGGAAGCTAGTGGCTTATGCGTCTTGCCAGCTCAAGGTCTATAAGCTGAACTACCCCATACATGATTTAGAATTGGCAGCAGTTGTCTTTGCACTGAAGGTGTGGAGGCACTATCTCTATCGGGTGAGGTTCGAGCTCTTCTGCGACCACAAGAGCTTGAAGTATCTATTTTCTCAGTCCGAGCTAAACATGAGGCAGAGGCGTTGGATGGAGCTCCTGAAAGAATATGATTTTGATCTTCAGTACCACCCGGGCAAGATGAACGGGATGGCGGATGCCCTCAACTGTCAGCCATGAGGCCTGGTAGTGCACATGATGTTTTAGGAGTGGAAGATGCTCGAAGATGTGTTAGCATTTGACTTCGAGATTGGCTTGCAGTCTTTTATTGTGAAGTTATTGAGCTTATCGATTCAACCCTCTTGTCGCAAGGGGGGTGATCGAGTCTCAACAGGAAGATGAGTCAGTGTAGAGTTATCGGGCAGAGGCAGCATCTGAGAGTCAGTCAGATTGGTAGATTGGTTCTGATGGTGGACTTCACTTCACTGGCCAATTATATGTTCCGAATATTCTTGAGTTGCGTAGAGATCTTATGATCAAGACACATCGATCGCAGTTCTCTATCTACCCTGGCTTGATGAAGATGTATCACGATATGAGGTGTAACGCCCCGGATTTTTTCCAACCTGGGATTAGACGTCCTTAGGCAATGGGTCAATCCTAACACAGGTTTAACTTCTTAAACGCTCAATTAAAGCCTCAAATCGCTCCTTAAACCATTTTCTTCACAAATCCCACCCTTCACTACCTTGTGCTTTCAATTTTTCAAAGCACCTTCGCCCTAGACACTATCTTAAACTAGCTAAGTAGTATAACTTGGATCACTTTATATACAAACTACAATGGACTAAGTTCCACCTCAGACGAAAATCACTTAGGATTAAATCCTTTAGAAATTTGACAAAGTGAACTAGGTGCTAAACTAGATTAGCCATGAAATCCATTTGAATCGCTTTAAATACGATCTGCAAGACCCAAAACTTGTAGAATCATTGACGCTAGGTTATCCTAAAATCTAGGATCAATCTCATTACCCGGTTGCTCTCGGGAGCACATCGAAACTCCGTATCTGATCTGGACCGCACATCGGGAGTCCGAACAATACGAAGTTAAGGACTTAGGACCGCCTCGCTGGGCTTAACAACCATCTCGTAAATCAAATCCAGACAATGTCCCACGGCCATTCGATCGCGTCCGGAGCGAGAGAGTGTGAAAAACACTATTCCCTTTACAAAATAAATATCTGGAATAGTGATCATCATTTGTTTGCGGATCGGTATTATTAAGATAAGCAACCAGACGTGAATCGACCAAATTACACCCTCGGATCAGGAAAAATTTCATACACATTTACATGTACTCGGAATTTCCGATCGAGATCCGCTGACCATTGAACTGAAACTGGTCCGCCACACGTGATCTGGAATCCCGACCGAAATGAAAACTTAATAGAACGTAGATCCAGCGTTAGTGAGCTTAAGTCCAACCTTTGGCTCAAGGAGGCCCGTCAGAAGTCCTCCGTTGAGCTGAAACAGGTCTGCTTTGGACATAACCTATGTATACTTTGTTCCCGAGTTTATTTCGGTGAGTTTTGAGACTATATAAGGACCTTAAACCCTCTCTCATGGCAGCCATACGAATTTGGATTTGAGAGAGAGAAAAGAGAGAGAAAGTGTGGGAGATCTGGGAGAAACTCCCTGCTGCTGTTCCCTGCTGCTATCAGTGCTTAACCACCTCATTCTTGCCGCTTTCCCGGCGATTCCGGCGTCATTTCTAGGTAATAAACCCTAACCCTAACCTTGTTTGGGGATTAGACAGATTGTAGGTTAGGAAATAGTTAACATATTTCATTCTCTAGGTTGCCAACTCCCGTATACTGAAGCTTAGCGAACCTATCGACTCCGTTACGATTCTACGATAAAAGGTGCGGACTTTAGGTGTATAGGTTATAGTTTTCAACGCTTTCAATGTCAGATAATGATAGATTCATGATCTGCATGCAATTGCACATGTACAAAGTGCTTTCCGTTTTCAGTTTCAATTAGAATTGTAGAATTTGGAATTTCACATACTCTAGGTATTCGTATAAAATACCGTATACGTATTTTTTATGGAAATGTGTTTGACATGTTTATTTGTCGTATGAATATATGACGTATGGATAAAATACTTATTTGGCGAAAGGATCCGCCTAAATACATGTTTATTAATAAACACTATGTATGTAGAAATACGGTATTATAAGAAGTACCGTATACATGTATATTTTAGCGATGTGTTTGTCATGATTAATCGTCGTACAAATATATTATGTGCGTATAAAATAATTGCTTGGCGAAGGGAATCGCCGTAATACATGTTTGCTTGTATACAATATGTATGTTGAAAATGCGTATTCTAGAAAATACTGTATACGTATAAATTTTGAAGATGCATTTATCATGATTATTTGCTGTAGTAATATATTATACATGGGTAAAATACTCACTTGGCTAAAGGATAGCCCTAATACATGTTTTGCTAACATACACCATGTATGTTGTATTAGTGTATTCTAAGTGTTTGTGAAAATGACTGAATGAGTATAGAATCCTCATTCGTGCTCGCCATGACTAATTGTCATGGATTCATGATTGTTGTATTGGCGATACCCTTTTGACGAAAGGATTTGCCCTAAATCACGCCACGGCCAATATACACCATATATGCTAAAATGTGTGGCCCAAGTGTTTGTGGAAATGACTGAATGAATATGGAACTTGGATTCCTGCTTGCCATGACTATCCGTCGTGGGTGTACGCGTGTTATGATTGGGGTAACTCCCTAGGGAAAGGATTTGGCCTAATGCCTATGTGATCGACATATGTCATGTATGTTGATGTATGTTTGTTTAAGTGTTTTTTTTGAAATGTCTGAATGAGTAGTAGTTAGCAAATTGTAATGTATAAGGGTGTTGAGATATGACTCTCAACCTCTTTTAACTATGTGTATGATCTCCTTGGATTGTTGTGTGATTAGGAATTGAACATGTATAAACTCATGCTTGTGTTGTGATTCATAACATGCTCAACTGCTTTATGATTATAACTATGTAATGCATATGTTTAAATTTATATTTACGTTGTATGATCCATCATGGGTGATGGGGGAGTGGAGCAACAAGTGCGTGCAACAGCCCTGGCAGCCCTGAACGGATAATACCATACCTTGATTGTATGAGTGGAATCTTGATCCATTACTGCTTTATCTATCTGCAAGTTATCATGTTTGGGGCTATGATTATAGTCCGCAGGACAATCGGTACCAAATTGAATTCGTGGTCGCGATTCATTTGCCACGTGAGATGTGTTCGACGAACCCGAGTCGTACTTCGGTTGGCGATAGTGGTTGGCCACGCGAAGTGCTTATGCACTTCATGTCGTTCAACTTGTTGTGCGCTCGAGCTAGCCGAGCTCGTCAAGTAACCCGATCTGTCTTATGTATGTTCACCATGTTTGGTCGCCATCTTTGCTTGAACCTGGGTACCAAACTTACCAAAGGTGAAATCCCTTTTAACCATGGTACCTCGATCCGCTAAGACTCATGAGCCGGGCATGGTGGTATGGGACACCGTGGTCGAGCTGTCGGCCTACGCTGGGGCCACGTGCCTCCCCGTAATGACCAGTGAGCAACTAGACTCGTGAGCCGATTATGGTGGTATGGGACACTATTCGATTCCGTCGATACTTACGGCGAGAGCCGAGTACGGTGAGACCAGTGCTCGTCTTTGACGAGCGACGAGTCCTCCGTAGTATCTTCGAGTATACTCCAAGGGTCGTGATTGGCGACGAGTCTTTCACAAAGAACTAGAGTATGAGTTGAGCCGAGTACGGTGAGACCTATACTCGAGTGACGGCTAGTGATTGATCCGAGTACACGTGAGACCAGTACTCGAGTGACGGCCAAGATTGAGCCGCATATGGTGAGATCTGTATCCGCGCTGACGGGTGACGAGCCCTTTGCGATGCCTTCGCTATGCTTCTCGAACTATAATATCGTATGAGATTATCTAGGATTGACGACCCTAGAATGGATCATGTTTGGGAATGATACAAAGGAGGTACCTTAGTTTCCCAATACTACTGTTTGAAATGGACTAATAATAACTCGGTAATCATGATCATCATCGCACCGCATGTGCTTAGTAGACGTGGCGCACTGAGGGAGTTAAGCATTCGCGAACGTAAGATGATGTCGCATGAGGGTGGTTTGGCAAGGGCATACAGCATCATGTCATTTCATTCTCGCACTTAATAAGAGTAGTTAGAATTGTTTGATCTGTACTGCTTTATCATTACTGCTTGACTGGATTGATAACATGTTATCCTATGCTTTACTGTTCCACTGAGTTGATCACTCACTCCCACGTTACGGGACGGTGTTGTACACACCAACCAGATTTATTGAATTTCAGATGATGGCGATGCTTATGAAGCAGAGCCGGACTACTTCTATGGTGATGAGGAGGAGTTCTCCTATCATGTAACTCTCTGACGGGTCTCTGAAGACCTGGTATTACATTGACGGGGCTATGGTACTTGGGATAGAAGATATTACACTTACACATTTGGTATATTTTAGAACTGTACTTGTACTTATTTAACCTAGTAATGTTATCACACTCTGGAGACTCATCACAGTTTATATATTTTATCTATCTATCATCGTCTTCCGCTTGCAATTTAACTGTCTCTGGAGTATGATATGTTGTTTTGGCTTAATCTCACTCATGTTCAATGCACGAATACAGTCAACATTCAATCATCATTCATTTTGTTGCATAAGTGATGTTCTGGAACTCGGGAGTTGAGTTTATGCTCGACCCCCGATTTTCAGGGCGTTACATGAGGCGTCAGTATTTTTGGGCGGGGATGAAGAGCCACATAGTAAGTTTTGTGGCTAAGCTTGACACGAGCTAGCATGTCAAGGTCGATCATCAGATACCCTCAGGTCCCTTGTAGCCATTGAGCGTTCCATTGTAGAAGTGGGAGCACGTATCCACCGATTTTATCATGGGTTTACCTAGGACTCAGCGCGGTCACGGTGCCATCTGGGTTGTCGTCGATCGTCTGACGAAGTCGGCGCATTTTTTTATGATTCGTGCGACCTGTACTTTGGACCGGCTTGCAAGGTTATTCATCGAGGAGATTGTGAGACTGCACGGTGTTCCAGTTTCGATCATTTCTGATCGAGACCCAAGGTTCACATCTTAGTTTTAGAGGAGCTTCCAGATGGTGATGGGGTCTGTTTTGTAGCTTAACACCGCGTATCATCCGCAGACCGATGGGCAGACCGAGAGGGTCAATCAGATCCTTGAGGATATGCTTCAGGTTTGCGTGATTGATTTCTCGGGTAGTCGGGATGAGCATCTGCGATTGGTTGAGTTCGCGTACAACAGCAACTATCAGTCGACCATTGGCATGGCTCCTTTTGAGGCATTATATGACAGACCGTGCAGATCTCCGAGTTGTTAGACCGAGGTTGGAGAGCGGTGTCTCCTAGTTCCTGAGCTTGTGCAGTAGACATCAGATGTCATCGATATCATCAGGCAGAGGATGCGTAAAACTCAGAGCCGGCAGAAGAATTTTACTAATCGTCGGCGTCGTCCCTTGGAGTTTGTCGTTGGGGACCATGTGTATCTCAAGGTCTCACCCATGAAGGGTGTGGTTCGTTTTAGAGCCAAGGGCGAGCTTGCCCCGAGATTTATAGGGCCTTTTGAGATCATCGGGCGTGTTGGAGCCGTAGCCTATCGGCTTGCCTTACTATCTCAGTTGTCTGGCATCCACAATGTTTTCCATATCTCTATGTTGAAGAAGTGTGGGTCAGACATCGTTCCTGTTATTGATTGGCGGCTGTTAGAGGTTCATGAGGACGCTTCTTACATTGAGCAGCTAGTTCATATCCTCGATCGGAATGAGTAGGTCCTCCGGACCAAGGTCATTCACTTGGTGAAGGTGCAGTGGGGCCATTATAGTGTGGATGAGGTGTCTTGGGAGCGCGAGGCGGAGATTCGAGAGCACTATCTCCATCTTTTCGATGTTTGATTGTATGTTGAATTGTGTTATGATTATATATGATGTTATGTTTTCTATTAACTTATGAGTTATATTTAGTTGCGATGGTAGTATAAATTTCGAGGACGAAATTTTTATTAGGTGAGGCGAGCTGTAAGGCCTGTATCCAAGTCCGTACCGTTTCGTAGACTCCGGCGATCCTTCCCGTCAAATTTCGGCAACTCACGACCTATAATTGACATTTGCGCACGACTCTAAGTGGTATCTCATAGATTTGAGTCGGCTTAATCCGAGACTTATACCATTGTAACCGTGCCGTCGTTGCGGTTCCAACGCCGCGTTTTGCACACCGATTCGATACCCTGGCCAGGAGATGTGGGCCCATGTTTATCTCGAAGAAACGCCGCATATTTGCGAACCTAAGAGAATTTCTACAACCCATCCCATCAATCAATCAATTAATCAATCAAAGTACATAACTCATACTTTCTTTCTCCCCAAGATAAGCAACCTACCCTAAGTCAACTCTCAAGTCAAGTACATCTATCATTCACATCCATCACTCACACCCATCACTCTCTCATACAACTACCCTTTCTCTCTCTTTCTCTTCACATTCTCCAAGCAACCAATGTGGTGCACATCCAACACTTCCAAAGAGAGAAAAGTGTGTTGTGTGTGGCCCACTTCCTATCCCAAGATGTAAGTGCTATGGTTTCTCGTTCCTATGATTGTCAAATTTTGTAGTGCTAAAACCACATAGAATCTGCGTCTTGTGTAGTGCTTCTACATGTTTTAAAACAGTGCATCTCATGTACAAGAACAAAGGTCTTTACTTCAAGAACGTCAAATGCAAGATTACATGTTCATGTTTAAGTACAACATTAAGTGTAAATCCAATCATTTAAGCTTCAATGGTTCAAGTCTTCAAGCTCAAGCTCAAGCTTCAGAAGTCTCGAGTTCAAGCTTCTACATATGACATGATCTCAAGCTTCGTGAACTTCAAAGATCATCTATCAACCAAAGGAAAAGAAGACTCAATGTTCATATATCACTAACAAGGTTTGGATCACCCTAGATTGACCATAGGGTAGGTCATTTTGAATACATAATTCAAATGACATATTTTATAAGTGCATAGTCTATTTTTAGACTAGTCATAGGTTATGTTCGACTAGTCCTAGCACTAGCTCGACCAGTCCAAGAATTCCTCGACCAGTCCTAAGTTTGTTACTGATTTCAGGAATTTTTGTTAAAGCCTCGACCAGTCTTGGAGACTGCTCGACCGATCGTGTGAACAGTGCTCGACTCGTTCTTGACTAGTCCTACAAGCTCAATTCAAAATCCAACAACTAAATTGAGTCCCGCACGACTAGTCGTGGACAGGACTCGACCGGTCGTGGAGGCCGCTCGACCCGTCGAGCAGGTCCTTCGACGAGTCGTGAAACGGTCTAATCTTATCACGCTCAAAATTTCAAAAATCTGTTGGTCTTACGACTAGTCGATCTGACCGCAGGACCAGTCGAACAAGCGATTTCTGTACTTATAAATAGAGCACAAATTTCAGAGTTTATCATTCAATTAAAGCTAAATTAATATGCCACTCTGAGAGATAAGTTAGTCATTATTTTAAGTTATATTGTGCTCATTTAATATTCTCTTTATTTAGCTTTATTAGATTTGATTTTGTATTTTATATTCCAATCATATTTGAAGAAGGGATTGAGACTTACCCTTTTCTTGGAATCAAAATCAAATAGAGCTAGCCCAACTTGATTTAATCTAAAATCGATTTAGAACCTAGAGCCATATCATAAGTGAGTGTGGACATTGAACTTCTACGCTGAACTTCTACTTTGATTTGGTTCTTCCGGGCTGCATCAAAAGGAGAATATCTAGGTTTTTTACATTATTGTAAATTCTGTTTTGGTTTCATTGAGATTGTGCTAGAAAAATCTCTCTGTTTTGGTTTGTCTGAGGTGATCAAGAAAACTCGGAGTGTGGGGTTTTTGAATTGTGTAAGCCTACTTGAAATACACAATTGTGAAGGTTTTGGGTGAACCTTGAAAAACCTATTTTCATAGTGAACACTAATATCTTCTGTGTGAGGATATTAGGAGTGGAGTAGTTGTGTGACTCTTTTTCTAAACTGTTGGTGTACACACAAGCGAACCACTATAATTTTTGGTCTTGTGGTGATTCATTGTTTATTTTATTTTGTGGATGTTGAAATTTCCCTTTTTGCATTTGTGGAGAATGTTGAAATTTCTTTTATGCAAGTGTGAGAATGTTGTAATAGCTTAGATTTCTTTTCTTGCTATTTATTTCACTATTCCTCTGTATCAGTTTAAGTTTTTGATACACAGACCATTCTAGTAAGGTTGTCCTACCATAAACCCTTAGTTATTGGTGTAAGGTTGTCCTTAGAACAACATCTGTATCAACCTCTCAATACTCGTTCATTTGATGTTGTCTTTAATTTCAGTATTATGAGATTGTTTAGTGCTATCAGTATTTAATTTATTTAAATTTCGCTGTTAAATTTTTTTTTTTTAAATTTGGCATAGTCCTCTCCCCCCCTCTTTATGACTTATTAGTTTAGCCTTTTCAAGTGGTATCAAAGCCTAATAGCTCGTTTTAAATTACTATTTCTTTTGGATTAATTTCCTGAGCTAATCGATCTGAGCTATTTGAGATGTCAAATTTTGATAGCCTCTCAGTCACTAGGCCTCCACCATTTGATGGCTCCAATTATGCCTATTGGAAAGCCAGGATGAGGATTTTCTTAAAATTCATGGATGAGAGCATGTGACAAGCCACAGTGACTGATTGGACCCCTCCTACCACTGAAGTGACTGGTATCGATGGATCCAAAACTATGAGAGTCACACCTTTTTCTCTTGGACCACTCTTCAGAAAAGTGATAGTGCCAATGCAAAAGCACTAAATACAATCACTTGTGCACTATCACCGGATGAATTCAAAAGAATTATATCCTTTGATACTATAAAGGAAGCTTGAGATATTTTAGAAATGACACACGAAGGAACAACAATTGTCAAGAAATCTAAAGTCCAAATCCTCACAACCAAATTTGAGGAAATACGTATCGAAGAAAGTGAAACTTTCATGGACTTTTATACTAGATTAAATGACATTGTGAACTCTATGTGGGGTCTTAGTGATAAAATCCCAGAAAGTAAAGTACGTGCAAAGATACTACGCTCACTACCTGAACGGTTCAATTTAAAGGTAACTGCGATCCAGGAACTTCGTGATACGGATAATATGAGAGTAGAAGAATTAGTTGGCTCTTTACAGACTTATGAGTTAACTTTTAAAGCTCCTAAAAGCAAATCCATTGCCCTTAAATCTTCTAAAAGTATTTCATAAGAAAATTGTTGTAATTTTAATTTTGAAAATTTCGAAGATGATATGTCCCTTTTAACTAAAAAGTTTTATAAGATTTTCAAAAGTAAAAGAGGGTTGATTTAAAAAAAAAAAATCTAATGATAAGAAAAGATCTAAATCTAAAACATGAAAATCTTTAAAAGACAGTCAATATTGTAACTACCATGAATATGGGCATTTAGCAAACAAATGTCTTAAAAAGGACAAACCTAAAAGGAAATGAATGTTGACTACTTGAGATGAATCTTCCTGCTCTAAAGCCTCTTCTGAGTCAGAAGATTTTGAAACTGAGTCAGGTAATGAAGTCAAATCCCTTATGACTCTAGCAAAGTTCACTTTTTCAGATAATGATGATTCAACTAGTAAAGAAAATCTGAATAGTGATCATGAAAATGAAGAAGATCTTCAAGATGCTTACAATGCCCTATACAATGAAAGTTATAAAATTGCTGTAAAACTAAAACTTCAGAAAGAAAAGTTTTTGAAATTTAAAGAAAATTTTGATACTCTTGTTTTAGAAAAATTCCACATTTCAGATTGTTTTGAAAAATCGAAGTGCGATTTAGATTTCAAAACCTCCCTTATTGAAAATTTAAAATTTGAAAATGAAAAACTAAAACTTGAAGTATCTTCACTTTTGAGTTTAAAAGACACTTAGAGGTATACCCAAGGTGATCATAAGTTAGAAAAACTCTTATCCGGATCCAGAAAATGTGGCGACCGATCTGGTTTGGGCTACAACAAAAGTATTCCTCCCAAACATAAGAATACACCTCCCAAGTTTGTGAAAGGAGAGTCTTCAAACTCAAAAGGGAAAAGCCTGAATCAAACTCATTTAAAAAATGCTAAGTCTTTTCAAACCTTAAAACGTAGAAGTAACCATATCAACTATAAAAGTCAGAATCATAATCCTTTAGCTGAGAAAATTGTTGATTTACTTAAGGAGCTCTTAAAATTTAATTCATTGGGTCAGTCTTATATCAACTACAATCATAAGAAGACCAACTATATTCCTAAACCTAAGACTGTGATGAAATGAGTTCCTAAGGTTACTTGCTTGGTTGCCTACACTGCTTTCAAAGCTACAAGTCATTCAAAATGGTACCTAGACTGGATGCTCTAGACACATGACAGGTGACAAGGGTCTGTTCACTGATCTTAGCCGATTGCCAATTAGCGATCGAGGCTGATTGTCATGACCGATTGCCGATTTCCGATTGACGTGATCGATTTGCTGATTCCGATTACCGATCGATTCCAATTATCGTGACCGATTTGCCGATTCCGATTGTCGTGGTCGATTGCTGATTCCGATTAGCTTGGCCAATTTGCCGATACCGATTGTTGAGGCCGATTATCGATGTCGATGCCGATTGTTGATTCCGACTCCGATTATCGAGGCCGATTTCCTATTATAATTATCAAGACCAATTCTGATTTATCAAGGCTGATTGTATAGGCCGATTCCGATTGTCGAGGCCGATTCCGAGTGTCAATTTCGATTGTTGAGGCCGTCCTCGATTGTTGAGGCCGATTTTGATTGCAAGGCTGATTGTCGTGACCTATATGATGTACATGTGACCCATAGTTGAGGCCCATTGTGACATGTATTAGGCCCATGATGTATGGCCCATTTGATGTATTCAAGACCCATGTGTAGAGCCCACATGTCATGTATTTGAGGCCCATTGTGATGTATTCATGGCCCATGGGTAAGGCTCATTATGATGTATTTATGGCCTATGGGCAAGGCCTATTGTGATATGCATTAAGCTCATGAGCAAGTCCACCTGTTGTGTATAGGTGGCCCTTAAGTAAGGCCTATCGTGTTTGTATATTAGGCCTTTGTGTGAGGTCGTGGGCCCATTATATGTTTGGCTCTATATGGCCATTCCTATGTTGGTTAAATGTCCATATTGTCGAGAATGATTGTTAAGACCGGTTATTAATACCGATTACGAGTATGTAACAGCATAGCATCATAATACATGCCCTTATGCATCATTTGCATATTTGTTATGAGATATGATTGGTCATTGCATATGCCATAGGGCAGGTTGTTCATAGGGCTCCCTGATAGGCGGAGTTGCCCCACATGAGAACATGACATGCACAGGATTGATGCATGATTGGATTGTGTGACTCATGCATCTCACATTTGTGTGACATGACCACCATATGCCTTAGCAACATCAGGGCCGTGGCCTCCACAGGTATTTCGTGGATGGCTAGATGGGACACCGAAAATCTGTTCTACATGTGGTGTTATATGTATCCTTGGGTGAAAGTCCCAGAATCCTCTTAGTTCCAGAGGTTGCTCCAACATCTAAACCGAGTGGATGCATGAGCGCATGAGGGCCATATACCGTTAGGCCGCGTCTCCCACCGTGTCGTGGTCGGTTGGAAGGGGGTACAGCCTTACCTGCACAAGAGGAGGGGGCAATGCTAGGCTGAATCTGACCAGCTCGAGGAATGGGTCCGCTATCGACGAGCCGGGGCCGATATTGGTAGGCGGATAGTGAGGTCTCTTTCACTTACCTTGTTACACGCGATGGGGCGGTAATTTGGTTTGGAGTGTAATAGACCCCGGTGATTTCCCAAAGAGGAACCGTATTGATATGTGGACTTATTGAGTAGGAGTGCATACTCATGCATTTATTTCATTTACTATCCACTCGGGTTGGTGGTGCGCAACTAATTGTTGTGTACCTTTGCCTGGTCGGGATTTCGGTTAGCCGCGTGACTGACTTGAGATCCGGAGTTTACCACATTGAGTCTGATTATCCAAATTTAGGTATGGAACTGGTTTGGATAGAAGTCCCTTGTGATGGACCTCATAGCCTACAATACTACGTACTATCATCCTGACTTCACTCTATCTTGGTCATTTCATTCGCACCGTATATCACATTGATCCGCAGTACTTAGTATTTTGTGTTGCCATGTTTCTGCATTGATATGACCGTTAGTACTCATGCCTTCATCGCATAGCCTTGGTACGGCTGATGACACTCATAGACTTATCAGTATATTTCCACTTATTTCGATTTTGTATGATTTATGACATTGTATCATCGGCATCTAATATTTGGCTCGCTCTGACACCTCATTTGCATAGCTGATTTGCATTGTGTACCCTGATATTGTATGACTCATGGACTTGTCAGTACTTTCGCTTACTCTGATTACTCTGATATTGCTTACTTGGCATTTACCTTGTGCACACACTTTCATCGCCCACTAAGCTTTCTATAAGCTTATGCACGATAGATGCGTGTAGGTGGTGTTAGGTTACAACAATATTGAGCTTGGAGAGTGCAGCGGACTTATGGAGCTTTGATTTTTTACATATGTATTTTCCTTTCAACGCACTGTATTCAATTGCTTATATTAGTGGATATGTGATGATGATGTTGCCTTTGTGATTTGGGTAAACTTGTGGTTATGCTTATTACGAGTTAAATGTACATTGAAAAATCCTCCTTGTAGGATCCCAGGATCGAAATCCGGTGTATGGATGCTGGGAGCGAGAATGGGGTACTACGGAGGCTGTCGGCACCAGATCCTACGATCGAGCATTTTGTGAGCCTGGTTTCCAAATTTGGGGCGTGACACTAGGCATCACAAGACAGGTTCACTCATCAGGTATGCCACATGTGCATGCTGGATATAGATGATTGGTACTGTCTGCCAACCAAGGCAAATCATTAACCTGGATCTTGCACGTGTGAGCAATGCTTGCACTTTTCTCCCAAATCTCCTCTTCAATCAGCCTTA
Source organism: Magnolia changhungtana (assembly GCA_030180095.1). Lineage (NCBI taxonomy): Eukaryota > Viridiplantae > Streptophyta > Magnoliopsida > Magnoliales > Magnoliaceae > Magnolia > Magnolia changhungtana. The sequence continues at coordinate 289,265 of JASAUF010000674.1, read as the reverse complement.
CTATGAACCTTCCCAGCATTTCTATATGTTCAAACAGCAGAAGAATTCTACCTTGCACTGACAATGCAAAAAGATGTCCGTAGAGAACCATCAATCATCCAATATCACCAATGCGCCTTTCTCAAAACCAACTGTGTTTGCATGGTCCTTACGAAACCCATATAGAAAAGATTGGAATTCATCTTTTCAATAAATTAATTAAAACAGACTCATATAGAAAAAACTATTTTACAAAATCTTTTCTGAGATAACTTATCTTTGATTGATGAAACAACCAAAGAACAACAGTGAGATCCAAATCGATGGGAAGCACACCATCAACAAATTGAAGCAAGAAATTTTCTAAAACTAAAACAAGAGTCTCAAATCTCATTTCCCTGTTTCTGAAAGCATAGGACATACGAAATACCTCAAGCCGATTTCATCAATTCCTCATTAAATGGAACAAAATTGGGCTTTCCTTGTGTAGTACCAAAACTGCAAGAAACAAATACTTTTCCTCAGCTCGCTGATCATATGTTCAAAGTAAGTACATGAAGCAAAAGCAGAATTAGAAACAAGTCCTTATTGTTATGGTCAAAATCACAAAGTAGAATGGCCACTGCTGCCAGCAGAGTAGAAGCCACTACCAGTAGAGCAACCATACACCCTGCAATCTGAAAACTCAAATATCACAAAGAATTCACATTTGCAAATTATTAAAAATAAAAAACCAACCACTAATAGCAAATACACAATCCCAACAAATTAAAAACCCAAATTGTGAAATGGTAGTTTGATTGTTGAGTTCTCAAGGCCTATTGGAATAATGGATTCCAATTGCAAAAGTTGCAGTGTATCTCCACCATAAATCCCATGGTTTCTACTGTTGGGACTGGATGATATGATACTTATATTCATCCAATCCTTTGGTCATTTACAAACGTCGGATGGAATTTGCACGGAACAAGTGCAATTCCAGACCCCGAGACCTCAATGTTGAAATGTAGTTTGTCTACCATTGAGCTAAAAAAAGAAGAAGGAGAAATCAATAGTATTCCACAATTCGATAATTAACATTAGCCAATTTATAACAATCTACGGTAGTGTGATTAGTAATGAGCCATATAGAGCATCTTGATTGATTATAAGAAAGAAGTTAGTCTCAGTAAGTTACTGACAACCCCACTACATCTCCCTTCATTTCTTATTAGATATTAAGCTATTAATAATCATGAAGCCATATGCTAGTCCATTAGTGATGCAATTGTATGATTCATATATGGTATTTACGAAGAGAAGCTGTGCAATCACCATCCTTGGCTAAACATATGCATAGCAACCATGGGTCCTTGGTTTGTATAGGGTCCTTATCCTAACTGTTGATCTAATGGGCCTGGCAGTGGATGGACTGTCCCAAAATCACCAAACCAATGGGTGCGCGAGAATCTCTCCACACCCATATCACAAATTAAGAGAATTACACCTACATAAAGCCTACTAAACAAACCTATAGCTTGGCAATGCAAAATAAAGCACAAGAATCTCTCCACACCCATATCATAGATTGAGAAAACTACACCTACATAAAGCCTACAAAACAAACCTATAGCTTCGCAATGCAAAATAGCCAAATACTGGCTGGTACAAGAGAGAATTATAAGTTCATGTTCACTGGCCATTGTATCATTTCTTAACGCGTATAATTCCTTACACGTGGGGCCCATTGTTTGGCAATCCAAACCATTGACTGATGGCCCGCCATGGATTCGGGATGCCTAAGAAATCTTCTAGATAGGAAGATCACAACCAATCATCATGGTGGCTCCAAGTAGATAAGGTTTGTATTCAGTGGAATGATAGGCCGACCAATAGCTAGGATCTTCCAATCTGGGAGGTTTCTAGATGATCCCCAACCCATGTCAAGCCTAACAGAACAACCAATCGAATCACCAAACGAATGGGTGCACGTGCATAGAATCCAGTGTTCAAGAGCTTATAATTACTCAAATGTCAATGGAGTTTGGAGGGTAGCAGCCCCCATCCTTCACCCAATCACCTTGGCAAACTTCTTTTTTTTTTTTTTTTCCCAAATCACTTCCCCTAATCTCTTCCATCTGCGCAGGCAAAGGAGCTGACAAACCCAAATTCCCATTTTGACCCTGGTAGGTCCCATTCATTCCAAAACTGCCCTTGGCAACCTTCCCAGGCATAGTTGGGTCAGCAGACAAACCCAAATTCTCATTTTGACCCTGGTAGATCCCACTCATTCCAAAAATTCCCTTGCCCTTCAAATTCTTTTCAGGGTTTCTTTCATCATCATTGATCTATTAAAATCCTTCCAGCTCAACGTCAAGCCCTTGCTCATCATTCAAAAGAACCCTGGATAGCCCTTCAATGCGTTCAATTTCTTTGCTCAATTCATCCACTAAATCTCTTTGATCATCACACAGAACCCGATGATCAATGTTAACACCATTTCTGGCAGCTTGAATGCTTGGAAATGGCTCCCGAGCATTGGCCAAAGCTCTGGATCGAATACCATTCTCTGAAAAACTTATCTTTTTTTATTGACTTGGAAGGAGTCTCTTGCATTTTCGCTGTCATGCCATTAACGTACTGCAATAGCTGAATCAGTTCACTGTTTATTGCCCTTTTCCCTTCCCGAATCATCGAGTCACCACCCTGAATGGATTCGAGCTTTTGGAGTAGACTGGTGACTTTCTGCGAGAGGGCATCGGGTCTATGGAGTTGGGTCTTGTCTGAGAGAGAGGATTTAAGGGGAGTAAATTAGATTTGATAGTGGCAAGGTGTTTGAGTTGTCTGAGGGTTTGGGATCGACGGGCAAGGAAAGCTCGAAAATGGGTTTAGATGGTGCGAGTCTCGGAGAGAGAGAGGAGGTGAATGAGAATGAGGAGGAGGATAGATGTGGTGGAGAGAGGATTCAAGAGCCACGACACAACGAAGGAGGGATTGAAGGAGAAGGAGAGATAGGGTTTGTTGTGGTTATTTTAGGGGGTGGGGAAAATAGGGAGAGGGAAAACCTTGAAAACCCTGTTCTGGGGTTTTGTGAGAGACAGAAGGCACCTGTTCTGGGGTTTTTAGAGAGAGAAACAGAAGGCAAATCGAGAGAGGGCAATGGAAAGGGTGGACGCAAATGGTACGTGGGTTTCGGGAGGTCCGTGCGTGGGAGAAAAGGGCAGACGCAATGGATTTCATTTTGGGGGGAGGGCGCGTGACGGACGACACTTTAAGAGTGTCTGGTTTTAGGACCGTGGGGCCCACTGTGATATATGTTATTTATCCACTCCATCCATTAATTTTAAAGTATCATTTTAAGGGTTGATACAAAAAATGGTCAGATCGAAGCTGTAAGCATACCACACAACATATGAACAATAGAAATTTAATTTTTATTATTTCTTATGCTGTGGTCCATTTAGACCTTCAATCTATATAATTTTTGGGCTCTTCCGCTGAAATTATATATCCGAATTTATGGGCGGCTTAGATCAAACACATATATTCTAATGGGCCCCATGGAGCCCCTTAAGCACCATCAATCTCTAATAATGTTCTGGTGAGGATGTAGGTTTTAGCTACGGATTAATTACGTTTTAGCTATAGATTAAATCTATAGTAAAATTGCTACAGATTTAATCCATAGCCAAAAGCTTTCAACGTCTGTAGCCTTTGCTCGATTTTTTGGTAGTGATCGTTTGTCGACCTATCATTAATTAGTCAAATCGATCAGTCGAACAGGTTAAAAAAAGTCCAAAAACTAAAACAAAAATTCTGTGAATTTCAACATGTCGACCAAATTGGTTGACCTCTCGAATAGAGCCTTCAATCTGTCGACCAAATCTGTTGACTTGTTGAAACTGACTGAAATTGGCCAGCAACTAATCTGGAAACACCAACAGAATTTCGATCCATCGATCAGATTTGTCGATAGGTCGAATTATGCTGAATTTTATCGATTTCTTTTTGGGCTTCTTCTAGTCCATGTCTTATAGGAAAGTGCTCGATCCACATCCCACATAAAAAATAATGTTTAAAAACTCCAAATTAACATGGTGTGGTTGATAAGTCTTAGAATGTCTTAATTGGTAGGGCTCGCCAATCGTGATTGGTAGAGTATCCATGAAGCACTGATTATCATGAGCCTAGTTTCATGTTAGCTTACTCGAACCAATGTTTAGAGGAAGCAAGAGTACTATTTGACATACGTGTAGCCAATCAATATACACATACATACCCTTAGATCAATTCGGATAATCTAAACTATGAGCTCTGCTATGGGCGAGCCAATTCACAAAATTTGCATCGATGGGATGATAATGTAACACCCCAGTTTTTGAAACCTGAGTATATGACTCGTTTTCTGAAAACCTGAGTGTTAACCTTTAAAGATAGCCAAATTTTAGATGGCGATCTGTGGTCCAATCTATGACTTTAATCATGGATCTTCATTGATCAGATGACGTTCTGTGGTCCAATACCGCGATGAACACTGTTCATCTGACTAGTGAGCCACCCGGGGCCACTATTTATTTTAAATTGATGTTATCTTGCACAGATGTGCCACACAATGTTTGTTTTTTAGTTTAGATCTTGATTTCCTTAGACCCGATGGTTGGATTATTTCCAAATTCAATCCTTAATGTTTCTACAATTCTCTTTCCTATTAAGGAGGAAATTTAATGGTGCCTACCATGGTTGGATAGCTGATATGTTTATTTAAGCGACAATTTGTACTACCGAGGGTCATGAAGCTGATGAACTGTGGATCAGGTGACTCTTAAGTCTTGAAACTAATTTTTGTATGGCTTAGTCAATCTATCAAAGTATCGTCTGACATTTTATGCCAATTGAGTTCCTAGAAATAAGTCTCCCAAGGATCAGTGCAAATCTCTAGATGATGTGATGGCCCAACTTGATATTCAATGGTGGGATGGCTCGATCAACGGATGAAGATCTTCCTAATGGTCAGATTTAGGTTAGAACAAAAGTGAATGTTCAGGTGAGTCAATTATGTATTTATACTAAAATTGGTTCTGATGGTAACACCCGAGTATTGAAACGTACGGGGTGTTATAGTCTATTTCCCTTGAAGAGAATTTTGTCCCCAAAATTCAATACTTCTACTATGAATGTGAACGACAATCTATTTTATGGTGTCTCTATGTACTCACTAGTTTTCCCACTAAGTTTATTTGTATGCGCAAGTGCTCACGAATGATTACTAGAACATGAGTCATTACAATCTACCCCCTGAAAGAAAATTTTTCCTCGAGATTTGATAATATACGTCCCAACCATTAACATTACAAGTAATAAAATCATCCTAATGGTGTGTAGTATTTTCGATATGCTCAAGTGTGTTGTTGAAACTTGGTTTTGATAGGTTATATCCAAAATTTATCAACACTCTTACACCGCTATTCTAACCAATCGACCAATGTATATATGTTCCCCTAACGATTAAAAATTCATTTTAGTATCTATAAAAAATAGGGATATATTTCAATGCCTAACAGCCACACAACTTCTTATAGTATTTTTTAGGATTAAAAGTTCATTTAGGTGACAACTAGTAATAATACTACATCTTTCTTTTTATTTTCATCTACTTTTTTTATTTCCAGTGTTCGAGCTAACATGAACGGATGGTTATAGTAGATTTGAGCTTGATACATCAATCATCTTCTTGTGTAGAGCGGTGGATTTACTGGTATGTAACGCCCCAGATTTTTGCCATCTGAGAATTGAATGTCCTTGGGCAGTACCTTTGATTTACCGACTTGAATGCAAGTCTGTGTTTGTATTCAAACATCTTTGGGACCAAAAGGAGTGACCTTGGATCCACCAAAATTGCCCGACTGAGTGAAATTTGAGAAATTTGAAGAATATATACAACAAGGTTTGGTTGCACCGAGTGGAACTTGGTTGTGCCAACCAAACTGGGGCAACTGGGGCAACAATGCTCGGTTGCACCAATTAAGCCTTGAGCAATAGAGTAAATTTGGACAACAGGATTTGGTTGCATCAAGAGGGACTCAGTTCAACCGAGTAACCCTGTTCAACAATATTCTGCATGTTCGGATTTTAAAAGTTTCAGTGCGCTAACTTTAAAAATTCATATCTATTTTTCTATAACTCCGATTGAGGTGATTAAAAAACCATATTGAAGCTTGATAAGTCTAATTTTATATTAAAACAAATGAAAAATAAAAACAAGATTAAGAGGAGGTTTATTTAGGGAAGTTCTGCAAACTGTATCAAAATTCATAATTTCAGACAGCCGGTACTTCCAGAATTGTTAGAATTTTTCTAGAACTCAAAATATAATAAATTTTTGTAGAGATAAAGTATACTTGATGATGAAATACTAGAAAAATAATAAATATAATATAATAACCAAAAGTATCAAAATTATTATATGAAATATACTTGTTGAAACTAAAAATTTATGTAACTACATGTTGTTGATGGGCCTCGCATATCTTTTTCATCTTAAAATTTTTATATTCAATGTTTTCTTACGAATTACTTTTAATCATAATAGGAATCATCCTATATAAATAAATTAATATTTTATATAAATATTTTCTATTTTTAGTATATTTTGTAATACGGATAGTTTCAACTATAGTTAAATTATAGTTATTGATTAGGGTGATTAGAGTCGAATTACCATTTTTGTTAATTGTAAATAGGCCACACGATGAATTTAGCTAATCCAAAGCCCAATCATTGTGCATGAGAAATCTCGCTGCCCAATTCATCTTGAAAATACCCATATTCACTGGATTAGATACAAATTGCATGTTAGTGGCTCGCTAAACACGAAACTATAAAATAACGACTGTCTTACCGGACTTGACATCCATTGCAGATGTCTAGCCAGGATAGTGTCTAGAATCGCTTAACTTGGTCCGAAGGCCGAGTGCATGAGATGTGCAAATGCCTTAAGTAGAAACCTAAAAATTTAAGTGAATTATGCTCTCTAGTTTTTTGAAAAGTTGTGATTTTTTACCATCAGATCACAACCAAACTTGAGGTACGAGTTAAGGATATTTCCCCGATAATCGCGGCCTAAATTGATCACTGACGACTATCCATCGCAACTGGGGCCTAACAACTAGTCAGAGCGTCCGATTGCCGCCCAGTTGTGATGTAACGTAAATCTCATGGCAGGGCACCTGCCCCATGGTGTAGATAAGATAGTGGGCCTTCCATGAGGCCCTGTAAATCGAAAACAACCTACCCAAGGGCAACTTTAATGGAAAAAGAGTCATCGGGGCTATTTGTTCACATTTTGGCACTATAAATAGCCCCCCATTTTCACCCCCATTTCCCCATACGAATTTTTCATTAGAAAGAAAGGGAAAAAGAGAGAAAGAATGAAAGAAAGGAGGGATGTCTTGTGAGGGAGATCTTAGAATATTCCTGGTGGATTTCCTTCGATCAAGTCGTAGCTGTAAGTACTTTGATTTGATTCCTCCTTGATTATCAAATTTTGTGTGTCAAAACGTCTCCATATGTTGTGTGTTTATATCTTGATAAATTTGTTCAAGACACATGGTCAACACTTGATGTCTAGCTCAAAGAATTCTTCAAGTTTCATAATAATTCAAGCTACAATATGAAGAGAGAACTCCGGGTCAAGACTTAAGTTCAAGTGCAAGTTTAAGATTCAAATCTAAATGCGGGACTCAAGTACAACTTAAAGTTACATTGAAGCTTCTGAAGTAGTCAAGCTACATCGAGAAGAAATCAAGCTTCGTAAAGATCAAAGTCTAAGCAAATGAAGTGTTCAATGTCCATACTTGATGTTTAGGTTTGATAGACCATTAGATTGACCTTAGGGTAGGTCACTTTGGATACATAATCCAAATGAATGTTATTACATGAGTTTGGTCTACTCTAAGACCAGTCATAGACTCTGTTCGACCAGTCCTAGTACTGCCTCGACCAGTTTAAGAAATTCCAAGACCAGTCCTAAAATGGTTACAATTTATCATTTTTTTTGGTACGCCTATGACCAGTCCTGGAGTCTGCTCGACTGGTAGTAAGATGGTCTCGACTCAACCTTTGACCAGTCGTAAAGCTTCAACTTAAACTCCAGCGACTAAATCAAGGGTTGCACGACCAGTCATAGAGGGGTCTCGATCGGTCGTGGACTGCCTTCGACCAGTCGTGGACTACCTACGACCGGTCGTGAAACGGTCTGATGCGATCGCGCTCAAAAATTCAAAAATCAGTTTATTTCAAGACCAGTCGTGGTGACCCTAGGACCAGTCGAAGACGAATTTCTTCTGCTATAAATAGCACACGAATTTCAGAGTTTTTTATTAAATATTAAATGAATTCAAGGCTCCACTCTGAGATAAGTTTGTGTTTAAGTTTTAAGCTATTTAGTGCATAATTTCTTTCTCTTTTTGATAGCTTATTTAATTTGATTTTGTTTCTGTATTCCAATCTAATTTGCAAAGAGGAATTGACATATTCCTTCTTCTTGGAATCAAAATCAAATATAGCTACGCCCAACTGGTTTAAATATAAAATCAACTAGAACTCAGAACCATATTAAAGTGAGTTGTGGACATTAAACTTCTATATTCAACGTCTACTCCAATTGGTTTTTCCGGGCAGCTACAAGAGGAGAAATCCAGGTATTTTACAATTCTGTTAATTCCATTCCTTTTAAGTTTTTCTTTGGGATTCGCTAGAAAAATCTCAAATTGTGTGGTTATCTGAGGAGAGCTAGAAAACTTAGAAGTGTGAGTTTTTGGATTGTGTAAGCCCAAGTTAAAAAGACACAATTGTAAAGGTTTTGGGTGAACCTGTGAAAACCTATTTGATAGTGAACGCTAATATCCCCTGTGTGAGGATATTAGGAGTGGAGTAGCATTCTGTATGGCTGTTGAAGAACAGTTGTTGTACACACAGGCGAACCACTATAACTCTGTCTTGTGGATTGAATGCTTGCTTAATTCTCATATCTTTTATCATTTAATTGTGTGAAATGTACATGTGGATGTGAATGTTGTAACGATTTACATTTCAAGCAAGTGTGGAGATTGTTGTAATAAATTAGATTTACATTTCTGCATTTAATTTCAATTCTCTACTATTCATTTATCTTTATTAAAATTGAGTTCTTGATCCAAAAGAAGTTCTAGAAATAAGGTTGTCCTACCATAAGCCCTTGTTTATTATGGTGTAAGGTTGTCCTTAGAACTGAATTTGTATCAACCTCTCAATACTTATGTATTAAGGTGATTTGATTTCAGCATTGATAATTGATTTATAATTGTAAGGCTATTGTTTAAATTTATTCCGGTGATTTTATTTTTAATTTGGCATAGTCCTATCCACCCCCCCTCTAGGACATATAGCTTGGCCTTTTCAGTAGCCTCGATCGTTCTCATCCACTAAATTCACCCCACTCTCAATTAAGAGGAAAGAAACGAATAATGCTTTTCAACTTAAGTTTTCTAGGATTAATTGCATGATTCTCACCCAATTCCTTTGACTTTGGTGTAAGATTCGTTTTCCCCTAAATCGCTAATCCTAGGAGCCCGAAATCAGAGTTCATTCTTAAAGGTGCAGACCATTACCTTTAGGTTATCAATTATTAAACTCACGCCACAATTAATGGTTTATATAGTGAATAGATGAATGCATAATAGTTAGTGTTGATTTGAGAACGTGTAGTGCGTAGACGGATTGTAACGCCTCGAATTTCAGAGGCCGAGTAGGAACCCGGCTCCCGAATTCCCGGGTGCCACGTGTGCCCTAATGGGCTTCAAATTTTAATTACATTTGGATGATCTCATAAGCAATGGAGAGTTTAACAAGGCATGAAGCATAAGTCATAAAACAGTATCAAGTGCTAGTAAATATAAAAATATCCAAATAGGGACTAGTCCCACCCATACATGTCCTAAAGTGACTAGGGCCCTGGCCTATACCCCGCGATCGCCCGAACTCGGACTAGAAAGATCCACCGAAAGTCTAAAAATATGCTTGCTCCTCCTCATCGTCCATGCTGGCATCCCCAGCTCATTCAGCTTCATCATCCCTTCATCTATTACAGTTCTAGTTGGTGTTTTAAAACACCGTCCTAGAGTGGGAGTGAGTGATCAACTCAGTGGTACCATTAACTATAAGTTACACAAGTTATCATACACAAGACTAAATTTAGTGAAAAGCATACATTCACAAAATCCTATATACTTCGGTTAATGCAAATGCATGATTCAATGATATGATGCATGCCTCTCACCAGAACACTCCCTCTTGCGACACCATCTAACGTTCACGAACCAACATGCCCATAAGCGACCACAACTGCCAAATCGCAAAAGTAACCAATGTACGTAATGCACATATTAGCCGAGTTGATTAGTTAAGTTTATTCATCAAATAGGTTGGGAAAACCGAGATACCCCGACGAATCATTACCCTAATCCGATCGCGCGACTCTAATGGTCGTGGTCATTCGACTCTCGTGATCCTTAGCTCTTGTGAGTTCATCATTCTCATAGCTCTTAAGCTCATACGAAAATGGTTAGGACATTAGAGTCCTGTTCGTGGTCACTACGGGGAGGTCGTCACCCTAGCATAGGCCGACAGCTTGGGCATAGTGTCCCATCCACCATCCTCAGCTCACGAGTCTTTGGTGCTCACTGGTCATTATAGGGAGGCTCGTCACCCTAGCATAGGCCAAAAGCTCGGGCATAGTGTCACATACCATCATCCCCAGCTCATGAGTCTTGTGGGCTACAAATTAAGGTTATCAGTGGGCGCAAAGGTTACAAGGTGCCTCGAGTTCCAGCAGGCATGTACAAACATGGTTAACGTACAAGGATGGCCAACCAGTGGACCAATCTGTCCCCACGAGATGAACCACGGATTGTACGACCTACGAACAATATCTCATATAGTCCAACTACGGCCGACAACTCGCGGTTTGACTAGTTGAGCCAAACTTGCCCATGGGTTGACTGAGCGGAAAGGTTGCCCAAAAAGATTCTAGTTGGCTGGCCGATCTGTAAAGGGGCATGTGCATAAGTGTACAACATACGTTCAACAATTTCAGGGCGCCTCCAGCTAGAGATTTGCATGTTTCAGAATTTCAGCAATATAGACAGCAATACACTCAATTCCCACACATCCACCACATGTGACAGGTTCTAACTTACAAAATCAGCAACAGTGGAGATCATGTTCAACATATTTCAGTAATTCAACAAAGTGGACAGTCATACACCCAACTGCACCTTTCAATTGCATGTGCCAATATCTAACTTACAAAATCAGCAACATTGGGGGAAATCATGTTCAACAAAATTCAGTAATTCAACAAGTAGACAACAATGCACCCAACTTACATATACCAATCGCATGTGACGAAATTCAATCATATAAAATCAGCAACATTGGGGAATCGCACATGCAATTCCCTAAATTGACCAATAATTTAGCAATTTACGTATTAGGGAACCTCGTGACCTAAATCCCTTTCCCAAATTTAGGAAAATTCTACGCATGGGTCCTAAACCAAACAATACAAAAAATTCAGCAACATGCACACATAGTTTTCACAGGAAATCACTATAATTTATGCTAGACACTATAATTGGCCACCTAGAGGTAATGGTCCGTACCTATTGTCGACCAGAAGCTCTTCCTATTGTTCTAGCGGCACCGGGTTCGCAAACTTGACGTGTTGGGATCCTGTGTCACATGAACTTCGTGTCAAGGAGTATACATGCGACCCTAGCTTAAGAAAAGCGAAGGAGAGCTCGAATTTGTTACCTTAGATCAGGCACACCTTGTCTTTACGGCGATAGGACCGTTGTTCCTAGTGAATGATGGAGGCAGAGAGTGAAAATTCTAATTTCCTAGCTCCCTTCCCTCTTACAACCTCCTTTCTCTCTCTCACTTTCTCTCTCCCTTTATTGGAAATTGCTATGGGAATAAGGGAGAGAGGGGGGTTAAAGGATTTTATATCATAAATTTTAAATCAGTTGGCCCTGAGTTCTATAAATTCCTTCAAATGGCCCTGTGGGACCCATTTCTGACTGTTAGGCCTGTCCTGGTGGCCCCCCGCCCATCTAATTTATGGGATAAGTGCCCCATGGCCCGATGAAGGGTTGTGCAAAGTTTGACAGATGAGTGCAGGGAAATATCTTTAATCTATGGTGTAAATTCGGGTGGAATCCGATGCCTGAAATGTCCTAATTTATTACCCTAAGTGGCGGGGCCATTTGTTTTGAAATTCAGATTTTTAGCCAATCCGACTGTACAGCGCAAATCATCTGTTTCGAGGCGTCGTTTGAGTCCATTTCCCGCGATGGACCACAAGCCCAGTGAGATGGACATTACTCTATAATTTCAGAACTAACGGCCCATTAATGAGCGGTCTAGAGCTTATTCAAGTAATCGGGGCACTTCTAGAATAAATTGGGTAGGGATATTTCTTGGGTGCAGTGCTTGAGATATGGATTAACTAAGTTCGCAATATGACTGATTTGAAATTAGCAAAAATGGTGATTCTCTCATGATCACTCTAAACCGTCAGTTTTAGGCTAAAAGAGTAACTGGGTTGATTTGGTTTATTAATTAAGGTTTGATTCATAGCTAGCTCGGGTTTGGGTAGATCTCTAATTTAGTTATAGTTGTTTGGTTAGTCGGTGGCAAGTCGGTTAGATTTGGCCCCTATGTGAATAAATTATGGGGCTAATCTTGATGTTTAAGTGATCGGTTGGATTCATTGGTTTTCTACAGTTGATCAATCTTATTTGTACAGTTCTTTATTCGTATCAGTTGCATATAAGCTAACCTCGAGCGTTAAGGGTCAGCAAGTGACGACGTGGATAGTTATATATATATATATATATATATTATATATATATATATATATATATATATGATTTTTTTTTGGCAATCCAAAATAGCGAAAATTCGAGGTGTTACAATCTACCCCCATTAAAAACAATTTCGTCCTCGAAATTGCCTAACGTAAATAGATAAATCTATTTTAATTATGTACGCTTAAGTTTGTTGATTTCACATTCATATGCATGGTAGGATGCAACTAAAAATGCTAGTCTGGCTTATTGTAGTCTACCCCCCTTAAAATTTTTCACCCTAATAGTCTACTAAAGTTTTTAAAGGATTTGGATTCATGACGACGGTTCCCTTCTACCTAGAGTAAAAATATATGTTTTCAATGTTTGGCCAATACGAAGAGATGGTTGTAGTGGACTTGAACCCGATACATTGATCATCTACCTGACCAAGGTAGAAGGCTCGTTGTATCCATTCCTAATCCTGGTGGATCTGGTCTTTTGCTCGGTCAAAGCAGTGAGTCCATTGGTAGTCACCCAGGATTGAGAATTGTGTCAAGCCACAAATGCTTCGCAGGTGTATAGTTCCAAAATTCTGTAGTCCGATCAACCTAAATGTTTAGGTAATACCCATCATTGAAAAGTTTAAATCTCCTATTTATAAGGTTGTCCTTTGGTTCTTGGTCTAAAAGAGTTCTCGTTTTAATTTATGTCCAAAGTAGGGGTTAATAAATCTCTCAATATGCCTATGGTCAAAGATCATCCTAAAAAGGTTTTCTAATGGCATAAAATTTTATATGTATATTATCATTTCGATCTTATGGCTAGTGGGTTATGAGCAGACTGCATTTCGGTTTCATTAATTTCAAGAAGGAAAGAATAATCGAAAGTTCTAAGGTATTCTGAAGGTTTGGAGTGCTAATAACGCTAATAAGAATGAGGGAAGGGAAAGATGAAGAATACCATCTTTTCAATGTTATTTGAACCTTGAGTCCATAAGAGAATAGGAAAACTCAAAATATTTTACTGCAGTCCACCTCTAATATGAGCTTATAGAGTATTAAACTATGAAACTCAATTCTACTCAAGGGTCCTAACTTAATTGCACCAAAACAATTTAAACAAAAGATATATACATATATATAATCAAATTTTATCATGGGATGATTCCTAGTACGATTATAAATAGTTCTTAAATAAACACAAAATACTAAACTTTAATATGAAAAGACATGACTAGTCTATTGGCACCTCGAAGTTGCATAAATTTTTGGTTACAACCCTTCTATTATTTGTAACATATTTGTCAGCTTTAGTTATTATATTATTTTTATAATTTTTATAGTAATCCATCATTAAGCTTACTTTTATTTTACAAATTTTTGTTTCATTTGAAGTTCCATAAAAATTATAAAAATTCTGCAAGTATTGGCTGTCCAAAACTAACAATTTTCTATATGATTCCATAATGTCTTAATTCCTTGTAACATTTTAAATATTTTTAAACTTTTTGTGGTGGTTTATCATTAAGCTTAAAATTAACCCACAAAATTTTAATTCATTTGGAGTTGGAAAAAAATTATTAAAATTCTAGAAGTAACAACTGTCCAAAACTAACTATTTTTGGATAGTTGTGAAAGCATCCTAGATTTAATTATATTAAAATTTTTATTTTATTTTATTTATTTTTATATTAAACTAGATTTATGAAGCTTCAATCTGGCTTTTGAATCACTTAAATCGGAGTTATATTGAGGAAGATATGACTTTTTGAAGTTAGTAAAAAATGACAGAAATCGCAGAAAATTCCAGCGGCGGACCGCCAGTTCGACGGTGGCCCCGCCATCCTTTGTGGTGGTCGGTGGTGGCCCCGCCACCCTTTATGGTGGTTGGCGACGGACCGCTGGTTCTGGCAGTAGATTTGCCACTTGATATTTGAAACCGGTGTATCTCTCAATCTAGAATGAGTTACTCGACATGTCATATATGAATTTGGGGTATGAGAAGCTACTCTATCCAAATAATCTGGTTATTACGCAATATTCCATTAGGTTAATGGCCTAAAATCTATTTTATTTATATTTTTACTATTTATAGTAAGTTTTAGTTTAATTATAGCTCTTTATCCCCTGGGCTTTAGGAATTGTGTTCAACATGAAAAGTACTAGAAAAATTAGATGAATAAAGTAGTGGAAGGTGAGATTTTTAAATGAGATAGGTTGAAAGGAGGAGTTGAGACTTATGGATTAAGTTTTTAGAGCTTGGGAAGAGAATGGGGTGATGACTTGAGAGTGAAAAGGGTAGAAATGAGTAAAAATGGGATAGGAATGAAGTAGAAATAGCGCTAGGTTAAGCCCCTAGGGCTTTTAAGTGATTTGGAGGAGCAACAAGGGGGTCCCCACGTGTGGGAGGGCCCCATTGTAAGTGCTATGGTTTCTAGCTCCTATATTGTCAAATTTTGTAGTGCCAAAACCTCTTGGAATCTGTGTCTTTTGTAGCTCATCTACATAATGAAGACTGTGCATCTCTCAGGGACACAATGGTCTCTAATTCAAGAACTTCAAAGGTAAGTGTACGTGTTCATGTTCAAGTACAACAATAAGTGTGAGTTAAATGTTTCAAGATTCATAGATCAAGCTCCAAGTCAAGACAAAGTCTTTTACTTTGAATCTCAAGCTCAAGATTCAAGATATTTCAAGTTCAAGCTTCTTAAAGTTACAAATTCAAGTTTCAATATAGTTCAAGTTGAAGCGTCAATTGGTTTCAAGTTCAAACTTCATCATGTAATGATCACAAGCTTCATGAACTTCTAAGAGTGACTATCAACTGAAGGAAAAGAAGTTTCAATGTTCATACTTCACTAACAAGGTATGAATGACCCTAGATTAACCTTAGGGTAGGTCATTTTGAATACATAATTCAATTAGATCATTTTATAAGTGAATAGACTATTTCTCGACTAATCCTGGACTCTATTCGACTAGTCCTAGCACTGGCTCGACCAGTCCAATAAATTTCACAATCAGTCCTAAGTTTGTTGCAAATTTTTAGAATTTTTTGTTAAGCCACGACCAGTCCTGGAGACTGCTCGACCGGTCGTGTGCACAGTGCTCGACTCGTTCTCGACTAGTCCTGCAGCCACGACTCAAAGTCTAACAACTAAATCTGGTTCCACACGACCAGTCGTGGATAGGTCATGACCAATCGTAGAGGTCCCTCGACCGGTCATGCAAGGCCCACAACCAGTCGTGGAATGGCTTTATCTGATCGCGCTCAAAATTTTAAAAATCTGTTGCTCCTACGACCAGTCGTAGTGTCCACAGGACCAGTTGTGAATGCGATTTCTTCACCTATAAATAGAGCATGAATTTCAGAGTTTTTCATTCAATTCAAGCGAAATCAATATGCCACTCTGAGAGATAAGTTAGTGTTCTTTTTAAGCTATATTGTGCTCATTTAATATTCTCTTATTTTAGTTTTTTTATATTTAATTTTATATTCTTTATTCCAATCATATTTGAAGAAGGGATTAAGATCACCCTTTTCTTGAAATCAAAATCAAATAAAGCTAACCCAACTTGATTTAATTTAAAATCAATTTAGAACCTAGAACCATTTCATAAGTGAGTTTGGATATTGAACTTCTACGTCGAAATTCTACTCTGAATTGGTTCTTCCGAGCGGCATCAAAAAGCGAATATCCAGGTATTTTACATTATTGTAAATTTCTATTTTGGTTTTTGAGATTGTGCGAGAAAAATCTCTTTTGTGGTTTGTCTGAAGTGATCCAGAAAACTCAGAGTGCGAGGTTTTTGAATTATGGAAGCCCACTTGAAAGACACAATTGTGAGGGTTTTAGGTGAACTTGGAAAAACCTATTTTCATAGTGAACGCTAATATCCGCTGTGTGAGGATATTAAGAGTGGAGTAGCTGTGTAGCTGTTTTTCTAAACAATTGGTGTATACACAAGCGAACCACTATAATTTCTGGTGTTGTGGTTTGAATGTATATTTATTTTCGTGGATGATTGTAATTTCCCTTTTTGCATTGTGGAGAATGTTGTAATTTCTTTTATGTAAGTGTGGAGAATGTTGTAATAACATAGATTTCTTTCCCTGCTATTTATTTCTTTATTCCTTTGTATCAGTTTGAGTTTTTGATACACAACTGTTCTAGTAAGGTTGTCCTGCCATAAACCCTTGGTTTTTATGGTGTAAGGTTGTACTTAGAACAACATCTGTATCAACCTCTCAATACTCGTACATTTAAGGTTGTCTTTAAATTCAGCATTGTGGGATTGTTTATTGCTATCTATATTTAATTTATTTAAATTCCGCTGTTAAAGTTTTAATTTAGCATAGTCATATTCACCCCCCCCCCCCCCCCCCAGGACATATGGCTCGGCCTTTTCAAGTTATATCAAAGCCTAATAGCTCGCTTTTAATTATTCTTTTTGGATTTATTTCTTGAGTTAATCGATCTGAGCTATTTGAGATGTTGAATTTTGATAGCCTTTCAGTCACTAGACCTCCACCATTTGATGACTCCAATTATGCCTATTAGAAAGCCAAAATGAGAATTTTCTTAAAATCCATGGATGAGAGCATGTGGCAAGCCACAGTGACTGAATGGACCCCTCCTACCACTGAAGTAACTGGTATCGATGGATCCAAATATATGAAAATCTCACCTTATTTTTCTTGGACCACACTTCCGAAAAGTGAGAGTAGTGTCAATGCAAAAGCACTAAATGCAATCACTTATACATTATCACCGGATGAATTTAAAAGAATTATATCCTGTGATACTGTAAAGCAAGCTTGGGATATTTTAGAAATGGCACACGAGGGAACAACAATTGTCAAGAAATCTAAAGTCTAAATCCTCACAACCAAATTTGAGAAAATACGTATGAAGGAAAGTGAAACTTTCATAGACTTTTATATTAGATTAAATGACATTGTTAGTACTCTATGTGGGGTCTCGTGATAAAATTCTATAAAGTAAAGTTTGTGCAAGGATACTACGCTCACTACCTGAATGATTCAATTCAAAGGTGACCGACCGCGATCCATGAACTTCGTGATACAGACAATATGAGGGTAGAAGAATTAGTTGGGTCATTATAAACCTATGAATTAAATTTTAAAGCTCCTAAAAGTAAGTCCATTGCCCTTAAATCTTTTAAATATTTTTCTCAAGAAAATAGTATTTCTGATTTAGAAAATTCTGAAGATGATATGGCCCTTTTAGCTAAAAAGTTTTACAAAACTTTTAAAAGTAAAAAGAGGGTTGATTTTCAAAAATCAAATGATAAAAAAAGAACAAAAAATAAAACTTGGAAATATTTAAAAGATAGTCAATGTTACAACTGCCATGAATATAGGCATTTAACGAACAAGTGTCCAAAAAGGACAAACCGAAAAATAAAGGAATGTTGGCTACTTGGGATGAATCTTCTAGCTCTGAAGCCTCTTTTGAATCAAAAGATTCTGAAATCGAGTCGGGTAATGAAGTCAAAGCCCTTATGACTCTTAGCCAAGTTCACTTTTTCATATTATGATGATTCAACTAGTGAAGAAAATCTGAATAGTGATCATGAAAATGAAGAAGATCTTCAAGATGCTTACAATGTCATATACAAGAAAAGTTGTAAGATTACCGTAAAACTAAAACTTTAAAAAGAAAAGTTTTTGAAACTTAAAGAAAATTTTGATACTCTTGTTTTAGAAAAATCCCACTTTTCAGATTGTTTTGAAAAAAACTAAATGTAATAGATTTCAAAACCTCCCTTATAGAAAATCTTAAATCTGAAAATGAAAAACTAAAACTTGAAGTCTCTTCACTTTTGAATTTAAAGGATACATGGAGGTATGTTCAAAGTGATCCTAAGTTAGAAAAACTATTATCCGGATCCAAAAAATGTGGTGACTGATCCGGTTTGGGCTACGACAAAAATATTCCTCGCAAACATAAGAATACTCTTTCTAAGTTTGTGAAAGGAGAGTCTTCAAACTCAAAAGGGAAAAGTTCAAATCAAAATTATTCTAAAAATGCTAAAACTTTTCAATCCTTAAAACCTAAAAGCAAACATATCAATTATAAAAATCAGAATCGTAATCCTTTAGCTAAGAAAATTATTGATTTACTTTAGGAGCTCTTAAAATCTAACTCAAATGGTTGGTCTTATATCAATTATAAACACAAGAAGACCAACTATCCTCCTAAACCCAAAATTGTAATGAAATGGGTTCTTAAGGTTACTTGCTTGGTTGCCCATACGGCTTTCAAAGCTTCAAGCCATTTAAAGTGGTACCTAGACAATAAATGCTTCAGGCACATGACTGGTGACAATGGTCTGTTCACCAATCTCAAAGACATGACTGATGGTTTAGTCACATTTGGTGATGGTAGCAACTGTAGGATTATTGGCCAAGGTACAGTTCAACTTTCTAACCTCCCTTTATTTGAGAATGTTTTATATGTAGAAGGTTTAAAACACAACTTATTAAGCATTTCTCAAATATGCGATAAAAATCATAGCGTAAAATTTTCTAACCTAGGGTGTAAAATTTTAAATAAAAATGGTTCTGTAATACTAACTGGTCGCAGAACTTCTGAAAATTGCTATATTATAAGTGACTCTAACTCATCTAATTTATTGTGTTACATGGTCCATACCAATCAGAGTGAATTATGGCATAAACGCCTTGGACATTTACACTACCACAACTTATATAGATTAAGCAAAAGAGAGTTAGTAAGAGGCCTACCTAAAATACAAAAAATAGACAAAATATGTGGCGAATGCCAGATTGGCAAGCAAACTAGGAGCTCTTACAAAAAAGTGGACTCCAATGCCACATCTAAACTGCTCGAACTCCTCCATATAGATCTTATTCAACCAACTAGAATGGAGAGTCGAGGTGGGAAAAAGTATATTCTGGTAATCGTTGATGACTTTACCAGGTATACTTGGGTAGTCTTCTTAAGAGACAAATAAGAAACTCTCAATGAAGTTAAAAGGGTACTTAGACGTATCCAAACTGAAAAAGAGACTCAAGTCTGTAAGATCCGTAGCGATCATGGATCAGAATTTGAGAATAGTTGTTTTGAGAAGTTTCGCAGTGACCAGGCAATATCACATGAATTCTCTAAAACACCACAACAAAATAGTATAGTAGAAAGAAAAAATATAGTGTTTCAAGAAATGGCAAATGTAATGTTAAACAGTATGAAGCTCCCTAAAAATCTTTGGGCCGAAGCCGTAAATACTACATGTTATATAATTAACTGCGACTATACTAGAAAATCAAATAATAAAACGGCTTATGAAATGTGGTTTGATAAGAAGCCTACTGTCAAATACTTTCGAGTTTTCGGCAGCAAGTGTTATATTTTACGTGACCGAGAAAATCTGGGTAAGTTCGACACTAAAAGTGATGAAGGGATATTTTTAGGGTATGCTCTGAATAGTCGAGCATATCGGGTTCTTAATAAGAGGACCGGTGTAATTCAAGAATCAATTAATGTGGTTATTGATGATCACTTGAATACACCTGTCTCAAGTTCAGATAATGATGAAGTACTTTTAATTGATAAACCAGATTCTTCATCAAATCAAAACAACTTTGAACTGAGAACTGTTAAAGACCATCCAACTGAAAACCCTCTCACTGGTGTACGCACTCGTAGACAAGTAGAAGATGTGTGTAACTACGTGTCCTTTACATCCCAAATAGAACCGGCTAACGTAAAAGAAGCTCTTACTGACGAAAACTGGATAGTTGCGATGCAAGAAGAGCTTAATCAATTTGTTAGAAATGATGTTTGGTACTTAGTTCCTAGACAGAAAGATAAACATATTATCGGAACTAAGTAGATTTTCAAAAATAAGTCTGATGAACTTAGTAATATAATTCGAAACAAGGCTAGACTGGTTGTACAAGGGTACACTCAAATTGAAGGGATCGATTATGATGAAACCTTTGCCCCAGTAGCTTGTCTTGAATCAATCAGACTATTTATATCTATTGCGTGTTTTAGAAAGTTCAAAATATATCAAATGGATGTAAAGAGTGCTTTCTTAAATGACGATTTGCATGAAGAAGTGTATGTTGAACAACCAACGAGTTTTGAAGACCCTAAGAATACTAATCATGTCTATCGCCTAAGAAAAGGCTCTCGACAGTTTAAAACAAGCTCCCAGGGCATGGTATGAAAAATTGACTAAGTTTTTACTAAGTCATAACTTTATAATGGGAAGTTTTGATAAAACTCTGTTTGTAAAAAAATATAATGATAACATTTTAATAGTACAAATATATGTTGATGATATTATTTATAGATCTACCTGTGCTAACATGACTGTTGAGTTTGCAGATATTATGAAATTTGAGTTGGAAATGAGCATGGTTGGGGAATTGAATTATTTTCTAGGGTTGCAAGTTAAAAAATAACCTATTGGTTTCTTTATTTTCCAAACCAAATATGCTCTGAACTTAATTAAAAAGTTTAGATTTGAGAATGGGAAAAATTTTGATACTCCTATGTGTACGACCTTAAAACTCTCAAAGGACTATACAAGTAAGAGAGTGGATCCTAAATTATATCACAGTATGATAGGTAGCTTACTGTATTTAACTGCAAGTCGACCTGATATTGCATTTAGCGTAGGAATTTGCGCTAGATATCAATCTGACCCTAAAGAGTCACATTTAATTTTTGTTAAGCGGATTATGCTATATGTCACAAGTTCAGCTAATCTTGGTCTTTGGTATCCACATGATATTAGCGTTCAATTAGCTGGTTACACTAATGTTGATTGAGCTGGTAACGTTGATGATAGGAAATCAACCAGTGGTGGTTGTTTCTATGTTGGGAATTGTCTTGTTTCTTGGCAAAGTAAGAAACAAAGTTCCGTATCGCTCTCTACTGCTGAGGTTGAATACATTGCAGTAGGTAATGCATATACTCAACTCGTATGGATGAAAAGAATGTTAAGCGATTACAGAATTGCGCAAGGTACTATGGTTTAATATTGTGATAATTCAAACGCAATTAATATCTCTAAAAATCCAATCCAGCATTCACGAACTAAGCACATTGACATTATATATCACTACATTCATGAATTATTGGAAGACAAGATAATTTCTTTGGAATACATTCCAACTGAGACTCAACTTGCTGATATATTCACAAAACCGCTCGACAAAAGTAGGTTTGCTAAATTGAAATTTGATCTTGGTATGTGCAATTTGAATTGATTATTCATGCACTTTTGTATCATATTGTATATATTTGTTATTTTAAATTGTTAGAATTTCAAATTTCATGAAAAATGCATATTTTTGGCTGTACACAACCAGTCAAGTATATACTTGATCAGTCGTGGCACGACTGGTTAAGCATGTCCTCGACCAGTCGTGTAGCGTGGGTTTGACCTTTATTTGAGGGAAAATCTTTTTTTCTTCTATTTAAGGCTTCTTCTCCAACGAGTGTTAGCATGACTGGTCAAACCCATCTTCCTATATCTTCAAGGTTAGTTCTTCATTTCCATTTTTCTTCTAGATTGAAGTTTATTTCACTTCTTTTTCACCTTTGGAGTGATTTATTTCTTATTTCATTGAGGTTTTTGAGGTTTTCTTCTCCAAAATCTGATTTTGAGAAAACTCACTCTACTTCTTTTGCAACCTTTTGATTCCTTGATTTTCTAATTACAAATGGAAGGTAGAGGCAAAAAGAAAAGTCACTACAAGAAATCCCACCTTTAATGACGAAAATTTTCATCGCTAAAAGCCAAATTTTCATAGCTAAAAGGTTTTAGCAACGAAAATTTTCGTCGTTAAATTTGTCGCCAATACACCGTCGTAACAGGTTATTATTAACGAAAATTTTGAATCGTCGCCAAAGGCAACTTCTTAACGGCAAAAATTTTCGTCACTAAAAATAATTACAAAAATTTTTGCACCGAAAATTTTCATCGCTAAAAATAATTATAAAACTTTTAGCGACGAATATTTTCGTTGCTAAAAAATAAATTTTAAAATTTTAGCGACGAAAATTTTCGTCGCTAAAAATAATTACAAAACTTTTAGCGATGAATATTTTCGTCGCTAAAAAATAAATTTTAAACTTTTAGCCATGAAAATTTTCATCGCTAAAAATAATTACACAACTTTTAGCAGCGAATATTTTCGTCGCTAAAAAATAAATGTTAAATGCTAAGAATATTTACAAAATAAGTGGCAACAATTTTCATCACTAAATTCGTCGCCAAAAGACCGTGGCAACAGGTTTTTATCGAGGAAAAATTTCAATCGTCGCCAAAGGAAAGCTTTTTAGCGATGAAAAGTTTCACATCTAAAAATAATTACAAAATGTTTAGCGACGAAAATTTTCATAGCTAAAAATATTTACAAAACTTTTACCTACGAAAATTTTCGTATGTAAAAGTCTTTTTTAAAATAATAATAATAATAAAGCACAAAATTCCACACAAATTCCTGATATACATCTGTTACAATATATTTCATCATATTCATCCTGATATACACCTGTTATATAATATATTTCATCATATTCACATTCACATCCATCTAAACCCAAACTAGTAAATCCATCCAAACATAAATTACATTCATCCAAAAACAATCTTATCCACATCACATTCATTCATGCATAAATACATATAAGCTTAAAATCATAAACAAAAATAGCCTAAACCTAAACCTTAACCTAAACCTAAAACCTAAAACCTATAACCCATAACCTAAACCTAACCTATAAGTGTTAGGTTATAGGTTTAGGTTATAAGTGTAGGTTATAGGTGTAGGTTTAGGTTTAGGTTATAGGTTATAAGTGTTAGGTTATAGGTTTAGGTTATAGGTTAAGGTTTAGGTTATAGGTGTAGGTTATAGGTTTAGGTTTAGGTTAAGTTATAGGTTACGGTTTAGAAATTGAGTTTAGGTAATAAGTTAAGGTTTAGGTTTAGGTTAAGGTTTAAGTTTAGGTTTACGTTATAGGTTTTGGGATTTGAGAATAGGTTTAGGTTAAGGTTGTAAGTTTAGGTTTAGGAAATCGGGTTCAGGTTCGGGATCGAGTTTAGGTTTGGGTTTTCAAGTTTAGGTTTAGGTTTAGGTTAGGGAGTTGAGATTAGGATTAGGTGTAAATTTAGGGATTTGAGAATACATTAAGGTTTAGGTTTAGAAAATCGGGTTCGGGTTATAGGTTTAGGTTATAGGTTAAGGTTTAGGAAATTGAGTTTAGGTTATAGGTTTACGTTATGAGTTAAGGTTATAGGTTAAGGTTTAGGTTATAGGTTAAGTTTTAGGTTTAGGTTAAGGTTATAGGTTTAGGTTGAGGTTATAGGTTTGGGGATTTGAGAAAAGGTTTAGCTTAAGGTTATAAGTTTAGGTTTAGGAAATCGAGTTGGGTTCTGGAATCGGGTTTAGTTTGGGTTTTCAAGTTTAGGTTTAGGTTTAGGTTAGGGAGTTGAGATTAGGATTAGGTGTAGGTTTAGGTTTAGGGATTTAAAAATACATTAAGGTTTATGTTTAGGAAATCAGGTTCGGGTTATAGGTTTAGGTTTAGGTTAGGTTATAGCTTAAGGTTTAGGAAATTGAGTTTAGGTTATAGGTTTAGGTTATGAGTTGAGGTTATAGGTTAAGGTTTAGGTTATAGGTTAAGTTTTAGGTTAAGGTTTAAGGCTATAGGTTTAGGTTGAGGTTATAGGTTTTGGGATTTGAGAATAGGTTTAAGTTAAGGTTATAAGTTTAGGTTTAGGAACTCGGTTCGGGTTCGGGATTGGGTTTAGGTTTAACTTTTCAAGTTTAGGTTTACTTTTAGGTTAGGGAGTTGAGATTAGGATTAGGTGTAGGTTTAGGTTTAGGGATTTGAGAATATGTTAAGGTTTAGGTTTAGGAAATCAGGTTCTGGTTATAGGTTTATGTTTAGGTTAGGTTATAGGTTAAGGTTTAGGAAATTGAGTTTAGGTTATAGGTTTAGGTTATGAGTTAAGGTCATAGGTTAAGGTTTAGGTTATAGGTTAAGTTTTAGGTTTAGGCTAAGGTTATAGGTTTAGGTTTAGGTTATAGGTTTTGGGATTTGAGAATAGGTTTAGGTTAAGGTTATAAGTTTAGGTTTAGGAAATCGGGTTCGGGTTCGGGATCGGGTTAAGGTTTGGGTTTTCAAGTTTAGGTTTAGGTTTAGGTTATGGAGTTGAGATTATGATTAGGTGTAGGTTTAGGTTTAGGGATTTGAGAATACGTTAAGGTTTAGGTTTAGGAAATCGGGTTCGGGTTATAGGTTTAAGTTTAGGTTAGGTTAGGTTATTGGTTAAGGTTTAGGAAATTGAGTTTAGGTTATAGGTTTAGATTATAAGTTAAGGTTATAGGTTAAGGTTTAGGTTATAGGTTAAGTTTTAGGTTTAGATAAGGTTATAGGTTTAGGTTGAGGTTATAGGTTTTGGGATTTGAGAATAGGTTTAGGTTAAGGTTATAAGTTTAGGTTTAGAAATCGGGTTCGGTTCGGGATCGGGTTTAGGTTTGGGTTTTCAAGTTTAGGTTTAGGTTTAGGTTAGGAGTTGAGATTAGAATTAGGTGTAGGTTTAGGTTTAGGGATTTGAGAATACGTTAAGGTTTAGGTTTAAGAAATCGGGTTCTAGTTCAAGATCGGGTTTACATTTGGGTTTTAGGTTTAGGTTTAAGCTATAAGTTATAAGTGTAGGTTTAGGTTTAGGTTTTATGTTTAGGTTATAGGTTTCTGGATTTGAGAATAGGTTTAGGTTAGGGCGTAGGTTTACGTTTAGGTTATAGGTTTAGGTTAGGTTTAGGTTTAGGTTTAGGTTATAGGTTATATGTTATAGCTTTGGGAATTGAGAATAAGTTAAGGTTTAGGTTTAGAAATCGGGTTCGGGTTCGGGATCGGATCTGGGGTTAGGTTTGGGTTTTCAAGTTTAGGTTTAGGTTTAGGTTAGGTAGTTAAGATTAGGATTTGGTGTAGGTTTAGGTTTAGGGATTTAAGAATAGGTTAAGGATTAGGTTAAAGAAATCGGGTTCGGGTTGGGATCGGGTTTAGGCTTGGGTTTTCATGTTTAGGTTTAGGTTTAGGTTAGGGAGTTGAGATTGGGATTAGGTGTAGGTTTAGGTTTAGGGATTTGAGAATACATTTAGGTTTTAGGTTTAAGTTTAGGTTTAGGTTTTAGCTTATAAGTTTTAGGTTTAGGTTATAGGTTATAGGTTTTAGGTTTAGGTTAGGTTTATGTTTAGATTATAGCTTTAGGGAATTGAGAATAGGTTAAGGTTTAGGTATAGGAAATCGGGTTCGAGTTCAGGTTTAGGTTTAGGTTTTGATGTTTATGTTTAGGCTAAGGAGTTGAGATTGGGATTAGGTGTAGGTTTAGGTTTAGGGATTTGAGAATACATTTAGGTTTTACGTTTAGGAAATCGGGTTTAGGTTCGAGATCAAGTTTACATTTGGGTTTTAGGTTTAGGTTTAGGCTATAGGTTATAAGTGTAGGTTTAGGTTTAAGTTTTAGGTTTAGGTTATAGGTTTAGGTTATGAGTTAAGGTCATAGGTTAAGGTTTAGGTTATAGGTTAAGTTTTAGGTTTCGGTTAAGGTTATAGGTTTAGGTTGAGGTTATAGGTTTTGTGATTCAAGAATAGGTTTAAGTTAAGGTTATAAGTTTAGGTTCAGGAATTAGGGTTCGGGTTCGGGATCGGGTTTAGGTTTGGGTTTTCAAGTTTAGGTTATGCTAAGGAGTTGTGATTAGGATTAGGTGTAGGTTTATGTTTAGGGATTTGAGAATACATTTAGGTTTTAGGTTTAGGGTTATGGTTTTAGTTTATAGGTTTAGGTTAAGGTTAGGTTATAGGTTATAAGTTTAGGTTATAAGTTATAGGTATAGGTTTTGGTTGAAGGTTTGATTTAGGTTATAGGTTATAGCTTTAGGGAATTGAGAATAGGTTTAGGTTATAGGTTTAGGGTGTGGTTTAGGTTAAGGGTGTGGTCCCTACAAATACAGATATAAACACGGTCTATCCAAATGGTCAAGCCCCTCCAATGTTGTCCATTTACTTCATCATAGTCATAACAGCGGTTCCCACCTTCGAGGGACCCCCGCTCATCCGGATAGCTCCGACACACATCCAGATTGCTCCATTAGTTTCAAGCAAATACATAAACACGACCAGTCCAAATGGTCAGGCCCCTTCAATGCTGTGCATAGAAAATAGACAGCTTCATCATGGTCATAATAGTGGTTCCTACCTTCCAAGGACCCCCGATCATCTGGATAGCTCTGACGCACATCCAAGTCTGCTCCATTAATTTCGAGCAAATACATAAACACGGCTTGTCCAAATGGTCAGGCCCCTCCAATGTTGTCCATAAGAAATGGAGAGCTTCATAATGGTCATAACAGCGGTTCCCACCTTCTAGGGAACCCCGCTCATCCGTATAGCTCCAACGCACATCCAGGTCTGCTCCATTAATTTCGAGCAAATATAAATATAAACACGGCCTGTCTAAATGGCCAAGCCCCTCTATTGTTGTCCATAAGAAATGAATAGCTTCATCATGGTCATAACAGCGGTTCTCACCTTCCAGGGACCCCCGCTCAACATCCGGATAGCTCCGACGTACATCTGGGTCTACTCATTTAAATAAAATGGATTATCAAGATCATTTAAATAAAATCAGGTCCAATCAATAATCTGACCTGGAGGATTCTGTTAGCATTGTTGACGGCATCTCGAATCTTGTTTTAGGACTTAGAAATTCAAAATTAGATATAAAAATTAGAAAAACCAAAGAAATTTAATAAACATAGTCAAATTCCATGTGAATGAGCACAAGTATGCACCTACATATGAATTCTGAAAAGCTATTGCATATCAAAAAAAAATACTAATAATAAGAAAAAATAAAAAATCCTTACGTTTGGATATTCAACAAAATGGGTTAGAATGAATTCATTTGCCTAATTCATGGAAACCTTGCGTTTGGATATTCAACAAAATTGAATTGTAATAATTCAATTTAGTTTAATAAACTTAGATTTCTGAGAAGGATTTAATGATTTTAAATCCATGGTTTTCTGGAAAAGGTCCATTTCCTGGACGTCAAATTCATCGGGAAAAGTAAGATGGTTAATATTACTTTTCACAGTGTAAAGTTTCAGTTATGTCTCTTCTTTACCTTCCATTTTCTTCTTAACAAGAAAATCCATATTTACTAATATTCCCATTTTTCTATTTTTCAAAAGAATGAGTTCGGACTCCGAAAGCGTCGGCTCGGCTCCAAAGACTTTCGTACTTTCAAATTTCAAACCCTAACCAAGGACTCCAAAATTACCAAGTACTCATAAACATTCATTGCAAGCATTTTCTGTTTATGTGCATGACGACCATACTGTTAAGATCAATCCGCTTATTTTCATTTACAGAAACTAGTGGATGACAAA
Source organism: Magnolia changhungtana (assembly GCA_030180095.1). NCBI lineage: Eukaryota > Viridiplantae > Streptophyta > Magnoliopsida > Magnoliales > Magnoliaceae > Magnolia > Magnolia changhungtana. The sequence goes on along the minus strand of JASAUF010000674.1, from coordinate 260,955 downwards.
TTATGTGTAACATACAGAGATGGTTCAACCACTTGTGCAATTAGGGAAGGTTCAAAAGGACATACATATTTGAAAGTTGGTCAAATCATAAACAGACGTATTATAGATGGAGACATTGTTTTCATTAATAGGCTACCTAGTACTCATAAAAATTCATTGCAAGCATTTTCTGTCTATGTGCATGATGACCATACTGTTAAGATCAATCCTCTTATCTTCATTTACAGAAACTAGTGGATGACAAATTATGTGTAACATATAGAGCTGGTTCAGACATCCAGACCATTCATTAGGTAGCCCACACTATATATGAACATGACTTGGACCAATATAAAAAAGATCACTCTTCTATGAGAAAAAGAAGCCTATTTCTCCAAACTCAATGTGCATGCCTTACTTTTCACTGCATGGTTTCCATTTTGATCATGCGCACATTACATAACATGTTCATCAAATTCAAGAACAAGGTTTATTATCTGATCAAGCTCAGTAACTTCAAGTGTCGATAACAAAATATGAGCAGAGGATGCGCATTTGAAGCAAGAGTATGCACATGGACACATGGCTGGCTTTCAGACATATACTTGAACATGTGACATGTCTGGATTATTCGGAGCGTGGTGATGGCATTGTGGACACTAGTGGATGAATGTGAAACATCGTTCTAGAATATACGTTACTATTTTCTTGGATGAAAACATTAATTCATAAGAGAGAGAGAGAGAGAGAGAGAGATTGATTGAATATCTGAGAAGAACATAAAAATTTTTGAATTCCTTGCACCCAATAAAATGGAACTAATTGTTCTTAACTCACACATTCAACATTTCTAATTCATAACTAACAGTAGAAACTAATTCAGCACATCAATTTAAACTTTGGGTGCCACTTCTCATTCAAATCCATGCTTGTTGGAAACACACACAAGAGGCTGAGAAGCTTGGCACTGACACTATTCAACACCACAAAATCAAAGCCTGAGTACCCAAATCATGGATGCATGGAATATATTTGTTGTCTAGTCACAATGAAGTAATCAAAGCTTAATATATGCAACAATCTCACTCAATTCTTAAAAGTTGTGTTCATTCATGGTATAGAAAATTATCTACTATTCTAGTCAAGGAGATCAATCACTTGACCAAGGACTGTTATAATTAGAGAATCTCCAATAGCAAACCACTCGTCACTCACACTTCCTCGAAAAACAATGATTTTTATTTCAGGAGTTGTGGCACATGGTCGTTTTGGGAAATAAGAAAAACAAGATGATGAAGAGATTAAAAAACTCAACCACACCATAATTAGAAACCCTCCCCACATGCTAAAGTTGACAAAAGAAAATGCCACCCTTCTCATGAACAGCATCCACAATCGGTTTCCAGGCTTCCACCTGCTCTTTCATCCAAATCCCAGGTGTGTTTGCATACCTTCAAGATAGGGAAGAAAATTACAGAGAGACCATGAGAAAAACCAAATTGGATGGCAGACAAAATTCACGTTGGGCCTAGTAAAGTTTCATCCACGCAGGGTTCAATTCCATGGCTCAATGGTAAACTGGTTGTGTTTCATCATAGAAATCCTTAGTTGTAGTGCTCATGTGGCGCAGGAGTGGTTATGTTTAAAAAAACATAAAAGTTTCACAGCCAGGCATCCTTATTCTACTCTTTGGACTTGTGTTTAAAATAAGCGGGCAAAACGTATAAATGGCAGGGATAAAATGCACGGATCATGGTGGGCCCACACAAAGCATGGGGCACGTTATCCCTTACGTCAGTCTAGCAGCGTCCACAGATGGACGGCCTTGCTGGCCTGGATAAAAAATACATCACGGTGGCCCAACTGCATACAACAGGTGGTCGGTGGGGATAAAACATTTGCATCAGGTGGGGGTCCTCATGGGCTTCCAATTAGATCACAAACAAAATTTGGAATGATATTCTCACAAGCATATCAACATACACCTTACATGCAAAAATCCTCAAAACAACTTTCTATGATCCAGTCATCCAAATAGAGATTCATAACCAAAATGAAGACTAAAAATCAAAATGCAGCATCACCTCTTCAGATTGGCAACAGGTGGGAGCTCAATAACTTTCTATTGTTGTTGATGACCAGAGATGCGGTAGGTTTTAGCAGCTGGTGGATGCAGGTTAAGGCTTGCAAATTGAGAGTCAGAGAGAGAGAGAGAGAGAGAGAGGCAGATAAAGAGAGAGGGAGGGAGAGAAGAAAATCGCAAGAGAGAGAGAGAGGGGGGAGAGAAGCAGATCGCAAGAGAGAGGGAGAGAGGGAGAGGCATATTAAGAGAGAGATCGAGAGGGAGAGGGAGAAGGAGAGACAGATCTAGGGAGATCTGAGATTGAGAAGGAGAGAGATCATGGGAGAGGAAGAGGGTGAGAGAGAGAGCTAGATGATGGCGTGCGGAGGGCAGGGATGAGAGAGAGGGAGAGAGAGGGAGGGTGGCGAGAGAAAATGGGGGTAGGTTTGGGCACGACTCTATTTCGAGCGTGTGCCCCAATTTTAGGCGAGACTGGATGGTGCTCTGTGGGCCCCACCATCATGTATGTGTTTCATCCATGTCGTCCATCCATTTTTACAAATCATATTAGGGCTTTATTTCAAAAATTAGAGGGATATAAATCTCAAGTGGTCCACACCACATGAGAACAATAGTGATTGGATATCCACCATTAAAATCCTCCTAAGGCCCACTATATTGTTTATTTGACATCCAATCTGGTCATACAGGACCAGATGAAGGGAAAAAACAAAAATCAGCTTAATTTAAAAGTTTTGTAGCTATTGATTATATATTTAATGGTCAACGCTCATTCAACACTATTTCCTGTAATGTGGTCCACCTGAGATTTGCATATATCTCATTTTTGGTCTCATATTGTAAAATTATCTGTAAAAATATATGGATGGCATTGATGAAACACATACATCATGGTGGGAGCCATAGAGAACCGACCACCAGTCATTGGCTGGTGTCAGGGGGAGTAGTCAATCCGTTCCCAAGCGTACAGAGTAAATCCTATGGGGCCCACCATGATTTATTCATTTTATCCACTCCATCCATCCATTTTAACATATAATTTTATTACATAAGCTCAAAATTGAAGGCTATAAAAATCTAAAGTGGACCACATCATAGGAAATAGTATAAATTGAATGTCTACCATTAAAAAAATTTGGGAGGCCACTGAAGTTTTGGATCAAGTTGATATTTTAGTTTTCCCTTCATCTATGTATTTGTGATCTATTGAACAGGTTGGATGACAAATGAAAATCACTGTAGGCCATAGGAAGATTTCAACGGTGGAAATCATTATTCCCATTATTTCATGTGGTATGGTCCACTTGAGCTTTGGATATGCTTTAATTTTGGGCTCAACCACTAAAATGATCTAGAAAAATGGATTGACAGTGTGGATAAACCAAATACATTCACTATGTCATTGCTAACTGGATATGGCAGGGTAGAATGCGATGTCCTTTGAAACCCTTTCGGGGGTCACAAAAGTTTCGGATCACTATGAAATTTGTTTTTCCTATTTATTCAAGTATTTGGGCGATTCTCACATGAAATGGTGTTGATTGAATATCCAACATTAAAAACTTCTTCTGATTGAGCCAAAGTATGAGGCAGATTCAAAGTTCGAGTGGACCCAATCATCCGTATACGAAACTCAGGTGGGCCATACCATCTAAAACTATGTGAAGACATCCTAAAAAATACCAGATTCAAAGTCCCACATGCTATAACTTAGTAATGATGTCATTTATCAATGGAAAAGGAAGAAGATGTCAGGTGATCAAAATGCCAGATTACTGCAATGGGAGCATGGTGCATCTGCATATGAAACCTCTACAGTCTTTAGTCCTAATATACTACTAAAAATTGATTTAGATCCAACTACATACTTGGATTTAACATTTTAAAACAAGATAGTCAAATCTTTCAAGACCTAAACGTTCATATACAAATGACCAAGTTGTCCTGGCCTATTTGCAGTTATGTTATATTGCCACATGAGCTTCTATATAAATGACCAAGTTGCACAATCCATGTGGGCTGAACATATCTCAGCATATACATCACAGATTGTCCAAATATTCCCCACAGTAGGAAGCATCAAAATGTGTACCAACCATTGGACAAGTCCCACCATGAATGGTCTACATCCAACCACTTGTCCCATCAGTGAACATTTTCCCAATCAATTGACCGCGACCAATAACCGACTAAATATTTAAGACTATTTGTTACCATGGCCAATTCAGTGGACCCCACCAGACATTTCAGATCACAAACTATTGAGCATTGCCATGATCCATCAATTCAAATAGCCCGGAATAATCTGAAGAGGATCGAGGGTTATAGATGGAATTACTATATATAAGAATCATTGTTGCCCGCTGTGAAACTTCTGTTGTGGGTAGAAATGGAGTGGCGTAGAGGCATTCGCTGCCTCCATGGATGACGAAAGTGTTGCCTTGCTCATGAATCTCAGGACTAAGGAGTTGTGTATGAAGGCATCTGTGGGAGTGAGAGACAAGGACAGAGCGAGAGAATGAAGGGAATGGAATGGATCTTCCATGCCATTTTTGTAACGACTCGAACATTTCCGTACAATGGCTCGAGTATCACCTCGACCAGAAATCACTTAAGATTAAATCCTTTAGAGATTTGACAAAGTAAACTAAGTGCTAAACTAGATTAGCCATGAAATCCATTTGAATCACTTTAAATACGATCTACAAGACCCAAAACTTGTAGAATCATTGACGCTAGGTTACCCAAAAATTTAGGATCAAACTCATTACCCGTCTACTCTCCGGAGCACATTGAAACTCTGTATCAGGTCTGGACCACACATCGAGAGTCTGAATAATACAAGGTTAAGGACTTAGGACCGCCTCGCTGGGCTTGACAACCATCTTAGAAATCAGGCCCAGACAGTGTTCCACGGCTGTTCGCTTGAGTCCGGAGCGAGGGAGTGTGAAAACACTTGTTTTCTTTCCAAAATAAATATCTGGAATAGTGATCTGAGACTTGTTACTTGCGGTCAATTTGTAAGCAACCAGACCATCAGAATCTGACCCAAATACACCCTCGGATCAGGAAAAATTTTATAAACATTTACATGTACTTGGAATTTCGGATCGAGACCCATTGACCGTTGAACTGAAACTGGTCCTCCACGCATGATCTGGGAATCCGATTGAAACAAAAACTTAACTTTACCTGGATCCAGGGTTGGTGAGCTTAAGTCCAACCTTTGGCTCAAGGAGGCCTGCCAGAAGTCCTCCATTGAGTTGAAACAAAGCCGCTTTGGTTATAACCTAAGTATACCTTGTCCATAAGTCTATTTCAGAGAGATTTTAGGCTATATAAGGACCTTAGAACACTCTCTCTCACAGCCATACGAATTTGAGAAAACCCTAGAGAGAGAAGTGAGAAAAGAGAGAGAAAGGTGAGAGAAGTGGGAGAATTTTCCTGTTACTGTTTTCTAGCCCTACCTTAGCTCCACCACTCCGTTCTTGCCGCTTTCCCGGCAATACCGACTTCTTATTGAGGTAAGAAACCCTAACCCTAAATCTGTTTTGGGGTGTGAAGGTTGTAGGTTATGAAATAGCTAACCTATTTCATTCCTTAGGCTACCAAACTACCGAATACGGAAGATTGGCAAACCTAGCTGATCTGTTGCGATTCCACGATATAAGGTGAGGACTTTAGGTGTATAGGTTACGGTTTTCAATGCTTTTAATGTCAGATAATGATAGATTCATGATCTGCATGCAATTGTACATGTACAAGTGTTTTCTGTTTTCTGTTTCGATTAAAGACGTAGAATATGAAATTTTACATATTCTAGGTATTCGTAGAAAATACCGTATACGTATATATTTGGAAATGTGTTTAACATGATTAGTTGTTGTATGACTATATGATATATGGATAAAATACTTATTTGGCGAAAAGATATGCCCTAATACATGTTATGCTAATATACACTATGTATGTAGAAATAGTGTATTGTAGAACATACCATATACGTATATATTTTAGAAATGTGTTTGACATGATTAGTTGTTGTATAAATATATGATATATGGATAAAATACTTGTTTGGCGAAAGGATTCGCCCTAATACATGTTTGGCTAACATACAATAAGTATGTTGAAATAGAGTATGCTAAGTGTTTGTGAAAATGCTTGTGTGAGTAAGTGTTTGGATGATGATGCCTTAGGAGGGTATTGAGATGGGATTCTCAACTACCTTAGAGACATGTATGATTTTCTCCATGAGGCTGTTTACTTAAACCGCTTACTTGTACAATATATGTGTTTGTATTCCTATTTATGTAGTGCTTTATAACATGCTTTATAATATGCTTTATGACATACTTGTTAACACGCTTGCATTACTTTGTTTATTATGTTTTACTCCACATGCTATGAATAAGGATTGCTTAAGTTTGGGACTATGTCTATAGTCTAGACGATCGGTACCAGACTGGAGATCGTGGTTGAGATTCATGTCGCCACGTAAGATGTGTTTGACGAACCCGAGTCGTACGTTAGTTGGCGATAGTGGTTAGGCTATGCGAAGTGTTTATGCACTTCATGTCGTTCAATTGATTGTGCGCTCGAGCTAGTCAGGCCTGTCAAGTAACCCGATATGTCTAATGTATGTTCACCATATTTGGTCGCTACTGCTTGAACCTAGGGTACCAAACTTACCAGTGGAATCCCGTTAACCATGGTACCTCGATCTGCTAAGACTCATGAGCCGGGCATGGTGGTATGAGACACCGTGGTCGAGTCGTCGCTTACACTGGGCTACGTGCCTCCCCGTAGTGACCAGTGAGCAACCAGACTCGTGAGCCGATTATGGTGGTATGGGACACTATATTCTAGCTGTCGGCCTACACTACTTGATGGGTGATGGGAAAGTGGTGCAACGATTACATGTAACAGCCCTGACAGCCCTGATCGTATCCAGTGTAGTGACCTCGAGCATACTCTAAATCTACGGTGAGGCGACGAGCCTTTCCGTAGTAACAGAGTATAAGCTAGGCCTGTATTGATAAGATGATGGGGGAGTGGTGCAACGATTCCGCGTAATAGCCCTGGCAGCCCTTGCAGTGACCTAGAAACACACTATCATATGAGATTGTCTAGGACTGACGAGCCTAGAATGGATCATGTTTGGGAATGATACAAGGAAGGTATCTTAGTTTTCCAATCCTGCTGTTTGAAATGGACTAATAACAACTTGATAATCATGTTCATCATGCATTGCATGTGCTTGGAAGATGTGGAGCACTGAGGAAAGTAAGCATGCCGCGAACGAAGATGGTGTCGCATGAGGGAGTATGTCAGTGAGGGCATCCATCATGACTGCATTCATACTTGCATTAATAAGAGTAGTTAGGAGTGTTTGATTTTACTGCTTTATCATTACTGCTTGACTGTATTGATAACATGTTAACCTATGATTTATTGTTGCACTGAGTTAGCTACTCACTCCCACGTTACGGGACAGTGTTGTGCACACTAACCAGACTCTGTCTCAGGTTTAGATGAGCTGGCGACTCAGGAGACTGAGCCGGACTATGGCGAGGACCAGGACGAGTTCTCATTTCTGCAGTATTCTGGCGGCTTCAACTAGACTGCCGAATCAACGGGATTTACTGGGATTACATCCTTAGATGTATTTTTGACTTTTTGAACATAAAATAGATATATGTATATGGTGACTCAGATGGGTTCATACTCTGGAGAATGAAATGATTTTGTTTCTTTTAATTACATATATATACAGTTCAGTCTTCCGCTTGCCTTTATATAATTGATCTGGAGTATGAATTACTGTTTTGGTATAATCTCACTCATGTTTATTGCTCTAACACAGATAACATTTAATCATCATTATTTATGTTGCATAAGTGATGCGTTGGAACTCGGGAGTTGAGTTATACTCGACCTCCGATTTTCATGGCGTTACAATTTTTTACCTGTTTTCATTGCAAGAAGATAGAGAGAGCGAGAGAGAGAGAGAGAGAGAGAGAGAGAGAGAGAGAGAGAGAGAGAGGGGATTAGGGTCAAGGCGTTTCAAGCTATACCTCATTTTTTTGTCTCATATCATAAAATGATGTAAAAAAATATATGGACCTTGTGGATGAAATACATACATCATGGTGGGGCCCACAGAGCACCGACCACAGAGCAAGGGGAATAGCCAATCTGCTTATGCAAGAGTCCTACTGAAGTGACGTCACTAGTTATATAGGTTCCACCATGATGTGTGTTTTGTATCCACACCATCCATCAATTCGGAGAGATGTATGAATTGTATCTAAAGCTAGGCAAAATAGACCCGATCTGGTGGATCAGACCCGATCCGACCCAATCAGAACCAAACCGACGGTCTGGATCAGTGAGGATCGGGTAGCCCCATACAGATCCAAAACTTTTCAAGTTGAGTTCAGATTGACCCTGATCCGACCCGACCCGACCCGAAAACTGATCCACTCACATCAATTTTGGGTTCAACCATTAAAATGATCTGCAAAAATGAATGGACGGCGTGGATAAATCGCATGCATTCAAGGAGGGCCCCAACATAGTTACTGTATACATTAACAATAGGATTTGTCGATGTACCACACACAGTAGCTATGTAGCTGGCTTACGCACTAGCATAGGTACGTGTCGTGCCAAGAGGATGCTCCTCGAGCTGCAAGTTGTACGAACGGTTCAAAGGAGATCAAAGTTATATGACCTATAGTGATGTATTTATTATATCTACACCGTTCGTACATATTTACATATCAATTTACAGCATTATCCAAAAAAATGGATCATATCCAAAGATCACCTGGACCACACCGCAAATAGCGACTGAGAATGATTTTCACCTCTAAACAATTTGTAGGGCCCACCATAACGTTTATTTTCCATCTAATATATTCATGAGATCACAAAGACCTCAATTAAGAGGAAAAATAAATTTGAAATCATCCAAAACTTCCGTCAGACCGTGACCCCAAAAAGGATTTCAATGATAAACGTTCATTCTTCACTGCTTTTTTCAGTGTGGCCCACTTAATAGTTAAATCTATCTTATTTTTCGTCTCAAGCCTTAAAACATGCTCACCAAATGGATGGATAGTTTTGATATAACACATGCACCATGATATAACACATGCACCATGATCAGACCCACCTTAAAACATGCTCGCCAAATGGATGGACTTGACACTGGGCGTTCACAACTGTTTTACAGTTGTAGCTTTTAAAGCGTCGACCCTCAAGCTCCGAGTTGTACAAACGGCTCAAATGAGTTTAAGATGGGGCCCACAATGATGTATTTATTATATCCATACCGTTTATCTATTTTTCATGATCATTTTAGAGTATTTGGTAAAAAAATTAATCATATCTAAAGCTTAAATGGACCACACTGAAAATACCAATGAGGATAATGATTTTCACTGTTAAAAAATCTGATTAGGATCAACTCAGTTCGGCGGTTCGGGTTAGACCAACCATGCATCCGATCAGTTCGACTCCGATAGCCGATACTCGGTGGTGGATTGGATCGGGTTCGGATCCGGCCATGTAGATTTCGGATCTGATTGGGTTGGACCGAATCCGGTCTGACTCGGTCCGATGCCCATCTCTAATTGTATCCACACTATCCATCCATTTTTTCATATCATTTTAGATTATAGTATATTAAAAAAAAAAAAAAAAAAAAGAAGCAAACATCTACCCCATCAGTGAGTAGCATACGATGTAGGTGCACCCACCTTCTAGTGATTAAGATCATATTTCTGGTGCACTATGTATGGATCATGAATAAAGGTAACCTCCATCAAACAAACCAGCCATCTAATTAGTGTACATTGCACCATTGTATATATACCACTGGACATGTTTTACTTTAAACCATCTAGTTTATTATGAAAATGGATGGATGGGGTGGATCAAAGATATAAATCTAGGAGCATCCCACAGACGATCCCCTACCATCAAAATGCATAGTTGTGCAGTTGGCACGAGTTCTTGTGAGAACTTTTTGAGAACTTTAGTCCAAAATCTGAATGGTCCACGTGATGAAGCATCCCATGAAACACACAGGGCTCAACTTTTACATTGATCCAAAACTTTCGTGGGCCATGTCAAAAGAAAACAGTTTTCTCCTTTTGATTTTCATATCACTTTTCTATGACCATCGGAGTGAAATTAGTCCCTGGGGGTTTAATGGGATGTTTCATCACATGAACCGTTCGGATTAGAGTCCCATGACACGTGAGCAAAGAATCGCACGTGCGCATGTGCACAGGTGAGCATGTGTATGAGCAACAACTAATCCACTCCCATTTTCAAAGCAGAAAAGGTAACCAATCAAACCCTACCATTTTGGGGAGGAGTAGAGAGGGAGGCCAGTCGTTGCAGAGAGAGAGAGAGAGAGAGAGAGAGAGAGAGAGAGAGATTGCAAAGAGGGAGGGTGGTCATTCCCAGACATAGAGAGAGAGAGAGAGAGAGAGAGAGAGATTGTAGAGATGGAGGCTGTCGTTGCAGATGGAAAGAGATTGCAGAGACGAAGGGTGGTCATTGCAGACGAAGAGAGATTGCAGAGAGGGAGAATGCGTTTCTCCATCTTCCCCTTTTTTTAAATCTCCAGCAACATTGAGGTATTTCTCTCTTCTCTCTCTCTCTCAATCTCTCTCAATCGCAATTCCGATTTAGGGTTTTTCGGATTTTAGGGTGGATTCCACCGGAATGTTTATTTGCCATACAACATGTTGATATGCTAGGTGGGGCCCACGGTGATGTTAGTCGCAATGGGTCGTGTAGCCCGCCTTACCCAACAATCCAACCTGGATTTGGGGATTTAGGGTTTACAGATTTGGGGATTTTAGGGCTTATAGATTTGGGGATTTCGGTTGTTTATGTTATTTGTAACTTTTAAAACCAATTTTATGGCAATGCTGTTTACATATGGTGTTAATGTTCAAATAGTTTCAATTTTTATTTTTGTTCCCCATTGAATGTTCATGGAATTTTAGCTTCTAACAAATCAGGCTTTTTTTTTTCCATTGAAAGTTTGGGTTATTGAGAAGACTGGAAAGATTTACTGGGTATGGGATTCGAATGATTTTGGAAAATTAGTAGGTTCATGGAATTTTAGTTTCTAAAAGGCCTACCTTTTTAGTCCACATTTCTGAAATCGTCTGTTAAGTTGATATAGCTTTCATTTTAAAATTACTTCCCAATGCATGTTTGGTATTTTAAGGAAGCCCAAATCTTATGAGATTTGAGATTCAACTGGTCTAGAATTAGCACCTGAAAGAGTTTCAGTGTTTAAAAGAGCTGGATTTTTTTTAAAAACAGTTTTTTAACTCTTTCGTTGTAAGTTTGGATATTTAAGAACACTCAAAAACCTTTTGGGATATGAGATTCCATGATGCAAATACCTTCTACTTTGGAGCTTGCATTTGGAACCAATCAATTGGCTTGTTTTGATTTGTATGCTTTATTCAGCTCTCACCATACAAACTAAATCTTTTATCATTCGCATTCCTCAATTTCACCAAAAGTATGGATTTTTAAGGAAAGCCCACAATTATTTTGGAGTTTGAGACTAAAATCTTGAGGAACTTGCTTATTTGTCATCTTGAAATTGTTTGTGTAGTACATTTGAACATTTAAAGCCTACTTCTCAGTCTTTAATCAAAACCTCAGAATATTTTCATTTTGTTTGCTTCCCTACTTCGTGACTCTACTTAATTAGCTAATATGTTAAGATGAATTTGGGGGTCATGTACGAGCTGAGAGGATTGTCAACTTGCTGTTTTAATGCATTCAATTTCATGAAGATTAGAGGGAAATTGGGATTTCTCAGTTTGCCTATCTATTGTTAGGGTAATGCTTGCTGACAATGCGCTAGCTGTGGTGGCTACGATTGCCACTGATTATTATAACTTTGCTTTTGGCACCAAATGCGTTAAGGGCGATGTCCTTCAGCAAAAAAAAAAAAAAAAGAACTTATAGTATGTTGTTTCTTGTTCCTTCTCTTTTGTATTCTTGTTGTTTTTGTTTGTCTTCCAAGGTCGATATCTGCAGTTAGGAGTTCCAAGCATTTAACATCAGAAATGGTTACAACCAATGCTCAAAAGCTCAAGACTCATGATGGAGCAGAGTTTTTGGTCTGTCTAGTGACTCTTATCAACTAGCTATAAATGTATTAGCTCAAAATTGATGGAGCAGACCTGAATGTGCGTCGGAGCTATCCGGATGTTAAGAGGGAGTCCCTGGAAGGTGGGAACTGCTGTTATGACCATGATGAAGCTATCTATTTCCTATGGACAACATTGGAGTGGTCTGGCCATTTGGACAGACCATGTTTATGTATTTGCTCGAAATTAATGGAGCAGACCCGGATGTGCGTTGGAGCTATCTGGATGAGCGGGGGTCCCTGGAAGGTGGGAACCGCTGTTATGACTATGATGAAGCTGTCCATTTCCTATGGACAGCATTGGAGGGGCCAGACCATTTGGACAGGCCGTGTTTATGTATTTGCTCAAAATTAATGAAGCAGACTCGGATGTGCGTCGGAGCTATCCAGATGAGCGGGGGGCCCTGGAAGGTGGGAACCGCTGTTATGACCATGATAAAGCTGTCTATTTCCTATAGACAACATTGGAGGGGCCTGACTATTTGGACAGGCTGTGTTTATGTATTTGCTTGTAATTAATGGAGTAGACTCTGATGTGTGTCGGAGCTATCCAGATGAGCGGGGGTCCGTGGAAGGTGGGAACCGCTGTTATGACCATGATGAAGCTGTCCATTTCCTATAGACAACATTGGAGGGGCCTAGCCATTTGGATAAACCGTGTTTATATATGTACTTGCAAGGACCACACCCTTAACCTAAACCACACCCTAAACCAATAACCTAAACCTATTCTCAATTTCCTAAAGTTATAACCTATAACCTAAACCTAACCCTAAACCAAAACCAAAACCTATAACCTAAACTTATAACCTATAACCTAACCTTAACCTAAACCTAAAACCTAAACCTAAACCTATAAACTAAAACCCTAACCCTAAACCTAAAACCTAAATGTATTCTCAAATCCTTAAACCTAAACCTACACCTAATCCTAATCTCGGCTCCTTAGCATAAACCTAAACTTGAAAACCCAAACCTAAACCTGATCCCAAACCCGAACCTGATTTCTTAAACCCAAACCAACCTATTCTCAATTCCCAAACCTTAACCTATAACCAACACTTATAACCTAAACCTAAACCTAAAACCTAAATGTATTCTCAAATCCCTAAACCTAAACCTACACCTAATCCTAATCTCAACTCCTTAACCTAAACCTAAACTTGAAACCCCAAACCTAAACCCAAACCTGAACCCGATTTCCTAAACTTAAACCTTAACCTTAACCTTAACCTATTCTCAATTCCCTAAACTTATAACCTATAACCTATAACCTATACCTAAACCTTAACCAAAACCTATAACCTATAACCTATAGCCTATAACCTAAACTTATAACCTATAACATAACCTTAACCTTAACCTAAACCTAAAACCTAAACCTAAACCTATAACATAAACCGATAAACTAAAACCTAAACCTAAACCTAAAACATAAATGTAATCCCAAATCCCTAAACCTAAACCTACACCTAATCCTAATCTCAACTCCTTAGCCTAAACATAAACTTCAAAACCCAAACCTAAACCCGAACCCGAACCTGATTTCCTAAACCTAAACCTTAACCTATTCTCAATTCCCTAAAGCTATAACCTATAACTTATAACCTAAACCTAAACCTAACCTAAACCTATAACCTAAACCTAAACCTATAACCTAAACTTACAACCTACAATCTAACAATAACCTTAACCTAAACCTATAACCTATAACCTAAACCTATAAACCAAAACCAAAACCTAAACCTATAACCTAAATGTATTCTCAAATCCCTAAACCTAAACCTACACCTAATCCTAATATCAACTCCTTAGCCTAAACATAAACTTCAAACCCAAACTTAAACCTAAACCCGATTTCCTAAACCTAAACCTTAACCTATCAATTCCCTAAAGCTATAACTTATAACCTATAACCTAAACCTAAACCTAACCTAAACCTAAAACCTATAACCTATAACCTATAACCTAAACCTAAACCTATAACCTAAACCTATAACCTTAACCTAAACCTAAAACCTAAACCTAAACCTAAACCAAAACCAATAACCTTAACCTAAACCTATAACCTATAACCCAATAACCTAAACTTATAACTCCGAACCTAAACCTAAACCAAAACCTAAACCTATAACCTAAACCTATAAACTAAAACCTAAACCTAAAACCTAAATGTATTCTCAAATCCCAAAACCTATAACCTATAACCCAATAACCTAAACTTATAACCCGAACCTAAACCTAAAACCAAAACCTAAACCTATAACCTAAACCTATAAACTAAAACCTAAACCTAAAACCTAAATGTATTCTCAAATCCCAAAACCTAAACCTACACATAATCTTAATCTCAACTCCTAACCTAAATCTAAACTTAAACTTGAAAACCCAAACCTAAACCCAATCTCTCGAACCCGAACCCGATTTCCTAAACCTAAACCTTAACCTATTCTCAATTCCCTAAAGCTATAACCTATAACCTAAACCTAACCTAAACTTAAAACCTAAACCTAAACCTAAACCTAAACCTAAAACCTATAAGCTAAAACCTAAATCTAAATCTAAACCTAAACCTAAAACCTAAATGTATTCTCAAATCCCTAAACCTAAACCAACACCTAATCCCAATCTCAACTCCCTAACCTAAACCTAAACCTAAACATGAAAACGCAAGCCTAAACCCGATCCCGAACCCGAACCCGAACCCGATTTCCTAAACCTAAACCTTAACCTATTCACAAATCCCTAAACCTAAACCTACACCAAATCCTAATCTCAACTCCCTAACCTAAACCTAAACCTAAACTTGAAAACCCAAACCCAAAATCCGATCCCGAACCCGAACACAATTTCCTAAACCTAAACCTTAACCTATTCTCAATTCCCAAAGCTGTAACCTATAACCTATAACCTAAACCTAAACCTAAACCTAACCTAAACCTATAACCTTAACTTATAACCTAAACCTATAACCTTAACATAAACCCAAAACCAAAACCTTAACCTAAACAAAAGCCTATAACCTTAACCTAAACCTATAATCTATACCCTATAACCTAAACCTAAAAACAAAACCTAAACCTATAAACTAAAACCTAAACCTAAACCTAAACCTATAACCTAAACCAAAACCTATAACCTAAACCTTAACCTAAAACCTATAACTTATAACCTAAACTTATGACCTTAACTAAACCTATAACCAAAACCTAAACCTATAACCTAAACCTATAAGCTAAAACCTAAACCTACACATAAAACCTAAATGTATGCTCAAATCCCTAAACCTAAACCTACACCTAATCCCAATCTCAACTCCCTAACCTAAAACTAAACCTAAATTTGAAAACCCAAGCCTAAACTCGATCCCGAACCCGAACCCTATTTCCTAAACCTAAACCTAAACCTATTCTCAAATCCCTAAAGCTAAACCTACACCAAATCCTAATCTCAACTCCCTAACCTAAACCTAAACCTAAACACAAAACCCAAGCCTAAACCCGATCCCAAACCCGAACCCGATTTCCTAAACCTAAACCTAAACCTTAACTTTTTCTTAATTCCTAAAGCTAAACCTACACCAAATCCTAATCTCAACTCTCTAACCTAAACCTAAACCTAAACTTGAAAACCCAAAACTAAACCTGATCCCGAACCCGATTTCCTAAACCTAAACCTTAACCTATTCTCAATTCCCAAAGCTATAACGTATAACCTATAACCTAAACCTAAACCTAACCTAAACCTATAACCTTAACATAAACCCAAAACATAAACCTTAACATAAACCAAAACCTATAACCTATAACCTAAACTTAAAACCTTAACCTAAACCTAAAACCAAAACCTAAACCTATAACATAAACCTATAAACTAAAATCTAAACCTAAACCTAAACCTATAACCTATAACCTAAACCTAAACCTATAACCTAAACCAAAACCTATAACCTAAACCTAAACCTATAACCTATAGCCTATAACCTAAACTTATAACCTATAACCTAACCTTAACCTTAACCTAAACCTAAAACCTAAACCTAAACCTATAACCTAAACCTATAAACTAAAACCTAAACCTAAACCTAAAACTTAAATGTATTCCCAAATCCCTAAACCTAAACCTACACCTAATCCTAATCTCAACTCCTTAGCCTAAACATAAACTTCAAAACTCAAACCTAAACCCGAACCCGAACCCGATTTCCTAAACCTAAACCTTAACCTATTCTCAATTCCCTAAAGCTATAACCTATAATCTATAACCTATAACCAAAACCTAAACCTAACCTAAACCTATAACCTAAACCTAAACCTATAACCTAAACTTACAACCTACAACCTAACAATAACCTTAACCTAAACCTAAAACCTATAACCTAAACCTATAAACCGAAACCAAAACCTAAACCTAAAACCTAAATGTATTCTCAAATCCCTAAACCTAAACTTACACCTAATCCTAATCTCAACTCCTTAGCCTAAACATAAACTTCAAAACCCAAACCTAAACCCGAACCCGATTTCCTAAACCTAAACCTTAGCCTATTATCAATTCCCTAAAGCTATTACTTATAACCTATAACCTAAACCTAAACCTAACCTAAACCTAAAACTTATAACCTATAACCTAAACCTAAACCTATAACCTTAAACCTATAACCTAAACCTAAACCTAAACCTAAACCTAAACCTAAACCAAAACTAATAACCTTAACCTAAACCAAAACCTATAACCTAAACCTTGAACCTATAACCTATAACCCAATAACCTAAACTTATAACACGAACCTAACCCTAAAACCAAAACCAAAACCTATAACATAAACCTATAAACTAAAACCTAAACCTAAAACCTAAATGTATTCTCAAATCCCTAAAACTAAACCTACACCTAATCCTAATCTCAACACCCTAACCTAAACCTAAACTTAAACTTGAAAACCTAAACCTAAACCCAATCCCGAACACGAACCCACTTTCTAAACCTAAACCTTAACCTATTCTCAATTCCTAAAGCTATAACCTATAACCTAAACCTAACCTAAACCTAAAACCTAAGCCTAAACCTAAACCTAAACCTAAAACGTATAAGCTAAAACCTAAATCTAAACCTAAACCTAAAACCCTAAATGTATTCTCAAATCCCTAAACCTAAACCTACACCTAATCCCAATCTCAACTCCCTAACCTAAACCTAAACCTAAACATGAAAACCCAAGCCTAAACCCGATCCCGAACCCGAACCCAATTTCTGAACCTAAACCTTAACCTATTCACAAATCCCTAAACCTAAACCTACACCCAAATCCTAATCTCAACTCCCTAACCTAAACCCAAATCTAAACTTGAAAACCCAAACCTAAAACCGATCCCGAACCCAAACCCAATTTCCTAAACCTAAACCTTAACCTATTCTCAATTCCCAAAGCTTAACCTATAACCTATAACCTAAACCTAAACCTAACCTAAACCTAAACCTAACCTAAACCTATAACCTTAACATAAACCCAAAACCTAAACCTTAACCTAAACCAAAACCTATAACCTTAACCTAAACAAAAGCCTATAACCTTAACCTAAACCTAAACCTATACCCTATAACCTAAACCTAAAACAAACCTAAACCTATAAACTAAAACCTAAACCTAAACCTAAACCTATAACCTAAACCAAAACCTATAACCTAAACCTTAACCTATAACATATAACTTATAACCTAAACTTATGACCTTAACCTAAACCTATAACCAAAACCTAAACCTATAACCTAAACCTATAAGCTAAAACCTAAACCTACACATAAAACCTAAATGTATTCTCAAATCCCTAAACTTAAACCTACACCTAATTCCAATCTCAACTCCCTAACCTAAACCTAAACCTAAACTTGAAAACCCAAGCCTAAACCTCGATCCCGAACCCGAACCCTATCTCCTAAACCAAAACCCGAACCTATTCTCAAATCCCTAAAGCTAAACCTACACCAAATCCTAATCTCAACTCCCTAACCTAAACCTAAACCTAAACCTGAAAACTCAAGCCTAAACCCGATCCCAAACCCGAACCCAATTTCCTAAACATAAACCTTAACCTTTTCTCAATTCCCTAAAGTTAAACCTACACCAAATCCTAATCTCAATTCCCTAACCTAAACCTAAACCTAAACTTGAAAACCTAAAACTAAACCCGATCCCGAACCCGATTTCCTAAACCTAAACCTTAACCTATTCTCAATTCCCAAAGCTATAACGTATAACCTATAACCTAAACTTAAACCTAACATATACCTATAACCTTAACATAAACCCAAAACCTAAACCTTAACATAAACCAAAACCTATAACCTTAACCTTAACCAAAACCTATAACCTATAACCTAAACTTAAAACCTTAACCTAAACCTAAAACCAAAACCTAAACCTATAACCTAAACCTATAAACTAAAATCTAAACCTAAACCTAAACATATAACCTAAACCAAAACCTATAACCTTAACCTAAACCAAAACCTATAACCTAAACCTATAGCCTATAACCTATAACCTATAACCTAAACTTATAACCTTAACCTAAACCTAAAACCAAAACCTAAACCTATAAGATAAAATCCTAAACCTTAAACCTTAACCTTTCTCAAATCCCTAAACCTAAACCTACACTTAATCCCAATCTCAACTCCCTAACCTAAACCTAAACCTAAACTTGAAAACCCAAGCCCGAACCCGAACCCGATTTCCTAAAGCTAAACCTTAACCTATTCTCAAATCCCTAAACCTAAACCTACACCAAATCCTAATCTCAACTCCCTAACCTAAACCTAAACCTAACATGAAAACCCAAGCTAAAACCTAATCCCGAACCCGAACCCAATTTCCTAAATCTAAACCTTAACCTATTCTTAAATCCCTAAACCTAAACCTAAACCCAAACCTAAACCCGATCCCGAACCGAACTCGGTTTCCTAAACCTAAACCTTAACTTATTCTCAATTCCCAAAGTTATAACCTATAACTTATAACCTAAACCTAAACCTAACCTAAACCTATAACCTTAACCTAAACCCAAAACCTAAACTTTAACCTAAACCAAAACCTATAACCTTAACCTAAACCAAAACCTACAACCTAAACCTTAACCTATAACCTAAATTTATAACTTTAACCTAAACCTAAAACCAAAACCTAAACCTATAACCTAAACCTATAAACTAAAACCTAAACCTAAACCTAAACCTAAACTTATAACCTAAACCAAAACCTATAACCTAAACCTTAACCTATAACCTATAACCTAAACTTATAACCTTAAACTAAACCTAAAACCAAAACCTAAACCTATAACATATACCTATAAGCTAAAACCTAAACCTAAAAAACCTAAATTTATTCTCAAATCCCTAAGCCTAAACCTATACCTAATCCCAATCTCAACTCCCTAACCTAAACCTAAACCTAAACTTGAAAACCCAAGCTAAAACCCGATCCCAAACCCAAACTCGATTTCTTAAACCTAAACCTTAACCTATTCTTAAATCCTAAGCTAAACCTACACCAAATCCTAATCTCAACTCCTTAACCTAAACCTAAACCTAAACTTGAAAACCCAAACCTAAACCCGATCCCGAACCCGAACCCAATTTCTAAACCTAAACCTTAACCTATTGTCAATTCCCAAAGTTATAACCTATAACCTATAACCTATAACCTAACCTAAACCTAACCTAAACCTATAACCTTAACCTAAACCTAAACCCAAAACCTAAACCTATAACCTTAACCTAAACCCAAAACCTAAACCGAAACCTATAACCTTAACCTAAACTAAAACCTATAACCTAAACCTTAACCTATAACCTATAACCTAAACTTATAACTTGACCTAAACCTAAAACCAAAACCTAAACCTATGACCTGAACCTATAAACTAAAACCTAAAGCTAAACTTATAACCTAAACCAAAACCTATAGCCTTAACCTAAACCAAAACCTTTAACCTAAACCTTAACCTATAACCTATAACTCATAACCTATAACCTAAACCTTAACCTAGACTTAAAACCTAAACCTAAACCTATAACCTAAACCTATAAGTGTAGGTTATAGGTTTAGGTTTAGGTTAAGGTTGTTTTTCTTTTCATTTGTCTGGATCACCTCTCATATGTTCTCTCTTTTCATTTGTTTTTTTCCATAGGATTGTTTGTGTTTGAATGAATGTAGTTTATGTTTGGATGGATTTATGTAGTTTGGGTTTAGATGGATGTGAATATGAATATGAATATAATGAAATATATTATATAACAGGTGCATATTAGGAAGAATATGATGAATTATATTCTAACAGGTGTATATCAAGAAATTTTAGATGGAATAGTTTTTTTTTAAAAAAAAGAGACCTTTAGCGACAAAAATTTTCGTCGCTAAAAGTCTCAGCCACGTTTTTTAGCTACGAAAATTTTCGTAGCTAAAAGTAAACCATCAAATTTTTTATTTCTAAAACTATTCACAGCCTTTAGCGACGAAAAGTTTCGTCACTAGAAGTCTCATCCATGTTTTTTAGCTACAAAAAGTTTCGTAGTTAAAAGTAAACATTTCGATTTTCTCAAAAACTGTTTACAGCCTTTAGCGACGAAACAAATTTCTCAAGTTCCTGCTTTTCTCAGATGCTGCATGAACATGAAGGTGTAGATGCAGGATTAGATTGTGCTAAGCAAAATGACGTGAGTCTCGACAAAGCTAATCCAAAACCAATCATGTCCAACCAGTTTTTCATGGGAAATCGAATGGACGGTCTGGATTTCGTAGATATCTTCACACATGGGTCCCGCCAATCAATAGCACAGAGGCCGTGCGAGCTCTGTTTCACAAAAGAGCCTATGAATGATCCTCGTGGGCCATTGCGTGAGCTCGACTTCGACTGGATGCACGATCTTGATCATTTAGAAGATTCAGTAGGGGGCGACATGGAGTCAAATTCCAAGGACAAGTTGCATTCCGTTCCAAAACTCAGGCCGAACGCAACACACTTAGCGTTGTTGTGTAACATTGGGAAGGAAACTGGCTATGTAAACCTTTAGGCACGAAATCGACCAACTCCACCGACTTCAGCACACTCCACCGCCCTTCCTTGCTCTATAAAAGGAGAAGGAAGGGAGAGAGAAAATCATCATTCAATCGACGGCTAAGAGAGAGAGTTTTAACAGAGAAAGTGTGGATTTCTTATTTTCTTTATTTTTATTTTTACTATTCTTTTTATTATTATTTTCTTTTGATAGCTAGTCCAATCATGTTGGGCTAAACCTCTTAGTTAGGGCTAAGAGGTGAAGCTTGTGGTGTGATGGGAATGATCCTACGGCTCTGATTCATGTTAGATTGAACAAATTTTAATCTGGTTTGATTATAGGAATATTTCTAGTTTTTAATGGTTTATTGTGATTGAGATTACAGTAAGTCTGCAATAGCTTTGAGTATTTCCTTTACATTATTTGATTGTGAAGTTAGGAAGTTCTATTGTTCATCATTACCCCTTGGACATGGTTGGATGATGGAATCCTTCATAATGTTAATATATCTTCTGATTGGTTGTGGATTGGCTTAATTTTGTTGTTTGCTTTGTCTCATGGGCATGGTTTTGTGATGGAATTAGTTCTAATTCTTATACCTTTCACCTCTTTGAAAACTATATCAAAGGAAGTTCAGATTAAGCTTTAATGATATATCTTCCAACTGGATGAAGATGGGACTCGAAGTCCAGTTGAGTTCATGAATCAAGCATAGATATCCCTGAACTCTATAAGTGGATCCTCTGAATCCCTAGTGTCCCATCTTTGAATTCTACAAGTTTTAGATTACTATTTCACCATTATTCACTCATATTCACCTGATTTAGATTTCATCTTATTCTAGTTCTAATTCTAATTATTTTCAGATTACGTACAGGTTTCAATCCCTATACTTGGGGTGTGAACAAGTTTTTAGCGCCGTTACTAGGGATTGATGGCTACATTGTTTGAGTTTAACTAGTTTTAAGATTAGTTTAAGATTAGAATTTTTCTAATTTTTAGGGTTTTAATTTTAGAAATTTTCTAATTCCAGGCTTTCCTTTTAATTTTAGAAATTTTCTATTTTCCTTTAAGTAACTTTCTATTTTCTTTAGTTTTAGATAGTTTTTTCCCTTTTTAGAAACTAACCCAACTTTCCTATTTTGTAGGATTCTGAGATAGGCTTCTAAATTGGTAATTTCTTTCTTAATTTCTTCCTTTCTATTTCTATATTAGGATTTGTTTTCCTTTTTAGCAAGTTTCTAATTTTAACTCCTTTAGAATCTAACTTTGTTTCCTATTTTATTTTTAGAAATTTTCTATTTGTAGACTTTCTGTTTAAAAACTAACCTTCCTATTTTGTAGGCTTTTAAGATAGAAACTTCTAATTCGGTAAGCTCTTTCTAACTTTCTTCTTTCTTTCTAGATTTTCATTTCTTTCTTTCTCTTAAGTTTAAGTTTAGAATCTGAATTGAGGGCCGTAAGTGTTTCATGCTCAAGTGGGCTCGTGACAACACTCGACATCTCTTGACTGAAGGAGGATTGGTTGAGGGGTTAACTATCCATCACAGGACTAGATACCGCTCAAAATCCCCTGAGTTAATTGAAGTGATGGCTGAAAACCAACCTCTTCTACCCCAACCGAGGGTAGAGAATGTCCAGGATGAGAATGAGGTGCATCAAGCACCCCCGCCTCATACTTTATGAGATTATTTACAACCGGCAGGGGTGAGTACGCCCTCATGCATGGTTTTTCCTGATAATGTAGGAAACATGGATATTAAGTCAAGGGTGATCCAACTCCTTCCTAAATTCTATGGGCTTGAGTCAGAAAATCCATATTTACATCTGAAAGAGTTTGATAAGATTATAGCTAATGACACGGTCAGGTTGAAACTCTTTCCCTTTTCTTTGAAAGAGAAGGCTAAGACATGGTTACATTCACTACATCCTCGATCTATTGGCAGATAGAATGACATGACAAGGGAGTTCATCAAGAAATTTTTCCCATGCCATAAGACGAACACCCTTAGAAAGTCAATCATGAACTTCGCCAAAAAGGAAGATGAAATATTCTTCCAATGTTGGGAGCGGTTCAAAGATCTTGTCAGTTCATGCCCACAACATGGTTTTGAAACGTGGTACATCACGAACTTTTTCTATGATGGACTGACATCTCCCATGCGCCAATTAGTTGAGACGATGTGTAATGGGGATTTTATGAATAAAGGTGTCGATGAGGTGTGGGACTACTTTGATAAACTTGCTGAGAACACACAATCATGGGACATCTCCCCTAAACCAAATACTACGTCTACGCCGACTCATTCCAAGGAAAGGGGTGGAATGTATCACCTGAAAGAGGATGATGATCTTAATGATAAAGTCACTAATCTTACTAGAACACTCGAGGCCATGGAATTAAAGAAGGATAAGGCTAAGGAAATTGTTAGTAGTACTTGTGGTTACAGCATTCACACTAGTGAAAATTGCCCAACTATATCTGCCTTTCAAGAGGTATTGAATGAGCAATCCAATGCCGTGAGTAATTACCAAAGACCTTTCAGTGGGCCCACCTCTAACACATACAATCTTGGCTGAAGAAATCATCCAAACTTTAATTGGAGGAATGGACAAACCGCTACACCTCAAGGTTTCCTAAATCAAATTCCAACTCAAGAGAAACTTCAAGAGGATTCGGTTCAAAAACATATTCGAGAACAAGAGATACTTAATCAGAATTTGGCACAAATGTTTCATAATATCCATACAGTATTAGGAACACTTGTGTCGTCTATTCAAAAGATAGAGTCATAATTAACAAGTAGAGGAAAGAGGATGCTACCTACTCAACCTCTCCCCAATCCTAAACAGCAATATGAAATAAGTGACCCTAGATCTTCAAATCAGATGGAATAAGCTAAATCCATCACCACTCTTAGGAGTGGGAAGATCATTGATAAAACCATTCTGGTTAAGGCTAAAAAGCCTACGGACCCAGAAGTGGACAAAGATGATGAATCTAGCCATGCTCCACAGGAATTAGAATCAGAACCTCAAGGGAAGTCAGTGGCTCCATTTCCCCAACGTTTGGTTGCACTAAAACCTCTCTCTAACTCTTAGGATATTCTAGAGGTGTTGAAACAAGTAAAATGTCAACATTCCTCTACTTGATGCCGTGAAACAAATACTTTCATATGCCAAATTCCTAAAAGACTTAGTACAACTAAAAGAAGGTAGAATATTCAAAAGAAAATCTTCTTGACTGAGAAAGTGAGTGTCATCCTAAAGCAAGATGTTCTACAGAAATTCAAGGATCCTGGTAGCCCAACTATATCATGTGTAATCGGGAACTGTCGAATTGAGCATGCACTTCTTGACTTAAGAGCGAGCATCAATCTGATTCCCTACTCGATATACAAACAATTAGGTTTGGGTGAATTAAAACCCACCCTAACCACACTATAACTTTTTGATCGCTCTATTCGTATACCAAGAGGGATAATTGAGGATGTGTGGTCCAGGTCGACAGATTTTACTACCCTATAGATTTTATCATCCTGGATACCGAACCATCGGTAACATGAGCACTTAGATTCCCGTTATTCTTCGTCGCTCATTCCTTGCCACCTCAAACATAATTATCAATTGCAGGAATCATGTCATGAGTATGTCTTTCAGGAATATGACATTAGAAATGAATATCTTTTTCAACATAGGCAGACCGTTAGAGGGAGATGACAATTTCCACGACATTAATATGATTGACACTTTTATGGACGATAGGACACCTTTAACTTTATCCTCTGACCCTCTATAGACGTGGCTGGCCCACTCTCATGATTTTGATGATGACATGGCTAGGGAGACGTGTGCCAGGCTTGATGTTGCGCTAGTACTTGAAGTTAACCAGTGGAGGCCACAATTTAAAGAGTTGTCCCAAATTGATGAAGTGCCTCTACCATCTAACCTCAAGCCACCGAAGCTTGACCTAAAATCTTTGCCCTCTGATTTGAAATATGCATATTTAGGTCAAGATGAGACATACCCAGTGGTGATTTCTGCCCACCTAGAGAAAGAACAAGAGAGTATGCTCATATCTACTCTCATTGAGCATAAGGGAGCCCTTGAATGGACGATTGCGGACCTCAAGGGAATTGACCCCTCGATTTATACTCACCGCATTTATCTTAAGGATAATGCGAAGACCGCTTGGCAATCACAATGTAGACTAAATCCAAATATGAAGTGGTTAAGGCCGAGGTTCTTAAACTATTGGATGTGGGTATCATATACCCTATATCTGATCGTCAATGGATGAGTTCAACTTAGGTGGTTCCTAAGAAATCCGGAATCACCATCATAACCAATGCCAATAATGAACTCGTGCCAACTAGGGTTACTACTGGTTGGAGAATGTGCATTAACTACAAGAAGTTGAATACCGTCACGAGGAAGGACCACTTTCCTTTGTCCTTCATTAAGGTTAGCTAGTCACTCCTACTACTGTTTCCTTGACGGGTATTCGGGCTACAATCAGATAGAGATAGCCCCTGAAGATCAGGAAAAGACCACATTTACATGTTCCTATGGCACATTTGCTTACTGAATGATCTCATTCGGACTATGTAATGCCCCTGCCACCTTTCAGCGATGTATATTGAGTATCTTTTTTGACATGGTGGAGCAATATCTAAAGATCTTCATGGACGATTTCTCCGTCTTTAGTCCATCTTTCAGCGAGTGCTTAGAAAGTCTTAAATGTGTGCTGAAAAAATGTGAAGAAAAGAACTTGGTACTTAATTGGGATAAGTGTCATTTCATGGTTCATAAGAGAATTGTCCTTAGATATATTATCTCGTCCAAAGGAATCGAGGTGGATAAGGCAAAAATCGATCTTATCTCTAACCTACCTCCACCCAAGAACATACAGGATGTGCGATCCTTCTTAGGACATGCCGGGTTTTACAAAAGATTCATAAAGGACTTTAGTCTTATCTCTCATCCTCTATATAATCTACTTCAAAAGGATGCACCATACGAGTGAACTGAGCCATGCCAGAAAGCTTTTACTAAGCTTAAGGGCATGTTGACCAGTGCACTTATCATACAGCCACCCGACTGGAGCATTTATTTTGAACTTATGTGCGATGCGTCTGATTATGCTCTTGGGGCGGTTCTAGGTCAGAGAAAAGATAAGAAACCCTACGTTATTCATTATGCGAGTAAGACTCTAAATCCTGCCCAAGTGAACTACTCGACTACGGAAAAGGAACTCTTGGCCGTAGTGTTCGCTTTGGACAAATTTAAGTCTTACTTGATCAGATCGAAGATCATTATTTACACTGATCACGCGGCGCTCAAGTATCTTCTATCTAAGAAAGATGCTAAGCCCCGCCTGATAAGATGGATCCTCTTACTCCAAGAATTTGACCTAGAAATAAAAGATAAAAGGGGAGTAGAGAACGTAGTGGCTGACCATCTTTCTCGCCTTAATCCCTCTTATTCCCTTGAGACAACACATATCAATGACATGTCCCCTGATGAACAGTTGTTCAAAGTCTCCCATTCTTTGGTTCGCTGATATCGCTAATTATCTTGCCACAGGTTCCATATCAACACATTGGACTGTGCAAGATAAGAAGAAAATTTTCACCAAGGTACGCAACTTTTTCTAAGATGATCCATATTTGTTTAAATATTGCCTAGACCAAATCTTAAGGAGTGTGTGCCAAACGATGAGCATCAGAGTGTCATCTCCTTCTGTCATTCACAGGTCTGTGGTAGTCACTTTTCTGCTAAAAAGACCACAGCCAATATTCTGCAGTGTAGCTTTTACTGGCCCACTATGTTCAGGGACACTCATGAGTTTTGCAAAGCTTGTGAGCGTTGTCAGAAATTGAGAGCGTTGTCCTGTCGAAATATGATGCCCTTAAATCTCATTCTTATCATAAAGGCACTTGATTACTAGGGCATCAATTTCATGGGACCATTCCCCCAATCTTTTGGAAATCTATATATTTTGCTCACCGTAGACTATGTCAATAAATGGGTCGAAGCGATTCCATGTCGGAATAATGACCAATGCATGATTATTAAATTCTTAAAAGAGAACATTCTTTTCCGATTTGGAACGCCTCGAGCCATCATTAGTGATGAGGGCTCACACTTTTGTAATAGACCATTTGAGAGTTTAATGAAACAATATGGTATCTCTCATAAGGTGAGCACCCCATACCACCCACAAACAAGTGGGCATGCTGAGATTTCCAATAGGGAGATCAAACACATTTTGAAGAAAATGTTTAACCCTGACCGTAAGGATTGGTCAATTGGATTGACCGATGCATTATGGGCTTACCATACTGCTTTTAAAACCCCTATTAGAATGTCTCCCTTTAGACTTGTTTATGGGAAGGCTTGCCACTTGCCTGTGGAGTTAGAACATAGAGCCTACTGGGCGATCAAAAATCTGAATTTCAATCTGGATGACGCTGGCTTCCTACGCAAACTTCAGTTGAATGAACTTGTAGAAATTCAGAACGATGCATACGATAACTCGAGAATTTACAAGCACAGGATGAAAGCATTTCATGACCAACACATTCTACAAAAATCATTCACGCCAGGTCAGAAAGTCCTTTTGTATAATTCTCGATTACATCTCTTTCTAGGTAAGTTCCGATCTCGTTGGACTAGCCCTTTCACCGTTATCAATGTTTATCCTCATGGGGCTGTTGAGATTTAGGATCTAGATAATGGTCATGACTTTAAAGTAAATGGACATTACCTAAAGCCATTTGTCGAGAAATTTGATGCAGAGGACATGTCCATGCCTCTGACTGATCCTGTTTACCAGGATTGTCTCCTAGTCTGACGGAGGTATAGGTAGGTTTACTGCTTTCATAAGACTATGGTAGTTTGCTTTATATTGTTCTAGGTTAGTCAATTTTATGCCATTAGGTTAGTTTGCTTTTATTGGTTTCACTCTTGTGCTGACCCGCTCTCACGCTGATTTCTTTGGAAAAGCCTCTTGCTTCTTTCATCAAGGTACTATCTTTCCATCACTCCTCTTTTACTTTCGTTATCCCACATGCATTGCATGTGTATTTCTTTTACATTGAGGGCAATGTAGATTTCAGGTTGGGAGTGGGGGATTAGGTTACCTAATAAGTATTTTCTAGTTTTGAGCAAAAATTGTGAAAATTTTTAAAAAATTTCTGGAAATTCTTGTGAATTCGAAGTGATTTTGAAGGCCATCATTGATTTAAAATTATAAGATATGGAGTGTTGGGGATTTACGTCTCTTGGATTTAACTGTCTGATAGATTCCACAGTTGAGTTTGAATTATCAATCCATGATTAGAAGTTTTAAACATCGATTGAGTCATGATTTCACATGTCACATCTCACTTACACATTGAAGTTTCAGTTCGATATTGAAGGAATACCTGGTAATCTCTAAGCATGAAAGGAACCAACCTGAGAAAATTGAAAGGGTTGGGAGAATAGTCTTCACCATAGGTTTGCTCCCTATAGGCGAGGAATTATTCCCCACGGTTAACATTCGGAAAATGTTGGGCGATTGGTCTTCACCATATGTTTGCTCCCTATAGGGGAGGATTAGATTCCTTTCCTTGGCATTACTTTTAATGAAAAAATTAAAAGTTGGTAGGTTGATCTATGAGGCAGGTTGGTTGTCATGAATTCTCTTATTGGTTACTAATGATATCATGAAATAGAGAAGTGAACTTTAATGAGAAGCTAAGATTACACTATACACTCATGAATCCTAATGTTTAGAAATTTTTTCTAATTGATGGATTAATATTTTGATCTTGATTATGAAGTCTATCGTGCACTTGAGTATAAAAGAATGTAATGCCCGACATTCATGAATCTTAGACTTCTAGTATCTGGATTATTTTCAAAAATCACTCGAGTTTATAAAAATTGTCCTATAATTCTCAACTGATTTTTCACATACTTTGCTTGGGACTAGCAAAATGCTAGTTAGGAGTTGTGTTGAGGGTCAAATATTGCATATTAGACCCCAATTATTACTCAAATTTGTGATTATGATACTGTTTAACGCCCTAATTTAATCATGTTTATGGTGCAGGGTGTGTTTAGGAGCTTGGACTGAAAAATGGTACTAAAAGCGTGGATTTGATGCTCATAAATCACCAAAGCAAGGGACAGACTCCAGGGAACGAGATCAAGGAATTTACATGGCCGAGATTCGAGAAAATCACGCCACTCGCATTAAACAGGCCTGAAAACCGTCCAGAATGCAAGATCATAAGGTTCCCAGCATCTGTTTTGCCCGAAACATCATATATGGCCTGAGGACCATAAATTAACCGTACATGTCAAATTTCAGCCGCTGGACCCTTGTGGAATGGCCCAATAGACAGATCAGTCCACGAATCATCAAACTCGAGCCCACCTGATATGTGGATATGCTTCACTTTTGGTCTCGACCCATTAAATGAGCTGGAAAAGTGGATGGACGGAGAGGATTTCTTAAACATCGAAGTGGGACCCACTTAACATGATGAAAGTGTGCACAGAACAGTGCACAGGAGGTGCACCAGACTGACGAAAATGGTCAGCGGTCACTGACCTGATCCGAATTCAGAAATCCGAATTTACGCAATAGGGAGTTGAGGTTGACTCCTGGTGGACCACCATCATCACGTGTTTTGAAGATCCACACCATTCAGTGAGTTCACAAGGTCAAACCGACCATACCCCTATCCGCCTCCTGCTTTTCTCGGATGC
Source organism: Magnolia changhungtana (assembly GCA_030180095.1). Lineage (NCBI taxonomy): Eukaryota > Viridiplantae > Streptophyta > Magnoliopsida > Magnoliales > Magnoliaceae > Magnolia > Magnolia changhungtana. Next base: position 230,872 of record JASAUF010000674.1, on the reverse strand, counting down.
TGCATGAACATGAAGGTGTAGACGCAGGATTGAATGGCGCCAAGAAAAATGACATGAGTCTCGACGAAGCTTATCCAAAACCAATCATGTCCGACCGGTTTTTCATGGGCAATTGAATGGACGGTCTGGATTTCGCAGATATCTTCACACATGGGTCCTGCCAATCAACAATGCAGAGGTCATGTGAGCTCTGTTTCACAATAGAGCCTACAGACGGTCTTTGTGAGCCATTATGTGAGCTCGACTTCGACTGGATGCATGATCTAGACCTTTTAGAAGATTCAGCAGGGGGCCACGACCCCAACCATGGAGTCGGATTCCAAGGACAAGCTGCCTTCCATTCTAAAACTTAGGCCGAACGTAACACACTTAGCGTTGTTGTGTAATGTTGGGAAGGAAACTGGCTGCGTAAGCATTTATGCACAAAACCGACCGACTCTACCGACTTCAGCACATTCCACCGCCCCTCCTTGCTCTATAAAAGGAGAAGGAAGGGAGAGAGAAAATCATCATTCAATCGATGGTTAAGAGAGAGAGCTTTAACAGAGACCGTGTGGATTTCTTATTTTCTTTATTTTTATTTTTACTATTCTTTTTATTATTATTTTCTTTTGATAGCTAGTCCAATCATGTTGGGCTAAACCTCTTAGTTAGGGCTAAGAGGTGAAGCTTGTGGTGTAATGGGAATGATCTTCGGTTCTGATTCATGTTAGATTGAACAGATTTTGATCTGGGTTGATTATAGGAATATTTCTAGTTTTTAATGGTTTGTTGTGATTGAGATTACAGCAAGTCTGCAATAGCTTTGAGTATTTCCTTTACATTATTTGATTGTGAAGTTAGGAAGTTCTGTTGTTCATCATTGCCCCTTGGACATGGTTGGATGATAAAATCCTACATCTTCTGATTGGTTGTGGATTGGCTTAATTCTGTTCTTTACTTTGTCTCATGGGCATGGTTTTGTGATGGAATTAGTTCTAATTCTTATACCTTTCACCTCTTTGAAAACTAGATCGAAGGAAGTTCATATTGAGCTTTAGTGATATATCTTCCAACTAGATGAAGATGGGACTCGAAGTCCAGTTGAGTTCATGAATTAAGCGTAGATCTCCTTGATCTCTACAAGTGGATCCTATGAATCCCTGGTTTTCCATCTTTGAATTCTCCAAGTTTTAGATTACTATTTCACCATTATTCACTCATATTCACTTGATTTAGATTTCAACTTATTCTAGTTCTAGTTCTGGTTATTTTCATATTACGTACATGTTTCAGTCCCTGTGGATTAGACCTCGGTCTCACCAAGTTTATTACTACATCACAACCCTATACTTGGGGTGTGAACATGCTCCCGCGACAGTGAGGTTGCAAGCTCTGGCGCGGGACTAAGGTAGGAGAGGAAATTTCTCAACTTTCAGCCTCCTTGAGCTCTTCCTCAGCCTCCACTCCCTCTCTCTCTCTCTCTCTCTCTCTCTCTCTTCCCTCTCTCTCTCTCTCTCTCTCTCTCTCTCCCCCCACTTGCAGAAAATTCGTATAGAAGTGTGGGAGAGAGATTTAAGGGCTTATATAGTCTGAAAATTAGTCCAGTTGGCCTTAGGGAGACTTATTTTAATGTATATACCCCTAGTGGGTGGATTTTTGGTCCTTAGGGCTATCTCAATGGTGCCCTGGCCCATCTGTGTCATAGAACAGGTGCCTCATGGTCAGATGAAGGGTTGTTCCAAGTTTGGTGGCAAACGGATGAATCGATTGGCCGTGGGGGCCTGATTTGCGATCAACGGTCACCAATGTTCGATCAGGGCCCCAACTATACAGATATGAGTAGAGAAATATCCCTGACTCATGGCCCGAGTTTAATTACAATTTAACAATTGAAAAGCCACAACTTTGCGAAAGAGTGGAAGGTTTATTTCACTTAAGTTTCAGGTTTCAACCTTGGGTATTCGTGCGTTTCAAGCACTTGGCTTCTAGCCCAAGTTATGTAGTTCTGGTTACTATCTTAATATGCCACCCACGATTGACGTCAAGCCCAGTGAAATAAACATTATTCTATAATTTTGAAACTAGTGGGCCACTAATGAGCGGTCTGAAGCTCATTCGGGAATCTGGGTATTTTTCAAATGAATAGGGTAGGGAGATTTCTTGGGCACAATTGTTAGGGTTCGAATTAACTAAGTTCATAGTGTGGCCTATTTGAAATTAGCAAAAATGGTAATTCAGTCATGATCACTCTAAACCGTTGGTTCTTAGGCTAAACGAGTAAATAGGTTGACTTGGTCTGTTAGTTAAGATCTAGGTCATAGCTGGCTCGGCTTTGGGTAGATCTTTAATTCAGTTACGGTTGTCTTGATTAGTCAGTAATAGGTCGGTTGTATTTAGGCCCTAGATGGACAATTCACGAGGGTTAACTTGAGGTTTAAGTGATCAGGCGGATTCGTTGGCTTCATACGGTTAGTTAATCGAATTTGTGCAGTTCTTTACTGGTATTACCTACGTATAGTCTCACTTGAGCATCGAGAGTCAGTAAGTGACGACGTGGGCTAGTTATAAAAAGATTTTATGGATTTTTAACTATCCAAAATAGCAAAATTTTAGGATGTTATAATCTCAAACCCCTTAAAAGCATGTATTGCTCACTTTTTGGATTTTGACGATCACATAATATTGGACATGATGAGTGCTTTGTTAGATTCTAAGCTAGTACTTGAAACTAACAATAGAGGCCATCATTTGAAAAATTACCCCACATGGACTCAAATCCTCTACTGTCTAGCATCAAGCCATCGAAGCTTGACCTAAAACAATTGCCATCCAAACAGACATACATTTACTTAGGTGAAGGAGACACATATCCAGTGTTGATTTCCTCCCACTTGGATGATGAGCAAGAGAGCAAGTTGATTGCTACTCTTAAGAACCATAAGGGTGCCATAAGATGAACTATTGCAGATATTAAGGGAATTATCCCCTTGATTTGTACTCACCGAATACACCTAGGTGAGAATACCAAAATATCAAGGCAACCATAACGCTGATTAAATCCAAACATAAGGGACGTGGTGAAGATGGAGATGTTGAAACTATTGGATATGGGAATCATTTAACATGTATTCAATAGTCAGTGGGTGAGTCCAACTTAGGTGGTGCCCAAGATGTCCAGAATACCATTATAGACAATGGCAAAAAATGAACTCATGCCATCTAGAGTTACCACTGGATGGAGAATCCGCATTGACTATAGGAAGTTGAATACTCTCATGAGAAAAGACTACTTTCCCTTATCTTTTGTTGATCAAATTTTTGAAAGATTGACCGATTATTCCTACTATTTCTTCCTCGACAGGTACTCGGGCTACAATTAGATTGAGATAGCTCCTGAAGATCAAGAGAAAATCACATTTACATGCCCCTTTGGCACTTTTACTTACCGAAGGATGCCATTTAAGCTATATAGTACTCCTGCGACATTCCAGAGATGCATGCTTAGTAATTTCCAAATATAATTGGGCATTTTTTAAAAGTGTTCATGGATGACTTCTCCAATTTTGAAAGTACGTTTGATGAGTGACTCAAGCACTTGAATTTGGTTTTGACAAGGTGTGAAGAGAAACTTTATATTGAAATGGGAAAAGTATCACTTCATGGTTCAAAAGGGAATTATCCTTGGACATGTGATCTCATCCAATGGAAATGAAGTTCACAACGCCAAAATATACTTGATTGTTAATTTTTCATGTCCTAAAAGCATACTTGACATTCGCTATTTTCTCGGTCACGTAGGATTTTATAGGAGGTTTATTAAGAATTTTAGCCAAATGTCTAGAACATTGAGTAACCTGCTTCAAAAGGATGCTCCATTTATGTAGACTGACTCATGTGAAGAGGTTTTTACAAAGCTAAATGGTATGTTGACAACCGCACCTATCATGCAGCCACTTGACCGGAGCATTCCTTTTAAAATCATGTGTTATGATAACGACTATGCTATTGGGGTTGTGTTAGGCTAAATGAAGGATAAGAAACTGTGTGTTATCTACTATGTGAGTAGAACATTGAATGGTGCCTAGATAAATTTCTCCACCATGGAAAAGGAAATCCTTGTCGTAGTCTTTGCCCTAGACGAATTCAGGTCCTACTTGATTGAATCTAAAATTATAATTTTCAATTACCATGCGGTGCTCAAGTATCTTCCCTCAAAAAATGATACTAAGTCTTGTATTTTGAGATGGATCCTCCTATTCAAAGAGTTAGAGATACATGACAAGAAAGGAGTAGAGAACGAAGTAGCGGACCACTTATCTCGACTAGTCCTTTCAGAATCCATTGAGAGGTCACCGATCAAAGATACTTTTCTTAATGAACAATTATTTGCTGCCACCCAATTACCTTGGTATGCTGACACAACTAATTATCATGTGACAGGAAAATTACCAATCCATTAGACATTACAAGATAGGAAGAGATTTTTTTCCAAGGTACGTAGCTTTTTCCGGGATGACCCTTATTTATTTAAATATTTCCCAAACCAAATCATTAGGGAATTTTTTTCTGAACAATGAACAATCTAGTGTTATCTCCTTTTGTCACTCACAAGCTTGTTGGGGTTATTTTTCGGTAATGAAAACCATTACCAAGATTCTTTGATGTGGTTTCTATTGGCCAACTATGTTTTAAAATATCCATGAGTTTTGTAGAGTGTGTGAGTGATGTCAGAAATTCGAAAGAATGCCCAAAGAAACGTGATGCTTGAAAATTTGATCCTGATTGTCAAAAATTTTTATTATTGGGGTATTGATTTCATAAGACATTTTCCGTCATCTTTTGGACATCTTTACATTCTCTCAGCAATGGATTATGTTTTTTAATGGGTGGAGGCTATTCCTTATAGAACTAACGACCAGAAAATAATTCTACGGTTCTTAAAAGAAAATATTTTCTCAAGATTTAGAAAGAAAATATTTGGAATGCCAAGATCCATAATTAGTGAAGGTGGTTCACACTTTTGTAATAGGTTATTTTAGAACTTAATGAGGAAATATGACATTACACACAAAGTGGTTACACCTTATTATCCATAGACAAGTGGATAAGCTAAAGTTTCCAATGGGGAGATTAAACAGATTTTAGAGAAAACTGTAAATCCAGAACATAAGAATTGGTCTTTGGGACTAATTCACGCATTACGGACTTATATGATTACATTTAAATATCTTATTAGAATGTCTCCCTATAAACTTGTCTTTGGGAAAGCTTGTCACTTGCCGGTAAAATTGAAACATAAGGCATACTGTGCCATAAAGAAGTTTAATTTTCGACATTGACAAAACTTACACACTGTGTAAATTCTAACCTTTGGAGTTAGAAGAAATTAAGAAAGACATGTATGACAATGCAACAATATATAAGGAGAGGATGAAAGTGTTCTATGATAAGAACATTTTCAGAAAAATATTTGAGTTAAATCAAAAGGTCCTCCTATATAATTCTCGTCTCCATCTCTTTCCTAAATGGACCAATCTTTTCTTAGTAAAGAATGTTTATCCCTCTGGGGCCGTGGAAATTATGAATCCTAAAAACGTTAATGTATTTAAGGTAAATGGTCAGAGATCGAAACCGTTTGTGGTGAAATTTGTTAAAGAGCACTGTTAAGGGTCAAATATTGCATAGTATCCCCCATTTATATCTTAGTTTTATGAACATGATAATGCTTAATGTTCTATTTTACTCATGTTTGTATTACAAGGTGAATTTAAGAGCTTGGATTGAAAAGGGTGTTAAAAGCATGAATTTGATGCTCAAGAATCACCAAGGCAAGGGATGGATCTTAAGAGACCAAGATTGAAGAATTCACATGTCAAAGATCCAAGAAAACCAAGTGAGGAATGAAGAGAATCAAAGATTTAAAGTGAAGAAAAGGAATCCTGAAATCGTCCTCAAAAAGCATATTCTGAAACTCTAGGTCATTCTGTGAAATTGCGCAGAGTGAAGTCTATTTTGAGAAACTACGTAGAGTGAAGTTATTTTAGCAAACTTCATAAATTTGAGATGGTTTCTAAAGTTTTCCAACTAGATGCGAAAGTTGGAGTTCCATAATTATAAATAGGACTTCCTAGGATGCTCCAAGGCTTCTTCTAAGGTTTAAGGAGTGGAGCAAAAGGGTGGAGAAGCCGTCGCCAAGAGTTTTTCTTCTTCTTCCTTAATTGTTTTCATGTTTTTCTTAAGAGACTTTAGTCCAATCATGTCTATGGTTGGTTAAACTTCTTAGCTAGGGCTAAGAGGTGAAGTTTGTAGCATAATGACATGTTTCTATTGCTTTAATTCATGTTTATGTTGAACTCTATGAATTCTAATTTGAGTATCTTCTTTTCTTGATTTGAGATTATGAAATTAGTAAATCCGGTTATTCACCATCGTCTCTTGGGCATGGTAGGGTGATGGAATCCTTCCTAAACTTCACAATTCTCCTGCTTTGAGACTATGAGACTGGTAAGTCCTATTGTTTGCCATTGTCTCCTTGGCATGGTTTGGTGATGGAATCCTTGTCAATTATCATAGTTCTCCTTCATTGAGAATTAGGTCAATGGAAGTTCAGATTTGGTTTTATTGATATATTTTTCAATTGGATAGGATATGACTCCAATTCTAATTGTGTTACTTGAATCAAGAAAGATGGTTGCCTAATCACTACAAGTGGATCCTTGGGAGCCTAGTTCCTACCTTTAAATTCTTCGTTTTAATTACACTATTCACAATTACTCTCTCAAATACTTCAGAATTATTTTCACATCTTCTTCCAGTTCTACTTCTAGTTAATTTAAGAAATGTACAAGTTTCAGTCCCTGTGGATTCGACCTCAATCCTACTGAGATTATTACTATATCGCGACCCTACACTTGGGGTTATGAACAAGTTTTTGGCGCTGTTGCCGGGGATTGACAGTTGCGTTTTCTGGATTTGATTAGTTTTGGAATTAGGTTAAGATTATGATTTATTTACTTTCTATTTTTAGGTTAGGGTTCTTTCTAATTTATTTTTAGAAACTATCTTTTCTTTCTATTTATAGATTTAGAAACTTTCCTTTTCCATTTTTAGAAACTAGGTTGCTTTTTTTTTAGAAACTTTCCTAATTTATTTTTAGAAACTTTTATTTTTCGTTTTTAGAAAATAGGTTGTTTTTTTTATAAACTTTCCTTTTTAGTTTTACACACTAACTCATCTTTGTATTTCTATTTTTAGAAACTAATTCACTTTCCTTTTTCTTTTGCAGGATCCTAACATAGAAACTTTTAATTTGGTAATTTTTTTTTTTCTAATTCTCTCTCGCTTTCTATTTATAGATTTCTATTTCCCTTCTTTCTTGTAGGTTTATGTTAGATTCTGAAATTGAGGGCTGAAAGTGTTTCATGCCCATGTCGGTCCGTGATAACACTCGACATCTCTCGAGTGAAGGAGGATTGTTGAGGGTTATCTATCCATCATAGGATTAGACACCACTTAAGATCCACGGAGTTAACTGAAGTTATGGCTACTAATCAACCTCCAAATCCTCAACCTAGGGTTGAGGAAATCCAGGATGAGAATGAGGTGCATCAATCATCCCCGCTCATACTTGACGAGATTATTTACAACTGGTGGGGGTGAGCACACCTTCCTGTATGGTTTTTCCAGAGAATGCAGGACATAAAGCTAGAAGTGATCCAACTCCTTCCAAAATTTCATGGACTTGAATCTGAAAATTCATATCTACACTTGAAAGAGTTTGATGAGATAATAGCCACTTTATACTTTCTTAATATGTCTGAGGACATGGTCAGGTTGAAATTCTTTCCCTTCTCCTTAAAAGAAAAGGCCAAGACGTGGTTACACTCACTACGTCCACGATCGATTGGCAGATGGAATGACATGACAAGGGAGTTCACTAAGAAAAATTTCCCATATCATAAAACAAAAACCCTCAGAAGTCAATCATGAACTTCGCCTAAAAGGAAGATGAAACATTCTTCCAATGTTGAGAGTGGTTCAAGGATTTATTAGTTCATGCCCACAACACAGTTTTGAAACGTGACGTATCACAAATTTCTTTTACGATGGACTGGCATCTTCCATGAGCCAATTGGTTGAGACGATGTGCAATGAGAAATTCATGAATAAAGATGTCAATGATGTGTGGGATTATTTAGACAGACTTGCTGAAAACGCACAATCATGGGACATCTCTCCAAAACCCACAACTTTTAAGCCTACGCAATCAAAGAAAAGGGGAGGAATGTATGCTATAAAAGAAGAAGATGACTTGAGTGCAAGGGTGGCCAATCTCACAAGAAGAGTCAAGGCCATGAAACAACAGAAGGATAAGGCTAAGAAAGAAGTTTGCGGTATTTACGCTTGCAACATACATACAACTGAAAATTGTTCACCAATACATGTTTTTCAAGAAATTCTGAATAAGCAATTAAATGCCGTGAACAACTACCAAAGAGCTTTCAGTATACCCACCTCAAATACATACAACTCCAGCTGAAGGAATGGACAAACTACTACTCCTCAAGGATTCCCTAACCAATTCCTAAATCAAGGGAACTTTCAAGAGGATCCAGTCTTAAAATACCTTTAAAATCAAGATCTTTTCAAATAGAGTATAGTAGGCCATTCAAGACCTTTCAAAGGCTATACAAAGTGTGTGACACAAAAATTTTGAGTGGGGAGAAAGAGATCTTTCCGGCCCAACCTCTCCCCAATCCTAAATTGTAATATGAAATTAGTGAACCAAGCTCTTCCAATCAATATGTGGAACAATCTAAGCCTATCACCACTCTTTGGAGTGGTAAAACAATTGATAAATCTATTCTGGTAAAGACTGAAGAGTCTAAGGACCCGGAAGAAGAGACGGATGATAGACCTAGCATTGCTCTACATAGATTAAAACCGGAACCTCGAGGCAAGCCAATTGCTCCATTCCCTCAACGATTGATTGCACCAAAACCTCTATCAAACTCTCAGGATATTCTAGAGGTGCTTAAGTAAGTGAAGGTCAACATCCCTCTACTGGATGCCATTAAACAAATTGCTTCATATGCCAAATTTATGAAAGATCTATGCACTACTAAGAGATGGCAGACTATTCAACAAAGTAAATTTCTGAAATAAAAAGTGAGTGTCATCCTCAAGCAAGAATTGCCACAAAAGTATAAAGACCTCGATAGTCCAACCATCACTTGTGTAATTGGGAACTACCGAATCGAGCATGCACTTCTTTACTTGGGGGCGAGTATTAATCTGATTCCTTACTCGGTTTACGAATAACTAGACCTAGGTGAATTAAAATCCACCCGATCCACATTACAACTTGCCGATCAATCAGTTCATATACCGAGAGGGATCATTGAGGATGTATTGGTTCAGGTTAACAAATTCTATTATCCAATAGATTTTATCGTCCTAGATACTCAACTCATCGTGGATATGAGCACTCAAATTCCTGTTATTCTTGGTCGATTATTCATTGCTACATCAAATGCAATCATTAATTGTAGGAATGGAGTTATGAATTTATCTTTCGAAATATGACATTGGAGCTCAATATTTTTTTCAATATGAGCAAACAGGCAGAGGATGATGAGGAGGCCCATAACATTAACATGACTGACTCGTTCGTGGAAGATAGAGCGCTCCTGACTCTAAACTCTGATCCTCTTGAGACATGTTTGGCCCACTCCCCTGATTTGGATGATGACACAATTAGGGAGATGGATGTCATGCTTGAAACTACACTGGTACTTGAAGTTAACCGGTGGAGGTCATGATTTGAAGATTTACCCCAAACTATGTAATGCCTCTACTATCTAGCTTCAAGACATCGAAGCTTGACTTAAAATCTTTGTCCGCTAATCTTGAACATGTTTACCTAGGTCAAGAAGAGACATACTCGGTGGTGACTTCATCCCACCTTAAGAAAAAATAAGAGAGTATGCTCATTTTCACTCTTGAAAAAGATAAAGGAGTTATTGGGCATATCATCACAGATCTCGATGTGGTGAATGAACTTCTTTCAACTGAATATTTTGAAGATTGCTTGGCACACTTTGTAGATTTAAATGGTCCCATGATAAATAAAATAATGGATTCCTTGCGAAACAATACCTCGGTGGTTGTTATTAACCGAGAGAACCCTTATTCTGAAGCCTCTCCTTCCACAGATCTTGAATGTTTGCCATTAAGGGAGGAGGAGCTGAAAGTTGAACCGAAGCCTAAAACTACGAAATATGTTGAGACTACATCACCTACTAAGAATTTCTCTAAATTTTATCTACTTGTAGTTTCTGATTCACCACGTGCGCTAACTCTGAAACTTTCTATCTCAGGTGAATCATATGTACTTTGGACACCTCAGGAGATTAAAAGGAAACTTTATGCTGAGGTCCACAAATTTCTTTGAAAAATCATGCTCCAGGGCATCCAAGCCTATTGCAAAAAAGGCTTTTGGATAACCTTGTTACGAAACTTACTAAGAAATTTATCAAGATACTAGCCGGAGGAGGAACCTTACGGCATGACTAAGTTGCTTTCCCCTGTTTTTCTAATTATGTTTATTGCTTTCAAAGAATTTAGGATTATGATAGTTTGCTTTTCATCATTTAGGATAGTTTGCTTTCCACTGTTTAGAATAGTTTGCTTTCTGTTGGTTTAATTCTTGTGCTAACCCATCTTCACACTAAGACCATTCGAAAAGCCTCAAAATTCCTTCTTCAGGTATTACCTTTTCATCACTTCCCTTCTCTTTTCATTATCTCTTTTCCATTACATGCTTATTTCTTTCACATTGAGGATAATGTAGATTTTTCGGTTGGGGATAGGGGATTAGGTGAACTAATTAGTGTTTTCTCAGCTTTGAGCAAATTTTTTGAAAATTTTCAATGTTTCAAGTTGAAATCTGTTTGGGAAGTGATGAATTGTGTGCTTAAGAATGCGTTGGATATGATAAAAATAGAGATTGAATTTTAGATTGTTGGAGTTTGGTCAACTAAGTAATCTATCACCTAAGTTCTTACGCTCAATTGATTAATCACAAGACACATTCAATTTTTCTTCTATAAGACATGCTAGAAGTTCTGATTGTTAGTATGTGAATCATTGATAGATGGTGAGAATCAAGTCTTAAGAATTTTATCCACCTTAAAAGAAGAAAAAAACCAGTTAAAAAAATAAAATAAAAACAGGAGATCGACAAAAAGGTCATGAAAAATAATAAAAAGAATGTAAAAATATGGAAAAGAATGTAGAAATAAAAAGAATGAATAAAAATTAACCTTCAATTTAAAATAAAAGACTAGAAAAAGAAGGAAAAAGGGATAAGTTCGGAATCAGTACTTGAGTTTCAAACTAATCTTGAAGTGATGAGTATGGCTAACATGATGAACTAATAGTATTCATACAGGAAGTAAGTTGATTTTCACTGAGCACATTGAAAAACTTGATATGCAAATTATGCTTGATTTAATGGACAAAGAATTTACTTGATTGGTTGCTTATGTAGCTCGGCTCTAAGTTTTCAAAACCCCACTTTCGTATCTTAATTAATTTATTCTTGAGTGTACAAAAGATTGTTTTCCTAGAGAGGCTTTGGACATTAAGCATTGAGATTTATTTCACGCATACTTTACTTGGGATTGTGTTGAGGGTCAAATATTGCACATTATCTCCCATTTATATCTTGGTTTTATGAACATGATAATGCTTAATGTTCTATTTTACTCACGTTTGTGTCGCAAGGTGAATTTAAGAGCTTGGATTGAAAATAGTGTTAAAAGCATGAATTTGATGCTCGAGAATCACCAAGGCAAGGGATGAATTTTAGGAGACCAAGTTTAAAGAATTCACATGCCAAAGATCCAAGAAAATCAAGTGAGGAAGGAAGAGAATTCAAGATTTGAAGTGAAGAAAAGGAATCTTGAAATCGTCTTGAAAAAGCATATTTTGAAACTCTGGGTCATTCTATGAAATTGCATAGAGTGGAGTCTATTTTGGAAAACTATATAGAGTAAAGTCTATTTTAGTAAACTGCGTAAATTTGAGATGGTTTCTAGAGTTTTCCAACTAGGAGCAAAAGTTGGAGTTCCATAACTATAATTAGGACTCCCTAAGATGCTCCAAGGCATCTTCTAAGGTTTAAGGAGTGGAGCAAAAAGGTGGAGAAGCCGTTACCAAGAGTTTTTCTTCTTCTTCCTTAGTTGTTTTCATATTTTTCTTAAGAGACTTTGGTTCAATTATACCTATGATGGGCTAAACCTCTTAGCTAGGGCTAAGAGGTGAAACTTGTAACATGATGGGATGTTTCTATTGCTTTGATTCATGTTTATGTTGAACTCCATGGATTCTAATTTGAGTATCTTCTTTTCCTAGCTAATTTAATATTATGAAATTAGTAAGTCCTGTTGTTCACCATCGTCCCTTGGGCATGGTAGGGTGATGAAATCCTTCCTAATATTCACAATTCTCCTGCTTTAAGAAACGTACAAGTTTCAGTCCCTGTGAATTTGACCTCGGTCTTACTGAGATTAGTACTACATCGCGACCCTACACTTAGGGTTGTGAATAAGCACATGTCCATACCTTTGGAAGATCCTATGTAACAGGATTGATCTCCTAATCTGATGGAGATATTTTCCCTTTCTTTCTTAGGATTTAATTATACTTGGTTGACTATAATATTTTGTTTATAAATGTTAGTGGTTGAAGTACCAATCTTGGAAGTTCGCTCCCATACAAGTCGTCCTTCATTTAATTGTTTTCACCTACTCTTTATTTTATTGCTCTCATCTTGTTTATATTACATATATTTCATACATTGAAGATAATGTAGAATTTAGGTGTTTTCTATAGAAAAATTCTTTTAATTTGAGTTGAAATTTTAAAATTTTGAGTTGAATTTTTTTAAAAAAATTTAAAGAAGCTTTCTGTAATCTTAGGCAGTTTCAGAAGAAAAGCTGAGAGTTAGACAATTTGAATATTCAGTATTTTTGAAACTTATATGCTAGTTACTTAATGAATTTTAATATTAAGTTCAGTTTAATCATCTTTAGTTAAAAAGTTTTTTAACATTAATTGAGTCATGAATGTAATATGTCATATCTATTTTATAGTACAAGAGAGTTTTGGTTGGATACCGAATTATTAATGTGATTATTCTTGCGAATGTTAAGAACCCTAGACTCTTTCTGTCTAATCCAACACTACACCATCTGCGTTCGAGAAAGAAGTTCTTCTGCTACAAGCTTCTACCACGTCTTTAAATTTCCATTTGAAGATAAGTACATTTACTGTAATTTAAGTTTTTCTAATATAGCCTGTGAAAATCTCAGTGAATTTTGTCTGAGATAGCTTATGAAAATCTCGGTGGGGTTTCTATTTGCGATTGCCCGTGAAATCACAAAAGTGATTTTTATTGCGATAGCTCGTGAAAATCATAAGGAACTGTATCAGGTTGTTAAGGTGACCCTGTGAAAACCTTATTATAGTGAAAGCCCAATTTACGAAGATAGTAATTTTGGGAGTGGAGTAGGTGTGGTTATTTTAAGCATCGAACCACTATAACTCCTTGTGTCGTGTGGTGAATGCTTTATTCTTTTTTATGATTAAATGTTATTTATTCTTATGGTGAATGTTGTAATATTTTATATTCTCTTGCTAGTTTCAAAGATTGATTTTAAAGACATTCGTGAAATAAGGTTATCCTGCCTAATATTTAGGTAAAGGTTGTCTTATGAATTATTTGGAATTAAGGTTTCAATATTAAAGCGATTGAGATTTTTATAATATTTACATATTCCGCATTTATTTTAATTATTTGGCATTTTCCTATTCACTCCCCCCCCCCCCCCCCCCCCCCCAAAAAAAAAAATAATAATAATAATAATAAAAATAAAAAATCATTATCCTTGAAATATGAAAGATATAAGGATAAAAAATGCAAGAGTATATCTTAATGTTACTCTTGAGACCCGAAAGAAAATAATGGAATACATGAACAAACATAGCAATGCGGTATTAAAGAAGTTTTTATGGAATCAGAAGATGCTAAAAATATTAATATTGATATTGCTGATGTGGACTCTATCTCCATATGTTGATTAGGCACTTTAGACCACCAACATCCAAAAGATCTCATGGGCATGTGCCATTAGATAGGAGGTGATGTAGGCGACATCTTGAGGATGTGGTTAACTAAATGGATAACAGGCCCATAAATAATACTAGAAAATACTTATAAAAATAAAGATAATAGACTAGAATCCAACACTTTGTTAAATGGTTATACTAAGACGGTATTAATTTCAACATTGTTAAATTGAAAATCTTCAAAGTAATGATCCAAGTAATAATTTAATTTAGACCTGGACTATAGCCCCATTCATTTATAAAATGAGAAAAACTTGCCTAAAAATAGGTCTTGAATCTACAAAAAAAAAAAAAAAAACTTTATTGCCGAATCCAAAGCGGTGTGAAAAACCTATGGATGTACTCCAATGGTCGATGGATAAATCGATAGATCTAGTCTAGTCAAGCATTGATTAAGTTTCTCTTTAGTTATTCGGCTGGGACTATATTTTATGTCCGTGGATGCATTGGTCTATTCGCACATGATCGAATATTTTTAAAATTATTATATAGTGTATTCAAGGAAATAGGAGTAGAATATGTTGTCCAAGTTATCATTGACACCTCTTATATAGTCGTCGCCTTATTATAAAGAAGTGAGGCTATTTATTTTGAATTCCATATATGAATCATTGCATTGATCGAATATTAAATGATATAAATAGGTTGTATATTAAAGTTATTATTAGGGTAGAAAAATAATTGTGTTTGTGTTTAAACATGCCTTTTATTATATATTAAAATAAAATGTATTGGTTGTAATTTGCTTTATCCAACTCTCACCTCATTTGTAATGGTGTTTTTAACACTACGAATGTTGTATGTAATAACATCTAAGTTTAGAAGTTTTGTAGTGTTAGTTGATTAGAATAACCGACCTTGGTTAAAGAATTCCGAAGGAAATTAGTCTAAGAACTATCCATTGTGATTATTATTATTATTATTATTATTTTTTTTTTTTGAACACATGTAAAAAGGGAATTAAAATCTTCAGAGCCCTCGCTCAATAGGTATTTTATCTAAAAGGGTCAGATTAAAATTTTGTAATGCTTTAATTATAAATAACATAATTATGGGCATATCGTAGGCATAATAGATAAAGGATGGAGCAATGAAATGTCATCTTATTTACTTTCGGTGGCCTACATCCTTTAAACCACAATTCCAAATACTGGTATTAATTTTACATGTTTTCATTTAAAAATAATAATCTTTATTGTTTAGTTTTTCTTAATTAAGAAAATTTAAAGCGTATAGGGGGTTTGCGACTGCATTTTCAATCATGCAATTGCATATGCATGCAAATTGTAGGTCTCTTAGGATGACTTGTGCCATTTAACAACACTAAAAGCAAATTACTTTGGTGGAAAGAGAATCATGATTTGATTACCATACAACTTCGTCCTAAATTATATAAAATCCTTTTTAATTTCTTACTAGGATAGTTTCTATGAAGGAGTGACATGACTAAGGGGCCATCAACAACTTGGTAAATATGAACTTATTGGCTTATTTTTACAAAATTAAGTATTTTTAAAATAGATTGTTTAGTAATAGTTTAATTTAAACCTAGCATTTTAGAGACCAATTTTACCTCTTAACTCTTGATGTAAGGAAAGTTACTTGTTTAAGAAAAGCTATTTACCAAGTTGTAGGCCCACATGGAGAATTAACATAGATAGTGGCCCCACATAATGGATGACCCATATCAAGGTGGATCCACATAACAGACAATCCACATGAAAGGTGGGACCTTAAGAATGAATGACCCACATCCAATGTGCGCCTTGCATGATGGGCGACCCATTTCAAACTGGGGTTCTACATAATAGCCAACCTACTTCAATGTTGGTCTCCGCATGATGGATGGTCCATAATAAAAGTGAGCCCCACATAATGGACATTCACATCAAATGTCTGACAAGATGGATGGTCCACATCCAAGGTGAGCCCCACATGATGTACTGCCCACATCAATGTGGCCCCCACCAATGGATGCTCCCCATTGAAGGTGCTGACCCTTAATGATGAATGACCCACATCTAAGGCAGCTTGCATAATGGAAGGTCTATTTCAAAGTTGGGCCCCACATGATGGACGGTCAGTATTTGAAGGTGGGACCAACATGATGGACGATTCTCATCCAATGTGTGACATGATGGACGACCCAAATCTTAGGTAGGCCCCATGATGGATGACCTACATCAAGGTGGGCTCCACATAATGGATGGTGCACATCAAAGGTTGACCCTTAATGATGAATGACCCATATCCAAGGTGCACCCTGCATGATGGATGACATACTTTGAAGTTGGTCCCTCATGGTGGACAATCTACATTAAAGGTGTGCCCTACATGATGGACAATTCATATCTAATGTCTAACATGATGGACGGCCCACATCCATGGAGGCCCCACATGATGGATGACCCATCAAGGTGGGCCCCACACAATGGATGATTTGCATTAAAGGTTGGCCCCTTATAATGAATGACTCACATCAAGACGAGCTTCACATGATGGGTGACTCACTTGGAAGTTGGGCCCCACATGATGGGCTACCCTTTAAAAACAACTCTTATTTGAATATTTTTATCAAACATGCTTATATCAAATATAAAAAAAAAAAAAAAAAAATTAGTTATGAGAAAGTGTTTTTCTAAATGTAATACAAGAAATTAAAAAGAAAAATTGCTAATTCTCTGCCCTCATTTGAGTAGCTCATGAGAGTTGCGAAACAGGCTCTAATATACCTTTTGTTGATCTAAATGTAAGTGATAGAGTCATGCAATTCTCTAAAAATATTGTTTGTTTATGACATCTAATCTGTCCTACAGTTAATGGCAGAAAGAGAAGAAGAACAATTTAGCTAAGGGGGTGTTTTGGTTGCACCAAATTTTATATATAAAAATAATAATAATAATAATAAATCTGTCCTATAGTGTCATCACACCGTGATATACACAAACTAATAATCATACATGTAGGCCACACTAAAATTTGGGGGTTTTCGTTGTAGTATACTGTTCTCTTTGGCATGGCCCGCATGGTAGTTGGAATGGCTTTTTCCTTTTTTCATTTTTTTTTTCTTTTTAGTTTGTAGGATTGAAATTAATGGATGCACCATTTGGGTGGGTTAGATGTCATACAAACACCACGTGGGCCCACAATCCCTCAACCCTAACATCTTTTGAGTAAGATAATTTCTGAGGGCCAATTGACAATTAGTTATACCTACGATCTAACGGAAGGTAGGGCCCTTGATAAGGTGGAATGGCCAAAACAGGATTCATGTAGCCCACCCAATTAATTTGGATAATGCTTAGATAATTATGATGGAAGTGGATTGCCTGGTGACCCTAATATTGGGGACACTATGGCTATGAAGCCCACCATGATGTTCTATTGACACCTTATGTCCATTTCAGCGGCTCATGTAGACCACACAATAAGAAACAGTCTCACCATTAAAAACTTTGGGGCCATAACAGTTTTGAATCAAGCTGATATTTGTGTTTTCCCTTCATCCTTATGAACAGATCGAATGGCAAATAAACAAGGTAAGCTTTAGGAAGGTTTTAACGGTGTGTGTCATTATCCCTTCTGTTTCCAGTAGCGTGGTCCACTTGAGCTTTGAATCTGCTATTTGGGGCTCATGCCCTAAAATGAGCTAGCAAAACGGACAGGCATGGATATATAACACATAGACAACAGTAGGCCCATAGCACCTGCCACCAGGGATATCTACCAGGGAATCCGCTTCCAATTATGATAAGACAATTAGTGAGAGGGAATCCACTTCTAATTATGATGAGACAATTAGTGTTATCTGGGATTATTGTCTACAAATAATAGGTTCCCATCGACGGACAGTATGAATGATTGCACTACCTCAAGTGTTTATACAACTAATTGAATCATACGCTTACTAAACAACTGCCTGCATCAGATCATTTCTAGCTGATAAAATGCTGCTCCAGTTCGCTGATAAAGGGGCCGACCTTTTATCTTTTCATTTAGAAAATCGATTTTAGAGTACAGATTTCAATTCATAGAAAGAAATTTTCACAAAAAATAATAACTATTACTGCTACACCTACTTTTAGCACTGATAAACTTGGAAACAGAAGAACTTTTACGCATCTCGTCCAAATCTATCCGTTGCAGGTAAAGTTTGTGTAAGATCACCCTTCAGCCCTTCATCTTCGGAAATGTCTACGAATATACCTTGGGCTAAATGGCGATTCAAATGGTCTTCTCCATCACCATTGTTTCACGAAAAAATAGCTATTATTGCTCCACCTACTTGTAGCACTAGGAAACTAGGAAATGGAAGAACTTTTATACATCGCGTCGAAATCTCTGTCTGCTGCCAGTAATGCTTGTGTGACAGTGAACACCCTTCGGCCTTCCTTCGTTGGAAATATCTACGAATAAACCTTGGGCTAGATGATGATGTTGGTCCATCACCATTTTTCAAATGCTTGCATCTTGTACACAGTACACGTGGCCAGAATTGGAAGTCTCGACTGTCAAATTGCGGACTCGATTCTGTACATGCGTATGCCTGAAATCTTCACCTATTTTTATCTTATGATTTTGGCCGGTGAATTTGGACGGCTTTCCATTTCATCTTGGCTGTCCACTTCATAGGGACTAGTTGGATGAGTAGGATTTGGAGAGTGCTGGTTTACCCTAACTAGCATGTGTGGATGGGTCACCAATTGTTAAAACTGGTGATGTTATCACATCAATCTTGTCAATGAGACTTTTATACGATTCGACCATAAATGCCAGAAAGAATACTTACCTTTTGTTTGTAATTTAGATATCAGTTGTGGTTGTCACTTTCTTGCATGGAATATTCGATGAGGTATTATGTAATGCTTGGACCAATAGCTTGTACAGTATGTTCATTTTGCAGTTTGTACAAGTGCTCCTATGGCCACCTATTCAAACGGTTGATGTGATCGGCCTTATGGTCTATTCTTTAAACTTCCCCACGGTCCTTGCTATTTTATTTTGCCTTTCTATTGTCTAATGTAACAGTAAAATATTAATTATTTACATCCTTGAACCATGGCAAAACTTGCGGAAATGAAAGGCCCAAATAGTGCTGTTCCTAGAATTGTAGTCTATTATAATTGAATCCAATAACCAGTTGCAAGAAACAATGCAATTGAAACCCACCCATGGAACATTCATGAACTAATTGTGCAGCCATAGTATAGTCATGGTTAATTGTGTTATATTTTGATGATACACTACAACAAAAGTGATCTATAGACTATCGACGGATATTATCTTTAGCTACAATAAAAAATATATAAAGCCAAATCAGTGATGGACATGTAATCAGCCGTTTCATAGAGAATTCTATGACCGCCTTAAACAAGCTGAATATAGTGGCGGATAGATAACCCGCGGTTGTATAGCCTGTTCGGGCCACTGACTATTATTAATTCCGAGTGTTATTGCAGTAGAGATTTTGTCTGCCGCCATCTATCATTCAACAACACCAAGCTACCGTGGAAGACATTGGTGGCAGATATTTGGTATCTGCCACTTAGGGGTGTACATGGGGCGAACCGAGTCGAATTGGGCTCAACCCAGCCCGGCCAGTCACCAATCAAACCCAAGCCGGCCCGGTCACCAGGCCAGCATGTCCAACCCGAACTCGGCTCGGTCAACAATCGGGCGTGTTCAGGCCGAGTTCGGACCTGCTCCATCTAAAAAGGAACCCACAATTTGGACCGTTCATACTTGATTTTCCCAAGAACCCATTTCGTTCACTCATCAGGTGGGCCACATTTAAGAAATATATAGCTAAGAAATGAAAACCGATGGTCTGAATCTAATGCTCAAATATTACTAACCTAATCAGTGGACAGTTTAAATTTTGGAAGAATACAAATTCAATCAAAGGAAAATCTGATGAACGTCTCAGATCTCATCAGACGTCTCATGTTGGCACATGTGGTGCGCATTTATGTTTGGCGCCTGAGGATGGGGTGTATGGAATTAGCACTCTTTGCATTGTATTTTGTAGGAAAGAAAAGGGTAATCACGTACATCCACTTCTACGTGTAAATGGACAACAACAGTCCAAGTTCCAAGCCTGCACATAAAAGCCCAAGAAAAAAATTCTAGTACTCTAGCAGCGAAGGACTATTCATATACATGAACTTAAATACTGTAGAAGAAGCCGACATGTAACTAATTAGACTATCCAAGTTAATGGACCCATTTTAGATTGTTTATAAATCAGTAGTTACCTTGAAATATAATCATAACTAAATAGATTGATGAACATCTAATGGATGTACTAAATTCAATAAATAAATTTCCATTAATCAAATGTTAGTATTATCCAAAGAATTTAATTTCCATTAAATTTCCATAAATTTCGATGCTTCCATTATATATATATATATATATATATATATATATATATATATATATATATATATATATATATATATATATATAAACGGACAGTCGGGTTTCTGACAGACAGCTCTGGCCGACTGAATCGACATGATGTTGTTCGAACTCGGCTGAACTCGGTTTGCAAGAAAAAAATGGTCCGTCCCAGACCGAACTCAATTCCGGGTTGAGCCGAGTCGACTGAGTTAACCGAGCTAACCCGGTTCGTGTACACCCCTACTACCACTATAAATCTTATCGCTACCTTTTCCCGCCAACAACATCGTTCCCACCATTTATTTTTCGTTGTAGCAAACCCTATAATGGTGGATGTTTGTATCCTTCGAAAAATCTTCATTCAAAGCCCTGCCAGGTGGTGCGCTTCAGTTTTTTAGTATTATTAAATTCTGTAGCGACGGATACTGCTATTGACAAATGCCTTAAATCTGTCTGTTTTATGGGCCGCTTGACCGGTCGAGTGGGCCGCTTGACCGGTCGAGTGAGCCGCTTGACTGGTCAAGGCCTACTCGACTCAAAGTCCAGTGACCTATGTTTTTTTATGTTCGGTCGAGCCAGGCCCTAGACCGGTCGAGGCATGCTCGACTCAAAGTCCAGTGACCTATGTTTTTTGGTGTCCGGGCCGCTTGACTAGTCGAGGGAATAGCTCGATCGGTCGAGGGGGTCCTTCGACCAGTCGAGGGTTACGTAGTCGGTGCGCGGACTATGTAAATTTGAGGCAGTTTCCGAACTTTTCCAAAGGAGGTGGGTAAGTGGAGTTTCCTAAACTATAAATAGGGGTGTCTAGGGCTATTCTAAAATATTCTAAGGCTTTTTAAAAGTTTTTCAAGGGTTCCTAAAAGGGTTTTAGGGTTTCTAAAGGGTATAGCAAGGGTGAGATTTGAGGTTGTTCGAATTGGGTAAGCCCTCTCTCTCTGTAATTTTTATTTTCATAGTGGAGATTTGTCGTTTTGTGTCGTGGTTTTTTTCCTGTAAGGGTTTTCCACGTTAAATCTGTGTTCTCTTGTGTTTGCTTGGTGCCATTGGATTGCTATCCTAGATCTAGATCTGTGTGATTCCGCAGCACAAAATTCCCAACAAGTGGTATCAGAGAAATAGTTGGGGCACAGATCTGAATCTGAGGAATTAGTAATAAAGGCAGGCACTAGTTATAATATTGATAAATACTCAGGAAAAAATAATTTTGAGTTATGGAAGATCAAGATGATGAGTTCCTTAATTAAGTAAGGCGAAGATGGTGCTCTTGAGGAGCGAAAGTCTACTATGACCGATGATGAATGGAATACTCTTGATAAGTAAGCTTTATCATCAATCCGTTTATGTCTCACAGATAAGGTTCTCTACAACGTCATAGGGAGAAAACTGCGGCTAAGTTATGGGCAAAGTTAGAGGATGTCTATGTAAAAAAATCCTCTGAAAATCGCCTACACTTGAAGTGGTAGTGGTATAAGATGGTAGAAGGCGGAGATTTGGAGGCTCATATCAGCAACTTTAATAAATTGGTTTACAAATTATTGGATATGGAGGAAGTGATGAAAGATGAAGACAGACATGTATGTTGTTGAATTCTCTTCCGGTGTCTTATGAGTCATTCAAGGACACAATATGCTTCACGAATAAAACTCTGAGTATCGACACTATTATCTCAGCCCTTCAAGGGAAGGCAATGAGAAAGCTTAACGACGACATGGGGATACCTTCTGTTGCACTGGTTACAAGGGGTAAGAATTCTGAACAAGGTACAGGTTCTTCAAGTTTTAAATCTAAATCCAAGGGCAAGGACAAGGGAAAGGTAAAGTGTTGGAACTGTGGAAAATGAAGGACATGTGAAGAAGGATTGTGAAAATCCTAAATCGAAGAGGGAATATTCTGAGGCTTTGTACATGGAGGTCAATGCTGTCACATCAGATAGATTGAGTAGATGTGATAGTGATGTTTTATCTGTGTCTTCGCTCAGACGACCATACGACGATCGTAAGGACGAGTGGATGCTAGACACAGGGGCATCTTTTCACATGACTCCTCATGGGAGTTGGTTCACCAGCTACGGGGAGTACGATAGTGGACAGGTATTTATGGGCAATGACGGTGCCTGTAATGTTGTGGTTGTTAGTACGGTGCATATCAAGATGTTTGAAGGGGTGGAGCGTACCTTGATTGATGTCAAGCACATTCCATATTTGAAGCAGAATCTGATTTCTATTGGTGTGCTTGAGGCAAAAGGATGCAAGTATACAGGTATTGATGGTGCTCTTAAGGTATCTAAGGGGGCACGGTTAATCATAAAAGTGCAACGACTCGGTAACATGTATAGGTTGATCGGGAGCACTTTAAAAGGTGGAGCTACAGTAGATGTAGCGTATTCCACCTCTGCACGTGTGTGGCATGTTGGGCATGGCCATATGAACGGGCAAGGCAGGAAGGTTGAGACTCATGGACAGGGATACAGATCAGGTGAAGCATCCACTATGAAAAAAATCACATCGCATAATCGTAGGATATCAGCGAGGTACATGGATGACTCCAATATCGCAGGGGATTCATCTTCTATTCAGATGGCTCTAGGTGAGCCTGGTGTTGAAAGTGGAAGGTGACTATGGGCGATGTGATGGACTTGTTGTATCAGATCGACACATGGGAGCTGGTGGAGCTTCTAGTGGGTCAGGAAGCTGTTGGATGCAGGTGTATTTTCAGGAGGATACAACATAGATACAGAGAAAGGTTGGTGACGAAGGGTTATGCTCAGAGAGAAGGGATCGACTTCTCAGAAATATTTGCACCAACGGTATAGCATGCGTCTATTAGATCCCTGATTGGCACTGGTTGACCAATGTGATCTTGAGCTGAAAGGATGAATGTGGAGTCTGCACTTCTGTAAGGAAAATTGAAAAAGCAGATCTACATGAAGCAACCAGAGCGGTTCGAAGTTTAAAGGGGCTGAGAAAAGACTTTACTGGAGGTCGTGGTACGACCTGTCGCCTAGGCAAGTGATTTGATTCCTTCATGGTGGGTCAAGTATTGTATGTTGATGACATGTAGATTGCCAATTGTGACATGTCTAATATCAATATACTAAAGACTCGGTTAAGTGGTGCATTCAAGATAAAGGATCGGAGGGCTGCAAAGATGGTTCTCGGCATTGAGACTGAAGGAGGAGTAAGCTTTGGTAATCACAGGAGGAATACCTTGTGTGTAGGTATTTATCTAGGATGTGATGAACAAGTTAAAGCCGGAAAGCGTTCCGGATGCATCTCTCATCAAGTTTTCCTCAGGACATGTCTCAAAACAGATGAGGAAAAGTAGGATATATTTCATGAGCCTTATTTGAATGCGGTTGGCAATATATGTCATAGTCTGGATTAGACCGGTTATTTCACAGGCTATCAATATTGTGAGCAAATACCTCGGCAAGCAATATTGGGTAGTGGTGAGATGGTAAGAAAACTACATCTTTCCTTTTGAAAAAACAAGAGCAAACGTGATTGGACACGTGGATTCTAATCCGGCAGACATGCTCACCTAGAACAGTCCTGCAGAGAAGTTCAAGTTTTGTACAACTTCTCTGGGCTTGGTGATGGCAGAAAAGAAGGACGGAGTGTGCACGAGAAACTATGATGTGATGCAGAGATAAGAGAAGAAGTCAAAAAGCTACACAGTTAAAGATTGAAGGCATGATGGAGATTGTTGACAGATGCCTTAAATCTGTCCATTTTTTGGGCAGCTCAACCGGTCGAGTGGGCCGCTCGACTGGTCAAGGCCTGATCGACTTAAAGTCCAGCGACCTATGTTTTTTGGCATCCGGACCGCTCGACCAGTCAAGGGGATGGCTCGACCAGTCGAGGAGGTCCTTCGACCAATAGAGGCTTCGGCTCGACTAGTCGAGGGTTACGTAACCGGTGCGCGAACTGCGTAAATTGGAGGCGGTTTTCGAACTTTTCTAAAGGAGGTGAGTAAGTGGAGTTTCCTAAAATATAAATAGGTGTCTCTAGGGCTATTCTAAAGTATTTTAAGGCTTTCTAAAAGATTTTCAAGGGTTCCTAAAATAGTTTTAGGGTTTCTAAAGGGTGTAGCAGTAGTGAGATTCGAGGTTGTTCGAATCGAGTAAGTCCTCTCTCTTTGTAATTTTTATTTTCATAGTGGAGATCTGTCACTTTGTGCCGTGGTTTTTTCCCGCAAGGGTTTTCCATGTTAAATTTGTATTCTCTTGTGTTTGCTTGGTGTCATTGGATTGCTATCCTAGATCTATATCTGTGTGATTCCGCAGCACAAAATCCCCATCAATTGTTATATGCCACTATAAAGCTTACCGTCATTTTTTCCCACCAATAGAATCATTCCCACCATTTATTTTTTGTTGTACTTGACCATATAGTGGTGGTGGCAGATAGTTTACATATGCCGCTATATGATTCTAGTAACGGCAGATTTTTTTTATCCAGCAATATATCCTCATGCAAAGACTCGTCAAGTGGTGTGCTCCGGTTTTTTGCCATCATTAAAGTTTGTAATGGTCGATATTTGTATCGACCGCTGTATATTAAATTAAATAAAACATTGCCTTTTTTACGGCTATCTCTTTCTTTCCTACATGAAACCCTCTCCCTCTCTTAGTCGCTCCATCTGTTATCCCTCTTTCACCCTCTCTCCTTCTCTCGTTCTTGTATATCTCCCTCTCTCTCTTTATGTCTCTGTTTCTTCAGCATCCATTCTCATATCTCTCTCTGTTTATCTCTGTTTCTTCAACATCCACTCTCTCTCTCTCTCTCTCTCTCTCTCTCTCTCTCTCTCTCTCTCTCTCTCTCTCTCAAGAACTGTTCAACAGACTAGGGTTTTCCTCTTTCATTAGTAGAAATCTATGGTTTATAGGTCTATCTCTCTCCTACCCCTCTTTCTCTCTCTTAATGAATTTATTCTTATTATTATTTCCTCTTTTATAATTTTGAATTTGGTTATTTTTGCCACAAATTTCAATCTCTCAATCTGATCAGGACATTAAGGTATGCTAGAAATTTGATGTTTTTTTATTCGATTTAATTTAGGAAATTTTATTTGGTCCTCTTTTATTAAATGGTTCTAATTTAGGATTTTGATTTTAGGTTTAAATTTGTGACACACGGGAGGACGTGACGATGTCATCACCGTCTTCCTCGATTAATAAATATCTTGAATCCATAAGGTTCTCTTAAATCCATAAGAAAATCTCGAATCCACGAGAAGAAATAGAATTTCTAGGAAGTTTTAATTAATAGCTTTGGTAATTGATTAAAAAAAATAAGTGTAGCATACCTTAAATAACCCTAAACAAACCCTAAAGTCGTAAATAAGAGTCTTAATAAAATAAGAAAATGTTTTCAAAAAATGTGTAATTTTCGTCGTCTATCGGCCTGTTGAGTCAACAAGTTGAAGCATCTAAAACAGTGTCTAGAGATTTAAAACAGAAATTCCGTGATTTTCAATCCATCAACCCCATCTGTAGACCCATCCAACTGGATTTCGACCTATCGATAAGATTTGTCGACCTGTCTAAACTGGTAGAAATTAGCCAACAAGTAATCTAGAATAGTATTTTGACCTTTCTAAACTGACAAAAATAAGTCAACAATAAATCTCAAATTTTAGGCAAAATTTCAACCTGCTGACCAGAAAGGTCGGCCAATCGAACTATTCTAAAATTTTGTCAATTTCTCCTTGGGCTTATTCCAGTTTATGTGCGTTAGGAATGAGTTTGATCCTCAACCTACATCAGATCCCTCTAGTTGTAAAAACTCTTTCTCGAGTTTGGTTCATAGTACGTGTTCAACTTCCTCGAGTTCTTGAATGGACTTAGTTCACAATACATATTCAACTTCGAGTATCGATATTTATTAGCATATTTCATGTACTCTTAGTAGGTGTTTTTATCTCTCCTGAACATCAATATGAATAATTGCTACCCAAACTGCCATATTCTTCACCGCAATTCCATGTAGTTTAGGCAATATAAAAAAAGTCGAGTGAGGGTTTAGGAACTTGGGCATACACAACTTCAAATTGGACCTAGTCGGTAAATTGATTCTTTGTGCTGTTGAAGACAAACGTAACATGAGAAATACCAATCTCCTGGATAGGGGATAATTTGTTAGGAAGTTCGGCGAGCATGGACTCCACATCGGCTTTGTTTTCTACTAATGGCACCATCACTCCTGTCTGCTCCGAATGTTTGATGAAATCCTGTTCATTTACGAGATGTTACTCATCTACTTTAATTCTCCTCTTCCATAGGGGCCACAGGTATCCCATTGACGAATCTTGCAGCTTGTCATGACACCTTCTTGACCAGGTCACCTTTCACCGACAAATAAATAGGACTTCTATAAATAGTCTCTCACCGATCAGCTATCATGTTGACAATTCTGAAATTGTTAGAACAATACCTGATCATAATCGTGAGGGAGAAACCATGCGCATAATAATTGCTTTCTTTACGGCCACGTATGGATTGGTGCTTTCATCTGCCTCGTCCGCTCAAGTTGAAATTACACCTACCAAGTTGAAGCTCTACCCTTCAACTTGTATGCCACCAATTTAACCTTCTTCTCCTCAAGAATTTCTATGTAATCAAAGAAGCTCTAGACTTCCAGTACCCAATCAAGAAAGTCCTTGATATGGAGTTAGTCGTTGAAACTATTAAGATCGACCTTCACCCTGAATTCTTGATTCGTCTGATTTATCCGATTAATGCCTCGTCTAGGATGTTGGGGAATCATGTTGTTAGATTCCACCTTCTCTGGTGCGATTTTGTGATTCACTGCCGGCATTGCCTTATGAGCAGTGCGATTATGAATTTCAATGCTCACAGGGGGTGAATCATCACCATGAACATGGAGTTGACCTAGGGCCTTCGTCACGTGATCGATGGCAGCTTGCAGCCCTTGCATGAGTAGACGATACTCTCACTATGCTGCCTCGAAAGTTGCCACTATTAAAGAATAACTCCCTAGAGCATTTTCCATGGGATTATGCCCGACCTATTGTTAGAAGCCACCGATTCAAGAAAAACCTCTCTTTGATACCAACTGACGTAGGGGAGGATGTGATGAGGTTGATCACCATCTTCCTCGATTGATACATACCTTGAATCCACAATGTACTCTTGAATCCACAAGAGAAAATCTTGAACGAACGAGAAGAAATAGAACTTCTAAGCAGTTTTAATTTATAGATTTGATAATTTACTAAAAAATTAGTTTAACATGCCTTAAATAACCATAAACAAACCCTAAAATCCTAAATAAGAGAGTTCTAATCAAATAAGAAAACTATTTCTAAAAAACATGTAATTTTTGTCATCTGTCGACCTGTCATCGACTTGTCAAGTTGACAGGTCAAAACAACTAAAAAGTTTTTAGAGATTTAAACAAAAAAATTTGTGAGTTTCGACCTGTCAACAAGATCTATTGGCATGTCTAAACTAGCAGAAATCAGCCAACAAGCAATCCGGAACAATATTTTGACCTGTCGAACAGTATTTCAACCTGTCAAAATAGTATTTCGACCTGTCTAAACTGACAGAAATCAGTTAGCAAGCAATCTGAAATTTTAGGCGGAATTTCGACCTATCGACCACAAAGGTCGACCGGTAAAACTATGTAGAATTTTTATCGATTTCTCCTTGGGATTCTTCTGGTCCATGTGCATTAGAAATGTACTTGATCCTCGTCCTACATCAATTTATACGTTGTTCCAGTCATCCTAGCTGTTGTTCCAGTGAATTTGTATTGTGTTTCAGTCATCCTAGTTATTTTCTAATTCATGCCTTTTGGACATCATCTTTCTGGTTTTTCTTTCTTTCTTTCTTTCTTTCGTTTTTTTTTTTTTTTTTCGTTTTCTTTTATTTGATGACTCTGCATATCAACTTTAGCACTGCATTTTATTTCTCAGTAAAAAATTATGTAGTGTTTTGGTTATTAGTACATTGTTGGTTGGTATACAACATACATACCAAGCTTAAAAATCCATAGTGAACAATGTATGAATTTTAAGAAAATGGCACTTCTAGAAACATCCAAAAATAAATAAATAAATCAGCTTGTTGGTGCCTTTCTTTTAAACCAACTTTATAAAAATCTTTATTATAATCAACATGATTTTAGACTCATGATAAAGTGGGAAATCAAATAACCAGACTGGAACGTGCACGTGGTGATTGTACAGCCGATGTAGTTTAATTGCTGCAGACCAAAAAAGCACTATTATAGTCCCAAAAGAGGAAAGCATGATTGTACCAATTGAATAGTTTGAATAAAAAGACTGTATGATTAGGTTAGGTTCTGATTGTTGGTTTGAACAAATACGCCCTATCTGACGTTTTAAGGTTTTTTTAGCGTCATTCTCTTGCTAAGACCGTGAAGAATGGCCCTAACGTGGCTGTTGCAATATGCTGCTTCTGCTTTCCTTTTATTTGTTAATAAATCTTATTCTTCAGTGGCTTTTACATGGTAGCTTTACCTTAACCATATATCATGAAGTTTTCTTCTATCCGAAATATTACATGGGATCAGCATGTTTAGAATTATTGAATTGTGTTATAACTGCGATTTAGAACCACCCTCCAGCTTTTAAACCGTTGTCTCTTAAACCTGAGCAAGTGCTCTTTTATGGTTGTCTGTGAGTAACGTGTTTGAAGACTTGGGGGCGGCTGGATAAAAGTAATTTTTAGCTTTTATTATCTGAAAATTGATATTTTTGTAATTTTCTTTGATTCAGATTGTATGGTGAATCCAATCACCAGGTGCTAAAATTTATTTTCACTAAAAGTACGAGTCTGTTTTTCAGATCCAGGGCTGCAAGGGCTTAATCTTCTTAATTGGCAATCAGTTTTTAGTTTAATTAATTTTAATTTACATAAATGATTTTTTTTATTTTTTTTTTTGGGTTAGCTTGTTAGTACACACTTCAGTAGAGGTGGGCATCGAGTCGAGTCGGACCGGATTGGGTCCAACTCGACTCAGTCTGAAATTTTCAATGAATTGACCCGAACTCGATCCAATCTGAGACCGAGTCCAGGTCATCTGACTCGGTCCAATCAGTTGCACTGCTGGCCTAACCTGAACCGAGTCCGACTCAGTCAGGAAAACCGACTCGGATCGATTTGGGTACGGTTCGGATCGAGACTTTCTTTTTATTTTATTTTTTTGAAAATTATTTTTTTTTAAATGTGATTTTCATCGTTAAAAAATTCATAGGGCCCACCATAACATTTATTTTCCATCCACTCTATTAATAAGGTCACAACTACATAGATGAAGAGGAAAAACAAATTTCATATAGATCCGAAACTTCTATGACTCTAACAGAGTTTCAATGGTAGACGTTCAACCACCCACTGCTTTTTGTAGTGTGGTCCATTTGATCTTTAGATCTGTCTTATTTTTCAACTCAAGCCTTAAGACGAGCCCGCCAAATGGATGGACAGTTTGAATATAACACATACCTCATGATGGGACCCACAGAACTTGCTGACGTCAATACAATGTTGGTGCATGGTACACCCACCAATCCGCTTCGAGACGTCTCACGTCAATACACCAGTCACTAGAGCTCATTTAGAACTCAGTGCTCGAGGCGCCTCAAACCATGAGCTGAGAGGAGACACCGGTCTGTGGACCACACCATGATGTATTTATTTCATCCTTGTCGTCCATCTATTTTTCTAGATCCTTTTATGTTATTAAATAAAAAATGAGGTATATCCCAATCTCAAGTGGACAACATTACAGGAAATAGTGTTAAATGAACGTTGTGCGGATTGGATCAGTCCGGATTGACCATTGAGCTGAACTCGACTCGATGTACGGTCGGATCTGAGTGGGCCAACTCGATCCGACCTGATCCTGGCCTTCGGTTCGGGTCAGATCAGATCAAACCGGTCGGATCAGGTCGGATCCGTCAGATCGGGTTGGATTGTGCCCAACTCTACACTTCAATGTTAGCCACCCACCCCCACTAGGGAATTGATACCAAGACCTTAGCGTTGAAACAAGATATATCTTCACTTAGTCTGCCACTTGAGCTATGGATCAGGGTGTTTTTTACATAAATGATTGTTAATGAGGTTAATCTTTTAAATTGGTAATCTGTTGAGTTTATTTTTTTATGGATCTTTTGGTTGTAATTAGAATTATGATAGCTTGGATTATTTCTCTTTCATTTCAAGATGCATCTATATCATTACCTATAGTGAATCTTATTTTAGTATTTTTTTTTTTCTAAAAATCTACTCATAGTCATTACCTGTAATGAATCTAATTTTATACAAGGACATGCATTATTTGCAGGATTCATGATTTATTAAATGAGGCATAATGGGAAAAAGGGAATACTTGCCTTGAGCATATGATGTATCAAGTTGGGCTCTCTTGTCCCAACTTATGTAAGAACTCTATGTGGTGGGCCTTACTGATCAACGGTCTGGATTGTCCTAGCAGTCGGACTATGCGGTTGAGTAAACCAATGAGCCCCACTTCAGGTGATTCGCTGCACAACTTTGATTGCACAGCCGTGTGTATTAGGGCTGGAATGTTATAGCAGTCTTACGCAGACAGCAGTTGAGTTGAACTAGGACACAATAATATGGAGCAGTGGGAGAGAGAGTTATGATGGGATTCGAACTCTCTTCTCCATAGATTTTATATAAGAGAATGTTGGGTCCCCAATCCAACATAGCGATAGAACTCGAAGTCCCATCTGATATTCTGTATAAGGGTGTGAAGGAAAGGAAGACTACAGTAGAGGATTCTGGTATTCATGGCATCTCAATTAGGTATATCATCCGAACCCTTGATCCCCATGTCCTATGCACAGCGTGATCAGTGGGCCTATTCCGCATATTTGATAAGTCCCACAGTTGGTATCAGAGCCATCTATGCATATGTATGGATGATCGAATTCAGCTATTATAGATTCAATTCGATTATTAGGGTTTTCCAAATCGGAACTCATATCAGCAATCAGTAGATTCAAAATTAGAATCCCATATCTGCTATTAGGGATTTTGATATTCGAATCCCACATCTAGAGATTGGGGATTTCGAACCTTTAATTAATTTTGGGAATTTCAATTCTAGAAAGCCCAAATCCAAACCGTAAATAGGGTTTCCGAAATCTCAAATCTAATATTGGGGATTTTCGAATCCCTGAATTTAGAGACAATCAACTAGGGTTTTCAAGTCTCAAAGTCAGTATAAGGGAATTCTAGATTAGCCCCTAATCCAGACAACCGATTAGGGTTTTCGAATCCCGTCCAGATTCTAATTAGGGATTTCAGAATCCAGATCCCCAAATCTAGATCTATTGGGGATCTCAGTTCGCATTCCTTAATCCAGTGATTAGGGCTTCTACACCCTAATACAGTTCTTCCACTGCAGGGTTTTTTACCTCATACCTTCACCTATGTCTTCAATGGAGGTAACCAAGGTCATCCCATTCACTGTCAGAGTTGTGCATCATCTTTGACTCCAACAGATCTAAGGTTCCAACCTCCATTCATGGTCGACTGGATCCTTGTATCCACCATCTTCCATCCATGGTTGAGCGAGTGTAGATCTCGTTCAAACCCTCATGATTCTCCATTGAACACTGGTAGCATTCTTCCCTAGTTGCGGTAGCCATCATCGCAACTGGAGATTTCTCAAATCGATCTTGTGATGGATGTTGGTCGTCCGATCCCAAGGATGGCTGGCAGCAGCGACTGCTTCGAAAAGTCATGAGGCTAGAGTGAGCAGTAGCAGCTATTTATCAAACAGCTATTAGAGGCGGGGATTTAACCTACCTGATTTTTTGTGACGGGTTTGCAGACCCAATTGATAGTTAGTCGGGTATGCAATTCAGGACCTGAACCGGATATATTAGGATCCAGATTTCAATTGGTGGGCCTTGATATCATTCAAGGCCCATTGATCCGATAACTGGTCCACTTGATATCATTCTGTTTTAATTTTTTGGTCGGGGCCATCTATGTATTCAATCATGAGAGTATAGTCTAATTCATTCAAGAGTATATGGACCATCTATTTTGATCTGGCCCGTTTATTAGCTTGATCATGAACTTTCATCAGACTTTTAACTCATTTGTTCAACTTATGGATAGCCATACATAGATCTACCCATCAAATTATTCAATCCATACTATTTGTCTATCATAAGAATGTCAGGAGCTCGATTGAGTTATGCTCATTTGAACAAGTACAGATCAAATAAGAGTACTGATTCGGCCCTACTATTGGCCCATCACCCATCCTTAGGAGTCGATATGGACTGTTGGAAGATATTGTGTGAAACCTATCCGTATGTTTCACTTTAAGGTTCCTTTATTTTCCAAAAGGTCCGTACCAACTAACTTATGGGCCGCATTGGACTAATTAAGATATAATCCATAGAGAGGGAGGATTATGATCGCAATCCTAAGTCTACATTTTTAGTTTTGGATTCGGTTGTGTTAGCCACCATAGTGACCTCAATTGATGAAAATTTTATAAGTACAGACTTGTAACATTGGGATAAGGAGGATTGCATACAGTTGCGTTCACATTTTCATGCGTACGGTAACAAAAACACAGACGATTACCGTTTGGCAATCACATGAACGGGTGAAGTAAATGATGGTGGTAATGTAAGGATTGGAAGACTCATCTCACCCATAGGTGTTGAGTGTCTCAGCTTTACATAATTGACATCATTTAGCTTCATGTTCAGGAGGATCACTGACATGTTATTATTACCGCCCACAAGATGAATGATGATGATGTAATAGATTCTCACTAGGATGTGATGGTTGGGCTCATCTTCATCTTGGATGATTCAGTTGATGCCTCCCTTAGCAACTGAATTGATTATCTTTGCCTGTTATTTTGTTTACATTCACAAAATTACTTTGTGAAATAATGAACTAATGTGAGTATAAATGTATCTCTTCTATTTTGATCTCAATTCCAACCAATACGTATCAAGTTTCTGCCTTAAATGGATCTAAT
Source organism: Magnolia changhungtana (assembly GCA_030180095.1). NCBI lineage: Eukaryota > Viridiplantae > Streptophyta > Magnoliopsida > Magnoliales > Magnoliaceae > Magnolia > Magnolia changhungtana. The sequence goes on along the minus strand of JASAUF010000674.1, from coordinate 197,264 downwards.
TATGCTCAGTGGAAGAACTCCATTGAAGTTGTACTGGGCTGCCTTCAATTATATCTTGCCCTGATAACACCAGAACCTCCAAAACCATCTGATAATGCCACTAAAGCATAATATAATCGATGGGAGGCATGGTTTAGATCAAATGATACATGCCTGAAAGTCATTAAGTATTCGATTTCTGAATCGATGAAGGGTGTCATGCTTGAAACAGATAAGGCCAAAACTTTCCTGACTGAAATGGAAAAACGATTCAAGAAATCTGATAAGTCTGAAGTGGGCATTCTTTTGAATAAATTGACTCGCTCATCCTACAACGGAAAAGGAAATATCTGTGAATACATTGTAGAGCAGATCGAGGTTGTTTATAAAATCCGTTCTCTAGGGCTTATCCTCACTGATGATCAACTGGTTCATTTAATCATGAACAACCTACCTCCCCAATTCGGCACGTTCCTGTTAAACTATAACACTCTGAAAGACACGTGGACATTAGATGAACTTATCACTCAGTGCATCTAAGAAGAAAACAGAATCAGGGAGATTGGGTAAAGTTCAAAATGTTAATATTGTGACCTCAGGTCATGGGCATGGGTAAGAGAATAAAGGTAAAAGGAAAAGAAAACAAGATTCTAATAATGGATTCTCTAGTCCTCCATTTGGAAACCATGAGAATCAATCTGGAAATGGGTCAAAACGCAAACGGGTTAAAGGTAAATCATGTTTCTTTTGCAAAAAGGCAGGTCATATAAAGAAAGACTGCGAAGGGTTTAAAAATTAGCTCATAAAGAAAGGTAATCATTCTATTCTTGTCTGTTTTAAATCTAATCTGACCGATGTGTCAGAGAATTCCTGGTGGATAAATTCGGGGATTACTATTCACATATGCAATTCTATGCAGAAATTACTACAGGCCAGGCCACCAACTGATGTAAAGCACTCAATATATATAGTCAATGGTGTCAAGGTTGACGTGGAGGCAATAGGAGTCTATAGGCTTAAGTTGAAGTCTGGTTATTTTTTGGATTAGTAGATACATTTTGTGTGTCGTCTATAAGACGCAATTTAGTTTCAATTTCCTATTTGGATAAGTTGGGATATTCATTCCACTTTAGGAATAAAAGCTTTAGTATTTACTTTAATTCGATTAAAGTTGGAACTGACTCTATAGTAAACAATTTATACTAGATAGATTTGATTGTCTCCCATGTCAATAATATTAATACCTTGCATGGAAATAAATTGGGATCCAAGAGAAGGCTAGACTATGAGAATTCCTCCATGTTATGGCACAGGCGGCTATGCCATATATCTCATAAGAGATTCGATAAGCTTGTGCGAGAAGGAATTTTACATTCTCTAGACTTATCTAACTATAAAGTGTGCATTGATTGCATAAAAGGAAAACAGACAAGAACTAGAAAGAAAAATACAACCAGGAGTGTAGGTATCTTAGAGGTGATATATACAGACATTTGTGGACCATTCCCTACAGCTTTATGGAGTGGACAAAATATTTTATCACCTTTATAGATGACTACTCTCGTTTTAGGTACCTCTACCTTATTAATCAGAAATCAGATGCTCTTGATGCTTTTAAAATCTATAAGGCCGAAGTTGAAAATCAACTAGATAAGAGGATTAAAGGTGTTAGATCTGACCGTGGTGGTGAATACTATGGCAGATATGACGAATCAGAATTCAATCCAAGGTCATTCGCTAGATACTTGAAGGATTGTGGCATGTCGCTCAGTACACTATGCCTGGTACTCCAGAGCTGAATGGTGTGGCTGAGAGACACAATCGCACCCTTATAGATATGGTGCAAAGCATAGTCAGCAATTCGACATTGCCAGAATCTCTGTGGGGTGATGCGATCGAAACCGCAGTTTATATACTAAACAGGGTCTCAACAAAGCAGTAAGCAAAACTCCTTTTAAGTTGTGGAATGAGAGAAAACCAAGTCTCTGATATCTACATGTTTGGGGTTGTCCTGCTGAGGCCAAAATTTGTAACCCGCATGAAAAGAAGCTTGATCCTAGAACCGTAAGTTATTTCTTCATTGGATACTTAGAAAGATTAAAAGACTATCGATTCTACTGTCCTTCCCACTCTATCAGGATTGTTGAGACTAAGAATATCAGATTCATTGAGGACACTGAAAACAGTGGAAGCACGAATAATAGAAATTTTGTATTTGAGGAACAGAGGGCTATGACTCCAGTCATAGTCACTTCAGATCACGTGGATATTAATGATGCAGTTGATCCTATAGTCACTGCAGAACACCACATAGAACCTCATGTATAAACCACTAATGAGGAAAAGCAAGATCACATCCAACAAGAAGAAACATTAAGAAGATCTGAAAGAGAGAAAAGGCTTGTAAATTGAGACGATTACATCGTATACTGACAGCAGTACGACTTTGACATAGGGGTGAAAAAAGATCCTGAATCCTTTGCACAAGTCAAACAAAGTGCTGATCCTTCTCGTTGGTTTGATGCTATGAAAGATGAGTTGAATTCTGTGCAGGACAATAAAGTATGGGATCTTGTAAAATTACCCACTGAAATAAGGCCGATTGGTTGTAAATGGATATTTAAAACTAAGAGGGACTTCAAGGGTAATGTCAAAAGATATAAAGTTAACTTGTTGCCAAAGGTTTTAACCAATGTGAGGGCATTGACTTTAAGGAGACTTTCTTACCAGTATCTAAGAAAGACTCATTCAGGATTATAATGGCTCTTATAGCTCATTTGAATTTACAGTTACATCAGATGGATGTAAAGACTGCATTTCTCAATGGGGACCTGAATGAGAATGTGTGTGTATATATATATATATATATATATATTACAACCCAAATATTTTGTAGCTAATGGCTTAGAACATTTGGTTTGCAAACTAAAGAAATCCATCTATGGGTTGAAACAGACATCGCGATAGTAGTACCTAAAGTTTCATGAAGTAATTTCCTCATATGGTTTCGTAGAAAACATTGCAGATGAATGCATCTACATTAAAAATCAGTGGGAGTAAGTTCGTTATGATGATTTTGTATGTTGATGACATTCTACTGGCTAGTAATGATATCAGAATGTTGAGCGACACCAAAAAATTCTTATCTCAAATATCTGAAATGAAAGTTCTTGGTGAAGCTTCTTACGTCATCGACATTGAGATTCGCCAAGACAGATTACTTGGACTACTCAGCCTGTTACAGAGGGCCTATATTACTAGGGTACTCTAAAGGTATGACATGCAAAATTGTGATTCCGGACAGTCCCCCATTGTGAAGGGTGACAAAATTGGCCTATTTTAGTGTCCAAAGAATGATCTGAAAAAGAATCGAATGAAAGAATATTCGTACCCATCAGTAGTAGGGAGCATCATGTATGCTCAAGTCTATACGTGGTCGGACATTGCCTTTGTTGTTGGAATGTTGGGAAGATACTTATCTAATCCAGGAATGCAACATTGGATAGCTATAAAGAAAGTATTACGGTATCTATAGAGAACAAAAGACTTTGGACTCACATACAGAAGATCTGATCAGTTGGAGTTGATCAGATATTTAGATGCAGACTTCGTAGGCTATGTTGACACTAAGAAGTCTACTTCAGGATACATCTTCATGATGGTGCAGGAGCTATGTCGTGGAAAAGCGTGAAATAATCTACCACAGCCTCATCCACTATGGAAGCTGAATTTATTGCCTGTCATGAGGCATCTAATCTGGCACTATGGTTACAGAGTTTCTTCTCAGGTTTGCGGGTACTGAAGCATATCTCGAAACCATTGAGAATATTTTGCGATAATTCAGCTGTTATTTCCTTCTCTAGTAATAACAAGCATTCATCAAGGTCGACACATATCGACATCAAATATCTTGTTGTAAAGGAAAGGGTTCAGAATCATCAGGTATCTGTAGAATTTATCGGCACTAAGCAGAGATTGTAGATTCGCTCACTAAAGGGCTCCCTATCACGTCATTTCAAGAGCATGTGACATCTATATGAGTCATTGATCCCACAGATGTTTTCAGTTAGTGGGAGTTGAGCGTATTTCGATTTTCATAGACATTTAGAGATCTCGTTTTATACAGTTTTTTTTTGGATGATTTTGATATAAAGATTTATTTCTGCTTCTCTATATATATGCACAAATTTTGAGTAAGTAGAACTACAATCCTGTCTCGTTGGAGACATATAAAAGCTTTAGGACCTCTTAAGGATAGACACATATCATCACACTAAAGTATGCAATCCTTATACCACATTTCCTAATTCATGATCTATGTCGTTAAGATTGAAAGTACTTGTGATTGCGCCTAGCTTCACTTCGCCTAAATTAAATGTTGTGGTGACTACCGCATTTCAATACTGACAGTCTTGATGGACCAGATTGAATAGCATTACTCATATTGTCCAACTATTTCATTGGTTAACCATTTGAATGTTTTCTTAAAAATCAAAACTTGTTTTCAACATTATTCTATATGACAATCATTGACATCGCTCAATGAGGCCCAAGTGGGAGAATGTAAGAACTCTGTGGTGGGCCTTACTGATCAACAGTCTGGATTGTCCTAGCAGTTAGACTATATGGTTGAGTAAACCAGTGGGACCCACTTCAGGTGATCAACGGTCTGGATTGTCCAGCCTTGGGTATTAGGGTTGGAATGCTATAGCAGTCTTACGCAGACGACAGTTGAGTTGAACTAGGACACAACAATGTGGAGCAGAGGGGGAGAGAGTTATGATGGGATTCGAACTCTCTTCTCCACAGATTTTATATAAGAGAATGTTGGGTCCCCAATCCAATACAACGATAAAACTCAAAGTCCCATCTGATATTTTGTATAAGGGTGTGAAGGAAAGGAAGACTATAGCAGAGGTTTCTGGTATTTTTATATGGTATTCATTGCGTCTTAGTTAGGTAAGCCATCCAAACCCTTAATCCCCATGTCTTGTGCACAGCGTGATCAATGGGCCTATTCCGCATATTTGATAAGTCCCATAACTTATCGATTATGCTCCCTTCTGATGCATCAAGGTGGACCATGCATGAAGCACGCGTATGAAATTTAAGCTTTTTGTAATGTTGGAAATAATTACTGCCTCGGTTTCACGCAACACGGTGTGGCTCTGACCATAGGGCCACATTGACGTATCTATTAGATATTTCTGCTGTCCATCCATTTTTCGGGCTCCTTTAAGAACATGAATCTAAAAATTAAGTAGATACAAATCTCAGCTCCACCACACCATAGGAAACCGTGCTAATTGAAGCCCACCATCAAAAACTTTTTAGGGCCCACCTTAATGTTTTTTCCATCTAATCAATTGACGAGGGCTGCACCTTGGTGTTTTCTATATTTATGTTGTTCTTACTAAAAAGAAAAGACGTCCACAAATTGTAACTTCCAAGATTTTGGTTATTCTAGATTTAAAAATTTTTTAAAAATATTTTTTATTAGAATTAGTTTATTTTGTCATTCACTGACCTTTAACACATGTTAGCATATAGGTGAGTGTTATGTAAAGAACTACACAAATTTGGTTAATTGAATGAAGGAAGCTAATGAAAACGTCCGATCACCAAAATCTTGGGTCTAACCTTGTGACCTATTGATTTAGGGCGCTGATCTAACCAACCTATCACTGACTAATCAAGAGAATCGTTACTAATTAAAGTCCTACCTAAAGACAATATAACTAGGGGTTGGATCTTGATTAACAAAGTAAACAAACCTAGTTACTTTGTTAGCCTAAGAACCAATGATTTAATGTGATTAGAATCAAATTGTCATTTTGGTTAATTGTGGTAGGCCACACTATGAACATAGCTAATTCAAACTGTAATCATCGCGCAGAAGAAATCTTACCACCCAGCTCATTCTAGAAATGCCCTGATTATCCGAACAAGGTATAGACCAGTCGTTAGTAGGCCACTTAACCCGAAACTATAGAAAGATGTTGGTCTTAGCGGGCTTGACGTCTATCGCATGACATCAAGCAAAGATGGCGCATTGAATTATTCAACTTGGGCTAGTAAGTGGGCACGTGTTATGCAAGTACCCTTAGAAATTGTCAGGAAATTAAGTTAATTGTCCCCGTCCGATCTTTACCAAAGTTATAGCTTTCAAACTGTTACATCGTGACCAAATTTAGTGCACCAATTTAAGTTAATATGCTACACATATCCGTATAGCCGCCACCTTGATCGATGATCAGTAACCATCGAACTGACTTTTAATCATAACTGTTGATTGATGCATCTAAATGGTGAGGCAATCGAAGCCTTACATATATCATCACTAGGGACAACTATCCTATGGCATGGATTGGACCGTATACCTCCAAGTGAGCACTAATAATTAGAAACAACTCCAATGTTTCAGTGTATCATACTCGATCCCATTAGTCTGACTAGGAGTGTCGTTCTTTGTGAAGTCAATTTGTGAATCGGCCATCATATCCCTTGGCCTCTTTATGGTAGACTTGAATTCACAAGGCAACCATTCTTTTGTTAGGAAGCAATCCTCGCTAAAATAATTGGACAAGTTACCGACATTGTCTTCTTCTTTAAACTCGCCCAATGTTTTGGTACTTTTGAGAGTATCTTTGCTCCCCTGATCAGTAGGGAGATAAATAGCTTCAACCGCATTCACTACAATTTATTCCTCTCACTAAGGAAGTTTCCAAAATGGATGTGGTAGCTTGGGTTCTGGTCACAGCAGATCTTCGTTTTCCTTCTCTCTTCTCATTGTAGTCATATTTCTCTATCAACGACATTTATGAGTTCTGCTCGGATTTTCCATACCCCTTCTCGTGTATCAGGTGGTTTGACTGTCCTAGTCGAAGGCAATCTCTAATGCGTTTGGTGATTAGATACTACCTGCTTCAGCCGCTAACGATCTCGATTGTTGCCTTGATTGTAATTTTCCAGTCGAGGACGGTCTTTAGGTTGCCAAGGGATCTCTCGGGCACAGCGGTCACATAAATGATGGTTCTTCTGCTTGTGTGTAGCCCAGTGGGGATTTCGTTTTAGACCCTACAGGCCTGGGAGCTATCAGATACTCCCCTTCTATGGAGGGCTCCAAGAGACTCTTAGGATAAGATAGGTAGTCTCCTCATCTCCTTTTTACTGTTAAGGTCTTGCACGAATTGTATTTCCTGTAGATTTGCTTCCCCCGGTTTCCTATAAATTGCTTCATTCAGAAATATATTTATAATCTTTTTTTTTTTAAATCCTATTGTTCGTAACAAAGCCACAATTAAGCTAGGTTTGAAGGTTTATAATCTGGTTTATGTTCCCATCACCCTCCTGAGAGGACTCATCACCATATTAAGTAGAGGGTATAAACCTTCGCCTAGAACCTCGAGTTAGTATTTCTTTTTCTTTATTCCGAAAAGGTGGGAGCAGATGATCAATCTCAAAGAATTTGACTGTATAGTAATTCAGGCAGCTAGACAAGAAGAACGGAGCTGCACTTATAATATGAACTCAACCAAACTCAGCTATATAGTTGTGTAAAAAGGGATGAAAGGACCCAAAAAAGAAAAATCCACTAAAAAAATTGAGGCAAGCATTACATTTGCACATGCACCAACATTTAAAGATTGACATCACCGGATTAAACCTTTCCCTACTTTTTTTTTTTCTAAACATCTTCATCACGCGTTGTCTAAAGCAACCAAACTCTGAATTTCCTCCATCCTATTGCTAAACAAGTGATTAGTCTCATTACAACTACTTAAATCTAGCTAAGCCATTCTCTAATAGAGGTAGGATCATCTAACATCAAGTCCCCATAGGATGTAACCTTCCCGTTGCTCCTCCAATAGTGGTAAATAGTCTTGTGGTTATATGGGTAGATACTAAATGTGCAGATGTGTCGAATCTACTAGAGGCTATTGCAAGATGCCTTTCTCAGGCGGGTAGGTTGATTTTGGTGCAAAAAGTCCTGTGCAGCATCCCAGTTCATTCCATGGCAGCATCCCAGTTGATTCCATGGCAGCCTCCCAAATTTCGAAAATGGTGATCAGCGAATTGGAAAAGTGCATCACAGTTTTCTTCTGGGGATGGGTGGATGGGAAGCGAAAGATGCATTGGAAGAGCTGGAAAGATCTAACCAGCCCAAAAGTCGAAGGTGGGCTGGGTATCAGAAGGTTGAAAGATGTAATAACGGCCCTCAAGTTGAAATTGGTGAGGGCTGCCAAATACAGTAAGGATATCAATATGTGGAGTTCCTTTATGAGAGAAAAGTATTTCCAAGACCTCAACCCAGTCGCACCTAGTCGTCCCTCGTCTACCCCCTCCCCTTTGTGGAAAAGTATGAGAGACCTACGACTGTTACTTGACTCCTCGGTGCAGACGCAGGTGGGCCAGGGCCGGGGTAGTCTTTGGTCCTCCAACTGGTTAGGTCTCGGCCCACTGAAATGCTTGGCTGAAACTCCTATCCCATCGGAGATTCTATCACTAGAAATCAGAGACTTCCTGGGCAAGGAAGGTCCAATTCCCCCTTCCTCCACCAATGTCATCTTGCCCCAATGGGTGTTGGACTTCATATTTCAGGGTGGTTTTCGCTTGACGGAATATGTTGAAGATTGTTTCTAGCCTTTCGAGCCTTCAAGCTCCTTATCAGTCAAATCAACATGGGAGCTGTGTAGAGAAAGTAGTCATCGAAAGGGTTGGGCAAAGTGGGTTTGCATGCGAAAATGTTGTTGAAAATCTCTATGTTTGTTTGGAGATTGCTAATGAAAGCAATTTCGGTGGAAGAAATAGTCAGAGCTAGAGACATCCACCTGGCTTCCATTTGTGTTTGCTATGAGGGAAGCCCGCACAATCGGCCCTCAGGTGAGTCCATCCAGCAACTATTCCTTCTCGGCAGGCTGACGGCTGTTGTCTATTGTCTGGACCCATTTTGACCTAGCCCCCTTGCAAGGTCAGTCGGTACAAGATAGACTTGGGATTTGTTAGCACCATCCTCCTGCACCTGGTCTCATTAGCTATATGTGAGGGCTGACCCCCTGCATCATCCTCTAGGAGGTATGGATTTCTAGAAACACATCCAAATTTGAGGGGATAATCCCCCAAGCTACAGGGATTATCGCTCGAGTGAGGTGGAGATTAGCTTCGCTAAGAAAAGAAATATCCTCTATCAAGATGCAGCACCTGGTCAATCAAATGATCCTTCGATATCTGGGTATTGACGCTTTCAAAGGGCTGAGGAGAAATATGGAGCTATTGAAGTGGTTCAGACTGAAGAGTGGCTGGGTTAAGTCGAATGTCGACGGGTCAGCTAGAGGCAACCCGTCGACGGGTCATCGGGGGGAGGCGGTATTTGTAGAGGAGAAAATGGAGAATTCTGTTTCGCATTCTCGTTGGGCTACAGAGACAGATCCAATACTAGAGCGGACTGCATGCGGTTTATAACGGTTTAGCCTATTATCGAGATTTGGGTTTCACCAACGTACAGGTAGAATTGGATTCCATGATTGTGGCGGGTCTCTTGAATGGGTTGTAAAAGCCAAGTTGGCGCTAGACGTGCTGGATGCGGAGAATTTACAGGTTAAGGGATAGTGCGTTGGTCAATTTTGTCCACGTCCTAAGGGCAGGGACTAGTCTGGCCGATGGTTTGGCCTGCATGGGGTCCGAGCAACAAATTTCCTTTCTTGCCCAAAATCTCTTTGATCTCCCTCCTCACATCAAGGAGCTTCTTTTCCTGGACAGAGTTGTTCTAAGTAACATTAGACATGTCTCTTCGGGGCTATCATTTCGCCTAGGCCCGATAGATAGAATCAGTTAGTTTTTATGATAGGCTTCTCCCGGGGATTTCCCCCTAGAAAAGCTTCGAATGTGTTTTTTCCTCTTTTTTTTTTTTGCTTGAGTTGTAAAGGTTTTTATATGATATAATACACTTGGTTATAATTAAAAAAAAAAAAAAAAAAAAAAAAAAAAAAAAAAAAAAACACCTTTCCTAAGTTGACATGGAGATTGATTCCTCGGTTGATGTGAATGGTACTCCCTCCAAGGCCGAAGGTTCGTGGTTCACATGGATCTAGCAGTGGGAGACAGAGAATTCATGAACCGAATGCAACAATAATATATTTGGAGAGCAAAGAAACAAAAAAAAAAAAAAAAAAAAAAAAAAAGTTAACAATTCATGACAATTGATATGCACTGTCCACTTTCTGGGCCATTAATTAGATAACTATAATTACCAACTATGGTGATCCCTGAGGCATACGTAAACAAAAGTGAGACCCACATGATGGAAGTACTTACTGATGATCTAATCGATCATTTCTCTCTTATTAGTTTTAGCTATCCATTTTCTTAAATGTCATTAAGATTGTTAGAAGCATGCGATATGAAAGTGATAACTAACTACAACAGGCAATCGAAGGTGGGTTCAAACTGATGCTTAAGCCTTTTACTTAATAAATAGTCATGGTCATCTATTATTATTATTATTATTATTATTATTATTATTATTATTATTATTATTATTATAACACACATTCACACCCACACCACGACAGGTAACGACCCTAAATTTTGGTGCACTAAAAACTAAAATAAATAGTTAAATATTTTATTTTTAATTAAGAAACAAAAACAAGTTAATAGCTAAGTTGGTAGAGACACTCTTGGTTAAAAGAGATGTCAAGGGATCAACCCTTGCTAGTTGGATGATCGATTCTTGCAATAGTAATAATAATTTTGAGCTTGATTAAGTAAGTTTCAACCCTTAGATATTTTTATTTATTTGTTATATTGTTAATTTCTTCCCAATCTATACAATGGATGGTGTGGATCATTCACATGATCATTGTATAGGTGTGTAGAGAAAATTTTAACAAAGTGATGCATTATGATTTCACATGTGGTTAATAATATTTTTTGAATAAATTTCACAGATGGTATCTGACTGTGTTAAGATAGATCTGAACGGGTCATTTAATCCTGAGCACTAAAAGATATTAGTGTCTTAAATTTCAGATCAATCGGATTAGTGGATGGGCCATTTTTATTAAAATTTACCATAAGAACCATTTACACGTTAGATCCAAAATGGTAATCAGATAGATCAGATAAGATCCCCATTATGTATGCTTATTCTAGAACAAATATAAATTGTTGTCTAGAGAATATGAGTAGATCTGACCGTTTGATGGGGTGCAAGGATGAAAGGTTAGGATTATACTTATGATACTTTGAATCAATTTATTTTTATTTGAAAAATATAAATGGTCTGGATCTAAGCGATCTATTGACCCATTATCAATATGAAATTTTGTGATGTTAATGGATGGCTTAAATTTATCTCATCTAATCAATGGATCATCGGATATATCCGATCTAATGCACACCATCCATCTGATTATTAGGGTTGAATTATGTTGAAACCACAAATATTACGTCAATTTGATCATCAGGTGGAACGTGTCAATTAGATGGTATCTGTTAAAAAGGAAAGTATTAAAAATATCATGTGGGCTACTAAGGTTTTAGATCAAACTAATTATTTGGCCCTACTTAAACCATTCCTTAACAGGCCATTGATCGTTTAGGATCTAACCAATGTATTTAAAGTGTATTCTAGATTTTAAATAATAATAAAATCTCAATACTTTTATTCATCTCTAAAACACGGAGTAGAATTTCAGAATTTGTCAATTTGACACGTAGGATTATCGATCTAAATCGATAAAGAGATCCCAACCAAATTTGACAGAGCACGCACTCTGTCAGTTCGACTCGATTCAACTGACAAAGGGTAAAAACATACTACTTATACTCTGAATTTAAGAAATCTGATGAACTGAGGCATTTGATTTATGATTAAATATAAGTACTGGGTTATTTGAATTATAAATGGAAATGGTAGAGACCACTTTAATTAATCAAGTGGGCTACATGAAATGGTTGTGAGTACAGACCCTATATCAAGGGTTGGATCTGAAGAGATCCAGATATGAGAATATTAGGGACCTTGATCATATACTCAATCAATCAAAGGTGGGCCCTATCACATGAATTCATATAAATTAGGATAATGATTATATGTACATGTTGTGTTTTAGGAAATTCTAAACTATCATATTTTAATTATTTAAAAAACAATTCTTCATGTTTTGAGTGATCTCAACATGTTTCTTATCCATTGTTATTAAAATAGACATCTCATTATTTTGATGATTGTAATCTTTTGTATTGAATGTTTATTGAATTTGTTGAGAATTGAAATGTCATATGTTGTTATGTGTACATATATGTCAATTGTTAATACCATGCACCAGTCATTCTCATCACGCATCCATGTCATGCATCGCATAACTACGCTGAATACTTGGGGGAACTCTCTGAATGACCTGTAGGTACTTACAGTACTGGGTGACCTATGGGACCATCCATGGATGCTCACATTATGTGAAAGCCTACCAAGATGGTGAAAGCCTACCCCAGAAAAATGAGAGAAGCGGGTTGATGGGATCCAACTCAAGCAAGTGGATTAATCAACCCACTTGATGCATTCACGCATCCATCCATCTCATTTCATTCATGCATTCTATTTTAATTATGATGTGCATGAACCATAATGGGTTCACTCACTAGGCCTAGCCAGCTAACATTTTATTGATGCGAAAACCATACAAATTTAGTGGTGATTAAACCATTGCTTAAGTTTTAAGACAAGAAGGTGAACCAGTGGATAATTCATAAGGGCTATGGCTCATTTTTATTTTTATTTTTAATCAGCCGATTTTCATTGAAGTGGAAGGAAATTACAAAGACAGATTTCAGGACTCCCCTGGAAAAAAGGACCTAGGGAGACCTATCATATCACAAAAGAAAACAAAGAAAATAAAGCAAAGCACCACTTAACACGCTAAGATGAACAGCCAAAGCCAAACTAAATTTCTCTAATCGACCCCAGCCCCACCTTATCTAGGAAGAGAAGACCACGGATTCTGGGTGGGAGATCTGAAAACCAGTCATATGAGGAAGAGGACTGACTCTCGCTTCCCTGGCAGGCCAAAGCTTCCGCAGGGGCGTTCCCTTCCCTAAAAATATGAGCGAACTCAATACGACCTCTGCTCTTCAAGAGAAAAATACGACCCAGCCAGTAATTCCACTTCTAGCTCATCTGGCTAAGCCCATTCAGTATCTTTACCACCTGCAAGGAATCAGATTCCAGGATGATATGCCAAAATCCCTTTGACAGGACTAGGAGTAAGCCCTCGTACACTGCATGCAACTCCGCATAGGAGTTAGAACCAAGGCCATAACCCGAAGAAAAGGCGCAAATGAATTGGCCCATATCGCCCCTGCAATCGCCTCCTCCTCTAGCTAAACCCGGGTTACCTCTGGAAGACCCGTCAACATTAATTTTAACCAAGTTAAAACAAGGCATGTCATGTCACGCCCCAGCTATGACCCTATCTTGATGAAGACGAGTTGAATATGTTAAATAATTGACATATCTAGTTGAACTCATGTTATTCCTTTAATTATGTCATTGAATAAATTTTAAGTTGAGTAACTGAAAGTTATGAATAGTTAAGGCTCTTTTAGTGAATGGTTTAATAAAGCCCCAAATGGGTGGGTTGTGATAATATGCTTAACTATAGCGAATGTTATCAATATGTGGATTGAATGCCCATAATTGATCGTGATGGTGGATTTATGTATATGTGATTAAAATAAATCAATGTGAGATGTTTTGTTTAAGGTTTTGAATTTGAAAACTTAGTGTACATTTTAATTGAGCCTCCAGAAAATGGTATGAATGAATGGTTTTAGTACATATAGTTTACAAGTCATGTGCCGTAACTCAGGTTTGAGAGTGCACACTCTGTATCTGAATTTCGAGGCGTGACACGACGGGTACTTGATGTAGGAGGTAGAGCAAGCATGTGCCTATCACAAATGGACAAGAAGAAGTCCAGAAAAGTATCAATAAGTTTTAGCCAACTTCATCGATCAAGGTCTATCAAGCATACCGGTCGAGTCCATCGATCAATCAGTCAAAATTCGACTTTAGATGAAATAAATGTTGGATTAATTTTACTGTGTTCAACTAATCAGGTCAATTAATCATAACAAATTCAATTTTATGGGTTTTAGTCTTTGAACATTTTTTCCCCCTTCTGATCGATCAATCGACGGAATACGAAAATATGTGCATTTCTTAGTTTTATTTCCTTATTTGTTAGGTCTTCTCTAATTAAATTATAAGATTTGTATAATGGTATTTAAGCATACAAACTCGTTTATTTTAGCTAGCTTTTAATAAATTTCTCGAAATTTCCCTTATCTCTCTCGTGGATTCGAGAAACTGCTCTTGTGGATTCAAGATATCCTTATGGATTCAAGGTACTTATCGTTCGAGGAAGATGGTGATCATCATCACCATGTCCTTCCTTACATCAGTTTGGTATTAGAGCAAGGTTTATCCTCAAATTGATGGCTCCTAATGACGGATCAGGTAATAATCCCATGGATAGTGTTCCGAGGAATTATCCTTTAACAAAGACGGCTTTCAATGCAGCACAACCGAAAAATCAGCAAGTCATGCAAGGGTCGCAAGCTACTCTCAACTGCATGACGAAGGCCTTAGGGGCAACTCCTTATTCGTGGCGATAATTCATGTCACATAGGCATGAGAAAGTGGGCAAGTGACACTCCAAAGGGGCACGACCACTGATGCTGTTCCGAGTAGGATTCCAAACCCTTATGGTCGGCCAAGGCCAGACCATTGTTATTGATGTGGCCAATCAGTTCACCTATCAAAAACTTGTCCTTAGAGGCAAGTGGATAACCTCGCCATTAATAATGGAAGTGTTGAAAACATAGAGGAAGACCTGGATGTTAATAAAGTAAAACACACCATGGATGATGAAGCAGATAAAGTAGTTTGGATTCTGCAAGATCCCGGTGAGTCTGTAATAGTGAGACAGTTATTGTCTGTGGTAAAGAAGGAGGTACACCGGCAGTGACATAACATCTTTTGAACAAAGTGTACAGTGAATCGAGAAACTACTCGTAGATTCGAGAAACTACTATTGTAGATTCAAGAGAGCCTCATGGATTCAAAGTGCTTATCATTTAACAAAAATGGTGATCATCCTCATCACGCCCTTCCCTACGTCAGTTTGGTATCAGAACAAGGTTTTTCCTATGATTAATGGCTTCTAATGACGAATCGAACAACAATCCCATGGATGGTGCCCTAGGAAATTATCCTTTAACAATGATGACTTTCAAAGCGGTGCAACAGGAGACTCGGCAAGTCATGCAAGGGCTGCAGGGTGGTCTCGACCTCATGACGAAAGACTTAGGGAAAATTCGTGTTAATGGTGATAATCCACCTCCCATAGGCACTGGAATTTGTAATTGTGCTGATTGCGGGGCGATACCAGCGATGAATCGTAGGATCATGCTTGAAGATGTGAGATCCAATGATGAGGAGATTGATGACATGATCCTCTAACACCCCGACCGAGGCAGCGATCAAGTAGACCATTGTTATTAATGTGGCCGACTAGGCCACCAAGATCACGGTGAGTCCCTAATAGTAGTCGAGTAGGATCTTGAACCCTTATGGTCAGCCAAGGCTAGACCATTGTTATTAATGTGGCCAACCGGGTCACCAACACCTGTCCTCATAAGAAGTGGGTAACCTCGCCATTAATAATGGAAGTACTGAAAACGCAAAGGAAGACTTGGATGTTGTTGAAGTAGAATACGCCATGTATAAGAAGCAAATGAAGCAGATTGGGTTCCACTAGATCACGGTGAGTCCCTAATAGTGAGACAACTATTGTATTTGTCAAAGAATGAGGTACACCCACAGTGACATAATATCTTTCGAACAAGGTGTACGGTGAGTATAAAAGTCTGTGATGTGGTCATAGACATTGGAAGCAACTTAAATATTGTCTCTAAGGTCATGGTGGAGAAGTTGCTGAAAACTTAAAGACATCCCTCCTTATACACGATCTATTGGGTTAATAATATCAGGGAGATGAAGGTAACTGAACAATGCACTGTATCTTTCATTGGTAAGGACCAAGTAGTTTGCGACATAGTTGACATGGAAGCCTGTCACATATTACTCAGTTGGCCGTGGTAATCAGATTGTGAAACCACTCATGGAGAATGAGACAATGTATATATTTTTGTTAAGGAAGGTCAAAAAATTATACCCAACCCTATGGACCCAATGAGTAATGTGAAACTTCTAAAGTGGAGGGGTGTTCTCTCTTAACCTTATGGGACTTTATGGAGGAATCATAGGAGACGGAACAAGTCTATGAGTTGATTATAAAGGGGAAAGAGGTAGAGCCCATGGTTATTTTTGAGAAACTGAAACCATTGTTAGGAGAATTTAAGGTAATTTGGGCTGATGAACTTCTCGATGGATTGTCTTACATGTGAGATATTCAGCACCATATCAACTTTGTCCCAAGGGCTAGCTTGCCTCATTGCCCTTATTATCAGATGAGTCTGATATTTTACAAGTACAAGTTGAGAAATTGATCTGTAAGGGTTGGGTGTGAGAAAGTATAAGTCTGTATAATAAATAAAATAACCATAAAGTATAGATTTCCTATACCATGGTTGGACGATATGTTAGATATGATAAAGGGGCGAAACCATTTTACAAATTAAATTTGAGGAGTGACAACCATCATATCCATATTCAGTCGGGTGATAAGTGGAAGACAACATTTAAGACCAAAGAGGATTTGTATGAATGATTAGTCATGTCTTTAGGACTCTTAAATGCACCTAGTACGTTTATGAGGGTGATGAAGTAAGTTATGAAACCATTCATTAGTCGATTCGTGGTGGTTTCTTTTCGTGACATCCTGATATACAGTCAGGCCGTAACAGACCATGTAGAACATCTCAAATAGGTGGTTTAAGTGTTCACGAAGAACAAGTTGTACCTTAATCTGTAGAAGTGTTGAATGTTTATGAAGAGTGTCTTCTTTTTAGCCTTTGTCGTGACGTCCAAAGGCATTCGCGTGGTTGACGAGAAGGCGAAAGCCATTCGAGAATGGTAGGTTCTAACGAACATTCATGAACTGTAAAGTTTTCATAGGTTGACAACTTTTTATCGTCAGCTCGTGAGGAACTTCAGTACCATCGTGGGACCAATCACTAAATGCATGGAGAAATGACATTCCCAGTGGACTGCCGATAGGAGTTTTGCTATAATTAAGCAAAGGTTGTCCACTACTCCATTCCTTATACTCCCTAACTTTGATAAATTATTTAAAATTGAATGTAATACTTTGTATATTGCCATTGGGGGAGTGTTGTCTTAAGAGGGCATACTAAGGGCCTTTTACAGTGAGAAACTAATAGATGATCTTAAGAAATAGTTGACAAATGAGCTAGAATTGTATACAGTGGTTCACGCCTTGTGGCATTAGAAACATTACTTGATTTAGTGGGAGTTTGTACTCTATATGGATGATGAGGCCTTCAATCTAACATTAACTATGTACATGCTAGATAGATTTCTTTCTTGCGAGAAATTCACATTCGTGCTTATGCATAAGGTAAGGCAGCAGAACAATGTGGCTAATGCGCTTAGTCGATGTCCAACCTTGTTAGTCACTAAGAGGACATGGCTAATGCCTCAAAGACCTATATGTCAAAGACTTGACTTCAAGGACGCGTGGGTAAGATACCAGGAGGGTTAGTCTAGTGACTTCCATATTTGCGGAGTTTGTTGTGAGAGTGTGTCATCCAAGAGCTACATGAAGGTGGCCTCAGTGATCACCTATGGCGAGACCAAACAATAGCTCTCGTGGAGCAATACTATACGTGTCAGGAATCTAAGAGGTGGTCACAGAACACAATCGTATACACTCCATTGTCCATACTTAATGGCCCTTGGGAGGACTGGTCTATGGACTTTGTACTAGTTATCCCACAGTCATAGCATGAGATGGACTTAGTGATTGTCGTGGTCGACAAATTCTCTAAGATAGCCTATTTCATACAGTGAAAAAGCCTGTCGATGCTACATATGTTACAAATTTGTTCTTCCGAGAGGTTGTTCGACTATATGGAGTCCCAAAATCTACCACCTCATATCTTGACACTAAGTTCCTCAGTCACTTTTAGAGGACTTTGTGGAGGAAAATTGATACCAAGCAATAGTTCAACGATGCATATCATCTGTAGATTAATGGGCAAACCAAAGTAGTGAATCGTATACTCAGAAATCTTATATGATGCATCTCGGTGATAAGCCCAAACGGTAGGATTTTGCCTTGGCTCGGGTGGAATTTACGGTTAACAATATGCAAAACCATTCCATCGGCAAGTCCCCATTTGAAGTTGTATACGGATAAATACCTAAACATAGCCTTGATTTAGTTCCATTGCCCAAGCTACCAGGCATAAGCATTGCTACAGAACATATGACAAATCAAATCATAAGTGTACATGTTGATGTTCAGGCCAAGTTGCGAGCTTCCAACAACAAATATAAAGAAAGGGCTAACACACATCGGTGCCTGAGATTGTTCAATGTGGGGACAACATTATGATTCACCTGCGCAATAAGAGATTTACGACCAGAACTTACAACAAGCTGAAGAATACGAAGATCGGACTAGTGCCCGTACTCTATAAAATGACAATGCCTACATCGTTGATCTTCCTGAGGACATGAAGATTTCAAGCACGTTCAATGTGGCGGACTTATACAAGTATCATGAACCAGAGCCGGAGGATAACTCGAGGATAAGTTCTTCTCAAGTGGAGGGGATCTGATGTAGAACGTGGAGCAAGCATGTCCCTATCGCAAATGGATCGGAAGAAGTGTAGAAAAAACATCGACAAGTTTAAGCCAATTCGATAGATCGAGATTGATCGGTCGACCGGGTCAATTGATCTATTAAAATTTGAATTTAGATGAAATAATTGATGGATGATTTTTACTTTGATCGATGAAACAAATTCAATGTTATGGGTTTTAGTCTTTGGATGGTTTTGCACTCTTCTGATGATCGATTGACCGATAGACGAAATGTGGACATTTGTGCATTTTTTAGTTTTGTTTGCTTATTTGTTAGGTTTTATCTAATTACTGTGGATTCAAGGTGCTTATGGTTCAAAGAAGATATTGTCCTCGTCACACTCTTCCCTGCGTCAATACTCAGAACCTATGACCTCTGTGTTAAAACTCTTATGAGTCTACCACTAAGCCATGAGTGGAGACCCAGACATGGCCATCTAGTTTACTAGTTTTTTATCGTATGGTTAGGGAGAGGCAGTCAATGTGATTCCTAAGAGGCAACCAAGCAGGGCCTACATATTGGCGGTTGGGATCAACGATCGACGAATCAACACTTCTATTATAATCCATGTGGGCTACTTATTTTGTTAGAATAATGCTACAGCGGTTCTCTGTCTACTGGCAAGTGGTAACAGGTGCCTTCGCCTGTCCATTCGTGAGTTCTGCCAGTTCATATTAGGTTATGGGTTCAAAAGTTAGATTGATATATAAAACTCAAGTGAGCCACACGATAGGAATAGTGGGAATGGACATGTCTACCATTGAAAACTCATTGGGCCCACCATGATGTTTATATGACATCCAACCAATTCATAAAGAGAGTTCATCCACGAGGAAGGAGAAAATAAATCAATAAATAAATAAATATCATATTCCAAACTTCAGTCGACCCAACAATGTTTCAATAGGGTGCTCCCAATCCCCACCGTTACCTATAGTTCAGCCAAGATGAGTTTTTAGTCAGCCTGATTTGAGGCTGATGTCCTTGAATCAGCAGGCGCAAATGATGAAAATAATAGATGCCACACACACATCATGATGAGTCTAAAGTTTTTCTCCCAGACCCTGAGAACCACGAATTGGGTACAACCGGCCTAGCGAGAGATGGATGGTCCTATTAGGGCCTTGTGGGGCCTATCATGATATATATGTTTTATCCAAGTGGTCCAACAATTTTGAAAAATCATTTAAGGGCATGAGCCAAAAAGGAGACATATCGAAGGTTCAAGTGGACCGCACAAGAGGAAGACGTGGTGATAATGATCCCCTACTGTTGAAACCTTCCTAGGGCCCACTGTAATGTTTAATTGACATCGAACCTGTTCATAACGTCACATAGACGTGGATTAAAGGAAACATAAATATTAGGTTGATCCAAAACTTCTGTAGCCTCTAGGAAGTTTTCAAAGGTTGGCATTAAATCTCTACTGTTTCCTGCGGTGTGGTCTACTCAAAACTTCAGTGTACCTCCTTTTTGGGCTCGTGTCCAAAAATGATCTTTCAAACTGAATGGACGGCATGGATAAAACATGTATATCACACTAGGCTCCACAGAGCCACTAAAAGGATCATCGTCTCTAGCTAGGTCTTGGTGAGTGTAGTACCTGGGTCCAATTAAATGGAGGGAGGAGGTGAAGCGTTTGGGAACAAAAGAAAATGACCAAAGAAATACTCTTTTCTTTAAGCACTGAAGGGTGAAGTTAAATCTGCAAGGGTACAAAGATTAACCTTTCATTTTTCAAGCCCCATAATTTGTGCAAAGTTCTCAGAATCTCAGTTGGTTCAATAATGCAAAATATCAAATTTGGGGCTCTTGAGTTGGCCTGGATGCCGTGCAAGGCAATTGATAACTAGCTAATTATAGCAATGGGTGCAGTCCTCCGTGCCAATCCAAATGGAATCTCTCCAGTATAATGGGCGTGAAAAATTACAAGTGAAGGACTAAATGGAAGTGCCCCTTTATCAGAGGAAGTGAAAGCACTCGTCCAATGGTCTTGTACTTGACCATGACTTCATCTATCTCTTATATGGTCGTAAGCCTAACATATCCCATTCACGCCTTTGCCTTTTGCCTTTTCCACGGAGTCACTATTTGCACCTGCCTATTTCATGATACGCCCACTTTTCTACTCTTAGCAATACATTAGTACATAGTACAGAGTTATGGAGTTGGGCTAGACTGCTATGGGAGCTCAGGTTATTTCTAAAGGAAGCGGATTAGGTGCTAGCCTACCGTGGGGGCCACCTTGATGATATGATGTGCTATATATCCACGTTGTCCATCCTTTCAAGCCTATTTTAGGATGTGGTCAAAAAATTAAGCAGATCCAAATCTCAGGTAGAGCACACCATGGAAACAGTGGTAATGGAATGCCCACCATGAAAAGCTATCTGGGGCCTACCAAACACTTTTATGCGTTTGATGAATCAAGTGTTAAAACCGTTCACTGACTGATTTGTAGTAGTATATTTTGATGACATCCTGTTATATAGTCAGGATGAGACAGAGTACATGGAACATTTCAAGTAGGTGCTGCAAGTCTTACGAGTTAACAAGTTGTACCTCAATTTGAAGAAGTGTAGTTTTTTAACAAACAGTCTATTATTCCTAGGATTTGTTGTAACATCCACAAGCATCCATGTGGACGATGAAAAGGTGCATGCCATTAGAGAATGACCGATCCTGACAAACATTTATGAAGTAGAGAGTTTCCATGAGTTGCCGACCATTTATCGTTGATTCGGGTGGAAATTTAGCATGATAGTCATACCTATTATGGATTACGTAAAAAAATGGACCGTTTCAGTGGACCAATGAGGCTGACAAGAGCTTTCATGAGATTAAACATTTGTTGTCCACAACACCGATCTTGGTTCTTCCTAATTTCGACAAGTTGTTTGAGGTTGAGTGTGATGCTTCATATGTTGGAATTAGAGGAGGATTATCACAATAATGCAGGTTGGTAGCCTTCTACAGCGAGAAGCTCAACGAAGCTCGAAAGAAATGATCGATATATGAACTCGAGTTGTATGCAATTATTCAGGCACCGCGACATTGGTGGCATTATCTGATTCAAAGAGAGTTTATTTTGTACACTAACTATCAAGCATTAAAGTTTATTAATAGTCAGGCTAATGTAAATCATGTGCATGCTAGATGGGTTATGATTTTACAGGAATTCACATTCGTTTTGAAGCACAAGTCAATGCAGCAAAACAAGGTAGCTGATGCACTTAATCATTGTGCATCACTACTTGTTACAATG
This sequence comes from Magnolia changhungtana, assembly GCA_030180095.1. NCBI lineage: Eukaryota > Viridiplantae > Streptophyta > Magnoliopsida > Magnoliales > Magnoliaceae > Magnolia > Magnolia changhungtana. The sequence goes on along the minus strand of JASAUF010000674.1, from coordinate 175,163 downwards.
AGTAATGAGGTGATTGGCTTCAATTATCTCAAGGAGCTGTTGTCGAGGACGAGGACTTTAATGAACATTCACAATCTCTAGCAATTTTTGAAACCATAGACAAGGCTACAATTGAACATAGAAAATAAAATCACAAATACCTCAGGGTAAGAATATCAACCTATAAATTTACCAAAACATCATTGGGCAAAACACAAAAGCATCACTACCAATTACTACCCATTAATCACATGACCAAAATTGAATATGTAACCACATCCTCATGGGTTTGTCATGTAATTTGGCAAATGAATCTTCTCAAAAAACTTCAATTGCATCGAGATGAGCCTATAAATATCTATGTCCACAATAAACCTTCAATTGCCTTAATATAGAATTCTGTATTTCATGAAAAGAGCAAGCATATTGCCACTTTAAATTTATTTGGAAACACGTGAACAACAAAGAAATTAAGCTCATTTTTGTATTTAATGATGGGTGGGATGAAAATAGGCTTAGATTGCCAATAGTTGAAGTAAGGGACTTGGGTTCTTCTTTGGAGGTGCTTTTCATCAATATTCCGGGTCTTGAGGAAGGAGTGGTTGTAGTGTGTTCACAACCCCAAGTGTAGCGTCGCGATGTAGTAATAACTCGGTCAGAACGAGGTCAAATCCACAGGGAATAGGGAACACGGTCTAGAATTAATCTAACTTGGTTTGTTTGGGTATTTATTCCAGCGATTTAGAAAATTGTTTTGAAATAATAGAGATGAAAAGACTAAGGATCTAGGAATCCACCTATAACAATCACAATATTCAATCTACTTGATTTAATGATAACTCAATTGGAATCAAAGTTGATGAATGCTCTGCCCATTAATGAGAACGTCCAGCGCAAAGGAATCTCCCTCGCCTCGAAATGTGAATGTTGTTGCTCGGGTCTCAGCTCCTCTTCCCTTCCCCTCTCAGAGACATTGTCCCACCTTTTCTTGCACGGATCCCTCGTACAGGGAGTCTAGAGTCTCATTGCCAGCCTACTGGACGTCTCCACTGATGGGGATTTCTCCTCGTCACTCAACTGGTCAAGAGCTTCACTTGACCGGTCGAGGGTGCTGGTCGACCAGTCGAGGACAGGCTTGACTCGAACTCTAGCGAGTTTGGTTTGTATTTTTCCATGCTGCGACCAGTCAAGGAGTCTGCTTGAGCAGTCGAGGTTACGCAGATTTGAGTCTTAATTTTGTGTAGACTGTGAAACTTTGAGGCGATTTTGCAAGAGGTGCGAAAAGGAGTTACCTAAACTATAAATAAGGATTCCTAGGGCTTTTCTAGGATGTGTGAGACCCGACCCAAGTTTTCATGTGTGCATGTGTGTGTAAGTATGCATTCCGTCGACCTTGGTCCCGCGGTCCTACCGGTCGAATTCTGGCGACCCGCGACCCTTGGATAGTGTTTGCGGTTATCCGTGAGTTCCGTCATGAAGATCCAACTTGGATTGAGTTGAGACTTATGCCATTGCGACTGCTTCGTTGTTGCGGTTCCGACGTTGCGTCTTAAGCGTCCATCCGGCATGTAGATCATAAGTTGTGTGCATTTCATTTTATAAGCCCTTGATCATGATCATGTGGCCCACCTAGGGGTAGTGTGCATGGATTTCGAGGTAGGTCCTATCTTTTGAAACTATTTTCAACACACGCCACCCACACACTACCTAAACCCCATCCTCTACACCACCTACTACCCACACACTACCCATCCCTACCCCAAACCTATAAGTCTATGAACTTTGTTTATAATACCCTACTTTTCATGATGGGTTTCCCTATCTAAGGTGAGAGAGCTCATGATTACTCTCTCTCTCTCTCTCTCTCTCTCTCTCTCTCTCTCTCTCTCTCTCTCTCTCTCTCTTTTTAGCAAATTTCCATACTCTCCCTCTCTCTCTCTCTCTCTTTTCTAGCAAATTTCCATACTCTCCCTCTCATTTGTCTCTACTCTCTTCTCTCCTTTTTTCTCTCTTACAAAATAAAAAAATCAGCCCCATTTTTCTTCTTTTCCAGCCCCTTCTCCTCCTTTTTCCCCTCAATCCTTCCATTGAAAACCCATCTCAACCCTTCATCTTGCTTCCTTGGATAGTTAGAAGCTTGGAGTGGAGTTTTGATAGAGATCTTAAGGTGGGTGTGCATTTAATTGTAAAAATTCAGATTTCTTCCATTTCTTACTTGTTCTTCCTTTCTTTTTTATGTTGAAGCTTGTAGGGCCCAGCAAATGATGGTGGTGGCCCCCAAGATTTCATGCATGGGGCTCATAGCCCATCTTACTTGCATGCATGTTCCATACAAGGGGTCATTCCTCATGGACCCCTACATGGCTTTTCCTTCCTTGATCAGGGATCTTTGGGTCATCTAGACCCTTGATCCTTGGTGGAGATTGCATCTCCACCATATATCTCAAGTAGAAATCCTATGATCATGTAGATCTTGTATATCTTGTGATAGTGGAATATGTGTGCATGAGTGATGAGGGGAAGGGCCTCAATGTGGCAGAGACCCTTCCCTTATGGCCGAATCCTTATTTTCCTTTGTTGATAATCTGCTGATCATAAGTGTGTGGCCCACCTTGTGGACCAAAAATATTCAAACCATCCATGGAGGGTGGATGTCTATGACAGTCCACCCTTGGAAGTTGAAGCCCCCTTATCTACCTATATGGGGCACATGCAAGGGGTATTTTGTAATGGGAAGGGTCTGGATATTTGTGGGACCCACTTGGGTGATCCATACTATGATTTTCTTGGATTAAATTCCCTTTTAAATATTTATAGTGGATTTTGCGATGTGTTCTTTTGTTATTCTCGGATGTTCTTGTTGTGATCTTGGGTATGCTCATATTGGTAATTATTATATTATTATGAAAAATCCTCCTTGTAGGATCCCAGGATCGAAACCTGCCTCAGGAGCCGAGAATGGGGTACTAAGGAGGCTGTTATGGCCAGAACCGGCCATCGAGTTCCTTGTGATTCCGGTTACTGAGTTTGGCGTGTGACAATATTCAAGGGAGTTTCCTAAAGCATTGAGAAGGGTATTATAAGGGTTTTCACGACTAGGGTATGAGAGAGAGAGAGAGAGAGAGAGGAAGCTTGTGGAAAGGACGCTATGCTCATAGAGGTGATCTATTGTGCACTTGATATCTAAGTACTTCTACGTCCTCGTAATCGGTGAGATTTCTCCATTTTCTTTTATTCTCTTATTGTTTATCCACTCCTGTGTGAGTGAAGAAGTTTGATCCAAGTGGTGTGTGCTTCTGATTGGTTGTAACGTTCTACTTCATAGTGGATTGTTGCTCTGGACTAGGTCCCGTAGATTTTACCTCTTTGAGGGTTTTCCACGTAAAAATTCCTTGCATCATGTGGTTTATGCTTTGATTTATTTCATTACTTTATTATCCCATAATTCTGGCGTTTTGGGGAGGTCTCTCCCCCCTTCGAGGTCGTGAAGTGGGCTAATCCTCCTGCCAGTTGGTGCAAGCTCAACGTCGACGGCTCTGCCATCGGGAATCTGAGGCCAACCGAGGTGGAGGAATTTGTAGAGATCATAACGACCTCATGATGTTTGCCTTTTCCAATGGCTATGGCGTCGCCTCTAACAAGAGGGCGAAAATCCAGGCTCTTCATGATGGGGTGGAGTTGTGCGCCCGTTACGTCTCTCAAATGTCCTCATCAAATTAGACTCTAAATGGGTAGCAGATTTTATTTATTTATTTATTTTGGAAAGTGGGCTCTTGCCACTAAGATTTCATTAAATGGGAAAACCTTTACACCTTTCGAGTGGCGCCCCGACAAAAAGAACGGACCACACTTATCATATAGACACTATCTCTACAGTGACGAAGAACAACCAAAATCTACAAAACCAGTCGAACCTGTCTGATAGCTCCTAACCCAACTCGGTCTAGGAAGAGGAGATTGTGCACCTCAAAAGGGAGGGATTACCGACAATCTAAAATCGAGTCGCGTTGAGAAATGCTGTCAATCCGAGCCATCCCGTCAGCCGGGCTATTACCTTCTGTCGGAATTTTCCTGAAGGAGACAGAAGCACCTATAGTCAGCCTGTTGATGTACGAGATCCACGATCACCACTGCCAAGGGGAATTGACCTTCCCCGTGAGAAGGTCAATAGCCACGCTAGAATCGGACTTGACCTCAATCCTAATAAGCCCTTTAGCTAAGCACAATCTGAGGCCGTCAAAAATTGCCCGAATCTCCGCTCTGTTGTTCGAGCCCATCCCATAACCTGACGAGAAAGCGAAGATGAAGTTCTCATTGTCCCCCCTGTAGATGCCACCCCCTCAAGACAGACTCGGATTACCTCTCGCCGCCCTGTCCACATTCAATTTGACCCAGCCCCTAGCTGGACGAGCCCATTTAACGATTTCAGAGAGGAATAGCTGGGGAGGCGGGGGCGGAACGCCCAAGCCAACAAAGTTGAAGTCCCGGCTGGGGGAGGACGACGACTTACCCACAAGGATTTGCTTGAACCAACACATGGGGTTCTTCTCAAATATGGCCTAATTTCTAGAACACCACACCTCTTAGAGGATGAGAATGGGGATCAATCTGCGAGTGAAAATGGGCGCGCTGCCCGGGGCCGATGCTCTACTCCAATGCACCAACCTGGTTGCAATAGGCCGATGAGGGATGGGAGATATCCCGAGTAGCGAGGAGAACCCCTGGATGAAAAGGTGCTGTAAAGATTCATCCACGGGATAACCAGAAGACTCACCGTCGCAGCAGTTACATCTGGAAGCTAGGTTCACCCCTTTGTATTGCACTCTCTTGTCCACTAGGGTCGCTCCCTGCAAGAGTCTCCAAGTGAAGACTGACATCTTTGGAGGTATCCAGATGTCCCATATCCAGGTAGACTCTCTGGACATCGGGGACTGGCGTCTGCTAATTTTCCAGGTAGATTTTAGTGTGAACAACCCAGATGGATCATGGGGCCAGAAGCCCTCCGATCTGTCATCTGAAATAGCGAAGCCTCCTTGTATGATAAAGTGTAGAGTTTCAGCAAGGAGGTATGAAGAGACGGATGAAGAAGGGGCCCCGCTGGCCCGATGAAAACGGTGATCTTCAAGGAACTCATGGCTTCCGGGATGAGGCAGACTGCGAGGTGGCGAAGAGGGCCCAGCCCAGTCTGGTTGGCATCCCACAGATTCAACTCCTCAGGACCCGGATGGGTAGTAGATTACATTCTAGGGAAGTCCACTGTTGCTTGGTGTAACAGCCCACGCCCACATTGTATGATATTGTCCGCTCTAGGCACAGCCAGCACGGTTTTGTTCTTGGGGGACTCCCCCAAAAGGCCTCATACAGTATAGGGTGGCAACTCCACATATAACCACCACAACTTCAGACAACACTTCCGATGTGGGACAAAGTTTCACCTTCACTATATGTACAGTAGCCTACCAACCACACAGTAGCTTGCCAACTACCTTGGGGCCCGCCCACATGTGCACCCGCCCACATGTGACCACAGTGATGGGGTGTCACACTTGGAAATGGAAATATTGGGCAGCAAGGATAAAGAACCTCCTCAGGGGATCGTTTTCTCTTGCCCTCATTCCTAGAGAGGCCAACGGTCTGGCTAACAACTTGGCTAAGCAGAGTAGTGCATCCTAAGATATCCAGATTTACATGGTCCCCTCTGATCTCCCCTCTCTGGTTAGAGGTTCTTATTTTCTGGACAAATCTATGCTGGGCTCAATTAGGAAACCAAAAAGATCTAATAAGTATAGGATATGATAGGCGAGCCAACCCTTTTGTCCCTGGTCTTCGCTGAACATCCTCTGTGTAAATTTTGCCTCATCAATGAAATCTCCTTTGAAAAAAAAAATTTGGAATCAAAGTCCTATCTATCCAATCGGATGATAGAGCAGTTAAAATAGAATATGAACTTTCCATTAGTTTAGTTCTCAAATATCTATCTAATTGTAATAATAACAGGGAATTCAATCATCCACCATACCCAAGAGACGATGGTGAACAACAAGATTTTACAAATCACACAATTCCAAAGCCAATGAGATAATATACCTTTATTGTAATTTCATTCACAATATACCATAAAAAACTAGAAATATACCATTATTAAAACTAAGAACTAATAGAAGTTCAACATAAATTTAAATCAAAGCAAACTAAACATCAAAATAAACTACAAGTTTCATCTTAGAAAAATTCCAAAGCCTGGAAAGACTAACATCCTAGAAGAAAAATAAAAAATCAACTAGAACCCGTGAAGAAATCAAAGTAGAAGAATGTTGTTGGCGCTCCACCTAGGCCTTATCTCCCTTTCTAAACCCTAGAAGATGATTTAGAATTGCCTAGGGACTCCTTTAAATAGTTTTGTAACTCAAACTTTCGCACCGGCCCTGAAAAATTCGCAAACCGCCTCAAATTTACGTACTCTTTGTAACACCTTCAATGTCATCGAACAACCTTCGATGCCATCGAACATGGAATCTTAGTTTAAATCGAATTAGGAAGTGAATCGGATTAGGAAGTTGCGCCCTTTCGCATTGCGTAAGAGATCGTTGTCATCGACTAACCTTCAATGCCATTGAGCAGATCTTCGATGTCATCGAAGGTGTCTTTGATTAATCGAAATAGTGTCCAGAATGTTCCAGTGAGTTGCTCCAGAAATCTTCAGAAATCTCGATGTCATTGAACGGTCTTCGATGTCATCGAACTGGTTTTCGATGAATCGAAGAATGCACCAAAATAGTCCAGCGACTAAACTCCAGTTTCCATGAAATTTTTGATGTAATCGAATGTCTTCGATATCATCTAACACTTACTTCGATGTCATCGAAGGGTGTTCAATGTCATCGACAAATGAGTTCAGCAGCTTCTTCTTTATGTACTTTGCAAACTTGATTTTTGTCCTTCTCCACTTGGTTTCTTTAGATTTTTGGCGTGTGAATTCTTCATTGATGACTTCCAAATCTCCAATTCTTCATTCTCTTCTCTTGAACTCTAAATTCATCCTTTTAAGTGCATATTCATTATAAGCTTCCAGATTACCTCGCATGACAAAAACATATATAATTAAATCAACTTAACACCTAAATGCTGAGATAACTAATGTAATTGAAGGTTTAAATATACAATATTTGAGTCTCAACATGTTGACTACCAACTTCTCTTTCATAGGTGACCAAGTTATTCATGGAAAAAAAAAGAGGAAAGGTTGGTGGCTAGAGGGTTGATGTCGTGGTAAAAACCTAAGAGAATCTAATAGTGTTACAGACTGGCTGACTCGCTTGGTGAGTAAAAACCAATAAAATATAATCCTCACATGTTTGGTTGACCTTCCATATCCTACCCAGGAAAACATTTTCCTTGACTGTGTGGGTTTAGGAACATTAGGGAGGGAGCTTATTCAAGTTAGCTTTCGTCTCCTAGGGTGTTTCATGTTGGTGTGTGTGGGTCATCTGATAGGTGGGTCTGTGGCTTGTTTTTAACGCCCTGGGTACATAGAGTTAAATTTGTATGAAAAACTGTGTAAGTAGTTAGGATGGGAAAAATCTCATTAAATTAGAAGGGCAAGTATGTATAAAGGTCTCCATGCATACATACAAAGACCCTCTTGTAATGTAGAAGTAATAAATACTTTATATTGATGATGGTTGAGACAAAGTCAGGAATGATGATGTGGATACATTGTTAATCTCTCCATCTCCATGAGTCGAAAATGAAGGGGTTACCCATAATTGAATATGCCATTAGGAGACCTCTCTCGCAAGGACCTTCAAACACTGCTGGTAGGGACAGAGGAAGACTAGTTAATCGTGAGATATTCTAGCAGTCGAACCAGCAGTGGATGGTGGTGAAAAGAAAGAAGACATCTCCGAAGGCTATATATGGTGACTCTCGCTTGCGCTTGAAAGAACGGAATGCGTATAGCCTATTTGTAGGAAACCTCCCCTTCGACTGCTCAGCTTAGGATGTTAAAAATATATTCAGAAAGTATGGCCGGGTGGTGGACATCTTCATCCCATCCATCCCCAGATCTTTCAAACTGTGGGGATACGCCTTTGTTAGGTTCATGTACGAAGATATGTTAGGGCAGCCAAAGGAGTTCTGGATGGCAAGAGAGTTGATGGAAGAACAATCGTGGTTAGCTATGCCAAGTCGATATCCTGCCCCAAAGCAGGGGATTTAGATTTCAAACCACATCCCATCCCTCCAAATCTGATACAATCCCGACCCTATCAAAAACCCTCTTTCTTGCAGGTCCTCTAGGCTCACATTCCCACTAAAACCGCCCACTATATCCCAATGGCAGAGTTATACTTGACCTTAGCAGATGAGGCAGTAGAGGAAGAGAAGACGCAAACCCTTAAAACGGTGCTGGTGGGTTACACTGTAAGCAACCAGGTTTCTATCTTTCAACTAATCCAAGCTATCAGAGACTCCAGATATGCAACCTCAGCAGTAAATGTTGTCAGGTTGTTAGAAGATAGCTTCCTAATAGTTTTGAAATCTAAAATGAAGCTTCATGATTTCTCCTCAGACCATTCTCTCCACACTGCCATGGGCCTGATAAAGGTGGTACCATGGCACCCAAATACAGCCAAGGGAAATGCTGGTAGCTGGATCAGACTCAACAGAATACCACCCCACGCCTGGCTCGAATTGGTGATTATCGATTTGGGGTAGCATTTTGGTAAAGTCGTTCAAATTGACACCAACACTAGATATGGCCTATTTCAGATGTTTGTTAGACTTAAAGTCACCCCGAAGCAGGGGAGAGATCTCTTCAAGGTAATACACCTCCATGCAGGCTGTGAATCCTACCTGGTCTATGTGGCAATAATGACTCTTACCATGAAGAAAAGCAATGTCGGTCGATCCCAATCTCCTTCCAACAAAGGTCCACCGCAGGGGACTTCAACGAACAATGGGTGGAACATAAATTCCATGAAAATCTAGGACAACTAGTGAAAGGCCCTAGTACTATTTGATAGAAGCCCACAAAGACAAAAAAAATCAGATGATAGAGTAGGAAGATACTTTGTAACAGACACGTGGTGTTTGAAGATATGTCTCAACCACAAAACAACAATAAAGAAGATTAGATAGTGATTCATTTCCAACTCTTACGCCACTCCCATCGCCAGGAATACACCTCCCATAAGCCAATCATTCAGGACCTAACAAAGAATATTCTCAAGGCAGTCATACTCTCCACGACGATGTTCCGCTTAAGACTCCTGATGATCCTCAGGAAGTTACAACTCAAGCCCCTGCTCCTTCTGGGAAGATTTTAGCACAAGCCCCTACTCCTACTGGGAAAATAACGGCTCATGCCCTCGGTCCTTCTGGGAAGATTATAGCTCAAGCCCCTCTCCCTTCGCCCATGTCCCAATCATGCTTTGAGACTAGGAGGAAGGGCTCCCAATCATACCACCAAAGTCATCCATCAGGGTTACAGAGCAAGAGATTTATATCCCTATCAGAAGGTGCAAAACCAAGGAAAGAAGGGTCACTCATCCACCAACATTTCCTCCTGAACCAAGCAGATTCAGAGTGTGGGATTTCTAGCAGCATCAAGCTTCGAGAGGTGACAGGTCCAACTGAGTCAGTTCTGCTTCATGTGGACCTATCCCCATACTTCATGGATAGGGATCTTCGACCCGACATAGCCAATGAAACAATCCCCCTAATAGACCATGCTATCCTTGATCAGGACCCTACTCAACAAGTTGTCTGCATCCAGGAACATGACTGTGGTAACAGAACCAAAACTACAATAAGAATGAAAGTTCCTAATCTAGTATATCAGAGAAATTGAAGCAGAAGGCTTCATTATAGGGCTATGAATTTAATTAGTTTGTCAGATGGATATCATCTTAGTCTGGAATGTCTAGGAGTGGGTCCCCCACTGTGAGGTCAATCAAGGGGCTCCTCACTAAACACGGGTTATCGATAATCGCAATATTGGAGCCAATGATCCCAAACTCCAAACTAATCAAAACAGGCCTCAAATTAAGCTTCATCTCTTCCTTCTCTAATGTGGACTTTGTAGTAAAAAATCTAGGTCTTCTACTCTTCTTCGATTGCGGTGGGAATCACCAAAGATTTTTTCCAGATGATATCTTTCAATATTACTATGTAGGGTTGTGACAAGAATATGTTAATCTCCATTATCTATGCCAAATGTTCCTTAGTCCAAATAAGAGAACTATGGATTGATCTAGTAGACACAACCATCTCGAGGCCAGGGCAGTGGATTGTTTGCTAGGATTTCAATGCCATCGCAAACTAGTCAGAAAGAATAGGTGGGAATAATCTTGCAACTCCTAGTACAAATGACTTCGTTGAAGAAATTAACAGAGCGGGGCTTATAGATGCAGGATTCATTGGAAATAACTTCACTTGGTGCAATAACCAGGCTGGGAGAAACCGCAAATGGGCTAGGCTGGACAAGGTCGTTTGCTCCGCTGAATGGATCCAGTTGTTTCCTGATTTCCAAGTCCATCATCTACTAAGAGTCAACTCAAATCACTCCCCTCCTAGAAATCGGAGCCTTCCAACAATCCAATGATCTCCCTCCTCAGTAAAATGAAGAACACCAAAACATCATTGAAATCCTGGAATAAGGATGCATTTGGCAACATCTTCTCCATGATCAAGCAAACAAAAACCAAAATCATCCTACTAGAAGACCGCAGCTCGGAAATCCCGGACAAACAAACCTTCGAAGATCTCTCCAAAGCTAAACATGGAAGAAGTATTTTCGAAATAAAAATCTCACAATAGGAGGTTGAAGGAAGGTGACAGAAACACCAATTTCTTCAATGCCATAGCAAACAAGAAATTAAAGAAGTCCTTTATTAGCATGATAGATCTGCCTAATGGTCAGTGTTCTTCAACTCAAGAGGAAATGAAAGAAGAGGCGATCCTCTACTTTTTCTAAGATTCTCAAAGTGGAAGATTGCTCTCCTCCCAACGACTTGCTCCAACATATCCCAAAGGCAATATCGGCTGAAGACAACGTATCTCTCCTCTCAAAGCCTACCTTTCAAGAGGTCAAACATGTAATCGCAGACATTCCAATCAATGGGGCCCCGGGTCCAAACATTTTTTTCGAGTGCTTTCTTTGTAAGTTGCTCAAATATTATGGGGGAAGATGTCCTCAATGCTACTAAATACCTCTTCAAGGGAGGTAAGATTCCCCGAACCTTCTTAGCTTCCTATATTTGCCTAATTCCCTAAATCTTTACTCCTAAGAATTTTTCATATTTTCATCCTATAAGTTTATGTAACAGAGTACAAAGTATTCCCTAAGATAATTGTAGCTAAACTCAACTCCTTGTTACCGAAGCTGATATCTAAAGAGCAAGCGGCCTTCGTCCAAGGTAGGTCAATCACTGAAAGTATCGTTCTAGCACAAGAACTAATTCGGGACATAAACACGTAAGTTCGTGGTATAAACATCATTCTGAAGATTGATCTAGAAAAAGCATATGACAAGGTAGATTGGAACTTCCTCAAAATGGCTCTCCTTAAATTTGACTTCAGCCATCAATGGGTTAACTTGGCTAAGAAATGATGGTCGGTAGTATAGTTCTCAATGCTTTTCAACGGCGAGGCTTGCGACTTCTTCAAATTAGAAAGGGGATTGCGTCAAGGGGATCCGATCTCTCCGAGTCTCTTTATCCTGCTGACAGAGGCCATTAGCAGCGGTGTCAAAAATATGGTAGAGCGGGGCCTTTGCACGCCTTACAAGACCACAAGAAGCAACCAGATCATATCCCATCTCCTCTACGCTGATGATACCATCTTCTTCACCAATGGCAGCAGAAGCTCCTTAGGATCAAGATCTTATAAAGGTTGACAGGGATAGCTAGAGCCTCTTCCACCTTTTCGTATCTTGGGGTCCCCCTGATAAGTGGCAGAACTAAGAGAGCCCACTTCCAACCTATGCTAGATAAAATTCTACATAGAATATCAAGATGGAAAGGTCCCTTAACCAAGTTGGGAGATCGATTCTCATTAAACATATCATGCGCAGCATCATGATTCACTCATTAGCAGCTACGAAGGTGCCGAAAGGAATGTTTCATGATATTAAGAAAGGTATAGATGAATTTTTCTGGGGATGGTCCGATGGTAAGAAGAATCTTCACTGGGTCAACTGGAAAAGAATTGCAGCCCCAATAGAAGAAGGTGGCCTAGGAATCAAGTGCTTAAGGGATGTTATGAAAGCCTTCAGAATGAAAATGGCTTGGACGACCTATTATGATCATGAGAACAGTCTCTAAGCGACATTCGTAATAACAAAATACAGGCTAGATGAGCAAAACATAGTAATAACCCCCGTCCTACCATCCGCGACTCGCTAGTGGAAAGAAATCTCAAACATCTCTGTCCTTGTGAGAGCTAATATGTGTCTAATGGAGGGAAATGGCTCCAATAACCTCTGAACAAGTAATTGGATAGGGCTCGGCCCACTTAAGGGCGGGATCTCGGGCCAAATCCCAGAAATCTGGAGTCAAATAAAGATCGATGGCGTGTTAGGTCCCAACGACATCCCGCCAAATGTTGGAACAACTCCTCTCTTCCCTTCCATCATCCTCCAACATGTCATTGAAGAGTGATTAGCAACCCAGAGTGCATGGTAAGGACCACTTCATTTTGATAGGAAAATCATCAGAAAAATTCTTTATCAAGTCGGCTTGAAATAAAGTTTGCACGGCTGGCAATAGAAGGCAGTGAGCCAGGTGGGTTTAGTACAATAGAGTACCTCCCTATATCTCTATTTTCCTATGAAAACTCCTAAACGAAGTTCTGCCGATAGATTTAGGCATCAAAAAGAAAGGAGCAACTCTAGCATCCTGTTGTAACTGCTCCAATGAAACTAATAACAGCCACGAGGAATCCCTGGACCACCTGTTCGCTAACAGACATCTAGCAACCACCTTTTGGCAACATTTCTCCTCCACCCTATCAATTTCATTCTTAGCTAGCCAAACAGCAACAGGTCAAGCGTCATAATGGTGGAGCCTAGCCAACGATCACTTCAACGTTGGGATCCTCAGAGAGCTAGGCCTAGATATTGAACACAAGAAATGGGAAGAGATTGGAAGATATTCAGGTGAGAGTGGACTATTCTATTGCCAGTATCCAAAGATGGTTCTCAATTATCTTCTCCTCATTCCCGCTTCCACCAAGTAGAGATCACAAAACTAATAAGCCATCTGTGACATAGGCCTCCTCTCCAACCAAGGTACCATATTGCCCCCTTCTATCATCAAATTGTTTAGGCTAACGGTGGGATAGGTAAAACTGAATATTGACAACTCCTCTCGGGAAAACCCATGCCTCTCAGGCAGTGGGGGAGTCTGTTGAAATGACAAAGGCTAGCTTCTCTTTGCTTTCTCCAGAGGCTATGGTCTAACAACTAACTTCAAGGCTGAAGTTAGAACATTGGTGGATGGGATGAATCACTTCTTGGAAAAAGGTTTTCATAAGACCCAAGTGGAAAGTGACTCGAAAGTGGCAGTGGGCTTACTCTCAAATGAAAGACCAACTCCATGGAGCGTCTTCTATTAGAAGAAGAAGATTGAAGCAATGTAGAAATTAGCAACTTTCTCTATCCGACACATTCCAAGGGAAGCCAAGGTCTTTTGATTTTCGCTTTTGTCAGTGGTTATGGGATCGCTTCTAACAACAAGGCTAAGTTGCAGGCCTTATGATGGCATGGCTTTTTGCGTCTCTCTTGGGTTAAACAGAGTCCTCATTGAATCTAATTCTAAATGGGTGGTGGAGTGCATCATTGGAAATTCCTCTAGCGCCTGGAAATCGAAATACTGGCTATCTAGAATTAGGAGGCTAAGTTATAAGGGAACATTTTGGATCTCTCAAATCTCTAGAGAGGCCAATGGTTTGGCTGATAGTTTGGCTAAGCAGGGTAGTTTGTCCCAAGCCAATCATTTCTTTATGGAGGTATCCAATCTCCCCAGGCTAGTCAAGGGTCTTTTTCTTCTGGATAAAATGGGATTGGATTCTATTAGAAAGATTAAGGGTATCCCATCTGTATAGGATATGATAGGCGCGCCAGGTATTTGTTTCTGGTTGTTGCCCAAAAAATCTAGATCTGTACATTTCCCTAGTAAATGAAAATCATATTCCAAAAAAAAAAAAAAAAAAAACATTCCAAGGCATCGTCGGGCCGAATTAGGCAGCGTGCAGGGACGCCATACTAAGCGGGCCCGGCAGGGCTAATGCCACGGCCGACAAGGTATCGTCGGGGCGAATTAGGCAGTGGGCAGGAACACCGTGCTAAGCAGGCAGGGCACCGGATGGAAGCTAACAGAGTAGCAGATGACCTGGCGCATCTGGGTAGTGAAAGCCAACTAAACAGGGAGTTTGACCAGGAATCTGCACTCCCGCTCATGTCCAGAGGGGAGCTTCTCCTAGACCGGGCAGGTCTACAAATGATAAGGGAAAATTATAACCGTTTTGCACAGTTTCTTCTTAATGATATATATATATATATATATATATATATATATATATAATATATATATATATATATATATATATATATGGCCCTCCTTTTTGTCCATAGGGTAGCCCCAATTGTATACTATCTGTACAACTTCGCCAAGTTTTATTGAATACATCTGCTTTAATATATATATATATATATATATATATATATATATATATATATATATATATATATATATATATATACACACACACACACTTAAGAGTTATACACTATTTGTTTTCAAGTCCCTCTTTGTTTTTGTCCCACTCTTAAGTTGAATAAATGCATGCCACATGCATAATTGTTGAGTTCCTGTGCATCAAGCATCAAACTCTGTTAGTGCATCAAATAATTAGGCTTTCGCCTTTGGTTGGTAATAAATCTTGAAGAAAAAAAAAAAAAAAAAAACTCTCCTTACACGCAACAAAAACCGTTAAAACGGTGTTTATGACGTCCGCAATGATTATAGGTTGAGGAACGCATGAAGATGCCTATACTCTCTTCATAAACCTAGTCTATACAACTGATCCAGACTGATGAATGGAAGATCCTAACCATCCGATTTGAGCACATTTTCATGACTCATTAACCATCTATGTCTAAGCTACCCATCAAACGGTTACAGAACCACCTATGTCAGGTGTTCTTAGTTCATCTTCCCATCCATGAAGAAGCCTCACATCGCCTGAGACCATCCTAAATGTGGGCCCCACTTGTACGGATTGAGCGCATGAGGACAGGTGCAGATCCTGAGGTTGTATTATTGAAATGCAAACGCAACAAGGAAGAAGGTAAAAGGAGAAGCTTGGAATGTGGATAAGGGCAAGAGAGCAGCATGATAAATAGAAAGATAGAGGACTGTTTAGAAAGTAAGGGAAAGCGACATCACCGAATGAGAGAGAGAGAGAGAGAGAGAGAGAGAGAGAGAGAAGGAGAAGATAGTGGTTGGATAGGATTTTTGTTGGAGAAGGGCAGGCTCGTGAATGGGGCATAGAGATAGTACGAGCACATACATGCATAAGCAATACACCCCATCACCCCTTTCTTGACAATAAGAAGAAGATGAGGCAGCTATTCCCCACCTCCATAAAAGTAGGCAACAAAACCCTACAAGAATGCGCCCTACCACAGACTCCAACACCACAGCCAAAGACATTCCGTATCTTTATCCACAGATGACTACTCCTATGGTGTGCGTTTGTTGCCGTGTATTAACCTGTTGAGTCCCATTCTCCAGATGGTGACATGGATCCTGTCTGCATGCATCCAATCTGAGAGATCCATTTTGGACGGAACATATCTAAAATTCCTACTCAATGGACCATCTTAAACATTTGGATCGTTGCTGGAAATCTACCCAGATCCAACGATCTTAAGTATCTGATTTTGCCTGTTGAATTTGGATAACTGGACAGAATGGCATGATTTTTGAGCCATGCTCCATGCAGAATGGGGAAAATTATTTGGACGATCATGATTAATACGAGTATGCCATAAAATAGAAAAATAAAATAAAATAAAATGGAGTCGCATCGATAAATAGAAAGATAAAGACTGGTTAGAAAGTTAAGGGAAAGCGACATCACCAAATGAGAGAGAGAGAGAGAGAGAGAGAGAGAGGCACAAGGGGAGGAGGCTGGTTGGCTAGGATTTTTGTTGGAGAACGTATATGCGTTGAACGGACATGCTTCCAATTAATAATTTTTTGTGAAAGCACAATATAAGAAATCCAACCGTATTCTCAAGGGCTCAGATGATGATTCACTGTCATTTAAAGGTTCAAGGTTCCATCAATAAAATGCGTATTCTCTTGAAAAGAAAAAGAAAAAGAAAGAAAGAAAAAACTGATGTGGGATGCATGCTTTGCAATATAGACCATTCAGACCGTGCACCCTACTAAGTGAATGGACCGAAAATGACAAGCCATTCATAAAAATAAACTAACAGTGAATTGTCGGATCGGATGGCAGTGTTCGCTTAATGAATGTGATTTTTGAACCATGTTTAATCAAAGAGGAGATCTTAACCAACAATTTGGATGGAGTAGATGAATGAGCAGCATTTCTGAAATGTTGTGGTGAATCAGGAAAGGGAGTGGGGTAGTTCTAGCGTCCAAAGAGAAGGAAGCTGGACGGAAAAGGAGAGATGAAAAGGAAAGGGAGTCGCATGGTCAAAGAAGCTATTGCACAGGGTGTAGGCCAAATAATTGTCCTTTAGGGTTCGTAAAGGAAGACACGCGTAAACAGAGAAGAGAAACAGGCGTACGGTCGAGGGAATAAGGGCGGGCTTATGGTTGTCTTGAAGGAATCCCTAACCCTACAACAACCCCACCCAAATACATGGAATCCATCCAGGCCTCTTCTCTTTCTCTCTCCTTTGTTGAATAACGGGCTGAAAAGTTAAGACGTTGCTGTCTATTCTATCACCTGCTCGCCCACGTGAAGGGGCTCTCTACACCATCTCACATCCACTCACTTCCTATAACAGCGACTCACGCACACCACTGTTACTGCGTGTGCCACACCCCATCATGCACTCGCACAATTGAGTGTACACTCGCATTGCTGTATACACCGGCAACCCCTTTCGATCGATCGTCTCTTTCTAATGCCACACTCTCTCTCTCTCTCTCTCACACACACACACAGTGCCGTATACACAACATTGAGGGCAGACAGATTCTTATATACATGGACACTCTCAGGCTATTGACACACCTTATATCTCGAAACAGCCACAGATTCCTCTCGTACTTAACACGGAGGTGAACAAACGCACACACCCACACATAAATATCAACAAATCACCAGAAAACAACCTGCTCTCTCTCTCTCTCTCTCTCTCTCTCTCTCTCTCTCCAGTACAGCATCTAATTCCAACTGCAAGCCTTTTGCATTTTCATTCAGCACAACGGCTCTCTCTCTCTCTCTCTCTCTCTCTCTCTCTCTCTCACAGTAGCTTCCTTCACTCTCTCGCAACAGCTACCTTTTTCCTAAAAAGTAAGAGGAAAAAAAGTGAACTCTCTCCCTCTCCCTAACCCCAACAGCTTACTTGTCCTAAAAAGCAAGTGACAAGAAAAGGATAAGAACTCCTTGTCGCTAATATATACCAGCTACCAATCTCCATACCTTGCACCCCTCTCTCTCTCTCTCTCTCTCTCTCTCTCTCTCTCTCTCTCTCTCCTCCTCTCTTCATCATGTCCTTTGCACCGAAAGAGATGGAACGAGTGGAGCTCTTTCGAGGCAAGGTACTACCCCTTTTATGGCCATAGTTCTTGCCACGACCTACCCATTCAACAATCTCTCCCAACGTAAACTTGGTTACATACATAGAATAGCTTGAGATAGAGATAGAGATAGATAGATAGAGAGAGAGAGAGAGAGAGAGAGAGAGAGCTACACGTTGCAGCGACACTCCATAGATGTTCCCATCCAACACCCCCACCAGCCTTATGCACGCATACACCGAGCACCAGTTCCTGTATGATGATGTCAGACTCTCTCCTACCATTGACCATGGCGACTCCTTTCTCCCTTACGACCACCACCTTCTCACTCCCCATCGCCATCTCTTCCCACCCTCTCCTGATAACACACCCCTTCTCATACCTCAGCCTCCTACCACAACTTCCACTAATCTTACACCCAAAGATATGCCAATTTTCAGCCCTACCCACAACTTCTTTCCTACTAACAAGACCTCTTCCTTGGCCGGCATGGCCCGAAAGCGCATCTCAAAGAAAGATCGCCACAGCAAGATCTTGACCCTCCAAGGCCCTAGGGACCGCCGGATGCGGCTGTCCCTTGAGATTGCTCGCAAGTTCTTCAATCTGCAAGACATGCTCGGCTTCGATAAGGCCAGCAAGACTGTCGGGTGGTTGCTGACCAAGTCGAAGGCTGCAATCAAGGAGCTTGCCCATGGCATATCTCAAACCAATGGTTGCAGCAGTGGCGGAGGTGGTGAGACCAAGAGCACCTCTTCTATGTCGGAGTGTGAAGTTATATCTGGAGTTGATGAGACCATTGATAATGTGGCCCTTGTGGAGAACGGCGATAAGTTCACTACCAAGGTGAAGAGGATTCGGCAGCTGCGGAAGGCTGCATTCCATCCCCTTGCTAAAGAGTCAAGGGCGATGGCCAGAGCCAAGGCAAGGGAGAGAACAAAGGAAAAGATGAATCGTCGAAGCCTTGGGAGATCAAAGCAAGGTACCGGAATGGACCCCACATACCTGAACCAATCGAAATCATTGGGTCTTGTCAAAAGCATGGAGGAACCCCATTCTCACAGCCCTGACAATAAGTCTTCTTTGCGATCGGTGGCAGAATTCAAAGAACCCACTTCCCAATCTTTGGATCATCAGGCCACAATCAATGAAATGCTTGGTGAGTCCATTCCAGTCGCCAGTGAGGTGGGCCATTCAATCTTCGATTACCACCATCACATTATGCAAGGGGTAAATTCTGATGAACATCTAGTCTCCTTTCAGAACAACGACATCAACTACTTTTCAGAGAATTGGTACATGGATGGTGCAAGAATGCATTCAAGCTCCTGTGTGGCACCCAACATCCATTCATCAACAGGTGATGCACATGATCGAATTACTACTACAGTCTTCAAATTGGCATCTGATGGCCCGTTGCAGTCTCAATTCACCGATTTGCAATTCTGCACCAAGTCCTGGGAGACCTAAAACAATCAGAGTTTGTGCTAGCACCTGTTCACTATTTTCCTTCTTTCACTATATCAGATGTATGATCATATGAACAGTATCTTCTATATGCTCTTTCTGGGTGCAATTTATGTAAATTTCTTCAGTTTCTTTGTGTTTGTTCGAAATAATGTCTGTTGATCCCTCCATGGAGAGAGAGAGAGACCATGGAAAAAGTGGCATTTTCTCTTCATATATATCAGAAGTTTAGCAGTTAGTGTGATGTATAACATGATATTCTACAAAAAGTTTTTTTTTTTTTTTTTTTTTTGCAATTCATTCTGGTAGATTCATGCTGATTATTTAGTATGTAGATCTTATGTAGGTTCACACAAATACTTCGTCTGTAGTTTTACATAGAAAAGGTCTTTGGATAATATAGCTTTGACCTTCCCAAATCTTTGTAACTTGAACTTAAAAAAATAAAAATAAAAAAATAAATCTTTGAGACTTGCCTTTATAGGAGAAGAAAGAAGTCTTGTTTACTACGGCTTGGACTCTATCCATGTATTCCTAGCAAGTTTCTTTTACATAAGGTGTTTGACTTTATATTTTTTGGCTACTAATTTCCTACTTAAATTTTTTTTTTTTTTTTTTTTTTTTAAAAGAAAAGAAAAAGAAACAAGAAACTTTGATTCACAATTTTAGTTTTTGATCTTTACAATCATCAAGAATTTCATTCCCCATTTTTTCCTCAAAAAACTTGCCCCAACTTTTAGCTGGGGAGTAAAAAAACCTAGACAATTTAATAGAATTTTATGCTTTTTCCAAGTTACCCCATAAAACCTGGTACATCAACCAATCAAAATTAAATGATTCACCAGAAAAAAACCAGGCCAACTCTAAAATTCCCTAGGAAACATAAAAACCAGGGAACAGATTCCCCAACAACCAAACAGGAATGTATATGATAGTTCACGGCTAGCTAGGTGTGAAGATTTCCTCTACTTCCTGGGTGTTAGTTAAATATGCCTGAAAATCTGAAGGCGAAGTATCAGGAATATGATCTAAGGGGTATTAAAGTTTCTATTGTTGTGGGATTGATTAATATCCATGTGTCTTTGGATGTTTGTTTGTGTAATGCCTGAAAATTGGATATCTTGAAGAAATATCAAGAATACGATCTAAGGGGGATTAAAGTTTCCATTTCTGTGGTAATGATTCATATCCATGTTTCTGTGGACGTATGTTTGTGTATGGTTTTGTGGATAATTTGTGTTTTATCATCTAATCTAGAAAGGAGGGGGGAAAAAGACTGGTACATCAAAGAGAGATGGTCCAATCAAGGGCAGGATTAGCCTCTTTCAAAATTAATGGACCTCCTAATAAATTCAATTGCATTGCTGCAATATGATGAGAGGCTATTCTCCAAGAAAAAACCTGTAAAAGACTTCAGAGCTACATGCTAGATTTATAGAATGTACTTTTCTAGTTGTACCATAAGGACCATAGAAGCTTGATACAAGAAATGCCTCAAACTTGGAGAACGCTACCCCATGAGATGAAAGCCAAAGATGTAGGACAAATCCAAAACGTATTTTCTTGTATGTTCATCATAGAATATAAGGAAGAGCACACCACCTGTAATTCATTGATGATAAGGAAAAATGTGCATCAATCGGGGGAGAGGGAGCCTGATCTCTTGAACCGACCTCCCAAAATCCCTGCATAGGTATACCACCAAGATGCTTTACCCAAAAAAAAAAAAAACTCACCCAGATCACCATATCTAAAACCATGAGGATAAGGTTATCTGCTCAAATGTAGCCAATGCCCAACTCATCCATGACTGTGCACCGAACCATAGAAGCTTGATACAAGAAATGCCTCAAACTTGGAGACTGATATGGGCCATGTTCTCTATTACCTCTCACCTGAGAAGGGATGTCATTCATGGCCAAGAAAATTGTATTACCTTCCCCTCCACTTTCCCATCCTTGCCAAACTACCAGCTATTGTTTGCGTGGAATATATGCAACAGTTTGAAATGCAACCATGACAACACTTCTCGATCTACACCAAAAAGGGGTACCACACACTCCATGGGGAAGCTTCCTCTCAACAAGAAATCGACAAGGACTTTCAGATCATTCTCAATAAGAACATTATTTTCGTTGGTAGATGAAAATTTTATTTCTTATAATAGAATTACAAAATGGATTCTCTCTAAATCACTGGATTGGAGTATATATTGGAAATTTGCAAAGCTGTGTGTAACTATTATTTTCTTCTATTGTTTCAAAGATCCTATACCTCCAAGGTTTGTTTATTATTTTCATGGTCTTATATTTTCTAGTACATAGATTGCCTGGTGATTTCATATTTTATAGTATGAAATGCAATATGGGTTTTGGTCTAATAAATATATTGGAGCAATGGGAATTTTTCGATAATTGCTCTTCCAATGAATAATCAATGCAAATTTTTGGTTAATTTGGGCCATCTGATGAATGTAGTGTAGGATTTGAAAAAGAAAATATACACAGGAAGTTTTGAAGGCAAGAAACTATGTAATTGGAAAACTGCACAATAAGAAAGTTTTAAATCCTCTCGTACATAATGGAGATAACTTTCATTCCAAATATTCACTCAATTTTCCCCTCTTCAAACTCTCCCTTTTAGACACTTTCCTAATAAATTTAGATAATATAACTAAGTGGTGCCTGTCTTAAAGCTGTAAATTTCTCAAAACTCAACAAAGTTACAAATGTCATGCTCCCACCTTTCTTTGAAAAGAGAGAGAGAGAGAGAGAGAGAGAGAGAGAGAGAGAGAGATAACCAAGTGGGTTGCAAATAACCTAATAGGGTTCCACACATAATACTTCGAAGACACACAACACAAGTTTCAACTCAACTCTTAAAGCAAACATAGTTTGCTAAGCTTTTTCATTCATGGTACCACTTTCAAGACACTAATTAAGAACTAAAGGAACCTTCCAATGTTCAAATGTCCCTTGGATGCTCTAAGAATCCTTGGAAGTACAAAATGCCAATTTATCAACTAAATAAAATGAAACTCCATTATTTTAGAAACAAGCATTTTCCTTGCTTCTATTCTTAAAAATAATAATAATAATAATAAATAAATAAAAGGGAAAGAAAAAAAAATCCATGGCCTGGAGCTAGGGCTTTCTTATCATACATTAGTAGACATTTCTTCCTTAAAATTTGTAGTTCTTGTGAATACCAGCTGTGATCCTCTCTTTGACACTGTCAATAAAAGAGGTTTCAACTTTATATGCTTTGTATCAATGGATGTCTTATCATCAAGACTTGACATATATCCTTCTGTAACTATCAAATGGGGCCTCATCGTTTTGAAACTGAATAGTTCAATGAAAAAGCATCTCGTTGGGGGTCATAAAACTAAAAACTTGTCAAAATCAGTGATGTTGAACTTAGCATGCTCAAGCAAAGAATGAATTTTTTCCAACCAAAATTCTCAAGGAAGAGGGAAAAGAAGAGGTATTGGATAATCTCATTACGAATGGTCATTTTCCTCTGATGGACTTCAAAGCAGAAGATAAGTCCACCAAAAAGTCTGGAGATTCAATAATCCATCTTCTCTTTGGAAGTCACAAACGAATTCAATTCTCTGAGCAAAAAGGCAATGGCATTAGAAGATGGTTTCAAACTATCCCCATACACATAATTATCCAAACAATGCTTTAATTGAAGATGGTGAAAAACATTAAACTGTCATTTGGATGCAAGAAGCATGAATGAGTATAGAAAGAAAGCTTTTTTTCTGAAGAGAATCTCTAGAGATTTTGTTATTATATGTTTTGGTGATGGGAAAGATCAAGGGAATGATAATTTATGTCCGAATTGAGGAGGACAGAAAGGAGCAAGGAAAGAAGTATTCACCTGAGGAAAGAAAAAAGAGTTGAATTATGGTACCCATGAGAACATGGTACACATGAGCGATATTTCAGACATTCATCTACCAGGCCGTTGCATTCATCAACCGGACCTTTGCGTTGTTGCATAGGCCAAAGAAAAAGGCTAGCCAGCGATTAGGTGGTATGCTATTTTGAACCCATGGGTTCAGCATAGTGGGTAGTGTTGAAGGGTGATGCAGGTGAGGTTCATCTACAGGTTTTTAAAATTTAACCATTGGTGAAGAAAGTCCTGAGATGGAAAGTACAAGCCAACTGTTAGGGCCGTGTGGATGTGATACTACTCATGAAAAGAGTTTACACAAGTAAACATAACCGCTGTTAAAGAGTTTCAGTTTATCATGCTTGGAGGGAGAAGTCTTTACATTAATTGATGAGATTGCCTTTGAGACGTGAGAAAGAAATGCTAGGTTATGTATAGGTACTCACGCAAGAGGGCTTGAAGGGGTAAATGGCATCACGCATGCCATGTTGGTGCAAATGTGAAAGATTTGACATCAATTGGTTGGCTCATGTAGCCTTTGCTCAAGAATAGGCTAACCAAATCATTAAGTGAAGGCATATATAATGTAAACACATCCCAGCTATCAACGCAGCTACCAAATGGATGTTAGGCCGGGATGACCTCAACTTCTGGCTCCATGACTGGTCTGGGATCGGGCCTCTTGCGGACTGGAGTTTGCAGCCCCCTCCTTCTACGCCCCAGTTGGTCAAAGATTTTATCAGCCCATTGGGCTGGCGGGATCCTGTTTTTGTTTGCCGGCTCCTCCCACAAGTGGTCCTTGACCATATCGATGATGAGGGCACGTGCACCTCTTCAATTGACGACAGAAGAGTTTAGGCCCTCTCTTCCTCGGGTGAATTCTCAGTCAGATCAGCGTGGCAGATGATCCATTCGGCAAATATTAAAAAGCATGGGCTGTTTGGGTTTGGCACTCCAAGCTCCCTCCCAAACTCTCACTCCTCTCTCTTGGAAGATCTTTCTCAAGGCGGTTCCGGTTGACGCCAATATTCAGTCGAGAGATTTTCCTATGGCCTCTAAATCTGTCTGTTGTGGGCCCACATCCCAGTCCCATATCGAAACTATTGACCACGTCTTCTCCTCTAGTGGGTTAGCTTCAGAAGTGTGGGACCATTTCCAACCGTTGTTCAATATCCAGCCATTTTCTGTCAGCTCAGCTACGGCCAGAGCAACCAGATGGAGGTGTACCACTGCCAACTCAGATCGATTCAATCTCCTAAGGGCCCTCACCCCTATTTTAATTTTCTGGGAATTATGGAAAGTGAGAAATGCAACCTGCTTCGACAACTCCTCTCCCGTTGGCGCTAAGGTGATTGTTGTGATCCACCGCTGGATCTTCTTGATAGGGCCTTCGCTTCCTCTTCCTAGAACGCTGAATCACATATCAGCTTCTGCTCTGGCTGATCTGGGCGTCGATGGGACTCTTTTGTACCAAAGGAGAGTTCAAGTTGTGAAGTGGGCGACACCGAAGAGAGGGTGAATCAAGTTAAACGTAGACAGGTCGTCGCTTGGTAACCCAGGTCGGGGATTGCAATAGGGACCTCCTTTTTGCTTTCTATTCAGGCTATGGTCTCGGTTCCAACTCGAGAGCGAAGATTAGGGCCATCTAGGAGGGCCTCTCCTTGTGTACCAAGTTGGGCTTTCCAAAAGTTGAGGTGGACAACGACTCGCTTTCCGTGGTGACCTTTCACTCAGACATCTCGAAGGCTTGGTGGTCGATAGCTTATTGGCGGTCCAGAATCCAAAACCTCAGGGGTGTTTTGGATGTTTCCATTTCCCTAGGGAGGCGAATGCGGTTGCTGATAGCCTCGTGAAGCTCGGTAGTGGCTCCCAATTGAGTTTATTTCTCAACTGTTAGGCAGATCTTCCTTGCATCCCCAAGCCTTCTTTTTTTGGATAAAGTGGGATTGGGTAACCTGAGAGTGAGATAATCTTCTTTTTTTTTTTTTTTTTACGATAGGCGTGTCCTGGTCTCTTTTTGTTCGCAGGCCTGCCTGAATCTCAATTGTAATTATCTTTGATCAATGAAAAGTGTTATCCTTTAAAAAAAAATAAAAAATCATTAAGTGGCCAACAAAAGTGAGCCCACTAATTCAATCATTCAAAAGATGATGTACTGTTGTGCATCAAAAGGAGGAAGAGGGACAAAAGGACTGTAGACCATTTTATATGTAACCACAGTCTTTATCAAATTTGAAATTCAAACTTCAGGGAGGAATAGAGCTTAGGTGGAAATGCAATCCAACATTTTATAAAGAAATACTTAATAAATAATAAATAATATTACATGTGGTGCTTTAAAAATAATAATAAACACCTTACAATTAAAGATTTTGTGCATGTAAACTCTTTTTATCCTATCGTAACATCCAAATGCAAGATAACCTTGAATATTGCATTTGGAGGAGGGGATGTTTGTAGAGGTGACAAGGGGGGACTCCTTTTCGCATTCTCAGAGGGCTATGGGGAGGGCTCCAATACCATAGCGGAGCTTCGTGCCGTTCACGATGGTCTATCCCTTTGTTTAAAGTTAGACTTCTCCAAAATTGTAGTGGAATCCGACTCCAAGCTGGTGGTGGCATTTCTGAAAGGTTCACCCTTACCGACTCCAAGCTGGTGGAAATGGCAGTATTGGATGTCAAGGATTGAGAGGCTCAAAAATAAAGGGTAGGTGTGTTTTAAGCATGTTCTTAGAGAAGGGAATGCACCAGCTGATGAGATGGCCCGGATTGGTAATGAGTTTCAGGCCTCTTCCCTAATCCGTCACATATCTGAGATCCCCTCTCAAGCCAGAGGGCTTCTTTTTCTGGATAGAGTGCCCCCCCTGTGAACCTCACCAAGGGTGGGGTTGTTTTAATAGTGTCTTTTTTTGTTCGGGGGGGGGGGGGGGGGGTGTTGTTTTAATAGTGTCTTTTTTTTTCCTCCTTTAGTGGTTTGTTACGATAAGCTTCGCCCAAGTCCTTTTTCCTCTGGGCGAGCCCGAAAGCCCCATGCGTTGTAAATCCTATTTATGATAATGCAAAGAGAAAAAAAAAAAAAAAAAAAAAAAAAAAAAACACAAAAAAAAAAAAAAAAAACAAAAGAAAAAAAATATAACCTTGAATCTTTGTAGTCTTCTCATAAAAAATCCCTTATATATGGTCTATTACCATTTTTTTTAGAAAGAAAGGTGGGAGTACCACTAAAACTTTAATGCTTAAATAAACATATACAACTTTCGGGTGGGCGCCACAAAAGGGACCAAGCCTTGCCTATCAGATATCCCAACCACACGATCTACACCAACACTACAAAAACACGCAATGGCCTCCTCTACCTTTTCTTTTCTTTTCTTTTCTTTTAAAAGGATTTGGACAAGTGCTACACAAAAAGAATGGACCACGCCTATCATATGTGTAAACTTTATTTGCGGAATTGAAAATGATTGATCTTTTTTTTTTTTTTTTTTTTTGCATGAAAAATCTGCTTTCACTGATACGGCAAATATATAGAACTAGCCTATTTGGGCAGCTACCATAACAAAGATCTGGCTGACATATCATATCCTATATAGAGGTGTTACTCTTAAGCTCTCTCATAGAGCCCAACCCCGCTTTATCCAAAAGAAGACAACCCTTGACCAGCATGGGGAGACTGGTCACCGCCCGAAGGAACTGGTTAACTTGCGACATACTACCCTGCTTAGCCAAACCATCTGCCGGGCCATTAGCTTCTCTTGGGATTTGGGAGATTCGAAAAGTACCCCTATTACTTAGCCTCTTAATTATGGACAACCAATATTTCCATTTCCAAGTGCTAGAGGACTTCCCAATAATGAACTTCACCACCCACTTAGAATCAGATTCAATGAGACTTTGTTTAACCCGAGAGTGACGTAAAATACCATCCCATCGTATACGCCCGTAGCTCAACCCTACTATTAGAAATGTTCCCGTAACCACTGACAAAAGCGAAAATCAAATGGCCATGGCTATCCGTGCATATGCCCGCACCACCGGCTGGACCTAGGTTTAAAAGCACAGACCCATCAATATTTAGCTTAAACCAACCCTCTTTGGGCCTTATCCACCTAACAATATCAAATTCCGAAGCGGGGCGAAGCGTACGGGCTTGACAAAAGGACGAAGGATTTGAAGGGACGACTGACAAATGAAGGGGATCGTTCTGATTACGAAGGAACAAAGACATCATCCACCATTTAGCTCTAGTAAAAACTCCTAGAACTAGGATAACTCGCTCGTCGAATCTTGCCTCGTTCCTGGCCCTACAAATTTCCCATAGAATGAAAGCAGGGGCTAAACGGATGAGGAGAATAGAAGTATTGCTGCGAGAAATAGGCCTCAGCCACCACCAGTTAAGTTGGTCGTGGACCGTGAGATGGCAGAATAGGGAAATTCCAAAATGATCAGCGAGCTGGTTCCAGACTTTGTCAGCTAGGCTCCCGTCCATGAAGAGGTGAGATGAGATTCTGGTTGTAGGCTGGCACCGAGAAATCCCAAAATGATTGATCTATTCATTATACATGGAAATCTAATGACTGAATTGATGACATGCATGATTGAAAATCCATTGTTGAATATGATAGTCAGGATCTTCCGCACCTTACACCCTTACAGAAACAACTCTCTTAAAGAGAAAGTTTAGATATATCTAAGTTTAGGGGGCCAACCATGTTTTTATAGTTATATGAAAGAGGAGTTTGAAACCCATGGAAACTTTTCCTCGTCAAAGGCTCTACACAATTTTAGGATTCCAAATCCATTTAAAACATCGTTCTTGTATCACGGTCCAAGTGCACCACCCCAACATGAATTTAAGACTAATGACAACTCTAACGGGAGCCACTAATATGCCCAATCACAATATCAATCTGTAGGTACATCCAGACCGTTCATTAATTAGGCCCACCTTATCTCTTACATTCTCCCACTTGAGCCACATTAATCAATTTCTAAGATTTATTTCAAAAAAAAATATTTTTTAAAACATACTTTTTATTTTAAAGAACATATTTAAATGGTTAACTAAAGTATTTGTTGGATAATACACACAACGCCTCTACGATTTGGTTCATCAAGACTATTAACATTGGATCGTGGTAACCATCGCACATTTAATATTTATGAAGTGAGACGAAGCACGGTCACAAATACCACCAGTCTAAATGACATAGATCAAGGGCATGGCTTCTAGGGGCCTTACCAAGGAGGTTTGGTCCTATTTTGTTGCTCACTTTAACATCCTCATTCAGCCTATCCAATCTATGACTACTAGAGCACTCCATTGGTGGAGAATGGCTGGTTCTTCAAACGTGTTCCTCTCTCTTGGCGGTCTCCTTCCTTGCCTCATTATTTGGGAAATATGGCTTGCTAGGAATAGCTCGTGGTTTGATAATAGACAACTTTGTGGGGCCCGTACTATCAGCCATGTCACCTGTTGGTTGCAAATTATCGGTCCTACTCTCTCAAACCCCCACAAAGTCAACTCCTATCACCAAAACATGCTGCAACAGCTTGGTATCAGGTGTGTTCCAAGATTTTCCAGCAAATCGGAGGTTGTTAAATGGTTCAGGCCAGATGCAGGTTGGGTTAAAATCAATGTAGATGGTTCGGCAAGGGTAACCCAGGCCATTCAGGTGGAGGTGGGATATACAGAGACAGTAAGGGGATTTCATTTTCGCATTTGCCTCCTATTATGGAATAGGAACTAATTTTATGGTTGAAACCACCTCCCTTGTCGAAGGGCTGGGCATGGCTATCTCGAACGGCTTCTCATTCATTGACATGGTTAGTGACTCTAGGTGCTGGTGGACCTTCTGAACAGCATGGCACCTCGGGCTGGGCATATTGGTATCTGTGGGCCAAATTATCCCGCCTCAAGAAGCAGGCCTCCCTCATGATCTCCTTCTCATCGAGGGAGGCAAATGGTGTGGCGGACGGCCTTGCCAAGTTTGTCAGCGGTACCCCAGGCCGGACCAAGTTCCAATCTGTAGCTGATCTTCCGCCACTCGCTAAGGGCTCTTACTTCTTAGATAAGGTGGGATTACGAGCAACTCGACTGTGTCGATGTAATTAGTTGTTGTTTTCTTCCCCTTCTTTGTAAGTATTTGTGTGTTCGTTTAATAGGATAGGTGAGGCCTTTGCTCCTTTTTGTGAGGCCCACCTGAATCTCTTGTAATTTCCTCAGATGGATATATAAGATCACAAGTTTATGAGGATTGCATACATTGTGTGATCATATGCGCCTATCCGCAATAGGTCCTTAAACTTTCAAATGTCTCCAACGAGATAAGACTTTTTTTTTTTTTTTTTTTTGCAAAATGGAGATCTTCATTTCATATGAGAGAATTACAGGGATTGTACTTCAGGAAGACCTAAAGGCACCAAAATAAACCTTCGGGGCAACCTATCGTAAAAGAAATGACTATACATGATCCACTACCCTAATGACACTCATACCAGCTTTATCTAACACCACCAAGCCTTAGATCTCATGTGAGAGGTCCTTTATGTCATGGAAAACCTTATTGCTCTGGGTCATGCTGCCAAGTCGGGCCAAGCCATCTGTTGGCCCGTTCCCCTCTCTAAGCTTGTGAGCGAAATGGAAAGAGCTCCTCGAATTGAGGGAGCGGTGATTCGCGCCACCCAATGATGCCACTTCCAACCCGTCGTAGAGTCGTAAACCGCCAAGAATTCTTCCTTGTTATTGGAGCCTACACCGCAACCATGAGAGAAAGCAAAGACGAATTCGTCATCATCATTCCTATAAAGTCCAACCCCTCCAGACGGACCTGGGTTATGCATGGCTGACCCATCAACATTTAACTTCACCCACCCACGTTCCGGCCTTCTCCAAACTACCACTTCAACTCTCTTGGGCGTTGGGGTGGCCTCAGGAATGCGGAGATTCCTAAGCTGGAGGCGGGCCAACCAGGATGAGGGGTTGTTGTGAGCCTGAGAGCCCCCTCTGAACGAGATAAGACTTCAGTTCCACTTAATCAAAACAAAATTATGCATACTTAAGAAGAAGAACAAGAAATCTACTTTAATAACATAATCATCAAAACTTCACTAATTGAATATATCTACGAGATTGATAACTTTTTTAATTGTCACATGCTCATTTTTTTAAAACAAAAAAATATATATATAATATTATTAACAGAAATGATGTTATACACTAGGGAATAACATATTTGGGCGAGCCCATAACCAAAAAAGACTAATGCCTACCTATCATATAACCCTCACCCAACTCTAAGAAATTCATAAAATCTTCTCCCCTTTTTAAGGTTTCCCAGACCTGCATGGTCAAGGAAGAGGGGGGCTAGATAGAAGGTGGAAGGCTAGAAAAATCATGGACTTCCTTACTAAACTAAGAATTACTCACCAATCAGGCTAAGCCATCCATAACGTTATTGGCTTCTCTCCCGAAGCAAATACATGATCTAGAGACTCCACCTTATGCCTACGCAAAAATAATAATAATAATAATAATAATAATAATAATAATAATAATAATAATAAAAAAAAAAAAAATAAAATAAAATAATAATAATAAATAATAAAAAAACACATTTCAATGTCAGCTGAGCTCCCCTTGTCTTCATGCGGTTATCCATTAGGACTGCACCTTGCAAAAGCTTTCATACAAAGGGAGTCCTTTAGTGAGTGGATTCTCCTAAAATAATGTAATAGATAGCCCTTTAGTGAGTGGATCCACAGTCATATGCTTATTGTTGATGAACTCTATAAACATTAGATGATTCTGAACTCTTTTCTTTATAATAGGATATTTGATGTTGATATGCCTTGACCTTGATGAATGTTTGGTGTTACTTGAGAAGAAACTGCAGTTGAGTTGTTATAAAAGATTCTAAAAGGTTTCAAGTGTGCTTGAATACCTACAAACCAGAGAAGAAGTGTTGTAATCATATCACCTAATTTGAAGCTTCGCTATAGGCAACGAACTCAGCTTTCATAGTGGATGACGCTGTTATTGATTGTTTCACGCTTTTCTAAGGCAGCCTCATTAACCATAATAAAGATATCGCCCTAAGTGGACTTCTTAATATCAACGCAGCTAGCAAAATCTGTGTTGGAATATCTAACTAACTCCAAATGATTAAACTTTCTATATGAGAGTGTGAAGTCCTTTCTATGCATTAGGTAGTGTTACACCTTCTTTGCAGCTATTCAATGCCACATCCCTAGATTAGAGAGATACCTACCTAACATTCCAACTGCAAAAGTGATATCCAGTTGGAGACAGACAAGAGCATACATGATGCTCCTGATTACGGACGCGTACAGAAAATCATTCGTATGATTTCTTTCCCTATCATTTTCGTGGCATTAGAACTAGGCAAATTTATCACCCTATACAATGGATGATTGTCCTAAAGCACATTTTTACATGTTGTACCTTTTGAGTACCCTATAAAAATAGACACTATGTAACAAGCTAAGCAATTCACATAATCTGTTACAACGTATCTCAGTGTCAATGATAAAGGAGGCGTCGCTAAGATCCTTCATCTCAACCCTTTGAGACAAAAATATCTTATTATAGCGTAACATCCTAATGTCACTATTAGCCAATTGATGTCGTTGACATACAAAACTAATATAATGAATTTACTCCCACTGATCTTAACATAGGATCTCTATTCATGGCTTAATAGTAGACTCACATGAGTTTCAACACAGAAGATAAGCATAGTTCATACTCTGAGGGAAGCTGATGTTGTAGCAGACGAATTGACCTATTTGTGTATTGAGACCCAGGGAAATAAACTTTTCCTTTTCGTGTCGAATCTACCACAATCTATCCGGGCGAATCTCCTTCTTGATCGAATGGGGCTAAGTGACCTTAGAGAAAGTAATGGCCCCTTGTAGTCTAGTTGAGTTCCAGTTTTTGGGGTATATAATAGGTGGGCCCATGTATTTTTTGTGCCTTAAGTCTGCCCGAATGTATGTTAGCAATGTATAGCTCCCTCTGTTTAATAAAATTCCTTCTTGAAAAAAAAAAAAAAAAAAAAAAAAAAAAAACAGAAGTCATGGGTTTGTGAATCCACTGGTGTGTGTGTGGGAGTGAGTGTGTGTAAAAAAAAAAATCTTAACATAAATACAATTACGAGCAGTGTTCTCTAGAAGGTCATACGAGGAAATCGCTTCATGAAACTTTAGGTACCATTGTCATATGCCTATTTTGACCCATAAATGGATTTCTTTTATTTACAAACCATACGTTCTGAGTCACCGGTTATAAAAACTTTCAGTTGCAACTGTTGAGTGTCAAATATTGCATATTTTCCCCATTTTATATCTTAGTTTTATGAACATGAGAATGCGTAATGGGTATATTTTATACATGTTTGTATTGCAAGGTGAATCCGAGAGCTTGAATTGAAAAGAATGCTAAAAAGATGAATTCGATGCTCAAGAATCACCAAGGCAAGGGATGGATCTTAGGAGACCAAGATTGAAGATTTTAAAACCACGAGATTTAAGGAAACCAAGTGGAGAAGGAAGAAAGTCGAAAGTGCAAAGCGTAGAAATTCACAGAATTTGAACTTCACTGTCTATGTAATCGACTGCTAGTCGATGACATTAAAGCCAGTGTTCGATGACATCGAACACGGGTCGATGATATCGAAGAATTACAAGAAAATCCAATTTGTCCAGCGACCAAACTCGATTTTCATGTAATTCTTCAATGTTATAGACCTGTGTTCAATGTCATTAAACACTGGCTTCGATGTAATCGACCGGAGGTCGATGACATAAACAGTAAAGTTCAAATTCTGTGAATTTCTGCACTTTGTACTTTCCACTTACTTCCTTCTCCACTTGATTTCCTTGAATCTTGGGGTCTTAAAATCTTCAATCTTGGTCTCCTAAGATCCATTCTTTGTCTGGCTTCGATGTAATCGACCGGAGGTCGATGACATAAACAGTAAAGTTCAAATAATCGACCTGAGGTCCATGACATAAACAGTAAAGTTCAAATTCTGTGAATTTCTGCACTTTGTACTTTCCACTTACTTCCTTCTCCACTTGATTTCCTTTTAACATTCTTTTTAATTCAAGTTCTCAGATTCACCTTATAATACAAATATATATAAAATATACCCATTAAGCATTATCAAGTTCATAAAACTAAGATATAAACTGGGAGAAATATGCAATATTTGACACTCAACACACCCCCAAACTAGCATTTTGCTTGTCCCGAGCAAAACATGCATAAAAGAATCCTCAATTCTCAATGCTCAAACTACTTTCAGAAAACAATCTTTTGTGCAATCAAGTATGAATAAGTAGAATTCAAAGAAGAAAGAGTGAAACTTTGAATACCTAAAACCGAATCATATGAGCAATCAAATAGGTTCTTTATCAATCACTTAGGAGTAGGGTATACAATTTCGGTTACGTATCGGCCATATCGACCGATACGTAACGGTAACGGCTGACCTCGTTACGCGATACGGGGTCGTAACGACCAACCCCCTGATTATGTAGCCGTAACGGTCGTTACGCCCTGTAATGGTTATTAATGCCCAATAACGGCCATATAACAGCTAGGAGCGGGTCAATACGTGATGGGGAGGGGGCAGTGGAGGGAGTGGAAGTGCAGCTGAGAGTGTAACTACTTCTACAGGTTGAGGTTGGGGGGGTAGGTTTAGTGGGTTACAACGTATATTTGGGAGCCAACGAGAGACATCTTCACATAATTCCCCTATACATTTGGATGAAGAAGTAAATGAGCCTAGACTCTATTGATACAATCTTATTTAGGAAAGAATTAACTAAACAAAAGAAGATAAAACAAATGTGGAGTAAAATTTACGTTGAGAAGCTAGGTAGGGCGACAGCAAAGTTATTTATACATGCCAACATATCTCCTAATGCGATCAATTCTCCATATTGGCAGGTGATAATTGATGCAGCAACAGAAGCAAGGGAGGGAATTAAAGCTCCCACGGTTAGGGATATTAGGGGGAAATGGACAGATGCAGAGTATACAGATGTGAAAGTATACGCAACTACCTTTAAACTTGTATGGCAGGCCAGAGGATGCATGATCATATGTGATAGTTGAACCGGCCCAACCAGACGCAGCATGATCAACTTCATGGTGTACTGCCACTTAGGAACTATATACCACAAGTCAATTAATGTCTCAAATGTAACAAAATATTCTAATTATATTACTAGACTAATGGATAAAGTTGTGGATGAGATTGGAGAGGAGAATGTAGTGCAGATTGTGACAAATAATGAAGCATCATATAAGCTTGCAGGATATAAGTTGATGAAAAAGAGACTACATATTTATTGGTCACCATGTGCTGCCCATTGTATTGATCTTATATTGGAAGATATTGGGAAGAAGAAGAATGTTAAGGAAATAGTCGAAAGGGCAACAGAAGTGACGACGTTTATTTACAATCATAATCAAGTAGTCGCAATAATGATGAAGTTCACGGAAGGACGAGATTTATTGAGGCCTATGGCGACTAGATTCGCAACAAACTTTATAGCATTAAAGAGTTTATAACCAGCATAGGGGAGAGTTGAGTGAGATGATCGCTTTCCGAGATTGGCTCAACACAAAACATGGGCAGAAAACATCAGGGACACTGGTTGAAGTTGCGAACACCATACGGGACAATAAATATTGGAAGATGGTCAAGTCGATCCTAAAGGTAATGGAGTCACTAATGAGGGTACTTCGTCTTGTTAAAACCAACGAAGCACCTACCATGGGCTTCCTATACGATACCATGGATAAGGCAACGTTGGCAATTCAACGTGATTGTAGAAGCTGATAGTCTTATTGGAGGATGATCGATAAGAGATGGACAAGACAACTCCATCACGATCTTCATGCAGCAGGTTACTACGTAAATCTTAGGTACAGATATGCCCAATCATTTGTTGCGGATAATGAAGTTCGTGTCAGGCTAAAGAATGTGATAAAGAGATTAGAGCCTAACTTAGATATGCAAATAAATGCGTTAAATGAATTAGAAACATTTGAAAATCACCTGGGTAGCTTTGGAGATGCTCTTGTACAAAAAGCAATATCTAGGTTGTAACCAGCCGAATGGTGGATGAATTTTGGAGATAGTATGAATGCTCTCCAAAAAATTATAGTAAAAGTTTTGAGACAGATAACATCTTCTAGCTGCGAAAGGAATTCGAGTTGTTTTGCGCTTATTCATTCAAATAATATGAATAGATTGTAGACTAGGACATTGGATAGATTTATTTTCATGCACTACAATATGAAACTAAGAATGCGATGACATCATAAGATCATTACAGCCGTCGATGATATAGACTATTGTCCAATAAACTGGGACAATATTTATGATGAGGATGACCCGCTTTTACCTTGGTTGGAAACAAGGGAAAAACAAATTGAAGATAATAATAAAGAATTGGAAATTGATGACCCACTAATATGCACAACGTAACAAGAGAGTCGTGCAGTTGTGTTGGACCCAAAAAGAGGGGCAGCTTTTATGCTAAGTATAACTCAAGATCAACAGAAGAGTATGAGCAGTGGTAGCGTGACCATGTTAGATGATGGTGATGATGACGCCCTTGCCCCTGGTGCTGGCACTTCTGGTGTTAGTTGGCACACCATCAAGCCGTCTACAGATCGCGATGCCAATGAACATCGATAAGATAATACACGAGATCAGATTTATGAGTGTACTAAGTCATGATACAGCCAACAGGAGGGTAGGCCTAGTGGTGCACCAGTTCTAGGAGGTCCGAAAGATCAGCAGGCTCATGGTCCTAGTTATTATGATGAATATTCTTATGGTAATTAGATTATGATTATAGTTATATTAAACCTGTTCCATTGCATTCATGTTGAAGTAGTCCTCCCGATCCATATCCATATGATTATAGTCATAGATATCCAAATCCAAATCCATGTTACTCATCACAGACATATTCTCAATCTCAAGATTCTCAATAGCCTGAGTACGGGCACCAATATAGCCATTTGACAGGCACCGGTGGATATCCTTACTCGGGGTTGGAGTCCTTGCCTAGTCAGGATCAGTCATCATCTGGTTTCGTTGATCTATTATTTCCTTCTAGCACTGGATATTATGGATATGTAGCACATCCACTTATTGGACAGCCTCAGCCTGATGATGACGATGATGTGGAGGTTGGGCAACCACAAAAAAAAAAAAAAAAACATTTTCATTTTGGTGGTGAGTTGTGAATTTTATTACGGTAATTATAAGTATATATTTGTATTAAGGTAAGTATTTGTAGTGGACAGTAGTATTATTGCAAGTAGCCAAGCACACACTTGACACTGCCATCTTTGTATTTAAAATAGCTCCCCTAACAACCAATCAAGTAATCCTTAATCAAGTTGCAGGGGAGTATATCAGACATTACTATTTTTTATTCTTTTTTTAATATTCTTAACTTGAGGATGGCAGGTCATAGGACAGGAATCACAGTCACAGCCACAGGTATATTAAATTGTTAATAACTTAATATAGAATAAATTATAAAAAATAATTACAAACACTTACATATATATGATATTTTCATATTACATTCATTCTAATATATCTATCATTGATAGTAGATAGTTAGAAAATTAAATATATGAGTTTTGCAGTCAAATCTAGGTTGTCTGGTTCATAAATTTATCAGACATCAAATACAACTTCTCACCTAAGAGTGGACCATTACACCACTATAAACATGTTCCAATTTTTAAATGAATGCATATTTTGAATGCTTAGAATATTCTGAATTTAATCTATATTTTTTTGGCAAAAAAAAAAATGCATCGTTATGAGCCGTTACGCCCCGTTATCTGTATAGGTAACGGTGGCCACCGTTACGCCCACCAATACTGATACAGAATACCTTGCTTAGGAGCATAAGTTCATATATCAAGTTTTTTAAATGTGCTTAGTGAATTCCAACTTACTTTCCATAAAAGTACTATCATTTCATAATATTAGTCATGCTCATCAACTTAAGATTGATTGAATAATCAAGTGCTTATTTTGAACTTATCCTCGTTTTCTTCTTTTTCTAGTTTTTGATTTTATATCGACTATCACTTTTATTTATTCATTCTTTTCAGTCCTCTTCATCTTCATTCTTTTCAAACATTTTATTCTTTTCATTATACATGACCTTTTTGTCGCTCTCTCTATTTTTCAACTAGTTCTTTTCATCTTTTTAAGGTGGATAAAATTCTTCAAACGTAATTCTTAACATCAATCAATGGTTCACATACTAATAATAAGAAATTCTAGAACAATTCACAAAAAATAAATTGAATGTGCCTTATGATTTAGATTAACATAATATTCAAACTTCCTCTTAATCAATTAGATGAGAAAACTTAAGTGATAGTCTATTCAATTGATCAAACTCCAACAATTCAAAATTCAATATTTATCTTATTATCTTACTCAAATCATTCTTAAGTGCACAAATTATCTTTTTCCAAACAAATTTTTAATTTGAAAAATTGAAAATTTTCATTTTTTATTATTATTAATTTTTATTTATTTATTTTTTTGCTCAAAGACTAAAACAATACTGATTAATTTACCTAATCCACACTCCCAACTTAAAATCTACGTTGTCCTCAATATAAAAGACATAAGCATACAATGCACAGGAGACAACGAAAAGAAAGGAGAAGTGATGGAAAGATAATACCTAAGAAGAAGAATTGAAGCTTTTCTAAAGTTCTCAACATGTAAATGAGTTAGCATGAAGACTAAACTTATTGAAAAACAAACTATTTAATTATAAATCCTATGAAAGCCATAAATGTAACTACACTTCCATCAGACTAAGAGGTCAATCCTGATACACAGGATTAATTAGAGGTATGGACATATTCTCTGAATCAAACTTCTCAACAAATGACTTTAGACGATGTCTGTTCACTTTGAAAACATTGTCATTTGTCAAGTTCTTTATCTCAACGGCTCCATGAGAATAAACAGTAGTAACAATGAAAGGACTGGTCCAACGAGTTCGCAACTTACCCTGAAAAAGATGTATCCGAGAATTGTATATAAGGACCTTTTGACTGGTTATGAATTATTTTCAAATAATGTTTCTGTCATGGAACACCTTCATCCTGTCCTTGTAAGTTCTCGAGTTCTCGTATGCATCATTCTGAATTTCCTCGAGTTCATTCAATTGAAGTTTGCGTAGCGAGCTAGCGTTGTCCAATTTAAAATTCAGATTTTTGATAACATAGTAGGCTCTATGTTCCAACTTCACGGGCAAATGGCAAGCTTTTCTATAGACGAGTCTAAAGGAAGACACTCCAATGGGAGTCTTAAAAGCTGTAAGGTAAGCCCATAAAGCATTAGTCAAGCGGATTGACCAATCTTTATGGTCAGGGTTAATAATTTTTTTCAGAATTTTATTTAATTTTTCTGTTGGAAATCTCTGCTTGCCCGCTTGTTTGCAGGTAGTATGGAGTGCTTACCTTATGAGAAATGTCATATTTCTTCATTTAGTTCTTAAATGATCCATTGCAAAAGTGTAAGCCTCCATCACTAATAATGGCCCGAGGCATTCCGAACTAGGAAATGATGTTTTCTTTTAAGAATTTAATGATCGTTCGAGGATCATTATTTCGGCACGGGATCGCTTCAACCCACTTAGTGATATAGTTTACTGTTAACAAAATATAAATATTTCCGAAGGATTGAGGGAATGGTCCCATGAAATCGATGCCCCAGCAATCAAATGCTTCAATGATAAGAATTGGGTTTAGTAGCATTATATTTTGATAAGACAATCATCCCAATTTCTGACAATGCTCACAAACTTTGCAAAACTCATGAGTGTCTCTGAACATAGTGGGCTAGTAAAAGCCGCACTGCAGAATTTTGGTCGTGGTCTTTTTAGCAGAAAAGTGACCACGACAGGCTTGAGATTTGAACACTTAACCTTTCACTCAGGTACAATGTTAACTAATGATTTTCTGTGAAAGCTCCGGCTATCATAGGATGACGTGGTAATGTATATCAAGGGACTTTAGCACACTAACATAGCTTAAGTGGACCACACCACAAGAAAGTGGGGATAATCATGCCCACCCATAGAAACCTCGAAGAGCCTACCATGATGTTTATTCGTCATCCCACCTCTTCATAGGCACACAGTCGGACGGAGGGAAACAGAAACATCGGCTTGACCTGAAACTTTCCCTTGATGTGGTTCAGTTGATCTTTGGATCTGTTTCATTTTTCTGAATTCATACATTAAAATGAGCCGCCAGGATGAAGTGCGGATAAAACATGTACATCACGGTGGGCCCCACATATAGTCTCTACACTACACAATCCGCTCTGTCCATCAGCGTGGTGTGGGGCCCACTATGATGTCAAGTGGAATACAGTCCATCCTACACCATCATCAGCTCAAGTCCGACAAGGTCCAAAAACGAATCAGATCCAAACCACATCACAAAAAACAGTGAGGACTAAACGATCACCATTGAAATCTCATTGAAGTCCACCGAAGTTTTGGATCATACTGATATTTGTGTTTTCTTTTCCTCCTGTTGGAAATCAGCTTATGCATGGGTTGGATGGCATATAAACATCATGGTGAACCCAAGAACGTTTCATTGCCGGGCATTTTTATCCCCCACCGTTTCCTTTGATTGGCCCATCTGATTCCTTGTTTTCCTTATTTATTGGCTTCTCAATCCAAAACGAGCCGGCAGATCTGATGGGCGGGGTGGATTTGGAACTGACATTGTAGTGGGCCCGACAGGGCTTTGTATTGGAGGAAACTTGCGTCCATCTCGTTTCAACGGCTGGAGCGGATTTGGTGCCGTTCCGGCCTCACCCAGCACTGCGGCCTTGATCCTAGAGCTCACCTTGATATATGTATTGTATATCCAGGCCGTTTATCCGTTTTTCCAGATTAGTTTAGGCCACCAGCCCAAAAATAAAGTAAATAGAACAATCAAATGGTCCATACCACAAGAAACAGTGGTGAATGAACGCCCACCATTAAAAACTTCAAAGGCCCATCATAATGCCCATATCAAACTTTATTGCCATCCAATTTGTTGATAAAGGCATACAGACCTGGATGAAGCAAACGTAAAGAAAAATAAAAATAAGCATGATCCAAAGCTTTTTTGGCCCACATAAGTTTGTTAATGGTCAATTGCCATTGTTTCCTATGGTGTGGTCCACCCGAGATCTTGATCTGCTTCAATTTTTTGGCTCATGCACTAAAATAACCAGGCAAAACGGATGGACGGCGTGGATATACTGTACATATATCAAGTTGAGTCCCACGGTCAGGGCCGCACGGTGTTGGGTGGGCCGGCCCACACCTAATCCACCCTCCCAACGGTCGGCCTACGCACGTACGGTCCTGTTGGTGGCCATTGTCTGCAGCCTTTTGGCGCTTAAAAATCTGAAGATAAGGTTGAGACGAGGCAACCGTACTATTTTGTCGGCTTCCTATTTCCCTCCTTTTTCAAAGGCAGAAATCTCACCTCAATCAATGTCGGAAGAGGATGAGAAATTAACCCAATTTCTTGAAGAAATGCCCACCGCTTCTGCATCCGCACGTATTCATCTACAAGGATCCACCGTTGATGAGCTACGTGTACAGACTCACACTCGTCAGCTATTTCACCGTCCAGTGAAGCAGTTTCTTGCACCTTCGTATGGACGGAGAGGAACGGTGAAAACGTCTTTTCAATTTCTCCATTTACTATGCGACCTCTTAGATGGACGCTCTGGATCATTACGTGGTAGGTCCGAAGGGCGAGCAGCTTGGGCGTTCCGATTCTTATCAGGTAAGGATATGTTTACTCTTCGTTTGCCATTCTGGTACGCCCTAGTTGATGAATGGTCCAGCTCTGGCGCACGGGTGTGTGATCTTCCTTATGCAATGTACACGTGTGTGGTGCATTGATTTTATTTTTTATTTTTTTGTCGTAGGCAGGTTCGTAGTGTGCCCTACTGAACGAATGGCCTAGATTAACTGCACGTGGGCCATGCTGAAACCTGTTGCTTGAAATCCTATCCATCTGATCAAGTGATAGTTCGGACAGAATGTTAATCAGTCGGCCTACTTTCTAATGCACCACAACATTTGCTTGCATGTACTCATCAGATGGGCTCCCGAGGAAGTTTCCAGGGTCTAATCACGTCCACCGTTGGAACCTTCTTAGGCACACCAAATTGTTTATTTACCATCCAACCTGTTCATGAGCCTACGTAGACTTGGATGGAGGGAAAACATAAACATTAGAAGGTTCACGTAGACGAAGGGAAAACATAAATATCAGCTTGATCCAGAATTTCTATGACCCCCGAGAAAATTTTCAATAGTAGGCTATTAATCTCCATTTCCTGTGGTGTGGTCTACTTAAGCTTCGTAAATGTCTGTGATTAATGGAATTGTGGCATGAGTGATCCTTTTTGGTTTAAAAAAAAAAGAAAAGAAAAAGGTATTTCTCAAAAAAAAAAAAAAAAGTTTTGTATATACTTCAATTTTTTAATCGTTTCCTAAAATGAAGCGGCAAATCGGATGACCGGCATTGATAAAATAAAATAAAATAAAAACATACATCATGGTGGGCCCACAAAGTCATGACACCACGTAACTAGGTTGTGTTGGGTCACAACACGATCGGCATCCTGATGGGCGGCTTTACTAATACACGCAAACTGTCAACCTAAGACGGACTGGGACTTTCAACTTCTGTGTTAACACCTCCTTTATCAATTATTTATCAATTGTTGTATCCTTGATTATTGTAATTAATTGCATGGAAATCATTGTTTAAAATATCCCTAATCCAATTCTGGGATTGGACGATTAACTTCGATTGATGGAATCTTAGCCGGATTGCCTCAAAACGCGCTTCCCATTGGTTTGCTTTTTATCTAGATCTTGGGACAAGTGACTAAAAACATATAGCCCAGGTCTCAGTACTGATGACTGGGGCAACGATGGGGAGCCTGGAAGCGAAGGGTAACCGAGGGTTCGTATCGACGGAGGGGGAGTCCAGTCCGTTAACGCAGTTGTTCTTGGAGCTGCCGTATTTTCCGAGCTTGGATGCTGCAAAAACGTTTTTGAGGGAGTTTTTGCAGTACGAGATTGCTGCGAGTTCAGACGTACTGAAAAGCAGAGCTCGTAAAAGACACTGATAGAGATTAAAGAGATTATTTAATTAATTATTTTATTTTTAATGAAAATTAAACTAATCATGTATTAGGACATTGATTATGAGAATACATTTCGAAAATTTAACAAAAAAAAAAAAAGTCTCAGTGAGGATTGGGCAATCCCACTCGCGGAAGTGTTGGTGAGGATTGGACAATCCCACTCGCTTTTATCTCTTCCTCCCTCGCTCTCCTTCCACACATCCCTAACCATGGATTTGACTTGATTCTCTCTCTTTCTCATGATTCACTGAAATTGAAGCCAGAAAGAGGTGATAGGTGTCGCAGGACTGTTAATCATGAATTGTCAATTTCATTCTTTTAGTAACTTTTGCAACGTTGTTTTCTAAATGATATTGACGCAGTCAAGGATGTGTTGAGGTTGAGTATCTTATTCCTCAGGTGGATAACTACTCCGAATTCACCAAGCTTCTCTAGACTTAGAGATACCTCGAATCCATGAGGAAAAGAAGAAAATAGAAAATAGTTTCTAAAAATTTCAAATAAATTGATTGATGATTAAAAACAAGTTTACAACTCCTTAAATAGTAACATGAACCCTAGGAAGAAGTTTTGAAATCAAACTACATCTAAAACTCCCAAAAATCATGACTTGCTATAAATAGCAAACTTACTATTTATAGACGATCATGATTTCTACTAGACCTCATGGCTTTCGGCCGAAAATAGTAAGTGTCCTATTTGTCTCAACCATGTTATTCTCCTAATTTTTCTAAGCACTTTTCATGTTGGACACAACTCCTAAGAGTTACAATCAAACTAAAACTTACTATAAATAGTAAAAATGAAAATAAAATGGGATTTCGACCATCGATTTGATGGCATCTCGCAAATTTAGTGTGGGCAACATGGCATAGCAGGGTTGGGTAGCTAAAGTAGCTTCTCCTACCCCAAAATCATATATGGCACGTTGGATGACTCATTCCAGTTTATGAGATATGCCCGTTTTAAGTTTCTGATGGTCCGGATCACTTCTGCCTCCGATCGGGCCTTTCTCTGGTCCATCTTAGCCATGAAATTGTCCGTGACCCGCTCTACATCAGTCCCCTTACAGTTGAAAAGAATTTGTCATCGAGTTCTCGTTCTGCTTTGGTTCGTAATACTCGATCAGGTCCTTAACGTTGAAAGTACGCGAGATCTCTGTGTCATTCGGAAGATTAACAACGTAAGTGTTGTCATTGATCGATATCTATTCACTCTTCTTTTTCTTCAACTTGTCGTACGTCTTGGTCGGAAGTCTCTCCTTGTGTAGATGGACCATAACTTGGTCGCCCACCTCAAACACCTTTTGTCGTCGATGCTTGTCGGCTTGCTCCTTGTACTTATCATTCGAGACATGTAACTTGATTTGCACCTCCGCATGGATGTCCATGATCTTTTCTGCCTTATATTCTCTGCAATGCTCATGCATGGGAGTTTAGGCAGAGGGACCAAGTCAAGTGTGTGGCGAGGTACTCGACTGTAAATAATATGGAATGGAGACTTCCCTATCAAGTAGTTCACCATATTGTCAAATGCAAATTGCGCTCGAGATAAGGCCAAATCACACTGCTTCGGTTTTTCTCCTAAAATACATTGAAGGAGGTTCCAAAACATGCGATTCACAACTTCAGTTTGTCCATCGGTCTGTGGGTGGTAGGCACTGCTGAATTGAAGTTGTGTACTGAACTGATTCCACAAACTTCGTTAGAAGCGATTAATAAACTTTGTATCGCGG
Organism: Magnolia changhungtana; assembly: GCA_030180095.1. Taxonomy (NCBI): domain Eukaryota; kingdom Viridiplantae; phylum Streptophyta; class Magnoliopsida; order Magnoliales; family Magnoliaceae; genus Magnolia; species Magnolia changhungtana. The sequence continues at coordinate 131,023 of JASAUF010000674.1, read as the reverse complement.
TCAGAAGTAATAGTTTTGGAAACCTTGCCTAGCTGTACGACTAATTATTTGAAGAATAAATTCGCCATGTGTGTTGCATCGAGAGTCTTCTTGCATGGAATGAAGTGTGTCATCTTTGAGAAACGGTCTACCACCACGAACACCGAATCCATGTCAAGCTGTGTTCGTGGGAGACCAAGCACGAAGTTCATAGATAGGTCCTCTCAAGGGTCGTAAGGTACAGGTAACGGGGTATAGTGACCAATATTATGAGATTGCCCCTTAGAGACCTTGCAAACATGACAGCGTTGCACCACTCTACCCACGTCATGTACCATCTGCAGACAATAGTATCGTTCTTCAACAAGAGCTCGCATCTTGTCATATGCAAGATGTCTACTAAGGCCACCTCCATATAACTCTTCGATGATTTACTCACTCAGCGAGTTTTTGGGATGCATAGTTGGCATCTAATTCATGCGTCCTTGAAGTCGTCGTCGTCAATATATGTCTTTGAGGTGCTTGAACCCGACAACCTCATTACTCATGATAACTAACAAAGCTGCACATCAACTAAGTGCATCGGCTACCTTGTTCTTCTTCCTAGACTTATGTTTCAGCACAAACGTGAATTCCTACAAAAATGAAATCCACCTAGCATTCACACATTTCACGTTAGTTTGGCTATCAATGAATTCGAGATCTTGATGGTCTGTGTAAAGAATGAACTCCATCTGAATTAGGTAATGTCGCCAATGACGCGGTGCTTAGACCACTGCGTACAATTCGAGCTCATATGTTTACACTTTTTTCATGCATCGCTAAGCTTTTCACTGTAGAAGGCTACTGACATGACTTCTTGAGATAAAACTCCTCCAATCCCAACACATGAAGAATCACATTCGACTTCAAACAGTTTTTCAAGCTAGGAAATGATAGAACTAGGGTTGTGAACAATTTGTGCTTAATTTTAGTAAAGCTCCTATCAGCCTCGTCAGTCCAATGAAATTGTACATTCTTCATGCAAATTGAAATTGGTGACACAATGGTGCAAAAATTCTTCATGAACCGATAATAAAATGTCGTTAATCCGTGCAAACTCCACACTTCATGGATGTTTGTTTGAATCGGCCATTCTCTGATGGCTATCATATTTTTGTCGTCCACCCGAATGTCCATGGATGTACAATAAAGCCCAAAAATAACAGGCTATCAGTCAAAAAGCTGTATTTTTTAATTTCAAATACAACTTGTTTTCAGCGAGCACCTGAAGGACCTGCTTGAGGTGTTGCATGTGGCTTACTCCGTCCTGATTGTATATCAAAATGTCATTGAAGTAGACCACAATGAACCGCCCAATGAATGGCTTCAAAACTTGGTTCATTAGCCTCAAGAATGTTTTTGGATGTTCGAAAGACCGAAGGGCATGACCATCCATTCATACAACCCTTCATTGGTCTTAAAAGTCATCTTCCACTCATCATTTGGCCCTATTCGAATATGATGGTAGCCTTAAATCCAATTTAGAAAATAATTTTGCACCCTCAAGCATGTCCAACATATCATCCAGCCGTGGTATGAAAATTTTGTATTTTATGGTAATCTTGTTGATCGCCCGACTATCGACACAAATGTCTCAACTCCCATCTTTATCAGGAGTTAATCGAGTCGGAATAGTGAATGGGCTCATGCATTCTCGGATAAGACTCTTACAGATCAATTCCTCTACTTTCCCTTGCAAAATATTGCACTCATTCAGACTCATTTGATAGTGAGGATGATTGGGTAAGCTGAACCTAGGGACAAGGTTGATATGATATCGAATATTTCGTATAGGAGGTAATCCATCGGGAAGGTCATCGGGCTAAATTTCTTTAAATTCATACAATAAGGGTTTTAGTTTCTCAAGTATGATGGTGGGCTTGAGCTCCTCCCCCTTTATAATTAATGCATAGGCCTATTCTATTTCTTTGGATTCCTACAAAAAATCTCGTATGGTTAAGAGAAAATGGCCATCCACTTTAGAAGTTTTGGGTGGCTTCTTTGGATTCATAGGGGATAGTATGGTTTTTTGGCCATCTTTGACGAAAATATACACATTATCTCACCCTTTATGAGCGGCGTCATGATTGGATTGCCTTGTCAACCGAGTAGAATATGATAGGCTTTCATGTCAACTACATCACAGTTATCTATGCTAGCTATGATAGAATCCAGAGGAGACCTCTATGAAATGCCTTGGCCTCCATTGCTGCCATTGTTTAAGGTCCATGGATGACATGTGGTGACTTCAATGCAACGGTCTCTACGGAGGAAAGGCACAACGATAGGGTAGGGGACACCGCCAGTATGAGGGAGTTCGCCGATGCCATAGATGTTGCGGGCCTGATTGATGCTAGATTTTCAGGAAACCATTTTACTTGGTCCAACAACCAGGGTGGTCAAGCTCGGGTTTGGGCTCGCCTTGATAGGGTTCTATTCAACATCGAATGGTCCACTACTTTCCCAAACTTCCAAGTCAGCCATCTTCCTCGTGTAAACTCTGACCATGCACCCCTTCTTCTGGCCTTCCCACCCAGGCTTCCTAGCTGCCCGAAGCCTTTTCGCTTCTAGCTCATGTGGCTTCTCCATGATTCCTTCCAGCAGGTTGTGCGGACTACCTGGAACCTAGAGAGTGATTCTCACCCAATATATATCGTTCTCCTCAAATTCAAGCATGTCAAAGCGGCTCTTAAGAAATGGAACAAAGAAGTTTTCAATAACATATCCATGCAGGTTGCCCTGGCTAAACAGGAACTTTCGGAATGGGAAAGCCTTATGCAAGGTCAACATGATGACAACCCATTACAGACCGATCTCCAGTTGAAGTTTAGAGAATGCCAAACAAAGCTTAGCCAACTGGAAGTCATGGGAGAAACGTATTGGAAGCAGAAGTCGAGAGTCAACTGGCTGGACGTGGGAGACAGAAACACCTGCTATTTTCATGCAGTTGCTTCAAAAAAACAAAGAAAAGCTGAGATGAGAACTATTAGGCTGCAATCTGGTAAAATCATTTCTGATCCTCACACCATAAATCGAATGACAGTAGATCAATTTAATGCCCAGTTTACTGCAACCCCCTGTGCTGATCGCCCTACCCTGCTGGATGCGATCCCTCAGCTAGTCACCCAACAGCAAAACGCGGATCTTCTGTCCATCCCATCCTTGCACGAGGTGCATCAAGCCGCGTTGTCCATCCCTGCTGATGGTGTGGCAGGTCCGGACGGTTTCTCTGGTGCATTCTTCGCTGGCTACTGGAACACCATCGCCCAAGATATTCACCAAGCTACCAAATATGTTTTCCAGGGCAGGGCAATTCCGCGCGCTGTAAATGCCTCCCTCATTTTCCTCATTCCAAAGTCCAACTCCCCAAACAGCTTCACAAATTTCAGACCAATATGCCTGTACAACTGTCTGTACAAAATTATTGCAAAAATCATTGCCACAATTTCCCTTGAGCAAGGTGCTTTCATTCAAGGCTGCCCCATTGCCAAGCAGATTGCGCTTACTCAGGAACTCTTTAGAGATATCAACAGAAAGCACAGGGGTGGCAACATTGTGATGAAAGTGGATACGGAAAAAGCATACAAGGTAGACTGGGGCTTCCTCAAGAAAGTCCTTGCTCAATTCGACTTCAGCAATAGGTGGATTTCCTTGGTGGAAAATTGTTGGGGTAATGTGTGGTTCTTTGTCCTGATAAATGGTGAGGCTACTAGTTTTTCGAAATTGTCTAGGGGACTACAGATAGGAGATCCTCTCTCCCTGGCTCTGTTCATTATATCCACAGAGGTCCTCAGCCGTAGGATAAAAGCCCAAATCGCCCACGGTTCTATCCTGCCTTTTAAGGTGCGGAGAGGCTTCCAAATCGTTTCCCACCTGCTCTACGCCGACGACACGCTCTTATTCCTTAACGGCAGTCTCTCCTCAATCAGGGCCATGAAGAAATTCCTTGACGATTACCAAGCGGTCTTTGGTCAAACCATTAATTTCCACAAGAGCTCTTTCGTCTGCAGCAACTCTCTTACGACAGTGAGAATCAGAACTATTGAGCGTGCTTATGGTATCCCCAATTCAGCAACTATTTTCAGCTATCTCGAGGTCCCACTAGTCATTGGCAGGATCAAGGCTGCAACGTTTCAACCTCTCGTCCACAAAATTGAGGCCAAAATTTCTGGTTGGCAGGCCCGATTTCTTTCCCAAGCCGATAGATCGACTTTGATTCAAAACATGCTCAGCAGCATCCCTGTACATTCCCTTGCAGCTTCCCACCTTCCTAAGCAGGTGTTGCGAGACTTAGAAAGGAGGATGGCTAATTTTTTGTGGGGCTGGTCGGATGGCAAAGGCAAACTTCATTGGCGCAGTCGGAAGATGGTTTCTCTCCCCAAAGTGGAAGGGGGTCTGGGTATAAGGAGGCTTGCCGACATCATGCAAGCTTTCAGGCTCAAGATGGCCTGGTCTATCCATTTCAATACAGGTCATGGCCTCTTGAGGGATTTCATGACAGCCAAATACGGACAGGGCCGTAACTCGAACGGGCGACAATTCACTCCTGTGTTCACCTCACCAATCTGGAAACAGATCCTTCGATTAATCCCGACGTTGGAGACTTCCTCGCAGCTGCAGATAGGGTCCGGAAAAAGTAATCTCTGGACCATAAATTGGTCCGGGCTAGGCCCCCTACAGCATATTGACAGTATCCACATTCCTCCTTCACTGCGCAACCTTAAAATAAATCAACTTTTAGGCAAATCAGGCCCTCTTCCTCCATCATCAGTGCTGAGAATACTTCCTCAAGAGGTTCAAAACTCATCTTCCAAGCGGGTTTCAACACTATTTCTGGCCTTGATATTCCCATATGGCCTTTCACGCCCTCGGGGGATTTCTCCGTTTCTTTGGCTTGGGATCTCTGTAGATCGGGCCAGCCGCGGAAGCAGTGGGCCAAATGGATCTGGCATCCATCCCTCCCCCCAAAAATTTCTACCTTAGTGTGGAAAATCTTGATGAAGGCAATTTCGGTTGAAGCGAGTATTCAAGCAAAAGGCATCCGAATGGCGACCAGATGCGTCTGATGTTTCAGTAGCCAATCGCCAATCACTTCTGAAGGGCCACGTAGAGATAGCGAGTCCATCTCCCATTTATTCTTAGAAGGTGGCATGGCTAGAATGGGCTAGGATTTCATAGCTTCAACTTTCGGCAACATCATTCTGCGTGCAATGTTTGTCGAACAACAACTTCTCCAATGGTGGTCAGTGCTTGCTTCTGACGGGCACAAATTTGCTGCCCACAAACTGGCTCCCTACATCTTGCTCTGGGAAGTTTGGAAGGCGCGGAACGCAGCGATCTTCACCGATACCAAGCCTCAATCCCGCTCGCTGCTGGCTCGCATAAGCTGGTGGATCAAGTTTCTCAAGGAGAAGACCAACTCTAGTAATCCTTCATCTCCCTCTCAGCGTGGCACACAAATTCCATGGCCTTCTCATCCTTCCTCCATTGTTCATTCCCGATTTTCAAATTCAGTTGTAACTTGGCATCGGCCCCATGCCAGGTGGGTAAAAATCAATGTCAATGGGTCTTCAATTGGAAACCCGGGACTTCCTGGTGGAGGAGGACCTTGCAGGGACAGCTACAGTGGTTTTATTTTTGCTTTTGCGGAAGGATAGGGGACGGCCTCCAACACCCACGCGGAGCTCAGAGCCATCCATGATGGTCTGCTTTTGGGCCTCTTGAAAGGGTATCGTTGAATCATTTTGGAATCGGATTCTCAATTAGTCATAAGCTTACTTTCCGACTCTACTTCCCCAGGCTGGAAATGGTACTCCTGGATTGCCAGAATTAGAGAATTGGCATCTTCTACCCAGGTGATCTTCTCCCACTCCCTCAGGGAAGGTAACACTCCCGCAGACGCCATGGCCAGGCAGGGTAGCGGGTCCCAGTCCTCCTTTCTCTCTTGCACCTTGGCGGATCTTCCCTCTCACATCAAAGGTCTCATCTTTTTGGATAAGGTGGGGCTAGGGTTGATGAGAAAACACTAATCTTGTTATGCAGTTTCTTTTCCACACGATAGGTTTTCCCAGTTTCTTTTTGTTCTAGGCAATCCGAAGTTATTTTGTAAAGTTGTAATCTCTTTGATTGGCATATATACAAATCGCTGTTTTTCCAAAAAGAAAAAGAAAGGAAGGTTGATAATAAAAAAAATTAAAAAAAAAAAAAAAACTACATCACATACTACTTTGCCTTTATAATGTTTACCAATTGAAAAAGATATAATTCACTGTTTTACCTTCGTCTCACTAACGTTCTTAATCTAACCGATCGTGTATGGAGAGATGGGTGACGCTCCATTTTTAATTATAATTTTTCCACCATGTCCTTGGAGATATTATTCTCGCTACTCCCACTATCGATGATCGCATCCCAAACTTTTTGATTCATAATACACCTAGTTCGGAAGATGTTATGTCGTTGTGGGTGTACTTCTTTCCTTGGTTTATACAATAGTCATCTCACGATCACTATCGATAATCACATCACAAACTTTTCGATTCACAATACACCTAGTTCAGAAGATGTTATGTCGTTGTTGGTGTAATTCTTTTCTTGGTGCATACAATAACCCATCTCACGACGAGCGACTTGCCATGATCCTTCGGAACCCAATTTGTCTCATCCGCTTTATCCTCTCCAGCGTGCTCCAATCCATCAACATATGGGTCTTCATCGGCATTTTGTGCACTACCATCATTGATAGCGAAGTTCACCACTTATCACTAGGAACAAGTGTTTAATAGGTGACCCGATTAGCCACAATAATAGTGATGGTCAGGTCTTGGCCGACTATAGGGGTTCGGGATCTTGCTTGGACCAGCAGCAGTCATTACACCCCTTTGGGGCCTAACTTGCAAATTCTCTGATCTCGGTTCGGTAGTGTAGGGGGTTGAGTGCGTGCTCCTACAGGTTCCCCTTTAGGCTATGAAGCTCCATGGGATGGACCCGTCGCAATGGCCCTGGTGATAGGATAGGTCCATATGTTGGGATGTTCAAGATGTGCTTCCGCTCGGGTAGCCAACTTGATTGCATCATTCATCGTCCAAACAAGTTGCATCTGGACTCGATCCTAGATTGCCATACGCAATACCATTGAATTGGGCAACTTGTTGTGATTCAGTTTCGACCAAATCGTTATGTGCTGCGAAGTGATAGAATTCTTCTGTGTAGTCTCTCACCGACTGACTACCCTGTCAACAATTTTGGTATTTTTGGAATAGTACCTGATCGTAGTCGCTAGGGAGAAATTGTGTGTAAAGTAGTTGCTTCATCCATTGTTATGTGTGGATAGGTGTTATCATTTGCCTTGCCGTGTGAGTTGCAATTTCTCCCACCAAGATGAAGCTCCGCCTTTCAATATGTAGGGCATAAGCTTGACCTTTCTTTCCACCAATCAAGGAAATCCCCGATGTGAAGTTGGCCATTGAAGCTAGGAAGATCGACCCTCATCCTAAATTCTCGATTTGTCCGATCTGCTTGATCACCGCCTTGTTCGGGATATTGAAGGATCATGTTGTCGACCTCCTTGTCGTTGGATCCCCCTCTTAAGGAATTATCCTGTGGTTCACTGCCGGCACCATCCTGCGATCATTGCGATTACGAGTTCCAATACCTATTAGGGGAAACATGGAGTTGCCCTAAGGGCTCCATTATGCGATCGATGGCAGCATGTAGCCTTTGTATGACTTACTGATTCTTTCATTGTGCCGCTTCGAAAGCCTCCAGGTTAAAGGATGATTTCATGGAGCACCGTCCATGGGATTATTGCCCAACCAGTTGTTAGAAGCCATAGATCTGAGGAAAAGCCTCACTCTGACACCAAATTGACGTAGGGAAGGACGTGTTGAGGTCGAGCACTGTCTTCCTCAAGGGGATAAATACTCCGAATCCACGGAGCTTCTTTAGACTTATAGAGATACCTCGAATCCACGAGGAAAAGAAGAAAATAGAAAATAATTTCTAGAAATTCTAAATAAATTGATTGATGATTAAAAACGAGTTACAACCCCTTAAATAGTAATATGAACCCAAGGAAAAAGTTTTGGAATCAAACTACAACAAAAACTCCCAAAAATTGTGATTTACTATAAATAGTAAACTTACTATTTATAAATAGTCATGATTTCTACTAGACCTCATGGCTTTCAGCCAAAATTAGTAAGTATCCTATTTGTCTCAACCATGTTATCCACCTAATTTTTCTAAGCACTTTTCATGTTGGACACAACTCCTAAAGCCCAAGGGATGAAGAGTTACAATCAAACTAAAACTTATTATAACTAGTAAAAACGAAAATAAAATGGGATTTTGACTGTCGATCTGATGGCATCTCGCAAATTTGGCGTGGGCAAGCCAACATAGTGGGGTTGGGTGGCTAAAGTAGCTTCTCCTACCCCAAAATCATAAATGGCACGTCGGATAACACATTCCGATTTGCAAGATATGCCCTTTTTAAGTTTTTGATGATTCAGATCACTTTCGCCTCCGATCGGGCCCCTTCTGGTCCATCTTGGCCATGATATTGTCCGCGACCTACTCTACATTAGATATCTAGAGGTTGGGCTTCGAGAACTCATTTTCTAGCAGAAATAATCTATAATCATCATTGTTTTGCCCTTAATGATAAGTAGATAGCGATTAAATCAACTATTCCGAGCGTTGCATGAGGCAATGGTCTTCAGTGTGTCATTTGGGTGCAATCAGGTGGAGATACAATCAGATTCCCAATTTGTGGTGGATGCCTTTAGGAGTAAGTCGAATCCAATGTGGAAGTGGAGGTATTGGCTGACAAGGATTGAGGGCCTTAAAAGGAGAGGAATTTTTACAATATCCCTCATCCCAAGAGAAGGGAATGGGCTAGCAGATGGGCTGGCAAGAGATGGTGCGGCTAGTCAGGGCAAAGCCTTGTTCAGAAAGGCAAATGACTTACCCATCTGTATTAGGGGTTTGTATCTGTTAGATAAGGTGGGTCTGAGAGTGATTAGAGAGTCTTGAGGTGGCTTCTTGTAGCTGCTGGTCGGGTGTTGGGCTTGTATATAGATATGATAGGCGTCCCTGTAAATAAATAAATAACAGCGACTAAATCCACTATCAAGTAACTCATCGCCATTAGCATAACATCTTTGTTACTGATAACTGTTTACAATTTAGAGACCTTTATGGCCATTATACTAACACATTTCCTACCTAGCAATGTAGGCTGTATGTACATTCTTGTCATAAATATCTTCAGTGGGATTTTATTCCGGTCATTGTTTTAACCTCCATAGCTAAAAAAAAAATCTGAATAATATCTGCAGTTGAGCTTTTTTTTTTTTTTAATATATTGGAGGTGACGTGTCATTATTTTTTGTTCTTTTTAAGAATTTATTCTTTATGAACATTTCCTGTCACCAGATTCCCCCTCCCCCTCTTTCAAATTTACCGTCACGATCCATGTGAGACTCCAAACATAGATGTATCTGAGTTCCCCAAAATTCCAGTAGATATGATTTTTCTGTCACAAGAAGTTTCAGATTCGCATAGATTGGCTTCTCTTGCTAGATTAAGTGCATCTAAATATTACAATTTAAGCGTACCCGGGTCACGCTAAGAATATATGCTTTCGAAACCATCTTCTGCGAGTACATCCTTTGTTATGGAATTATCTCACGTTACCGTACCTAAGCTATTAGCTTTAGCTTTAGGAAACCCTATCAACTATTTTATGCAAACGGAATATGAGGTACCATACTGCAAGTGTATGTTCTGCTTCTAAAGTGTACTGGAGCACAACCATGTTTCTCACTTGACAAGAAACAACATTACAACCCACCATGAACTATATGGCCAAAGCTAATAGCTACATCTTTTGTACCTAATAAAAAGGTGGAAGCACAATGCAGCCAATAGCTATATCTAACATTTATTGCAGAAAAACATTAGGAGAATCCTAGCAATCATCCTGTCACCAGTAGAAACGCATCATTATAATTAATAATGTCAATGTGAAGCTGTCATTATGAAGTCTCCTGCTACAAATTCCACCTGGGAATGTTTTGCTTCGATAGTGACCTCCTTCAATAGAAGTCCATGAGATAAGAGTCTAGTGGTGTGCGCTCCTCTCATTTGTATTTTTATTAGTCTTTTTGGGGTTTGTTGGCACTGGATCTATTTGTGTATTAAATTCATTATTCTTTTGCAGAGGTTCAGAGATGGTAGTTTAATTTGAGTAGAGGCTCATATCTTTTTATTGGTGCCCGCTCCAATCATTGCATAATTTAATTCTTTTTTCTACAAAGTTACAAGTGATGTGCTCCAACCTTTCTCTATAAATTAAAAATAAAAAAGAAAAGTAGTCATTGTGAACCGCATAATGATTTATAGTAAGGTGGTTCTTTTTTTTTTTTTTTTTTTTTTTTAACATGCACACACACATCCCCACACACTCATGCCGTAGTGGGATTTCACCACCTATGGGTACTCGAACCCTTGACCAGGTGTTGAAACTCCTGAGAGTCTACCATTGGAGCAAGAGTAAGGACCCAATTTTCAATGGCAGACCTCGGTGGTCTTATTTTCTGCCACTCCTTGTCAAAATCCGCAACAAGGTTGCTAGCTGGAAAGCTCGAATACTTTCTCAGGCTGGCAGATTAACGCTGCTCAACCATGTTCTCTCAAGAATGCCCATCCATGTCCTAGCTACCACGGACGTCCCAGCTAGCATTCTTCATGATCTTCAACGTTCCTTTGCGGACTTCCTTTGGGGCTGGGAAGGTTCCAAAAGGAAATGTCACTGACGTAGTTGGCAAGCCCTGGCCCTCCCAAAGCTAGAGGGCGGGCTGGAGATCAGAAGCCTTTCAACAGTTATGAATGCCTTCCGCCTTGAGATGGCTTGGATGATTCAATACCATGGAGATTCCAGCTGCTGGTCAAACTTCATTACTGCTAAATATGCTACTGACGTGCACAGGAAAGGTTCAGGCCCTGCGTGCACGTTTGCATCCCCCATATGGAAAAGAATCCATAATCTTACTCCACTGCTTGCCCCTTTGTCGCACTGGCTGGTGGGTAGCGGGGACTGCAATTTCTGGTCAACCAACTGGTCTGGCCTGGGCCCCCTCTTAGAATGTGCAGTTCAACCGATCCCCTCTCCCCTTCTTCGAGCCCCTGTCAAGGATCCGATTGGGCCTAGCTGCTGGATTGGCCCCTCCTCCCTGCGCAATATGCTGCCCCAGTTTGTCTTCGATCACATCAGAGATGAAGGTGTTTGCACCTCTAAGGCGGTGGATAAATGCAACTGGACTCCCTCTTCTACTGGAGAATTCTCCGTCAGCATTGCTTCCCAAATTCTTCGCCTTCAAGCTGAGAAGAAGACTTGGTCGAGATGGGTTTGGCACCCCATCTTGCCTCCCAAGTTGTCCCTGCTAACCTGGAGACTCATTCACAAGGCAATCCCTGTGGACATTAGAATTCAGAGTAAAGGGGTACCGTTAGCTTCTAGTTGTAGCTGTTGCCCGCCCCCATCTTCCCCCCAACTGGAATTTATTGATCATGTTTTTTTGGAGGGCTCCAAAGCTAAGACTATTTGGGATTTCTTCATCAAGGCCACGGGTATGGGTAACCCGTCCCCATCCACGACCGTTGGTATGGCCTCTTTTTGGTGGGCGGCTGCTTCCTCCTTGCCTAAGACCCGACCCTTAGTAGGTCTCATGCCAACGCTGATCTTCTGAGAGCTCTGGAGAGCGAGAAACTTAGCCCGATTCGACAACATTGATACTCCTCCATCCCGCATATTAGCCAACATCCATCACTGGATCAGCCAGTTAAGACTGCTCCTTCCAACCACTATTCCTGCCAACCGTCTCCCAACTGCGGCCGGCCTTCCCTCTCTCACGCCCTCTCGTCGTTACCCTCCAACAGCCCCCTCTGTTGTCAAATGGGTCGGGCCGCCCCCTGGTTGGATAAAGCTCAACGTTGATGGCTCATCTCGAGGCAACCCGGGTTCCTCGGGTGGAGGGGGCTTGGCTAGAAACATAGCCGGTCACACCCTTTTTGTGTTCTCTCATTCTTATGGGATTGGAACTAACACCCGAGCTGAAATTCATGCAATCCTTGATGGGCTCAGCCTGTGTGCTATTCACAGTTTTCCCCACGTAGAGATTGCTAGTGATTCCCTCTCAGTGATTTTCGCCCTCACCTCAGGCACCCCGCTCTCTTGGTCCATGTGGTATTGGCGCTCTAGAATCGTCGTCCTCTCTCGCGCCCTCACAATCCGCTTCTCCCACTGCCCCAGGGAAGCCAACTGCTCGGTCGAGGAATTGGCTCGCATGGGGAGTGCAGGCAGGGAGAACCTTTTTTTTTTGGAAACTTCCTCCCTCCCAGCTAAAATTCGCGGGCTAATCCTCCTGGATAAAACAGAGTTGGGTAACTTGCGCACCACCTAACCAGCCCATCCTCGCTTTCTTCTTTCTTTCTCTTTATGTCCTTTCTTTTACGATAGGAGGTCCCCCGGGGCTCCCCGAATCCTCCTGTAAAGTTGTTGAGATGAAAAAAAAAAATCTTTTCTTTTTAAAAAAAAAAAAGAGTAAGGACCCGATTTATAGTAAGGTTATATCACATCATCACATTTAAAAAGCTAGTGACTTCGAAGAGAAGGCCTGACTTAAAAAAAAAAAAAAAAAAAAAAAAAAAAAAAAAAAAAAAAACCTTTCTCTATATCATCCTTAAAAAAAAAAAAAAAAAGCATCATCACATATTTACAATTTATCATCAAATATGCACTCAATTTAGAATAATGGATGATATATATATATATATATATATATATATATATATATATATATATATATATAATAGGCCTATTATCTATTCCTAAATAGAGTGGCTTCCAAATGCTTATGAGGATCACATGTGTGGATCACACTTATACATAGCTATTGCCTCGTGTATCCATCATATTTCATGATTGTCGAATCTGCCATATGACCTACTTAGCAAAAGGTATGAGCACACCACCTATAATATATTGATATGGAAGAGATTATTATTATATGGATGAAAAAACCCCAGTGGAGGCTAACAAAACAGGACTTCGAAGAGAAGGCCTGACCGTACCCACAAACAAAAAACTGTACATCATGATACCCTAGCATAAGAAATTCCAGATCTATCCAAAATCCTAATACCTTTGACCCTTAAAAAAAAAAAAAAAGGCCTTCATGCATATAATAAGAGGCCAAAATGATAGAATCAAAATCATAACCCAAGTCTAGATCATCCCAACGTTTTAGAAGCAGAAACAGAAATAAAAACATACTAGCTAATGCATCTACAAGATCAGCCTAATACCTTTGACATAACAAGGAAGATCAGCAAAAGAAAATGAAAATATCATTTGAGAATGTCTCACTTTCTTTTCTTAGCTAGTGCATCTACAAGAACTTTGTTGACTATTTAAGATGGGGAAAGAAATGGAAACATGCACCTCTCGTTTGGGTTTCTTGAAAAGAAAAAAAGAAAAAAAAAAAAAAAAACACTGGACTCCAATGCATTCTCTATGCCCATGGTTTAAACTAACGTTGAGCTGATAGGATATGTCTTTAATTTCTCTCCACCATCTCCAAATGTTCCAAGGGACCGATGAAGATGTTAAGGCATTAATCATCAACTTGGGTCACTTTCCACTTGGATATTGGAAATAGTCCTGACTTTAACATATCCTCGAAGCCCATCTAGAGGAGCTTCCTTTCAACCGCATTGCGGCTGAAAGGACATATTAGATGCCCTTCCTTATCCCTGCATACTCACCCTCCACTTCTGTTGTTGGGATTTACTCCAGATAAGCTATCAGTATTTAACTTAACGAATCCATTAGAGGGAAGGTCCATTTGATGAAACAAATGTCCTTGCTGGGGGAGAGGAGTTTGATACTCCTAACACAGAAAAGTCAGGTTAAGCAAAAGAGTTGTCATTACACAGTTTAATCAGAATGGTTAAACATGTTAGGGCCGCATGGCTGCTGTGTGTTGTATGTTTTGATGCTTCGAGGGCTGATTTCTTGTGGTTTGCTGCATGCTATGGGGCGAATAGTCGCTCGGAATGCGTGTCTGTTGGGTGCCTAATGGTGCTGCTGATTGGGTTGCTGATGGGGTGAAGCTAGATTGTAATTTTTAATTCCACACGTTAGGAGGCCAGACCATCCACACGCAGGCACATGTGCGGGAACAAGTTTGTGAGATTTGTGCCTTCCTTCGGGCTGCCATACGGGATTGTTCCTTGGTTTGGTTTGAGATGCTGCTGAAGCTGCTTCAAGCCCTGTTTGTAGATCTCGTCCAATGGCTGAATCGAAGGTGTGTGATCGTCTGTGATGCAGGGAGGGATGTGATGAGGTCGATCACCATCTTCCTCAGGTAATATCTACTCCGAATCCACCTAGCTCTCTAGACTCCTTATAGAGCTTACTCGAATCCACGAGGGATAAAAGTATAAATAATTTCTAATAAATTCGAAATAAATTGATTAATGATAAAAAAAATGAAATTAAAATTCTTTAAATTAGGAACTCAAACCTAGGAGGGAGTTTTAGAGTACTCGAACTCCAACTCAAACACCCTAGAAACGTGACTTGCTATAAATAGTAAACGACTGCCTCCATACCTACTAAATTTCATGATTTTTGGCAAAAAATAGTGTGTCAAAATTGGCCTAATCATGTTATTCTCCTAATTTTTCTAAGCCATTTTCATGTTGGGCAGACTTCTACAACTCAAAAGGATCAAAAGTTATAGTCCAACTAAAACTTACTATTTATAGTAAAAACGAAAATAAATGGGACTTTTGACTGTCGATCTGATGAAATCTGGCAAATCCGGGCGTGGGCAACCCAGCATAGCAGGTTGGTTGGCTAAAGTAGCTTCTCCTACCCCAAAATCATATATGTTATGTTGAAAAACTCATCCCGGTTTGTGAGATACAACTGTTTTAAGGTTCTGATGGTTCAGATTGTTTCCGCCTTCGATCAGGCCTTCTCTGGTCCATCTTTGCTATGAAAGTGACTGCGACCCACCTACATCAGTCTGGTTGTTGGTCAGGTTCTCTAAGTTCCTTCCCCTTGGTTGTTCGTAATTGGTTTTCATGGGATTGTCAGCAGCTTGTTGTTTAGATGGATGAACAGCAATTTTTGTCCAGGACTATCGGACATCTTTGGACGAAGGTTCGTGTTGCTTCCAGCTTGTGGTTGTTGTTTCTTTGGGTAATGTAGAAGTTGGGCCCATGATTGAATGGTTGCAGTTTGTGGGTGGTTTTCCCTCTTTTTATTCCAGCTTGTTGTTTGTTATTCTTAGGGGTTGAGTTTGGTTGTTTTCAGCTGCTGTTGTTATCAGGCCGGGTCTTAGGTACGTGTCTCAGTGGCTGGTTTGTGCTGTAATAGGGAGCAGTGGGCAGCATTTTGGTGTTGATTCGGTGGCTGTCCTTAATTTCTTTTTCCGCTATAAAATTATGTGTGCAAGGTAGTCTCGGAGGCAACATGGGTGGTCATTGGGATTGCATCAATATGATCAACATGGGTAGTCTCGATGGATTGTATCAATAGCACCATGTTTTAAAATTTTTAGCACATGTTGATTATTAGCTATATCCATAAATAAGATCAACCTTTAGGGAAACAGAACCATAAGCTCATAAACACACTCCAACTCTTCATCATGTTGAACATTACTAATCACATCATCATCATAAGAATCAGTATGCTCAACAAATGTGTTAGGAGAATTTACATCACCCACCTCACATTGTGCTTTTGGTTTAGGTTGAGGTTGGGCTAGAAAAGTCCCTTCCTCACTAGTGAGGCATGACTCAATTTTCTCAACTGACATTGTCAGCTCTCTCCTTTTTTTTTTTGGAAACTGCCTGATTTCATTCAACAAAAGGAGATATACATGGCTCTGGACATTTGGGCTACCTCAGGAAAAAAGGACCTGAGCGACGCCTATCGTGGGGAGAAGACCAAAAAGGAAATACAAGGAGGATAGAAACAAAAACCGGGGGACTTGTCGCGGGAGAAGGCCGACCTCACAAACCACCAAAGGAGCTTGGGAGACATTGCCCAAGCGGGCCATGCCATCTGCAAGAACATTTCCTTCCCTAAAATGTGGACAAAATTCAGCTGGTCTTGGGATCTATATCTCTAAATTCTGGCTAACCAGAAATCTCATTTCCAACCCGGGCTAATAGAACCATTCAGGAAACCGACCACCAGTTTGGAGTCAAATTCCACCACAACTCTAGATAGGCTCAAATTGAAACAGATAGTGAGACCATCATGAACTGCCTAGAGTTCCGCATATGTGTTAGAACCTACTCCATAACCAACCGCGAACCCAAAAACGAAACCACCTTGTATGATATGCGAGATGCTTTGATTAATTTATAATTACTCTTACATAAACGCTTGCAATGTATCCTCAAGGGTATTTGTCAGTGGGGGCACATAAGTAAAGGGACCTTGGGAATAATTGTTAGCATTCATGGTTGGTTCATCTATCAGACTGAAATTTTGATGGTTCCTCCGATTAAGATCATACGTATTATATGTAGAAACACTCAATGGTTGTTGATACGTATAATTTTTCACATAATAATCACGCATTGTCCTAACCAGTGGAACATCATATACCTTGTTTTCCTCATAAACAGTTCGATTCTCAATTGTAGTTTTGATATACACATTTCCTAATATAGTGATTTGACAACCATTCAACTAGTATACCATCTCTTGTAAGTTAATTAGAGTAATCTCATGTCCATTCGGGCATGAACATGACAAAACCCTAATTTCCACTTATACTCTTAGAAGGAAAGAAAATAAAACAGAAATCTAAATAGCGATTAAAAGGAAAGTTAGAAGGATAATACACAAGATGAAGAACTAGATTGGAAAAATCTACAAAATAAAAATAATAATTAATAAAAAAAAAAAAAAAAAAACAACCTTGGTAAATTCAGAAAATCTGTAATAGAATAAACCCTAAAAAAATTCTGAAATTAGAAAACCTTAAACAAAATCCTAGGTTAGAAAATTCAGGAAAACTAAAATCATAACCTAAAAATAGGAATTAAACCTAGAAAAACTACAACTAAACCTATTATGTTCATGCCCCGAGAACAACGCCAAGAACTTGATCGAACCAAGAATTGACAAACCTAAGTGCACGGCTATGATGTAGTAATAACTCGGTGAGACCAATGTCAAGCCACGGGAAATGTGAAACACAACTAGAACTAGTCTAAAACTTAACAGTTTGGTCTAGGTTTTTATCCATCGAATAAGTTAAGGGTAAAAATAATAAAAATAAAGCAATAAGGATCTAGGGATTCACTAATAGCAACCAAAATGTCTAATTTAATAATTAATCTTTTATACCTGAACTAGAATTGGATTCCACTCCATTCTAATTGGAAGATCAAATAATTAAACCAATCTCAACATCCAACAAGGTATGATTTCACTTGAACAATTCTCTCATGAAGTATTCGGACATCAATCTCAAGGAATGCAATAATCAATTGTGCCAAAAGTCTACAATAGATCAAGGAATTTTACAATTTAATTCTTTCTCTAATCAAGCATTGTTAATGCATTTCTAGGCATCCAATGTAACTGGAGTCGACAATGGATCAAAGAGGAAACAACATAACAGCTTTAAAGTAAATTCAAACCTAATTCAATTAATATATCATCACTCAAATCCAAAAATATAAATTAATCAATAGAACATCATAATAAACTAAAAGTTTCACCTCTTACCCTTAAGTAAGAGACTAGCTAGACATAACTAACTCAAAAATAAAAGAAAAATAAAAAATCTACAAGAAATCACAAGGAAATCAAGCAGAAGGACAATATCAGCACTCCACCCGATCCCTCTCTCTCTCTCTCCCTCCAAACCCTAAAAGATACCTAGGAACATCCAAAAGACCGCTTTTTATAAATTCGGATCTCCAAATTACACACCTTCTAGATTCGTATCATCATTGAATGTGTCCAGCAAGTTTTTTTGAAAATTCCTAGAGTTTCTTGATTTATGCTCGAGGGATTGAACTCCCATCGAAATCCACTTGATGTCATGGAACTGCACTCGATGGGATTCGAAAGACTTTGTATTTCTTCGTTGATTTTCAACTCCAGTTTTAATCTTCAATCTTCTTCCTTTAACGCTTGGTTTCTTCAATCCTTTGGCACTTCAATTATTTTTTCATGACCTTGGAATCTTCACTTCTTCATCGTGTTCTCCTTTTGAGCTTTATTTCATCCTTTTGAGTACATTTTTCCTCATTGGTTTAGAAATCACCTCTCATATAGAAAACATATGTTAATATATCATTTAAGCATTTAAATTTATTGAAAACTAGTGTAATTGATAGGATAAATATGCAATATTTAGGCTTAGTCACCCTGCCAACTTCTGTAAGTATCAATCAACATCACATCTCATTATCGCCAATGCTCCAACTCTGACCCCAGTCTTTGTAATCTTGAAATCGTTGAAGCCATCCATTCATTCTTATACTCTTGGAGAGAGAGGAAGTGATCATGGTTCGCGATTCGCCATCTTCCTTCATCATGTGGATGCCCGACCAAGACCTAATCTATCTCTCCCATTGGGTGATCTACTTCCTTGCCTCCATGATACCTGATGCTACCTTTCTTCCATCTTTGACCAAGAAGGGAACAAGCACAAGCAATTACCCAAAAATTCAAAATCAATGACTCAAGTTACTATTGATTAATATTTTATGAGCCATCACTTAGCCCCTTGCACTATTTTGATTTGGACCATCCATCGCAATATAGTTGTGCATGATCGTTGTTTAGGTCTATTTTGTGTGGGTCAGTCTTTTCCCAGATTGTTGTGGCCCTGTCCTCTATCGGGTCTGGAATGTTTCTTTCGACCCTTCTTCATTGTGGACTAGATCTAATGTGGTATTGGTTGTTGTTGGATTAGACATCGCTAGTGGGCCTGTTTTGACATGACCTCAACCAATCATATTCACAAACACTTTTGATGATGCCACTTCATTGAATCGTGTATATTGACACGATGTGTTTTATTTTCTTGTTTTTTGTGTCAAGCATGTTAGACTAAACTTGTGTGTTCTAGGCGTGTTAAACCAGGCCTTGTTGCCCATCATTGTTATGACAAGACCTATTTTTATTTTTTTTTGTCGGAACATCTAGAGCTATCGAAAGAGCAATGTTTGAACTCCTAACCACCAAAAGTGTGTATTCATCGAAAGAGAAAATGGGTGAAATCCCAGTCACTGGTAGTGTTGTTAGATCATTCGTCGGTTATTTAAAGTATTGTTGGTTCACATCCTAAAAGTTGTCAAAAGTGCCTGCTCACCTCATCATTTGTGGTCTCGTTGCCCCATGCTCACCCATGCTACCATTGTGATTTTCATTTCTTTTTTAATAAATATTCATATATCATACGTTTCAAACTCAAGTGACTCCTTCCAAAGCACCTTGAGTTTGAAGAGGGATTTTATAGTACATTAAATTGGAATTTATTTATATGTGTATCTATGAGGATCTCTCCAAATCCCTTACTGATATCCCATCTTCTCTATATATTCAGTGGTTATTAGAGAAATAATATAAGTTATAGTTTTCCACAATGTAGTCTTTCTGGGGATTTTTTAGAAGTTGAGCTGTCATTAACAAGAGAAACAAGAATTGGACACTTCAGATATACAAATGAAGCCTGACAGGAAAAAAATTAACTACAAGCCTCCAAATGAAAATACTACTCCCTACGCTCCTTTATCGATCCCATCCCCACCCGATCTAGGAAGAGGGCTTCACACAAGGACGTTGGAAGCTCTGCAACCGAGAGGAAGGTCCTATGCACCTGCTCCACACTACCTAACCTTACTAATGAATCTGCAACAGTGTTCACTTCCTATGGGGCGGAGGAAATTTTGACCTCTGGATTTCTTTTGAAGGAATCAATATGAGTCCAAAAATACTACATAGACCAATTAGATGGGCGATCCTGGTTAACGAAATATACAATAGACTTCGATTCTCATTCAACTAGGATTTTAAAGAAACCTTGGGCTACCTTGAGGGAAAGACCCTCGAGAAGCACGTGCAAGTCTGCTTTAGCATTGGTCTCGAACTCGTAACCACTACTAAAAGCGAAGATGAAATTCCTATTACACCCTCCACCAAACCCCCCGCCTCCAGAATTCTAGGGGTTCCCCTTATAAGATCCATCATTCTCTTCCATGCAAGGCATTCTCCCGGTTCTATTTTTTGGGAGATCTGGAAAGAGTGCAACTATGTCAGATTCGAGGATGGCAAGGTCAATTCTAGGAGGATCATTAGTAGGATCTAGATTTAGCTCCCCGGCCCCTACTTATCCCCTCCTAAGGACAATCTCCTCTTTAGAAGGCAATCTTTCAAAGTCCTTAGAATTTTTGCTAAGCAACCAAGTGGTGCCTTCTTCTCTCTTTGTTGTTCGTGATTGAGGGACTCGGAGCACGGGCTTTGATTTGCGTAGCAGCAGATGCACCGAGAGGCTAGAGAGATGCCTTTGGACTAGATTCTTTTGTCGACAAGGACCGCCTTGAGCAATAACTTCCAGGTAAAAATAGATAACTTTGGAGGCAACTTGCCATGCCAAACCCATTTGGCCTAGCTTTTGCAGTCTGCCGCTAATCGAGAAGAATTCCACACCTAATTAACCATGAACTTCCCCGAATTCTTTAGCATCCAGATGCAGCGATCTTCTAGTGTCGACAGGCAAAAGACCTCCTCGAGGATATGAAGAAGCACTGGTTGAGGGATCACAGGGAGAATGGGGGAATCACAATTAAGGTCATTGCTATCCAGGATGCCCCAGACCTTCAGTTGCTAGAGGGCTTATAGAACTAGCTTGGAGCACCACTGACTAAGAGGACTCAGGCCCATCCAATTAGCTGATCAAACATTGCAATCTCATTTCCTAATCAACCAATGGGACTTGGACTGAAGCTAGGGAAAGATATTAGAGATTTGTTTTCATATCAGAGACCTAGAGAGATGCGATTGATTAGTGATGGCTCTTGCAAAATTCGCTGAATATTTTCTTTTCATGAAATTGGTCTAGAGGCTTTTGTTCTAGGAGAACTAGGCATCCCATGCAAGTTTCATTCTAAAACTCTTCATCCCCTCCTTTAGCCTGTTGATGCCAAGACTGCCCTCTTTTGACACTGCTAAGCACTTCCAACTGACCCAATGCACCTTCATTCTTCCCTCCACCCAGCCCTAAAAGAAGTTAATAAACTCTCTCTCTAGGGCAGCCAAGACACTAGATGGAACTACTGACGTAGCTAAGCAGTGAATAGGCATACCTTCTAGGACATGCTTGATCAAAAGCGATTTACCTTCTTGGTTGAGGAATATGGAATTCTATCCTACTATCCTCTGCTTAATTTAGTCAATCATGGGCTGGAATAGGTTGACCCGAGACCTACTAGCAAAAATTGGGACTCTAAGTTAGAATAGTTGAGCACCAGCTCTGGCGATACCAAAAGAGTTCTTGATTGCTCCCCCACGGGCTGCGGACAACTTCTCATTGGCGCACCACCCGCTCTTACTTTTATTTATTATATGGCCCGATAAGGGTTGGTACCTAGAGAGGAAATCATTCATTGTTCTCAATGACTTGATGCTCCCATTAATGAACAACAGGGTGTTGTCAACGAACAAAAGGTGGGGGACAATGGGGCAGTTTTTGTTAACTTTATATGGTTCAAAAAAGGGTCTTTCCTATGGTCTTTTAAAGCCCTGATTAAGTTCTTCCGCCGCGATAATAAAAAGCGCTAGTGAGATGGGGTCACCTTAGCATAAGCCCCTAGTCAATTTGAAGAAGCCACAAACTTCACCATTGATTAGGACTGAAAACCAGGAATTATCCCAGAACATTTTAGTGATATTTATCCACCCCTAGTTGAAACCAAAATTCAGTAGCACTGCTTTGAGGAAGGTCCAATCCACCCGATCATAGGCCTTCTCCATGTTAAGCTTGAGAGCTACATGGTTGCCTCAAACTTTTCTCCCTATATATCTAAAGAGATCTTGGGGTAGAATAATATTTTCAGCGATCTAGCAGCCTTAGATGAAGGTGCCCTGCTCTTTCGTGATGATCTTGGGGAGCAGCAAGCTCAGCTTGTTAGCAACGACTTTAGACATGATTTTATATATATAATTACAGAGACTGATAGGACAAAAGTCTGAGAACTTATCTGGAGATGAAACCTTGGGGATGAGGCATATGAGGGTCATTGAGAAGGCTCGAGGGATCCTACCTCCTTTGAAAATGCTTCTAACTACATTGTGGATATCAGTTCCCACCACATCTCAGTAGGAGTTATAAAATACGTTTGAAAGACCATCTGGGCTCAGAGCACCATTTATCGCGAGGGATTGGATAACTATGCAGACTTCTTCGAGAGAAGGTTCCATGAGCAGAGCGTCGTTATTCATCTAAGAGACGATGGCAGGGATTGAGTCCAGGAAATCACCGACCGATTTACAAATTTCAGCCTGGAATAGGTCTGAGAAGAATTTGACCATGTTTTCCTTGATAATGACAGGATCAGAGGACTTCTCCCCATTATCCAAATAGATTTCATGGATAAACACCATATGAAAGTGCTCATTGGCCACGTTGTGGAGGAAAGTCGTGTTGTGATCCCTTCCTCCAACCACTTATTTTGGGGTTTTTACTTCTAGAAGACATCTTCCATTAGCTTCAACTTGGAAGGGTGATCCTTGGCTTCACTCGCAATATGTAGATTGTGGGCCTGGGGGTCAATTTGAAGGGTCTCTTCAGCCTAGTTCACAACTTTCTAAGCCTTCTTGACTTTCAGGAAAATATCTTGAAAAATCTCCTTGTTCCACTCCTTGATAGCCTGCTTGATGGATTTAAGCTTGCACAACAGCTGGTGCATTGGGTGATCTAAATTATGTACCTCAAAGCTGTCACAAACACCTTTGACCATTGAATGGAAGGAGTCATGCAGGAGCCAGATTCTTTAGAAACGAAAAGGATTCAGGCGACTAGGCTGGGTCAGGGGCGCCGAGAGCAGCAAGGGGGCATGATCCGACTCTACATGCGGTAAATGAGAAACTTTGAACATGTGAAAGGAGCTTAACTACTCGTTATAGATGACTCTATCAAGCCTGGTCCAAACACGCGAAAGAACGACTTGTTTATTGCTCCAAGTGAAATTGCTTTGGATAAACCTGCATCTAGTAGAGCAACCTGATTTATCGCATCTACAAAATATACAGAACCAGAGGAGCGATGATTACAGCCTATCCTTTCCGATTGTGATATGACTTCATTAAAGTCTCTATACAGTGTCCAAGCTCCTTGAAACGATGCTACCAAATTTGTAATTTCCGACTATAGGTGTCTTTTGAGAACAACTGAACACTTGACAACACTACAGATAGTAGAAATTTACACCTGTTTCCTGGCTCTTGGATTTTCAGAGAGATCATTTGGCTAGAGGAAGAATGAGACCGAACCTACAACAAGCTTCTGTAAAAAATTCAAATCTTTCCACCCTCATCCACATTAGACATAGATGAGTGATAGCTCAATTTGAGACACATTCTAATTTGTTGTGGATTGACAATCGTACATAGGCGAATGAAACAGAAACCTGAATTAAGTGCCAGAGAATGAGGCCAGGTTGGTAAGTGAAACAGTTTGTTTGAATTCTCTAAGGCTATAGACAACGTTGCTCTTCTGGATGCAGGTTATACAGGCAATAGATTCACATGGTGCAACAATCAAGTGGACAACGTTTGTGTTTGGGCTAGGCTGGACAGAGTTTTTTACAACGGTGACTAGGTTTCTCGCTTTCCTCAGTTCCAAGTAGATCATCTGCCCCGTGTTAACTCCAACCATTCCCCTTTGCTACTGGCTACTCCCAGAACCACCCCATCCATTGCCAAACCTTTCCGTTTTCAACGTATGTGGCTGTTCCACCAAGGTTACAACCAAGTGGTAAAAGAAACCTGGTCGGATGATCTCTCTGATCAGCCAATGATCAACCTTATGCTCAAAATCAGGAAGCTCAAGAACAGATTAAAAGACTGGAACAAGAACGTATTTGGGAATGTATATATTCTAGCAGCTCAAGGCTGCTGAAGAGAACTTAATGCTCTAGGAAAATTAGGCCCAGCTCAGGTCAATCGAGATTAGCCAAATAGCTCTCCCTAATGCAAAACTTCATCTAGCACAAATGGAACTAGTTTAGGAAGTCTTTTGGAAGCAGAAAGCCCATAACAATTGGCTAACTGAAGGGGACCGAAACACCAAGTTTTTCCACTTACAGGCCACAAAAAGATCCAGGCGAGCCGTCATCAGAGAAATCCAACTAGATACAGGCTCAATCACGTCAGATCCTTCGTAGATCAAGGCAGCGGCAAGCTTTTCCAATCGAAAAATCAGGTGTAAGATGATCATCTATTGGATGTCATTCCGCGGTTGCTAATAGATGCTGACAATGCTTTTCTGATGCAACTACCTTCCATGGAAGAAGTCAAGGAGGCAATCATGACCATCCCAAAAGATGGGGCCCTCCTTTTTGGGAAACCTCGGCCCATCTAGGGGGGGATTGGTAGAGACTCCTTTAGCTCCCTCCTTTTTACATTCTCCTTTGGCTATGAGATAGGTACAAACAATAGAGCTGAACTCCGGGCTCTGTATGATGCTATGTCTCTATGCGTGAGTCGGGGATTCAGTCAGATCATTTTAGAATCAAATTCGAAACGTGTGGTGGACGCATTCATTGGGAAATCTTCTCTAGCATGGAAATGGCGGTATTGGTGGGCTAGAATCAGCAAGTTGAGGGAAAGGGGCACTTTCTTGATTTCCCTCATCCCGAGAGAAGGCAATGGCCCAGCCGATGGTCTGGCAAAGGCTGCTGCAATGAACCAATGTTAATCGAGGTTTCATGCTGTTTCAGACCTCCCAATGTGTATTAGGGGCCTCTATATGTTAGGCAAGATTGGTCTGGGCTCCATTAGGGAGGCCTAGGGTCGTCCCGTTTTAGGTCGGGGGTTTTTTGTGTCTGTACAGGGTTATGTCTGCTGCTTCTGGGAGCTTTTTCACCCCGGGAGGCCCATATAGTTGTATATCCCTTTTTTTTGGTATTATACATACACAGATTTTGAAAAAAAAAAAAAGGTTGGCAGGTGAAACACAAGACCAATGGCCGTATCTAGTGGAAGATGTACTTGTCACATTGGATGGATGACTTGTTTATATAGCTAATTTATAAGCAATTTAGTTTTCATTCATTTCAGTTACTTATGTTTAGATTAAATTTAGAATTGTTTATAGCTATTATTTTGTTGAACGACATATGATATTCTAGTTGAATAAAGTCCCAAATGGGTGGATGTAGTTTAGTTTTCACTTTCATTAAATGATTGTGAATGTGATGAAATTGGTATTGGAATAGACATTTGATTGTTTGTATATGCATGAATGCTAACGAGGTGAAAACCTAGAATACATTAAATTATGCCTCCTATCATTTGTATGATAAGTGGAATTGCGTTTACTTGGTGTACACATCAAGAACTATAACTTGGGTCAGAATGTGCACACTCTGTATCCAAATTGTGGGGCGTGACATGTAGACTTTATATAGCCTTGTATGGACTTGGGTGTTTCATGTTTTGTGTTTTAGGATAGGTGGGCCTAGGGAAATTTTTATGCCTTGGGTTTGCCCGAATGTAAGTTTCCCATGTATGAATTTAGACTCGTCTTATTTTGCAAAGTCACCATTAAAAAAAATAATTCAACTAAATTTCTATGATGAAAAAATAGGTAGCCTACAAACGAATGGTAAAAAGAAGAAGAAAAACCTACAAACAAATGGTTAAAAACCGACCGATTCAATAAATGTCATAGAGTTTATATCTATCTTTCAATCTGGTAATTTTTGTGCATATGGACTGTTCAAGACGAATCACATCATATCAATGTTTTGGATCTTAGAACTATGTGCTCCAGTTGTACAAACTAAAAGCCTAGATGTGTTGTATAATCTTTCCACAGCATTGCATGTGACCTCATTGTTATGGGTTTAGTTTTAATGTTGGAGATTGATCCCTTAAACTAGAACTAGGCATCTCTCTCTCTCTCTCTCTCTCTCTCTCTCTCTCTCTCTCTCTGATAATGTTTCATTTTTAAAGGGTGAAATTTCAACGGTTAAGTGAAATGTTGAATGAAATCAATCAGAAAGTTCGAAGAGAAAGCATGATTCTTAAACTAGTGTTTTATTTTATGTATTTCAAAATAAAATAAAATTATTATTTTAAATGCTTTTAAATAAATTTCCTCCAAAAGTTATGTCAAAAGCAATGAGTATTGTAGGTTTAGTCACATATTGACACAGTGATGGGCGTAATGAGGTCGATCACCATCTTCTTCAATGGGATAATTACTCTGAATACATGGAGCTTCTCTGGACTCCTCACAGAGGTTCCTCGAATCCACGAGGGAAAATTAAAAACAAAATACAAATAAATTTGAAAATAGATTGATTGATGATAAAAAAGAATTTACAATCCTTTGGAATAAGGAAATCAAACCTAGGAAGAAGTCTCATAATCAAACTCTAACTCAAACTCTTTAAAATTTGTAACTTACTATAAATAGTAAACTTACTATTTATAGATGGTCATGATTTCTACTAGACTTCATGGTTTTTGGCCAAAAATAGTAAGTGTCCCATTTGGACTAACCACGTTATTCTATTATATTTTATAAGCCTTTTTCATGTTGGGCACGACTCCTAAAGCTCAAAGGATCAAGAGTTATGATCGAAATAAAACTTACTATAAATAGTAAAAATGAAATTAAAATGGAGTTTCGACCGTCAATCTGATGGAATCTCACAAATTTGGCATGGGAAACCTCCCTAGGGCCATTACTTCAACGGTTATTTGCTTGATCCCTAAGTCGAACTCCCCCAAACGGTTCTTGGATTTTTGTCCAATCAGCCTCTGCAATTGTCTATACGAGATCTTCTCTAAAATCATTGCTATAAGGTTGAGTCAGGTTCTCCCGCTGCTGATTTCTTCGGAACAAGGGGCGTTCATCCAAAGTCGATCGATCTTGGAAAACATTGCTCTAGTCCAAGAATTGTTCAGGGAATCAAACCGGAAAGTCCATGGTGGAAATCTCATCCTAAAGCTCGATTTGGACAAAGCATATGACAAGGTAAATTGGCAATTTCTAGTTCAGGTTTTGATATGGTTTGGTTTCAGCCAATCTTGGATCCATTCGTTTGAAAAATGTTGGGCCAACAGCTTGTTTTCGGTCCTTATCAAATGGGGAGATGGCTGGTTTCTTCAAATCTTCTAGGGGTTTGCGGCAGGGTGACCCCATCTCGCAAGGCTTATTCATTCTCTCCGTCGAAGTGCTGAGCAGGGGCTTTAAGGCCCTCATCTCTCAGAATATTTGTCGTCCATTCGCACTCAGCCAAGGGTGCCCTATCATTTCTCCCCCCCTCTATGCGGACGACACCCTCCTCTTCACCAATGGGAGTAATGATTCGTTGCTAGCTACCAAACGTTTCCTTGACTCCTTTTAGGCGTCCTCGAGTCAATGTATTAGTCTCAGCAAGAGCTCCTTCTTCTGCTCCAAGAGGATCCCTCCCTCCAAAGTTAGATCTATCGAAGCAATTCTAGGCTTTGGAAAATCGGCTGCATCTTTCTCATATCTTGGCATCCCTTTGGCTGATGGCAGAATGAAATCTAGTGCCTTTAAACCTCTAGTTAACAGAGTTGTGGGTCTCATAAATGGGTGGCAGGCCAGAATCCTCTCCCAAGTGGGCAGGACGGTCCTGGTTAAACACGTTCTATGCAGCATCCTTGTTCTTTCATTGGAGACGGTCCATCTTCCGTCTCAAGTGCTGGCTTCGCTTGAGAGGCATTTGGCTAACTTTTTCTAGGTTTGGTCTGACGGCAAGAGGAAGTTGCACTGGGTTAAATGGAAACGGATTTCCTTGCCAAAAGAGGAAGGCAAAATTAGTATCAAGAAGTTTTCTGAGGTTATGAAGGCGGTTCTGTCTAAAGATCACGTGGGCAATTAGATTTGGGATGGAGGAGAGCATCTGGAAATCCTTTATGTCAGCAAAATACTCCTAGTCCTTGCCTCCTCTGCAGCCTAGGGCGATGCGTCTTACCTCCCTGCTCTGGAAAAGAATTTTGGATCAGCTCCCTCTTCGCGACTCTCATGTGCAGTAGAAAATCGGATCAGGTAATTATAATATTTAGAAAGACAACTGGACCGGTTTGGGCCCTCTCCAGCAGCTCGTGGAGGCCGAAGTGCCAGAGGCGTTGCTCAATTTACTGGTGAATCAGTTCATTGGTTCAGTCGGCCCCATCCCGCCGTCAATAGTCTCTCTTCCTTCCCCAGAGCATCCTAAACTTCATAATCCAGGCTGGTTTCTGCCTTGCTGATAGTCCAAGCATGCCTTTTTGGTCGCTCACTCCCTCAGGTGGTTTCTCTGTGAAATCAGTCTGGGGTATCTACAGAGCTCCCAGCCTGGGGAAAAGCTGGTCCAAGTGGGTCTGGCATTCAAAGTTGCCACCCAGAATTTCCATTTTTGTCTAGAGAGTGTTGCAAGATGCGGTTCTGGTAGAGTGCGCAGTCCAAGGCAAGGGTGTTCACCTTGCTTCAGGTGCAGATGTTGTGATCTTCATGACGTTCAGTCTCACATGCAGTAGTCCTTATTCCACTTGTTCATTGGAAGTAGATTGGCCCAGCAGCTTTGGTCTTCAGTGGGGAGGAGTTTCTATATCCAAGTTATGGCGGCTCTATCCATTGAAGCCTGGTTGGCACAGTGGTGGAGTGCGGCTACTGTCAAGTCGAGGAATGTTGTGTTCCATATGCTTGCTCCCTGCATAATTATGTGGGAAATTTGGAGGGCCTAAAATGCTGTTGTTTATGATGGAAGAATGGTCTCCATCTCTGCTGCCCTGTGGAAAATCAGAGGGTGGATCTCGATCTTGACTGCGTCTGATGGTTGTGCAAGTGACCCTGCGTCGGGCCTCAGGTTCCAACTAGGATTCGATGTTGGTTTATCGGCTAGTAGTAGTAATGGCAAGGCTCTGCTGGTCAAGTGGATGAGGCCTTTCCCTAGGTGGGTTAAGGTCAACGTGGACGGCTCAGCCAGGGGAAATCCTGGGAATTCTGGTGGCAAGGGTGTATGCAGGGGAGATAAGGGCGAATTTCTGTTTGCTTTTTCAGCGGGCTATGGCGTGGGATCAAACTCATATGCGGAGTTGCGCGCAATCCACGATGGTCTTACCCTCTGCATCCAAAAAGGCTTCTTCACGGCCATTATTGAATCGGACTCGCAGTTAATTGTGGATGTGCTGAATGGGGAATCTTAGCCGGGTTGGAAACGGGGCTCCTGGGTGTATAGGATCAACCAGTTGAAGCGTAGAGGTCAGTTTCTTTTTGTACATACCTTTAGGGAAGGGAACTCCCCCGCCGATTATATGGCCCGTTTGGGCAGCGCTTCCCAAGCTTCAGCCTGGTTTGTTCGGTTTTCGGAGCTTCCATTACAGGTTAGAGGGTTGCTTTTCCTTGATAAGGTTGGGTTGGGCTCGATCAAGATACCTTAGGGCCCATTGTTGTAGGCGAATTTCTTCGTTTTGTGCAGTTTTTTTTTCCTCTGCGTTCGCCATGATAGGTTGTCCCAGTGTTTTGTGTTGAGGGACGGCCCGAATGTAATTTCATCTGATTTGTGAAACAGAAAAGAGAAGGTTGGTTGGCTAAAGTATGGGAAACCAGGCGTAGAAGTGTTGGTTGGCTAAAGTAGCTTCTCTTACCCCAAAATCATATATGGTATGTCAAAAAACTCATTCCGGTTTACAAAATACAATTGTTTGAGGTTCCGACGGTCCTGATCACTTCTGCTTCTGATCGGGCCTTCTCTAGTCCATATTGGACATGAAAGTGTCCACAACCCTCTCTACATCACATACTAGAATAAAAAAAGAAAAATCTTGAGTTTATATGTGGAGGAATTTGAATAGCTCTTAAGCACCTTTTAAGGGGCATGTGAATTTGGTTGTGTAGGGAGATATGCCATTAGCCTCATACTGTGCTATGAACCACATGTGCATGCTCGTCGGGCTGTGGATGTGGGGTGGCGTGACATGGTGTGGTGTACTACGCACGCAAGTATACTTGCCAAAGTATAATTTTTTTTATCCTTTTTTGCTTTTTAAAATTTTGACTTTTGCAATTGTTGGCCAGAAAGGTCAAATTTTGAAAATTCAAATAAAGCAGTCATCTCTCGTACAAAAACCTAATAGCCATTGAAGTCTATAAAAAAAAAAAAAAAAGGCTTCTTTAGTTCGATTTTATTCCTTCATTTAAGTTCGTTTGCTCTCTACTTTTCTGATGTGTTCTACAATTACGAATACTATTTTCGGATTTGATATTTGGCTGTCTTTGGGTTAAACAAGCAATGGTGGTTTAGGTCTTCGTACATCAAGTGCACCGGTGTAACAAGTCAACAATCAAGCGTACCACAGAGGTTGATTCTCCAATGTTCTTATTGTACTACAAATAACGTTTAAAGGAGGGCAACTCAACTTCAAGCCCAGTGATGCTTCCAATAAATTTCTTAATCCTTTTATTCAATTTTCTCCTCTCGTTATTTTGTATCTTGCATCCGAATTTTTTTAAATTACGGATTTACAAATCCCAAATTCCAACAATTAGATATGGAGAAAGCATATGATTGATTAGAATTTGAGTTTACGGTTCAAATGCTTGAAAGATTTGGGGTTCTTGACC
Source organism: Magnolia changhungtana (assembly GCA_030180095.1). Taxonomy (NCBI): domain Eukaryota; kingdom Viridiplantae; phylum Streptophyta; class Magnoliopsida; order Magnoliales; family Magnoliaceae; genus Magnolia; species Magnolia changhungtana. The sequence continues at coordinate 100,088 of JASAUF010000674.1, read as the reverse complement.
CAATGATTGACATAGTGGAAAGATATTGAAAGACTTGTTGGTTCTCTATTTCCATCATTGGCAAGATATTTGGATTCTTTAAGTCATTAAGAGGCATTTGGCAAGGAGATCCATTATCACCTGCCATATTTATACTGTCAATTAAGGTACTAATCAGAGGCATCTCGAATCTTATTGAAAAAGGGGTATGTCAGCCATGTCGGTTAATAAGCTCATGCCCAATAGTTTCACATCTTCTCTTCATGGACGATACAATACCATTCATGAACTCGAGAAAACATTCAATAGAAAACGAAGAAAATCCTATAAAAATATATTGGGGCTTCTGAGTATAAAAATAATGAATCTAAGAGCAACTTCATGACATTTGAAAGGAACACCCCAGTTAAAACATAACTGATAGCGCAAGTCTTAGGTTTTGTTCTGGATAAAATCGAGTTGACTTGATGTATGAGACATGTCACAAAAGACCATCGGGACAAACTCTCTGAAGTACCAAAGGGCTAGAGAAGACAAGTTGAGCAAGAAGACTCAATGATCGAGCCAAAACAGTTAACCAAGCTTGGAGATAAGGCTCATCAATAGACCTCGACCGCAAACGCCAATCTTGACCTCATATGATGACCTCGAACTCGGATGCCAACCTCGAGCTCGGAATAGAAACATTCGGAGATAATCTCGTGCCATATATGAGCGGGACTGTCCAATGAGATCATAACTGAAGATCATGCCAATCAAGGCATAATCGGAGAAATACTCAAGAACATATTCTAACTCCAATACGGCCCCCTCCAACATATCTTACAGATCTACTCAGATACGTAAGTCGCCTAACAACACTTATAAATACATCACCCCGCCCAAAGGGAAGGTACACGCAATTATCCCGACTCTAACCACACCTACTTTAAGTCCATCTACCTGACCTGGGCATCGAAGGGTCCGTGGCCATAACCGGCACCCCCAGTGTCCTCTAGTTCTCCATTAAAGTGCAGGTACCCAACGGGTCATAGGAGGTGGAACCGAATTGACTAGATTTGAGTGATAACAGGTTTATTTTTTTTATAAAGAAATTGCATGCCTGTATATTGAATCTAAGGAAAATACAGCTAGAGAAAAAAAAAAAGGTGGCCTCGAAAGAGTACAATCTGTTGGAAACGGGGCCTGAACAGCCCTCTAAGACATGGGAAGACTGGCTGAGAAGGAAATTTGAAGAAAAATGCAAGAAACCTCCCCACCCTCAACCAAAGAACTGGGACCTAACCAAAACGAGGAATTAAGCTAATCAGCTAATACCCTTTTTTGGTTTGTTGTGTCTGATTTGGCCCAAGGAGGATTTATTTAGGAGATAGGATCCTCTGATGTATCTGGAGAGGTCGACCGAAGCAAGGAAGAGCCTGTTTGGGGAGCCGTTGCTGGAGGTTTTGGCGAGACCATCCGCCACTGAGTTTTCCTCTCGAAATGTGTGAGAGAAGTGGATGCGCATGGGCTAAATAAGTTGTTGAATTGTTCTCAGGCGGTACCAGATTTTTCAGCAGCAGGAAGGGTTAGAATTGAGAAGTGCATCGTAGATAATGTGAGAGTCTGTCTCTGCTATAATGTTTGACACCCCATGTCCCTACATAGTTGCAGACCATCTGCCATTGCTTGGGCTTCTTCTACTGTATTGGAGATTGAACCATAATGGTTGTGGAATGCAAAAATCATGCTGCCCCTGTGATCACTGCAGATGCCATCACCTCCTCCTATCCAAGGATTGCCCCTAGCTGAACCGTTGACATTGAATTTTATCCAACTCGGCAAAGGTCTCCTCCATGTAATGTTAAGAGATCTGTCGATGCTAGCAGGGGGATGTGCATCCATGCCCAATGCTTGCAAGATGACTTTCCCTTGAGATGAGGTGATTTTGGATGAAGGCAACTGGGAGCCTACTTACTGGAGCTATCTGGTGACTTTGAAGATTGTAGGGCTTGGTGAGAAGGGGAGATTCTCAAATCTGGCCGCGTTCCTGCCATGCCAAAGCTCCCAAATAATGATGAAGGGCCATACCTCGGAGATATTGCCATGACGAGGATCGTCTAGCTACCGCAAACCACTGCTAGAGTCACGATTGAATGGGTTGGTCGCGGATGAATGAAACTTGAAAAAGATGAGAGAAGTGGCACCAAACTTGTATGGCGACCAAACCGTTGCACAAGAGATGATCTAGATCCTCCACACTAAATGTTGGGGGAGGCCGAGATTGGTTTGAAAGGGGGTTGGCCGTTGGAGGGGAGTTAATGGGATGGGGACTGACGATTGGTATGTGGATGGGGGGTTGTGTCTCTCTTGTTTTGGGGTCGGGTGATGGAGGAGGGGGCCGAAACAGTGGTCGAGGGGTTCGACCCGCTTGGTGGGGATGGGGCTGATGGATATGGTGGATATGGGCTGATGGGGATGGGTGGACTGAGGGCCTTACTGATGGAGGGTGGGTGGACTGATGGGGATGGGTAGGCGGATGGGGATGAGTGGGTTGAAAGGCTTGCTGAAGAGGGCTGGGGCTCAGATTTGGTATTGTTCAAGAGGGAATGGGAGGGGATCGATTTGGCTAGTCCTGCTGAGAACAACGCTGATGGTGATGGTGAAGATAGGCTGATGGGCATGGGGATGGGTGGGCTGAGTGGCTTGCTGGTGTAGGGTGTGTGGACTAATGGGCAAGGGGAGGGTGGTGAGGATGGGTATTTTGAGCAGCTTGTTAAGGAGGGCTAGAGCACTAATTTGGGACTAGGATATGCTTGTCCCCATTAAGCCGAAGATGAGCAGAGGAGAAGGGGACCGATTGAGATTCTAGAATGCCTAAGGCGATTGTTGCTTGGTCTGTATCCTGGTTTTCACAACACGCGCATCTTGAAGCTAAGATGATCTTGACTTTCTGGATGGCTGAATCAACTGGAATATCATTGTGCATCACTTTCCAGAGGAAGATGGCCAGCTTGGGGGGCAGCAGCTTGTTCCAGGCCCAGGATGTCTAGGGCTGCTTGGACCTAGATGATCTGATAGTGTTCCTGGTTGACTTCCTAGTGAACTTGCCAGAAGGATTGAGATTCCGGATAATCTTGTCTTTCCTGCAAGAGGGGAAGACCTCGCTGTCTAATATGGATTGGATTATAGCTGGGGAGAGCATATTTTCGACAAGCATGAGGTTCCAGGAGCTAGAGGGTCCGCATAGGTCTTGAAGCAAAGCTTCCCTGAAAGGGGTGTGAGGCAGGGTGGATGCAGCACCAATGAAAAGACCGTTTCTTGTCCAATTGTGAGTGCAAAATTTGACTTTTCCTTCACCAACCATCCATGTAGATTTGTGAATGCAAAAGAGGTTGGATTTAATGTCTTTTCAGATGCTGGATCCTACAGATCTGTCGTGGTTGATGCTAAAAATGAAATTGGATAAATACTTGGCTGAGAAAAGTTTAGCCCAGGAGCTAGAGGGTCCGCATAGGTCTTCAAGCAAAGCTTCCCTGAAAGGGGTGTGAGGCAGGGTGGATGCAGCACCAATGAAAAGACCGTTTCCTGTCCAATTGTGAGTGCAAAATTTGACTTTTCCTTCACCAACCATCCATGTAGATTTGTGAATGCAAAAGAGGTTGGATTTAATGTCTTTCCAGATGCTGGATCCTGTAGATCTGTTGTGGTTGATGCTAAAAATGAAATTGGGTAAATACTTGGCCGAGAAAAGTTTAGCCCAAAGTGATTTCCCAATGAAGAGCCTCCAGGCCATTTCGCAACAGAAGGCCTGCATAATATCAACCATGCGTTTAATTCTTAGCCCTCCCTCGGCTAGAGGGGTACAAATATCGTTCCATTTGGTCCAATGATGTCTCTTTCCTATCTCCGAGTTTCCCAAAAAAACTATAAAAAAAAAAAAAAAAGCCGCAAGCATCTTCTAAATATGATGACATGCTTTTTTCGAGATGTTGATGGCTGACAGGAGATGTATGGGAATGCAGCCGAGGACGTTTTTGATGAGAACAAGTTTGAAGGCCTAGTTGAGAAGCTTAGCTTTCCATCCCATAATTTTGAGCTCAATCTTGTGGATGAGGGGGAGAAGATGCTGATATCTAACTCTCCCTTTAACGGGGCTCCAAGATATGTTAGAGGGAAGGAGGATTGTTGGAAGCCTGAGATGACGGATATCTATCTTGCCCTGCCTAGCCTGGCTCTCTTGGGGAGAAGGAAGCAACTCTTAGACGGATTAACTTTCTAACCAGATCCCATCTCATAGGACTGGATGAAGGAGAGTAAGGAGCGGATCGATGAAATCCTGCCTTTAAAAAAACAATAGTATCATTAGCAAATAAAAGGTGGGAGATGATTGGGCTATTCCTGGATAGCTTGTATGAAAGGCATGTTCTTGACAGGAAGAGGCAGTTGAGTCCTCTACTAAGGACCTTCGCAGCGATGATGAAGATGGCCGGGGAGAGCAGATCTCCTTGGTGAAGACCCCTAGATGATTAGAAGAAACCAAACGGTCTTTCGTTGATGATGATGGAGAACCAGCAGCCTTCCCAAAATTGTTGGGCTAAGCTGATCCAGTCTGGGCTGAAGCCAAATCTGAGCCGGACTTCCTTAATGAAGCACCATTTCATTCTATCATAGGCCTTCTCCATGTCTAGCTTGATAATGATGTTCCCGCCATGGGATTTGCGGTCTATGTCAAAGGCCATTTCTGAGGCTATGGAGATGCTCTCAGCTATGGATCTGTCCTTAACGAAAGCACTTTGCTCTTTTGAAATAATGGATGGAAGGAGTTTTGATAGCCTTAAAGCTATAATTTTGGAAAAGATATTTTGTATGCAGTTGCATAGGCTTATGGGCCTATAGTCTGCAAAAGTGGTTGCATTAGTCTTTTTAGGGATGAGGAAAATCAATGTACGTCAGAAATTTTGTATTCATCTGTGAGGAAAATTATAGAAATTCAGGAAAACTTGGGGTAAAAAATCCCAAGATCTCCTATCGTTAGGGACCTATACATTTGCGAGTTCTCTAATGGAACCAAGCCCTACCTTATCTAGAAATAGCAACCCTCTAATGGAACTAGGCCCTGGGAACCTGTCCTCCCTTAAAGAATTCGCAGGCCGCTCTGTGGATATCCTCCTTGATGATGTCCCAGCAGGTTGTGTAAAAACCTCCAGAAAACCCGTCAGGTCCTGGTGCACTATCAGGAGGAATGTCAAAAACGGTTCCTTTCACCTCTTCCAGATTTGGTGGGGTCAGAAGGTGAGAGTTCATGTGATTTGAGATGAGAGTAGGAATGCAATCAAGAAGGCCTGGGTGGGTAGTGGAGGCCTCAGAGGTGAAAAGTTTAGAGTAATAGCTGACAGCTTCTTCACCTATCTTTGAATCTGTGAGAAGAGATGAACCTGAGGGAGTTGGATGGACTTGATGGCTGCTCTCCTTCTTCTATCTTTCACTGAGGCGTGGAAAAATCTTGTATTCCAGTCACCTTCCTTCAGCCATGAAGTTCTTGACTTTTGCTTCCAATAGATCTGCTCCTGCAGAAGGGCTTTCTTGAGATCTGCTTGAGCCTTGTTTAGCTTCGTTCTGTCTGCATCTGATCTGAAGAGGATGAGCGAAAATTCTGCCCTGCTGACCTCGTCTTCTGCGATCTCGACTACTTGAAAGATGTTGCCAAAAACTGTGCTATTCCAGTTCATCAAGATAACCTTAAGCCTTTTCAATTTCAGAAACAAACTGAGCATTGGAGTGGCCTACTCCTCTTGTTCCCACGACTCGTGCACCACTGTTAGGAAGCCTTCATGAAGCGTCCACATGTTCTGGAACTTGAATGGAATGGGCCCTGAAGATGCCACTTGTTCGAGTGAGAGGAGGGGAGTGGTCCGAGAATAGCCGAGGGAGGTATTCAACTTTACTTCTTGGAAAAGCCTGGAGCCAATCCAGATTAAACAACATCCTGTCCAGTCAGGCCCAGCATCTGCTCTGACCGGTTCTGTTATTACGCCAGGTGAATTTGGATCCCACAAAACCTGCATCTAACAGTCCAGCATCTCTGATCACTGTCCTGAAGTCTTTCATGCTTCTGGTGTCGTTTGAGAGGGTCCCAATCCTTTCTTCCAGACTGACTGTGGTATTAAAGTCGCCGCAAAGAAGCTATGGGCCAATCGCTAATCTGGAAATGGAAGAGATCTCTACGCTTAGAGCTTCCCTGTCCTGTCTGTTGCACGCTGCATAGACGACCGTAATGAGATTGGTTTCAAATAGGAAGAACTCGCAGGGACATATTTGGGTCTCCCAATTAAAAAGGGAAGGCTTAAGAGTGGTTCAGGTGCAACACCTAGTTCAAAAGATGGCGGGAAAATTATGGCGTGGAAATCCAAACTATTGTCATAGGCCAATTGGCCGACTCTTATAAAACATGCTACCCGCTATCCCAAAAGTCAATTTGGAGTTGATTTATGAACCAAGGTTACTATCAGAAATACAACCAAAGGCTATCAAGATATAGGATGTTGGGTTCAAACTATGCTTGACATTATTTATCACCTGCCTGATAACAAATCTCTCTCCCATATAGATTGTGTTTGATGGGTTTTGGTTCTGCGGGGCAGTGATGCGGGTTGCCGGCTGGATGTGGACTGCCAGAATGGGTTTGATGGGTTTTGGGTTTGAGGGACTGATGGAGTTTCGATGCCAGTGGTGGCTGCAGCAAGGGAACGCAGCAATGGGCTGCGGCAGTAGAGAGATGGTTTGGTCGGAGGTGCTGCAACAAGGCAGTCAGGTGATAATGGTATGGGTGACAATGGCCAATTGTGTGCGGTGCAAGATCAGGTCTTTGCAATGGCAGTGACGAGAATTGCGACATTAGAAAAACCAGCGGCAAAGATGAGAACTGCGACGGAGCTCAATGAACAATGGCCCAGAGAACCCACTCTGATACCATGATAACACAATAGACATGTAGAATTTTGTATAATTCTCCGAAAGATTTTTCTATCTTTACATTAGTTTCAATATAGCTTTTATAGAGATGTACATCCAGTATATAGAAAAGAATTATTAAAAAACCATTCTATATATGGCAAAAAAAATCACTAATTACACAATTTATTTATTATATAGGGAAAGGAAAGATTTGTTATCACTGTCTTAGCCATACCGAGATCGAAATGGTAGGTAGGACGCAGAGCTGTGAACTTTTGGAGCCAAAACTAGAATGGACAAGGCTAGATCTTAGAATCCGAGGATGTTCAAGTTCCAAAAGACCTTAGAAATGCTTGTGGAAGAATTTTACAACCAAAGTGAGTGGAATTTTGAGAGGATAGAGAAACATGTTCCCTCAAATCTGCTCAAGCAATTGCATGAGAGTCCGCTACCCCTCTGATCAAGCCAGCGCATGCAGACCCACATTTTCCATAAAGGTGCATGGACCAGACCTTCTCCAGCTAGAGACTTTTATAATCACTCCACTGGGGTTTATATGATTGCCTTCGAACTTTCATGCATTCCTTGCTTGTCATAATTTCTAGACTTCGAAGTTTGGAACAAAACCTTTGAGAATCTTGAACCTTGTTGATTCCCCTGCGCGCCTGCACGAATGCCTGAGTATCTTCAACCCTGTTTAAGTGCACCCTATTGGAGTCTACTCCCAATTCTTGCCTATCCATCTGCCACTAAATTCCCCTCTCTCGGGATGTGGATTAAACTTTACATTAATTTGTGCCTTTTAGCCTTCCGATTTCTCCTAAAAACTACCAAACTGCCCAGGGGGTGGGGCCTAAGATGGCATCAACAATAATTTGGGAGTCAAAACTCTAAAATTAGTAGCTCAAGCTCCGCTTTCGTCTCCCCATCTTCTATTTTTTACACAGTGGAAGACATTTCCGAAAACTAGCTTATTTCACTCCCTCAGAGCTAGTTTTAGCCTTTTCGGCATGATGAAAACAATCATCATCGGAGTGGCTTCCATGCTAGCTTCCGACGAGCTTCTCACCACCTCAAGATACCCCTGATGTGTATTCGACATTCTTTGGAACTTAGAGAGCTTCAAAATTTTATCATTCTCTTCCTTGATTAACACAAGAATTGGGGAATGGTCCGAAAAGAACTCTTGTAAGACAACCTTAAACTTTAAGAAATCACAACAGTGATGAGGACCCTGTCCAGCCTAGCCCACATTCCACGCTGAACTTGCCTATATTTGCACCAACTAAACTTTGAACCCTCAAACCCTCCATCAACAAGGCCTATAAAGTATTGCTAAGCAAAAGTCCTCCTGGCCAATTCTTTCCTCCGTGCTGACATACACCACAGTAACTATCACTTTCTTTTTTTTTTTTTTTTTTTTTTTTTTTTTGAAGTCTTTGCTCATGGCTCAGTGGTAAACCCTGTAAGTTTCAACACTGAGGTCATGGATTGAGTACTCATGTGGTGTGTGTAGGTGTGAGGGCGTGTAAAAATTAAATAAACCATCACTACTTTTAAGACTTCCCATTAGCTTTGCTTTGAAGGTCAAGCTTGCCTAATGGCCACAATGATGTTAACCTGAATGAAGAATGTATACCTCAACATATTTTATTCTCAATCACATTGTCTACCATCACCCAATCAAAACCCAACTTCCTAGTAATTCATGGAAGCTTGGACTTCCGAACATGGGTTATTGGACCAAGCATATCTTCTTTTTTTTTTTTTTTTTTTTTTTTTTTTTTTGCTAGATGAGTTATCTTTTTCTTTTTTAAAATATAACTTTTATTCACATGATCAACGATATACACGAGACATTTTTCGGGCGGGGAAGGCACAGAAGCTCCCTGCGCCTATCATATACCTCTGCTACATAGATACTCAACACTAGCAAACAAAAGGCGGAACTCCCGAAAGTTGGGAATTCCTGATATTCCCTAAGCCCACCTTATCAAGGAAGATATCTCCTCGGATTTGGGGTGGCAGATCTATGATTCCTGATTAACTTCCGCAAGTGCCTAACTTTCTAGGTATTTACCATTCCCTCTTGCATTCAATGAGAATACATGGACTCCTTAGCCCATCTCTGTTGCAAAAAGTTGATTTAAAAAAATAATATATATATATATATATATTCTAAATATATTAAATATTATATTCAAAAAGTGTTTGAAAAACACCTTTTTCATAGTTTTGGGAATAATCGCACATTAGAAAAAGAGAAGGAATTTTTGTGGTATATATGATGAGTGTGGAGTATTATAATACTTACCTGCATGGTTCAAAGGAGAATGGAACTTGCTCGAGCTCGGGCTCGGTCTCAGTCACGGGCTCGGTGCGAGGGCGTGGGCATGTGAGGCAGTGTGGCTGTAGAGGGGCTAGTGGCGCACTTCGCACGTGCGCAGAGGGTCGCTCTCTTCGCGAACCGGAGCGAGACGGATGTGAGTCGTGGTGCGACTAACTGGCTAAGTCGAATAGCTAGCTGAAGGGAAGACTAGAGGACTGAATGAGAGTCCTTCACTATATATGCTGCATGGCTAGCTCAACAGCTAGAAAACGGCTAGCTGCTGTCTCACAACAGTCACATGCAGCAGTGGTTATGGCTCATGCACAACAGTCACATACAGCAGTGGTTATGGCTGCATGACGTTCTCATTGAATCAGACTCTTCCTTTGTGGTGGAAGCATTCAAGGGGCTGTCGCACCTTCATTGGAAATGGGATTACTGGATATCGAGGATCAAAAATCTTCAAAAGAAAGAAAATTTTCTCATTTCGCTTATTCCTCGTGAAATCAATGGGCCGACGGATGGCCTCGCTCATTTGGGAGCGGCCAATCAGGGAACCTTTTGGACAAACACGATGGTCACTCTCCCTAGGCTGATTAGGGGTCTTTGTTTTCTCGACAAAGTGGGAATAGGAGCTATAAGGAAATCATAATTTCTTTTTCCTTTTCATTAGCTTTCATTGTATAGCCACATGATAGGCGGTCTGGGCATCCTTTTGTCAGCCCATGTGCGCCCGAAGTTGTTCCTTTGTATCTTTGCTGTTGATATGAATGGAATCTCAGTTTTTTTAATATATATAAAGAGATAATATATATTTTAAAAAAAAAAAACAGTTAGAAAACGGCCATAAAATGGCTAAGTTTTCCAACAGCTAGAAATGGCTTAACGAGAGTTATTTCCCTAGACCATAATCCCCCAGCCAGCACAGCCTATATAAATAGGGTCTGGATGGGTTTCCAAATCACTCAACCCACTCTGGCAGACCAATACGAACTGAATAGTCTCATCTCATATACTCCAGTGATTCCAGCAAGTCAGCAACTATAAACATTTGCTTGAAGGTTAGACTAGTGTTGAGAAGTGGAGCAACATCTGGGGCCGCACACGACCGGTCATGGCCCCTGCTCGACCGGTCGTGGAGCCCACTCGACTGGTCATGACCAGTCGTGGACTGGCTCGACTCAAAGTCCAGCGAACATCAATTTTGGGTTCCGAGGTGCTTGACCAGTCGTGGCCCTGGCACGACCGGTCGTGGGGTCCTCTCGACCGGTCGTGCAGTCTGCTCGATTGGTCATGGTTACGCAGTTTCGTTTTCAAATTTGATACGGACTGCGGATTTTTGAGTTGCCTTTCGCAAGGGTGCGAAAGAGAAGTTGTCTAAACTATAAATAGGTGTCCCTAGGACTATTTTAGGGTTAAAAGGTAAATATTGAGGAGTTATTCTAAGGTGTGGGCAAAGGGTTTTCTCTATATTTCCAAGGGAGAGGTTAGTATATTGCCTTGTAATCTTCGTTCTGCTTCATAGTGGAAGTTTGCATCCATGGTTTTTTACCCTAGTTTGGGGTTTTTCCACGTATATCTTGTCTTGTGGTTTGTCTAAATCGCTTTGATCTATTTTTAGTTTATATTTCTTCTTGTTTATCGTTTGTGGGTGAGACTTGAGATTGGATCTCGGTTCACTGCGTTATTGGCGTTCTGCGCAATAACTGGTATCAGAACTATTGGTTTAGTTCTATTGGGAATGATGACAGAAGAAGGGAAAACTAGAATTGAGAAGTTTGATGGTTCAAACTTTGCTTTCCGAAAGATACAGATGGAAGATTATCTGTATCAGAAGGACCTCTATATTCCTCTAGGAGAAAAAGAGAAGAAACCAGAAAAGATGACAGATGATGAATAGTTTTTATTGGATAGGAAGGCTTTAGGAACGATCCGACTCTCTTTGTCTAAGAGCGTTGCCTTCAACATATCCAAGATGAAAACTATAAAAGAATTAATGGAAGCCCTAGCCACCATGTATGAAAAATCCTCTGCGTCCAACAAGGTTCATCTTATGAAACAGCTATTCAACATGAAGATGTTAGATGGTGAGAGCGTGGCTGAACATCTAAACGAGTTCAATACAGTCACGAGCCAGTTGGAATTCATTGGTATTATTTTTGAAGATGAGGTCAGGGCGTTATTGGATCTTGTCCAGTTTGCCAGATAGTTGGGATGGTTTGGTAATTGCTATGAGCAATTATTCAGGGTCCACAAAGATGAAATTTGATGATGTGGTCGGTCTAATTCTCAGTGAAGAATTTAGAAGAAAGGCATCAGGAGTTTTAGGGGATTCCGGGAATGCTCTAAACGTTAAAGAGGAAGATCGCTGAACAAAGGAGGCAATAAACCCAGACGTTCTAAGTCGAGGAAGAAGTCCGTGGGATCGAAAGACAGACAGGTGTTGACATTGCGGCAAGAAGGGGCATATGAAATATGATTGCAGGGCGCTCAAGAAATAAGAAGGAAGCTCTCAAAGCAGGAAGGATTCAGTGAATTTATCTGAGGAGAGTGACACAGAGGCGTTGATCTTGTCTCTTGATGTGAGGAATGAGTCTTGAGTTATAGACTTGGGTGCTTCGTTTCATGCCACCTCATGTAAGGAAGTTCTGCGTGATTATTTATCAGGTGACTTTGGGAGAGTCTTCCTGGGTGATGATGAGTCGTGCAGTATTGTTGGAAAGGGAGACGTTCACGTCAATCAGAAAGATGGAATGGTTTTGAAATTGAAGGATGTCAGACATGTACCGAGTTTGAAACGTAACTTATCTCAGTGGGGCAATTGGTCGATACCAGTTATGTGACGACATTCACTAGTGATTCCTGGAAGATCACAAAAGGTGCTTTGGTGATATCTCGAGGCAAGAAGGAATATACCTTGTACGTGACTTCAGGATCGTATAGTTCACTCGCAGTCACATCAATTGGAGTGAATGGGCAGTTATGGCATCAGAGGTTGGGACATATGAATGAAAAATGGATGAAGGTGTTATTGTCAAAAGGAAAGCTACTAGGGCTGAAGTCTATTGACTTGGAATTCTGCGAGGACTGCGTGTATGGTAAGCAAAAGAAGGTAAGCTTCAAGAAGACGGGACGCACTCCAAAGACTCATCTGTTGAAGCTTGTACACTCTGATGTGTGGGGACCGGCACAGGTATTATCTCTTGGTGGCTCACGTTATTTTGTTTCTTTATTGATGATGCTAGTAGAAAATTGTAGGTCTATTTCTTAAAACATAAATCTGATGTATTTGATATATTTAAGAAGTGAAAAGTTATGGTAGAAAACGAGACAGGTAAAACAGTAAAATGTCTTAGATCTAATAATGAGGGAGAGTACTGTGATAAGAGATTTGAGGAGTATTGTGTAGCAAATAGAATCAAACATTAGAAAACAATTCCACAGACATCGCAACAGAATAGTGTAGCTGAGTGCATTATGTAACGTCCCAGAAAAATCTATACTAAGACCCGAGTACCACCTCAGGCAGAAATTAAATAGGACCAAATCTTTTAGAAACTAAATGAGAATTAACTAAGGGCTAAACTAGATTAGCTGTGAAATCCGCTTGAATCACTTTAAATACGATCTGCAAGACCCAAAACTTGTAGAATCATTGACGCTATGTTACCCTAAAATCTAGGATCAATCTCATTACCCAGTTGCTCTCGGGAGCACATTGAAACTTCATATCGGATCTAGACCGCACGTCGAAAGTCTGAATAATACGAAGTTATATAATTAGGACCGCCTTGCTGGGCTTGACAATCATCTCGGAAATCAAATCCAGATAGTGTCCCGGGGCTATTCGTTTGAGCCCTGAGTGAAGAGTGTGAGGAAACGTGGTTTTCTTTAGAAATTAAATCTCATTTAAGTAATCTGAGACTTGTCACTTGCGGGCCGAATATAAGCAATCAGACCGTCAGAATCTGACCCAAATACACCCTCGGATCAGGGAAAATTTCATGCACAAGTCAGTGTACTTGTGGTCCTGATCGAGTTTTGGTGACCGTTGAATTGAAACTGGTTCGCCACGTGTGATCTGGGAACCCGACTGGAACGAAAACTTAACTTGACCTAGATCCAAGGTCAGTGAGCTTAAGTCCAACCTTTGGCTCAAGGGGGGGCTCCGGAAGTGCTCCGTTGAGCTGAAATAGACTCCCTTTGGCTATAACCTAAGTATACCTTGGCCATGGGGCCATTTTCATCAGTTTTAGACCTATATAAGGGCCTTAAGCCCTCACTCTCTCATCCCATACGAATTTGGGAAACCCTAGGAGAGGAGAGTAAAGAGAGAGAAAGAGAGGGAGAGTTAGAGTTCATCCCTAGGATTCAATCCCATCACTCTACGTGCATTACCATCACTTCCGTACCGCTCTACCGGCGCTACCGATCTCGTTCTTAGGTAAGAAATCCAACCCCTAATCTGTTTTAGGGTTTCAGATAGTGTAAGTGATGAAATAGCTAACCTAGTTCATGCTACAGGTAGTCATTCTGCCGGTGACAATGACTACGTGTTTAAAATAACTCCATTACGCGTTTACCGGCGTAAGATGCAAACTTTAAATGTATAGGTTTTGGTTTTCAAGGCTTTCAATGTCAGTTAATGATATATTACTGACGTGGATGCTATTACACATGTACAAAGTGCTGTCCGTTTCGTTTTTCAGATATACGTTAACTATGTTGAATATACTATATTTCTCGTATTTGTAGAAAATACCGTATACGTATGAGATACGAATTTATGCTTGTCATGATTAATTGTTGTCTATGTATGCTAGTTTCACGTGTATCAACTTCAGGGCGAAAGGATTAGCCCTAATACATGTTATATTAACATACGTTGTGTATGTTATTATGTGTAGCTTAAGTGTTTGTGAAAATGACCGAATGAGTATAGAATTTGCATTCGTGCTCGCCATGACTAACGGTCATGGATATATGATTGTCGTATAGGCGACAACCCTTTGAAGAAAGGATTTGCCCTAATATGTATGATAACTAATATATAATATGTATGATGAAGGGTGTAGTCTAAGTGTTTGTTGAAATGACTACATGAATATGAAATCATGATTTGTGCCTACCGTGGCTATAGGATGCTAGTACATGATGATTATGTATGTGACAACTCCTTGTCGGAAGGATTTGTCCAAGTACATGTAAAAAAATCGACATATGTCATGTAGGTTGATAGGTGTAGTATAAGTGTCTGATAACAATGTTTGTATGAGTAAGTACTTAAGAGATAGTGCTTTAGGTAGGTGTAGAGATAGGATTCTCAAATACCTTAGCGATGTATATGATTTCCTCCATGCAAGTTGTTTAGTTTAATCGCTTACTTATGAAATGTATGTGTTTGTATTTCCTGCTTACATTGTGCTTTATAACATGCTTGTTAACATGTTTGAATTACTTTGTTAATTCTGTTTTGACTACTCCACATGTTTTCAATTAAGGATTGAATGTGATTGGGGCTATGTTATAGTCCAGGCAATCGGTAACAGGCTTGAAGTCGTGGCTGAGATTCATTCACCACGTAAGACGTGTTTGACGAACCTGAGTCGTACTAAAGTTGTCGGCAGTGGTTAGGCCACACAGAGAGCTTATGCACTTTATGTCGATCAACTTTGGGTGCGCTCATGCTAGTCGAGCTCGTCAAGTAACCCAATTGGCCCTATGTATGTTCACCATGTTTGGACGCTACTGCTTGAACCTAAGGTACCAAACTCACCAGTGGAAATCCCGTTAACCTTGGTACCTCGATCCGCTAAGACTCATGAGCCTGACATGGTGGTATGAGACATCATGGTCGAGTTGTCAGCCTACGCTGGGGCAACGAGCCTCCCCGTAATGACCAGTGAGCAACCCAGACTCGTGAGCCGAATACGGTGGTATAAGACACTGTATTCGAGCTGTCGGCCTACAATGTTTTGGTAACGAAGCCGTGATGGGTGATGGGGGAGTGGTGTAACGATTCCATGCAACAGCCCTGGCAGCCCTAGACGTGCCCTTTGTAGTGACCTCGAGCATACTCCGAGACTACGTTGAGGCAACGAGCCTTCCGTAGCAATGAGAGTATAAGCTAGGCCTACCCCATTGCAGCCTGACTGTGGTCCCCAGTCGGGTCGGTGACGTGCCTTCGAAAATAGACTGCCAATTGGTAGAGCGTTGGTGGTAGTGACCTAGAACCACAACTTCATATGAGATTTACTAGGATTGACGACCCTAGAATGGATCATTGTTTGGGTATTGATATAAGGGAAGTACCTTAGTTTCCCAACCCTGCTGTATAAAAAGGACTAATAAGAACTTGGTAATCATATGCATGCACTGCATTACGTGTGCGTTCAGGCGTAACAGGTCAAGCACTGAGGCAGTGTTGTTCATGCGCGAACGTAAAATGAAGTCGCTGAGGGAGCGTATGCGAGGGCATGCATCATATCATTCATATCATTCTTGCATTAATAATAGTACTTAGAACCTGATTGTTGTATTGTTTTATCATTACTGCTTGATCGTATTGATAACATGTTAACCTTTGCTTTATTGTTCCATTGAGTTGATCACTCACTCCGACATTACGGGACGGTGTTGTACACACCAACCAAACCCTGTTTGAGTTTCAGATGATGGCGATGCTTGCGAAGCGGAGCCAGATTTTTATGATGATGATGGTTTCTCCTTATACAACTATCAGGCGGGTCTATGTAGACCATCTTCTGATTGATGGGGTTACAGGGTTGCTAATCAGATGTCATTACACTTTAGTTTGCTCTTTTAGAACACCCTTGTATATTTATTTTGTCCATTTTTTTGGAGTTTACATTGATATATTTAACCTGGTAACATCTTCACACTCTGGAGACTTACAACAGTTAATATATGTTATATATCTATCATAGTCTTCCGCTGGCTTAATTTAACTGTTTCTGGAGTATGATATGTTGTTTTGGCTTAATCCCATTCATCTTTAATGCACTAACACGGACAACATTCAATCATCATTATTTATATTGCAAGTGATGCGTTGGAAATCGGGAGTTGAGTTTATGCTCGACCCTCGATTTTCAAGGTGTTACACATTAACAGGACCATCCTTGAGCGCGCCAGGAACATGAGGTTACATACAGGGTTGCCCAAGACCTTTTGGGCAAGATGCTGTGAATACTGCCGTATATCTCATCAATAGAAGTCCCTCAGCACCATTGGATAGTGGGCTACCAGAAGAAACGTGGACTGAGAAAGAAGTGAACCTTGCACACCTTAGAGTGTTCGGTTGTACTTCATATGTTCACATTGATGTAGAGCACAGAAACAAGCTGAATGCGAAATCCAAGAGGTGCACGTTTATAGGCTCTGGAGTATGATATGTTGTTTTGGCTTAATCCCATTCATCTTTAATGCATTAACATGGACAACATTCAATCATCATTATTTATATTTCAAGTAATGCGTTGGAACTCGGGAGTTGAGTTTATGCTCGACCCTCGATTTTCAAGGTGTTACACATTAACAGGACCATCCTTGAGCACGCCAGGAACATGAGGTTACATGCAGGGTTGCCCAAGACCTTTTGGGCAGATGCTGTGAATACTGCCGCATATCTCATCAATAGAAGTCCCTCAGCACCATTGGATGGTAGGCTACCAGAAGAAACGTGGACTGAGAAAGAAGTGAACCTTGCACATCTCAGAGTGTTCGGTTGTACTTCATATGTTCACATTGATGCAGAGCACAGAAACAAGCTGAATGCGAAGTCCAGGAGGTGCACGTTTATAGGCTATGGGCAACATAATTTTGGCTACAGGTTTTGGGATGCGGAAAACAGGAAAATCATCAGAAGCAAGGACGTAATCTTTAATGAAAAAGTGATGCAAAGGACTGTGAAGAAAAAAAAAAGGCCGAAGAGAGAATTCGTAGAGTTGGAAGAGTTATCGGACACGGGTGTTACGACGCCACAGGATGATCATGCACAGGAGCATTATGAGGCAGAGCCGCATACACTAGTTGTGAGGAGTTCTACTCGGGAGAAGAGACCCACGGTCCGATACTCACCCTCACATTATTAACTGCTGACAGATAATGGTGAGCCAGAGTGTTTTGAAGAGGCATTACAGTCAGATATACGGGTTAAGTGGGAGCAAGCCATGGATGATGAGATGGACTCTCTTGAGTCTAATCGTACATGGGAGCTACTCACTCTACCTATGGGTAAGAAAGCTCTTCATAACAAGTGGGTTTACAGACTGAAGGAGGAGTACGATGGTTCGAAATGGTACGAGGCCAGATTGGTTGTGAAAGGGTTTCAACAAAAGGCAAGTATCGATTTCACTGAAATATTTTCATCAGTAGTGAAAATGTCTACGATTCGCATAGTCTTGAGTATAGTGGCTACAGAGGACTTACATCTAGAGCAGCTATATGTTAAGACAGCCTTTCTTCATGGGGACCTTGAAGAAGAGATATATATGCATTAACCGATAGGATACGTGGCACCAGGAAATGAGAACAAGGTGTGTAGACTGAAAAAGAGTATATGACCTGAAGCAAGCCCCGAGGCAGTGGTACAAGAAGTTTGACAGTTTCATGTCGGGAAACGGTTTTAGGAGATGTCATGCAGACCTGTTGTTATTTGAAGAAGTTTGATACGTCGTACATCATCATTCTGTATGTTGATGATATGTTTGTGGTTGGTTCAAGCATAAAAGACATCTCAGATCTCAAAAGACAATTGTCTAGAGAATTTGCCATGAAGGATTTGGGAGCTACAAAATAAATCCTAGGTATGAGGATAAAGCGTAACAGGGAAAACAAGAAACTGGTTTTGTCACTGGCAGAGTACATAGCCAAGGTACTTAATCGATTCAATATGGGAGGTCCTAAGCCGGTTAGCAGTCCATTAGTCAACCACTTCAAGCTATCTAAGGAGCAAGGTGCAAAGACGTAGGAGGAACGGGACTACATGGCTAAAGTCCAATACGCGTCAGCTATTGGGAGTCTCATGTATGCTATGTGAGCATGAGGCCAGACATTGCTCAAGCAGTAGGAGTTGTTAGTGGGTTCATGAACAACCCCAGGAATGAACATTGAGAAGCTGTGAAGTGGATCCTTAGATACCTAGTATGTACTAAGGATGTAGGGTTGTCTTATGGTGGATCGGAAATCAAGCTACAAGACTGTGGATTCAGATTTGGTAGGAGATATCGACAGCAGAAGAAACACTATAAGTTATGTCTTTACTCTGGGTAGTGCTGCAGTCAGTTGGGTCTCTCAGCTACAGAAGATAGTAACTATCAGTACGATGGAAGCAGAATATGTTGCAACTATAGAAGCGTGCAAGGAGATGGTGTGGATGCAAGGTTTTATGGAAGAGTTGGATAAGAAGCAAGCAGATTGCAAGCCGTACAGTGACAGTCAGAGTGCAATACACTTGGCTAAGAATTCAGCCTTTCATTTAAGGACCAAGCATATTGCCATTAGATATCACTTTATACGTTCGTTACTAGAAGATGGATCGATTGCTCTGGAGAAGATTCATATAAGTGGGAATTCTGCGGATATGCTGACCAAGGCGGTCACACGGGAGAAGTTGAAGCTCTGTTAAGATTTGATTGGTCTTCAGGCTTGAAGACGGTGAGGTGGTGTACTCCGGATGAAGAAGACATGTTTATGGTGATGTGTCTCCAAGTGAGAGATTGTTGAGAAGTGGAGCCACATCTAGGGCCGTGCACGACCGATCGTGGCCCAAGTGAGAGATTGTTGAGAAGTGGAGCCACATCTGGGGCCGTGCACGACCAGTCGTGGCCCCTGCTCGACCGGTTGTGACCAGTCGTAGACTGGCTTGACTCAAAGTCCAGCGAGCATCAATTTTGGGTTCCGATGTGCTCGACCAGTCGTGGCCCTGGGACGATGTTGAGGGTCAAATATTGCATATCAGACCCCTTTTATTACCTGGATTTATAAGCATGACTCTGTTTAACGGCTTGGTTTAACTGTGTATGTGATACAAGGTGTAATTATGAGCTGAGACTAAGAAAGGGTGCTTAAAGCTGGGATTTAACACTCTGATGACACCAAGGCAAGGGATGGACCCCAGGGGACCAAGATCATCGAAATTTCAAGCCAGAGATCTGAGAAAATCGAGGAACTGAAGCTCAAGTGGCCTGAAAGTCAGCCAGAATGCAAGATCACAGGGTTCCCACCATCTGCTCAGCTCAAAATTTCATACATGGCATGGGGACCATAAATTAACCGTACATGGAAAATTTCAGCAATGGAATATCTCTGGAAGTGGCCCAACGGCTAGATCAGCCATAAAATCACGATTTGGGGCCCACCTGATTCTGGATATACTTCAACTTTGGTCTCAACTCCTTAAATTGTGTGTCAAATCGGATGGACGGAGCGGATTCCATGACACATTACTGTGGACCCCATATGTGCACTGCGTACACGCATGCACAAGGTGCACGTGTGCCGTCCGTGCACCGAACGACGTAAGTCCGGTCGGCGTTGCGGCCACGACGTCTCTTTTAAAAAAAAAAGAAAAAAGAAAAAAAAAAGAAGAAAAACGAAAAAAACGCAACAGCGTCTTCGCTACCAGCGCCGGGTCTCGATTGTGGGCCCCACTCGTCATTTTCAATGATCCGAACCGTCCAGTTGCTTAGGGATGTAGCCAAAACCCTTACCTAGCTGATCTTCTGGTCACATGCAGGCGACTGTGTGAGGTTTTTGTGTAAAATGCGGGATGGACGGTGTAATACAAAGTTGCGTGGACCACACCTACATCAATCCGATCTCATCATTCCTAAACGGTTTTTCACAAGGAATCTAATGGACGGAACGGATTTCTCCATATGTATCGATCATAGCCTCAACAACCACGACAGAAGAGACGACTCACTTGGCGACCCCCTGCATTTCGCAAATCCGACACCGTTTCGCCGGTGGGGCCCACCCCTCATCCATCAGCGTGATCGGGACCGTCCATCAGGAGCCCACGGTCCCTCTCATCAAATCCTAGGTGGCAGAATCTCAGAAGATAATGAGCATCGGTTTTCAACCATTCAAACAAAAGATTGACGGTGAAATGAACGTTCTGTGGGCCACACTGAATTCGAGCCAGACGATATCAATTTTTACTGGTTTTTCGACAGAATTCCAATGGTTGGATTGGATTTCATTCCAGATTTTGATCATGGCCCCACCATTTCATCAACGCAAGCAGAGTTACGCGAACTCCGTTTTTCGAACGGATCTTACGATCCAGGTGGGCCATTACGGCTGGCCGATGGGTAGATCCAACCCGTTCATCTTGTTGGCAATCCAAAACATCCTAAAGACGAGTAAAACTCGTACTGTGATCATCACGGCTGCAGGAGAAAACAGAGCAGCAATCCTCTTATTTTTCCTGGTTCCGCATGCGGCTGCATAACAAATACGCACTGACTCCGCAGTAGTCTCTGCTTTCCTTGCTGCGGAAGGAACATGGACTGCATAAGGAGTTCCACCGCCGAACCGACTCCCGGGGTTCCATAAAAGGGAGAGAGAAGGAGAGTTTTGAAATATATTTTTTCGACTGGAAGGGAGTTTCATCAGTCGGCTGACGACAGGAGCAGAGACAGGAAGAGTATTACAGATTTTATTTATTTCTTCTTGTTCTTCATGAGGAGGTATAGAGCAATCATGTCCATGAGTTGCTAAACCTCTTAGCTAGGGCTAAGAGGTGAAGCTTGTAGCGTGATGGGAGGCCTCTTTGTTTGTACCTTTTATTTAGACTGATCTGATATTGATATGAGTTTTTATTAAGGGAATGTTTTCAATCTTTAATGGTCTGTTGTGACTGAAATTACAATGGGCCTGCAATGGCTTTGAGCATGTTCTTTTCCTCTTCATGTTTATGATGCCAGGAAGCCCTGTTGTTCACCATCGTCTCCTGGGCATGGTCGGATGACGGTACCCTTCCTAACCTTCATGGCATGTTGATTGGTTGGTAATTAGTTTAATTCTGTTGTTTGCTTTGTCTCCTGGGCATGGTTTGGTGATGGAATCCATTCTAATTCATATACCTTTCATCTCTTGAAAACTATATCAACGGCAGTTCAGTTAATTTCCCTAATTTTTAATCCAGGCATAAGATCTCCCTGATCTCTACAAGTGGATCCTCTGAATCCCTAGTTTCCCTTCTCTGAATTTTCTCCTAAGTTTTAGATTAAATATTTCACCATTATTCCTCGAATTACAAATCAATTTAGATTTCATCTCATTCTAGTTCTAGTTCTAGTTGGTCTCAGATAACGTACAAGTTCCAGTTCCTTGGGATTCGACCTCGGTCTTACCGAGTTATTACTACATCACAACCCTATACTTGGGGAGTGAACAGACGACCGGTCGTGGGGTCCACTCGACCGGTCGTGGTTACGCAGATTCGTTTTCAAATTTGATGCGGACTGCAGATTTTGTAGTCGCATTTTGCAAGAGTGGTAAAGGGAAGTTGCCTAAACTATAAATAGGTGTCCCTAGGGTTATTCTAGGGTTAAAAGGTGAATATTGGGGAGTTATTTTAAGGTGTGGGTAAAGGGTTTTTTCTGTATTTCCAAGGGAGAGGTTAGTATATTGCCTTATAATCTTCATTATTCTTCATAGTGGAAGTTTGCATCCGTGGTTTTTTTACCCTAGTTTGGGGTTTTTCCATGTATATCTTGTCTTGTGATTTGTTTGGATTGCTTTGATCTGTTTCTAGTTTATATTTCTTCTTGTTTATTGTTTGTGGGTGAGACTTGAGATTGGATCTCGGTTCACTGCGTTGTTGGCGTGCTGCGCAACAACCAGCGATGTGGTCTAGAACGGTTCAACTGAACCAGTGGCTGAAGAACTGACCAATGTAGTGGTCCAAATCACAATATTTCTCTCTTTTCTTCTGAGATTTTTTCTTTTCTATTTTTCTGTCAGACTGTGTAACAGAGTTCCATTAGTGGGTCTTTGTGTTTGTTGAACACAAACCCACATCAGGCTCATTGTATCCTAGAAGTGGTTTGCCTATAACCTATCAGCATACTCAATTCACTTGAGTAAGGGCAAATAACGCTTTAAGGACAGCGTCCCAGACGTGCTTCAGCCTGTCCTTTTTTAAACCAATTTTATTTTTCAGTTTCTACATTATACAGGAAAATTATTAATCTGTATAATTTCTAATAATCTTAAAGCATTATTTTTTGTGGAAGCCGATAGTGTTTTATCCATCAAGTTGATGAATCAGGACTTGATATGTCTTGATCGGTTCGATAGAACCAATTTTACGAGATGACAAAACAAGTTAAAATTTCTTCTGATGGCGCTGAAGATCTACTACATATTAGATGCAAATCTGCAAGCACTACCTGAAGCATCCGACAAAGACACCTGAACAGGTGGTTGCCCGCACCAAACGAGCTGAAGACGAACTTTTGTGTCGATGACACATTCTGAATGCACTCTCCGATCGCTTGTACAATCTCTACCAATAGACGTCATCAACGAAGGAAATCTGGACTGCTCTGGAATTCAAATACAAAGCTGAAGAAGAAGGCACTAACAAATTCTCCATCACCGGGTATTTTGACGTCAACATGGTAGATCACAAACAGTTGCTGCCCCAAATCCAAGAATTGTAGCTAATAGTAAACAAAATCAAAGCCATCAAAATTAATCTTCCTGAATCATTCCAAGTCGGGGCTATAATCGCTAAATTGCCACCGATGTGGAAAGACTATAGAAAGAAGTTGTATAAAACTAAGGACTACACACTTGAACAAATCTAGAAACACCTCAGAATTGAGGGAGAATCCCATAACCGCGACAGAAAGAATGATAACGGGAATGCCTCGTCCAAGGTACATGCAATAGAGAACATTAATAACAAGAATCCCGAGAAGGACGATTCCCTGAAACCCAATAAAGGGAAATTCAAGAAAAACGCCCAAAAGAATAACAGAAAGTTCAAAGGCCCATGCCATGTCTATGGAAAAACTGGGCACTATGATCGAGTATGCCGATATCGTAAATCTAAAAAAGAAGCAAGTGCAGTAGAAGAAGGTGATATTGTGGCTATGATCACTGAGGTTAATACCATCTAAGGTAAAGTTCCAGGTTGGTGGTATGATACTGTTACTACAGAACATGTGCTACGACAGATCAGCCTTCAAAACCTATGAGGAATTGACCAATGGTCAAGAAGTCCAAATGGGTAATGAAGTCCGATCGAAGGTCGTTGGCAAAGGAACTGTCGAACTGATATTCACCTCTAAGAAGAAAGTGATTCTAACTAATGTACTGCACATCCCAGACATGATGCGAAACTTAGTTTCTGGGGATCTTCTGGGTAAACCAGGCATAAGGGTGATGTACGAGTCAAGAAAATTGATTATGTCCAAGAATAAAAAAATTTGTCGGAAAAGGATATGCTTATAATGGGATGGTTAAGTTTTTTCTGAACGAAAGTAGTACTTTTGTGTATATGGTTGAATCCGTTGGACTATGGTATGATAGACTAGCCCATATAGGGTGTAGTACTTTGAAGTTTATGGCTAAGAATGGTTTAATTTCATACACAGATAATGAAACTAATAAATGTGAAGTGTGCATACGATCCAAAATGACGAAGAAACCTTTTCCAAGTGTTGAAAGATCGTCTTAAATATTGGATCTTGTGCACAGTGATATCTGTGAGTTAAACGGTATTCTTACTCGTGGAGGCAAAAGGTATTTCATAACCTTTATTGATGATTGCTCTAGATATGTGTATGTTTATCTATTAAAGAGAAAAGATGAAGCATTGAACTTATTTAAAATATATAAAGTAGAAGTAGAGAATCAACCAAATAAGAAAATAAAATTTCTCCGTAGTGATAGAGGAGGAGAATAATTCTCCAATGAATTCGATAACTTTTATGAAGAACATGGACTAATACATCAATGTACTGCGCTATACACCCTCAACAAAACGGAATAGCTGAAAGGAAGAATAGAACATTAATAGAGATGGTCAACTCAATACTAATAAGAGCAAAGTTGTCACTAAGTCTATGGGGTGAGGCACTGCTTGCAGCGTGCTATATACTAAAAAGAATTCCGTCTAAAAAATATAAAATATCTCCATATGAAACATGAAGAGGTAGAAAACCTAACATACGATATTTTAAAGTGTGGGGGTGTCTTGCATACTACAGAACTACTGATAAAAAAAGAACTAAGTTAGGACCTAGAACTATTAAGTGCGCCTTCGTAGGGTATGCACAAAATAGTAAAGCTTATAGACTTCTAGATATAGAGTCTAATACAATAATAGAATCAAGAGACGTTGAGTTCTTTGAGAACTCACTATCCTTGGAGTCAAAGGATAATGAAATCCAAACTCCTAATAGAGAACCAGATAATATAGCTCCACAGATAGTGGAAGCTCCTGTTGAACCTCGTAGGAGTCAAAGGACAAGAATAGAGAAGAATCTAGGAGATGACTATATAGACTCACAACGCGTCATTTTTCATCTTCTAAAAGGAGAGAAAATGTTATAAGAAAAATACATATAGTGATGACTATAGAAGATGATCCTAAAACATATAAAGAGGTTGTATCCTCTAGAGACTCAGCTTTCTGGAAAGAAGCTATAAACAATGAAATGGAATCTATAATGTTAAATCAAACATGGGAACTAGTAAACTTACCTCTAGGTTCTAGACCCATAGGTTGTAAGTGGGTATTTAAAAAGAAATATCACATTGATGGGACTATCCAAACCTTTAAAGCTCGACTAGTAGCTAAGGGTTTGAGACAAAAAGAAAGGATAGATTACTTTGACACATACTCTCCTGTAGCTAGGATAACATCCATTAATATATTATTTATGCTAGCTTCTATACATCATCTTCACATCCACCAAATAGATGTAAAGACCACATTTCTAAATGGTGACCTCAATGAGGAGGTATATATGGAACAACTTAAATGATTCGTTCTACCAGGAAATGAAAACAATGTATGTAGATTAGTCAAATCTTTGTATGGATTAAAACAAATACCAAAACAATGGTATGAGAAGTTTGATTCCAAAATACTATCTCATGGTTTCATGCATAATGTAGCTGATAAATGCATATATTTTAAAGTAGATGGTAACTGCATAATTATTATTTGTCTGTATGCTAATGACATGTTAATAATAAGTAATAAAATGGAAGGTGTGACTGAAACGAAGATGTTTTTATTTTCCGTATTCAAAATGAAGGATCTTGGACAAGTTGATACCATCCTAGGTATCAAAGTTAAAAAATATTGTGAGGGTTATGCTTTGTGTCAATCTCATTATATTGAGAAGATACTAAACAAGTTTAACCATCTAAATATAAAAGAAGTAAAAACCCCATTTGATTCAAGTATCAAGCTAAAAGAATATACCAGAAGAACAGTTGCACAATTAGAATGCGAGTACTATAGGGAGTCTTATGTATGTTATTCAATGTATTAGACCTGATATCGCATATGTTGTGAGTAAACTTAGTAGGTTTACTAGTAACCCCAGTACTAAACACTGGAATGAAATCAGTAGAGTCTTTGGTTACTTAAAAGCAATTAAAGACTTAGAACTATTTTATTCAAAATTTCCTACCGTATTGGAAAGATATACCGATGCGAGCTGGATACCGAGTGCAGGGGACAAAAAATCTACTACTGGGTGGGTATTCACCCTAAGAAGTGTAGCTGTATCTTGGGGATCTAAGAAAAAGACTTGCATAAGCACTCGACTATGGAGTCTGAATTGATAGCCCTAGCTGCAACAGGCAAAGAGGCTGAGTGGCTAAAGGATTTTCTATTAGAAATCCCTGTCTGTGTAAAGCCTATATCGGTTGTGTCACTACATTGTGATAGTGAAGCTACATTAGCTACAGCCTATAGCGGCACATATAATGGTAAGTTTAGACATATTAGTCTTCGACATGATTATGTTAAACAATTGATTCGAAATGGAATCATTGTTATTTCCTATGTGAAATCAAGCAATAACATGGTAGACCCTTTCACTAAACATCTACCGAGAGAGGTAGTAAAGGCTACATCTAGAGGGATGGGGTTAAAACTCTTCAACCAAAGTTTCACCAGTGATGGTAACCTAACATAACGTCAGAAAATCTCTAATTTTAGGTTGAATGGGTAAGAACAAGTCACTGATATATGGAAAGTTTTCAGCACTAAATTATAAAACCTCATCCATAATAGATAAGTGTTTACGAAAGAGGGTTGAGTCTTAGAACTGTTAATGAAATCCAGTCTATAGGACAAATGTCTTATAGTAACAGAGACACTGGAAGGATTTCACCTATATGAGCGTAGAGATGGTGTCGTCTCTCATGAGAGTTAGGAGTTTTCTCTCAAGATCGTTCATGAAATAAGATAAGCACATGGCCATTAATTGTGCTGAGCAAGATTATAGGAACTCTAACTAACACATAATGAATACGTGTGTGGTTTCTCTGACTCTGTTATCTAGGAATAACTGGTTCAACGCTACGGTTACCAGTCATTTCAACAGAGTTTTAAGATACTTACATTAAGGAAAGATTAAAATCGAAAGATATATTTCTTTATGCATAAAAGTTAATTATTCAAAAAGAAATGTTTAATCGAGAAAAATATATTTTTAAAAATCAAGTGGGGGATTGTTGCAAAAAGTTTATTTTAATATATATATATATATATATATATATACTAAATATATTAAATATTATATTAAAAAAGTGTTTGAAAAACACATTTTTCATGGTTTTGGGAATAGTCCCACATTGGAAAAAGAGAAGGAATTTTTGTGGTTTATATGAGGAGTGTGGAGTATTATAATACTTACCCATATGGTCCAAATGAGAATAGAACTTGCGTGTTCTAGTGCGTAGCACTGGAACACCCGCACACTCGGGCTCGGGTTCAGGCACGGGCTCGGTCTCGGTCATGGGACGGTGCGAGGGCGTGGGCATGTGAGACAATGTAGTTGTAGAGGCGCTAGTAGCGCACTTTGCACTTCGTAGAGGGTCCTCCCTTCACGAACCGGAGCGAGACGGATGTGAGTCGCGGTGCGACTAACTGGATAAGTCAGATAGCTGGCTGAAGGGAAGACTAGTTGACTGAATGAGAGTCCTCTATTATATATAGAGAGACTGAAAAGAGTTGTTGCAGCAGAAACTGTAAAAGTTGTGCCATTAGTGCAGAGTCCAGCTGTAATTGTTGCAAGGCTAGCCCAACACCTATAAAACGGCTAGTTGCTGTCTCACAACAGTTACATGCAACAGTGGTTATGGCTCATGCACAATAGTTAGAAAACAGCCATAAAACGGCTAGTTTTCCAACAGCTAAAAATGGCTTAATGAGAGTTATTTCCATGGACCATAACCCCCCAACCACTATAACCTATATAAACAGGGTCTGGATGGGTTTCCAAATCACTCAACCCACTCCAGCAGACCAATACGAACGGAATAGCCTCTCATCTCCTATACTCAAGTGATTCCAGCAAGTCAGCAACTATAAACATTTGCTTGAAGGTTAGACCAGTGGTGTGGTCTAGAATAGTTCAACTGAAACAGTGGCTGAAAAACTGACCAGTGCAGTGGTCTAAATCACAATATTTCTTTCTCTTTTCTTTTGGGGTTTTTTCTTTTATATTTTTCTGCCATACTGTGTAACAAAGTTCTATTAGTGGGCCTTCGTGTTTGCTGAACGCAGACCTACATCAGGCTCGTCGTATCCTAGAAGTGGTTTTCTTAAAACCTATCAGCATACACAATTTACTTGAGTAGGGGCAAATAACGCTTCAAGGACAGCGTCCTAGACATGCTTCAACATATCCTTTTTCAAGCCAATTTTATTCTTCGGTTTCCACATTACACAGGAAAATTATTAATCTATATAATTTCCAATAGTCTCCTCTGCTTGTTTGTCTTAATCCCATTCTCCTGGTGAGACTCTACTCGCTTTGTTTCTACCTCTTTTTGCTTCACGTGCCGTATCCTCCTCGCCCTCCAATTCACTAACTAAATGGAAGTAATCTGCTTCTTCCGAAGCCGATTCTACAATGGAGGTTGACCCAAAGGGACAGGTTCTCCACGGCACGAATAGCTCATTCTCAGCATCATCATGAGAATTGGAAGTGACACTTAACTCCTTCACAACCTCTCCAAATTCATCTTCCAGCCTAATACCTCTTTACAAATGAACTGGTCAACAGTTGAGAATCAATACAAAAATGCACAATACTAACCATCTATTCATTGATAAGAGCTGAGATGGTCCACTGATTTGATGGTCCCAATTGGTTGATCTCCACGTGCACTAATCAACTACGAATTTTCTTTTTAGCATGGCAAGTTCCAAATTACAGTTTAAGCTAAAAACTCTTCCTCGGTGCATCTCTTGTTGCTTTCTCTCTTTTCTTTAATCATATTTTACCTTCTAAAAAAAAGGGTCAGTTTCGTAACACTTGTAAATATGTACTTAAAGGAGAGTGGCTTATGAAATATCTTTATTTTATTTCTTATTTTGCAATAAAATGTCCAAGGGAGTTCCCAATGGCAACATTACAACGTCATCCACAGTTTTAAGTATAGTTTCAGAGCGGTAGGTATCAGTGTCACCCATGAATAATGCAGATGTATCAGTCCGATATAGACCAGAAACACCCTTGATATAGTGCGATATGTAGTCATGAACGCACGTACTATTCTTACGTACCAAAATTAGTTAGGTATTTATTGTACAATACTAAGGATTTCTCGATGTAATCACATCATTCATGATCCTACCATTTTGCTAAAACTGTTGGTTCTAAGCATGATAAAATGTATCATATAATCATAGAGAATTAAAGGAAATAAACAGTTTGAATGGAGCTTTGATAGGCCCACTCGTGTGTGCAATAAAGCTAATGTACACGCCACACATGTGTCAGTATATATGGCACTATAGGTCTGAGATCCAATCCACCCATTAAAGCGGCACCACCATATAGATGCCCTAAACCTGTAATCAGGTTGATCCATTGGTCAGGTGGGTCACAGTTAGAACTTAGCTGTCTAATCCATCCACCTGTTTCCAAATTTGGGCCCACATGTTGAGTGGACAAGATTTAGTTTTTGGGTTGATATCTTGATTAATAGATAAGCATAGCAATAGAGCTTCTTCTTTTTCTTTTTTCTTTTTTTTTTTTTCTAATAAAAGGAAGGTATGAAATCGTACCAGGAATGAGGTTCTAGTGTGGTACTCTTGTC
Source organism: Magnolia changhungtana (assembly GCA_030180095.1). NCBI lineage: Eukaryota > Viridiplantae > Streptophyta > Magnoliopsida > Magnoliales > Magnoliaceae > Magnolia > Magnolia changhungtana. The sequence continues at coordinate 70,510 of JASAUF010000674.1, read as the reverse complement.
AACCATGCTGGTATAAGCCTGCAACATACCAATTCACAAAGAGAGCTGAGATGACCTGCAGGCTGCTGTATGCTTAGTATGCAACCTTCTCTGTCTTAACAAGGTCTCATGTACAGGACATCTGGACCGTGCAAAACTTGTGCCCCCACCATGAAGATAACCTACGTAGAAAACTCAGGCCAATCTAGTTTAGGTCGCCAAACGTGTCCATTGCCTCCTACCGACCATCCCTTTATTTGAATTGTGGGGCCTGCCTGATGAGTTTATAAGCCTTTTTTTTTTTTTTTTTTTTTGCGCCGGGTGAAATCGTGGTGGGGCCCACTATTTGCATGGCTCCGATGTCTTACAGACGGAACATTAGTTCTCATCCTACCAAACCAATAACCCTCTACCAACTATACTTATCTGACCCCAAAATCAGAATTGTGGAATCATCAAGTGGGCCTCATGAGTTTGAGAAAAATGCGCGGTTATAGAAGAAAAGACCAGTGGAATATACCCAACGTGCAAATGACACCCATCTGATAAGTGTGGACCAGCCCGATTTTTGGGCTACTGCATCGCCCAGCTAAAGTATGGCCCGGATATCTCACGCGTGCGACAAGTTGACACGTATCCCACATCGCACCTTGAATCAATTCATAGCGGAATGGAGGTGGAAGAACTTTCTCTGGTATATGTTGAAGGAGAGATGGGAAGCTCGCATCTCATTTTAAACATTGCAGTAGTCCTAAGAAGGAAGCGCTATTTGGGGGTAAATATCAGCCGCAGATCTTTGTTGGGTTGGATGTTTAAATAAGTGGTTAAAATCTTGAAGATAGATTTCCACACATCCAACGGTAGGCTTTTAGAAAAGTAGTAGGGTGGAGATTGGTTGGACCATATCTTTGTGTCTCATTTCTAGAGAAATTTATTACCTGGGTACTGATGAATCATGACTTTAATAGCGTCCTGATACCCCAGTTTGTACATGTAGGGCCCTTAGTTTAAGGATCCCAACCGTTTATCTGAAGGAACCCATAATGGATGGGAGGTAAATTAAAACAAACTCTCATATTAGGTCATTCGAACCATTTTATCAGTGGTATTGAACGAATGGCTAAGGGAACAACATAGGAACTCTCCAAACTGAATTTCATGGATGAGGACGAATGAAATCTACCAGATCTGGAAAATTTTTTAGGCGACTCTCTATCCGCTGGAAAATCATATAAACGGTCTGGATCACGAGATTGTGGGCCCCATTTGTGCATAATGGACGAGTAAGGACACTATTCAGGTCCTGATACATCAATATCAAATAATTCCTTCGTGATTTTTGGGTTGAAATTGGTCAAAGGAGTCAGTAGGATACGCTGTCATGTGAAGATCTAGCCTTTGTCTTTGGTAGTGGCCTCACGAAAGCGGATTGCCTGTAGTGGGTGCCACAGGAATTTACTGTGGCCCGACGCGGCCCAATCTCTGTTGGACCCACCGTGAAATATATTTTTTATCCAAGCCGTTAATCCGTTTTTACAGCTCATTTGAGGGAATGGGCCCAAAAATGATACAGATCCAGAGATCTAGTGGACCACACCACAGTAAACTGGGCGATTGAACACTCACCGTTGAAATCAAAATAGAGCCCACCGTGATATTTTATTTTCAATCCAACCTGTTCATAAGGCCACACAGACTTGGACGAAGGGAAAACACGAATATAAGCTTGATCCAAAACTTTTATCACTCCCAAGCAGTATTATTGTTGGGTGTTCAATCCCCACTGTTTTCTGTGGTGTGTCCCACTTGAGATTTAGATCCACATTGTTTTAGGGCTCCTGTCCTAAAATGAGCAAGAGAAACGGATGGACGGCGTGGATAGAACACATACATCATGATGGGGCTCGCGAAGCTTGATCCATTTCGTGCCACAGGCAATCCGCTTCCTGACCTCACTGGGGTGCTACAGCCCTTGCCACTTTACACGTGGCATACATGAATGTCGATACGGACGGTTCAAATCACCCGATCATCCCCAATAGTGACATTGATCAGATGATGCATAGTTTCCGATCGGCTGAACGTTTAGAAAGGAAATGGTTAATTCTCAAAATTCAACGAGAAAATGGATGGTTAAGAAAGTCTGTGTTATGTTAGTTTTCAGGCTAATGGGCCCACAAAAACGGACGGTCCAAAACTTTCACAAATCCTACGTTCGTCGAGTTGGCCTTCGATCATGGGGATGTAAAAACTTGAAAGCATGTGATAATTGGGCGCTGGACTACCGTCAAAATTGATCGACCGTGCGGTCCGAAGGTACGTATGTCCGTGAGAAATCCATCCCGTCCATCAGCTTCTCCAGCGCATGTTAGGAGCATGTTCTCTTTGGAAGTGGGTGGATTCGGTGTTATCCGGGCACATTAGTAGCTGTTATCCTTACAATGGGACCCACCTTGATAACTCTTTGTATATCCATGCCGTCCACATGCTATTCCATCCCATTTTAAGGAAGTGATCCCAAAAATTCAGGAGATCAAATCTCAGTTGGACCACATCACAGGAAACATAGTGGTGATTGAACGCCCATCATTTAAAACATCATAAGGCCCACCGTAAGGTTTATATGCCGTCCAACCCGTTGATAAGGTCAACAAGACCTGGATGGAGGGGAAATACAATGATCGGCTTGATCCAAAACTTTTTAAGACTGACAAAAAGTTTTAATGGTCATTCACCACTGTTTCGTGTGGTGTGGTCCACCTGAGATTTGGATCTACTTAAACTTTGGTATTACGTCCTAAACTATGCTGGAAAAACGTATGGACGGGGTGGATATACAACATATTCAACAATGTTGGCCTCGCACAGTAAGTGGTGTTACCCCGGTTACACCTACTCGGCTCCCATTTTCCTTACGGTTGTCCATGAAATTTTGATTTTCTTGATGTCTGGAATGGCATCTGTTGAAGCAAAAATCTGGTTCACCCTCTTTGGACTTTCGAGCACCTGCACACGAAGAAGACAAAGGAGACCCTGGCTAGAGCAGGGGACCCTCCGATGCCAAAGTCAGGCTAGGAATTTGGGTCTTACTGTATTGAGGGTGTCTGGGTGAGAATTTTTTGCGTATCTTTTAGATGATGAAGGCCTCCCTTTTATAGCTGCTGGAGCGTTTAATCGTAGGAGGATTCTTCTCTTGATCTTATGCAATTGAAAGAGGATTCTCTTCCTAGGATCGCGGACACCGGATGGCACTCGTCCGCGATCTTCGTCTGATCCCGCAAGCTTCGGGATCGGGGATCTTATCCCAAAATGTTCGGGACGAAATCCGGTTTCGCGCTGTCCTTTGGCTAGTTCCATTGAGAGGGTCAGTCCGATGCATCCTCGGATTACTGGTTCTTCGTCCGAGGCGAGTTAACTTTTCGTCTCGGTTTATAGAGTTCTTAACCCTGCCTCGGATCCGACGTGCCCTGCTCGGATCCGACGTAGTGCTTCCCAAGCCGAGGCACCGATCCGAGTCTCGGACTTAGTATTTTTGTCCCCAACAAGAAAGCCCCCTTACTCCGTGTGTCTCACGTGACACTCAGGAGTAACGAGTTGTGAGTCGATTCATGACCTGGTCCGAGGCAATAAGTACATTTAATGCATCCTGTGCTGTCTTTGATAGGAGACGATTCAGTTTCTGACAACGCATGCGCCGGCAACCGTCAAGTCGCTCATCCTGCCAATGAGGGTTGGACACGTAGCTAGGGCGTTATTGTCGTCAGTCGACGTGCGCCACGTGTCGAGCCAGGGAGTCGATGCAGGCGTCGAATCATTTCCTCATTAATTGCTTCCGGCGTACGGCAATCTTATAAAAGGGTAAGGGTCCCGCATTTCAAACTACTACTGCCGTTCCCGCTTTTCATTTCTTTTGGAGCTTTTTCGGTCTTCGGTCTTTCCTTTCCTTCCCTTCCTCTTTGCTGACTGTCAGCGGCTCTCTTCGCCATTTCCGTTTTTCTCCCTCCTTCCGGTGAGTCTCTCCTTCCTCTTTACTTAGTGATAATGGCGACTAGGGGTTCTCAAAGTCCCCAGGAAGGAGTTTCCGGAGATGAAGGCGAAGCGCAACGTTTTTGGAACGTTGCGGAATCGCCTTCTTTATTAACGGAGATGGCAGTTGATGCTAACGCTGCTTTTCTCTCTGAGAGGGTCACCGAAGCCCCGGCAGAGCGCCCTGCTCCTGTTAACCCTTCTCGGGGTGGATCCTCTTTAATAACCCGTCCGGGAAGGCCCAATTGTCCAAGGGGCATGGAGGAAGAAGAGGAAGAAGAGGAGGAAGAAGAAGAGATAGTGATTGCCGAGAGAACCTCTAAGTCGGTTCCTGCTGATAAGTCGGCGCGTGCCGAGTCTGAGGGAGAAGGATCGGGGGATGACCTAAGCGGGCCGGTTCCTTCGGTCCTAACTGAGGCGGATTTAGACAGAATCCGAATCGGGTATCATATCCCCGAATCAGTTATCACTTATCTCCCTCGTCCGAGTCAGCTGCCGGATCATCCTCCTCCTGGGGCAGTCGCGGTTTACCAAGTCTCAATGCAATGCGGCTTGCGTCTGCCCCTTCAACCCATTGTCCGGGGAGTTTTGTCTCGTATTCGAATTGCACTTAGCAAATAGTTCCGAATGGGTGGAGGAACTTACTCGGGTGTGCTTGATCTTGTGGGCCGAGATGGAACAAACACCGTTAACGGTCCGACGAATTTCTTCACTTATACCAAGTGCGCGTGAATCCGAACTACCCGGCTTTTACGTCTTCGGCCTTGGCGGGCGGAGGCGGCTCCTAATAACTGACCCTCCCACTTCTAACAAACACTGGAGAGAGCGTTGGTTTTGGGCCTGTGGCCGTTGGGAGTCGGCTGAATCCGGGTCTTACGAGGCTTGTGTCCCTCGGTCGTTTCAAAGAGCAGGTGACCTGGCTCTCCTCTCTTGCCCTTCTATGTTTTTTGTAATATACTGAGTCTGACGAGCTTGTGTCTGACAGACATCCCCAAGAAGCGGCAAAAGCTCGGTTCCAGTGCTTCGGCCCGGATCAAAGAGTTGAAGACGCTGGATCCGGCAGATAGGTCCTGGAAAGTGCTTTTACAGCCGGAGCGTCTTCATCTCGCAGGTCTAGACTCGGCTGTCACAGGTAATTGAGAATGTACCTTTGCGTATCTTCTGAATTTTCCCTGACTTGAAGTTCTTTCTTTTCTTTTCTTTTATTTCAGATTTGCCTGAAGCTCGTCCTTATTTGCGGATTGTTCCCGAGCCAGCCCCCTCTGAGGCAGCCCCTTCCGAGCCAACCCCCTCCGAACCAGTCCCTTCAAAGATGACCGGGGCTCGTCCTCCTCTTAGGATGGTTTCGAAATTGAAGGCTCCTCCGCGATCAGTCCTTCTGTCGGAACCTCGGCCGCCGAAGAGACAGAGGGTAGCGCAAAAGGAGAAGGAGCCCGCGAGGTCTTCTGCTCCTCTTGTCGTCGTAATTCTGGATCCCGATCCGGAAGAGAGGGTGGAAGCGACTGAGGCCGCTACCTTGGAACCTCAGGCGGCACCTGACTCGGGACATGTTGCGACGGAAGTCCCGCGGCAGGAGGAAGAGACAAGGGCTGTGTCTTCCAGAGGGGAAGAAGAGACGAGGACCGCATCCTCCAGAGGGAAAGAAACGAGCCAGGAGGGGCCGTCCATTTTGCAAAAGATGGTGTCGGGGATGGTTCCCTGGGCCTTAGCCCATGGGAGCGAAAAGGAGTTCGTCAGCCTCTATAACGCTCCTTCGTCTCAAACCGTTGGCCATGCAGCAAGGGTGCTTTTGAACTTGCTCCTGCTTGGTTAAGGCCTCAGTAAGAGTTATCCTCGGCCCATCGGTGCGGGCCCTTCTCTCGGAAGGCGAAGGGCGACGCGAGAACGCCGAGATACAAGTTGGCGTCCCGATGGGCGGCGGGCCTTGCCCTAAAAGCCGCCGAAGACGCGAAAGCCGAGGCGACTTCTTCCAAGAGAGCCCTTGATGAAGCGAGGGCCGAAGTTGCTCGAGTGTCGCTCTCCTTTCCGGATCGAAGAGGAGAACAGGCGAATCCTTGCAGCCCACGCTTCCTGTGCAAATGACTTGGCTCGGGCTAAGCTTGAGGCGGCGGAACTTATCCAGCAGGCCAACGAGAAGACTCAGGAGGCCGAGAAAGCTAGGGATCAAGCCGTCCAAGCATTTCTTGAATCCGAGGAGTTCGAGGATGAGAGGGATCGCTTGTATCAAAGCGGATTTCTTGAATGTATTAAGGACATAAAGAAATCTTTTCCCGACCTTGATCTCTCGGAAATCAAGGGTGGAGCCTTAGAATCTGAGAATCCGGATGCTGCTGCTGAAATCACTGGTGGGAAAGAGGTCGGCATTTGTGAGAATGCTTCGGGGACCGCTCGACCAAAGGGACGATGAGTCGGGGCCCCTTATATATGTTTTTTTTTTTTTTTTTTTTTTTTTTTTTACATGTTGTACTCGGATGTGGTTGATGAATGAAAGAAAACACTTTAGTTTTATTTGACTCGGCTTTGATCTTGCTTAGTCCGAGTCTTTACATTGAGCACTGAGTTAAGGATAGTAAGTCTTGAGATGTTCAGCGTTCCACGGATGAGGCGGCGATTGCCGTTTAGATCTTCCAATTGGTATGTTCCTGGCGGATGGTACCCGAGACAATGTAGGGTCCTTCCCGATTTGGTCCTAATGTGCCCGACCCAATTTCCTTAGTATTCGGAAATACTTTTCGAGAACCATATCTCCCATCCGAAATCGTCGATCTTAATTCGGCATTGTAAAACCGTGCCACTTGTCGTTGCCGGGCTTCATACGTAGTCGTGCTATTTCCCTTTGCTCGTCCAGGAGGTCGAGTCCGAGTGCGAGGAGTTCTTCGTTTTCATCCTCGTCGAATGAAGTGATTCGGGCCGAAGGCAGGCCGATTTCAACGGGAGTGACGACTTCCGAACCGTAAGCGAGTGAAAAGGGTGTTTCTCCTGTGGCGGTTCGGGCTGTGGTTCGGTAGGCCCAAAGAATTTTCGGGAGCTCTTCCGCCCACGCTCCTTTGGCTCGGTCGAGCTTTGTCCGAAGATGTTGCTTGACAATCTTATTAACCGCCTCGACTTGCCCATTAGTTTGAGGGTGATGAGGTGAGGAATAGACGTTTCTGATTCTGAGGTTGTTGCACATATCGCGAAAACTCCTGTTATCGAATTGTCTTCCATTATCTGTAATAATGGTATGGGGTACTCCGAACCGGCAGATAATGTTTTTCCCGGACGAACTCGGTGATCTTCTCGCTAGGTTATTTTGGCTAATGGCTCGGCCTCGGCCCATTTCGTGAAATAATCCACTTCTACCACTGCGAACTTGGTTTGACCTTTTCCCATAGGGAGTGGACCAATGATGTCATACCCCATTGTGCAAAGGGCCGGGGACCGGTCATTGGCGTTAGCGCTTCGGGGCTCGTCTCGGGATTGCGGCGAATCGTTGACATTTGTCGCATTTTTGGACGAGCGTGCAAGCGTCGTGTTGAATAGTGGGCCGAGTATCCTCGTCGTAAAACCTTGTGGGCGAGAGACCTTCCTCCAGAGTGGTTTCCGCAGATTCCTTCATGGACTTCACGTAATACGTAATTCGCCTCACTGGGTGTGAGGCATCGAAGCAACGGAGCGTAGTAACCTTTCTTATAGAGGGTATCGTTGAGTACGGTGTAACTGGAGGCTCGGAACTTAAGTCGTCGGGCCTCGGCACGATTTTCAGGCAGTTCCCCCTTGTCAAGGTATTGGCGGATTGGATCCATCCAGGATGGTTCCGAGTCGATGGCATGGACAGTCATAGTAATTGATTCATTTATGCTTGGTTTATCGACGTATTCCACGGGGACGGACCTGGGTATGTCATCTTCATTGGCAGAGGCGAGCTTTGCTAATAGGTCGGCTTTGCCATTTTCCGTACGAGGGATCCGAGTGACCTGACAGAGTTGAAATCCGTTGATAAGTTCTTTTGCTTTCTCCATGTACGCTCTTAATTGGTCTTTCCGTGTCTGGTATACACCGGTCACTTGATTCACGACCAATTGAGAATCGCTGAACACACTTAAGTGCGTGACTCCCATGCTAGCGAGTCGAGACAGAGCAACAATGCTTCATATTCCGCTGTATTGTTCGAGGCTTGGAATCCAAGTCGCAAGGCATACTGTATGTAAGTATGATCGGGGGTTTCTAGTACAATCCCAGCCCCACTTGCCTTCGAGTTGGAAGAGCCGTCGACAAATAGTTTCCAGGGAATAGGGCAGGGTAGGGGTGGTGTAGCGGCCGCTGCTGGGGCTATGACATCCTTCGGCATATCGTTGACTGGGAGATCATTTGGTGGGGTTCCATCGATAAAATCAGCTACAGCTTGCCCTTTGATTGCCGCCTTCGGCTTGTATTGAATATCAAACTCACTCAGTTCGATAGCCCATTTCGTGAGTCGGCCGGAAGCTTCTGGTTTCTGCAAAACTTGGCGAAGAGGTAGATCGGTCATCACGATGATAGTATGGGCATGGAAATACGGCCTGAGTCGGCGAGAGGAAGTTATTAGTGCCAAGGCTACTTTTTCCAAGTTTGGGTATCTTATTTCTGCTGGCAACAACGCTTTGCTAACGTAATATACCGGCAGCTGCTTTCCTTCGGATTCTCGTATCAAAGCCGAGCTAACGGCTGCCTCGGATACTGCTAGATACAGCAGCAGGGATTCGCCTGATTCGGGCTTTGATAAGAGAGGCGGAGAACCGAGATATGATTTTATTTGTTGAAATGCCGCTTCGCATTCTTCCGTCCATCTCATTGTTTGTTGTCCTTTCAACTGCTTGAAGAAAGGGAGACACTTATCCGTGGCTCTGGACAGGAACCGATTAAGTGCCGCGACCCTTCCTGTCAGCCTTTGGATGTCCTTAATGGTTTTAGGGGATTCCATTTCGACCAAAGCCTTTATCTTCTCAGGGTTTGCTTCTATTCCTCGCTGACTAACCAAGAAACCGAGGAACTTTCCGGAGCTCACCCCGAAAGCACATTTATTCGGATTTAACTTCATCCGAAACTTCCGTAGGATGAGAAACATTTCTTCCAGATCATTTACATGATCCGCCGCGTGTATACTCTTGACAAGCATGTCGTCGATGTATACTTCCATGGTTCGACCTATAAGCCGAGCAAAGATTTTGTTAACTAATCTTTGATAAGTTGCACCGGCATTCTTCAAACCAAATGGCATCACTCGGTAACAATAAAGACCTTTGTCGGTGACAAAGGTAGTTTTTGATTTATCATTTTGATGCATTACAATTTGATTATATCCCGAATACGCATCCATGAAGCTCAGAAGCTCATGTCCCAAATCTTATCTACTAGGCGATCTATCCTCGGAAGCGGAAAGCTATCCTTCGGGCAGGCTTTATTTAGGTCGGTATAGTCGATATAGACTCGCCACTTCCCGTTAGATTTTTTTACCAGCACGACATTCGCGACCCATTCTGGATAGTGTATTTCTTCTATGAAATTGGCCTGGAGGAGTTTGCTGACTTCTTCTTCAATGATGGCATATCGTTCGGGGCCGAGCGGTCGTCGCTTCTGTCGGATCGGTCGAAATGACGGGTCGACGTTGAGTCGGTGGGTCATCACCGATGGGTCAATCCCCAGACATATCGTCATGGCACCCGGCGAATACATCGGCGTACCTACGGAGCAGGGCTATCGGTTGTCTTTCAAGGGGGACCAGAGAGTCGAATTCAATCTTGTCTTTGATGCATCTGTCTCGACCAAGGGGACTGAGATGAGGTCTTCAACCGGCTGTCCTCGTTCATGACTCTCGCCCCGTGGGTCCAACGATTCGATCGTTGAGATGTCGATTGGATTTTTGTCGGCTGATCCTTTCACGGCTATCATGTAACAACGCCTCGCATCTTGCTGATCTCCTTTGACAACTCCTACTCCCGACTCAGTCGGGAATTTTAGTGAGAGATGGTATGTGGATACCACGGCCTGAAGGAGACTTAGAGAGGGTCGGCCGAGTATGGCGTTGTATACTGAAGGTTGATCGACGACCAAGAAATCCACCATCATCGTCTTCTGATGTGGGAATGCTGCCGCCGCGTGAGTGGCGGCGAGACAATTCCTTCGAGCAATACTTGTCCCCCGGAAAACCCGATTAACGGGGTCCGAACTGGACGTAACATAGATCGTTCGATTCCCATTTTATTGAACGCCTGAGTAAATAACACGTCGGCGGATGACCCCGTATCAACGAGTATCCGAACACTTTTCGGTTAGCGATAGTCAGAGTGATAATCAGTGCGTCATCGTGGGGTGATAGATACCTCGGGCGTCTTCCTCTGTGAACGAAAGACAATATTTTTCCCTTTTCTTCTCTTTTAGCGGCCGCCCTATAACCATAAGCTCGGCCTCTGGCTGACTAAGTTTTCTTGCATGGTTCCTTCTGGCATTGTTTGAGTCGCCCCCACCTCGCGGGCCACCGATAATTGTCCGGATTTCTTCCATCGGCTGACTCTCGGTCGGGCGTCCCTCAGTTTCCGCAGCTTTAACCACATGTTCTTTGAGTCGGCCGTCCTTTATGAGTCGCTCGATTTCTTCTTTTAGATGACGGCAATCACTCGTGTTATGCCCATGATCACGATGATAGTGACAGTATTTATCCTTGTCCCGCCGATTAGGATTGCTTTTGAGCTTATTGGGCCAGTGAACGAAACTTTCGCTTTTGATTTCCATCAATACCTGCTCCTGAGTTTTGTTCAGGGGGGTATATGTGGAAAAGCTGCGATCTGGTCGTTTTCCTGATCTTCGCTCATTATGCGCTTGATCATCCTTACGTTTCCTTCCCCCGGTCGAGTCGGCCTCCTTTTTGACAGACTCTTTGACCGAAGTTTTAGTTTCACGCAGGATTCGCGTTTCTTCGGCGTTTGCATACTTATCCGACCGTGTCATAAACTCTGCCAGAGTATCGGGCGGAGTTTTGTCTAAAGATGCCAAGAATGGCTTATCTTTAACTCCTTGCATGAGCGCATTGAGAGCCGTTTCCTCCGAATGTTTCCAACCTGAAGGGACTCGAAATTGAAACGCTTTATGTAATCTTTCAGCAGCTCTCCCTGCTTCTGAACTATGTTGTTCAGATGTGCGGGGGGCTTCAATTTCTTTTTCCCGCAGATGAAGTTAGTTAGGAAGGCGTCGCTCAGCTCAGCGAATGAGCTAATGGACTTCGGCTTCAACTGTTTGAACCACAGTCTAGCTACATCGGTCAATGTAAGAGAAAAGGCCCGACACATCACTGCATCCGAGGCGTCATGGAGCTCCATATATATTCTGAAGCATTCGATATGCTCCGTTGGGTCGGTTTTGCCGGTGAAGGGAGTGATTTGAGGCAACCGAAACCTCTCGAACAGCCGAGCCGCCATTCACAGAGTCCACAAAGGGGGACGCCTTTGCCTCGTATCTCGGTTGGATGCATATTTCGACTATGCTTCATGTCCCCATTTCTTTCGCTATTTCTTCCCGCACTTCTCTTTTAAAGTTTTGAATATCGGCTTTCCACGGTTCACTACTTTCTGCCGTGCCTTCTTCGGGAGGTCGGATGCGCCTTCTTCGCTCTATCTCGTCTTGAAGGTCGGTTGGGGGCAAAGATGCATTGGCCGACTGAGCTGGAGTTGGCTCGGCCGGTTCAGGGACGCCTTGGTGTTGGCTCGGCCGAAAAGATTGTGGTGCAGAAAGTTGAGGATCAGCCGTACGACGGTGCAGTACGTGTGCCGTTTCTCCTTGAGGAGGCGGGAGTGGTCGCATTTGCCGCCGATACATTCGTTCTAACATCCGCTTCATCATATTCATATCAGATCGGATTTCTTGGACCTCCTGATCTAACCGCCCATCGTTCCCGACCTCGGCCGATTGTTGCTTGTTACGGTCGCTCCTCGTTGGCGGTTGGCCGGTGGAGTTACGGGCTGCGGGATCGCGGCCCGGACCATGTTGGCCCCGTAACGCGATCTCATTTAGATCTTCTTCTGGGACCGTCCTTCTAGTCATCACCATGGGATGCAACAAAGGAATATGGGATGGCTTTATTTTTTGTACGGTTCCCACAGACGGCGCCAAACTGTTGAAGCAAAAATCTGGTTCACCCTCTTTGGACCTTCGAGCACCTGCACACGAAGAAGACAAAGGAGACCCTGGCTAGAGCAGGGGACCCTCCGATGCCAAAGTCAGGCTAGGAATCTGGGTCTTACTGTATTGAGGGTGTCTGGGTGAGAATTTTTTGCGTACCTTTTAGATGATGAAGACCTCCCTTTTATAGCTGCTGGAGCGTTTAATCGTAGGAGGATTCTTCTCTTGATCTTGTGCAATCGAAAGAGGATTCTCTTCCTAGGATCGCGGACACCGGATGACACTCGTCCGCGATCTTCGTCTGATCCCGCAAGCTTCGGGATCGGGGATCTTATCCCAAAATGTTCGGGACGAAATCCGGTTTCGCGCTGTCCTTTGGCTAGTTCCATTGAGAGGGTCAGTCCGATGCATCCTCGGATTACTGGTTCTTCGTCCGAGGCGAGTTAACTTTTCGTCTCGGTTTATAGAGTTCTTAACCCTGCCTCGGATCCGACGTGCCCTGCCTCGGATCCGACGTAGTGCTTCCCAAGCCGAGGCACCAGATCCGAGTCTCTGGACTTAGTATTTTTGTCCCCAACAGCATCCTAAGAATAAATGAAAAAACAGATGGACCGCATGGATAGAGAACAAACACATTAATGTGTGGGCCCAACACGGTTAGGGTGAGACCCACTAGGCGACAAACAACTAATCCGCTCTCCTCCCGGCCGGACTTCCTAGACTTCGGAACATGGACCGCTCGATCATTGGACTGTTGAGAATGGGAAGCGGATTGCGTACCGACTAACTCGGTACGCTTACCGTACTGAGTAAACTCCTAGCGGTTCACAATGATTTTTGTATTTTATCCACTCCGCCATCCATTTTAAAAGATAATTTTAGGACTTTAATATAAAAATGAAGCGTATCTAAACCTTAAATGGACCACTCTATGGAAACAGTGTAAATTGAACATCTACTGTTGAAAAATTCTTAGGGCCATATAAGTTTCAGATCAAGCTTATTTTTATTTCTTCCCTTCATCTATGCCTGCACGATGTCAGGAACAGTTTAGATGACAAAAAAAATATAACCGTGAGGCATAGCAAGGTTTCAACTGTAGAAATAATTATTCCTATTTCCTGGTATGATCAACTTGAGTTTTGGATATTTTGGGCTCAACCCCTTATCTGGATCAACTGATCGAGGGCATGGACATACCACAGTGAGCGATCTCGGTATGACAAGAGCGTCCTGAGTACCTCGGTACTAATCCGATTTCCTATGCATGTCGGCGCCGGCAGGAAGACAAAACGGAAAAGGAAGAGAATCATAAAATGGAAAGCTAAAATCTTCTTACACACGGAATCATTCCGTTGGGCAGTCAGTTTGACATGGTCAAAAAAGGGTCGCGGATTGGGGAAGCGGACTGCTTACTGAGTAACTCAGGACGATAAGCGTACCGAGTAAACTCTTTACGGTCCACCGTGATTTATACATTTCATCTACTCCGTCCATCTATTTTAATAGATAATTTGATGGCTGGAGCTCAAAAATGAAAAATATCCAAATCTCAAGTGGACCTCACCATGGGAAACAGTGTGAATTAAAATTTTACCGTTGAAAGTTTCTTGGCGACCACGGAAGTTTTGTATCACGCTGATATTTGTGTTTCCTTTCATCCACGTCTTTTTAATCTCACGAACATGGCGGGTCACAAATAAACATCACTTTGGGCTTAGCAAGGTTTCAACCGTGAATGTCATTATTGCCCATGTTTCCTTTGATGTGGCCCACTTTAACTTTGAAAATACTTATATTTTAAAATCAACCACTAAAATGATATGTAATAACGGATGGACGGCGTGGATAATCCTCATAAATTAACGCCCTGCCCAACTGAGTTTACTCGAAAAAATGTAAGCGTAAAAGTATCCCAGTACGCAATCCCATTTCGCGGATTGGGACGCGGATTTCGCGCGAAAGCCGCTTGTAGGAAGTTCCTTACCTGGAACCAGGTGGGCCCACTGTAATGTTTGTCAGAAATCCTCTCCCCCATCCGTTTTGTGAGTTCATTTTACTGTATGTTGCCAAAATTTAACAATATCCAAAGCTCAAGTGAGCCGGAAATGTGATGATTACACGTCCACAGTTAAAATATTCAGGGGCCACAGAAGATTCGATTCATGCTAATATTTTTGTTTTAATTCATCCCAACGTTAATGACGTTATTAACGGTATGTATGGCATTACTGTCAAACCCAGGGAGGTTTCAACGGTAGGGATTTTCCTAACCACATTTTCCTTTAGGACGGATCACTTGCGCTCTAGATACGGTTCATTCTTGGCAACAGGTAGTAAAATGAACTCACAAAATGGATGGACGATGAAGATTTCTTACAAACATTACAGTGGGCCCCACGTAGTTTCCCAGCTCAAGAACTTCTTGCAAAAGGTACAAGAGAGAAATGAGAAATTTACCACTGTACGACCCATTTACCCGCTTACTTGACCAGAATAAGCCCCGGTTGTACGAACAACATGCCAAAGGTCAAAAATGCCCCCGCTTTTTCTTTTAATGGATCGGCTGGTGCTTGAAGGCTGGGGTTCCTATGGATACGGATTATAACCTCAGCTATAGTCGTAGCCATTGAAAAATAAAAAATTTTAATCCAGGAACAAGATCTGCCGATCCGGCGGTAATGCCACCGACGTCTGGACGTTTATGCAGTAGTACCGCTTGGGTGCAGTAGTGCCACTTGATTTTTCTTTTTAATTGGGTGGGTCCCATCGTGGGCCCCACATAATTTTGAATGGGCCCCACACTCAATGTTCATGATTTTGATGAGGCCCACATCCACCTCTGCACTTTTTTTTTTTACATGGATAACTTTATTCTACCTACATTTTTCTCTAATACATATTTATATAGATATGTATATATAAGCATATAAAATTTTTTCTCTCTTTTTTTCATTTCTTTCTTTATTCATTTAACAAGAATATCTTCTAAACCAAAATTAGTTACTTGATGTACCCTGTTATGGGAAGATTCGAGCCCTTACAATTTCGAGGACCAACATCGCTTTAATTCGATCAGACACATAAGTCAATTTGAAATGATAGATGCTACTGAGGGGAAGGAAGATTCATGGCTAGGTCACAACAACACTCCCACTCCGAGGCTAGTAATCGGCTCAGGTTGATCTGAGACCGAAGCAGTCGATGTGGAGCTCAGACCGAATACTTCAGACTGTTCCGCTATTATCCGATCAGAAACTAATAACTCAATTGCTCGCATCAATTGCAGAAAACCTCAACTCGATAGGACAGTTCCGCCATCCTGCCTCGGAGCATGAAGGGAAGACCTCCAAGATGTTCAACAGATAATTGAAGTCAAATCCGTCATAAATCCAGGCCAGAGCTCGGCTCGAACTCGTGACACAATTCGTGCTTAGCAAATCGACAATGAAGGCCCGTGTGCACGCCAGTAAGGACCTCTTTGGCCGAAAGTCCCGAGCCGAGGCTGGGGCGGAATGTGGACACTCCATGTGTTTAACTATGAAACTACCTTAAATAAGACATGACCGATTGTTTTGCCCGCAAATACGCACAATACATTACACGATCTCCGGATTATGGACCATATCTCCATGATCATAGTATCCTGCTGATTGAGTGAATCGTGCCGAGATTAATTGACCCGAATCGTCCGATAGTCAGGTATAAATACGATGAGACCCCATTGCTACAAGTACGCAACATCTTGCACTCTCCTTCTACTCTCCAACTTAGACCCCGGTTCCCTTGACCTAACTTAGGCATTGAAGGGTCTCCCGGCTTAGCCAGGGTCTCCTATGCTTGCTAGTGTGCAGGTTCAAGACGTTGAAGCGATTCGAAGTTCGCGAATCGGAGCGGAGTGCCGACCATATTTTGTCATCAACATTTTTGGCGCCATCTGTGGGAAGCTGATACTAAAGGTCAGGTTCCTATTCTTCAGCATTATGGCAAGAGGAAAGAAGAAAGTGGTAGCTGTGGAACCAGAGCAGACCCGTTCCTCTTCACTACTTCACTCTAAATCGGATCCGGGGCCTTCCCGGCGTTCTCGCAATCGGGCAAGCAAGTATCAGGCTATACAAAGCGAGATACAGGCCTTGCGCGATGAAGTCAACCAGATGAAGCAGCGACAGGAGTCGCAACTACACCCTGCTCAGGAAAATCCCGCTTCTAAGCCGATTGGTCCAGTTATGGAAGCTCACTCCACGCCGAGAATTATGAGGCCTGAGGAGTCTCAGAGGCAACCCGCTCGGGCGCTGGCTTCAGCTCAGAATCCTTCCCTGACCCAAATTCGAGTTTCAGCTCAGAATACAACTCGAGCTCCGACGAATGCCTCGGTCACCTCGGCCTTGGCACCAACAGATCTCCATCACGAGTTGGAAAGGAGGAGGGGAAGGAGAACTCCTGAAATAGAAAACACTCAGGAGATAGTAGATGAGAATAAAGATCCTTAGGAAACACGGTTCACGGAGATCAATAACAAAATTCTGACATTAGAAAAGAAGCAGCAATCGTCATCAATTCCCGCCGTTGTTCAGGTGATAATAAAAGAGACCGAGCCTCCCTTCACCTCGGGGATCATGAACGAGGTGATGCCGTAGAGGTTCCGGATACCTCCCGTCATCCAATACTCTGGGACCGATGACCCATCCGAGCACATGAAAGCTTACCGTTCGTGGATGCAAATCCAAACAGTAACAAACGCGATGATGTGTAGGGGGTTCTCAATCACTCTCACAGAATCCGCTCAGAGTTGGTATCGTCAACTCAAATCTAATTTCATTGGTTCCTTCGCAGAACTTAGCCGATTATTCCTTACCCAGTTCATAAGCGGTAAGAAGAGTCGGAAGCCAAATACTCATCTGTTCGCCATTAAGCAAGAGCCTAAGGAGTCATTGAAGGACTACATCGCTCGCTTCAACGATGAAGCACTACATGTGGAAGACCACGATGATAAGATGGCACTTTCTGCCGTGTTCAGTGGTCTGAAAGGGGAAAGTTCATCTTCTCTATTGGGAAGAATCTGCCAAAGACGTTAGCCGACCTCATCGCCAAAGCTCAGAAGTATATTAACGCTGATGAATTCTCCAACGCCCACAAAAATATTCAAATAACTGAGCCGACTGGTAAGGGGAAGAGGCAAAGGAACGAAGAACCTCAGCCATCCAACAAAGGACTAGATGACCGTGCTTCTCACGATCGTCGTCCGAGCAGAAAATCAGAGGGTAAATTCCGTTCATACACCCCCCCCCTCAACACATCTACCAAGCAGATTCTACTAGACATCAGAGGGTACAAGCTTCTGAATTGGCCTATATGTATGAGGGTCGACCCAGATCATCGAGACAAATGCAAATACTGTCGCTTCCATCGGGATCACTGCCATAACACAACCGATTGCGTGGATCTCAAAGATGAGATCGACGCCCTTATTCGGAAGGGGCATCTGCACCAATGTACCAAGGAAGAAAGAACCGCTCAGAAAGAAGAACGAGAGTGAGAATAGCCGAATAACACCACGGAAGAGCCAGCCGAAATTCGCACAATTTTCGGGGGCTCATTCGGTGGAGGAGATTCGAACAGGGCTCAGAAAGCCCACTCTCGGAAGCCTAATCAAGAACACTACATCCACTTAATCGAGCGACTAAGGAACTCTGGGTCAGTTTGTAAAGCATGACCTTCTCAGAAGATTATGCGCGCAGGATCCAGCATCCGCACGACGACGCCCTAGTGGTTACTATGACTATAGCCAACCACAAGGTGTACTGCATCCTGATTGACACTGGAAGTTCAGTAGATGTAATCTACTCCGAGGCTTTCTAAAGAATGGGGGTTCCGAGGTCATACCTCAGACTTGTGAAGACCCCCCTGCACGGCTTTACTGGAGAAAGGGTGATCTCCAAGGGAGCCATCTCCCTCCCTGTGACTGTGGGAGAATGACAATATCAAGTCACCCTCGTGGTGGACTTCCTAGTTGTCAATGTGTCATCCATACACAATGTCTTCCTAGACAGACCTTCTCTCAATGCAATGAGAGCAGTCGTCTCCACCTATCACCTAATGATGAAATTTCCCGCCGAGGGCGGGATAGCCTATCTCCGAGGCGACCAGCATGAAGCTCGGAGATGCTACGCGATAGTAGTGAAGAGAGGGTTGGTTAAGCAAGCACTCACCCTCAACATACTAGATCCCAGAGGACCAGCGGAAGGTTCATCTGTGGAAGACCTAGAGAAAGTACAGCTCGACGAGGCAGACCCGAGCAGAACTATTCATCTCAGAACATCGTTGAATCCTGAGCAATGGTTAGAAATGCTAGCCTTCCTACAATAACACAAAGATGTCTTCATATGGTCCCATGAAAATATGCCCGGAATCTCTCTGGATGTCATGGTTCACATGCTGAATGTAGATCCAGATCACAGACCCGTCAAGCAGAAGAGGAGGCCGTTCGATGCCGAGCAATATGAAGCCATAGCCGACGAAGTCTCTATTCTGCTTGACGCCGACTTCATAGAGGAGGTGCATTATCCTGATTGGATCGCAAATGTGGTCCTCGTCAAGAAATCTAATGAGAAATGGTGTGTCTGCGTATATTATTAGGATCTAAATAAGGCGTGTCCGAAAGATAGTTTTCCGTTGCCTCGGATTAATCAGTTAGTAGACAGCACGGCAGGGCACGAACTACTTTCCTTCCTGGATGCTTACTCCGGGTATAATCAGATCGTGATACATCCCCTGGATAGGCAGAAGACTACCTTCGTCACAGACAAGGGACTCTACTGTTACTGGGTCATGCTGTTTGACCTGAAAAATGATGGGGCCACATATCAAAGGCTGGTGAATCAGATGTTCGTCAAGTAAATCGGACATACCATGAAAGTGTATGTCGACGATATGCTAGTAAAAAGCGTCAAGGCGGCTAATCACCTGACGGATCTCGGAGAAACTTTCACTATCCTCCGAGAATACCAGATGAAGCTGAACCCCGCGAAGTGCGCCTTTGAAGTCGGCTCAGGCAAATTCCTCGGGTTTCAGGTTAGCTAGAGGGGTATTGAAGCGAACCCTGACAAGATCAAAGCATTCCTCGACATGAGTTCGCCTCAGATTGTTAAAGAGATACAATGCCTCACCGGACGAGTAGTAGCGCTTGGACGATTTATATCCAAAGCTATAGATAAGTACCTCCTCTTCTTTCAGCAGTTTAAGGGTCATAAGAAGGCAGAATGGACGTCGGAATGCAAACAAGCCTTTCAGGAGCTCAAGCAGTATTTAGGTTCATTACCCCTACTATCTAGCCCGAAGAAGGTGAACCCCTGTTTCTATACCTTGTAGTCTCGACCTCAGCTGTCAGATCAGCCCTGATTAGAGACGTAGGGGGTAAGCAGCATCCTGTGTATTACGTGACCAAGGCCATGGTGCCCGTCGAGACGAGATATCTGACTCTGGAGAAGTTGGCGCTTAGTCTTATCGTCTCGGCTCGAAAGTTACGTCCATACTTCCAAGCTCATTCCATCGTGGTGTTGACTGATTCTCCCCTTAAGCAAGTCCTCCAGAGGCCCGAAGTGTCAGGTCGGTTGACCAAGTGGGCCATCGAACTCGGGGAGTTTGATATCCAGTTTCGACCGAGGACATCAATAAAGGGCCAAGCCGTAGCCGATTTCATTACAGAATTCACCACCCCTAAGGAGAAACAGATCAGTACAGAGGCCGAGAAGAATCCTTCGCTTGATCCCCCATGTAATCCTAAGACGGTATCAGAACTAGGATGGGTCCTCTACGTAGATGGGTCGTCCAACGTCAAGCGTGCCGGAGCAGGAATCGTCCCAATCGCACCTGATTTCACCCCCATCCAGTATGCAATCAGACTCAGTTTCAAAGCCTCGAACAATGAAGCGAAGTACGAGGCCCTGCTTGCAGGACTCAGACTAGCGGCAAGTCTGGGAGTCCAGTCCCTCCAGTTCTGATGCGATTCTCAGCTAGTAGTCAACCACATCTCCATAGAGTATGAGGCTAAGGAGACGAGGATGATTACTTATTTAGACAAGGCAAGAAAGTTTATTGAAAGATTTTGGAGCTGCACTATACATCAGACACCTAGAGTAAAAATTCATGGGCCGATGCCCTAGCGAAGATAGCCTCCGCCACGGAAGGAAAAATCCCGCGAGTCATTCCCGTGGAATTCATACAACATTCGAGCATCGACTAGACAGAGAAGAAAATGGTCAATTCGGTAGAGGGTACTCCAAGTTGGATGGACCCGATTTACAGGTACCTCACATCTAGTGAAGTCCCCTTGGATAGGTTGGAAGCCAGGCGCCTGAGGGTCAGAGCGGCGCGGTACATTGTCCTGGATGGTACACTATATAAGAAAGGGTATTCTCAGCCCTACCTCAGGTGCCTCCAACCCAACGAGGCAGATTATGTGATTGAAGAGATTCATGAAAGAATCTGTGGAAACCACTCTGGCAATCGATCCCTAGCCTGAAGATACTCCGACAAGGATATTTTTGGCTGACCCTCAAGGAAGATTCGAAGAACTACATTCAAAGGTGCGACAAATGACAGCGCCATGCAGTTGTGCCGAGGCAACCCGCAAAGGAAATGACTCCCATGAGAAGTCCATGGCCGTTCGCTCAGTGAATGATTGACATCATCGGCCCCTTGCCTGCAAGAAAGGGGCAAGTCAAGTTCGCCATCGTCATAGTCGAATACTTCACCAAGTGGGATGAGGCAAAGCCCGTCGCAAAAATCACAGAACAGAAGGTGATTGATTTTGTCTGGAAAAACATCATCTGCTGGTTCGGGATTCCGCGCACCATTGTGTTCGATAACAGCAGTCAGTTTGACAATGGCAAGTTCCGAGGCATGTATCAGGGGCTCGGCATTGCAAACGCATATTCTTCACATCGGCACCGACAATCCAATGGACAGGTGGAAGCAGTTAATAAAGTCATCAATCATCATCTCAAGACAAAGTTGGAGAAAGTAAAAGACAATTGGGCCGAGGAGCTCCTGTAACCGTCCGGATTTTTCCCAACCTGGAATTAGACGTCCTTAGGCGATGGGTCAAACCTAACACCGGTTTAACTTCTCAAGCACTCAATTAAAGCCTCAAATCCCTTTTCAAACCATTTTCTTCACAAATCTCACCTTTCACTACCTCGTTCTTTAAATCCTTCTAAGTACTTTCACATTAGACACTATCTTAAAGTTTAGGTGATGACGAATAATACTTAAACTAAACATTGCTACAAAGGTCTAAGTACCACCTCAGACCGAAATCACTCAGGACTAAATCCTTTAGAAATTTGACAAAGTTAACTATGTGTTAAACTAGATTATCCATGAAATCCGTTTCAATTGCTTTAAATACGATCTGCAAGACCTAAAACTTGTAGAATCATTAACGCTAGGTTATCCTAAAATCTAGGATTAAACTCATTACCCGACTACTTTTGGGAGCACGTTGAAACTTCGTATCAGGTCTGGACCGCACATCGGGAGTCCGAATAATACGAGGTTAAGGACTTAGGACTGCCTCGCTGGGCTTAACAACCATGTCGGAAATCAAACCCAGACAGTGTCCCACGACTGTTCGCTTGAGTCCGGAGCAAGAGAGTATGAAAACACTTGTTTTCTTTACAAAATAAATATCTTGAATAGTGATATGAGACTTGTTACTTGCGGACATTTTGTAAGCAACCAGACCGTCAGAATCTGACCCAAATACACCCTCGGATCAGGAAAATTTTCATAAACATATCCATGTACTTGGAATTTCGGATCGGGATCCGTTGACCGTTGAACTGAAATTGGTCCGCCATGCGTGATCTGGGAATCCGACTGAAACGAAAACTTAACTTTACCTGGATCCAAGGTTGATGAGCTTAAGTCCGACCTTTGACTCAAGGAGGCCCGCCAGAAATCCTCCGTTGAGCTGAAACAATGCTGCTTTGGTTATAACCTAAGTATACCTTGTCCACAAGTCTACTTTGGAGAGTTTTTAGGCTATATAAGGACCTTAGAACCTTCTCTCTCACAGCCATACGAATTTGAGAGAAACCCTAGAGAGAGAAGTGAGAAAAGAGAGAGAAAGAGTGAGAGAAGTGGGAGAAACTCCCTACTACTGTTTCCTGCCACTACCTAAGCTCCACCACTCCGTTCTTGTCACTTTCTCGGCGATACCGACTTCATTTCTAGGTAAGAAACCCTAACCCTAATCTGTTTTGGGGTGTGTAGGTTGTAGGTTATGAAATAGCTAACCTATTTCATTCTTTAGGCTACCAAACTGCCGAATACGGAAGCTTGGCAAACCTAGCTGATTCGTTGCGATTCTACGGTATAAGGTGAGGACTTTAGGTGTATAGGTTATGGTTTTCAATACTTTCAATGTCAGATAATAATAGATTCATGATCTGCATACAATTGCACATGTACAAAGTGCTTTCTGTTTTCTGTTTCGATTAAAGACGTAGAATATGGAATTTTACATATTTTAGGTATTCGTAGAAAATACCGTATACGTATATATTTTGAAAATGTGTTTGACATGATTATTTGTTGTATGAATATATGATATGTGGATAAAATACTTATTTGGCGAAAGGATTCGCCCTAATACATGTTATGCTAATATACACTATGTATATAGAAATAGTGTATTCTAGAAAATACCGTATACGTATAAATTTTGGAGATGTGTTTGCTATGATTATTTGCTGTATGAATATATTATATATAGATAAAATACTTGTTTGGCGAAAGTATTCGCCCTAATACATGTTTTGCTAATGTACACTATGTATGTTGAAATAGGGTATTCTAAGTATTTGTGAAAATGCTTGTGAGAGTAAGTGTTTGGATGATGGAGTCTTAGGTAGGTGTTGAGATGGGATTCTCAACTACCTTAGAGACGTGCATGATTTCCTCCATGTTGGTTGTTTATTTTATCTGCTTACTTATGAAATACATGTGTTTGTATTCCTGTTTATATGGTGCTTTATAACATGCTTTATAAACATGCTTTATGACATGCTTGTTAACTTGCTTGAATTACTTTATTTGTTATGTTTTACTCTACATGTTGAATTACTTTGTTTATTATGCTTTACTCTACATGTTCTAAATAAGGATTGATTGAGTTTGGGACTATGTTTATAGTCCAGACAATCGGTACCAGACTTGAGATTGTGATTAAGATTCATTTTGCCACGTAAGATGTGTTTGACGAACCTGGGTCGTACTTCAGTTGGCGACAGTGATTAGGCCACACGAAATGCTTATGCACTTCAGGTCGTTCAGTTGATTGTGCACTCGAGCTAGTCAGGCCCGTCAAGTAACCCGATATGTTTAATGTATGTCCACCATGTTTGGTCGCTACTGCTTGAACCTAGGGTACCAAACTTACCAGTGGAATCCCGTTAACCATGGTACCACGATCCACTAAGACTTATGAGCCGGGCATAGTGGTATGGGACACCGTGGTCGAGCTATCGGCCTACGCCGGGGCCATGTGCCTCCCCGTAGTGACTAGTGAGCAACCAAACTCGTGAGCCGAATACGGTGGTATGGGACACTGTATTCGTGCTGTCGATACCTACGGCGAGAGCCGAATACAGTGAGACTTGTATTCGTGTTGACGGGCGACGAGTCCTTCGTAGTGTCTTCGAGTATACTCTGAAGTCTATGATTGGCGACGAGCCCTTCGCAGCAACTAGAGCATGAGTTAAGCCGAGTACGGTGAGACCTGTATTTGAGCTGATGGCCAGCGATTGAACCGAGTACGGTGAGACCTGTATTCGAGCTGATGGCCAGCAATTGAGCCGCATACGATGAGATCTGTATCCGTGCTGACGGGTGACGAGCCCTTTGCGATGCCTTCGTGATGCCTCTCGAACCATAATATCGTATGAGATTATAATATCGTATGAGATTAACTAGGTTTAACGACCCTAGAATGGATCATGTTTGGGAATGATACAAGGGATATACCTTAGTTTCCCAATACTGCTGTTTGAAATAGACTAATAACTACTCGGTAATCATGCTCATCATCGCACTGCATGTGCCTGGTAGATGTGGAGCACTGAGGGATGAACGCATTCGCGAACGTAAGCTGGTGTCGCATGAGGGTGGTTTGGCAAGGGCATACATCATGTCATTTCATACTTGCATTAAATAAGAGTAGTTAGAATTATTTGATTGTACTGCTTTATCATTACTGCTTGACTAAATTGATAATATGTTAACCTATGCTTTATTGTTCCACTGAGTTGGTCACTCATTCCTACGTTACAAGACGGTGTTTTAAAACACCCATTAGATATTGTATCAGATGCAGGTATTACTGGATCACAGGAGACTGAGCTCGACTTCTATGACGATCAGGAGGAGTTCTCCTACATGCAGTTCGCTGGAGGCTTCGCTAGGTCATCCAAAGGTGCTACGGGGCTGTGGTTGATAATTTCGGTTGTACTATTTTGACATTTTGATTCAGAACCAACATGTATATATACGGTGACTCAGTTAGTGTTCATACTCTGGAGATCGAGAATGTTTTGTTTTATATATATTTATATACACCTTTCAGTCTTCCGCTTACATTTTATACATGGATCCGGAGTATGAATTACTGTTTTGGTAGAATCTCACTCATGTTTATTGTACTAACATAGACAATATTTAATCATCATTATCTATGTTGCATAAGTGATGTTCTGGAACACGAGAGTTGAGTTACTACTCGACCCTCGATTTTCGGGATGTTACAGCTCCCATTCGTCCTATGGGCCTACAAGACCACAACTCAGTCGTCTACTGGGAAGACTCCATTTTCGCTATCCTACGGCTCGAAGGCAATGGTACCAATCGAAATCGGCCTTCCTACAGCTCGGGTCAGAAATTATCAAGAAAATCATAACGTCGAGCAGATCACAGCTAACCTAGATCTACTTGAAGAAGCTAGAGATGTCTCCATACTTCGGGTCACTGCTCTACATCAACAGGTGGCACGATTTTACAATTCCAAAGTCAAGATCAGGCAGTTTCATCTAGGAGACTTGGTTCTTCGCTGAGTTTTCCAGAACACCGCCGAGCCGGGGGCTGGGGCACTCGGGCCTAACTGGGAAGGGCCTTACCGTGTGGTCCGATTGACTAAACCGAGTTCCGACCACTTAGAAGATCTCGAGGGCCGCCAACTCCCCCACCCTTGGAACGCCGAGCACCTAAAAGTCTACTATCCTTGATGTAATGGCCTTTAACCCAATAAACACCTCCGAGCAGCCAACCTTTAAGGCTCCCAATAAACACCTCTAAGCGGCCAGCCTTTAAGGCTCTTAATAAAATTCACACCTCTTCCTTTCTATACAAATGGATTATCTACTAAGGAAAAGTTGCCCCTCGTAAGTAGGGGCGGACTAAACAAACTGATCCCTTAGAAAAGGGGTTAGAATGTTATCCCACGGGAATTCGACAAGGCATTCCTTCTTAGTCAGGGAAAAAGCCAATGGATAACCCGACTCCCCAACAGAGGAGCCGGATCCTCGCCTGACTAACGGACAGATTAAGAGTCGCTCGCCAATCGTGGGACGAGCTGATCCCCTAGGGATCCGGACTTAACAATAACAATACCAAAAGGTTCAAAGTTCGATAAAACGACATTGAGGCAAGCTGACCCGTTAAGGTATTGGCTCAACAATGCCCCAAAGTAAAACAACCTATCAACAAATCAATCCAGTAATCAACAATCAACATCCAAGAACCGACTAAGGATTAACATATAAGAAAAAATCATCATCCAAGCGCCCTCTCCAAAGGGTTAAAAAATCATCATCATCCACACGCCCTCTCCAGAGGGTCAAAAAAATATCATCCATCAAATCATTCAACAAAAAGATTCAAGTTCAGAAAAGTCATAAAAAGAGAAGCATCGAAAACTATGCAATCAAAGGAGGACAAGGAGCTTGGGAGCTAGGGGCTCGAACCGGGTGGACATCTTCAGCGGGCTTCTCTCCTGCTTCTTCAGGCAGCAGAGGCTCAAGGTTGAAGTCAGGATACAAATCCTGGACCACTTCGATACAAGCGTCGAAGCCACAGTTGTAAAACTTAGTGGCTTCGGCAGCTCTCTCCTTTGAAGCCTTAAAAGCCTCTAATGCGGTGGCTACTGCCAAAGTTAGGGACGCCTCATCTTTAGCTCGCTGGGCGTCCCTAGCCTGAGAAACCGCCTTGCATTGTTCTTCCGCTGCTTCGGCTCTGGTCCGCTCTAGCACTTCCCCCAGTTGAGCATTCTCCTTAGCAAGCGAGTTTGTGTGGGTCCTGGCTTAGGTCAACTCGGCTGCAATAACACTACATCCGCCTTGAGATCACCCACTACTCCCTGAAGCTGAAGCTCTCGAGCTCTCTCGTCCTCAAGCTGCCGACGCAGCTCTGCCTGCTCCATCCGAAGGAAGGCCGCCTCATCCCACAAGATCCTAGCCTCGCTCCTGAGGACTTCCACCTCAGCGTCTTTCTTCACAAGCTCCCGTATCCTCTCCCGAGTCAAGAGGAACCTCGGGATAAACTGAATGAAAACAGAAGAATAAACATACGGATGTGAAAAAAATAGAAACTAAGAAACAGAAAGGCAACAGAAAATACCCTATAAAAAATGGAAGCCATGTCGTTCAAGAAGGAGTTATCCGATTTGGCGAGAAGGCTGGCTATCTCCTCCTCTGGGGCATGTTTGGCAGCCCAAGGAGCCAGGTAAGACATGTGGTAGCCCAACTCAAACCTTCCTCTGCTCGTCCCCACCTGAGCTGACCCTATTGCTTCTCCAACCCCAGTCCTGCTGCTTGTAGAAGCCTGAACCTTGGTCTGGAGACCATTCCCAGCCTCGGGAGGGGAGAGCATGGTGTCAGCCATCCGAACGGCCTCCTCCCATTCGAACGAAGAAGAGACAACTATGTAGGGCTCATGGATTGCGGGAGGGGCCTTGGCGGTGGGAGGAGCAGTGACAGAAGGGAGGATTAGAGCTGGACTATTGATGACCGCGGCCTCAGCCACGATAGGTGCTATAATCGGAGCTACAGCAATAGAAATTGAAGTTGCAGTTGGGGCTGCAGCAACAGAAACTGGAGCCGAGGGGCCCTCATTGCGAGGAGTTGCTTGCTTCCTCCGAACGGTTGTCTTTGTTAGGGGCTCGGCCTCAGCATCTCGTCAACGGTCAGAGCGGCTTTTCTCCTCTGAGACCCAGCCGCCTCGGCCATACCTGCATGCAAAATAATGAATCAGCGACCAAGTCAAGAAGTTCATTAATTCTGAGGGAAGAGGCGCATGAGAAACTTACTGAAGGAGGTGAGGAGAGGCTTGGAATTGCAAAGCCCAAACCAATGAAGGTTGGCGGCCATGATCAGGTCCGACCAGGAGTGGAGGTCTCTCGAGCGTGCCCTGGCCTTAGCAACTTCATTCTTCAAGTCCGAAGTGAGGAGTGGCAAGCCCCTTGGGAAGTCTACAGAGGTAAAAGGCTTCAGTAAAATTGTAACAAAAGGGAAAGGGATATAAAAATAAAAGGGAGGAGCAAGGTCCGACCTGGGGTGGGGAATTGGGTAGGGACCCGAGTGTCAAGTTCCCGAGCTCCGCTGCCGGTGCCTCCCATTCGCCTAAAGCCCAGAACCATTTATTCTTCCAATCCTTGTTATAGGATGGAAGATTCATGACTAGCCCTGACCCTTTGCTGCTGCCAGTCGCAAAGTAGTACCACGACTCATGGCTATTGTGCTTGACTAAATACAAGCTTATTAATTCTTCTGGAGTAAGCTTGGGGTTCCCAACTTGGCGTCAGATGATGTAAGAAGAGATCAAAACCCTCTAAGCATTGGGGGTAAATTGACCGGGAGCAATCCCAAGTAGGCTGTCAGGGCTCAGACGAATGGGTGCATAGGGAGTCGGAGCCCTCACTGAAGAGCGCAGAGGAAAATGACAACTTCCCCTTCAGCAGGTGCGCCAGCTGTGTCGAGGGGTTCTGGCGCCCTTATCTGCACAGAGTTCGGGATATCAAACTCCGAGCGGATCTATCCCATCTACGACTCCGTCAATACGGAGTCTCCTGGGACAACCTTCGATGCCTGCTCACTCGCCGTCATCTCAGCATCACTTGCCATCGAGTCTTGGGGGGCTCAGGTGACTTTCTTCTTGCCGACCCGACAGGTCCGTGCCCCTGCCTCCTTGTTTCTTCGGGGCGGAGAGTATAAAGGCACTGCTTCTAAGGGGCCTTCAGAGACTTCTCTCCAGTTATCCGAGCTTCTTAGCTCAGAGTCATCATAATCGTCCCGGACCATCTCCAGATCGGACGACATCTTGCAGGGAAGAGAGAAACATTAGAAGAAAAGAGGACTCACCGGACGGTCATCGGGAATCACCTTCATCATAAAACCCCTGATCGGTTGGAATCGCCTCGCTGGAAGCTTCGAATCGGTCGGAATCGCCTTTGCTAGAAATCGCCTCCTCAGGGAACGCGAACTCAAAATGTTGAAGTAAGAAGCGTTTTCAAAAATGCTGAGAATTATATAGCCCGAGAATAATCTCTGCATTAATGGCAGAGCATAATGGCCGCCACCGAACCGTCACGAGCTGACTTCGAGGGCACACGTGGCTGCAAATCACTGGTTCAACCTCTGCCAGGTTGCGTGCCTCTGGCATTGGATTACGAGCACGGAGTAGCAGAAGCGACGCCAGAGCAGGGGAAGCGTCGTTCGAACGTCTTCCATGGCATACGTGGCAGTTAGCCATAGGCTCAGTGATGATGCAAGATTTTAACCGTCGCCATGCGTCCGCTGAAGGTTGTCCCATGAATAGGAGACCTCGAGGACCTACCCTTTCAAATCTTTAAAAGTGAAGCTCATAATTGCAACCGCACACGTGAAAGATATGGCAGGGGAAGTGGTTAATCTTTCGTGTATGTTTACTCTTTGAGTTCTAGTCCGAACCCGAAGACTAGGGGGCTTCTGTTATGGGAAGATCCGAGCCCTTACAATTCCGAAGACCGACATCGCTTTAATCCGATCGAACACACAAGTCAATTTGAAATGATAGATGCTACTGAGCGGAAGGAAGATTCGTGGCTAGGTCACAGCAGCACTCCCACTCCGATGGTAGTAATCAGCTCAGGTTGATCTGAGACCGAAACAATCGGTGTGGAGCTCAAACAAAATACTTCAGACTGTTCCACTACTATCCGATCAGAAACTAATAACTCAACCGCTCGCAGCAGTTGCGGAAAACCTCAACTCGACAGGACAGTTTTGTCGTCCAGCCTCGGAGCACAAAGGGAAGACCTCCAAGATGTTCAACAGATAATTGAAGTCAAATCCGTCATAAATCCAGGCCAGAGCTCGGATAAGACTCATGACACAATCTGCACTTGGTAAATCGACAGTGAAGGCTCGTGTGCACGCCAGTAAGGACCTCTTCGGCCAAAAGTCCCGATCCAAGGCCGGGGCAGAATGTAGACGTTCCATGCGTTAAACTAAGAAACTACCTTAAATAAGACATGACCGATTGTTCCACCCGCAGATACGCACAATACATTACATGATCTCCGGATTACGGACCATATCTCCACGACATAGTATCCCGCTGATTGAGTGAATTGTGCCGAGATTAACGAACCCGGATCGTCAGTTAGGTATAAATACGATGAGACCCCATTACTATAGATACGTAACATTTCGCACTCTCCCTCTACTCTCCAACTTAGACCCCAGTTCCCTTGATCTGACTTAGGTATCGGTGGGTCCCCTAGCTTAGCCAGGGTCTCCTGTGCTTGCTAGTGTGCAGGTTCGAGACGTCGAAGCGATTCGAAGTTCGCGAGTCGGAGTGGAGAGCCAACCAGATTTTGTCATCAACATACCCTACATGATTTTGGGGTAGGAGAAGCTACTTTAGCCAACCAACTTATTTATTTTCCAAGATTCCATCAAGTCGATGGTCGAAAATCCATTTCATTCACTTTGCGGTCAATTTCAATCAGTTCGCGGTTAATTTCATTTAGTTCACAATCAATTCCATGCATTTCACGGTCAATCCTGGCGATTCTGCTTCAATTCATGGTCAATTCCATGTATTTCACAGTCAATTCCCTTCACTTCATGGTTAATTCCATGCATTCTAAGGTCAATTCCCTTCACTTCACGATCATTGCCATGCATTTCATGGTCAATTTCGACGATTCCACTTCCCTTCATGGTCAATTCTATGTATTTCGCGGTTAATTACCTTCATTTCACGGTCAATTCCATGCATTTCACGGTCAATTCCCTTCACTTCATGCTCATTTTCACGCATTTCACGGTCAATTCTGGCGATTCCGCTTCACTTTACGGTCAATTCTATGTATTTCACGGTCAACTCCTTTCATTTCACGGTCAATTCCATGCATTTAACAGTCAATTCCGGCGATTCCTCTTCACTTCACGGCCAATTCAATACATTTCACAGTCAATTCCCTTCACTTCACGATCAATTTCATGCATTTCACGGACATTTCCATGCATTTCACGGTCAATTATGGTGATTCCGCTTCACTTCAGGGTCAATTTTATACGAAAATAATATCGATATCATTGATAATATCGCTCATAACAAAAAATATTGGCATCGCTACAAGTTCATTGGTCAGGGATACAGAAACAATATCGATATCGTCGATAATATCGTTGATAACCGGAAATATCGGTATCGTTACAAGTTTCGCTAGTCAGGGTTACGGAAACAATATCGATATCATTGATAATATTGCTGATAACTGGAAATATTGATATCACTACAAGTTTCGCTAGCCAGGGATACAAAAACAATATCGATAGTGTCGATAATATCGCTGATAACTGGAAGTATCGGTATCGCTACAAGTGAAGGGGATTGACCATGAAATGAGTAGAATTGACTGTGAAATGAGTGGAATTGACCGTGAAATGAAGGGAATTGACCATGAAATGCATGAAAATGACCGTGAAGTGAAGGGAATTGACCATGAAGTGAAGGGGGAATCGCCGGAATTGACCGTGAAATGAATGGAATTGACTGTGAAATGAAGGGAGTTGACTGTGAAATGCATGGAATTGACCGTGAAGTGAAGGGAATTGACCGTGAAATGTATTGAATTGACTGTGAAGTGAAGAGGAATTATCGGAATTGATCGTGAAATGCATGGAATTGACCGTGAAATGAAGGGAATTGACCGTGAAATGCACAGAATTGACCGTGAAGTGAAGGGAATTAACTGTGAAATGCATGGAAATGACCGTGAAGTGAAGGGAATTGTTCATGAAATGAATGGAAATGACTGTGAAGTGAAGTGGAATCACAGGAATTGGCCGTTAAATGCATGGAAATGACCATGAAGTGAAGGGAATTGACTGTAAAATGCATGAAAATGACCGTGAAGTGAAGAGAAATGACCATGATGTGAAGCGGAATCACCGGAATTGACCGTGAAATGCATGGAATTGGTCATGAAATGAAGGGAATTGACCATGAAATGCACGGAATTGACCGTGAAGTGAAGAGAATTGACCAGGAAATGCATGGAAATGACCGTGAAGTGAAGGGAATTGTTCGTGAAATGAATGGAAATGACAGTGAAGTGAAGTTGAATCACCGGAATTGACTGTGAAATGCATGGGAATGACCGTGAAGTGAAGGGAATTAATCGTGAAGTGCATGAAAATGACCGTGAAGTGAAGGGAATTGTCCTTGAAATGAATGGAAATGACTATGAAGTGAAGTGGAATCACCGGAATTGACCGTGAAATGCATGGAAATGACCGTGAAGTGAAGAGAATTGACCGTGAAATGCATGGAAATGACCATGAAGTGAAGGAATTGACTGTGAAATGAATGGAAATGACCGTGAAGTGAAGTGGAATCACCAAAATTGACCGTGAAATGAACTGAATTAACAGTCAATTCCCTTCACTTCACGGTTAATTCCGTGCATTTCATGGTCGATTCCCTACACTTCATGGTCATTTCCATTCATTTCACGGTCAATCCCGGCGATTCCCTTTCACTTCACGGTCAATTCAATGCATTTCACAGTCAATTCCCTTCACTTTATGGTCAATTCCCTTAATTTCATGGTCAATTTCATGCATTTCACAGTCAATCCCGATGATTCCCCTTCTCTTCATAGTCAATTCCATGCATTTCACGGTCAATTCCCTTCACTTCACGGTCAATTCAGTGCATTTCACGGTCAATTCCCTTCATTTCATGGTCAATTCCATGCATTTCATGGTCAATCCCGACGATTCCCCTTCTCTTCACGGTCAATTCCATGCATTTCAAGGTCAATTCCCTTTACTTCACGGTCAATTCCCTTCATTTCACGGTCAATCCTGACGATTCCCCTTCACTTCACGATTAATTTAATGCATTTCACGGTCAATTCCCTTCACTTCATGTTCAATTCCCTTCATTTCATAGTCAATTACATGCATTTCACAATTAATCGCGACGATTCCCCTTCTCTTCACGGTCAATTCCATGCATTTCACGGTCAATTCCCTTCACTTTACGGTCGATTCCATGCATTTCACGGTCAATTCCCTTCATTTCATGGTCAATTCCATGCATTTCACGGTCAATTCCCTTTACTTCATGGTCAATTATGTGCATTTCACGGTCAATTCCCTTCATTTCACAGTCAGTTTCATGCATTTCACGGTCAATCTTGGCGATTCCCCTTCACTTCACGGTCAATTTAATGCATTTCACGGTTAATTCCCTTCACTTCATGGTTAATTCCCTTCATTTCACGGTCAATTCCAAGCATTTCACAGTCAATCCCGACGATTCTCATTCTCTTCACGGTCGATTCCATACATTTCACGGTCAATTCCCTTCACTTCACGGTCAATTCTGTGCATTTCACGGTCAATTCCCTTTATTTCACGGTCAATTCCGTGCATTTCACGATCAATTCCCTTTACTTCATGGTCAATTCCGTGCATTTCACAGTCAATTTCCTTCATTTCATGGTCAATTTCATGCATTTCACGGTCAATTCTGGCGATTCCCCTTTACTTCATGGTCAATTTAATGCATTTAACGGTCAATTCCCTTCACTTCACGTCAATTCCATGCATTTCACGGTCAATACCGATGATTCCACTTCACTTCACGGTCATTTCCATGCATTTCACGATAAATTTCCTTCACTTCACGGTCAATTCCATGCATTTCACGGTCAATTCCCTTCATTTCACGGTCAATTCCATGCATTTCACGGTCAATTCCCTTCATTTCACGGTCAATTCCATGCATTTCACGGTCAATTCCCTTCATTTCATGGTCAATTTCATGCATTTCACGGTCAATTCTGCTAATTCCCCTTTACTTCACGGTTAATTCAATGCATTTCATGGTCCATTCCCTTCACTTCATTATCAATTCCGTGCATTTCACAATCAATTCCCTTCATTTCATGGTCAATTTCATGCATTTCACGGTCAATTTCGGCAATTCCCCTTCACGTCACGGTCAATTCAATTCATTTCACGGTCAATCCCTTTCACTTCAAGGTCAATTCAATTCATTTCACGCTCAATCCCGGTGATTCCCCTTCACTTCACGATCAATTCAATTCATTTCACGGTCAATCCCCTTCACTTCACAGTCATTTCCATTCATTTCACGGTCAATCCCGACAATTACCTTTCACTTCACGGTCAATTCAATGCATTTCACGGTTAATTCCCTTCACTTCACGATCAATTCCGTGCATTTTACGGTCGATTCCCTTCACTTCACTGTCATTTCTATTCGTTTCACGGTCAATCTCAGCGATTCGCTTTCACTTCATGGTCAATTCAATGCATTTCACGGTCAATTCCCTTTAATTCCGGTGATTGACCGTGAAGTGAAGGGGAATCGCCAAAATTGATCGTGAAATGCATGGAATTAACCGTGAAGTGAAGGGAATTGACCATGAAGTAAAGGGAATTGACCGAGAAATGCATGGAATTGATCGTGAAGTGAAGTGGAATCACTGGTATTGACCGTGAAATGCATGGAATTGACCGTGAAATGAAGGGAATTGACCGTGAAATGCACGGAATTGACCGTGAAATGATGGGGAATCGCCGTGATTGACCGTGAAATGCATGGAGTTGACTGTGATGTGAAGGGAATTGACCTTGAAATTTATGAAATTGACCATGAAGTGAAGAGAATTCACCGGAATTCACCGCGAAATGCATGGAATTGATTGGAAAGTTAATAAAATTTACCACAAACTGATTGAAGTTGACTGTGAAGTGAATGAAATTGACCGTAAAGTGAATGAAATGAATGAAATTGATCGCGAACTGATTGAAATTGACTGCTAAGTGAATGAATGAATTTTCAACCATCAACCCGATGGAATCTTGGAAAATAACTACGTTGGTTGGCTAAATTAGCTTCTCCTACCCTAAAATCATATATGTTACGTTAAGTAACTCATTTTAGTTTAGGAGATATGCTTGTTAAGTAAATAGAAAAAGAAATGAATTAAACGATAGAAAAACATTTTTATATGCTTGTAAACACGTTTTTATATAATTATGTATTAGAGAAAAATATAAGGAAAAAAAAGTTCTCCTTATAAAAAATAAAATAAAATAAATAATAATAAAAATAAAATCTGGCAGACTGGCGCGTACCTGCGGCACTGCCACGGCAGTATGTGTTTTTTTTTTTTTGCCACGGAATTTTCGTTGCTTGTGTGGGTCCCATCATGAGGTCTGTGTTATATCCAAACTGTTAATCTATTTGGCAAGCTCATATTAAGGCTTGAGAAGAAAAATAAGACAGATCTAATTATCAAGTGGACCACACTGTAAAAGGGAGTGGGGAATTGAACGTCTACCATTGAAACCCTTTTAGGGTTATAGTAAGATTTGGATCATTATGAAGTTTGTTTTTCCTCTTCATCTATGTCTTTGTGACCCTGTAAATTGATTGGATGGAAAGTAAATGTTACGGTGACCCCTGCAAAATTTTTAACGGCAAAATTTAATTTTCTCGCTGTTATTTGTGGTGTGGTCCGGTTGATTTTTGGATATAATTTTTTTTTTTCTGATAATGCTCTGGAATGATCTCTAAATATGGATGAACGTTGTGAATATAATAAATACGTAACTGTGGGGCTAATGTAACGTTGATCTCTTTTGAACCGTTCGTACGGCTCGGAGCTCGAGGAGCGTCAGCGGTCGTCTTCGAGCACCAGCTGATCCGCTTGAAGGTAAAAGGAGGGGGCATTTTCGACCTTTGGCTAATTATCCGTACAACTGGTACTTATTCTGGTGAAGTAAAACGAGTGGGCTTAAATGGGACATAAATACGTCGTACAGTGGTAAATTTATCGGAGGGAATCCGCGTCGCACATATTGGTTACTACCGCGCGCCAGAGTCGTGAGCTTTTTTTTTTGTTTTTTATTTTTCGAGTTAGCTCATTAGCACACCCGACTGTCAGACCACGGATGCGGATTTCCTTCGAACTGCTTTCCCATGAATTTACTGCGCAAGGAAGCTGGGTGAGGCCGGATATGTTTGTGTAAAATCCACCTCCGGCCATCCGTTTCGAAATCTTATTTTATGCCTTCGACGAAAAACTATGTGTATACAACACTCAAGCGGGCACACGAGAGGAAATATTGGGCATTCCGTGAGCACCGTTGTAGTACTCTTGTGGCCATAAAAGTTCCGTATCAGTCTATATTTTCCGTTTTTGGCTTAATCCCATTTGGCATGACCTTTTAAACGGTTTGGATAGCATATAAATTATAAGGTTGAGCCTTGGAAGGTTTCAATGGTAGAAATTTATTTCCCCAATTTCTCTTCTCGTGTGACCCCTTAAGTTCTGTATCCATCTCATTTTTTGTCTCACATCCTAGAAGCTCAAAAAACGTATGAGCGGAATGAATTTCTCACGTACATTTCAGTCGGCCCTACCCAGCATCCTTTCGGAGGAAGGCTTTTGCGGGAAATCCGCGTCTGTCAGAGAACACGCCAGTGGGAAACGGATTGGCTACTTCGCCTGCCACTAGCAAATGGCTAGTGGTCGGTGTGATGTGGGCCCCACCATAATGTATGTGTTTCATCCATGCCATCCATATATTTTTTAATATCATTTTATGGTATGAGACCAAAACCGAGATATATTCCAATCTCAAGTGGACCACATTACAGGAAACAGTGTTGAATGAGCGTGAACCATTAAAAAACTTTCGGGGCCATAAAAGTTTTGGATGAAGCTAATCTTTGTTTTTTCCCTTCATCTGGTCCTGTATGACCTAGTTAACAGATTTGATGTCAAATAAACAGTGCAGTGGGCCTTAGGAGGATTTTAATTGTGATTATCCAATCACTATTGTTAGCCTGTTTTGTAGTACACGTGAGATTTATATCCCTTAAATTTTTTAGATAAGCCTTAAAATGATCCGTAAAAATGAATGAAATACATACATCACGGTGGCCCTACAGTGCACAGTCCACCAGCCACCGGGCTGTGGCAAGGAAAGTAGCGAATCCGTTTCGCTCCCGTGTTAGCCACCCCCACTGGGGAAACGAGTGGATCCGGGTGTACCAGGGTCGTGAGTTCTTCTTCTTCTTCTTCTTCTTCTTTTTATTTTTTTTATTTTTTTTATTTATTTTTATTTTTAAAAAAAAATTTTCAAAATACTTTTAAGCTTGCCAGTACGCACACTGTCAGATCACACATCACTGTTAGCCACCCCCCAGGGTCGTGAGTTCGTGAGAAATTCGTGGGCTGTAAACTTAGTAGGCCACCGTGATGTTTGTGAGAAATTTATCCGATCCTTCCGTTTTGTGAGATTATTTTAAGACATGAGATCAAAAGTGAGCAGAATTCAAGACCTAGGGAGCCGCACTTGGAAAAGGTGGGTGGAGAGATTCCTACAGTTGAAACCTCACTGAGTCTACAGTGATGTTTACATGCCATCCATTCCGGTCATGACGTCATTCTCAATGGGATGAACTGGAAGCAGAAATGATATCATAACTCAAAACTTGTGTGACCCATGAATATTTCAACCGTTGACGTTCAATCGGCACGTTTTTGCCTGCTTGGGTATTGGATCCAGCTAAATTTTAGACTCAAGACCTAAAATAACGAGTTAACAAAACGGATGGACAGGATAGATTTCTCACAAACAAATAGTAGGCCCCACCTTATTTCCAGGTAGGAACTTCCCGTGGCTTTGCAGGACACGGATTTCCAGTGAAATGCTTTTGCAGGAAGTTCTGGCCCTATAAGCCTAGGTGGCGCCCACCGTGATGTCGGTAAGAAATTCACCCCAAAGAGTGAGCGGATCCAAGATTCAAGGGAGCCGCACTAAGGAAAAGGTGGGTAGGGAAATTCCTGCAGTTGAAACCTCACTGGGTTCATCAATGATGTTTACATGCTATCTGTACAGTTCATAACATCATTCCTACTAAGATGAACTAAAAATACAAAAGTAAGCTTAATTGCATTTCGATATGAAGAAGAAACAGTAGTCATTCCCACGGCAATTGACAAAATTCCCAGCTCAACCAATGACACTCAAGGAGAAGGAGCCTCCATGCTATGAGGCAGTTCTTTGGAACTATCTAGAGTGCAACAAAACCAATGACACTCAAGGAGAAGGAGCCTCCATGTTATAAGGCAGTTCTTTGGAACTATCTAGAGTGCAACAAAGTGACGAGCCTGAGCCTTGACAGACATGGTAACAATGAGAACCCCAAAAATGCTCCATCAAAACTAGGACAAGAGACCACAGTGGATGCATCAACGCAAGGCAAGACGATTCCATCACGGGTATCCATATGGGAATTATGCACATCATCGACTAATCGGGAGTTGTTTGGAAAGATGTTGAATAATGCTCACATCACCTCGGACACTCTACCATAGATGATTGCACTGATGATGGGGCAACTCCTCACACCCAGAGTTGTCACCTTCACGGACAATGAGCTTCCTCCTGACGAATGAGATCACAGAAGGTCTCTCAATATCACTCTACGGTATAAGCACCTGTGTGTTCCGCTAGTCCTCATCGACAATGGTTCAAGCCTAAACATGTGCCCACTCCAGACGATAATCTGCCTTGAGATTGAGCCATCATCTTTTCGCCCAAGCGACATGAGCGTCAGAGCCTTCGACAACTTTCGTCAAACTATAGAAGGAGAAGTGGGCATTGAAGGGCAATTCGGTCTAGATATCTCGGTCTTCACCTTCTAGGTCTTGGGATATATTTTCATCCTTCAACATGCTGCTTGGAAGGCCATGGCTTCACATAGTCGGAGTTGTCCATTCCACTCTCCATCAACGAGTAATATATATCCTCGACAACAAGGTAATCTTTATCCTTGCTGAACCAGAGATTGTCATTCCAAACAACTATGATACACAAGAGCTAGATGTTCCGGTCATTGACATCCAGCATTCGGATAAAGACATCCTTTACCACAGTTTCTAAATTGAAACTATAAATGCAATGGTCAATCCATCATCGATGAGCGCTGAGTATGTCTTCTCGCTAGCTGAGCGATAAAGCTTCAAGTACCGTGCAAAGAATCACTCCAGGACAAGGGCCATAGAGACAACCTACAACAAGAGGAAGTGAAGATTGGGGTACAAGCCTAACCCTAAGGAAAAATGGATGAAAAAGGAGTTCCAATACATGCCGATCAAATTCGTCAGACCTGGGACTCCATGCAAGGAGGAGATATCAGTTGCCTCGCACGAAGGTACCCCTCTAGGTCACGATGATGCTCTATGGCCCCCTATCTGATGGGAAACAATCTTAGGGCCATTAGGGAAAGAACCACCTGCATCAGAAGAAGAAGAAGCAACACTCCAAGAACATAATCAAGAAAGATATCAGGACACCTTAATACTTATTATCACAGCTGCAACTTCAATCAAACAGGGTCACTCTCTGCTTGTCTCAGCTTCAATCAAATAGGGGCACACCTTGCTTGTCTCAACATCAACCAACCAGGGGCACACCTACCCGTCTCAGATTTAATCAACCAAGGGCATACCTTGCCTGTCTTAGTTTCAACCAACCGGGGGCACACCTTGCTTGTCTTGGCTTCGGTTAAACAGGGGCATACCATGCCCCGTCTCAGCTTTAACCAACCAGGGGCACACCCTTCCTATCTCGGCGTCAATCAACCAAGGGCGCACCTTGCCTATGTCAGCTTCAACCAACCAAGGGTACACCCTACCTTTCTCAACTTCGGTCAACCAAGGATACACCCTTCCTATCTCAGCTTCAACTAACCATGGGCACACCCTGCCTTTCTCAGCTTTGATCAACTAGGGGTACACCCCGCATGTCTCATCTTCAACCAAACAAGGGCACACCCTGCATGTCTCAACTTCAACTATCAACCAGGGGCACTCACTGCCTGTTTCAGCTTCAATAATCCACGAAGGGCATGCCATGCCCGCACTGCTTACATCATCTGTCAACGGCCAAAGACGACCATCATCTAGTCACGGCCACAATGGTCTAATCCATTGGACCAAGAAGGGGAAGTGGCCAATACTAAATTGGTTCGATGTGCAAATCCCATAGCAAAACCTGATGGTGGAGTAAGAAGAGCTCCAATGCACGGTAAGTTAGTCAGGAGGGACTGAGTACAACTCAAATCTTGAACCTAACTAAGGGAAAATCATGGTCATTGGGCCAGATCGTGATTCACCATTAAATGCATCGACCCTCACCTCTTTAGGGGAGGGTACGTGGGGTCTTAACTGGACAACTACTCCACTATCCCTTGAGTCAGCTGGTGAGCCATCCAAGGGCGTCGGTCTCCAAAATAATGCCAATTTAAGTAGCATTTGGTACCTTGAGCCATCTTAGATTAATCATGGTTTGTAATGCCAGCCTGCTCAAGGTTCCTTGGAACCC
The DNA here is from genome assembly GCA_030180095.1 of Magnolia changhungtana. Classification (NCBI taxonomy): domain Eukaryota; kingdom Viridiplantae; phylum Streptophyta; class Magnoliopsida; order Magnoliales; family Magnoliaceae; genus Magnolia; species Magnolia changhungtana. The sequence goes on along the minus strand of JASAUF010000674.1, from coordinate 30,392 downwards.
AAAAATTTTAAAAAATAAAAATAAAAAAGATCTTCAAAAACCATCCAACATTTCAATTTCCTAAAATTTCCAAAAACTAAAGAGCATTTCAATTCTTGTATTCATAAATGTGCCTAGTTCGTCTAAAGTGCCACATGAATTACAAGTTGGCACATATGATTTTATGACTGAGTTAGACTTTGAACTCGTGGGTTTGGATGAAGTTCAAGGTGGGGAAGATGATGACCTAACCCCTAATCTTGAGGATCTCCTCCTCAAAAAGTTCGAAACCAAAGCCAATGTTGTAGCCGATGACTTCAAGGTAGTAAATTTGAGAACCCCCAAAGTCCCTAGGGAAATACGCATTAGGAAATCCTTGTCGCCAGAATTCAAGCAAAGAATGGTATCATTCCTAACTCTGAGACTGTCCAGATTTGCATTCTCGTACGAAGACATGTCGAGGCTCGATGAAGAGCTCGTTGTGCACCATTTGCCAAGCTAGAAATGAAGCCAGTAAAGCAGAAACTCGAAAGAATGAAGCCAGAATGGGCCTTGAAAGTTCATGGCGAAGTTATCAAACAATACAACACGGGATTCTTCGTAGTCTCTAACTATCTTGAATAGCTTGCTAACAATGTACCAGTACCAAAGAAGAATGGCAAGGTCCAGATATGCATCGACTTCTGAGATCTCGACAAGGCCGGTCCTAAAGATGACTTCCCCCTTCCACACATCAACACTCTAGTCGACAACACTACGGGACACAAGATCTTCTTATTCATGAACGGTTTTTTAAGCTACAATCAAATCAAGATGGCTATCGAAGATCATGAGAAGACTTCGCTTATCATACCATGGGGGACATTCTGTTACAGGGTTATGCCATTCAGTCTGAAGAACGCTGGAGCTACATACTAGCGAACGATGACAACCTCGTTACACGATTTGATGAACAAGGAAATGGAAGTGTATATTGACGACATATTCGTCAAGTCTCGCATGATCGAAGGACACTTTGAAGACCTGAAGAATCTCTTTAACAAGTTAGAAAAGTACAAACTTTGACTTAACCCTAAAAAATGTGCCTTCGATGTAATCGGAGGCAAAGTTCTTGGCTTCATAGTTAGTGAGGAAGGCATTAGGGTGGAGAAAACAAAGACAAGAGCCATCATTGAGATTCCACCTCCAAAGATTAAAAAAGAAATCAGTGGCTTCCTTGACAAAATACAGTAAATCAGCCGCTTTATTGCACGACTCACTCCTATCTGTGAGCTAATATTCCAGCTCCTTCGGAAGAATTCTCCTATGGAATGGAACGATGATTGCCGAGCTGCTTTTGATCATATCAGAAGATATCTAATGAATCCTCCAGTTATAGTGTCACTAACTCCCATATGACCTCTACTATTGTACATCTCGATAGCAGCAGAGCCATCGGCTGCATCCTCTACCAACACAAAGAAACAAGAAGGAACAAGAAATATACTATCAAAGTCATAAGTTCATTAATTATCAGACCAGGTATTCAGCACTTGAGAAAACATGCCTAGCCCTAGTCTAGGCAACTCAACGACTTTAGCAATACATGATCACATATCCAATTCTTCTCCTCGCTCGTACTTATTCGCTCAAGTACCTGTTCGAGAAGTTGGCACTCACTGGAAAGATAGTTAAATGACAGCTACTTCTATCCGAGTTTGACATCACCTATGTTACTCAGAAGGCAATAAAGGGACAAGCCCTCGCAGATCATCTCGCTGCCCACTCGCTGCCTGACTACCAGCCATTGAAGAGCTTCTTCCCTGATGAAAATCTCTTACTTATTGAGGAAGAAGAAAAAAGAAACGCAGATGAATGAACATTATTCTTTGATGACACAATAAATTCCAAGGGAAGGGGAATCAAAGCTATCCTCTACAACCCTGATGAGGTCCCAATCCCTAGCTCCAGGCGATTAACATTCAAGTTGTAACACCCTGAAAATCGGGGGTTGAGTATAACTCAACTCCCGAGTTCCAACGCATCACTTATGCAACATAAATAATGATGATTAAAAGTTGTCTGTGTTAGAGAAATAAATATGAGTGAGATTGTACCAAAACAGTAATTCATACTCCAGATCAATTGTATAAAGGCAAGCGGAAGACTGAAACTGTATATATAATGTATGTAAGGGAACAAAACCATCTTGATCTCCAGAGTATGAACACTAACTGAGTATCCATATACATGTATTGTTTCTGAATAAAAGGGTCAAAATACAACTAAAGTTAAATCCTGAAATCCCCGCGATCCAGTCGGCCTAAGCATAGCCGTCAGAGTACTGCATGTATGAGAACTCGTCCTGGTCCTCATTGTAATATGGCTCTGCCTCCTGAATCGACGTATCCTCTATACCTGCGACAGAGTCTAGTTGGTATGTAAAACACTGTCCCATAACGTGGGAGTGAGTAGCTAACTCAGTGGAACAATAAAATATAGGTTAACATGTTATCAATTCAGTCAAGCAGTAATGATAAAGCAGTACAATAAAAAAATCCTAACTACTCTTATTAAATGCAAGTATGAAATGACATGATGAATGCCCTTGCCAAACCACCCTCATGCGACATCATCTTACGTTTGCGGATGCATACCTCTCTCAGTGCTCCACATCTACCAGGCACATGCGGTGCGATGATGAGCAAGATTACCGAGTAGTTATTAGTCCATTTCAAACAGTAGTATTGAGAAACTAAGGTACCTCCCTTGTATCATTCCCAAACATGATCCATTCTAGGGTCGTCAATCCTAGTTAATCTCATACGGTATTATGGTTCGAGATGCATCGCGAAGGCATCGCAAAAGGGCTCATCACCCGTCAGCACAGATACAGATCTCACCATATGCGGCTCAATTGCTGACCGTCAGCTCGAGTACAGGTCTCACCGTAATCGGCTCAATCGCTGGTCGTCAGCTCGAATACAGGTCTCACTGTACTCGGCTCAACTCATGCTCTAGCTGCTGCAAAGGGCTCCTCGCCAATCGAAGACCTTAAAGTATACTCGAAGACACTACGGAGGACTCATCGCCCGTGATCACAAATATAGGTCTCACCATACTCGGCTCTCGCCGTAGGTATCGACAGCTCGAATACAGTGTCCTATACCACCGTATTCGGCTCACGAGTTTGGTTGCTCAATGGTCACTACGGGGAGGCATGTGGCCCCAGTGTAGGCCGACAGTTTGGCCACGGTGTCCCATACCACTATGTCCGGCTCATGAGTCTTAGCGGATCGAGGTACCATGGTTAATGGGATTTCCACTGGTAAGTTTGGTACCCTAGGTTCAAGCAGTAGCGACCAAACATGGTGAACACACGTTAGACATATCGGGTTACTTGACGAGCCTGACCAGCTCGAGTGCATAATCAGCTAAACAACATGAAGTGCATAAGCACTTCACGTGGCCTAACCACTGTCGTCAACTAATGTACGACTCGGGTTCGTCAAACACATCTTACGTGGCGACATGAATCTCAACCACGATCTCAAATCTGGTACCAATTGTCTGGACTATAGACATAGTCCCAAACTCAATCAATCCTTATTCATAGCATGTGGAGTAAAGCATGATAAACAAAGTAATTCAAGCAAGTTAACAAATATGTTATATAACATTTTATAAAGCAAGTTATAAGACACTACATAAATAGGAATACAAACACATATGTTGAACAAGTAAGCGATTTAAGTAAACAACCACATGGAGGAAATCATACATGTCTCTAAGGTAGTCGAGAATCTCATCTCAACACCCTCCTAAAGCACCAATATCTAAACCCATACTCACACATGCATTTCTACAAACACTTAACATACACTATTTCAACATACATAGTATATGTTAGCAAACATGTGTTAGGGCGAGTCCTTTCACCATGTAAGTATTTTACGCATATGTAATATATTTATACGATAAATAATCATGGAAAACACATTTCTAAAATATATATGTATACGGTACTTTCTACAATACGGTATTTCTACATACATAGTGTATTTTAGTAAAACATGTATTTGGGCAAATCCTTTCGCCAAATAAGTATTTTATCCATATAGCGTATATTCATACAACAAATAATCATGTCAAACATATTTTCAAAATTTATACGTATATGGTATTTTTCTACGAATACCTATAATATGTAAAATTCCATAATCTACATCGTTAATCGAAACAGAAAACAGAAAGCACTTTGTACATGTACAATTGCATGGAGATCATGAATCTATCATTATCTAACATTGAAAGCATTGAAAACCATAACCTATACACCTAAATTCCTTACCTTACACCGTGGAATTGCAACGGATCAGCTAAGTTTTCCAAGCTTCCGTATCTGATAGTTTGGTAGCCTAAAGAATGAAATAGGTTAGGTATTTCATAACCTACAACCTTCACACCCCAAAACAGATCTAGGGTTAGGGTTTCTTACCTCAAAATGAAGTCGGTATCGCAGGGAAAGCGGCAAGATCGGAGTGGTGGAGCTAGGGTAGGGATAGGAAAAGCAACAGGGAGATTCTCTCACTTCTCTCACTCTTTCTCTCTCTTTTCTCACTTCTCTCTAGGGTTTTCTTCAAATTCATATGGCTATGAGAGAGGGTGTTCTAAGGTTCTTATATAGCCTAAAACCTCTCTAAACTAGACTAGAGGACAAGGCATACTTAGGTTATAATCAAAGCAAAGTTAATTCAGCTCAAAGGAGGGTTTCTGGCGGGCCTCCTTGAGCCAAAAGTCGGACTTAAGCTCACTAACCGTGGATCTACGTGGAGTTAAGTTTTCGTCTCAGTCGGATTCCCAGATCACGCGTGGGGGACCAGTTTCAGTTTAACGGTCAGCGGGTCTTGATCCGAAATTCCAAGTACATGTAAATGTTTATGACATTTTTCCTGATCCGAGGGTGTATTTGGGTCAGATTCTGACGGTCTGGTTACTTACAAATTGACCGCAAGAATCAAGTCTCAGATCACTATTCCAGATATTTATTTTGGAAAGAAAACAAGGGTTTTCACACTCCCTCGCTCCGGACTTAAGCGAACAGCTGTGGGACACTATCTTGGTCTGATTTCCGAGATGGTTGTCAAGCCTAGCGAGGCGGTCCTAAGTCCTTAACTGTAACATCCCAAAAATCGAGGGTCGAGTAGTAACTCAACTCTCGAGTTCCAGAACATCACTTATGCAACAAAATGAATGATGATTGAATATTGACTGTATTAGAGTAGTGAACAGGAGTGAGATTAAGCCAAAACAGCATATCATACTCCAGAGACAATTAAATTTGCAAGCGGAAGACTGTGATAGATAGATAAAATATATAAACTATGATGAGTCTCCAGAATGTGATAACATTACCAGGTTAAATAATTACAAGTACAATCCTAAAATATACAAAATGTGTAAGGTCCTCTAGTCAATATCCTAGAAAGCCCCGTCGATCAGGACACGGCTCACAGGAAGCCGTCAGAAGACAACAAATACAAGCAGATATCGTAGTCATTACAAAGGTCCAGCTCCGCCTCAGAAGTAGCGTCGCCATCTGAAATCAGACAATGTCTGGTGGGTGTTCGAAACACCGTCCCGTAACGTGGGAGTAGCTAACTCAGTGGAACAATAAAGCATAGGTTAACATGTTATCGACTCAGTCAAACAGTAATGATAAAGCAGTACAATCAAACACTCTTAACTACTCTTATTAATGCAAGTATGAATGACGTGATGTATGCCCTCACCGACATACTCTCTCATGCGACACCATCTCACGCTCGAGGCATGCTTTCATCCCACAGTGCTCCACATCTTCCAGGCACATGCAATGCATGATGAGCATGATTACCTAGTTTTTTAATTAGTCCATTTCAAACAGCAGAATTGGGAAACTAAGGTACCTCCCTTGTATCATTCCCAAACATGATCCATTCTAAGGTCGTCAGTCCTAGTTAATATCAGACGATGGTGTGTTTTCTAGGTCACTGCAGAGGCTGCCAGGGATGTTACGCACAAAGGTTACACCACTCCCCCATCACCCCTTAAACGATTCATTACAATACAGAAACAGGCCTAGTTCATACTCTATATATCACGGGGAACCTTAAGGCGTACTGCAATTTCAGAATATGCTCGAGGTCACTACAAAGGGTTGCTAGGGCTGTTACGCACAAAGGTTACACCGCTCCCCCATCACCTTATCAATGTAGGCCGACAACACGAATATAGTGTCCCATACCACCATAATCAACTCACGAGTTTGGTTGCTCACTGGTCACTACAGGGAGGCACGTGGCCCCAGCGTAGGCCGACAGCTTGACCACGGTGTCCCATACCACCATGCCTGGTTCATGAGTCTTAGCGGATCGAGGTACCATGGTTAAAAGGGTTTTCACTGGTAAGTTTGGTACCCTAGATTTAAGCAGTAGTGACCAAACATAGTGAACATACATTAGACAAATCGGGTTACATGACGAGCTCGGCTAGCTCAAGGGCATAACAAGTTGAACGACATAAAGTGCATAAGCACTTCGCGTGGCCAACCACTATCGCCAACCGAAGTCCGACTCGAGTTTGTCGAACACATCTCACTTGGCAAATGAATCACAGCCACGAATTCAATTCTGGTACCGATTGTCTGGACTATAATCATAGCCCCAAACGCAATCAATTGTCATCCATAGCATGTGAAGTAAAGCATGATAAACAAAGTAATTCAAACATGCTAGTAGGCATGTTATAAAGCATGATATAAGGCATGTTGTAAAGCACTACGTCAATAGGAATACAAACACATATATTGCAAGTAAGCGGTTTAAGTAAACAACCTCATGGAGGTAATCATATATGTCACTAGGGTAGTTGAGAATCCTATCTCAATACCCTCCTAAGGCATCAACATCCAAACACTTACTCACACAAGCATTTTCACAAACACTTAACATACACTATTTCAACATACTTAGTGTATGTTAGCAAACATGTATTAGGGCGAGTCCTTTCGCCAAGCAAATATTTTACGCACATATAATATATTTATACAGCAATTAATCATGGTAAACACATCTCTAAAATATACATGTATACGGTGCTTTTACAATACAGTATTTCTACATACATAGTGTATATTAGTAAAACATGTATTTAGGTGAATCCTTTCGCCAAATAAGTATTTTATCCATATATCGTATATCCATATGACAAATAAACATGTCAAACACATTTTCAAAAAAAATACGTATACGGTATTTTATACGAATACCTAGAATATGTAAAATGCCATATTCTACAACTTTAATCGAAACAGAAAACGGAAAGCACTTTGTACATGTGCAATTGCATGCAGATCATGAATCTATCATTATCTGACATTGAAAGCGTTGAAAACCGTAACCTATACACCTAAAGTCCGCACCTTTTGTTGTAGAATCATAACAAAGTCGATAGGTTTGCAAAGCTTTCGTCTATGGCAATTTGGCAACCTAGAGAACGAAATAGGTTAACTATTTCATAACCTACAACTATTTAAACCCCAAAACAGATTAGGGTTAGGGTTTTTTACCTAGAAATGATGCCGGAATCACCGGGAAAGAGGTGAGAATGGAGCGGTGAAGCTCAAATAGCGGCAGGGAAGAGTGGCAGGGAGTTCCTCCAACATCTCCCACACTTTCTCTCCCTTTTCTCTCTCTCTCTAGGGTTTCTCTCAAATTCGGATGGCTGCAATGAGAGAGGGTTTAAGGTCCTTATATAGCCTAAAAACCCACCGAAATAGACTCCTGTTCAAAGTATACTTAGGTTATAACTAAAGCGGGACTTTTTCAGCTCAACGGAGGACTTCTGGCGGGCTTCCTTGAGCCAAAGGTCGGACTTAAGCTCACTAATGCTGGATCTATGTTCTATTAAGTTTTCATTTTGGTCGGGATTCCAGATCACGCGTGGCGGACCAGTGCTCGAATTCAACGGTCAGCGGATCTCGATCGGAGATGCCGAGTACATGTAAATGTGTATGAAATTTCTCCTGATCCGAGGGTGTAATTTGGTCTGATTCTGACGGTCTGGTTGCTTAAAACTGATCCGCAAGCGAGAGGTGCCAGATTACTATTCAAGATATTTTATTTTGAATTAATTTCACATTTCTCACACTCTTCACTCCGAGCTCAAGCGAATAGCGCTGGGACACTATCTGGATTTGATTTCTGAGATGGTTGTCAAGCCCAGCGAGGCGGTCCTAATTCCTTAACTTCGTGTTATTCGAACTTCCGACGTGTGGTCCAGATCTGATACGGAGTTTCAAGATGCTCCCGAGAGCAGCCGGGTAATGAGATTGATCCTAGATTTTAGGGTAACCTAGCGTCAATGATTCTATAAGTTTTGGGTCTTGCAGATCGTATGTAAAGCGATTCAAATGGATTTCGTGGCTAATCTGGTTTCGCACTGGCTAATCCTCACCTCATTTCTAAAGGATTTAGTCCTATAAGATTTCTGTCTGAGGTGGTACTTAGTCCTTCGTAGTTTGTATCTAAAGTGATCCAAGTTATACTACCTAGCTAGTTTAAGATAGTGTCTAGGGCGAAAGTGCTTTGAAAAATTGAAAGAACAAGGTAGTGAAGGGTGGGATTTGTGAAGGAAATGGGTTAAGGAGTGATTTTAGACTGTGGGATTCAGTTCTAACAAGTTAATAAGGTGTTAGGATCGACCCATCGCCTAAGGACGTCTAATCCCAGGTTGGGAAAATATCCGGGATGTTATATTAACCGCGTTTTATTCAGACTCCTGATGTACGGTCCAGACTTGATACGGAGTTTCAATGTACTCCCGAGAGTAGACGGGTAATGAGTTTGATCCTTGATTTTAGGGTAACCTAGCGTCAAGGATTCTATAAGTTTTGGGTCTTATAGATCGTATTTAAAGCGATTTAAACGGATTTCATGGCTAATCTAGTTTAGCACTTAGTCAAATTTGTCAAATTTCTAAAGGATTTAATCCTAAGTGATTTCTGGTCGAGATAGTACTCGAGCCATTGTACGGAAATTTACGAGTCGTTACAATCTACCCCCCTTAAACAAAAATTTCATCCTCGAAATTTGTACCTTTTCATATTCCTCGAAAATCTGAGGGTAGTTCTTCCTGACCTCGGCCTCAGTCTCCCAAGTAGCATCCTCCTCTGAATGATGCGTCCATAGTACCTTCACAAGTGGAATGACCTTACTCGCAGTACCTGCTCCTTCTTGTCAAGTATACGCATCGGACGCAGCTCATATGTAGCATCCTCGCTCAGCTGTACCTGCTCCCATCTAATGATATGTGAAGGATCAGGAACGTACTTCTTCAGCATAGATACATGAAATACATTGTGGACAGCTACAAGCGGTGTGGGCAAAGCGAGACGATAAGCCACAGCACCCACTCGATCCAGTATCTGAAATGGACCGATAAACCTCGGTGTAAGTTTCCCCTTCTTCCCGAACCGAAGGACTCCCTTCGTAGGGGAAACTCGGAGGAATACGTGATCTCTGATCTCGAACTCGAGCGGTCGCCGCCTCGTATCGGTGTAACTCTTCTGCCTGCTCTGTGCTGTAAGAAGTTGACCCCTGATGATGTCGACCTTCTCTGTGGTCGCCTGTACCAACTTTGGGCCAATCAGACTACGCTGTAAGCCTCAGCCCAACAATGCGGTGCTCTGCAAGGACGACCATACAAGGCCTCATATGGCGCCATACCAATACTCGCCTGGAAGCTGTTGTTGTAGGCGAACTCTGCATAAGGAAGACAGTCATCCCAACTGTCATTGAAGTCCAACACACATGCTCACAACATATCCTCCAGAATATGATTCACCCGCGCTGTCTGCCCGTCAGTCTGAGGATGAAACGCAGTACTGAACTTCAACTTCACACCCATAGCTTCCTGGATATGAGTCTAGAAGATAGATGTGAACCAGTGTCTTTATCCGACACGATGTCTAAAGGAACTCCATGCAGATGGACGATCTCCCTGATGTACAATCTAGCCAGCTCGTCTACAGAGTTCGTGACTCTGATAGGGAGAAATGGGCCGATTTGGTCAACCGGTCCACAATCACCCAAATGGAATCGTGTCCCTTCCTTGTCTTCGGCAACCCTGATATAAAGTCCATGGAGATGAAGTCCCACTTCCACTCTGCTATAGGCATGGGCTGAAGCAGTCCAGGAGGTCGACAGTGTTCTGCCTTGACCTGCTAGCACGTCAGACAACGAGAAACATACTCTGCTATGTGGGTCTTCATGCCGTCCTACCAATAAGACCGTCTCATATCCTGGTACATCTTCGTGCTAGCAGGATGCATCGTGAGCTTCGTATTGTGAGCAGACTCGAGAAGCTCATGTCTCAAGTCAAGCATATCAGGAACGCATAGGCGGCCACGGAATCGTAGACCCCCATCAGAACTAACCCTCCACTTAGAGTCCTCGGCGTCCCTAGCTTGCTCTCGAAGCTCAGACAACCGCTCATCGCCCCTCTGGGCCTTGATGATCCTATTAACAATAAGTGGTTGCACACGAACGTGCGCGACACACTCAAATGGCTCCTCCACGGTGAGTCTCTGCTCGAAGTCCCGAACGAACTCAACCATGTCCCACTCTGCTATCATTAATGGAGCCGCAAATGCTAGAGTCTTCTTACGGCTCAACACGTCTGCCACAAGGTTCGCCTTGCCCGGATGGTAGGAAACCTCGAACTTGAAGTCCTTCAAGGTCTCCATCCATCGGCGTTGTCTCATATTCAAGTCCCGCTGCATGAATATATACTTAAGGCTCTTGTGGTCGCAGAAAAGCTCGAACTCCTCTCCATAGAGGTAATGTCTCCAGAGCTTCAATGCAAAGATGACAGCTGCCAACTCCAGGTCGTGTGTAGGGTAATTCTCCTCATGCTTCCTTAATTGTCTCGAGGCATATGAAATCACCCTGTCCTTCTGCATAAGGACACAACCCAAACCAACGCGAGACGCGTCAGTGTATATCGTGTACTTAACCCCTTGCTCTGGCAATACTAGTACAGGGGCGGACGTCAACCTATCCTTCAGCTGCTTGAAAGCTGCTTCCACCTTCTCATTCCAGGCAAACTTGAGGTCCTTCCGTGTCAACTGAGACAACGGCCTGACAATCTTCGAGAAATCCCGAATGAAGCATCTATAATACCCTACCAGACTAAGGAAACTCCTCACCTCGGTGACCGAGCCAGGCTGCTGCCAATCCTGAACCGCGGTTACCTTAGCAAGGTCCACTCCTATCTCATCCTTGGACACCACATGTCCGAGGAACTTGACTTTCTCCTGTCAGAAGTCACACTTCTTATACTGCGTGAACAACCGGTTCTTCTTCAACGTATCCAACACCGCTCTCAGGTGCTCTTCATGCTCCTCCCGACTCATAGAGTATATCAGAATGTCATCAATAAAGAGGATGATGAATCGGTAAAGGAATGGTCGAAATACTGGGTTCATCAGGTCCATGAACACGGCTGATGCGTTCGTAAGACCGAATGACATCACTAGAAACTCATAGTGCCCGAAGCATGTCCTGAAAGCCGTCTTCTATACGTCCTCATCTCTGATGCGCAGCTGATGATACCCTGACTGAAGATCAATCTTCGAAAAATACTTCGCCCCCTTCAACTGATCAAACAGATCATCAATCCTGGGCAAAGGATACTTGTTCTTCACGGTGACTTGGTTCAACCTATGGTAATCAATACATAACCGTAGTGACCCGTCCTTCTTCTTCATAAATAGAACAGGTGCTCCCCAAGGAGACACAATAGGTCGTATGAAACCCTTCTCTACTAGCTCGTCAATCTGTCTCCGCAGTTCCTCCATCTCACATGGAGGCATACGATAAGTCGGTAATGAGATAGGTGTCGCACCAGGCGTAAGATCAATGGTGAAATCGATCTCGTGCCGAGGAGGTAAACCAGGAATCGTCGTAAATACATCTGTAAACTCCCGAACCACCGGCGTGTTTCCTAATGTCGGACCATCAATTGGCTTTAATAAAGCAGTATAACACTCAACACGGCAGGGCCAACTGACCTGCACTGGAAACGTGAAAGCTGTGCCGTCGGATCTATAGGCCGTCACGACCCAAGTGTCACAATCTATCTCAGCCTTCATCTTCATGAGCCAGTCCATACCGAGAATGATGTCATAATGCCATAGTGGAGCAACAATGAGGTCGACGAGCACGGTCCTATTACCCAAATCCATGGAGAAACCCTCACATACCCGTGCGATATTCGAAAAAGTCCCAGTAGCCATAGTGAGTCTCGTTTTTGTCGTGGGAATAGTACAGAAAGCTAGACCCTTAACTGCCCCATAGGAAATAATAGAAGTAGTGGACCCAGTGTCCACCAACAAGGAAACAGAAGTACTGCGAATGTGAGCCGTACCCTCAAAAGTTGTCGGGGCCGAAGTCGACGTCTCAGGTGCCTTAGCAACAAGCGTATGTACTCAAGCCTGCTGCTGACGGTTCGGCTGTGGAACCAAGGGCTGTTGAGGCGGCCTGAAGCGTGATACAGGAGGTCGGAAAGAAGGATGAGCAGGAGCAGTCTGTAAAGGTGGTGTTGATATGGCTTGAGGGTGAGGGCGATCCAGCCTCTGTGGTGGTGAGAACCCGCTAGCCCTCATACGTGAGAAACAGCTCTCTGCAGGATGCCTGGTTTCCTACAATACGTACAGGTCACAAGAAGGCGCCTCATAGGAACTACTAGTGCCGCTGCCCTGCGGGGAGAGTCGATATGAGGCCTCTTGCCTAAGAAAGACCTGTTCTGCATTTCTGGTCGTGGTCTCGTAACCATAGTACCACGACAACGAGCCAGCCGATTAACATCCTGGTTGGCTATCAAGGACATGTGAACCAGCTCCGCATAAGAAGGTATACTGATGCAACACATCTTCGACCGTATATCAGGCCGCAAACCCCCAGAAAAATGACGCATTCGCATCTGCTCATCAACCAGGATGGTCGGGATAAAGTGGCCCAACTCTGTGAAGCGGTGCTCGTACTCAGTAACGGTCATGCCTCCCTGCCTGAGGCGTAGAAACTCATCTTCCTGCTCATGTCTGTAGGTCTCCGGGTAATACTTCTCGTGGAACCGGAACTCGAATGTCGCCTAAGTCCACACATAGTCCGCTGCGATAGACCGCAGCACACTATCCCACCACAGATTGACATCCCACTCAAACATGAAAGTGGATAACTCGACCTGCTTTGCCTCAATACAGTGCAGCATCCATAGCATATTGGAGATGCGGTCGAGCCAAAACTCAGCCTTCTCGAGTCTGTGAGAATTCATGAACGAGGGAGGCCTCAAGCGCTGGAATCGCTCGAGTAGGCCACGTGTACCAACATCTCCAGTAGGGGGTGCAACGGGTGTGGGCAGAGGCACATCCTCAAACTGAGCAGGAGGCTCTGTATGCTCAGCAGGACATGCAGATGTCGGAGGTGGAGTCGCACTCCCACCCTGAGATAAGGCCTCAGTAATAGTGGCCATAAGCTGCTGCTACTGCTGCTGCTGATGCATCATTAACATCAACTGCTCAATCCTATCAGTAAGTGGAGCAGCCTGTGGGTCATGCTGTGCAGATGATGATGCCGGTGCTGCTCGCGAACCGGGGGTGTATAAGATGGCAGTCCACCAGTAGGACCAGCAGGAGGCTGATCAGAGTCTAACCCTCGGTCCGTAGGACCACCTCTACCAGAAGGAGTCTGATCCATCGAGCCAGTAAGGAGGTGTGCCGCACTTCGTGTATACTGTCGCGGCATGCCCTATACAACATAGGGTGCAACGTTTGTGAGATAAGCATAACAACACATTATATAAGCACTTTAAGCATACCACATATCTCATAGCAAAAGAGGCTACATGCTTTTCATTTACCCAAAATTGTCATAGTACATGGACTACAGAGTTACATGAATCATGACAGAAATTACATATGAGCCAATTACATCTATAACATCAAACACTTAAAACATACTACTAACTACTACAACATCAACATGAAAGCATAAACCGCCTAATGCGGTAACCAAAATAACCACAAACAATAACTTGCATGACTAGGCATCCAAATCAGGCGATGGAGGAGGAGCATTCTTGTCCTATAGATAGCACAGGATGGCCTTCAAGTTGCGAGACATCTTGCTAAGCTTGGTTTTGACTCGCCCGACTTCCTGTCGCAGGGCGGCTTGGCCCTCCTTAAGACGGGCTAAACGCGCATCTATGGAAGCCCGATCGGTGCCCTACTCCTGAGCCGTAGGAGGTGAACTCTCCTCTGTATCCTGGGCCTTAGGTTCCTCTTCTTCTATTTCATCACCACTACCATCCCCAGCCTCTTCTTCTTCACTCTCTATTTCATCCTCACTCTCCTCATGTCAGGTGCGTCGTCGCTGCACCCCAAGTTCCATCTGATGGAGAGTACTCTCGTCGATCTGGTGGATCGGTATTGACCTTTCCACCCCCAGACTATAGCCAAACTCCCGTGCAATCCTGCATATGAGTCGGCCGAAGGGAAGCGAATCAGAGCTCCTGGTGGAGCGTGCAATATTTACGATCTGTCGCAACACGAATGTAGGTACGCACAAGTTAGCCCCCTGCCCTACTTAGTACAGAAAGTCTACCATGAGTCGCGTGCACTCACTGCGATTACTGTGCCTGGGGTAGAGGTTGTACGCGAAGATATGATGTAGTAGGCGGAAGTCGTCTGACATGTGGGATGCTAGCCGGCTTTTGTTCGGCTGCCACTTAGCCAGTTGGCCACCACAAAGATAACGTGTGCGACGATCCTTTTCATGAACAGTCCCCGGATTCTGCTCGCTAGCATGAACATCACCAAGAGGCATATTCATAAGCCGCGCAATCACTCTCACATCAACAGTGACAAACAGATCCACCCCAACCAAGAGCTGGAACTGCAAAGGGTCCAGTGTAGGCTCACGAATGTTGGCGTAGAAGGCCTGGACAGTACCAGGATTTGCCCGACCTCTGGCCTCAAATAGTGGACCCCAGTGGGCCGCCTCCACTTCCTCAAACAAGTAGTATTTACTGAAGAGCCGACCATCCACCTGGGCTTTTAAAAGAACTCAGCGGTCCTCATACACTCCATGAGGTAGTGCCGCCAACTGAGCCCGTTCAGCAGGGATCCGGGGATCAAGGTCCCGCTTCGTTTGAAATTCTCAGGCAAAGCTCGAGCTAGCGGCGGTGTCTCTCGGCCGCCTTGATCGTGTAGGTCGACTAGGCCCAGCCTCATCAGCGGCACTCTTTCTCTTACCCATCAGAGAGAGGATGGTGGAGATGGAGAAAATGGCCATAACAACTTCAAAACGGGCCATGAAAAATGAAGGAAAACGAGAGAAGGGGCTAGAAATATGGGTTCTCCACGGACTTAGGTCCCAACAGACGTTGTAGGGGCCCAAAAGATAGGGATTTAAGAAAGAAAATGGAGAGATCAGGTGGGTGAGGAAGCTCACACGATTTCTGAGCTCTAAATAGGTGTGTGGGGGTCCAAATGAGAGAAACAAAGAGGGAAGGGAGAGAAGGACTACTGTGGACGATGTAAATGGGTAGGTTGTGATTGAAATCAGCAGGGTGGATGATTGGAAGGGCGGTTTTGAAGAGAAACAGCAAGGTTGGAGAGAGAAAACGGCTTGGAGGGGGGTTTGTGAAGGAGGTAGTGTTTTGGAAGATGGAAAGGGAACGGGAGCTAAGTCAGGGGGTATATCAGACCCCTAAAGACGATCAGCCTGAGCCACGGGCTCGGCCCAGCCCAGAAAGTGGCGAGGCCTCGCCGACTGGGCGAGGGCCTCGCTGAAAATTTTTTTAGTTTTCAAAGGGGGGCCCCACGGGCGTGGTCCACCAGTCCCCTAGGCCCCAAAAAACACTAGGTCCCACCATGGGTACCCCTGGATTAACGTGGATAGGCCCCCGACCCTGATTCGCTCGATTTCAGGTATTTTCATGTACCTTCGGATACATACAAGTATTTACAGATTTTTGACTACTGGGATGAGGTGTATTGTGATCTAGACATGTCAGTAGACGGTCTAGAAGTAATTTGGAATAGACTCGTGCGATCAGGATCGAGCAGGAACTCGATCAAAACGCTTCTTTTCGATGAACTTCCCCAAATGGAGAAATCGGGAAAGCCTAAGACTATTTCTATATTTTTACGCACCCTCCTAAATTGTAATGCGTCAGCGTACGTCGTGGGAACATAACTCAAGTCTGGTTTAATCAAAGTTATGCTCTGATACTAACTTGTAACACCCTGAAAATCGGGGGTCGAGTATAACTCAACTCCCGAGTTCCAATGCATCACTTATGCAACAAAAATAATGATGATTAAATGTTGTCTATGTTAGAGAAATAAACATGAGTAAGATTATACCAAAACAATAATTCATACTCCAGATCAATTGTATAAAGGCAAGTGGAAGACTGAAACTGTATATATAATGTATGTAAGGGAACAAAACCATCTTGATCTCCGGGGTATGAACACTAATTGAGTATCCATATACATGTATTGTTTCTGAATAAAAGGGTCAAAATATAACTAAAGTTAAATCCTGAAATCTCCGCGATCCAGTCGGCCTAAGCATAGCCGTTAGAGTACTGCATGTATGAGAACTCGTCCTGGTCCTCATCGTAATCTGGCTCTGCCTCCTGAATCGACGCATCCTCTATACCTACGACAGAGTCTGGTTGGTGTGTAAAACACCAACCCGTAACGTGGGAGTGAGTAGCTAACTCAGTGGAACAATAAAGCATAGGTTAACATGTTATCAATTCAGTCAAGCAGTAATGATAAAGCAGTACAATCAAAAAATCCTAACTACTCTTATTAAATTCAAGTATGAAATGACATGATGAATACCCTTGCTAAACCACCCTCATGCGACATCATCTTATGTTCGCGGATGCATACCTCCCTCAATGCTCCACATCTACCAGGCACATGCGGTGCGATGATGAGCATGATTACCGTGTAGTTATTAGTCCATTTTAAACAGCAGTATTGAGAAACTAAGGTACCTCCCTTGCATCATTCCCAAACATGATCCATTCTTGGGTTGTCAATCCTAGTTAATCTCATACGGTATTATGGTTCGAGAGGCATCGCGAAGGCATCGCAAAGGGCTCGTCACCCATCATCTCGGATACAGATCTCACCGTATGCGGCTCAATTGCTGGCCGTCAGCTCGAGTACAGGTCTCACCGTAATTAGCTCAATCGCTGGTCGTCAGCTCAAATACAGGTCTCACCGTACTCGGCTCAACTCATGCTCTAGCTGCTGCGAAGGGCTCGTCGCCAATCACAGACCTTAGAGTATACTCGAAGACACTACGGAGGACTCGTCGCCCGTCAGCACGAATACAGGTCTCACCGTACTGGGTTCTCGCCGTAGGTGTCGACAGCTCGAATACAGTGTTCCATACCACCATATTTGGCTCACGAGTTTGGTTGTTCAATGGTCACTACGGGGAGGCACGTGGCCCCAGCGTAGGCCGACAGCTCAGCCACGGTGTCCATACCACCATGTCCGGCTCATGAGTCTTAGTAGATCGAGGTACCATGGTTAACGGAATTTTCACTGATAAGTTTGGTACCCTAGGTTCAAGCAGTAGCGACCAAACATGGTAAACACACGTTAGACATTTCGGGTTACTTGACGAGCCTGACCAGCTCGAGTGCACAATCAGCTGAACGACATGAAGTGCATAAGCACTTCGCGTAGCCTAACCACTATCGTTAACTGACGTACAACTCGGGTTCGTTAAATACATCTTACATGGCGACATGAATCTCAGCCACGATCTCAAATCTGGTACCGATTGTCTGGACTATAGACATAGTCCCAAACTCAATCAATCCTTATTCGTAATAGGTAGAGTAAAGCATAATAAACAAAGTAATTCAAGCAAGTTAACAAATATGTTATATAGCATGTTATAAAGCATGTTGTAAAGCATGTTATAAGGCACTACATAAATAGGAATATAAACACATATGTTGAACAAGTAAGCGATTTAAGTAAACAACCACATGGAGGAAATCATACATGTCTCTAAGGTAGTCGAGAATCTCATCTCAACACCCTCCTAAAGCACCAATATCTAAACCCATACTCACACATGCATTTCTACAAACACTTAACATACACTATTTCAACATACATAGTGTATGTTAGCAAACATGTGTTAGGGCGAGTCCTTTCGCCATGTAAGTATTTTACGCATATGTAATATATTTATACGACAAATAATCATTGCAAGCACATTTCTAAAATATATATGTATACGGTACGTTCTACAATACGGTATTTCTACATACATAGTGTATTTTAGTAAAACATGTATTTGGGCGAATCCTTTCGCCAAATAAGTATTTTATCCATATAGCGTATATTCATACAACAAATAATCATGTCAAACACATTTTCAAAATTTATATGTATACGGTATTTTTCTACGAATACCTAGAATATGTAAAATTCCATAATCTACATCGTTAATCGAAACAGAAAACGGAAAGCACTTTGTACATGTACAATTGCATGGAGATCATGAATCTATCATTATCTAACATTGAAAGCATTGAAAACCATAACCTATACACCTAAATTCCTCACCTTACACCGTGGAATTGCAACGGATCAGCTAAGTTTTCCAAGCTTCCGTATCTGATAGTTTGGTAGCCTAAAGAATGAAATAGGTTAGGTATTTCATAACCTACAACCTTCACACCCCAAAACAGATCTAGGGTTAGGGTTTCTTACCTCAAAATGAAGTCGGTATCACCGGGAAAGTGGCAAGATCGGAGTGGTGGAGCTAGGGTAGGGATAGGAAAAGCAACAGGGAGATTCTCCCACTTCTTTCACTCTTTCTTTCTCTTTTCTCACTTCTCTCTTTAGGGTTTTCCTCAAATTCATATGGCTATGAGAGAGGGTGTTCTAAGGTCCTTATATAGCATAAAATCTCCCTAAACTAGACTTGAGGACAAGGCATACTTAGGTTATAACCAAAGCAGTGTTAATTCAACTCAAAGGAGGGTTTCTGGCATGCCTCCTTGAGCCAAAAGTCAGACTTAAGCTCACTAACCGTGGATCTACATGGAGTTAAGTTTTTGTCTCAGTCGGATTCCCAGATCACACGTGGCGGACCAGTTTCAGTTCAACGGTCGGCGAGTCTTGATCTGAAATTCCAAGTACATGTAAATGTTTATGAAATTTTTCCTGATCTGAGGGTGTATTTGGGTCAGATTCTGACGGTCTGGTTGCTTACAAATTGACCGCAAGAATCAAGTCTCAGATCACTATTCCAGATATTTATTTTGGAAAGAAAACAAGGGTTTTCACACTCCCTCGCTCTGGACTCAAGCAAACAGCTGTGGGACACTATCTTGGTCTGATTTCTGAGATGGTTGTCAAGCTCAGCGAGGCGGTCCTAAGTCCTTAACCGCGTTTTATTCAGACTCCCGATGTGCGGTCCAGACTTTATACGGAGTTTCAATGTACTCCCGAGAGTAGACGGGTAATGAGTTTGATCCTTGATTTTAGGGTAACCTAGCGTCAAGGATTCTATAAGTTTTGGGTCTTATAGATCGTATTTAAAGCGATTTAAACGGATTTCATGGCTAATCTAGTTTATCACTTAGTCAAATTTGTCAAATTTCTAAAGGATTTAATCCTAAGTGATTTCTGGTCGAGATAGTACTCGAGCCATTGTACGAAAATTTACGAGTCGTTACAATCTACCCCCCTTAAACAAAAATTTCATCCTCGAAATTTGTACCTTTTCATATTCCTCGAAAATCTGAGGGTAGTTCTTCCTGACCTCGGCCTCAGTCTCCCAAGTAGCATCCTCCTCTGAATGATGCGTCCATAGTACCTTGACATGTGGAATGACCTTGCTCGCAGTACCTGCTCCTTCCTGTCAAGTATACACGTCGGACGCAGCTCATATGTAGTATCCTCGCTCAGCTGTACCTGCTCCCATCTGATGATATGTGAAGGATCAGGAACGTACTTCTTCAGCATAGATATATGAAATACATTGTGTACAGCTGCAAGCGGTGTGGGCAAAGCGAGATGATAAGCCATAGCACCCACTCGATCCAGTATCTGAAACGGACCGATAAACCTCAATGTGAGCTTCCCCTTCTTCCCGAACCGAAGGACTCCCTTCATAGGGGAAACTCGGAGGAATACGTGATCTCCGACCTCGAACTCGAGCGGTCGCCTCCTTGTATCGGCGTAACTCTTCTGCCTGCTCTGTGCTGTAAGAAGTTGACGCCTGATGATGTCGACTTTCTCTGTGGTCGCCTGTACCAACTCTGGGCCATTCAAACTACGCTCGTAAGCCTCAGCCTAACAATGCGGTGCTCTACAAGGACGACCATACAGGGCCTCATATGGCATCATACCAATACTCGCCTGGAAGCTGTTGTTGTAGGTGAACTCTGCATAAGGAAGACAATCATCCCACTGTCCTTGAAGTCCAACACACATGCTCACAACATATCCTCCAGAATATGATTCACCTGCTCTGTCTGCCCGTCAGTCTGAGGATGAAACGCCGTACTGAACTTCAACTTTACACCCATAACTTCCTGGATATGAGTCTAAAAGATAGATGTGAACCGAGTGTCTCTGTCCGACATGATCTCTAAGGGAACTCCATGTAGACGGACGATCTCCCTGATGTACAATCTAGCCAACTCGTCTAAAGAGTTCGTGACTTTGATAGGGAGAAATGAGCCGATTTGATCAATCGGTCCACAATCACCCAAATGGAATCGTGTCCCTTCCTTGTCTTCGGCAACCCTGATATGAAGTCCATGGAGATGAAGTCCCACTTCCACTCTACTATGGGCATGGGCTGAAGCAGTCCAGGAGGTCGGCGGTGTTTTGCCTTAACCTGCTGGCACGTCAGACAACGAGAAACATACTCTGCTATGTTAGTCTTCATGCTGTCCCACCAATAAGACCATCTCATATCCTGGTACATCTTCATGCTACCAGGATGCATCGCGAGCTTCATATTGTGAGCAGACTCGAGAAGCTCATGTCTCAAGTCAAGCATATAAGGAACGCATAGGCGGCCATGGAATCGTAGACCTCCATCAGAACCAACCCTCCACTCGGAGTCCTTGGTGTCGCTAGGTTGCTCTCAAAACTCAGACAACCGCTCATCGCCCCTCTGGGCCTCGATGATCCTATTAACAATAAGTGGCTGCACACGAACGTGCGCGACACACTCAAATGGCTCCTTTATGGTGAGTCTCTACAAGAAAGTCCTGCACGAACTCAACCATGTCCACTCTGCTATCATCAACGGAGCTACAAATGCTATAGCCTTCTTGCGGCTCAATGCGTCTGCCATAAGGTTTGCCTTGCCCGGATGGTAGGAAACCTCGAACTTGAAGTCCTTTAAGGTCTCTATCCATCGGCGTTGTCTCATATTCAAGTCCCGCTGCATGAATATATACTTAAGGCTCTTGTGGTCACAGAAAAGCTCGAGCTCCTCTCCATAGAGGTAATGTCTCCAGAGCTTCAAGGTCTATGCAAAGATGACACCGCTAACCTGTGTCGTGTGTAGGGTAATTCTCCTCGTGCTTCCTTAATTGTCTCGAGGCATACGAAATCACCCTGTCCTTCTGCATAAGGACACAACCCAAACCAACGCGAGACGCGTCAGTGTATATCGTGTACTTAACCCCTTGCTCTGACAATACTAGCACAGGGGCAGACGTCAACCTGTCCTTCAGCTGCTTGAAAGCTGCTTCCACCTTCTCATTTCAGGCGAACTTGAGGTCCTTCCGTGTCAACTGAGACAACGGCCTGACAATCTTCGAGAAATCCCAAATGAAGAGTCTATAATACCCTACCAGACTAAGGAAACTCCTCACCTTGGTGACCGAGCCAGGCTGCTGCTAATCCTGAACCGCGGTTACCTTAGCAAGTTCCACTGCTATCTCATCCTTGGACACCACATGTCTAAGGAATTTGACTTCCTCCTGCCAGAAGTCGCACTTCTTATACTGCATGAACAACTGGTTCTTCTTCAACGTATCCAACACCGCACTCAGGTGCTCTTCGTGCTCCTCCCGACTCACAGAGTATATCAGAATGTCATCAATAAAGAGGATGACGAATCAGTAAAGGAATGGCCAAAATACTCAGTTCATCAGTTCCATGAACACGGCTGGTGCGTTCGTAAGACCGAACGACATCACTAGAAACTCATAGTGCCCGAAGCATGTCCTGAAAGCCGTCTTTTGTACGTCCTCATCTTTGATGCGCAGCTGATGATACCCTGACTGCAGATCAATCTTCGAAAAATACTTCGCCCCCTTCAACTGATCAAATAGATCATCAATCCTGGGCAAAGGATATTGGTTCTTCACGGTGACTTGGTTCAACCTACGGTAATCAATACATAACCGTAGTGACCCGTCCTTCTTCTTCACAAATAGAATAGGTGCTCCCCAAGGAGACACACTAGGTCGTATGAAACCCTTCTCTACTAGCTTGTCAATCTATCTCCACAGTTCCTCCATCTCACATGGAGGCATACGATAAGTCGGTAATGAGATAGGTGTCGCACCAGGCGTAAGATCAATGGTGGAATCGATCTCGCGTCGAAGAGATAAACCAGGAATCATCGTAAATACATCTGTAAACTCCCGAACCACCGGCGTGTTTCTTAATGTCGGACCATCAACTGGCTTTAATAAAGCAGTATAACACTCAACACGGCAGGGCCAACTGACCTGCACTGGAAACGTGAAAAATGTGCCGTCGGATCCATAGGCTGTCACGACCCGAGTGTCACAATCTATCTCAGCCTTCATCTTCGTGAGCCAGTCCATACCGAGAATGATGTTGTAATGCCATAGTGGAGTAACAATGAGGTCGGCGAGCACGGTCCTGCTACCCAAATCCACGGAGCAATCCTCACATACCCGTGCGATATCCAAAAAAGTCCCAGTAGCTGTAGTGAGTCTCATTCTCGTCGTGGGAATAGTACGTAAAGCTAGACGCTTAACTGCCCCATAGGAAATAATAGAAGTAGTGGACCCAGTGTCCACCAACAAGGAAACGAAAGTACCGTGAATGTGAGCCGTACCCTCAAAAGCTGTCAGGGAATAATCGACGTCTCTCGTGTGCCTCAAAGAACAAGCGTATGTACTCAAGCACTTTGTCGGCCGACGGCTCACCGTGGAACTAAGGGCCGTTGATGCAGCCTGAAGCGTGATACAGGAGGTCGGAAAGAAGGATGAGCAGGAGCAGTCCGTAAAGGTGGTGTTGATATGGCCTGAGGGTGAGGGCGATCTAGCCTCTGCGGTGGTGAGAACCCGCTAGCCCTCATACGTGAGAAACAACTCTCTGTAGGATGTCCCGGTATTCCGCAATACGTACAGGTCACAAGAGGGCGGCTCATAGGAACTACTAGCGCCGCGGCCCTCGGGGGAGAGTCGATACGAGGCCTCTTGCCTAAGAAAGACCTGTTCTGCATTTCTGGTCGTGGTCTCGTAACCATAGTACCACGAGAATGAGCCAGCCGATCAATATCTTGGTCGCCCATCAAGGACATGTGAACCAGCTCCGCATAAGAAGGTATACTGATGCAACACATCTTCGACCGTATATCTGGCCGTAAACCCCCAGAAAAATGACGCATCCACATCTGCTCATCAACTAGGATGGTCGGGACAAAGCGGCCCAACTCTATGAAGCGGTGCTCATACTCAGTAACGGTCATGCCTCCCTATCTGAGGCGTAGAAACTCATCCTCCCGCTCATGTCTGTAGGTCTGCGGGTAATACTTCTCGTGGAACCGGAACTCGAATGCCGCCCAAGTCCACACATAGTCTGCTGCGACAGACCGCAGCACACTGTCCCACCACAGACTGGCCTCCCGCTCAAACATGAAAGTGGCTAACTCGACCTACTCTGCCTCAGTACAGTGCAGCATCCATAGCATCTTGGAGATGTTGTCGAGCCAAAACTCAGCCTCCTCGGGTCTGTGAGAACTCATGAACGAGGGAGGCCTCAAGTGCTGGAATGCTCGAGCAGGCCACATGTACCAACATCTCCAGTAGGGGGTGCAATTGGTGTGGGCAGAGGCACATCCTCAAACTGAGCAGGAGGCTCTGTATGCTCAGCAGGACCTCCAGATGTCGGAGGTGGAGTCGCACTCCCACCCTGAGATAAGGCATCAATAATAGTGGCCATAAGCTGCTGGTGCTACTGCTGCTGATGCATCATCAACATCAACTGCTCAATCCTATCAGTAGGTGGAGCAGCCTATGGGTCATGCTGTGCAGATGATGATGCCCGGTGCTGCTCGCGAACCGGTGGTGTATAAGATGGCAGTCCACCGAGGACGCAAGAGGGCGATCGTACTCTAACCTCGGTCCGTAGGACCACCTCTACCAGAAGGAGTCTGGTCCATCGAGCCAGTAAGAAGGAGGTGTGCCGTGCTCCGTGTATACTGCCGCGGCATGCCCTATACAACATAGGGTGCAACGTTTGTGAGATAAAGCATAACAACACATTATATAAGCACTTTAAGCATACCACACATCTCATAGCAAAAGAGGCTACATGCTTTTCATTTACCCAAAATTGTCATAGTACATGGACTACAGAGTTACATGAATCATGACAGAAATTACATGTGAGCCAATTACATCCATAACACCAAACACTTAAAACATACTACTAACTACTACAACATCAACATGAAAGCATAAACCGCCTAATGCGGTAACTAAAACAACCACAAACAATAACTTGGATGACTAGGCATCCAAATCAGGCGATGGAGGAGGAGCATTCTTGTCCTGTAGATAGCACAGGATGGCCTTCAAGTTGTGAGACATTTTGCTAAGCTTGGTTTTGACCCGCCCGACTTCCTGTCGCAGGGCGGCTTTGCCCTCCTCGAGACGGGATAAACGCGCATCTATGGAAGCCCGATCGGTGCCCTGCTCCTGAGCTGTAGGAGGTGAACTCTCATCTGTATCCTAGGCCTCAGGTTCCTCTTCTTCTATTTCATCGCCACTACCATCCCCAGCCTCTTCTTCTTCACTCTCTATTTCATTCTCACTCTCCTCATGTCGGGCGCGTCGTTGCAGCGCCCTAAGTTCCATCTAATGGAGAGTACTCTCGTCGATCTAGTGGATCAGTACTGGCCTTTTCACCCCCAGACTATAGCCAAACTCCCGTGTAATCCTGCATATGAGTCGGCCGTAGGGAAGCGAATCAGAGCTCCTGATAGAGCGTGCAATATTTACGATCTGTGGTAACACGACTGTAGGTACGCACAAGTTTACCCCCTGCCCCACTTGGTACAAAAAGTCTACCATGAGTCGCGTGCACTCGCTGCGATTACTGTGCCTGGGGTAGAGGTTGTACGTGAAGATATGATGTAGTAGGCGGAAGACGTCTGACATGTGGGATGCTAGCAGGCTTTTGTTCGGCTGCCACTCAGCCAGTTGGCCACCACAAAGATAACGTGTGCGACGATCCTTTTCACGAATAGTCACCAAGAGGCATATTCATAAGCTGCGCAATCACTCTCACATCAAAAGTGACAAACAGATCCACCCCAACCAAGAGCCGGAACTGCAAAGGGTCCAGTGTAGGCTCACGAATGTTGGCGTAGAAGGCCCGGACAGTACCAGGATTTACGCGACCTCTGGCCTCAAATAGTGGACCCCAGTGGGCCGCCTCCACTTGCTCAAACAAGTAGTATTCACTGAAGAGCCGACCATCCACCTGGGCTTCAAAAAGAACTCAGCGGTCCTCATACACTCCATGAGGTAGTGCCGCCAACTGAGCCCGTTTAGCAGGGATCCGAGGATCAAGGTCCCGCTTCGTTCGAAATTCTCGGGCAAAGCTCGAGCTAGCGGTGGTGTCTCTTGGCCGCCTTGATCGTGTAGGTCGACTAGGCCCAGCCTCATCAGCGACACTCTTTCTCTTGCCCATCAGAGAGAGGATGATGGAGATGGAGAAAATGGCCGTAACAACTTCAAAAAGGGCCATGGAAAATGAAAGAAAACGAGAGAAGGGGCTAGAAATATGGGTTCTTCAAGGACTTGGATCCCAACAGACGTTGTAGGGGCCCAAAAGATAGGGATTTAAGAAAGAAAATGGAGAGATCAGGTGGGTGAGGAAGCACACATGATTTCTAAGCTCCAAATGGGCGTATGGGGGTCCAAATGAGAGAAATGAAAAGGGAAGGGAGAGAAGGACTGCTGTGGACGATGGGAATGGGTAGGTTATGGTCAAAATCAGCAGGGTGGACGATTGAAAGGGCAGTTTTGAAGAGAAACAGCAAGGTTGGAGAGAGAAAACGGCTTGGAGGGGGGGTTTGTGAAGGAGGTAATGTTTTGGAAGATGGACAGGGAACGGGAGCTAAGTGAGGGGGTATATCAGACCCCAAAAGACGATCGGCCCGAGCCGCGGGCTCGGCACAGCCCAGAAAGTGGTGAGGCCTCGCCGAAAATTTTTTTGGTTTTCAAAGGGGGGCCCCACGGGCATGGTCCACCAGTCCCCTAGGCCCCAAAAAACACTAGGTCCCACCATGGATACCCCTGGATCAACGTGGATAGGCCCCCGACCCCGATTCACTTGATTTCAGGTATTTTCAGGTACATACAAGTATTTACAGATTTTTGACTGCTGGGATGAGGTGTATTGTGATCTAGACATGTCAATAGACGGTCCAGAAGTAATTTGGAATAGACTCGTGCGATCTGGATCGAGTAGGAACTTGATCAAAACGCTTGTTTTTGATGAACTTCCCCAAATGGCGAAATCGGGAAAGCCTAAGACTGTTTCTATAATTTTGTACACCCTCCTAAGTTGTAATGCGTCAGCGTACATTGTGGGAACATAACTTAAGTCTGGTTTAATCAAAATTATGCTCTGATACCAACTTGTAACACCCTGAAAATCGGGGGTCAAGTATAACTCAACTCCCGAGTTCCAACGCATCACTTATGCAACATAAATAATGATGATTAAATGTTGTCTGTGTTAGAGAAATAAACATGAGTGAGATTATACCAAAATAGTAATTCATACTCTAGATCAATTGTATAAAGGCAAGTGGAAGACTGAAACTGTATATATAATGTATGTAAGGGAACAAAACCATCTTGATCTCTAGGGTATGAACACTAATTGAGTATCCATATACATGTATTGTTTCTGAATAAAAGGGTCAAAATACAACTAAAGTTAAATCCTGAAATCCCCGCGATCCAGTCGGCCTAAGCATAGCCGTCAGAGTACTACATGTATGAGAACTCGTCCTTGTCCTCATCGTAATCTGGCTCTGCCTCCTGAATCGACGCATCCTCTATACCTGCGATAGAGTCTGGTTGGTGTGTAAAACAACGTCCTGTAACGTGGGAGTGAGTAGCTAACTCAGTGAAACAATAAAGCATAGGTTAACATGTTATCAATTCAGTCAAGCAGTAATGATAAAGCAGTACAATCAAAAAAATCCTAACTACTCTTATTAAATGCAAGTATGAAATGACATGATGAATGTCCTTGCCAAACCACCCTCATGCGACATCATCTTATGTTCGCGGATGCATACCTCCCTCAGTGCTCCACATCTACCAGGCACATGCGGTGAGATGATGAACATGATTACCAAGTAGTTATTAGTCCATTTTAAAAAGCAGTATTGGGAAACTAAGGTACCTTCCTTGTATCATTCCCAAACATGATCCATTCTAGGGTCGTCAATCCTAGTTAATCTCATACGGTATTATGTTTCGAGAGGCATCGTGAAGGCATCGCAAAGGGCTCGTCACCCGTCAACTCGGATACAGATCTCACTGTATGCGGCTCAATTGCTGGCCGTCAGCTAGAGTACAGGTCTCACCGTAATCGGCTCAATTGTTGGTCATCAGCTGGAATACAGGTCTCACCGTATTCGGCTCAACTCATGCTCTAGCTGCTGCGAAGGGTTCGTCGCCAATCACAGACCTTAGAGTATACTCGAAGACACTACGGAGGACTCATCACCCGTCAGCACGAATACAGGTCTCACCGTACTCGGCTCTCGCCGTAGGTGTCGACAGCTCAAATACAGTGTCCCATACCACCGTATTCGGCTCACGAGTTTGGTTGCTAAATGGTCACTACGGGGAGGCACGTGGCCCCAGCGTAGGCCAAAAACTCGGCCATGGTGTCCCATACCACCATGTCCGGCTCATGAGTTTTAGCGGATCGAGGTACCATGGTTAATGGGATTTCCACTGGTAAGTTTGGTACCCTAGGTTCAAGCAGTAGCGACCAAACATGGTAAACACACATTAGACATATCGGTTTACTTGACGAGCCTGACCAGCTCGAGTGCATAATCAGCTGAACGACATGAAGTGCATAAGCACTTCACGTGGCCTAACCACTGTCGTTAACTGACGTACGACTCGGGTTCGTCAAACACATCTTACGTGGCAACATGAATCTCAGCCACGATCTCAAATCTGGTACCAATTGTCTAGACTATAGACATAGTCCCAAACTCAATCAATCCTTATTCGTAGCATGTGGAGTAAAGCATGATAAACAAAGTAATTCAAGCAAGTTAACAAATATGTTACATAGCATGTTATAAAGCATGTTGTAGAGCATGTTATAAGGCACTACATAAATAGGAATACAAACACATATGTTGAACAAGTAAGCGATTTAAGTAAACAATCACATGGAGGAAATCATACATGTCTCTAAGGTAGTTGAGAATCCCATCTCAACACCCTCCTAAGGCATCAACATCCAAACCCTTACTCACACAAGCATTTCTACAAACACTTAACATACACTATTTCAACATACATAGTGTATGTTAGCAAACATGTGTTAGGGCGAGTCCTTTCGCCATGTAAGTATTTTACGCATATGTAATATATTTATACGATAAATAATCATGGCAAACACATTTCTAAAATATATATGTATACGGTACTTTCTACAATACGGTATTTCTACATACATAGTGTATTTTAGTAAAACATGTATTTGGGCAAATCCTTTCACCAAATAAGTATTTTATCCATATAATGTATATTCATACAACAAATAATCATGTCAAACACATTTTCAAAATTTATACGTATACAGTATTTTTCTACGAATACCTAGAATATGTAAAATTACATAATCTACATCGTTAATCGAAACAGAAAACGAAAAGCACTTTGTACATGTGTAATTGCATGCAGATCATGAATCTATCATTATCTGACATTGAAAGCGTTGAAAACCGTAACCTATACACCTAAAGTCCTCACCTTACACCGTGGAATTGCAACGGATTAGCTAGGTTTTCCAAGCTTCCGTATCTGGCAGTTTGGTAGCCTAAAGAATGAAATAGGTTAGCTATTTCATAACCTACAACCTTCACACCCCAAAACAGATCTAGGGTTAGGGTTTCTTACCTCAAAATGAAGTCTGTATCACCGGGAAAGAGGCAAGATCGGAGTGGTGGAGCTAGGGTAGGGATAGGAAAAGTAACAGGGAGATTCTCCCACTTCTCTCACTCTTTCTCTCTCTTTTCTCACTTCTCTCTCTAGGGTTTTCCTCAAATTTGTATGGGTGTGAGAGAGGGTGTTCTAAGGTCCTTATATAGCCTAAAACCTCTCTAAACTAGACTTGAGGACAAGGCATACTTAGGTTATAACCAAAGCAGCGTTAATTCAGCTCAAAGGAGGGTTTCTGGCGGGCCTCCTTGAGCCAAAAGT
The DNA here is from genome assembly GCA_030180095.1 of Magnolia changhungtana. Classification (NCBI taxonomy): domain Eukaryota; kingdom Viridiplantae; phylum Streptophyta; class Magnoliopsida; order Magnoliales; family Magnoliaceae; genus Magnolia; species Magnolia changhungtana. Next base: position 581 of record JASAUF010000674.1, on the reverse strand, counting down.
CGGACTTAAGCTCACTAACTGTGGAACTACATGGAGTTAAGTTTTCATCTCAGTCGAATTCCCAGATCACGCGTGGCAAACCAGTTTCAGTTCAACGGTTAGCGGATCTCGATCCGAAATTCCAAGTACATGTAAATGTTTATGAAATTTTTCCTGATCCGAGGGTGTATTTAGGTCAGATTCTGACGGTCTGGTTACTTACAAATTGACCGTAAGAATCAAGTCTCAGATCACTATTCCAGATATTTATTTTGGAAAGAAAACAAGGGTTTTCACACTCCCTTGCTCCGGACTCAAGCGAACAGCCGTGGGACACTGTCTTGGTCTGATTTCCGAGATGGTTGTTAAGCCCAGCGAGGCGGTCCTAAGTCCTTAACCGCGTATTATTTAGACTCCCGATGTGCGGTCCAGACCTGGTACGGAGTTTCAATGTGCTCCTGAGAGCAAAGAGGGGTAATGAGTTTGATCCTAGATTTTAGGGTAACCTAGCGTCAAGGATTATACAAGTTTTGGGTCTTGTAGATCGTATTTAAAGTGATTCAAATGGATTTCATGGCTAATCTAGTTTAGCACTTAGTCAA